>CM062806.1:629760175-632160175 GCA_031772625.1 Pinus tabuliformis
AGCATTGTAAGCTCATTAGGGCATTAAGACTTGAGAGTTTGGAGAAGTCTGAGTAGTGTGGTAGTCTGAGTGAAGTCTCCCTGCTCTGCATCTGCGAGAAGTTTTCTCGATCTGCTTGCATCACGGAGGTTAACTCTATAGTCTGTATTGTGAAGTTCAAGTTCTTTGAGTTTAGACGAGACGAGATCTCCCTGCTCTGCATCTGCGAGAAGTTTTCTCGATCTGCTTGCATCAAGGAGCGCTAGTCTCGTATCTGGTCTCATATCTGGAGTCTGTAATTATCTGAGAAGCAAATATATATCTTGGCGCATCTTTGCTATATACCTGGTTCTTTGCTATACATCTGGTTCTTTCTATGTTTTATGGTATCAGAGGCATCTGGTTCTTTGTCCAAGAGCTGTTTTAAATTGTCTGGTTCTTCCATTGAGTAGTATTTGTCCGAGCTATTGTCCACGAGTCTAAGTTTGCGATAAGGCGCTGGTAGAGAGCTGTGAAGGTGAAGGACTACCGTGTTTGCTTTCTTGGTGCAACATAGAAAGAACCAGATGTATAGCAAAGAACCAGGTATACAGCAAAGATGCGCCAAGATATATATTTGCTTCTCAGATAATTACAGACTCCAGATATGAGACCAGATACGAGACTAGCGCTCCGTGATGCAAGCAGATCGAGAAAACTTCTCGCAGATGCAGAGCAGGGAGATCTCGTCTCGTCTAAACTCAAAGAACTCGAACTTCACAATACAGACTATAGAGTTAACCTCCGTGATGCAAGCAGATCGAGAAAACTTCTCGCAGATGCAGAGCAGGGAGACTTCACTCAGACTACCACACTACTCAGACTCTCTCCAAACTCTCAAGACTCTAATGCCCCTAATGAGCTTACAATGCTAGTATTTATAATATCCTAGAAGGTCATCCGGTGAAAGGTTTTACCGGGAACTTGAAACTTCAAAAGATTCATTAGATCATCATGCAAGATGTCTACCACGAATCACTAAAGAACTTTGTACAAAAGTAATGAATAGTCCTAAAGATTCGGGCAAGTGGGGACAACCACTTGTTATCTCATCCCTTGGAGGCTAAGCCATATGGGGACCGAATCATGACATCTCTGAAGTGAAAAGATGGCCGGAATCTAGGACGTCGGCTCTTATACAAAAGTAATTACACAGTGGAGATTTTATTCGGAGTAAATCCCACGCAAACCAAAGAACAACAAGATAAAGTAATTACACAGTGGAGATTTTATTCGGACTAAATCCCATGGAAACCGAAGAGCAGTATATGTACAAATAAAGTAGGATATGAAAGGATTTCATTTGATTGATCCCTTCAATCAGTCACTGTTAGCCCTGTCTTCATAATCATGTGCATGAGTATCTGGAACAGCTGGATTATTATGGCCAAGCCTGTTTTGGTCTTGTTCTATTAATTCTTCAATTAGCTCTTCATTGTTTGGAGCCGGCACTTCATATGGGACAGATTCATCTAGCCAATATGGTGCTACATCTCTGGTACAACAAAAGAATGGAAATGTGAACATGAATGTTGGCCTGTCATGTGGGTCCACTGATATCAATCCTCTGAATCTGACAGAAAGCTTAAAGGATTCATCTTCTTCATTAGGAATGACAATTGTGTGTTTGTGGATGAATTCAAACTCTAAGACGAAATCATTTTGGACAGCTACATGCATTTCCCAATGAAAGATTCTGACAAACTCAGCAAAAGTCCTATCGAAAATGCTTTTAGCTCTAGGCAAATATCTAAACATGAATAGCTTAAACCATGGACTCCACCAATTGTTTGAGGGATCTATAGCGGCAGCATAAAATATGACCTTAACCGAACCATGTATCCTAGCTCTTTGGTGAATGGAAAAGTAGTCTGCCCATGTCCAGTCAGTATTTTGAATACACCCAAAATAAACAGGATCTGGTTCCCTAGACAATGCATAATAAACACGCCATGGCCTAATCCTATATGGTAACTCTTTTGTATATGACCATCTAGACTCCTCGGAATCAAACCATTTTTGCAGAATGATTTGTCTTAAGCATAATGGCAAGACTTGGACCTGTTTTGATAGACATTCTAGACAAAACTCATAATGACAGTTACTACAGACTGTAACATACTTAACTCTTTTAGACTCGACATGACTGGACTGACTTGTAGAAGCTTCATGCTGATTAAGTGGTCTGAACATCTTGATCTCCTTGGTTCTTGAGCACCTTCTCTGGTAAGCATGTCAGCAAGATAATTTTCTGCACCAGATTTGTAAACAATATCAAAATCAAAACCTTCTAGCCATAGTGCCCATCTTAGTACTCTGGTACTGCCTTCTTCTAACAACCTTTTGTTGCCAACATCTGTTTCATATGCTTTAGATCTGTTCTGACAATAAATTTAACACTTTTCAAGAACAAGCGAAATCTTTTTATTCCTCTCTTTACTGCAAGTATTTCTTTATGAGAAGAAGGATACTTTTTCTCTGTGTCATTAAAAGATCCTGAGGAATAGGCACAAACCAATTCTTTTCTTCCATGCTTTTGTAGCAAAACTGCAGCCCAAGTGTGATAAGAAGCATCTGTTTCAAGTATAAAAGGAAGATTAGTATCAGGAAGCTTGAGTTTTGGCAAATCATTAAGCTTACTCTTAATACTAATTACTGCTGCTGTCATTTCATCTGTCCATCTGACACCTTTCTTCTTTAGTTTGTCCTGCAGTATATTTGTATCCTCTGATTGGTTAGCATAAAATTTTCTTATATAATTCAGGCATCCAAGAAATCTCTGCAGGGTCTTTACATTGGCAATTATATCAGGAAACTTTAATAGATGGATTAGCACATGTGGCTGAAGTTCTACATGTCCTTTTTCTATGTGTAAACCCAAGTAATCAATCTTGACTTTTCCAATCTGAAACTTCTCTTCTGAATCTGAAAGTACTAATCCATGCTTATATACAAGATGGTAGAATTGTTCTAAATGGATCTTGTGCATATTTACATCTCTGCTAAATACAAGCAAATCATCAATATATACAATAATGTACTCTACCCCACCAAAAATGTCTTCCATCCTTTTTTGGAATTCAGATGGAGCATTTTTCAAACCAAAGGGCATCACAGTCCATTGATATTGGCCATGAGGAACAGTGAAGGCTGTTTTATACCTATCATCAGGAATAATACCAATCTGCCAGAATCCACTTTTAAGATCAAACTTGCTGAACACATTAGCATTAGCAATTTTGGCAAGTAATAATTCTTTGTTAGGCAGAGGATATCGAATAGGAAGAAGAGCATCATTCAAAGCCTTATAATTAATCACAAGCCTTTTCTTGCCTCTTTTCTGCTCACTATGCTTATTGACATAAAAAGTCGGGCAGGCCCAAGGGCTCTTGCAGGATTCAATAAGCTTTTGTTCTAACAATTGTTCAATTTCTGCTTTGCATAATTCTTGCTCTTTTGGACTAATATGATTTGCACTGGCTTTTTGTGGCTTAGGAATATATCCTTCTCGGTAAGGTAGTGCAACAAAATACTTTTCTCTTGCCCAAAAAGCATCTGGCCTACTTGAAGTACAATCTGCACGAAGTTTATCAGAAATTTGTTGCAAAGTTTTGGGACCATGTAACTCTGCATTTTTTACGATCTTATTAATCTTGGTCAGATCTTGCAGACTATACTGGAGAGGATCCTGTTCTTCAGGTTGCACATTAATTTTATAGTCACTAGAAGCAGGGACTGTGATAGTATATATATATATAAGGCACAGAACACATGCATTCAAAGGCCCAATTGTATTATCTTGGCCAAGCTGAAGTCACGATGGTTTTTCATTGGATTTCTTATCTAACTTGCAGGAGGTTAATACACCCAGGATGCACACCCTCTTTGACAGGCTCTAACATCTGACTAGATAGATGAAATTTTAAGGAAAGTAGATCAAATGAATAATCGATAGATTAAATTTTACAAGGAATTATAGTGACAGATGACAACATTTTTTATTTGGAGGGATAGAATATGGGGATCATGATGCAAGGGGATGAGATAAAATTATGCAGATGTAACTACTATTTTTTATTATGTAAGTTTTTCCTTGTTGAAAAAAATTTAAGACATTGCCAAAATTTGAATTGAATATGGATATGGAGTACAATGCAGGGCCTGTATGCTCATCACTTGGGTATGGAGCATTCATGGAGCATGGTGCTTTTAAATCCGGGGGACACAATGGTGAAATTTTGTGGAGAAATAAGTACTCTTGGAATATAGGTAACAACTATGTTTTTTCTTGGATTGATTAGCAATAGTTTGGATGACTTGAAGGCTCAAACGTAACTAGAAGCTAACTATATACCATGACATTTACCATGTGGAATTTTATTGATGACAGAAACAAACATGCTATATCTAGAGAGCCCAGTTGGTGTGGGGTTTTCTTATTCCAACACTAGTTCAAACTACCCAGTTGGTGTATGAAGTATTTTTACTTCATACAAGGCTAGTTTTTTCTGACGGTTATTAGATCATAATCACCAAATTTCAAATGGCAATCAAGGACCGAACACCCATTATGCCATCATGTCCACACAAAATGTAAGTCTCATCCCTAAAGGCGATCTAGCAGGGATAAATTTGCCAGCTAGAAGTCCTAAGACAAACTTCTATGGAGAACATAATGTGAAATACTTGCATTTGACTACGTTGTAACATAGTTCAACGTATCAATTTATTCTCATTTGTTTCTACATTAATCTGATTTCTATGCCTTAACACAGTACATTGCATCGTTCGCAAGGACTTTACTCTTCTTCCATGAAAAGCATGTGATACACTGGGATATCAAGCCAGAGAATTTGTTGTTTGGTTTTAAGGTAATTGATATGGTTTATATTATATTGTTGTATTTCACTTTGAAACAATTCACTTTTTATCGTCAAATACCTTTGTATCTATTTTTGCCAGATGAACACCATAATGTCTAGAGTCTAGACATTCTTCAAAAATGATAAGTTTCGTGCTAAATGTGGTGGGAATGTTCTGGGATTATACTGGGATTTAAATACTGCTAATTTTTGAGGTTATGGAATGCAGGGTGAACTGAAAATTGAAGACTTTGGATGGTCTATACATACCTTTGGTAGAAGGCGTACCATGTGTGGAAACTTGGATTATTTGCCCCCAGAATTGGGTATTTACGAATTCCCTATTACATAGTTAATAATTCTCCTTAGGTTTGAAGCAATTGAGGTATGGAAATGTTAACATGTATGTGGAATATTGCAGTTGAAAAGAAAGAACACGACACTACATTTGACATTTGGAGCTTGGGGATACTCTATTATGAGTTTCTCTATGGAATTCCACCATTTGAAGAAAAGAAGCAGTTTGATACTTGAAGTTAGGTTTACTTGCTTGGTTTTTCAGTTTTGATTGCGAGATTTTGTCCAAGCTCGATGGTAAATGGGGAGCGCTTTTGCCTCGTTTACCTGATCAATCGCCCGGTTTGAGAGTTTGTATGGAAAATGGGGGGCGGTTTAACCTGGTGTGAGAGTTGCGCTCTGCTTATTTGAGAGTTCTGAAGGCGATCGGTGTCCGAGCACATGAAAATGGGGGAAAGTGTGTGGTTTTGGTTGTATTTTGAAATCCGACCACCAACTCCAGATAGCCCGTGACACGATGTGACCAAGAATCATCCATATGGGAGGATCTATCATACGATACTCAGGTAGTTAATGTCGAAGGGTGGAAGGGTGGTAGAGGAATGCAGTGTTGCCAAAAGGTGGTGGGGGTGGTAGAAGGAATTGCCGATTACCGGAGCTAGAAGTTTTATATATGGTATCTAGATTTACGGTGTAGCAACCACATGTCATGGAACATAGAAATGTTTTCCAATCTAGATGAAAGTGTGAAATTTGAAGTGACATTAGGGATTGATAGCAAAGTCGCTGTCATGGGAAAGGAAGAGTTAATATCCTAACAAATAAGGGGGAGAAGAAGTACATATCAGATGTTTACTTTGTCCCCGGTCTGAAGCATAACCTCATAAGCATTAGATAGCTCATGCAAAAACGCTACAATGTCTTCTTTAAAAATGATGTGTGAACAATTTTGGATAGACCTTCAAACAGACAGCTGATTGCAAAGGTTTAGATGACAAACAATAGAATGTTTCCCCTAGATATAAGATCATATTTGAAGGAAGAAGGTGCCCAAGCACAACTATCAATGAACTCACAAGAGGATGGAAGAAAAGAGGCAGTTGTCACACAAGTGAACTATCAAGCAAAGGTCAAAGATGAAAATTGGTTATGGCATTTTAGATTTGGACATCTGAACTTTGGAGGTTATAATTTGCTGCATAGGAAATGCATGGTGAAGGGATTACCACTAATAGAAAAACCGAACAACCTATGTGAAGGATGCATCTTGGGAAAGCAACATAGAGAGACATTTCCAACAAGAAAGTTAGTAAGGGCAAAGGCACCTTTGGAGATTGTCCACTCAGATTTATGTGGACCAACGCAGATACCATCAATTGGTGGCAGCCACTATGTATTGACCTTCATAAATGACTACACAAGGAAGACGTGGGTCTATGTCCTAAAACAGAAAAGTGAAGTGTTTAAGCGCTTTCGCCAGTACAAGGCTCTTGTTGAGAAGCAAAGTGGACACTACATCAAAGTCCTCAAGATTTACAGAGGTGGAAAATACATTTCAAATGATTTCCTACATTTTTGTGGGGAGCATGGAATTCACAAGAAATTTACAACAAGATATACACCTCAGAAAATTGGTGTAGCGGAAAGGAAGAATAGGACCATTATGGAAATGGCAAGGAGTATGTTGAAGGCAAAGCATTTTCCAAATGGCTATTGGGTTGAAGTTGTCATTTGTGCAACATATATATTGAATAGATGTCCAACCAAAAGCGTCCAGAACATAGTTCCTGAAGAGGCATGGAATGGAAGAAAGCATAACATCACTCACATGAGAGTTGTTGGATGTGTGGCTTACGCACATGTCCCGAATGAGTTGGGGAAGAAGTTGGACAACAAGGGGAGAAATATATATTTGTTGGATACAGTGAAGAATCCAAAGCATACAAACTCTACAATCCATTAACCAAGAATGTCATAATCAGCAAAGATGTGCAGTTCATAGAATAGGAAACATGGGATGGAAATTTAGAGAAGACAGTCAATGTGAAAGCATGTCTACCACATGAGGACAAAGAGGAATTAACAACAACAAGTAATTCCTCAACAGTGACTCCCTCTACTCCTATTCAAGCGCAAGAAAGCAGGCAACAAGGAACGCCATCAACAAATAATAGGACAACATCACACAGTCAAACAAGTGCTTCTCCAAGCATGCCGCAAAGCGCAACACCAAGTGACATGTCAAGCCAATCTTTAGCAAGCACAAGAAGACCAAAATTCAGAAATTAATGAGATCTATGAGCAAGATGAAGTTGACAGCAGCATTGGTCTGAATTCCTTATTTGTATTATTTTGTCATGTAGATGACCCAATCCATTTTGAAGATGTAGTCAAAGAAGAAAAATGGGTTGCAACAATGAAGGAAGAAATAGAAGCAATAGAAAAGAATAACACATGGGAGTTAGTGGACTTGCCGCAAGGAAAATAAGTCATTAGAGTGAAGTGGGTCTATAAGACCAAGAGCAATGTCGCTGGGAAGATTAAAAGGTACAAAGCAATGCTAGTTGTCAAAGGATACAAGCAGCATCATGGAAGAGATTATGAGGAGATGTTCACACCAGTGGCGAGGATGGAGACGGTGCATACAGTTGTGGCGATTGCCCCGCAACATAAATGGAAAGTGTATCAAATGGATGTAAAGTCAACGTTCTTGAATGGAGTGCTGAAAGAAGAAGTGTATGTTGCGCAACCACCTGGTTATGAGGTAGAAGGTCAATAAGACAAAGTGTATTGGTTGAGGAAAGCTCTTTATGGGATGAAGCAAGCACCGCATGCATGGTATAGCAGGATAGATGCCTACTTGTTAGACAATGGTTTCGACAAATGTGACAGTGAGCCTACTCTCTACATCAAAGAGAATGATGGTAAGATTCTCATTGTTGTCTTATATGTAGATGATTTAATTTTTACAGGCAATGATGATTTTCTCATCACTGGTTTCAAACAAGTCATGAAGAATGAATTTGAAATGGCTGACTTGGGGTTGCTAAGATATTTTTTGGGCATAGAAGTGAAACAAACAGAAAATGACATTTTTATTTCTCAAGAAAAGTATGTGGTAGAGATTTTGGAGAAGTTTAATATGCAAGACAGCAAGCTCGCACCAACTCCAATTGTCATGGGGTTGAAGTTGAGCAAATAAGATTGCAACATCAATGTCAATCCAACATTATACAAAGGTATGATAGGCATTTTAATGTATTTGACTACCACTAGGGCGGATATAATGTATGCAGTGAGTTTGGTGTCAAGGTTCATGGAGACACCCAAGGAGACACATTGGCAAGCAACGAAAAAGATTCTAAGGTATGTCAATGGGACAAAACTGTATGGTGTTTTGTACACTGCAACATATGATTTCAGACTAGTTGGTTAAATTGACAGTGATTAGGGAGGAAATGTCAATGACAGAAAAAGCATGTCAGGATATGTTTTTCATTTGGGTTCCGGAGCATTTGTAATCAGTACTGTTTATCAAAAGATGGGATAGAGCATGTGAGGGTTACGAAAAGAATAATGTGGAGCATCGGTGCTAACACTTTTAAATTTTTGTAATATTCGTGTCATAAAAAGGATTGTCCATCGTATTGTAATATCTGTCATTAAAGACGGTAATGTTTATGCTTTTTTTCTTCAACTGAATTTTTTTTAATTTCTTCTATGTTTTTTTTCTTCAACTGATTTTTTTAAGTTATTCTATGTTTTTTTTCTTCAACTGATTTTTTTAAGTTATTCTATGTTTTTTTTCTTCAACTGGTTTTTTATTTTGAAGTTATTCTATGTTTTTGTTTTTGATTGATTTTTTAAAAAGTTATTCTAGAGAATAAAAAAGAAAAAAATTATAATTTTGATGGAATGTTTACTGTACTCTAATTTTGTTATTAAAAAATAAATAAAAAAATTTGACTGAATGTTTGCTGAATTCTAATTCTGGAAAATTTGAGCCGTTGAATATGAGAATTTAAACCGGTGACCAACTATAAAACTGCACTTTCACCTCGATTTTTCAAATTTGAATTTTACTAACGTCTCAAAAATATTACAAAATAGTTGGCTAGTAATATGTTTTAACGAAAGTGCAGCCCGCGATTGTTGGTTTAAAAAATTAACAACTTGTGCTGATATTATGTAGTGCCCTCTTGTATTAAAGACTTTAATGTTATTAAAGATGGTTGAAAAGAATGGTTTTTTTCTTTCCTCAATTATAGTTCAAACTTACATGCCTCAACGTATATATATTATTTTATATCTCTCTTAAATCCCAACAATTTTGGAACCAATTAGATGGATTAAATTGATATTTTTGCATTCCACATAGATTTTTCCACGCTATTAATTAGGCTTTCTCATAATAAATAATAGACTTCCTTGTAATAAATAACATAAATCATGAGCGAAATAGTATAAATAGATTTTCTCATAATAAATAGTATAGACCATGAGTTATCTAAGACAATGAGTTTGTAAGCTAGCCATTGTCCCAAAAGGTACACAGAGAGGTCGATAGGATTATTAAATTGAATTCTTGATTTTTTTTTAAAGAGTTAATTGGTTGGTGGAAAACCTTGCTGTCTTGCACTGGATCATTGTGCAATTACTTTTCTTTAGATGTTTTGTTTATATCTATATTACAAAGAGAACACATTGAATGTCTTATTTCATTTTAGAGTAATTTCATTACCCAAAATCAAATCGAAGCTTCTCGTCTTATATTATCCTTCCATAGCAAACTCTTCTCTTCCCCTGTTGCAAAATTAATAGACAGAACAAAACCATTAAGCAAAAAATGCCAAATAAAATAAAAGCTCTAAAAGCCCTTGCGATTTTTCCATACCTTGACCATAATAAAAAAATAATGGATTGAAACCGTTGGAAAAATTAGGTTCCATGCTGCTTTTGTAAAACCCATAAATATTGAAAACCAAAAGCACACTGCTTCTATCCATAAAAAATTTCGAGAATTTTATTCCAATGGATCAAGAATTTCATCCGCAAAGACATGTTTGAAACCGTGCCCTGTGCAGGACGCCAAAATGCAAACGGTTTGTAAAAATCCAAAATGCAAAACGGTTTGTCAACCTGCATTCATCTCAGCCTTCTCTTTTTTGTTTTGAGCAATTGGAATTTCGAGGATAATGAAAAGCAGGGTTTATGATCATCATAATATACCCAACGCTCAGTAGCAATCTATCGATAGACTCGCAGAGTTTAGAGATTTTTTCCATGGATCGAAAAGCCCTTCATAGGATTATTGGTTCCCAATTTTTTCTTCTGTTGTCCATTTTCTTGAATCTCACATTGGCTTCCTTAGGGTCTCGTTCCTTGCCACTGGCTTCCAGCAAGCAAACCGATGCGGCAGCATTGATAAGGTTGAAGAAATTAGTAGAAAAGGACCCGGGCGGGATCCTGGATGGATGGGATTTAATGCACGAGACTTGCAGCTTCTTGCGTGGTATGACTTGTGTAGATGGGTGAGTAACAGAGTTGGATTTGAGCAGAGCGGGCTTAGTTGGGGTTCTCCCCACTTCTGCCATAGCCAGCCTTGACAAGCTCCGGGTATTGAATCTCCCAGGCAATGCATTCTCTGGTAATGCTTCGTCTCTGACCCAATTACCCTTTACCTTACAGCAAATAGATATCTCCTCCAGTGGCTTCGCAGGCCCCATTCCTAAACAATTCTTGGAATCCCATCAATTCACCTTTCTCAATTTGTCTCGCAATAACTTATCCGGCACTCTGCTTGCAAATTTCTTGAGCTCTCAGGCGCAACTCCAGATCCGAGATCTCTCATTCAACAATTTTTCTGGGCCAATATCTTTTCTCGATCTGAATCTCTTTGCCTACCATAATCTGGTATCTATAGACTTGTCCTCGAACCATCTGGTAGGAGAGATCCCGCCCTCGTTCTCCAAATGCATTGCATTGCAGAGTCTGAATTTCTCGTCGAATGAATTCGAGGGTACCATCCCTAGATCTCTGGATGAACTTAAAAATCTCCGGAGGCTGGACATTTCCCAAAATCACTTCGGGGGTTCAATTCCCCGAGCTTGGGAATTGCTGTCAATCGCTAGAATAGCTTCTGCTTTCCTCCAACAATCTCTCCAGCCCCTTCCCCTCATCATTCTCCACATGTTCTTCCTTGCAGATTCTGAATTTACAGAACAATAATATTTTCGGGCTTTTAGCAGATTCGATTCTAGGAAATGTCCATGCCCTTAACAAGTTGCTTCTCAGTAATAACTACATTATAGGACCCTTCCCGCCATTGATCTCAAGCTGTGCTTGAATTTGAGAGTTGCAGTCTTGAGTTCCAACAGATTGTCGGGAACATTGCCGCTTATAATTTGCCCGGTTGCATCTGCTCCAGAAGCGCGTAAGCTCCCAGATAACCTCATAATAGGGCAAATCCCTGTTACATTAGCTCAATGCACTAGGCTGAAAACAATAGAACTGAGCTAATTTTTTGAGAGGCCAGATTCCCCCCAACTCGGCCGATTGAAGAATCTGGAACATTTGGTGCTGTGGTTCAATGGGTTGGAGGGCAGGATCCCTCATGAGCTCGGTGGGTGTAGCCAGCTCAAGAATCTGATCCTGAACAACAATTTTCTAACAGGGGAGATACCAGAAAACCTTGCAGATTGCAGTAATTTAAAATGGATTTTCTTTGACAAGCAACAAGATCACTGGAAGAATTCCCAGGGAGTTTGGCAATCTGAGTTTCAAACGGTTTGTAAAATCCAAAATACATGGTCATTCAACAAAGAAAATAAACTTGAACAAGAAACAAGGAAAGCTAATGCTATGCAGAGTATTGAAGAAAATGATGAGTCAGTGCTTGTTAAAAGCCAGGGAAGAACAACAGCAGCAACAACTGGCAGAGAAAAAGCAGTAAAAACATCTTCAAGAATGGGAAAACGCAGTAAGGCAATTCAACCGATATTTGGAAAAAGCAGTCACACTTCAAATCAACGGTTAAAAGTGTCTCACCTGATTGAACGGAGGAGAGTAAAAGTGTTGACAAGTGTTATGTTGTTTTTGATTTTTTAATTAAATTAAAAAAATGTAATCCACCTATATCCAACCAACCTAGTTGTCACATTGAATAACAAACAAATGCTCAAAAAATTGAACAAGTCAATTACATGATGCTACATAAAGAAAAGGAAACACCATCCCATTGGTACACACAGAGATGGTGAACAATTGGATGCAAAAATTATTATTTGCAATGACCGACATGTTTTCCTCACATGTAACTTGTGGGTTGAAGCAGGTGTTGTAAACAGAGCCCTTGGAAAAGTAGTTTCCATTTTCTATGCACCTAGATCAAAACCCCCTCAATTACCATCATTTGTTGTTGTTGACACTTTCCAATACAAAGCCTCGTCATGAGATGCGTTGAACCCATATTATGTTCCAATTCCCCTAATAGCACGAGGCTCTCACAAACAACTTCCTCTTCGAATGGCATGGTGTTTGACAATACATAAATTGCAAGGGATGACATTACCAAAGGCGACAATGGACATTGGAAACACACACTGACAAGGCTTAACATTCACTGCCATCTCTAGAGTTCGCACCTTCACTAATCTCCGCATCTCTCCACTATTTTCCTTCATCCCCTACTCCCGTATTCAAAGCAATGCTTACATCAAACGTTGGCAACAAGAGGAATCCATGCTAGCATCAAAGTCTTTACAACCACCTGTATTCTGATTGCTCCATTTAGCCCCTTCTGATTTCGTTTGAGTGAGCACACTTTTGATTCAATTTCACAATAGTTGCTTTCTTTTACAAATAGTTGCTACGAAATTAAGTTAAAATTCAAAAAAAAATCCCCTTTCTAAACAAATTGTAATGTGCATTTGTGTTTTGCAAAAAAAAAATGAACAAACTTTACAAGTTCACATTTCGTTGATTGATACGAGCATGGTTTTACAACTCTACTTCAAATCAAATACTTTCAAAATGCTTGACAAGAGGAAACAAAAAGCAAATTCGTTGTCACTTACTGGCAAATCTCTTTTCAATTGTCCAAGAAGTAACTTACCACAAAATTTGGAAGCCATTTTCCCAAACAACAAAAGGACTCAAAAGCTACTACAAACAAACTTTCCAACCTATTGTGGTGAAAAATACAACACCCCCATTTTGATTGTATTATTATCATAATAATAATGGGGACCGCTATGTATTTGCAACTGCCTTTTAGATCATTTGTTATTCCTTTTTTCCTTATGTTGTCTTGTTTTATTTTTTAATTTGACTTAATCTTATTTTTAAAGTTTCTTTGTATTATTCATTAATTAGAATAAATGAAACAAATAGCCCCCGAGTCCACGATTTATATTGTTGTCCGATTTCAACCCTTTTATATTGAACCAATGTTAAATGCGCCCTTTGAGTAATAACACATTGTCGTAGTATTTAACTTTTACTTTGAAAACCTTTCAATCAAAGTTCACAAAAAATATATAACGCACATGTTATAAAATGAAATCATATCAGAGCAATTGCATATCGACGTTTTGGTAATGTACCACCCCTCTAAACCTTTGATCGTCGATATAGTGTTACCTCTGATTTCTAATTTGTTTAGATCTCCGATGTGCGATATCACAAGGCCTCTGATTTGTTTAGAACTCCAATACACAAACCAAATATGGGTATGCAATTCATTCAAAATAATATTGTGTCCAGTTTACAATCCGATAAAGTTATAAAAAGAAGTTAATTATCATCAACATCCTTTCTGAATGTTAATTATCAACAACAATGAAAATATTTGTAGATTTGTACAATTCTAATTCTAATTCTAATCTAAGCTACATTATTTCCCAAATATTCCCCTTTTTTGCATCGAGATTCTCTTTATGTAACTTTTCACTTCAAATTTAAATTTAAATTAATTATATATAGCAGAGATGGGAACCAAATGGAAGGATGAGATATTCTAAATGTTAATATTAATTTTTTTAAATTGTATCCTTTTAAAGAATTAAGAAATGAAAAGGAGTTGTAGGAACTGCATTAAACTCTTTAAATAACAGTTTTTGATGTTGTTTCAATTTACTAACCTCATAGAAAAAAATGTTGTCGCTAAGCTTTTTCATGTGTTCCACAATATTATACTCAATGGTATCAGAGACTACAAGAGTCTTGGATGAGTGAAGGATATATGAATGCGAAGCTAATGAATGTATATCAAACTAAAAAAATAAATATAAACAAATCCTTGTAATATCTATCCAAGGATAATGTATCATTAATATATGTGACTTACACATCTTTTCACTTATAGAATTATAATCTAGATCATCAAACCATTCATGAGTATAAAATGAGTAATGATAGCTACTTTAATTAAATAGTTAATTACATTAGTTGATATAAAGCACTACACATATAAAATATCGTTGTTCATCTATATACTTAAACGATTTCGACTAAAACACATCAATTGTGATAATGGTCCAATCACATCTAATAACATATATGGCAAAGTTGAAATAAAGCAGTAATTAAACTCATAAACATAACATCAACATACATATAATAGCACACGATACACATTCACTCCTATTATACATAGAATCGCAGTGGGTCTTCTTTATATTAAGACTTCTCTATAGCTACAATAGTGTAAACAAAAAGGTTTCTCACACAAAATCACAACCCCCTTTCTTCATAACAATGAAGCGGATTTATAGTTTGAAATCAAAACTCAAATATAGAAAAGTCCATAACATGTTGGCGTGGTTCAAACAAACCGCACTTAAAATAAAAATACAAGCTAATACTAGAGTTTTGTTACAACAACTTGATGAAGACTTGGAGCAAGACTGCTCTGCCATTCGCTGTTGAAGTTCGCATACATCTATCATTGGCTTCAATTCAAATGGTTGTTGAGGGCTAATGTGCATCCCTACAGTGAATAACGCATCGCTGAGTGCTGGGAGAAAGTGACTGGTTGTATTTGCAAGACACCTCAACATCAACCATTGCCCATGTGGTTTGATTAGGAAAATTCCAATGACATTCCAAGTCACTCTTTGATAGAGATTTTATTCCCTAAGCCTTCTTCTTTGATGATTCTTGCCAATATTTTGTCAATAATTTAACATTGGGCAAAGTATCTTCTCGGCAGTCTGAGATTAGATTTGCCTACAACAGGTTGTCGTTGCTTGATTCAATGATGTTGCTAGATATGTCCCTGGCACTATAGATTGTCATCTTCACATTTTAAAGAATTATCTCCAATTCTTGAAAGACAATGTCTTTATGAGATTCTTTTATTTTTGGGAGATTGGTTGATCGCCCCTCAGAGTTGTTCTGCCAGTCAATGAAATCGAAGATTTTCTCTTCAACTTCCTTGCCATATGTCCTCAGATCGAACAGTTGATTCACAAGTGCATCATCTGATTGGCACATGCCTTCAATAATGGCCAACTTTTGGCAAAATAGAACCTGCTAATGAGTGAGCAGGTTATTCAGCTCCCTTGCTTCTTTCATGAATTCTGTCATCTTAGGATTAACCTTCCGTTGCTCAATTCTGCGCTCTAGCCCCTGTATATGGGCTTCCCGACTTTTTATGTCAAATTCATATTGAATCTTCATGCCATCGAAACTAGTTTTTTCAATTGTGCAAGTTGAACTTGCCATTGGTGTGTTGGAAACACTGAGAGGGGGGTGAATCAGTGTTTCTTTTCAATTTTTATTATTACCAGTTTAGATTCTTTACAAGTTTAAACAAAGAAATGATTTTATTATATATAGAAAATAATTGAATACAATATATGATGAATTTTTCCAAGTACCAACTTGGACTTTGATGAGGCTCCAACCTCTAGGGCTTCCACCCTATCTTGTCAAGGCACCAACCTTGAATTTAGGAGCACCCACTCCAAGGACACCAATCATTTCAATTTTGAGGCACCAACCCCAAGGGCTCCAACCCTATATTTTTACTTTGTCAAGAAATGTTTGATTGTATTACACTGCTCCTAAGGTCTTCTTCACTAAGCCCTGTCCTTTGTAGTCTGTGTAAGAGGTCGCGGTCTGCACTACGGATTCACTTCAGGTCCGAGCCTTCTAAGATTAACCTAGTCAAAAGATTTGGTTTTCCTACTCGGTCTTCAACTTCCTTCTTCCCTCGATCTTTGCCTTCCGCTGGACCTTCGGCTTCCTCTGTTTCTTCAAGTTCACGAGTTGTGGACTGTCTCACCTTCTCTATGATAGATGCCCGATTTAACTACTTAAATTGAAGCATTTTAACTTGTATTTATACGTGTCTCACCAATAACCAAAAGACACGTTCATTAGGAGGAGAGGCCGAGTTATGAGGTCGCATATTAAGAAAATATATTGGAGGGGCCTTTTGTTAATATTCATCAATTATAACATAAAATCGTTATTTACGAAATTCACATCATAAGAGAGGATATACCCATATTGGAGGTCCCATATGCCATGTCATTCCTTTATTCCCGCAATCACAACTTTCATGAAAATCGGAGGTTTTACAAGTTATGCACATGCTCTGTCTTCCGTTATAACATTGTCAATGCCCCTACTTCTGACGGAGCGGATGCGATATTCAATAAATTGTTTTTTGATAAATCAATTGGGTCCACAACTTTATCGCAATCATAGGTTTTACCATGTCATTCCTTTGAAACTTGCGATACTACAGATGCGATATTATATTAAATCATGTTTTAATGGTGCAGTTGGGTCCACAATACATATCGCAATCGGCAATTTTAACGTTACATCCCTTTAAGGCTTGCAATATGAAAGTTCTGATACAGTGGATGCGATATTACAATAGGGCATGTTATAATGGAGCAATCAGGTTCGCAACTCAAATCGTAATCGGAGGATTCAACGTGACAAGGCTCTAAAAACTTGTGATATGGCAGATGCGATATTTCTTTAGGGTGTGTTTTAATGGGACCATTGGGTCTGCAACTCATATCACAATCGGGGATTTTAGTGTAACAAGGCTTCAATACTTGCGACGCAACAAATGCGATATTTTATTAAGGCATGTTGTATTTGAGCGATCGAGTCCGTAATGCTCCTTTGACATCGATGTTTTCTTCCTTTCGACTCTTACTCTTGGCTTGCCTTTCATGTGGCTTCTCGTTCCTGTGATTTCCGATGGCTAGTACTCTTTGATGGCTTACGATATCTCTTCTGATAGCTCTTCTTTAATGGCTCCTATTCTTGACTTCCAATGGATTCCCTAATGGCTTCCCTCCTTAGCTTCACATCATTATTTAATATTCCAGAATATTTCCATATTGACATCAATGACAATCTAGATCAATAATCTGCCCCTTTTTCATTGATGGCAATATTCTTCTTCTCTCCCCATTTGACATCAATGGCAAAGGAGTGCACAGGGGCTCGCCCTGTCGAACTGCTCCCCATGTCATGCAACATCTTAAGAATCGGTTTAGTGTGATGTTAGAGCAATAACCCCCATCTTTTGACGAAGATGTTCAAATGCTTCTCGAGGAAGAGGTTTGGTGAAAATATTTGCAATATGTTCCTTAGTATTGAAATATTCCAACTTGATATTTTGTTCAGCGACTTGTTCATGAAGAAAATGATACTTGATTGCAATATGTTTGGTCTTTGAGTGCATCATTGGATTTTTATTGAGACTGATAGCACTTGTGTTGTCACAATAGATGGTGATTGGTTGTTTAGTTTCTATGTTGACATCCTTCAAAGCCTCCTTCATCCATAGTATTTGTGTACAACAGTCAGTTGCAACTATATATTCAGCTTCAATTGTAGAGAGATATATAGATGATTGTTTTTTGTTGAGCCAAGATACCAGACAATCTCCCATAAAAAATTCATTTCCATTGGCGCTTTTACGATCATCCACGCTTCTAGCCCAATCATCATCGGTATAAGCTGTCACTGTAAAATTTGTGCTTTTGGAATACCAAAGACGAAAGTCATGAGTTCCTTTCAAGTATATGAGAATTCTTTTCATAGCCAACAAATGGGATTGCTTAGGATTTGATTGAAATCTTCCCACCATTCCTACTGCTTGCATAATGTTGGGTCTTGTAGCAGTTAAGTATAAGAGAGCTCCAATTATTGACCTGTAAAGAGTTGCATATACCCGGGGGGATTCATCATCTTTGCTTAATTGCAGTTTGTGGTCATCGGTGTGCTCACAGGTGCACATTCTTCCATTTCATATCTTTTAAGCATGTCTTTAATATATTTTATTTGAGAAATGAACATACGTATTGTGGTTTGTGATACTTGCAGTCCAAGGAAGAAGGATAGCTCACCAATCATCAACATTTTGAATTCTTTTGACAAATTTTGAGCAAACTCATGCCTCATTTCATCATTATTGCTAGCAAAAATCAGATCATCAACATATACAAGAGTGATTAGTAATTTATCCTTATCCATATTCATGTAGAGTTTACTTCCTGCCACCCACTTTTTGAAGTTTTGTTGTTGTAGATAGCGATCCAATCTTGCGTACCATGCTCTAGGAGCTTGTTTCAACCCGTATAATGCCTTTTTCAATTTACATACAACGTCTTTTCCTTTTGCTAGATCATACCTTCTGGTTGCTCCATGTAGACTTCTTCCTTGAGTTCCCCATTCGGAAACGCTGATTTTACGTCCATTTGATAGACTTTGAATCCTTTTGAACAAGCAAATGCCATGAACATCCTTATAGCTTCCATGTGAGCTACTAGTGCAAAGGTTTCTTCAAAGTCAATTCCTTCAATTTGGGAATAACCCTTACAAACAAGCCTTGCCTCATTTCTAATGATTTGTCCATCTTCATTCATTTTGTTTTTGAACACCCACTTAACTCCAATTATATTTTTATCCTTTGGATGAGGTACCAGCTCCCATGTCTCATTTTTCTCGATTTGAGACATTTATTCTTCCATGGCTTCCACGCAATGAGGATCCTTACTTGATTGAGTAAAAGTTTATGGTTCTATCATAGATAAGAGAGCAACATCATTTTTCTTTTGTGTACTTGTCATCCTTCTTCGGGTTTGTATCCCTTCATCTACATTACCAATAATCTGCTCTTCCAGTTGATGTTTTTGGAGGAATTTCACTTTTTGAAGGAGTTTGAGATGGTTCTTTTTCCTTTTGTTTTCCTTGATCTTTTTACTCCTTTCCAAGTTCTTCATCTCTTTCTTCAATGAAAGGGTCAACTTCATGATCTTCAATTTTCTTTACTGGAATACCTTCATCAATACTTTCCACTATTTTCCATAGTCGATTATTGTAGCACTAGTAAGCTTTGCTTCTGGTATAATATCCAAGAAATATTCCTTCGTCAACCCGAGAATCAAATTTTCTTGTTGAGTCATCATTGATCTTTGTGAAGCATTTGCTTCCAAAGACCCTGAAGTATTTTATTAAAGCAGGTCTTCCTTTCCATAATTCATAAGGAGTCTTCTCATTATTTGGTCTTATTTGAGTTCGATTCAAGGTATAAACTGTTGTCTCGACTGCTTCCCTCCAAAATTTTGGCTGCAAGTTAGCTGCTAGTAACATAGTTCCTACCATTTCTTGAACAGTTCGGTTTCTCCTTTCAACTACCCCATTTTGTTTAAGTGTTCTAGAAACAGAGAATTCTCTTTTGATTCCATGTTCGTTACATAATTCATCAATTTCTCTTGATGTGAATTCTCCCCCCTTATTCGTTCTAAGACATTTAATTTTGGAATCCTTTTCATTTTCTACAAGAGCTTTAAGATTCTTAAAACATTCAAATGCTTCAGATTTATATTTTATGAAATATACCCACATCAGTCTAGTATAGTCATCAACAAATAAAGCAAATTACCTTTCTCCTTTGAGTGCTGGAGTTCTGGTTGGCCCACATAGATCTGCATGAATGATCTCCAGAGGTTTTGATGTGGAGAACTCCTTAGTCTTGTGGCTGGTTCTAGTTTGCTTGCCATGTTGACATGGGCCACATACAGCTTGTTATGGTTTGAACATATTTGGAATGTCACTTACTGCATTGATTTTGCTGATATTGATCAAGTTATTAGAACTTGTATGCCCTAGTCGCTTATGCCACAACCAACTTTCATCTGTTTGACTTAGATAACATTTATCTTCTTGAATTTTGTTCAGAATGTAGATGTTATCTGATGTTCTAACTCCTTTCACTACAAATTATCCTGAGGAAGAGTTCCTTATTTCACAATTTTTAGTGTTGAAGACAACATTATGTCCTTAATCACAGATCTGTCTAACTCTCAAGAGATTGTGTTTGAGCCCATCTATCAACAAAGCATTTTGAGCCTTTCCTTTTCCATTAATAAGGGTAACAGTTCCTTTTCCAGCAATTTTGGAAGATGCACTCCGAAATGATACATTTCCTTCCTTTTTGTTCAATGAGACAAACTTCCTTTTTCCGCTTGTCATATGTCTGGAGCACCCACTATCCACAAACAAAAGATTTTCATCACCGTGAGAACATAGAGCTAGACCACATTTATCTGTATTGGAATTTTCATCTTTTGCTTCTCTTCTCTCGAGGGGGTAATTCCGTTCACTATGTCCATTATCATTACATAATGAGCAAATTGGATCAAATTGGATCAAATTTGACCAAAGGAACAAAAGAGCTGAAGACCTTGATTTGTCCTTGCCCTTTGAGACCACATGGTTTGTTTGTTTGATCCTTCAATCTTGGTGCTTCATTCTTACGAGGCGTGCAATGTTTAGCTTGATGACCAAAATTCTTACAATAATAACAATGCCCAAAAAAGATATTTTGGTACATGTTGTAATAACCATGATTTTAATCAACCTTCTTTCTTGGAGTTGATCTTTCTTCATTTTTGGATTTGAGATGGGCCTTTGATGAGATGATTTTTCTTCTTTTGAATTTTTGGAGAGTATGTCAGCATGGCTTCTTGCATTATCCTTAGTACTTGATGATTCTCCTTTAAAAGCAATCCTGGACTTGTCAATTTGAGATTTCTGAGTGTTAAGAATGTGATCAAGTGTTTGAGAAATTTGCTAACTTCTTTTGATTTGTTCCAATTATTTCTTGAGAGATACTATTTCAGCTTCACATCTTTCACATATTTCTTCCTTTTCTTTTAGTTGATTGTTCATGATGTCCTCCCTTCTTTTAGCTTCCTCTTTTTCTGTTTTAAGAGAGATGACCTTCTTTCGTAACTTCTCATTTTCTTCAATGGCACTTATCAGTAATTCATTTGTATCTACTTCGTTTTCCTGCCTTGGTTCATCATCTTCAGTGAATGCCATAAATAGTACTTCTTTGCTTCCAACATAGTCATTTCTTCATCTAATTCATTATTACTTCCTTTGTGATGAAAGGTGTCTTTGGATGATTTCTTTTTGATGACCACATATTCATCCTCATCAGATTCATCTTGTTTAGAGAGGAAATTCTTCTTAGTAAATCCTTTCTTTTTGTATATCCTCCTTTTTGAATCTTCCTCATCATCAATGTCATGCTTATGAGGACATTTTGCATCATAATGACCTATTCTTCCACATTCAAAACAAATAAGAGGGTGCTTACCTTTTAGCTTGGATCCTTTCTTTAGTCTTCGTACAAATTGCGCCAATTCAAATTCAACATCAGAGTCATCACTGTTGGTATTCCATGCTTTCCCCTTTTTTTATTTTGAGGCCTTGAATGTTGCATCTTTGGAACTTGGGATTCCTTTTCTCATCTCATAGGCAATGAGGATCCCATGAAGTTCATCCATCTTGAGAGTGCCTAGGCCCTTCATTTCTTCTATAGCACTTACTTTGGAGTCAAATTTGTCTGGGAGAGATCTTAACACTTTTTGAACAACAGTGCTTTCTTCAATCTTTTCTTCCAATCCTTTAAGAGAGTTGACTAATTCAACTACTTAGAGGAAGTATGACGCAATATCTTATTCATCATCCATTTTCAAACTTTCGAACTGCCTCCTATGAGTTTGAAGCTTTGCCTTCTTAACTTTGGAGTCCCCATCATATAAGCTAACCAGCTTATCCCATACTTCTTTGGCCGAGTCACAATTCAAGACTTTCGTAAATTCAGAATCAGTGATTCCACTGGTAATGGAATTTAGAGCTTTGGCATTTGCAATGTACGCTTTCCTTTCATCTTGATCAATAGGAGGAGTGGGAGGGGAATTGTACCCATTCAAAACAAAGTTCCAAACTTCAGGTCCAAGGGACATTAAGTAGTAGTACATTCTCTTTTTCCAGAAACCAAAATTTGTACTATTGAACAACGGAAGCCTTCCTACCATTTCTTGATTCTTCATTGTAACTAAGAATCCTTCTTCCAGCTATTAGGATGATTCTGAAGAAGCCGTCTCTGAAACCAATTGTTGGAAACACTGACGGGGGGTGAATCAATATTTCCTTTCAAATGTTATTATTACCAGTTTAGATTTTTTACAATTTTAAACAAAGAAATGATTTTATTATATACAGAAAAGAATTGAACACAATGTCTAATGAATTTTTCCAAGCACCAACTTGGACATTGATGAGGCTCCAACCTCTAAGGCTTTGACCCTATCTTAATCAAGGCACCAACCTTGAATTTAGAAGCACCAACTCCAAGGACACCAATCCTTTCAATTTTGAGGCACCAACCACAAGGCTCTAACCCTATATTTTTACTTTGTCAATAAATGTTTGATTGTATTACACTGCTCCCAAGGTATTCTTCACTAAGCCCTATCCTTTGTAGTCTTTGTAAGAGGTCATGGTCTGCACTACATATTCATTTTAGGTCCGAGCCTTCTAAGATTAACCTAGTCAAAAGATTTGGTTTTCCCGCTCGGTGTTCAGCTTCCTTCTTTGCTCGACCTTCGCCTTTTGTTGGACCTTCAACTTCCTACTCTACCTTTGGTTTCCTTTGTTTCTTCGAGTTCACGAGTTGTGAACTGTCTCACCTTCTCTATGATAGATGCCTAATTTAGCTACTTGAAGTGAAGCGTTTTAACTTGTATTTATACGTGTCTCACTAATAACTAAAAGACACGTTCATTGGGAGGAGAGGTCGACTTATGAGGTCACATATTAAGAAAATATATCAGAGGGGCCTTTTGTTAATATTCATAAAGTATAACGTAAACTCATTATTTATGGAATTCACATCATACGAGAGGCTATACCCATATTGGAGGTCCCATATGCCACATCATTCCTTTAATCCCGCAATCACAACTTTCATGAAAATCGGAGGTTTTACAAGTTGTGCACATGCTCTGTGTTTTGATATAACATTGTCGATGCCCCTACTTCCAACGAAGTGGATGCGATATTCAATAAACAGTTTTTTGATAAATCATTCGGGTCCATAACTTTATCGCAATTAGAGGTTTTACCATGTCATTCCTTTGAGACTTACGATCCCGTGGATGCAATATTATATTAAGTCATGTTATAATGGTGCAGGCAGGTCCTCAATACATATCATAATCGATGGTTTTAACGTGACAACCTTTTAAGACTTGCGATATGAAAGTTCTGATACAACGGATGCGATATTACAATAGGGTGTGTTATAATGGAGCAATCGGGTCCGCAACTCAAATCGCAATCGGAGGTTTCAATGTGACCTGGCTTTAAAAACTTGTGATATGGCGTATGCGATATTTCTTTAGGGTAAGCCATCAAAGATTAACCATCGGAAATCACAGGAACGAGAAGCCACAGGAAAGCCAAGCCAAGAGTAAGAGTCGAAAGGAAGAAAACAACAATATCAGAGGAGCATTGCGAACTTCATAGCTCTTCCGATAACTCTTCTTTGATGGCTCCTGTTCTTGACTTCCAATGGCTTCCCTGATGGCTTTCCTCCTTGGCTTCATATCAATATTTAATATTCTAGAATATTGCCATACTGACATCAATGACAATCTAGATCAACATGGTGAATGATTCCTTTCTTTTCATTTTCTAAATTTTGTTCAAGATGCCTTCTTCTATCATCTTTCTCCCTTAGGAGTTGTTGCACTTCTATGGCTTTGTCAATTGTTGCACTAGCATAGGCTCCTGCATATTGTGATAGTCTCCCAAGATCTTCACTTGAGATGGTTTGGGCATCCTTCCAGAGTACTTGGAAGGAGGTATTTCCAGGGACCAAAGCCTACCTTTGTTCAGTCCTTCTCCTCTTTCTCTATCTGCTGATTATTGCTCTGTGTTTGGGATTATAAAATACGTCCAAAGGAGGAATCTCCTCAATCTTGAGAACGTCCTTAGAGGTCGGAAAAACTGGTATCATATCCACATCATGGGTGTCCATAATTTCTTTAGAAGCCTCAACAGTGAACGAGGTCTTCTCAGTAATTAAACCAATCTGAGTGATCTTTGTCTGGGAGAGAGTTTGTAGTTTTTAGGGCCAGTTTCTTTAAGAAATTGATCCCAAATCACATCCAGATTTTCTTTTATTGTAACCTTCTTTGTCTTTGATTGGGAAGTTGCCGATGTTTGATTTACATGAGCTACATATTGACTCTAAGCTATGCTCATTTTTTTCTCTTCTACCGTGCTTTGTTGATTTAGTTTCAAGAATTAATTGGGCAAGTGGGAAATACTTTTAACCTTGTATTGATGAAACTGCACTAATTACTCAGGACTGAGTCGTGTTGCTACTTCTTTTTCAACTTGTGCATAATCTGAGGCCGATTCAAAGAAATTGTCAATTTATTAGGCTTGTTTGTAAACTGCCTAATCTTTGCCTGTGTTGTAATATTTTTGGCAGTATCATTGGGATCATACTACCGATTTGGAATGGTTGAAAAGTTCATCAGCTGGATTTCCTCCATATCCTTAGTACCATGTTTGAAATTTTCTAAGGAGTAGACTCCACAACGAAAGGGGAAACTAGGACGCATTTTTTTTTCTTTCTCTCATGACCTTAGACAATCCATTTCCCACAGTATGATAGGCTATTTCCCAGGTTAGGGGCTTATCGGAGACATATGGGGGCAACACATGAGGGTCTGCAAGGCTACCAAAAACTCGAATATAGGTAAATGATTCATCTCCAAACCATCTTCCAACTGATAGCAGGTCATTGTTGCCTTAAACAAAGATTCAAGGGAACTTCTCATTGAAAATAAATTGGTGGATAGGATGCACGACACCTTGGATAATCTTGTAAAAATGGGGTTGGTATTTTGACTCCCATAGGATAGTATGGTAAATGTGAATAGGCAAAGGGTCTTGAATAATCCATTTCCATCCCATGGATGGGAAATATGAAGTGAAACAAATACAGTCCATAATGTAGGCATTCATGTAGAATGGGGGAACAATATCTTCAAAAAAAATGTGCTTCTTCCTATATTCTAGAACTTGGATACTTAAATTATTGGACAGAATAGTTCCCCGGTCCATTACATAACCATTCGAAGTAGCTTCAATCAAGGGTACTGTTATCACCCCAAGAAACTCTCCTAGGTTGTAGCTCGGAGATGCTCGGGAACATTAAAATTCAACTTATTGTTGCAAATGGATGAATGGAAGAGATGATGCTTGTTCAAGCTAGATAACCACTTCTACTTTGCTTGACTCTAGACATGTGTGAACACCCCCAGACCACAAGGCTTTAGACCACCAATTACTCACACTTTAAGGAATGGGTGAATATGGAGAATACTGACCACACCAGCAGATGCACAAGACCATGTGATGGTCGGCTGCAACCAATAAAGAAGTCTGCAAATCTAATTCCCCAACACAGAGACAGGATGACAACTCTCTAGCATTAGGTGAAAAGAAACCTGAATAACTCATTTACTGATACATACAAGACTTTAACACAGAGGTAGGATGACAACTCCCCTAATGCTAAATATCAAGAGCTCAAAAAATACAGCATATCAGGCACAACTTAGAGTAGAAGGAGAATGAAAAGTGAGCAATTAACAGCAAAAGAAGCTTGTATTAGCTGAAAATGAAGACGAGACGCTGCAAGTATCAAAATAGTCACAGTCTCCAGAAGTTGAACCTTGCATCGAAACATCAACCATCAACCTTGATTACATCTTATTTCTGGATATATATAGAGTTTCATTACAAAGGCACTCGGTCATTCTAAGTATGGAGGGGTCATTATTAACCACCAACCGCTTTAACTCCCTGATGGAGTCTGAGTGCGATTGCTTGATGTAGTGGATGAATTTGATCTTCTCGGGTGCTCTGCTGTCCTCTCAGGTGGCTGGAGTGTCGTATGGGATGAAGTCCCATAACTGCTAAATGCATTTGCCTGTTCATGCTTTGTCCTTTTCCTTCTTGGCCATATTGTCTGTTGAATGCGGTTTTGAGGAGGAAATGCACATGGTACTGGTAGACTGGTCACCTTCGGGAGCACATAACAGTTAAGAGACGTGGACTGCATAGCAGGTGGACGAGTAAGAGGAAGGAGAAGCATCGATCGTTGGATTAGGAGGATAGACAGTGGAGATGGCTTGGCAAGGGATATCGGAAGAAGCGGAAGCGGAATGAGTGTGGGCCATTAGATCTTGGCGGAGCTAATTGGACGGCGGAGGGATGATCGGGCGAGTCACTTTATCGGGCACGACAAGAGTCGTCGAATCAGGTTTTTGGATCTTATGCCTTTACGTATGGCGACATACGATTGTGATCAGATCGCATCGCAATATCGCATCGGCGGAAGAAGAGGGGCGTGGAATTTATACACACACATATGCGATTTGCGATCAGATCACATCGCAATATCGCATCGGCGGAAGCCAAGGGGTGCGACCTTGATACACACACGGATGCGATTTGCGATAGTGATTAAACCCGAACCTGATAAAGGAATTAATCGTTTTTGGGACTAATGAAGGGAGAATGAGCGGTGTAAGGGAAGGAGAAGATGACCGTTGTGAGCTTCTTTTTAGCGGAACCAAGCAGACCAAGATCATCTCTGACTCTAGAAAATCATCGTCATACAGCAGAGCTAACACTGGCTCCTTCTGGGGATGAGATCCTCCCTGTGAGGTCTCAAGAACCATAGACCGTTTCCTTTCCTACAAAAACCAGATCAACAAAATTTCCTAGTGTTCCATTGGGCATGGAGTCTAATTAAGCTTACACTGAAACTGATAAAACAACATATTTACAACATTAAGGCCTGAAGACCTTAAATAACATAAATCTTCAAAAACTTCCCATTTACTGGGCCATCAAAATTGTTTCTCCTTCCAAACTCTGCAGCATGAGGGTATTGTTTCCTTGGACCTGGGCAATGACGAATGATCTGGTCCATAGAACATTTATTTTACCAAGACCTCCCTGCGTTTCCTTCAGTGCATCCCTTTGGAGAAAATAGTCATTATATTGAAGATTGACCTCTTTTGCCTTTCTATGAAAGGTCTCCTTCTCTAGGCCAACATGCATGTCAGCCAATTCGTCACAGATTTGCAAAATCGGGTTGATTTGATCATCTACCTCAAAAAGTTTAGGGCATTTGACCTTATCAGGCAGAGATGGTATATAGCTTGCTTATAACTAGCCCCATCCAAGGAGGTTTCCCAAATCTGTGCACCTTCTTCCTTTGTGATCTGGCAAACTGCCCTTTCAAGCTGTGTGGAGGCCAACTGGGCAGGCTTCATGATATCAAGACTGAGATTATCTGTGCTAGCCTTGGACATTGAGTTATGGCTGGCCTCAGCGCCTAGGGGGCAATTATGAGGGCTTGTCTCTTGAATAGACAGAGAAACATAAAATGATGGGGAACTGAATTCAGCCTTTTTAATCATTGGGTTGGGGATAACAGCAGGTTGGTCAATTTGCAGATGTGCATAGTCATGGGAAGCTGGGCTGGCTTTAAGCTCAAGATCTTCAAGGGTAGATTTCTTGAGGGGCTCATTCTTCACTGGTTCAATCAGAGGCATATATATTCTTGGCTTCTGAATTCCTGATTGAAAACTTAGAGAAGAAGGGGAACCTTCAAGGCCTCCTACCTCTATGGCTGGAACTTTGAGGATGATGGGATCTGTTGCTGGTTGCTTTTGCTTATAAGCTTTTTGTTCTGTAGGGACAACAAAATTATGAGCAGGGCATTTAGACAATGACGTCTCATAGGAAGCTTTGGTTAAGAAAGGGGCACTACCCTTGTTTTCCATACCATGGACCTTATCCTACTCTTCAAATTGCTCTTCTTCCATGACTATATCTTGAAAAAGGGTCTCCACCCTTTGGTCTTTGCTTACATCTTTGTTTCTTTGCAAAATCTGCAACTGCTCCTTTTCTCCTCTATATGGACTTGGATTTGGAAGAGAAAAGGTATAAGGAGCTTGTCCTTTCCCTGAACGCTGCTCAATCCTTAATTTGGAAACTTCAGAGGCTAATGACTCTATCATCCTAGCCATTTTATCGATCTTAGGATGTGACGATGATGAGAGCTCACCCCTCTGTCTTCTCGTATTAGTATTTCCTTCGAGCCTTTCTGTAGCCATGATGTTTGATTCTGCTTCTAGGGTTGCTTCTTGCATATCAGCCAATGAAGCGCATCTTCTCTCCCTCAATAGTAAGCAGAAACGAGAATCGAAGGCATTGGCATAAGTAAGCTTAGTAGAAGTAGGAGTGGGTTTCACTTCAACTGGTATTCTGCTGTACATGCAGTTAAATCTCTTATTGAAATCAGACAACAGCTCACCATTTTCCCTCTGCAAGTTCCCAAATTCTTTATGATAATAGAGCAGGTCTTTCTTATCCCCCCAGTGCTTTAGGAACACATCATCTAAGGCCTCAATGTCTGCTATAGACCTAGGGGTTAATTCTCTTAACCATTTTCTAGCCTCTCCATCTAGGCTTTGGACAAATACCCTCATCCACACATCATCTTCACTGATATCTAGATTATCAACATAGCTATAAAAGGACTCAAGGTGTTCTTCAGCCGTTACTCCCTCTGTACCAGTGAATTTAGGCATATATTTCTGATACTCTCCAGCAGGCATGGCATTCAAAGGGACAGGCAAGACCAGGGGTCCATACCTAGCAGCTATGATTCTTTCCATCTTTGTGGGTGCTTGTTGGCCCGCCATGACTGGGATAGGTTGAAGGATACTGGCAGATTGAATGGTAGGAAGTAACGAAATAGATGACAGAGACAAAGGAGTATGATGGACTGTATGGGAGGCTTTCTTTGGACTAGAATCCAAAGGGGAACTAAATGAACAAGGAGCGTTATGAATCTCTGAAGGTATTTCTTCAATAAGAATGCTAGGCTCTATATCTTCAAACCTTATATTCTTAGCTATAATCTTCTCTTGCAGAGATACATAAGATTTCTTAGGCTTACCTGATCCTGATGCTCCTTTCTGTGATGTTTTCCTTTGCTTAGCAATCTTCTCACAGTCAGGCACTGGGTCAGCTGGTGATTTCTGAGGATTTCTCCGGGTATGCCTCACAAACTAAGCCAAAACTGTAATGTGAAGGCACCACTAGGTTGGTTCTCCAGTGGAGTCGCCAGATAGATGATTACAACCATAAATGTGACCAGACTTTGTCTATCATGAAAGCATGGAACTGTGTTGTTCTCCCAAGGAAGCTGAGCTTCAATCTCCAATCCCCGACAACGGCGCTAATTAATGTTATCATCCCAAGAAACTCTCCTAGGTTGTAGCTCGGAGATGCTCGGGAACATTACAAATTCAACTTATTATTGCAAATGGATGAATGGAAGAGATGATGCTTGTTCAAGCCAGATAACCACTTCTACTTTTCTTGACTCCAAACATGCGTGAACACCCCCAAACCACAAGGCTTTAGACCACCAATTACTCACACTTTAAGGAATGGGTGAATATGGAGAATACTGACCACACCAGTAGATGCACAAGACCATGTGATGGCCGGGTGCAACCAGTAAAGAAGTCTGCAAATCTAATTCCCCAACACACAGACATGATGACAAATCTTTGGCATTAGGTGAAAAGAAACCTGAATAACTCATTCACTGATACATACAAGACTTTAACACAGAGGTAGGATGACAGCTCCCCTAATGCTAAATATCAAGAGCTAAGAAATACAACATATCAGGCACAACTTAGAGCAGAAGGAGAATGAAAAGTGAGAAATTAACAGCAAAAGAAGCTTATATTAGCTGAAAATGAAGACGAGATGCTGCAAGTATCAAAATAGTCACACTCTCCAGAAGTTGAACCTTACATCAAAACATCAATCATCAACCCTGATTACATCTTGTTTCTGGGTATATATAGAGTTTCATTACAAAGGCATTCGGCCATTCTAAGTATGGAGGGGTCATAATTAACCACCAACCACTTTAACTGCCTGATGGAGTCTGAGTGCGATTGCTTGTTGTAGTGGATGAATTTGATTTTCTCGGGTGCTTTGCTGTCCACTCAGGTGGATAGAGTGTCATATGGGATGAAGTCCCATAACTGTTAAATGAATTTGCATGTTCCTGCTTTGTCCTTTTCCTTCTTGGCCATACTGTCTGTTGAATGAGGTTGTTGAGGAGAAAATTCACTTGGTACTGGTAGACTGGTCACCTTCGTCCTTCGAGAGCACTGAACAGTTAAGAGACGCGCGGACTGCACAGTAGGTGGACGAGTAGGAGGAAGGAGAAGGGTCGGTCGTTGGATCAGGAGGACAGACAGTGGAGATGGCTTGGCAAGGGATATCAGAAGAAACGGGAGCGGAATGAGTGTGGGCCATTGAATCTTGGCGGAGCTGATCAGACGGCGGAGGGATGATCGGGCAAGTCGCTTTATCAGGCATGACGGGAGCCGTCGAATCGGGTTTTTGGATCTTGGGCCTTTACGTATGGCGACGTGAGATTGCGATCAGATCGCATCTACGGAAGCAGAGGGGCGCGACATTTATACACACACATATGTGATTTGCGATCAGATCGCATCGGCGGAAGCCAAGGGGCGTGGCCTCGATACGCACATGGATGCGATTTGCGATAGTGATTAAACCCGAACCTGATAAAGGAATTAATCGTTTTTGGGACTGATGAAGGGAGAATGAGCGTTGCAAGGGAAGGAGAAGATAACCGTTGTGAGCTTCCTTTTAGTGGAACCAAGTGGACCAAGATCATCTATGACTCTAGAAAATCATCGTCATACAACAGAGCTAACAGGTACTTTTGAAGGCTCAAAAACCTCGGCCTAAAAATCAGGGAAAACCACCCGGTCGGGAACTTAGAGCAGCTCCTTTTCCGTTTGAGATGGTGGATCTGACTGGGTTGGTGGGACTAGTTTCCCTTAAACATATATATGAAAGCGTATAAAAGAGATATAGGTGTGAAGGTTGATGGATGTATGTAAAAAATAAATGAATATAATTAAAGGCCTTACTCGATCCCGAGGTAATATATCTTTTATATGTGACTTAAAGATTTCACTCATAATATGACAATGTAGATCATCAAATCATTCATGAATATAAAACAAGTAATGATAACTAATTTAATTAAATTAGTTGATATAATTCACTACCAAAGCATTCAGACATGCCTTCCATCGTTCTGATTTTTTCTTTAACCCGCTCATAAAGCTTATGAACCACCTCCCTATATTCCTGTGGGGCCCCTAATTCTTCCATTTTGGTGAGACTTCATTTCCACAGCGATTGCCAATTGAGCTACCCCAAGCGGTCAAGGGATGTTATAAGTTTAATGGATGTTATAAGTTTGAGTTTGATTGCTTGCATTGTGATCATTTTGTGTTATTGTAGCCATACAAATAATTTCTGAATGAAATCGATATAATATACTGTTTACATCATTTTCCTTGCAAATTAATCACCACACAGGTAGTTTCTTTGATTTTTTTAACATTAAGAAGTTTGCATGAATGATAATTATGTTGTTTTTCCACGACCCTGGTGTCTAGGATAGAATATTAGATCACTAAAGCTACCAAACTAAGAATCAAAACGAAGCTACTTTTCACAACAGAATATAAACAACGGTGAAGCTACTAGTGCACAATATATACATACGTTTTTACACAATTTTGTACAATAATCCAACTTCATTATATTAATCAACCTGAATAATACACCAGTCTAGGTCTCTTGCACCAGGGATAATGGTCGTCATACACCCACTAGTACAAGATACAGAAACTGGGGTTTGGTGTCATTTCGGCGACAACCAGTCTACCCTCAACAAGATACTTTGACCATTTGGCTATAGCATGCTCTCTTAGATTCTCTCGTTCGCACCTTGTACCTTCTCGGTCTTTAGGCTCCCGATCTGCAACATTGCCTTTATCAACGATCCAAGTCCATCTGACCACTGAATCTTGACTATCCAATATGCTCTCTAGTTGTGCCTTATTTCATCAAGGGAACAATACATCAAGACTCCTTTTTAGTTGTTCACAACTTTATTTGTGAACAACTCACAACTACCCACTACTACTCCTCAGCGACGCAGGGACTTCAACCCATTATAGTCTTCATGTGTTGCTCCAATGAAGACTATCATAGGGCACGAAGGGTTCCACCTATCACTACTGTAAGTCTCTTCTCCAACAATGAACATGGGCTATAACAAACTGCGGCTTTGGCTTATTAAACATATGAGCTCCAACAACCTACCTCTTTTAGCAGCCCTAAATCCATCAAGGCACTGCACATAGGGCTCCACACTTGGATCCTCTCATGTTGCCCTCCACCAAACCACGAGGTGTTCAATCCTTGCTATAGCATTTGCCCCTAGTTAGGGCATCCAATACCTATGAATCCCCTTCCTCTTAGCTGCTAGAAAGCTTCACCAACAATCCAACCCTTGGACACCCGTCCTCTAGCATTCAACCATCATCAAGGAGTCATCTACAACAAACTGTTGTTGCCTCCTTGTCTTGGGTTTTGTGCACCTGCAAGTCTAGTTAGGGCAGACTTTACAACCCTCAACCCTTGCTCCAAACTTGTATGACCTTCTCCCAAAATTTTGGTCCTTTTGTTCTTCGATAATAGGCACCCAAATTTGTTGTAGGGTATGAGGCTCCTACTCAACATAACCTACAGCCAGCCTGTACAGACCAACAATACAACATTGTCCCAATACTCATGGAAGACACCCTTTATTTGGATGTGGCCACCCTTTGTTGACCGCTGCTGAGTTAGGAGAGTACTCCTAGGTCTCTATGTCCTTCCAACAATCCATCCAACACATTTTTGTAAACACCATACATTTGTGGCCCAAAACAATACTCTATACACAAATAAAACATGCATAAACAACCCCAAAACCCTACCGTTGGCCTGTGGCCTTATCTCCACAACAGATCTGGGTGTTCTGCTCCCAAAACAAGGGTATTGGTTATCCTGAAGATGCCCTATCTCAAGCTCAAACCACCTGCAATTACCTCATATCCTCTACAGCCATCAAATATGAGGTAGACAAGCCCCAAAACACTACCAAACCAGTCCAGAAATGCATCAACCAACTCGACCTACCTATCGTATCTTCTTGGCCTCCAAATAGTCATGAAGGACGCCAAAATATAGCCTCCTTTCACTTTGCTTAGAGTCTGTCCAAGCCTGCGACTAAATTAGGGATCTCCTCACCTAAAGTGATCTCCTTCTCATGCCCAAGGATGTACTTAAAAATGACCTCACTCACCTCATATTTATATCCAAACATGAGGGCTTCAATCAAATTCCAAGAGGACTTGTCTACCTGTCATAAGGCTTCCAAACGCTAGGCCTACCTTAACCAAGCCCAAACTCTACTTCAAAAATTAGTATCTCCATAAGGACAACTCAAAATTCGATGATTTTCTTTGCATTGGGTTCGTCTCAATGTCCTCTATCATATCCATCCAGCACATGTCCAATTTTCTCCATGGTTTTGGCCCCTACATCAATGGGTACAAAACCCCAATCTTGGGTTTCAAGCCCGCAAGCCGTGCTTGTGTGCCAACTCCTCCACAACCCTCAAGCCTAGGGTTTGGAGTATGTTTCAAGCTACAAAACTCAACACCCCCTTTTAGTGAGGGAGGTACCTCCAACACTAGGAAGTCTCTATCAACATCATCTCCTGTGATACTAGACCATCTGGCGTCCATCACTGGAGCATACTCTATAGAATGAACCCTGTAATCTCAGTAGCGCCTCTGCCTCATCACATCTAAACCTTAAGACCCCATACCTCCATAGGGTTGCTCCCTCTGAGGCTAGACTCTCTCTAAGCCTACACGATCTCCACTGGCTAAATTTTGCAAGCACTCATCCTCCTAGATCAAATACCACTCGTGCAAATCCCTCCACTCTTGGATATGCAATATCACGATTTGATGAAGAATCTAGCATGCCAATTTGTAGTCCATCACATTAAGTAATATTGATCATCTTGATCTCATCTAAGCCAAGACAATCCTCTAGTTGTCCCAACCATCCATGGAAAGTCAAAGGAATTCCATGATCAACGACCTTCCCTACAACAGATTGTTGTTCCCCTGGTTTACCACCCATCCACTAGAACTCCCAACCAATCTCGCTGCCAAGCTAGTCAAGACCACATCTCCATGTCTTCAGTTTAACCCTTTTCTCCATGATATAGACACCCACAACTCCCTCTGAGTTTCTTCGTTGTGCACACTCTAATTCACTATCCCTCAAAGTAGCTTAGCACGCTTTGATACCATGTTGTTTTTCCACAACCTTGGTGTCTAGGATAGAATCTTAGAGCATTGATTCTACCAAACCAAGAATCACAACAAAGCTAATTTGCATAACGGAATATAAACAACATTAAATCTATTAGTGCACAAAATATACACAACTTTTTACACAGTTTTGTACAATAACCCAACATCATAATATTAATCAACTTGAATGACACAACAGTCGAGGGCTCCTGTACCAAGGATAATGGCCCTCATAGATCCACTAGTACAAGATACAAAAACTGGGGCTTAGTGTCAGTTCATCGACAACCAATCTACTCTCAACAAGATACTCTGACCATCTACATGTAGCGCGCTCTCTCAGCTCCTCTCGGTCGTACCCTGCCCATTTTTTCAGCCCCCGATCTGTAGCACTGCCTCTATCAATGATCGAAGTCCATCTAGCCACTGAACCTTGGCTATTCAATCTTCTCACTAGTTGTGCCTTAGTCCATCAAGGGCACAACACATCGAGACTCCTGTTGAGTTGTTCATAACTTCGTTTGTCAACAACTCACATCTGCCCATTGTTGCTCCTCAACAACTCAAGGACCTCAACCAACTATAGTCTTCTTGCGCTACTCCAATGAGGACTAACATTGGGCACGAAGGGTTGCCACCTATCACTATTGTAAGTCTCTTCTCCAACAATGAACATGGGCTATAACAAACTGCTCCTCTAGCTGATCAGACTTATGAGCTCCAACAACTTCCCTCTCTTAGAAGCCCTTAATCCATCGAGCTACCACACATAAGGCTCCACACTTGGATCCTCTCATGCTTTCCTCCACCAGACCTCGAGGTGTCGAATATTTGTTGTAGCGAGCGTCCAACACCTATGAAGATCCTTCCTCTTGGGATGCTAACAGACTTCACCAACAGTCCAACCCTTGGACACCCATCCTCTAGCATTCAACCATCATTCAGTCATCTACAACATACTACTACTACCTCCTTGCCTTGGCTTTTGTGCACCTGCAAGTCTAGTTAGGTCACACTTAACAACCCTCAACCCTTGCTCCAAACTTGTGTGACCTCCTCCCAAAAGTTTGGTCCTTTTGTTTTTCAATAATAGGCACCCAAATCTGTTGTAGGGTATGAGGCTCCTCCTCAACGTACCCTACAACCAACCTATACAAACCAACAATATAACACTATCCCAACACTCATGGAAGACACTGCAGTTCTGGCTGCGGCCTTCCTTTGTTGACTGCCACTGAGTTGGGAGAGTACTCCTAGGTCTCTCAGCCTATCTGAAATGCCCACCAACCCATTGTTGTAAACACCATACATATGTGGCCCAAAACAATACTTTATACACCAATAAAACATGCACAAGCAACCCCTAAAAATTTACCTCTAAACTGCGGCCTTGTCTCCATAGCATATTTGAGTGTTCTGCTACCAAAACAAGGGTCTCAACCCTCTTGAAGATGCCCTATCTCAAGCTCAGACCTCTTGCAATCACCTCAGATCCTCAGCGGCCCTCAAATATGAGGTAGAAAAGCCCCAAAATTATAGCAAAATAGTCCAAAAATGCATCAACAAGCTTGACCTTCCTATCTTATCTTCTTGGCCTCCAGATAGTCATGAAGGACGCTAAAATCTAGCCTCCGTTACACCTTTGTTTGGAGTCTGCCTAGCCCTACAGCTAAATCAAAGATCTCCTGACCTAAAGCGAGCTCCTTCTCATGCCCCAAGATTTACTTGAAACTGACCTCACTCACCTCATATTTATATCCAAACATGAGGGCTTCAATCAAACATCCAAGAGGGCTTGTCTAGCTGTCATAAGGCCTCCAAACACTAGGCCGACCTCAAAAAAGCCCAAACTCTAACTTCAAAAATTAATATATCCACAAGGACAACTCAGAATTCTATGATTTTCATTGCGTTGGATTCATCTAACGTCCTCTATCATCTGCATCTATCACATGTCCAATTTTATCTATATTTTTGGCCCCAACATTGATAGGTACAAAACCTAAAGCTTGGGTTTCAAGCCCGCAAGCCATAATTGTGTGCTAAATCCTCCACAACCCTCAAAGCCTAGGGTTTGGAGTACCTCACAAGCTACAAAACTCAACACTCCCTCTGATCAAGGAAGGTACTCCCAACACTAGAGTCTCTATCAACATCATCTCCGCCAACACTAGCCCATCTGGCGTCCATCACTATGGCATACTCTATGGAATGAACCCTGCAATCTCGATAGTGACTTTGCCTCATCACATCTTGATCTGAATGTTGGGCAACATTGTTAATGCTATGCAAGCTCCCTCATCAGTATTTAAAAAAATGTGTTTAGGCTCGTCTCAAATTAACTAAAATATGAGGAATTATGTGTCAATTGTTGAGAATCTTTTATGAGCAATATATGAAGTTAGTTAGTTGTTTAAAAGACATATACAACAAGTAAATTGCAGAGAAGTAAAACACAACACCTCATAACACAAAGCTGATAACGGAGCTCACCCCTTCTGGGCTACATCTCCTTGGACCTGCTTCAATGGCTAAGCCCTTTTTCGATTAATGGTCAATTCTCTAATTACATGCACCTACAGTGCTCCAATGGCTTTGCAATATGCTCCTGCAGATTTAGAAGACCACAAAACCCCAAAAATAACTATCCAAGCTCTGCAATTGGACTTCAATTGATCTAGGCTTGACCTCCTCTCTTAGTAGCCCTAAACTTCCTTAGACATTTTACGCGACCTCCCAAATAACATTTTACCCGACCTTTGAGAGGGCACGTGTCGGTCTCCAGGCTTGCCACATGTCAACCTCTCATTGGTCCACCTCGAATGTCGTTGACCAATAATATGCCAACACTTGTCATAATGCGATTGGGCCATCCGTCGAAATATTTCGAGAATATTCCTTGAATATTCCCACAAGTAGCTCAATCAAGTTGTGACAAATGTTGACATGTAATTGGTCAAAGGCATTTGGGAGGACCAATGAGAGGCTAACACATGGCAAGCCTAGAGGCCACCACATGCCCTCTCAAGGGTAATGTAAAATTATTTGGAAGGCTAGCGGAGTCTAACCCACGGGCCAGCCCTCTCCACATACGACCATACACCATAACCGAAGGCCAACGCTACGCTCTAAGTGGGATTAGTGTTAATTAACCCATGCTCATCCCTAATTAATTGCGGATTAACTTGGCGGAAGTTTGGCAAGTCCTACAAATCTAGCATTGCGCTAATTTTCGCGGGATTAACCAGAGTTTCTCCAGATTTGGTGCAGTTTTCCTAGGGAAAACTAAAGAGACCATAACTTCTTTATTATTCGACCAATTTTGGCTCAAAAAGAGTCATTCCTAGATGATTTGGATGCTCTGTACATAATGTAACAAGTTTCAAACACTGAAAAGCACTTCTGTACGTGATTTTTCTACATTGAATTTTAAAGAAGCCTAGGGCCACCAGGAGAGGAGGTCAAGCCTAGATCAACTAAAGTCCAATTGCAGAGCTTGGATAGTCATTTTGGGGTTTTTGGGTCTTCTGAATCCAGGGTTGTAAAGCCATTGGAGCATTGCAGGTGCATGTAACCAGAGAATTGACCATTAATCTAGAGAGGGTCTACCCATTGAAGCAAGTCCAAGGAAATGTAACCCCAAGAGGGGTGAACTCCTTTATCAACTTTATGTTATGAGTTTGTTGTATTTTACTTCTTTGCAATTTACTTTGTTGTATGTGTTTTAAACAGCTAATTAACCTCATAAAGTTATCATAAAACACACTCAACACTTGACACATAATTCCTCACATTTTGGCTAATTTGAGACTATCCTAAACATATTTTTTTAATATTGATGAGGGAGCTTTCATAGCATTAACAAGTTTGCCCAACATTGAAATTAGGTTGGTATCAGAGCATTGTTAGCTCATTTTAACCCTAAGATGGTTTGCGAAGGTTAGCTATTGGTTTTGCACTTTGTGCAAGGAGAATTTAACTGTGTGCAAACTTATGTGTAAGTTTTGTGGAGCTTTTTGATGCATTATAAGTGTGATGGCAGTTTCAACAAGTGATGTTTCTAATCCATCTTCCTTAGCAAGACTCTTTGATTTAGAGATGTTGCAAGAGCTTATCATCATGAGAGATATGGTGTAGGAGATGAATGAAGATAAGTACGAGAACACTATACTTCTAGAGGAGTTGATGGCCATGAAGGAGGAGAAGCAAGAGCTTCTTGAAAAGATGCATGAGATAGAGATTCAACTCCGTTATGCCAAAGAAAACCTAGCCAAGTATGTGCATGAAAATGAGGTATGCAATTTAAGTTTATCTTCAATTTCCTCTCAAAATGAATGTTTTGGTGCTTTTGAAAGACACACTAAAGGAATAGGGTCCAAATTATTGATGAAGATGGGTTATGAAGGTAAAGAGTTAGGAAAACATGCACAAGGCATAGTTGAGCCAATTGTTGTTGAGGAAAGGCCTAGGTATTTGGGTCTTGGTTATGGACAACATGATGGAGAACGCTCCAAAGCTAAGGAGGCACATGAAATTTCCCTAAAATTTCCCTAAAATTTGGGGGTGCTCTGACATGTATCCCCTTTGCATCTCCCTATTCTCACATTCATGTTCCACAAACTTTGTGGAACATTAGGATTTTCACATGGCAACAAAAGAATAATATCAAACTTGGGAGCCATTCCATGGGTCCATAGTGTTCATTACAATCTTTTTAGATATGCATTAAAAATTCCTATGGCAACCCATCCCTTTTTGCATTACAATGAATGACATCATTGGATTTCAAGTAGCGAGATTCATGTACCCACCATTTGTGATATATATTCCAAGTTACAAATGCTTTGGTTTTGATATTTCCCTATGTTGGATGTTGATGAAGCACAGAGGCTGAAGCCAACATAACAAGATTATTTGGTTCTCATGCACTTCTAAAAAGACCAAATTACCAAGTGCAAGCCTAATCTCTAGCATGGGGATATTTCTATGAATTTTTGGAAGTGGGAATACCTGTTTGGTTTCATGAATACTGATAAGATTTAGATCACATTAAGGGATCAAGTTTCCTACTTGTTGGAGCTTGCCTAACTACCCTAATTGATTATGGAACGACATATCCTCAATCGCGAGGGAGAAGTATGAAGTATGTTTAGGTAGTGAAAACCAAATGTATTAAAAATAAAATCCAAGAAGGTCGAACAAACTTTGAATGGCAGTTTGTTCGACAATGGAATTTACCTATACGCACCTAGAGATAAGAAAGCAATAATAATTTATTTATGTTGGAAATTGTAATTATAAGAGTTGGCTAAATTTGGAGAGTCAGAGCCAAGTTGACTTAGTTTGAGTTCAATCTATATTTGGGAATATCAAATTTAGAATGTGTATGCATGTGAGGTTATTTTGGGCGACTTACTATACGAAAAAGTTTAAATACCCTTCACTAGGTTCATTGTAATTATCAAGTTTGGTTGATCAATAGTAAAACAACAGCTCCTTTGGTTTGTGTATGTTAATTTTTGTGTTTCTCTTCTTTGCCTTTCCAACAAATTAGTATCAGATCAAAGTTGAACAAAAAGATCTAAACAACCTGCGTATGCGAAAAATTTGTAGCAAAGCCATTATTGTTGGTTAAAAGAGTCATGTCAATTTCTTATAAAGCGGTCGCACATCGAGTAGCATCTACAGCCCATAAGAAAGCAATATGAATTTATTTATGTTGAAAATTGTAATTATAAGAGTTGGCTAAATTTGGATAGTCAATTAACTGAGCCAAGTTGAGTTAGTTTGAGTTCAATCTATATTTGAGAAAGTCAAATTTAGAATGTGTATGCATGTGAAGTTATTTTGGGCGAGTCACTATACTAAAAAAATATACCCTTCACCGAGTTCATTGTAATTATCAAATTTAATTGATCAATAATAAAGCAGCAGCTCCTTTGGTTTGTGTATGTTAATTTTTGTGTTTCTCTTCTCTGCCTTTCCAACAAATTAATATCAGAAAAAAATACCCTGTGTATCCGAAAAATTTGTAACTAAAGTGTGCAAAGCCATTATTGTTAGTTAAAAGAGTCGTGTCAAACCCTGTGTATCCGAAAAATTTGTAACTAAAGTGTGCAAAGCCATTATTGTTAGTTAAAAGAGTCGTGTCAATTTCTTATAAAGAGGTCGCGGCCCGCCGTCGTCGAGTGGCATCTACAGCCGATGTCATATCGTCGTGAGTAGTGAAAAGGTGTAATCGTCGGGAGCAACTGTACAGGTTAGAAAACCATTTTCAAAGGTCGTAGCCGTAGAAACGCTGAAGGTTGAAAGGTTTTTAAAAAATTATTAGCAAAATGCCTGGGCAAGATATTCATAAGGCTATATGATATGTCTTTAAAAGTCATGTGTGGCATTAGAAAAAGTTCGACCCAAAAAAACGTGATTCAAAAGGGTTTAAAAATATAAAGGACCAAGTCACGTTAGCGGATTTGAATCATATCAAAGTTTTTTTTAATTAGAAGTGACATCTCTTTAAAGGAGCTTTATGGTATGAAATTAAAGAGTGGAAGGAATCTTATTAAAGTAGTTATTTATTAAAAATCATATTTTTTTAGGGTGATATGGAAGGAAGTTTCATGTAGCAACTATAAGATTGAGGTAAGACAACAGTCATGGGTAAATGAATAAAAAGGAATACGCAAAGATTTTCTTCATGTTTAGAGAGGTTCAAGCTACAACCGAGGAACGGAGAAGCTTAGCAAAAGACAAAGCAGAAATCAAGGTTGATTGGTGTAGCTCTGATCTGTTACCACCTCCTATGATTACTGATAAATATTTTGATCATTGGGTTATCAAGATGCTAGTTTTTCTTCAAGTTAAAGAGTTAATTGAGTATGAGTCTAATAACCCATATGGTGAAGTATGTGATGTCTTAACATTGAATTTTATAAAACAAGCATTCATTGATAAGTTTTTGTGCAAGGTAGTAAAAGCTGCATCTTCCAAGGAGGCCTGAAAGATCTTGGAAGCAGAACTTAGTGCAAGGGGGAGTGACTTGTAGCAACAAGTTATGTCACAGAAAGAAAAGTCTGCAATAGTAGCAGAAGAGAGCAAAGACATTAATGGATCCCACTTTGTAGCCGCATAGGTTAAAGATGAAGAAAATGTAGTAAAGATTGCAGAGAGAGAAGTTGAAGCCTCTGTTTGTGAAACAAAGAAAGAGCATATAAATGCTCAAGGACTCCACTGTAATGTGGATGGTGTAGATGATGGTGAATCCCACTATGGTGAAACACATGTGGATGATGACTGCAATGTGAGATGTGAATTGGTGCATCCAGTCGCAGCCGATGAATTTGGTGAAGTTGAAACTGTTAACGAGCACATGCATGCTGGGATATCCCACAATAGAGTGGATTAAAATTATGTCGATGTTAAATTTTATGAAGAACCATTAATTGGTGATAAGTGGTTGCACGTGATGCAACAAAAAGCTCTTATTGATATGTTGTTATTTGGTGAAAGAAGCCCACATGTGTTTGAAAGCCAAGTGGAAGACAACATGTTTGCAACAATTGAGGTTAGTAAAAAGGCAGAAAATGAAAATTATGAAGCGGGACAAAACAAAAGAAGGAAAAGAAGGAAGAGATAGAGCAGCAAGTTCTCACTAAAGAGCATAATGAAGATGATTTTGACATTTATTTTATGTGTGCAAAGTACAAGAAAAAAACAGCAGTACCTAATGATGAAAGTGGAGAGAAGGACATGGAAGTTTCTGAAGAAGAAGAAGAAGAAGAAAGCATTAAAACCATTTTTCAGCAATGGATTCAAGAAAAGATAAGATCTTGCTATCAAGAAATATGACAGAAAGAAAACCAAGGATATGAAGCACAAGAAGCAACGCGAAGAAAACAATTTTAGGATGAGGAGTTCTAGCAACAGTCTATGAGTGAAAAAATCTTTGAAGAGGAAGTTGTAGAAGACGGGATCAGATTGTTTTTCATTAAAATTCAAGACAGGTCAAAGAAACATTGCAGTGACAAGAAGTAAAGAAATATGAACTCTATAACAAGAAAGTGAAACTAAGAATTCACAAAGAAGGAAGAGGTAGAGTAGGAAGTTCTCACTAAAGGGCATAATGAAGATGTTTTTAACATTTATTTTTTGTGTGCAGAGTACAAGAAAAAAACAGCAGTACCTAAAGATGAAAGTGGAGCGAAGGGCATGGAAGTTTCTAAAGAAGAAGAAGAAAGCATTAAAACCATTTTTCAGCAATGGAGTCAAGAAAAGATAAGATCTCGCTAACAAGAAATATGGTAGAAAGAAAATCAAGGATATGAAGCACAAGAAGCAGCGCAAAGAACGCAATTTCAAGAGGAAGAGTTTTGGTAGCAGTCTATGAGTGAAAGAATCTTTGAAGAGGAAGTTGTAGAAGACGGGGTCAGATTGTTTTTCAATACAATTCAAGATAGGTCAAAGAAACATTGCAGAAACAAGAAGTAAAGAAATATGAACCCTACAACAAGAAAGTGAAACTAAGAATGAGCACTTTCGAGGATATAGAATTTTAAAAAAGAGAAAAAGAAAATGCAAAATTGTAAAAGTTATGAGTAATTGTCGTAGTTGAGACATAAACCAACGAGCATGTTTGAGTGATGATTGAGTCAAATTCTATTGTAAGCCTAGGAAGCATAGAGTTGAGTCATGTTGAGCCATGTTTGAGTTATGTTGAGTCATATGGTCGTAATTAAGGGGGGAGTGTTGGAAATTGTAATTACTCCCCATGCAAGAGATGGCTAAATTTAGAAAGTCGGTTAAGAGAGCCAAGTTGAGTTAGTTCGAGTTCAATTTATATTTGGGAAAGTCAAATTTAGAATGTGTATGCATGTGAAGTTAATTTGGGTGAGTCACCTTACGAAAAAATTTAAATACCCTTCATCGGGTTCATTGTAATCATAAGTTTGGTTGATCAATACCGCAGCTCGTGTGATTGTGTATGAAGTATTGTGAAATTCTGTGTCTTTCCTCCTCTTCCTCTTCCTTTTTGTGATCAATAAAAGAGGAGAAGCTCCTTTGGTTTGTGTATTTTAAACTTTGTGTTTCTCATCTCTATCTTTCCAACACTTTATAGAATAAAATTCAAAAAGTTCGAACAAACTTTGAATAGCAACTTGTTTGATAATAAAACTTACCTATACACACTCAACAATTTAAAAGCAATAAAAAATTCTTTTTAATTTATTTAAATATAGCATCTAAATTTCATATATACAGTGTCTATAAATTCTTAAGATTATTAGATTTTTGGGGCAACAAATTTATTTCTTCCAAAACAAGAATATATAAGACAAACTGAAATACTTAAGTTAGTTTCTCACAGAATCCATAAATTAACTCAAAGTGATATAAGAATAAACCCAACGAAATATACAGGATTTTTATCTCAAACCTTAATACAAATTAAAAACTAGAAGGAAGGGAATATGATGAATCTGCCACTTATTTTCTGTTGGGGAGTTTGGCTTGCTAGAAACAAGAGTCTGTTTCATGATAAGGATACACCTTCCTCTGTCACAGCCACTAATATCTCAGCCATTTATTCAGCTTTGCCTCCTCCCGAGGACAAAAATTCCAAAACAAAACAAAAACATATCAATATTCAGGAGGGTATTCCGTGTGGCTATTTTGATGGGGCCTCCCAAAATAATAGAGCTGGAGCAGGACTGTATATCCACATCAATCCGGAACATTCTTTAAAAGCTTCTGTTGGTTTGGGCACTGGCACAAACAACTTCGCTGAACTCTCGGCCTTGAGATACCTCTTATGCTGGCTTCATAACAGAAACATCAACACCATACAGAATTTTGGAGACTCACAAAATGTCATAAATTGGGTCAATGGATATGCAAATTGTCAAAACCAGATTTTGAAAACAATTGTTGAAGAAATTTCTTATCTGAAGTCTTATTTTAACAGGTTTTCAATTTGCCATATATACAGGGACAGGAATGAGGAGCTATCTAAGGCTGGTCTACAACAGGATCGGGGCAGCTGGGCGATAGAAGAAACCATACAGGGGCAGTCTTTCAGAACAGATCAGCCCCCTTATGCACAGGCTCTTTGATCTCAGTAAATATCTACATTTTTGACAGCTTTTTTCTCAGATTTTGTATATCGGCTTTTGTCTTTGTATATACTTTTTCCTTTACAGACTTCAGTACCGGCTTATAGCATATAGATATCAGACTATATTTATAACTTTTTGTTTATATTAGCACTGGACGACAGACATTTACAGTTTTTGGTTTATTTGGGGTTGTTTATCCTTCTGAGAAGGTGACCCCAGGATTACTTATGTCATGTTGTTATACTGTTTTTACATCCTCCCGGGAGGAAGACTCCATCAGTTTTTACATATCTCAGCAGAATAGCTCCCTATGGGTTGAGCATAATGTGTTCTTATTGAGCCACTTCATGGCTTTTGAACAATATGTACAAAAACTTTTTACAGTATTAATAAAAAGTTGTGCTTTTTTCCTCGAAAAAAAAAATTAAAAACTAGAATGTAAAATAAAAACAGATCAACTCTAACGTAACCAAATACTTCTAATATAGTTAAAAACTTTTCAAGCCTAACTTAAAATCTCATAAAGACTATATATAAATAAAAATATTAAAAAATATGAAGCAAAACAGCTTACCTGTGTATGTCATGGTTGGACGAGGTTTCTCCTTCAACTTTCAAAATCCATGAAAAAGACAATAATGCGACAGGCAGCTTATGTCACTGCCCGTCGTTCTCGGTTCTTTGTAACTTCTTGAGATTCTTCGCCTTTTCATCTTATATTAATCCATGCTGTTGCCCGTCGTCTTTAATATTAAGCCAACACTACAGAGATCCATGGACAAACGCATCCACTTCAAGTTAATAATGAAAATACTCGAATCAAAATTAAAAAAGAAGAAAGGCAAAATAAAAAGAAATTAACTTCAGCTAGGTAAACCCCGAATATATATACAGAGATTCTTGTAAAACATACAAGCTGGGACGCAGGTGAGCTGTGGGTTGCAATGGCTTACTCTGCGTTGGAGCACTCCCCTTTCCCTATGGCGACCAAGAGCGGGCCATAGAACGCTCGGATAGGAAGAGAATTCTGTGAGGGACAAGGGAGTCAGCCACGGTTACCTCACAAACCAAACCCATTAAACTCTACAGGAAGTAGTCCCACAGCCTTAATCACCAAGAAATGTGGCAGACAGTAATTAAACACCCAGAAATAATTACAGGCACAGTGGAAAACAGTAATGGACAATATTCGATAGCATAGAGACATAATTTTAATTAACAGTTTGCACAGAGCTTCCATCCATATTTCTTGATTAACCTTAAAAAACGGAAGAAAAGTCAGGACTGAGTCCATCGACATACCCACTTCAATATCCGAACAGAAACAAGAATTTGGAAGCAATACCATAATATTATACCAAACAACTGAAGTATAGCAAAGAAACTACTGTTATACAATAACTGGCTATTAAACTTATGAAGTTCACGCAAATGCATATGCACGATAGGTGGAGCGATTAAGCTTCACAGAACAGTGTGAACTGTATCATATAAGTTATCCCGGAGGGATGCTCTCGGCATTAGAATAGCCGCATTCAACAACCCCAATACGCCACGGGATGAACCCTGACACTTTTTATAAAAATTTACATAAAAATGATAGAGCAGCAAAACCCCAAAACCCTCTACCCGAGTGAAGGGTACAGGTCTCAACCCTTGGCTGTCATAATCTAGACCGTCGATAACCCCGCGAGACTTCAAGCAAAGCTGTATTATTGAAATAGTAAGACGACAGACCCAAACCCACAGTAGCATAAGAGCCAAGCTCGATTTAGGAACAGCTGTTAGAAGACAAGTTTCTTACCCGGAGCTGTAAACTTTGAAGACTGGCAGGATGCTGACCCCATAGCCACGACTGAGAGACCGGGACTCTGGAGGAGGGCCCTGTAGTCAGGAAACCACCCGATATTAGTTAGCCGAGCTCGGTGGAACAACGTTTAACGAAATATATATATATATATATATATAAAATCAAGATTCAGTGACAGAAAGCATTAAAATTACACTACAAATCTATTACCTGTTTTCATCCATGAGAGAAGGGCGCCATATCCATGTATCTGGAGGCCTCTGGACCTGTTTCAAGGCCTGGAATGACAGACAGAACCAACCCGCAGAAAACCAAGGAAAGGAGGAGCTGTCGCCGAAAGAGGGAAATGGAAATGCCGTCGGTTGACCCAGAATTGGGAAAGATCAAACCTCGAAACGCGAAATCATCGATCTCTCCCCAGATCATCTCCCGTGTTGTGGCGGAGGATTCGAGACGATATTTATGTGAACCACATGCACAGATTTGGCTTTCTTGGCATTGAGTTTGGCGTTTCCGCGGCTTGCAAACGCCAAGGCTTCACTGCGCAAGTGTTTAAGCATAATGAATGGGAAGCCATGGCCAGAAACAGCAGCGAGTTGTGCGGGACGAGAGAAGGATTCTTGGACAAAGATGAAGATCAGGTTGAGAATCCATGGCGGCAGATGAAGTGGATAGGAGGCAGCTGCCTGCCCTGTAAAAGGTCATCTCATTGAGAAGCTCGACGATCTCAACAATTTCCGCAGAGGTTTCGCCCTCCGATTTTCCAACGATGTGCAGGACAAAACGCACATCTTGCCGTGGCTTCTGCCTTCCAAGGCGATCGATCTCCATCGCAGACAGCGACGGGTTCTGCTGGATCTGGGTGCTAATGCATTCAGCACCAGCCTAGCCTGGTTTCTGCGCATGTACCCCTTCGATTTCATCGACATTCACGCATTCGAAGTCGATTCCAAGCTCCTGCAAAAGCCGAGCCCGCTTGGTTTTGACGAAGAGAGTAACGTGGCACAGACGAATCCCTGCTCCCTCACTGTAAAGACCACTCCCCAACCTCCGCACCAGCTGCACTACAGCTTTGTGTCAGACTGGGATGATAAAGCCAGCAATGTCATAAATATAACGAGGTTTATGAAAGGGGAGCTGCAATTGAAAACGACTGATACAGTGGTTGTAAAGATGGACATCGAGGGAAGCGAGTGGCCGATTCTCAGGCGATGACTCAGCCATCCAGAGATGCTTCTCATTGTGGACGAGCTCTTTGTGGAGGTTCACTACAATCACCCATCCATGTGGAACTACTTGGTAAGATCACCAGGCAAAATGCGAAAAAAGCTTCTTGCAGATCTCAGATGGCATGGCTTCTACGCCCACTTTTGGCCTTCACTCATTAACCTACCTCACGCCCTCCTTTCACGTTCACCGCTGGCACTCTCTTTCCACTGACCATCTGCCATCTCTGATCATCAAAAGAAAGGAACAAGACAGAATCACATGGAATTACTGACCTGTTTTATTCTTGGAGGGATCTTGTTTCGCTTTCTCTTTCGCTTTTATTTATATTTTTGCAGGACACAGGTTGACAATCATACTAGAAAAGTGTTGGGCGTTTTGAATTGATGGAGCCAGTCTGCGTTTTATGATACTTTGTAAAGTAGAAAGTACAGGTAGGTTTGATTTAAGAAAGTTCAGAGTTGTCCTTCAAACGGCACTGTAAATTTGGAGTTTACCAAAAATTGCAGCGTTTGGCTTATGGAATCTCTGACCAATTTAAAAGAAATTGTACTTTGATCAGAGATAACCGTTGAACATATTTAAAATAGATTATTATGGATAAGTAGTAAGATAAACGGTTTAGCTTATGAGGCTTAAGCAAATTAAAATGGATGGTAATCGATAATATAAAAGAGAGAGAAATGATGATCGTTGTGAAGCAAAGTATTGTATGTCTCTATGCTTTTAAAGTCGTATATGGAGATGTTGTATTTGATATGTTTTTAATATTAAATTTTAATTATAAAATTGGTTTATAATTTTTATTTTTAATTTATATATTAAGATAAAAGTGGAAGAAGATAAATTAGCTATAATAAAAATAAGACAAAAAAAACAATTATGTGAGAGGGTGAAAGCTATACAAATTAGATTAAAATATTATAATTATTTAAAAATAAAAATAAAAAAATAAGATGTAATATTTAAAAAATATAAGTGAAATTTTTTATTATTAAGTTGTTGATTTTGAATTAAAAAAATAATGAAGAAAAAATAACATTTTATTATTGGTCTTCTACAAAATATTTTTAGCTTAAAATTAAATATATATATTAGGAATTTAAACACTAAGCATTTACATGTATAAATTTGAAAATATCTTGATTTTGACAAAATGTCATTTTCATTTACATATACAAATTTGAAAATATCTTGATTTTGACAAAGTGTCATTTTCTAAGATTCATGAAACTTCCATTGTATAGAGCATCTCATTTAAGGATCATTCCTACCACATAGTTTCTCATTTCCTAAGATGATTCTATAGCATCTTAAGATGACCCTATAACATTTTGAATTTCTTGGTTGAAGAGAAATCCAAATTATTCTTCCAAGATAACTATGATAATACATTCTTCAAGCTATTTGTTAGGATATTTGTGATGATCTTATAAATTGAGTAATTAAGAAATTAGTTTATGGTCCTCGAAAGATTTCAAAAGATTTTTCTTTAGAATTAGGGCTTTAAATGTCACATTTAGGGTTTTTGGATTCTTTAATTAACTCTCAACAAATTAATCTCCAATAAAATTTTATAGAAACCCATATAAAATTCCATTATCTTTTCTTCACCCTCAAGAAATCCTCTTCCAACATGTGATAGACACCCCAATAAATTTCATTGTCGAAGTGTGTTTGAAGAAAAACCTTTGCCTCTTTCTTTAACTCCCAACAAATCCTCCTCAAACATGTTATAGAAACCCAAATAAAATTCCATCACCTTTCCTTACCCCTCAACAAATCCTCTTCCAAGATGTTATAGAAACCCAAATAAAATTCCATCATCTTTCCTTACCCCTCAACAAATCCTCTTCCAATATGTTATAGAAACTTAAAGAAAATTCCATTATCTTTTCCAAATAAAATTCCATCATTTTTCCTTACCCCCCAATGAATCCTCTTCCAACATGTTATAGAAACCCAAATAAACTTACATTAGAAACCCAAACAAACTAACATTATCTTTCCTTAACCGTTAACAACTCTTCCTCTAACAAGGGGCTATGTGTAAGTATGTCCGAGCTTAATTTGGAGTTGACATGTGTCCCTCTTAAAATAAAAATAAAATATTCTCTAAATAGAAAAGCAATGTTGGCTATAACCAACATAGACCAACACACATTAAAATGGTTTTTGTTTGTTATTAATATATTTTTAATTCTAAGTGAATAGTAATTCATAAAATTCACAAAATATCTTCATTTTATAGCCAATGTGAAGCAAAGTGCTAAAAATTTCTCTTATGTGATTTCTACCGAAAGACTTTTCTTAATTTATTATGGATCACAGAAGCCTGAATATAGATATTAATATATTTTTAAGTATACCTGAATATTAATTCATATTAAACTATTTTATTAGTAAGTCACATTAGATATTTATTATACACAACATTAAAATATTTTTTTTAACATTATATATATATGAAATTTTAACCTTTGTTATTGGGTTCCCAAGTTTTGACAACCAATGGTATTTGAAACTTCATATATATCTGTATACGAAAAAAAAATGTTAAAAGAATATACTTTACTATTGTATATAATAAAATATCCAATGTGAATTATGAAAATAATATTTTAATATGAATTAATATTGAAGTATACTTAAAAATAAAAAGTTTGAAGTGGTATGGTGTTAGTATTTTACAGTTTAATATATATATATATATATATATATATATATATATATTTCAAATACAACAAAGATTTTTTGGACATACAAGTTTAAGTTATGTAATCTCTATAGCATTCAAAAATACAATTAGACAATGAAATGCTACACATTATTTTTGCATTCTAAAATAAGTTTGCACCTGAAGAAATTTAACCCCTCTCGGCTCATGTTAGATTCGTACTTAAGATAGATCTATGCTACTAAAATACATGTTATAGATACCCAAATAAAATTCCATTATTTTTCCTTAACCCTCAACAAATCCTCCTCCAACATGTTGTAGATACTAAAGTAAAATTCCATTCTCCAATTACATCCAAAACAAGACTTTTGATTGTCCAATTGTATCAAAAGCAAGACTTTTGGCTTTTTGAATAAGCACTTCACTAATTTTATTTCTTTTGGATATTTCGGCTTATTGCCTCAATGGGTGCATCATAATGAAAAGGTAAGTGGCTAGGTTGAGAGTTACACATCACACTTCATGTTTAGATTTATACAGATCTTGATGCAATGTAAGCTATATAAATTTTTGGAGTGCTAGAAATTACAATGCCCTAATTTTATTGAACAAAGTTGATTGTGCAATAACAATATGACCCTATAATAATATATAAGGGCAAAGGATATTATGATGCGATAAGGGCTTGGAACCAAGGATGGATCTAGAAGGTTTGAATTCTAGTTAATTCGATCATGCATTCTAGTTACTCAAATGAAAAAAAAAAAATAGCTATAAGCTAGTTCTTTGGTAAGGAATTTTTAATTGATTGAACATTTTAAATGTCTATTCTCTCTTATTTTGAAATGAACAATCCAACAATGCTCATGTCATAAAACAAAGACAATATTGATTCATAATTTACTACAAACATATATGGAAGATGTTTAAACCCCACAATATAATAAAAATAAAAATAAAAATAAAAAAAAGATTATGTAAAATAAAAAAAGGTAGATACCAAAATACATGAGCAAGAGAAAAAGGAAAACTCAAACTAGGAAAGTGTTCACCCATAATTGAAAATCATCAACAACTCCTTATAAATGAAATTTAATTTTCCACCAACATTATGAGCTATGTCCATATCAATGATGCCTAAATTGATTCCCATATTGGCTTTGACATTGCCAATGACAATCTTAGTACACTCTAACTCTCAACTTTTTGTTTGCTAGTTTTTGTGACTTGCATGACTAATCTATGGCTTGAGTAGCCACAACCTAGGGGCATCTAAGTCATCAAAATTACTAAGGGATCACACGTGGCTTGGGCCACACCAACTCTTAGCATGTATGGACTTTTTCCCACAGAGTTTCGAACCAGTGACCTTACACCATGGAGTGCCTTAACATAGCACTGTGTCACTGTTTACTCTATGCCTAGTGGGATACCCTAGCTCTCAACTTTGGTTGTTTACTTTACCCTCAATAAAAAATAGTCCACAAATCTGTGGAAGTTATCAAGGCCACAAAGAAACTTGTAAGAACATTAAGGGTTGCAACTACATTTTAAAGAATGAGCAAACAATTTGCAAGGAGAAATGAGAGCTTATATCCATTTTCAAATATGTCAATACATGGTTGATAGTGCTGGAAACAAAAATAACCCTAATGCAATTTCAAGTTATATCAAAATGTCATTCTTGCATAAAGAAACATGTTCAATGATTTCTATCTTATGTTTTTTTACTCTTACAAGTTATCTTGGTCATTTAAGGATTTACATCCCATCAATATACTCTTCAAACAATGGCAAGAAAGAATTGATGAACCGTGGAGATCGGTGAATGCTACGTCCATGGAATATTTGTAACAAATAAAACTGCTACGTCCATGGAATATTTGTAACAGGCAAATCCACCTAAAGGGATCACTTCTTGTCGACTCAACCACAGAGTCTGACCTCGAGAATGCTGAAAGAATTGAACAAGTGACATCTCAATAACTATGGTACTTTAATAACAGGACTCAACCAATTAACCCTCAAGACTATATATATATATATATATATATATATAAACTTTTCAAAACTATATAAAAAATTAATGTAAAGAAAATGAACTAATAGCAAGCTTAAATAATTTTACTTCCAACAAATCAAAATTATGACAATGTCTAATAATTAAAAAAAAGACTTGAAAAAAGAGAGTTAATAATCATAACAATTGTGTTGTCTTATAATAGTAACTTGATACACCTAGTACCATGATATAGCCCATTCAAAATGATAATTTGTGTTACATGCCTTGAAGTCATGATTGTAACTTAATATACCTAGTACCATTAGTACCATGATAGGGCCCATTGCAAGTGTGATTCTTTATCCCTCCTAGAAATTCATTGGATAAAAACTTGAAGTCACTTGTTTTACCTACAATTTTTGAAATATCATAGTTCTCTCTTTATATACAATTGAGTCTGGATGAAGGTACACAAATGCACACCTTTACTCTCATTATTCATAAATTTACACCCACACTTCATATACAAAAATATTGATCCCCTAACTTTGCACTTCCACCCAACCTTAAGCTACTTTTCTTGGCTTTAATTCGCATGTATACATGCTCTCCTACCTGAAACTCTTTATAAGTGTTTTTTTTATCAACATATGTTTTTTGCCTATCTTGGGCAACCTTCAGATTCTATCAAACTTTCTTCACTGTTTGTTCCATTTCCACAAGCATATCAATCCCTAGGATTAACTTATCTTCAAGATTGTTCCAATTTGTAGGTGTTCTGCACCTTTTTCCCTACAACACTTCATAATGGCTCATTTTCAAAGATTCATGATAATTGTTGTTGTATGAAAATTCAACAAATTGAAGGTATTCCTCCCATTTGGTTGGTTATTACATCACATACATTCGTAGCATATCTTCTAGGGCTTGATTAACTCGTTCGGTCTGCCCATCTATTTGTGGATGGTATGTTGTACTGAATTGAATATGAGTGCCTAACCCAGTAAAAAGGGCTTTCCAAAATGCAGAAGTAAACTTTACATCCTGTTCAGAAATAACTACTTTTGGCATGCCATACAACCGAAATATCTCCCTCATAAATATATCTACAATTTCAACAATTTTGTAAGTATATGTGATAGGGATAAAATGAGTTTTTTCTCTCAACTTATCCACCACTACCATGATAGAATAATTTTTCTTTCTGGATTTGGGCAAGCCTATTATAAAGTCCTATTGTAGCAGCTACAATCACCTTCCAAAATTTTTCCTTCGCTTCATTTTAGAGCCTCCCTCCTCGAAATCATAGCAGCTATCCTACAATGATAAGGTACTTATGTTTATTTGTTTTTATCTGTCACTTAATAGCTTGTGTTCACTCACTTGTTCCGTCCCAAAATTTTGAATTTGATCCTCACAAAAGTCGTATTTGTTGTACTTAGCATAATGCTAATTTTCTCTTAAGGTTTTCAACATTATCTAAAGGTGCTCCTTATGCTCTTCTAAGTTCCTTGAGTATATAATAATGTCGTCAATAAAAATCAAAACAAATTTATCTAGGTAAGGGTGAAAATACTATTCATTTAACTCATGAAAGTTGCGGGGAATTAGTAAGCCCGAACGGTAAGACGACAAATTCATAAAGACCATAATGGGTTCAAAATGTTGTCTTGCAGATTACTCGCACTTTTATTTTGATTTGATGATACCTTGACAATAGATCAATTTTAGAAAATTGAGTCGCTCCCTTGACTTAATCAAATAAATCATCGATTCTTGGAAACAGGTACTTGTTTTTAATAGTTAATTTATTTAGTTGCCTATAATCGAGACATAGGTGCAAGGTCCCATCTTTCTTTCTCATAAACAACATTGGGGCTCCCCAAGGTGATACACTTGGGCAAATGTACCCTTTATCTAGCAACTCTTGTAACTGCACCTTAAGCTTTGTTAATTCAGGCATACTCATTCAGTAAGGGGATTTTGACACTGGGGTAGCTCCTGGAACTAGCTCTATATTGAAATCAATTTCTATTTTTGTGGGAAGCCTGATAATTTTTTTCGGAAAGACATCTAGGAATTCTTGTTGTCACACATGTGAACCTTGTAGTATTCATCATCATGTAGAATCATAGAATATCAAGGTTACTTTCTATGATCACCTTATAGTACCTGGACCTATTTCTGAGCGCTATGTTGCAGATGGTCTACTTCAATATGCCATCGAGTATCATGCATATGAGTTGTCAAGACTGTATTCTTTATAGCAAATGATTCAATCTGAGGTAGTGATTGTCACTATTATGATGCCATCATGTTATTATTGAGATCACTGTATGACATAGACCGAAACTGTGGGAGACACCAAAATTGTTGATATGTACTCGAGTTCTGAACGCTTCATCTTTTGATTGAGATTACTTGATCCTAGAACTTTAGATAAGGATCCAAATCAACCTTGCTGTAGGACTAAATTGTCTTGTTGTCGTAGACTTTCTCCTTAATTATATAGACAAAAGCCCTTACCATTGTATACTGCTGTTGTAGACTGATCCTTCAATCCCTGAAGTAGGTTTTGAAACACAAAACCCTTCAACTTTCTTTGATGCCCTTCTTGAAAAATGATCCTTGAATATATCTTTTTGCCTCCCTTCCTTTGACTTCAGCACCTTAGCTTTGATACCATGTTGAAGAATCTAGGGCAAATTATGTTAATATGATTCTTCTCACCAGGATAACTATTTGTGAGATATTTTTAACTGTTTCTTATTAGCACTATCTTCACTTTTTATTATTAGAGTGCATTCTTAGTTCATCAAATAGTTACCAAAACAAAAGAGACAAGGACACAAGATGTTGGCTTTCTGCCAAGGCCAAAACCTCTCACTCTTTAAGAGGAAAACCCAGTACACACAATTTTTCTTATAAAGATTCCAATTGACGAATACCAAGACCATTACCCTTGACCTATTAGGCCACTCCAAGACCAAGACACCAATCCTCTTCTTTGTTGCTGCTGAGATCATCATCATCACTGTTTCTTCACTGAGGTCATCATTATTGCACCGCATATATCATTATAGTTGCACCATCGCAACACCTTTATTAAGATCATTGCTACTCTTCAACTAAGATCATTGCTGCTCCTCCATTGAGACTTTCACCATAACACCGAGATCTTTATACTAAGATATGTATATATATACCAAGATCTTCATCATGCTTATGACTATGTATTAACTATGATTACTTCTATGCTCAAATTATAGTTGCATCTTAAACGTATGCCGAGATAGAGAGTGATAGTTTAAGATCCTCCTCTTCACAAGAATGTCGAGACTGTATGTTGAGACAAAGGTATGCCAAGAGTGTATTACTGAGAGATCTTCATTACACATATGTGGAAAATGGGACTACATCTTAGTATGTCGAGACATTACTTCATTAATACTATGAGGAGGCCGAGACATCACCGAAAAACACAAAGATCCTTATTCATCCACAACACTGAACTACTGTACTCATCGGATATTTCTAAACCACTGTACTTGTCCAAGATTTCAAATGATCTGAGTTCCTATCCTTCTTATAATGTAGATCCTTTTCACGCCTATATATAGTGTTTTGCCTTGCATATATGCCGACATGAGAGAGGGAACCGTTGTGTCTCTTTATTTGAGCCGACATGATTTTTTTAATTCATTTTGCAGGCCGACATGATGAAGAAGATTGTGCTTATCATTTGGAGGGCTTCTTGACATTTCTATAGACTTGTATACATTAAACATAAGCTCAGGAAGAGCTTCATCATACATGACATTGACTCTTTGACTTAATAATAAATCCCAAGGCTCTCAATGTGAGCCACTAACAAATAAACCTATTGCTCATGAAACCCACGCAACAAGGCATACAAAAATAATTTTATTTCTTTTATTTCATCATTTACAAAGATCATTTCATTATGAAGACTGAACCTAGTTACACCTTTTTCAACACAATGTCACATTGTGACTAAGATTTTCTCAATATGAAAATTAACCATGGCCCAACGTCACATTGTCACAAAGATTGGCTTGATTTGAAAATCAATCATGCTCAAGAATGGTCAACCATGGTTGAATGCCACATTGTGACAAATATTTTCTGAATATGAAAATGAACCATGGTCAACCATGGCCAACCACGGTCAACCATATTTATTTTAGGGTTTATAATATTTATATTTCAGTTTATATGCTTTGGGTTTATAATATTAATCGCTTGGGTTTAATATTATTGCCTTGGATTTATAATAACTTGGGGTTTTAGAAAAATGTATAGCATTTTATAAAGATAGATGTTTTCTCTTTGTATTAACATTTTAATGTGGAGAATATGAATCATAAATAAAATATTTCAATGTCAACTACTTATAAATTATATAAAACAAGTGAAAATAAAAAATATTATAATTAAAACAATTTTTTTAGTGTGTTTCCCAAAACCAACCTCGATCCATTTAACTATGGATCTACCAATACTAGTCCAAAGGAATAAAATATCTAAAGGTGCAAAATTTTCCTTGAATTTTACATTAAAAAATGTTTGCATTTTGAGATATTTGATCCCTCTCAATCCTTGGTTTATATATATATATATATATATATATATATATATATATATATATATATATATATATATATATGGGGAGAGAGATTAGATCATATCGACTAGATTTTTATATGTACTGACATTTTAATGTGGAGATTGAGAGTCATAAATAAAATATTTTAATGTGAACTACTTATATATTATATAAAACAAGTGGAAAAAAAAAACGTATAGCTAAAATATTTGATTAGAGTGTTGGTCAAAACTAGCATAGATTCATCTTAACACTGGTATATATTATATAAGACAAGTGAACAAAAATAATTTTTTTAAGTTAAAAATTTACTATTGTGTTGCTCAATATTAGCATAGATTCATCATAATTCTAGATCTACCAAGAGCTTAGAGGAATCAAAGCTCCATATGTAAACCTTTACTCAAGTTTTACACTTAGAATGAGATTTGCAATTTGACAGATTTGATTCCTCTATGTGCTTGGTAAATCTGGATTCAAAATGGTTCTATCCTAATTTAAATATGAAATTTATAATTTCGTTCATCTATTTTTATATACCCTAAAATAATTGTAGTATCACTTTATTTCTTTAATATATACTAAGTTTATTTAAATATTTTATTTTGGTTATTTACATTTCTTCATTTATCCTATAAAAATGCTTCACCAAAACATTATCACATATTGATTATTTTACTTTTATTTATTTATGATAATTATAAGTAAAATATTTTCATGTTCATATTAAAAACATAATTTTATATATAGAGAAAAAAAAAATTTAAATTAAAAAATTTCTTATATTTTTATTTTTTATTAGCCTATATATATAACCTTATGGATATATGTTTTCTATTTCCAAATATGTGGCATTTATTCACATTTTAAAGTAGAGAATATGAAACATAAATAATTTAATGTCAAAAATTTATAGTTAAAATAGTTTATCAATATAAATCTATAGATTTACAAATAGTCAAGAGAAATCAAACCTCTATAAGTGCAAACCTTTCCTCAAATTTTTCATTTAAAAATCATTTGCATCTCAAAATATTTGATTATTTAATCATTTATGGGTAAATGAATCTACTGGTTGCATCACAATGAAACTCAATTATTTTTAAATTTTCAAAACTTTATATTACGGTATGCTATTAAACACAATATTACAATAATTTATTTATTTTAGAAGTGTTTTGGGAAAAGGGATATTGAGTTTATATTAAGCATTTTGTAAAAAAAAGTTAATTTGGTATAATTCTTTTTTTTTTTGGTTTTTGAAAGATAGTGAAAAAAGAGCAAGGTGGGTTGGTTGGTTTTGTTTGTAGCATTATTAAGTTTGAAGTTTGGAGGTGATGGTTTAAAAAATACTAGGATTTTGAAGTTTATGAAATGAAAAAATTACAATTGCCACATGTATACATCACTATTAGTGCATACACTAATTTTATAATGAACAAACCATATTTCAAATTAAATTATTAAATAAGATTTTTTTATTTTTATTATAAGAGTAATATTGTTAAAATCTCAAATCATATTTGGTGATTATCATTCTCATTTCTTTTAAAATATGCATTTAATATATTATTAAATTTTATCATATTTATTATATTCTTAATTTCTCATTTCTTTTAAAATATGCATTTAATATATTATTAAATTTTATCATATTTATTATATTCTTAATTTTAGTCTTAAAATTTATGCATTCAATTTTATATATATTTTAATTATGATATTTATAAAATTTAAATTGTATTTATTTCTTAATAAAATTTTAAAATAATAATTTAAATTGATTTAAAAAATGAATTTATTGTATAAATTACGATAACAATTAGATATACATAGAGAGAGAAATGATCATCAAATTTTAGAAGAAAAATAAAAATAAATTATTTCATTTTTATCTAAATATTGATATTTTATATTAATTAGCTTAGTCATATAAATTAAATGATAGATGAATTCCAATCCGCTTAAGATATTAATGCAACCAAAGAAAAAAGTTGTGGAAATAAGGTTGGCAAGGACCAAAATCTTAGGATTGGACGTTAATCAACTACGTGGAAAAAAAACTAACCTTTTAATAAGTAAATCATTAGAGATCCTAATTTATAAAACACAAGTAATTTAATAAAGTTAACGAGATACTTTCATTAAATTGTAAGGATAAAGATAATTATTTTTAATTAAATCTTAAATATACACTTAATATTTATATATATATAAAAAAAAAATCTCACGCCCTTATTCAATATAAATACACTTATATCTAACAACTTTTTTTTCAATATTAATATACTTATAGACATAAATAAAATTATTAAAAATAAACTTACAACATTAAATGTAATCTAAAAATAGAAAACAAAACTCCACAATATTACCAATTATAATATTTTATTCCAATTATAATTTTACAATAATTACCTACCATATTTTTAAATTTTTATTTATTTTTCTTTTATAATAATCACAGTTTTTTCTTTTTAATTTTGATACTTTATTTAATATTTTAAAAAATTGTTTTAATTATTTTATGCAAATTGCAATATTACCCTAAACTTAAAATTTCATGTTCATATTAACATTTTCATTCATTTTATAATATTTATGGACATTATTTATATGTAAATCAAAATACTATACAGTATCGTTTTTTAGTACGAAAAAAAACCAACCTTATATATTAGTAACTCAGAAATATGAATATAAATTTATTAAATATTTGTTTCAAAATAGGTATAATTTTTTTATAAGGTTAAATTTTATAAATAAAAATTTTTGGGAATTTTTTATTATTATAAATTAATGAAAATATAAAGTAAATGTAAATATATAATCAATTTTTAGTTTCATATGGGAGATCATGAAAACTTACCTAAAAAATTATAATGCTATCACACATGTATCCCATATTTATAAAACCAACCAAAAGATCTCATATTTATGAAACCAACCAAATTGTCAACTCCATTATATAAATATATATTACTAAATAAAAAAATTCTAAAATCAATATCTTCTTGATATTTCCACCGGCAAAGAATCATGTCAAACCTATATTTATATGATGTCTTTTAACTTATTTATACAATCCCTTTTAACACATTATTATTAATTAAAAAAATCAATATTTTTTTATTTATTTTTTTTAGCCCGAATGTAATATTAAAAAAAATTGATTAGAATGTAAACAAATTATTATTAACCAATTTTTTTACAAGCGGAAAAGAAACTATATTTTTCTCTCAGGAGTATTTATATGAGAATATTTGATTACGGTCAAGTTTAGGTTATCGTAATAAAGATATTCTAAATAATTTTTATTACTTTTAAAGCAATAAAATAACTCAGGTTCATTTACAAAACCTAGCGAAGGGCCTTTTCAATTCGAAGAGATTGAATGCTTTCTAAATGATAGCTACGTTGCCAGTTGGCCGAGGTCGACCTGCGGTTTGTGATGGCAACCAATATACCGTACCAACCCATCGCACGAAACCATTGATATGCAGATGCCATAACCATGGCATGAAATGGCTACGGTCATACATAAAAGGGCGTACTATAAGGCATTAAAATCCCTATAGCATGGGATTTATGGCTTGCCGTGATTGATGAGAAGGACAATCACAATTCAAAGCTTAAATATAAAATCTGCAAGTAATATTCACTGTGCTGCAAAGTACATAATAGGTAAATATAATTATGGCAAAGTACATAAAGATAATGATGCTAAAATAAAATCTCAGCCAAATTTCTCAATTTTGGTAATTAAAATTGAGAAAAAATATTAAAATTGAGAAAAAATAAATTAAAAATAGAATTAAAATTGAGAAAAAATAAATTAAAAATTTAAGAGGTAATTAAAATTCAGCTAAATTTCTCAATTTTGGTAATTAAAATTGGGAAAAAATATTGAAATTGAAAACAAATAAATTAAAAATTTGAGAATTAAAATTGAGAAAAAATAAATTAAAAATTTGAAAATTAAAATTGAAAAAAAATATTAAAATTGAGAAAAATAAATTAAAAATTTGAGAGGTAATTAAAATTGAGAAAAAATAAATTAAAAATTTGAGAGGTAATTAAAATTGAGAAAAAATAAATTAAAATTTTTATTTTAAGTAAAAAAACTTAAATTATTTTCTAATTTTTAGATTAGAAAACTTATTATTAATTTTTAATCAACTTAGATTTAATTTTTAATCTAATTAAAAATCATTTTTATAATTATTAATTTTTAATTAACTTAGATTTAATTTTTGATCTAATTAAAAATAATGTTTACATTAGAAAATTTATTATTAATTTTTAATCAACTTAGATTTAATTTTTAATCTAATTAAAAATTTGAGAGGTAATTAAAATTGAGAAAAAAATATTTTTTTTAGTTTAAGTTGAGAAAAAAACAACTAAAATAATGCTAAAATAAAATCTCAGCCAAATTTCTCAATTTTGGTAATTAAAATTGAGAAAAAATAAATTAAAAAGGTGAGAGGTAATTAAAATTGAGAAAAAAAATAAATTTTAGAGGTAATTAAAATTGAGAAAAAAAATAAATTTGAGAGGTTATTAAAATTGAGAAAAAATAAATTAAAAATTTTAGTTTAAGTAAAAAAAACTTAAATTATTTTCTAATTTTTAGATTAGAAAACTTATTATTAATTTTTAATCAACTTAGATTTAATTTTTAATATAATTAAAAATTTGAGAAGTAATTAAAATTTTGGAAAAAAATATAAATTTTAGTTTAAGTCGAGAAAAAGAACTAAAAATTATTTTCCAATTTTTACATTAGAAAACTTAATATTAATTTTTACATTAGAAAACATATTATTAATTTTTAATCAACTTCGATTTAATTTTTTAATTTTTAATCCAATTAGATTTAATGTCACAATCAAGCATTAATGCGTTATTTTATTACCATGGTGCAGCAGGGAATAATAAAAGCTACCGTAAGTAAACTACGAAAGGCGTGTGAATGAAAGGAGATTTGCCCAAAAAGGAAAATGCGTGATTGTTGGGACAACGAAGGAATGCGCGGAGAAAAAGAAGAATAATCCAAAGGAAGAGCCCGGAAAATGAAATGCCTTCCTTCCTTCCGAGAAGAAAAATCCAAAGTGAAGAGCCCGGAAAAGATAATGGACTGGAAATCTGATAATGGAATAAATCGATTCAAAGTGCCGACAAGATGGGCATCCTGAAGAAGAAGTTTTCCTGACTCGTGCCCACTCTTTGCCGTCCAGTGGAAGGAGAAGATGGACGTAATGTATACATTTCTGAGCTCAGTCACGAATATCCAAGTTGCTACAATGAAGAGAAAATGCCTTCATATTTTTCTCAGTCTAATGACATAGATGGCTTTACGATACAATGAAGGATAAGAAGCAGGGAATGAGGAAACAGATGAGTACACTCAGTTAGTAGGTTGCAGTTTATTGTTCCTGTAGAGGAAGACTGACAATCATGGGGAAATCTCAAGAAATTATGAGCACCTTCTTGCTTGTCTTTCAAATATGTCTGGGCTTCTGGCAATTTGTCAAGCTCACCCCTCTGGGGGGGGCTTGTAAAGGGGGGATTTAAATGGTTGCTTTCGCTGCTGCCCTTTGGCCTGTCTTCAGATTATGTATTACTACAGCGTTTTCCGGGCGGGTTGTTGAAGCAAGTGGGCTGCCTTGTACCGGTAAAGGATTTAGGGTCACATGATGAGTTGGCTACCCTGATAATCGATCCCCCAAGTGGTGAGAGTCCTGAGATTATCGATTTGTCCTACTTGGGCGAGAATTTCCGGTTAGAGAGGAGGAACAGAGATAAGTTGTTCATCAATGGCAAAATGGCCTACTACATTACTGATTCAATATGGCAGAATTTGCTGGTCATGATAGAAGTCCAAAACTTCTTCAATAGAGAATATGTGTATTTGAAAGGTTATAAGGAGTTTTGGGAATTAGTGGTCACAGGGGGTGTCATGGAGTTTTCAGAAGTGCTGGATTGTATTATATTAGAAAACTTTACTATCATGCAGTCAGACACTAAAAGGTTTCTCCCAGTCAATTTGTCACTCTCGGAGGAGAAAGTACTCAAGCTTTTAAATTTCGTTGGGTTGTTCCTGCAAACCAAGAAAGTCGTTTGGTTGATTCCCACATTGCTGAGCTTAGCCTCGGCAATATTGGAGTTCATCACAATTCTGAGGGTATGGCTTTATAGCAACATCAATCGGGTGTTCTGTAGCTCGATGCATGCGGTGTGTGACAAACTGAGTTACTCAACGAGGAGGCAGGTGTATTCATTAGGTAAGTGGATAGAAAATTTCAAGCCGTGCAATGATCTACAATTAAGTACTGCCGGGGGGATATATGCGCACCAATAGCTGGAGGCGCAAAAGCAGATAAGGAAAATGCAACGGCGGTGCCTTGATTAAACGTCGAAGAAGGAGAAACAGAATCGATCTTTCATTGTGACCCCATTGATATCTCGTGTGAGTATATTGAACGTTCTAATAAATGCGCTGTGGGTGTGGAGTACCTCGAGGATGTAGCATTTACGATCGTGGATTGTAAGAATAGGGAGGAGTTTATGAAGCTGTGCACATTCATTGACTGCGTAGCAAGGAACCGTTCAGGTTCATTGAAATCATATGACGGTAAGAAGAAAGTGACGGTTCGCGGGTGGAAGGAGTCTGTCCGACATTATGCCAAAAATGGGTTTCCCCCCATCTATGAACTCAGATTCGAAAACGTAATTGTGACAGGGAGCTAAGGCAAGCTTTAAGACTTTTACTTGATTCGCCCTTTGTTATTTTCGTGTTTCCAAATACCCAGTTTAATAGGTAATTTGATTGACTTCGAGGCTAATATTGAAAAAGGAATGCGGATGTTGTTAACCAGAGCCATATGGTTTTTTTTTTCACATTGTTATTATGTAGTGTTTATCTGGTTTTTACTTGCAAATGTATATATTATTTTGATTATTGAAATTTGTTATAATTGAATTATGTTTTAGATTTTTTATAATTATTATATGTTTTAGATTATTTTTTTTATAAAAATTGGATCAAATCATGTTGGTGAAATTATATTTTTTTGTTGTTTAAAATTTGTATAATTTAATTTGTGAAGTAAATTTCTAATACATTAAAATTATATAAAATTCATGTTGTTTAAAATTTGTATAATTTAATTTGGGAAATAAACTTCTAATACATTAAAATTATATAAAATTTACTATTGAAACTAAAAATTCAATGAATATTAAAATTATATAAAATTTACAATTGAAACTAAAAATTCAATGAATATTTCTCAAATTAGGGATAAATTTAACTAAAAATATATATAAAAAACACAAAATTCTACTTCAATTATTTCAAAATTTCAATAAAAACTATTAATTATATAAAAAATACAATTAATATTTAATCTATATTTAATTAAAAATCACCCTAAATTATTTATTATATACTAAATTCTATTTAAATAGTAGTTAAGCTTTCAATATGCTAACCTATATGCCGAAGAAAATCCAATGAATAAATTTTATGAAATTTCCATGGTATGGTATCATCATGATGGTGGTTGTCTAACCTGTATGGCAAAGAAAATTCAATGAATAAATATTATGAAATTTCCTATGTCTTTTCTCTTTTTACATTTAGATGAGCACAAGTTGCAATTTTTTATTTGCAACTGTGACAAATTCCCTATGTTTTAATTCTCAATTAAATATGAAATGAAATGATATTTTAACGTTCATGAGATTAAAAATAGTATAGTAATAGTTTATGGTATCATTAGTTCCCTGTTTTTTGTCAATCTTTTTCTTGTTCAAATTGATGAGGAGTTGACCCAACTTTCCAACAATCCCTTACAATGCCAAGAAATCGATGCTAGCATATTCCCATAACTTTCTGTGATGTCTTTGAATGCATCACATTCTAAATGAAATGTTTTTCATTTTCCATTGCCCCAGATGTGCAAAATGTACACACACTAGTGCTTCCCAAGCTTCTTTAGGGTTTTTCCACCACCTTGTTTCACACCGAAGTTGTTGTTGAAATTGATGTGAGCTTCTTTAGGGTTTTTCCACCACCTTGTTTCACACCGAAGTTGTTGTTGAAATTGATGTGAGTTGGTTCTTAATTGAGCAATATGAACCTTTGCCCTCCATAGAAATGCTTCTTGTGACAAATTCCTTATTTTCCAGTTCATTTTCTTCCCATAACTTTCTCTGATGTCTTTGAATGCATCACATTCTAAATGAAATGTTTTTCATTTCCCATTCCCCCGGATGTGCAAAATGTACACACACCAGTGCTTCCCAAACTTCTTTAGGGTTTTTCCACCTTTGCCCTCCATAGAAATGCTTCTTGTGACAAATTCCTTATTTTCCAGTTCATTTTCTTCCCATAACTTTCTCCAATGTCTTTGAATGCATCACATTCTAAATGAAATGTTTTTCATTTTCCATTGCCCCAGATGTGCAAAATGTACACACCAGTGCTTCCCAAGCTTCTTTAGGGTTTTTCCACCACCTTGTTTCACACCGAAGAAGCATTTCAACAACACATCAATTTCATCAAAATGAACTAGAAAATAAGGAATTTGTCACAAGAAGCAATATGATCTAGTAGAATTTCCAGTTAAATTAGCAGGTTGGCACTTCGAATCTTTGCATTGCCATGATCTAGGAGAGTTTCCAGTTAATTAGTAGGTTGGCACTTCGAATCTTTGCATTGCCATGATCTAGTAGAATTTCCAGTTAATTAGTAGGTTGGCACTTCAAATATTTGCAGTTGATCAGCATCACGATGGCATATCAAATATTTGCAGTTAATTAGCAATAGGTTAGCAAATCAAACCCTACACAACAAAAATGAAATGAAATGAGAAAGAAAGATCAATGGGACCATACAATGTTCGCATAGGGGTTATGTAGCCAAGAAGTTCCAGGAGTTTCATTTTTGGAGAAAAAATTACGATCGCTACATTGGAAGTTTTCTGACAAGTGCTAGAGAACTTATATCTGGAATTTGTCCTTTTGAAAAATTGATCATTTTCTCTACTTCCATAGAAGTGAATGTCAATTCAAAAGAAAACATCCAAATAAAAATAGCAGAACCACTCTATATAATTTACAACAACCCACAATATTGTCTGTTAGAGCAAATATAGAAGAACTATTGCATATAACAACCTGCAATATTTCTCATTTATTAGGTTTGTAATATAACCATATTCCATTCATCAACCTCTTTCACTCGCCTTTAAATTCAATCAATGCCTACTTGATCCATTTAGAATCATTCAATATTGAATGCAAATTTCTGGACCACTATGTAAGCATTTATCGTGGTTTTCTTCTCACATCGTTTCCATCCCTTTTAACCATTTCATCTTGAACCACATTCTTGAATTCATTATTGTCTACTAATGATACTTGCAACTAACAAATACAATAAGAACGTAGTCAACATCAATATGAAAGTTCTAAAATAATTACAAACCTACAAGCTCCACATGGATTAGTGACCTTTCTATTTATTTTCTTCCTTTGAAGAAAAGAAAGAAAATATGTAACTGGCAGTTCATAGTATATTTCAAAGTTCCAAAGTTCAGTTTCTAGGGTTGATTTGGCACATTTATGTTTGATTTGTTTTACGAAAATTTGTAATGTCAAATTTCCCATCAGATGGTGGATTTGAATTCCATTGTAGGGACAATTTGACCAAAAAGCAGTCGTTCAACCTTGATATTGTATAAATAGTTTTTCAGAAGAAGTCACATTGAAGATTTGGGTCGATGCGTTTCAAACCAACAAGTGTGCTTCATCTTCAAGATGAACCACACGTGTTGGTTCGAAACGCATCGACCCAAATCTTCAATGTGACTTTTTTCAAAAAACTCTTCATACATTGTGATATGGATCACAGAATCTTGAATTCGAATAACCTTGATATTGTGAACATGGGAGGTGGTGTTACGTTGTGATCCCATGGGAACCTTGATATTGTGCACAAGGAAGGTGGCATTACGCTGTGATGCCGTGGAATTGGATGCAAAGATGGAAATTTTGTGAGGAAAATCGATGAATTTTATGCATTTCGAGGGTGATTTTCTATTAAGTCTATATAATACTAGTCCCCTATTACTATTGTCATTGTAGCCCTTATTGTTATTATTGTGCCCATATTGTCCTCATATTGTTATTAGTGTGCCCCATAGAAACCCACTATTATTATTATTGTGCCTTATGTTATTATTGTTATATCGGCTTGATTATATTGTGACCCCTTAGACTCCTATATATAGAAGGGAGGTTTAGTCATTTGTGTCATACAAGAAGTGTTCATTTGTGTAATGTAAAGGTGGTTGTCCCTTCGAAGAGGCTGAATTTTAAGGCGTTGATGTATCTTTTCTATCTTTTTGTGAGCTGGTTTCATAACATTTGGTATTAGAGCTTTGAATTCTAGGGTTTCGCTGCTCCAAACAGGTCATCGTGGTATTTTCGCTATAATTTTTTTCTGCGACGTTTCAGAAATTAAAAAAAACCCATTTGAACCGAAATCATTCTGAACTTCGACTCCAAATTTCAGAGCTTGTCTCGCTATATTTTCGGAGATATGATCCGAGGAAGTTAGGGTTTTTGAAAACTCCTGAATTACATTTCAAACAGGTGACCTAGGGAAAATCATCATAACTTTTGTTCTGAGCATCAAATTGAAATTTCGTAAAACGTTTCAGAAAGATGACGACATGTAGTTTTCTGTATATCAGTTTCATGTACTAAGGTCAAAACAATGACACATGGCACTTCGTACAAGTTCGCTCTACTGAACTTGTTTATAATCAGGTCACCGTGGGCGATTTGGCATAACTCTTCATTGGAGAATCCAATCTTGATCAGACTTGCGGGATTAGAAAAATGACTCAAAGGGCTACTACAGGACGCGATTTCAGATATTAGAGATCCACAGTTACAAAGATACAATAGATTCAATATCAAGCTTTTACAAAGTGAAAAAAAAAATGTGTAGTTTTAATTTTTTTTTGCATAAGATTGGTTTGAAAAATTAGTTTGAAGGAATTCAAAGGGAATAGTGAAGAATTATTAGCATTAATTGGTGCCCCGAAGAAAAATTAGAATGGAAACACCTAGTAAGCAACCTGAAAGCTCTAGCATGACTCGTGAAGAAGATGAAGAAATGCAACATGATATATCAAAATTACAAGACCAAGTACAACAAATTTCACTCTCATACAAGGTCACTGAAGCCAAGATGAATGGCGTGGAAGCTAATATGAATGGCGTGCAAGTTAAGATGGATGGCATGGTAGCTAAGATGAATGGCATGGACGCTAAGATGGAATAATTGAAGATAAATTTGAATAAGTTGCTACAAGAAATGGTTACTAATGGTGAAAGGGTAGTAAAGGAAACTCATGATGAGGATAAAAGAAATGTTAATCATGATTTCATACACTCTAATGTTAGATTGAAGACCCACACGTTCCAAAAATCGATATGAGGAAGTTTGATGGTAAGGATCCCGGAACATGGATACTATAGATGGGGCAATTTTTCGATCTCCATAATGTGCAAAACACACAAAAGGTACATATTGCAACTTTATATTTGGAACCAAATGAGTTTCTATGGTATCGATGACTTTGCTCTCATAAACAAATTGTCACTTGACAATTTTTATGGAATAAATGATAGCACGTTATGAGGATGCAAAAAACAACACCTTTTTTAGGCAATTGATAAATCTCAAACAAAAGGGTTCAATGATGGAGCACATTAAGGACTTCCAAAAATTTAACATAAGGGTAAAATATATTCCAGAGGAGCATAGGATTGATGTGTTCATAGGGGCTTTAAAGGATAGTATCCAACATGAGCTTTTCCTTTGGGAACTTGATTCATTGGAAAAGACATTCAGGTTAGCAAAAAAAATGGAAATAAAAATTATGGCAACTAGGACGCCTACCACTCACAACTATAAAGATGGAAGTGTTGTTGCCCCTAGCCTTCCATAACCTACAAGGTTGACATCACAACAATTGGAAGAAAAAAGAGCAAAATGGCTTTGTTACAACTGTGATAGCTAATTCAAAAAGAACGGCTGCCCAAAAATCTAGAGAAGCATCAGTTTGAAGTATAAGCAGACCATCACCTGGTGGTTGAAGTTTTGGCAATTGCTGACATTCTGCTTTCAACTGTTTTACTGCTGCTGTTGCTTCTGGTGACCATCTTTCTTTTAGATGTTTTCTGATTGGAGCTGTTTTCTCTGTCTCTTGCAACAGGAGCAAAAGTTTCTTCAAAGTCTATTCCTTCTTGCTGCGCATACCCTTTACAAACAAGTCTGGCTTTGTTTCTAATTACTTCTCCATTTTCATTCAATTTATTTTTGAAGACCCATTTTGTTCCGATAACATTCTTATCCTTTGGTCTAGGAACCAGCTCCCAAGTGTTGTTCTTTTCGATTTGCTCAAGTTCTTCATCCATTGCTTTCACCCAACATTAATCTTTGCATGCATCTTTCACATTTTGTGGTTCAGTAGAGGAAAGTAATGCCAAATAGCTTGAAGCTTCTGCAACTGTTCTTCTAGTTTGTATACCTGCTTCTTTCTGTCCCATGATCTGAGATTCTGGATGGTTCTTCTGAACATACCTGGACGGAGTCTTTTCTTCTATTCTTGTTCGTTCTTCTGCTTCTTCGTGAGGTTCTTCTTGAGATTCTTCTTGCGGTTCTTCTTCTTCATCATTCTGTCTTTGAGGGTAGCTTTCATCTTCTTCGATGTCTTCACGATGTATTTGCCTAGGAATGTATCCCTTCTCATCAACCACTACATCAATGCTGTCAACAATTCTGCCAAGTCTTTTATTGTAGCATTTGTATGCTTTGCTATGTGGAGAGTAGCCAAGAAGAATACCTTCATCTGCTCTAGGATCAAGTTTGCCAAGCTGCTCCTCAGTATTCTTGATATAGCATTTGCTCCCAAAGATTTTGAAGTGCTTTACCGAAGGAGTTTTACCACTCCAGAGCTCATGAGGAGTTTGAGTGCTGTTCACTCGGACATTTGTCTTGTTGAGAATAATAACCGCCGCATGTGCAGCTTCACCCCAGAAGGTTGCAGGAGTTCCTGATTCATCAAGCATAGCACGAGCCATTTGTTGGATTGTTCTGTTCATTCTTTCAACTACTCCATTTTGCTGAGGAGTTCTAGCTGTAGAAAATTCTCTCCTTATCCCATGTTCATCACAGAAATCGAAAAATTCATTTGAAGTAAATTCCCCACCTCTGTCGGATCTGAGGCACTTAATTTTGTGACCTGATTCATTTTCAACCAAAGCTTTGAAGGATTTGAATTTTTCGAATGCTTCATCTTTGTGCTTCATAAGTCCTAACCAAACAAACCTGGAGAAATCGTCAATAAATAATATCAAGTATTCCTCTCCTCTAGGTGTTCTTTTTCTGAATGGTCCACATACATCTGTATGTACTAGCTCAAGAGGCATGCTGGCTGATCCTTCTTTCTCTGGAAAGTTAGTTCTGGTTTGTTTTCCAAACTGACATGATCTGCATATGGTGTTGTCAGGAATTTTGATATCTGGAAGATCGCGAACTGCCTGATATTTGCAAGCTTTCCTTATTTGTGAGAAGCTTAGATGTCCCAACCTTCGATGCCGCCACATGTTGGGGTAGAAAGGTAGCTAGTAAAAGGGAAGCCCACACTTGGGTATATAATGTATAGGAGGGAGAAATCGTGGTACATGAGGTGCCCCGACCTTGATATTTCCACCCTTCTTTATATGCCTTTTTCCTTTAATGATTTTTCTTTAATTAACTGCTCGGGGCTCAAAGGGGTAAGAGCATGATGTGTGAAATATAGTAGTGGATACCCCCTTTAAGGTATGGCGGTTCATTTCCCACTGGGGTTGGGACAATCATGTGTTCCTGAATGATAAAGGAGGCTAATCTAGGGCTTGTAGGAACCAAGGTGATGGCCATGATGATGGGGTAGAGCTCATATATTGGCTTTTACCCACGTGCTGAATGTGTTTGTCCGGGCCATCTTTTGCATTTTGTGCCACATTTCCCTGTTGGATGTCGCCAATTATGCTTTTACTTTTCTTTTCAACTGCATCAACCTCTAGGGCATTATTTTAGGCCCGACCCAAGGTGTGGGAAAGGGGAAAGGGAAGGCTAACCCTATGTGGACCCAGTGGAGGAATGTGGACCCAGGTGGGAGAAATGATGAATGGGGTTATTATGAGTGGAAGAGAAGTAATATATATGTATAAGGGAGCAAGACCACGCAACCAAAATCAGGGTTTCCCATGTAGTACCATCCCTGAGTCCCAAGGGTTGGTAAAAGAGATCCCACGAGACTAGGGTCCAAGGTTAACATCCAAAAGAAGTCTAGGAGACAAGAGCACAAACCTAGCCCACTATTTCTGCCGAATCCCCCCATTAATCCATGCCCATAAGTGTCCATGATAAGCAAACTACAATACTCAATTACCAAATGACAAGGCATACCTTTAGGTTCGTGAATCCCACCTTCAAACATACGATCATGGCAGATAGGTGACGGACCACATGGTTGGCTCAGGTGGCAGAGAAATGGCACAACAAGCTAGTCGGTGGCTACAAGGGGCTGCTACCTACCAGCTGAGGACCATCTTGGAGAAAAAATTTCACTTAGGGATATCACCCACAAAGTGGTGGGTAATAGAACCTATTCAAATAGCTCTCCAAAGAGATTCTTCAACCAAAATACTTCGCAGCTAGCCATGTTAGCGACAATATACTCTTCTTTGGCGGTACTCAATGCTACGGACTTCTGTTTCCTGCTCATTCAAGATATCATGGCAGATCCAAGGCTAAAGAACCATCCAAGCATACTCTTCCTATCGATAATGTTCCCCTCCCATTCAGCATGACGGACCACATGGTTGGCTCAGGTGGCAGAGAAATGGCACAACAAGCTAGTCGGTGGCTACAAGGGGCTGCTACCTACCAGCTGAGGACCATCTTGGAGAAAAAATTTCACTTAGGGATATCACCCACAAAGTGGTGGATGATAGGACCTATTCAATAGCTCTCCAAAGATATTCTTCAACCAAAATACTTCGCAGCTAGCCATGTTAGCGACAATATACTCTTCTTTGGCGGTACTCAATGCTACGGACTTCTGTTTCCTGCTCATTCAAGATATCATGGCAGATCCAAGGCTAAAGAACCATCCAAGCATACTCTTCCTATCGACAATGTTCCCCTCCCATTCAGCATCGATGTATCCATGAAGTTGAACATCTCAGGTAGAATATCTCAAACCAAGTGTGTTGTCCCATGCAAATATCTCAAAATATGTTTGGCAGCAATCCAATGTGCATGAAGAGGTTCAGTCATGAATTAAATCAACATATTCACTGCATAGCATATGTCCAGAAGGTTGTTCACTACGAACATCAGAGCCCCCTATCAACTATCTATACTCGTATGGATTCGCCAAATCGGGTCCTGCAGCTTCTCTATATAACTTATTGAAATACATTTCCATCGGTGTGGGTAGTGACTTGCATTCTATTATTCCAAATCTTTCTAGCAGCTTCACAATATATTTTCCTTGTGAAAGGAAAATCTCACTGGGCCTTTGCCACACCTCAAGGCCTAGAAAGTAGTGCATGAGTCCAAGGTCCTTCATCTTGAATTTAGAGGCTAGATCCCTCTTACACTCGATCATCAAGGGCTCACTTCCTGTCAAGAATAGATCATCAACATATAAAACCAAAATTAACGACATACCTTGGACTACCTTGAAGTAGAGGTTGGGATCGACATTGCTTCTTCTGAATCCCAACTTCACCAAATAATTGTCTATGTAGGCATACGTACCATGCTCTGGGGGCTTGCTTCAAACCATAAAATGCCTTCTTCAACCTGAAAACATGTGTCTTTAGATCCTCTACTTCAAATCCCTATGGTTTCTCAACATACACTTCTTCTTGTAACATGCCATGGAGGAATGCAGTCTTCACGTCCATCTGATGAAGAGTCCATCCATGCAAATATATCATCATAATCATCTCCCTATTTCTGGGACAATCCTCGAGCCATGAACCTTGCCTTGTATTTCTTAATGCTACAATCAAATCCATGCTTGATCTTGAATAGCCACTCTGAAGTCAACACAGATTTCCCCTTTGGTCTCGACACAACATCCCATACGTCATTCTTCATGAGTGATTCGTATTCTTCGGCTATAACATCTTTCCAAACTTGTTCCTTCACGACTTCTTCGAATGTGGGAGGTTCGACTTCAATCATAGTGCTCATGGCTACAACATATCCCTGGTACCTGCATGGCTTCTTCCTTTCTCTAAATGATCTTCGAACGGGAGCTCATCTCTCATCATCTTGTAATGTGTCTCAAAGCCAAAGTGGCCTCTCCCCAGCAGGAGGATCACATGCACGAGGATCTAAGGGATCTGTGGGCTCCAAGGGATCATCAACAATATCTCTCTCAAATTCGGCCACGGAAGGACCATCCAAAATATCGATAACATTAACCTCCTCACGAGGAGGAGGCAGAGGAAGGTACCTTGATTTTACTAGGGCAGCATCTTCATTGAATGTAACATCCCTGCTAATTTCAAACTTCTTTTGACTAGGAATATATATTCTAAATGCTTTAGAATTTTCACAACATCTAGGAAACGTACATTTTGTTCTCGAGGCTTCCAACTTGTTTCTTTTGTCCTTTCGAACATGAAAAGTCATGGGGCAACGAAAGATACGGAAATGACCAACATCGAGCTGGATACCTGTGAACACCTCTTCGAGTGTCTTGTTGTCCAATGCTTGATTAGGTACCCTATTTTGGACATATACAACAGCATTTGTTGCTTCTCCCCAAAGGAGCTTTGACAACTTCTAATCATAGACCTGTTCTTTCTTTCAACCACTCCATTTTGATTAGGAGTATAGGGCACAATTGTTTCTTTCTTGATTGCTTCCTTCTTGAAAAAATCAATGAAATCCTTTGATGTGTACTCTCCACCATTTTCGGACCTGAATATTTTGATTTTCTTAATTGTTTGATTTTTTTATCAAAGTTTTGAACTCCTTGAACATTTCGAAGTCTTCATCCTTATGCTTCAAATAATTTATTCATGTCTTTTTGAGAAGACATCAATGGAGGTGATATAGTAGAGATTACCACCAATAGAATGCACGGGCATCAGACCACATATGTCAGAATGGATGAGCCGGAGGATGTCATTTGACTTGTTCTCGCTAGGGGGGAGTGGTCCCATTGTCTTCTTTCCACTCGCAAAACCTGGACATACACCATCATGATGGGCTTGAACCTTGGGAATCCTAGAAGTGGCCTTTCGGTAACCCTGTAGAGTCCTTCATATCTTGATCCTAATGTGAATGCATCTCTCATAGGTGATCCAATAGGCCAAGTAAGAACATTTCCGTTGATGAAGGCAACCCTCATCCCCTTGTTTTACAAAGCAGATATTGATACCAAATTCTTCTTCAACCCTGAAACATACATCACATCATGTACAAAAATAGATTCTCCTGAATCAAATGAAATTTGACAGACCCAAAACATTTAACGGGATGAGTGGAGTTGTCTCCAAGAATGATTTTCAAATTTGATTCCCTCTCTACCAAATTAGAGAGAATTTCCTTATAACTAGAGAAGTGATGAGTGGTCCCACTTTCAACTAACCAACTATCCCATGAATTCAGAGGAGATGAACTAGTAAGGGCAGAAATAAAAATATATTCGGATTGATTCGCAACATTGCTTTCATACCTGAAGAATTTTGACTTTTTTTGAGGACGACGATCTTCTTCATGATCACTTGGAGCATTGCAATCGTTCCTTCGGTCGTCTCTCTTTCTTTGATCATTGAACCTGTTGTTGTTGCTTCTTGTATTGTAGCGTGGTCCATTGTTTTTCTCAAGGAAATCTTGGGCATAGCACCCTTTCTTATGAAAATTATAGCTTTTGATGTGCAAAAATTCCTTCCTTCTATTTAAATTTCGAGGAGTGTAATGTTCCAATCTAGGAAAAATAGTGTTGTGCAAAGCAAAAAATAAAAACAACACCATAAAATTGAAACATTGAGTGCACACACATAAAAAGTCCAAGAATAACCAACAATCAAGCCATTTTATTATAATCTGGGAGAAAAGTACAATAATGTGAAAGTGGTGCACTTGGGCTTGCCTCAAAGGCAAGCATGATCAAGCCCAAGTGGTAATATGTCAAGCCCATATGGCACAAACAACTACTGCAATGATGGCCTGCGCTGCCCTTGTGAAACTGTATTGTTTGCAGCAAAGATGTTGTTGGAAACCCACCTTTGGTGCTCAGAAAATTACAGGAAATTAACCCCTACCTCTCCACCAAATATCCAGAATAACCCATGAAGGAACTGGCCAAATGTTGACCTCGGAATTTTGGCCCAAATCCCCCTTAGCTTCTCTAGCCGCTGCTGAGTTGGGACCCCTGTTTGACCCCTTAGATCTACCTAGAAAATTCTATAAAATTAGGAGTGTGATCCCTGCCCAAAACCCAAAAGAACCCAAAAAGTGTTTCCCTTGGTTCCAACCTTCAAAAATTGACCCTTCACAGCTTAGCCCTCCCTCCAATTTCGAATTTTGTTGCTGTGACTGATCCTGTCAATATCTACTCTCCCAACACTAGAAATCCTCCTCAAATGGCCCTCCAAATGATCTCCTAGCTCCAAACTCCCCCAGATGGTGCTGCCCCAAAGAGTCTCACTCCAATGACTGCGCAGTCAAGGAGGAGATGACACAGTGTTGCGTCTGATGAAATGAGAGTTGCGTGTAGGATGGTCCTCTTTTCTGTAGTTTCCCTCTATACTCCTGAAAATGATGAAGGATGCTCCTGTCTCCCCAACTTCCCGAAGTACCTCACGTAGTGACTGCGCAATCCCTGCATTGTTGTTACTCCCCCTGCTGCTGGTACTCGACTTACCACTATTGTAACTCGTCTCCCTATTGTTGCTACAAACTAAGATAAAGAAGAACTCCCTTCTAGGGTTGGCACCTGAAGTCCACTGAAGCAAGGGTTGAGATCTTCGCTTGGAGACACTCGCGTGATAAACAACACAGTAACCCGCCTAAGCAGCCCGAGCAACTAATATTGAGTTCAATATGTCAAAAGATAAGATATCCAAATGAGAAGAGTTTCCTTCCTTACATAGATTTTGTGGAGCACTTTTCCTTCCATTTTCCCTCCATCGTGGGTTCCTCACCTAAACATCGATTTCCCCTCCATGCAAATCGAACTACGGAATGCGTATTCCCCTAGTATGGGTGGCCCCCACATATACTTAACCACATCGAAATAATTTCTACTAAGTCTAGCCTCCTAATAAAATCGAATGAGCCCCCATCACCTCCAAAATTGGCCCCAAAATGTAGAAATTAATACTGCTCCAAAATAATTTAGGAAGGGACATGGCAATCCTCCCCTCCCAAATGTTGTTTGTCCCCAAGAAACTTCAATGCTGGACGCTCAAGTATGTGCTCACCCTCCCAAGTAGCATTCTCGACCGACAAGTTCCTCCAATGCACCAAAAATCACTTGTCCTCAAGCAATGCCTGAACGAGCATCCTCTCTAACTGTTGATCCCCACTGTCACTGCAACATGTGCCAAGGTCCCTGATGTGCCACTGAATCATCCCTAACCTCAGCACTGTCCTGATATGAAAGAATCCTTCAAAACCAGGATCCCGAGCCATCATGTCCAACATGAAGCTCCCCTCGTTCCATTCACTATCTTGCTCAGTGCAAGTACCAGAATTCCCCTGCTCCAACATGTACTCTAGCTGCATCAGTAGGGATTCCAACCACTTCCTAACATGAGCCAATTTGGTCGTGGACTCGGCATAAACCGCTCTCATGCCCTCTAGCTCCACATTCTGCTGGAGAAGAGACTTTCACACTAACATGGCCTTCCTTTTTAATGCTAGAAAGTTGGCCTGAAACTGATGGAATCGTTGTGGGCATCTATCAGTTGTAAACTCGATCACGGCTCCAGATACCTCAGCAACTGTTGGCATCTCGTCCATGGGTGGCACCCCCTCAACAAATGGCTCTATGTGTGTAGGCTCTATCCTCTCCACCAAGGTGTCAACTGGAGCTATCAAAGAGGTCTCTAATAAAGGTGACTCATGTGCCACACTAGGTATATCGATGTGCTCCTCACCATCCTTTGGGCTCTCAGCATCATGCTCAACCTCCTACTCAAGCTCCTAATATCTGAAGTCAGGTCTCCACCAGCAAAAGCACCCCCTGGTCTCACCCTCTAACGGTCTTTGTCTTGCCTGCTCCCTTTCAAGAGATCTGGTGCCTTGATCTGGTTGACTTTCCCCACATGATGTAGATGGATGCACCCCCATGGCTTGCACACCTCTCACATCTCCTTTGTAAGGGTGAGGATGGGTTTGGTCTGTCACCCTCCTCAACTAGACCAACCTCTCATCGTCCCAATGAATTCTACCCCAGAATTTTTGCATACTAGTTTCCCTTGAGCCATGGGTTTGTCTCTGGTTTCCCCCGTCACTGTACACTCATACCCAATGTTTCCATGATCTTCTAGCTAGTTTCACACAGCTGGGCCAGGATCATTCTCTGATACCACCGTAATGTTCCAAACTACAAAAAATAGTGCTATGAAAAGCAAACAATAAAAACAACACCATAAAACTGAAACATTCAGTGCACACCCATAAAAAGTCCACCTGGTGCACCTGGGCTTGCCTCAAGTGATGCACCTGGGCTTGCCTCAATGGCAAGCGTGATCAAGCCCAGGTGGTAATATGTCAAGCCCAGATGGCACAAATAACTACTGCAATGATGGCCTGCCCTGGCCTTGTGAAACTGTGTTGTCTGCTGCACAGATGTTGCTGGAAACCCCACCTCTGGTGCTCATAAAATTACGGGAAATTAACCCCGGCCTCTCCACCAATACCCAAAATAACCCACGAAGGAATTGGCCAAATGTTGACCTCGGAATTTTGGCGCAAATTCCCCTTAGCTTCTCTAGCTACTGGCTGAGTTGAGACCCCTATTTGACCCCTTATATCTGCCCATAAAATTCTATAAAAATAGGAGGGTGATCCTTGCCCAAAACCCAGAAAAACACAGAAAGGGTTTCCCCTGGTTCCAACCTTCAAAAATTGACCCTTCACAGCTTGGCCTTCCTCCAGTTTCGAATTTTGTTGTTGTGGTTGATCTTGTCAATATCTTCACTCCCGACTCCAGCAATCCTCCTTAAATGGCCCTCCAAATGATCTCCCAGCCTCCCAGCTCCAAACTCCCCCGGATGGTGTTGCCCCAAAGAGTCTCACTCCAATGACTGTGCAGTCAAGGAGGAGATGACACAATCCTACATGTGATGAAATGAGAGTTGCGTGTAGGATGGCCCTCTTATCTATAGCTGCCCTCTATACTCCTGAAAATGATGAAAGATGCTCCTATCTCCCCAACTTCCCGTAGTACCTCACGTTGTGACTGTGCAATCCCTGCGCTGTTGTTACTCCCCCTACTGTTGGTACTCGACTTACAGTTGTTGTAACTCATCTCCCTACTGCTGCTACGAACTGAGATGAAGAAGAAATCCCTTCTAGGCTGGCACTCGAAGTCCACCGAAACAAGGGTTGAGATCTCCACTCGGAGACACTCGTGTGCTAAACAACACAGTAACCTGGCTAAGCAGCTCGAGCAACTAAGATTGAGTTCAATATGTCAAAAGATAAGATATCCAAATGAGGAGAGTTGTCTTCCTTATATAGATTTCGTGGAGCACTTTTCCATCCATTTTCCCTCCATCGTGGATTTTTCACCTAACCATCGATTTCCCCTTCATGCAAATTGAACTAGGGAATGTGTATTCCCGTAGTATGGGTGGGCCCCACGTATACTTAACCACATCGAAATAACTTCTACTAATTCTAGCCTCCTAATAAAACCGAATGGGCCCCCATCACCTCCAAAATTGGCCCCAAAATGTAGAAATTAATACTGCTCCAAAATAATTTAGGAAGGGACATGACAAGGAGGATTTCTTGATAGACCTCCTTTCCCTTTCTTCTCCTTCTTGTCATGAGTGATTAATGCAGCGGGCTCTCCTGTGGATATCATCCTTGATTGATCTTGAGTGAGATTTCCAACAATTTCATCAAATGACGGGAGGACGTTATTGTTGCTTATAGTAGTAATAAAGGTTTCCCAAATAGGAGGGAAATCTCTTCGAGTCAAAATTACCAATTCCCTGTCAGGCACAGATTCCCCAACTCTTTGCAATTGATCTCTAAGACGAGATATCTTCGTTATGTATGATTGCACAAAATCTCCTTTGTTCATATTTGTGTCTCTGAGTTGAGCTTTCAAGGAGATGATTTCATTCAAATTGTTGACTTCATACATGCAAGCTACCTTATCATACATGTCCTTAGACCTTCTCAAGTTTCCAACATATGCAAGTAAATTATCTTGTAAACCATCAACTATTATTTTTTTTGCTTTTAACTCACCTTTCTTGTGTTTGTTCTTGACAACAAGAGGAGCATTCTCTAGAGGCTCAGGTACTTTTCATTGAATGTAGTCCAAAACATCATTGTTATCAGCTATGATCTCCAACTTGGCTTACCATGCAGCAAAATTGGATGAGTCACCCAACTTCTCATTTTCCTTGAAGAAGTAAGACATATTGACTTGACTAGATTGGCTCCTTCAACTTTCCCAAAGATGATTGCTTCAATGCTTGTCTCCTTTTGGGCTTGTCCTTCACCTTAGGTTTGATACCATGTTTTCAGATTGTTCTATGTTTTTAAATAATGAATCCATACAGGTGGGGAGAAGATTTTTAGATAAGGGAGGAATAACCTGTTAATGGAGTTTGTTCTATGTTGTATCAATTACTTTAGCCCAAATCCAATTAGCAATTTTTCCAATTACAATTAGTCTTTCCATTCATCAACAATAATTGAAGATAGAACAATAAATGCAATGACAAAGGAGACAACACATCAACAAGAGATACCATGATTGGTCAAAGAAAACCCTTTAAAATTATTCCTCTATAATATTGTCATAAGATGCTCATCAGAGAGTACAATGAGCCCAATTCAATATCATCAGCAAAACAACCCAATAACATTCAGAAATAAGTTTCCAGCATCATAATATATCAGAGACAATGTTTCCCATCTGCAGTCAACTTCGGTCAACAGTGAATTTTAGTCAAACTTTCCAGTCACATGCATGAGGAGTTGTGCGAGCGACTAGAGGCTTCCATTCGCACCCTTGATGCCTGCAAGCCAGTGACTGTGCTCGAATTTTCCCTATGAGGTGTCTGTGACTGTAATCCAAAAACCCTAAAACAGATGCGAGCCTCACACCCTGTAATTTCAGAACTTTTGCGAACTTTTGTTGTCATCCCTGCCTTAGACATGTGTGAGCCAATCAATGAAGAAGAAAAGAATAAGATGCTTAGTGATATCCAAATGAGCTTGAGGTCACTTGTATTTATAGGCTTCCAAGGGTGTCAAATTTGCTTTAGGGCAGACCTTGCCCAAATGAACATATGTGGGCTTTTCTTCATAAGTACACTTTCCCTTATTCGATTAGAGAGATCTTTAGGTCGATTTTGGTCCTCTCAAAAAGAGGAATTCAATACAATCATCAACTCCATCAAATGAGCTTTCCAAAGTGGAATTTGACCGTAGCTGCATATTTTAACAATTTCACTCTCCAAGTGTCCTCATTCAAGGATTACTCCTCTACTTTTGTATCACATGCATTTTTTTGCCCAACATACCTCAACATGTGTGTCAAGTTGATTATTATGCTGCAATTCTTCTCAACATAGGTGTATAGGTCCATTCTCAACTTCCATGATGTATGCTCCTCAACCCAAGCGTCCTCAAGTCAAGTGTCCAAATTCCATAGGGCTAAGTGTCTAGAACTCCTCCTCTGAGGTAGGTAACTCTCGCAATCATGCATGAGGAGTTGTGCGAGCGACTAGAGGCTTCCATTCGCACCCTTGATGCCTGCAAGCCAGTGACTGTGCTCAAATTTTCCCTATGAGGTGTCTGTGACTGTAATCCAAAAACCCTAAAACAGATGCGAGCCTCACACCCTGTAATTTCAGAACTTTTGCGAACTTTTGTTGTCATCCCTGCCTTAGACATGTGTGAGCCAATCAATGAAGAAGAAAAGAATAAGATGCTTAGTGATATCCAAATGAGCTTGAGGTCACTTGTCTTTATAGGCTTCCAAGGGTGTCAAATTTGCTTTAGGGCAAACCTTGCCCAAATGAACATATGTGGGCTTTTCTTCATAAGTACACTTTCCCTTATTCGATTAGAGAGATCTTTAGGTCGATTTTGGTCCTCTCAAAAAGAGGAATTCAATACAATCATCAACTCCATCAAATGAGCTTTCCAAAGTGGAATTTGACCGTAGCTGCATATTTTAACAATTTCACTCTCCAAGTGTCCTCATTCAAGGATTCCTCCTCTACTTTTGTATCACATGCATTTTTTTGCCCAACATACCTCAACATGTGTGTCAAGTTGATTATTATGCTGCAATTCTTCTCAACATAGGTGTATAGGTCCATTCTCAACTTCCATGATGTATGCTCCTCGACCCAAGCGTCCTCAAGTCAAGTGTCCAAATTCCATAGGGCTAAGTGTCTAGAACTCCTCCTCTGAGGTAGGTAACTCTCGTAATCAAGCAACTAACCCCCCATTGTATGCACCCAATGGATTAGTCATAATGTTAATTAGGATAACAACCTCCCAAATAAATGCATCATGCTATCACTCTAAACAAGGTCAATCATCCACCCAAACTAAGTCATCCATATGTCCATCAAGCATCTACTAAGAACCAGGAGACCTAGCACTCTTCTAGATATGTGAAAACCCTTTTGGAACGACCCAAAAAGATAAAAAACCAACAATGAGAGAAATTAGAAGGTCAAAAGACAGGAAAGGATAAGAAATCTCCCATGAGAGAAATAGAAAAGAGGTAAGAAGGAAATTTCCCAAGAGTAATTCATAGTCATAATGCTAATTAGGATAACAACCTCCCAAATAAATGCATCATGATATCACTCTAAACAAGGTCAATCATCCACCCAAACTAAGTGATGCATATGTCCATCAAGCATCTACTAAGAACCAGGAGACCTAGCACTCTTCTAGCTATGTGAAAACCCTTTTGGAATAACCCAAACAGATAAAAAACCAATAATGAGATAATTTAGAAGGTCAAAAGACAGGAAAGGATAAGAAATCTCCCATGAGAGAAATAGAAAAGGGGTAAGAAGGGAATTTCCCAAGAGTAATTCAAATCCACTAACAGTGGCTCCAACCCAAAAGGAGCCATCCAAAGGATGAACTACATTGACACTCATCATAGAGAAATGACATAGTAACCAAAATTACAATAAAATAATGAGTGACTGGGCCTACTTCCCAGTCTTCCAGAGATGGCTTTGCTAAGGAGATAACTTAAGTCACTCAGGGTCCAATGGAAATATTAAGAAAAGGAAAACTTTGGCCAAAAAGAGAGGGTCTATTTACCATGGTTGTTGTATTTGTTCTTGTTTTAGAGGATCTAGCTCCATGCTTCACATGTTTTGAATATGTGTTTCTAAAAGAACAGAAAATGGTTCACTTCCTCAAATCCATTCATGTTGGCCTTCTTAGACTATTCTAGCACATAAAATAAAAATAGAGAGGGGAGGTGTTACCCACCAAAATGTGTAACCCCTAGTGTGAAATTTTTAATATTGTTGCAGTTACTGGTTATTATTCACCTATATAAAATATATTATTTGTCTTTTGAAAATTTTATGTGGCAAACACTGAATAAAACACTATTGCAACTTCACAAAAATTAAATCACATGAATTCAGAAAATATTGCACACACAAAAAATAATAGACATCGGAGCAAGTTCATTCTCCCTCATCCATCTACTTGGAGGAACTAACTAGGAAGTGAGAGACAATTTCAAATAGAATTGCTTTTCTCATAGAATAGCTATATGTTTCAATTACCATGCTAATAGCAACATATAGCTATGACTGTCTTTATTTCATTTTTTCGATAAAAAGACTCCCTGGCATGATGTGTTCCCACTGACCGGACCTGGAGGTTGACACAGGGAGGGGCATTGATTAAATGGATGCCAAGATAAGACCCTCATTCCCCACCGGTATATGCCCGGCCGATAGTCTCCTCAACAACGGCGCCAAAAATGACAGTTATCTATTATGCTACCTGGATGTACAGGCGGAAAGTGAATTTACTGTTCATTTCATTTATCAATCCGATATTTTTGGACTAATTGTCCCAAGAAAAAACTGAAAGTGGGGAAAACCAGTTCTATAGATGAGTATTTTATTATTCTTCAACAAATTTGTAATTGAAAATTGTGAAAATTCCTTGAACTGCAGCAATTGAGTAATATTCTTCTAACTTAACAGTTTATTTGTCTTGTATTAAATTATTAACGACTAATAACAGATAAACCACATTGCAGTTCTTCACCAACACTACAGAAATAAAAAGCGGGAACTAAGAAATAGTTGCACACACAAAATAATGACATCGTCATTTATGGAAAATAGTCCCTGGAAAAACGCTAAAGGGAAAACCGGTGCAACAGATAAGGGTTTTATTATTATGCAACAATTTGACAGAAATATTAAAACTAGTTGCCAACTGGAAAACCTTTGGCAATACACAGGAGATCCAATATCTCTTCTGCAAACCAACTCTACCTCCTCTGGCCTGCTCGTACCTCACACTGGAAACTCACCCTGCTGCCTGAAATGCGCACTATTGGCTCTTAGTGACTCGTACAACCCTGGATCTGCCCTCAATTAGGACTTTTGGCCTCCCTCTACCTCTGGAATGTATTTTCTCTACCTTCGGACATTGATTTGGCCTCAGGAAACTAAATCAAACCTCTTGCAGCAACTCACACTAGGGTTTCTAGCTATTCGCACTAGTTGTAGCGGCCCTCTCTACAGATATTTCGACCTCCCTTCTCCCGTCTCTCTGACACTGGAAAATAACTGTGAATCTCTCAAGAATCCTGCTCTTCCCAAATCTCTGTTTCTTCCTCTCTCTGATGCTCTTTCCCTAGCTCGAACTACGCCCTCACTGAAAACAACGAACTGGGGTATTCTATCTCCCTTGCTCCCTTGATGTAAACAATGTCAATCTCCAACCCCATTGACTTGCTCTTATAATCCCTCATTGGAGCATCAACGGCTAAAATATAATAATGACCGATGGCTTAGATCATTTTGACTCCATCAATATAAGTCTCTAGAGAAAAATCGATTTCCTCAATTAATACCCATTAATTAATAATTTTTCCTAAGTTAGACGTAGGTATTTTTAATTATTGATCAATTAAATTAATTGAGAGGTTTCTAAGAGTTTTCTCTCAAAACCTTTTTTGGCTTTTGGAGGTCTTGTGTTCCTTAACCTCTCTAACACCTTGGAGACTAGAACACCTATTTGATGCTACCATATCCATCAAAAACTAACACTCCCTCTTAGTTAAGAAGGTGTTCTCCACTATACTCCACTATCCATTCATCTCTCCTAATGAACAATCTATAGTTGGACTACCACACGCTACTGATGTCTGACATCTATTGTACCTCATTGCTTCAATAGTGCCAATTTCCAAAGGTCAATTTCCTTGAGGACGATTTTTCCTAGTAGGGTCGAGTTCCAGGTTCCAACAATGTTATTTTTCTGTGTATTCTCTATGGGTCTAAGCCCAAATTTTGCTAAGGAATTTAATATGAAGTAAGATTGTGTTGGGAACAAATTTGATATTGTAGTGTAATTGATTTACTTAGCTTACTTCCGCTGCAATTTATTTTCTGAGTTAATACACCAATGTGTTTATTTTATTAACAATTTTAAAAATAATTGAGATAAATATTCCTTAATTTTTTAAGGAATTGTTTAAGTAAATCAGCTTTGGTATAAAAGAATTTAACATGTCCCTTTATTCAAAATAGGAGAGGGAGGCCAACATAAAACATGAACTAAGTCCATACAAGTAACCAACAAGGCAAACCCACATTGAGTACTATAGTATACACAATACAATGATAATAAGTACCATATTAGGTTTTTACAAAAACCCAACATGGTACACCATCCAACCATAATCCTCCTTGGGTTCAATGCCCACCTCTCTAAGATGGTGCAATCTCCAACACATGCTAGACCAACACCACTCCCTATTCCATGGTGTTTCACTCTCTAAGTGTCATCATTGAAGGTATTCCTCTAGTTTTGTATCACATGCACTTTTTTCCCAACATACCTCAACATGTGTGTCATGTTGGTTATTATGCTCCAATGCTTCTCAACATAGGTGTCTAGGTCCATGCTCAAACTCCATGAAGTATTCTCCTTGACCCAAGCGTCCTCAATGTTGATTTCTAGTAGCTTCAGATGTGCTCTAAGTCTCAAATTTTGTAGGGAGGCTTGGGCACATGTATTCCAAAGAACCCAGAAAGGGTTTTGGGAAATTCCACCCAGAGACTGTGTTATTAAAATAATTAATTTTTTTAATGGGACTCTAAGTCTAAACTTAGGAAATTAAAATAATTAACGGGTATTAATCTAAACTGTCAGTGTAACTTCTAGAAGAAGACAAGGATCAAGCGGAAATGATCTTAGCCATTTATTAGCCTCTAATATGGGTCGTTGAATGTCAACGAGAAGATTATTTAAGGAGGCTTGAGGGTCATTTGGAAAACACACCGAGAAAGATCAAGAAGATCGAATTTCTTAGAGAGGGCGACGCCGCAGTTGCTAGAGGAGTGATCAAGTGATATTTTGCAATGAAGGGCAGAGATATCATCCGGAAGAGGGAATTTTTCCTGGGTCGGAGAGTACAAGACAGAGAGGGAAGAACGACATCCAGAGAGAGGCAGATGTTGGCCCACGCAGAGGTGACGCAGTGGCAGCACAGGCCTTAGAGGGAGATCGAATTCCTACTGAGGAAATCGAGTTTCAGAAGTCGGGAGCCGGGGTGTGAGACAGGGAGGCAGAAATTCAGAACTTCCAACCAGCAGAAGATCTGAAGGAGGAGCAGCAGGATTCCCAGCAAGGGTGACACAGAGTTGTGTGAGGCTTACGCAGTTCTGTGTAGAGACCACGCAGAGGCTACAGTCCAGCGTGATCGACTCAGATTCTTCCATTGACAAAGTGAGAGCATCTCACTATTTGTTTTGTCCAGTTTCTCTCTGTATCGGATTGCTAGTTGAGCATCCACGAAATTGTACACAGAATTACTACTGCATAATAATAAAACCCTCAAATCTGTTGCACCGGTTTTCCCACATTGGGTTTTTTCCAGGGACATTTGTCCAAAAATAACGATGTTATTGTGTTGTATTTTCTTTCCTGCTCAATTTCTTGTTTCCGCATTATATTTAATTAAGTGAAGGCTGCAGTGTATGTATTTCGATATTTTTCGTAAGACACTGCAAGTAATTTGTTTGAAGGAATCTAACAAATAGGAGAAATATCATCAGTTGCTGCAGCAGGGATTCCGGTTTAGGAATTTTCACACTCAAGTCAAGTGTCCAAACTCCATAGGGCTAAGAACCTAGAACTCCTCCTCTAAGGTAGGTATCTCTCCTAATCAAGCAACTAACCCCCCATTGTGTGCACCCAATGGATTAGTCATAATGTTTTAGGATAACAACATATCAAGTAAATGCATCATGCTATCACTCTAAACAAGGTCAATCATCCACCCAAACTAAGTCATCCATATGTCCATCAAGCATCTCCTAGGAACTAGGAGACCTAGCACTCTCCTAGCTAGGTGAAAACCCTTTTGGAATAACCCAAAAAACTAACAAAGCAATAATGAAAGAATTTAGAAGGTCAAAAGATAGGCAAGGATAAGATATCTCCCATGAAAGAAATAGAAAAGGGGTAAGAAGGGACTTTCCCAAGAGTAATTCAAATCCACTATCAGTGGCTTCAACCCAAAGGGAGCCATCCAAAGGATGAACTAGATTGACACTCATCATAGAGAAATGACATAATCACCAAAATTATAAAAAAAATATTGTGTGACTTGGCCTACTTCCCACTCTTCAAGGGATGGCTTTGCTAAGGAGATAACTTAAGTCACTTAGGGTCCAATGGAAATATTAAGAAAAGGAAAACTTTGGCCAAAAAGAGAGGGTCTATTTACCATGGTTGTTGTATTTGTTCTTGTTTTAGTGGATCTAGCTCCATGCTTCACATCTTTTGCATATGTAATTCTAAAAGAACAAAAAATAGTTCACTTCCTCAATTCCATTCATGTCGGCCTTCTTAGAGTATTCTAGCACATAGAATAAAAATACAGAGGGGAGGTGTTACCCACCAAAATGTGTAACCCGTAGTGTGAAATTTGTTCTTGTTTTAGAGGATCTAGCTCCATGCTTCACATGTTTTTCATATGTGATTCTAAAAGAACAAAAAATAGTTCACTTCCTCAATTCCATTCATGTCGGCCTTATTAGAGTATTCTAGCACATAAAATAAAAATAGAGAGGGGAGGTGTTACCCACCAAAATGTGTAACCCCTAGTGTGAAATTTTTAATATTGTTGCAATTATTGGTTATTATTCACCTATCTGAAACAAATTATTTGTCTTTTACAAATTTTATGCGGCAAATACTGAATAAAACACTATTGCAACTTCACGAAAATTAAATCATATGAACTCGGAAAATATTGCACACGCAAAATAATAAACACCTATAATTTTGGACTAATTGTCCCTGGAAATACCCCAAAGTGGAGAAAACCAATTCTGCAAATGAGTATTTTATTATTCTTAAGCAAATTTGTAATTGAAAATTGTGAAAATTCCTTGAACTGCAACAATTGAGTATTATTCTTCTCACTTGACAATTTATTTGTCTTCTATTAAATTATTAACGATAAATAACAAATAAACCACATTGCAATTCTTCACTAATAAAATACGTTGCGCAAATAAAAAACAGGGACTAAGAAATAGATGTACACACAAAGTAATGACACCATTGTTTTTGGAAAATAGTCCCCGGAAAAATGTCAAAGGGAAAACCGGTGCAACAGATGAGGGTTTTATTATTATGCAGCAATTGGAGAGAAATATTAAAAATGGTTGCCCAACTGGAAAACTTCCAGAAATACACTGGAAAAATACATTGGAGATCTAAGATCTCCTCTGCAAATCAACTAGACCTCCTCTGGCCTGCTCGCACCCAACACTAGCAACTCGCCCTACTGCCTGAAATGTGCACTGTTGAACAACCATGGATCTACCCTCATTTGGGACTTCTAGCCTCCCTCTGCCTATGGAAATTTTTTTCTTTGCCTTCCGGACATTGATTCAACCTTTGGCAACTTAATCGAACCTCTTTCGACAACTCGCACTAGGGTTTCTAGCTATTCGCACTCGCTGTAGCGACCCTCTCTACAGATATTTCGGCCTCCCTTCTCCTGTCTCTCTGACACTGGAAAATTACTGGGAATCTCTCTGGAATCATGCTCTTCCCAAATCTTTGTTTCTTCCTCTCTCTGATGCTCTTTCCCTGGCTCGAACTGCGCCATCATTGAAAACTACAAACTAGGGAATTCAATCTGCCTTGCTCCCTTGATGTAAATTGTGTCTATCTCCAAACCCATCGACTTTGTTATAGCTCCAAATCTCACTCTTATGGTTTGTGATGCTGCACTTATGGCCTAGGGCAACCCCTCCTTCCAGACCTGGTCCAAAAATTTAAAAAACAGTGTTTTATTCCCTATACGCGACTTTGCCCTGTGTTAAACGCGTGTACACGCGGGTCTGTCATACCCAACCCGCGTGTATCTATTAAAACACTTAAAAAAATATAATTTCCTCTTTTTCGGGCGGTGATCGCGGGTTTACCTGCTGGATCACCTGTTAGTGCCCGTGGCCCAACTGATCCCAACCAACTCCTAACTAAAAAACTACTTTGGAGAGGGTATAAAAAGACATCAAAGGGAAGGCCAAAGGGAGAGAAAGGAGAGCAAGATTATTATGCTGAGATTTTTCCCTTAGACCAGGTCTGAAGTCCTTGGTGCATTCTGCACTTCCCCCATTTTGCATAGGAAACCCTTGTTTCCATGTGTATTGGTGATCATTCATCCTTGACATCATCATTGAGTAAGACTTGGAAGGAGCTCTTGTTGGAGGCTGGAGGCTGGAACGAATCCGGGAGGAAGCTTGCTTGGAGCCTGCTGAAGGTGTTCAGGTGATATCTTTCCGATATATGTACTTTATTTGCCTTTATATATAAAGAAACACGTCTTTGTTCCCGAATAATCTTTCTTTATGCTTATGAGATTCTTGTGTTGAATTCTTATGAAAGTGGTTACTTAAAGATTTTTTATAACTAACTTTATAGCATAAAGATGATTTATACATAAACTTCTATACATGTACTGTTGTGTTCTTTGATTTGTTTGTCTTGCAGGTCAGAGAAAGAAGAAGGGAACTCCAAGAAGGGTTTGCACCCTAACGGTCTTCTCGAACGTAGGACCTTAGGTATGTACCCTAAACATTAGAATTTGCTTAAAAGTAAAAAAGATGGCTGTGTGTGTGTGTTTCTTTGTATAAGCAATTTTCAGTCTGGTAGAGTCTTAGCCCAAAGGACCCTAGGGGTATTTTCCCTTCAACCAGAATTGGCGACTCCGCTGGGGACAACACTCTTGTTGTTCCTAGTTTGGGTAGTCCTCAAGCCAATCAAGGCTCAGTCCCTCTGTTTGTTGGTTCTGACTGTCTGATATTTTCTTGAACTCCAAGCTTTTCCAGTTTTTCAGTTTGTGTTTTTTATTTTTCTTGAAACACTTCATATACGCACTTTTTCTGGATTACAGAAGCGTATATACGCAAGTTGCACTAAGTAAACCCGCGTATACGCAGGTTTCCTTAGTTACAGTCGCGTGTACACGCATTCTGCAAATAATTGCAGGCGCGTATATCACATAATTTTCAAGATTTATAATTTTTCTTTTGGCTGAATGTCTGTCTGGTGGTTTGGGTCAGTTTAAAACAGTCAATTCCCAGTGACAGTTCTCTGTTTAACAGGGGGCATCTTGTTTCGAACTCTCTCTAGTTATAAGGAGTGCTAGTCTTGTTTTTCGTTGATTGCAAGCGTCATTGATTTTTGACACACAAGGTTTCTGTTTAAGAATCTTGATTGCTCTGTTTCGGCGGAGTGGGAAGATTGTCTTCAAATCTTTGTGTCCATTTTGTTTTCATGACATTTATGTTTGCTTAACGAAATCGTTTTTATGACCATTTACTCCTTTGTTTCGGGAAATTTGCTTGTTACCAGTTTCTTGAAACTTGTCTTTTGATATTTTGGACTTTCATTGCTGCTTTTGATTGTCAAAAGCGTTTTCGAACACATTTTATTTTTGTTGAGTTTTCATCATTTGAAAGGTGTCAATTCACAAAAGTGTTTGGTGGCTTGTTTATCAATCATTAGTGTCATTTTTTTTTGAGAGTTTTCCTTTGAAAAAGACTTTTTGGTTTGATTGAAAGAAAATCTTTTGAAAGTTTTTGAGTTTCGCTTTCTTAAACTTGCTTCTCATCTGATTTCCTTTTTCGCGAAGTGAAAGTGCCTTGTTTTTTATCTTAAAACTTGTTTTTATTGTTTGGACGAAATGATTAGTAACAAATCATCTTCTATCTAAGCATTTCAGTGGCAAGACAAAATTTGGTAAAGCAGCAACTTTCCTTCTTTGTTTTTAGAGTAGTCTTTGAATTGTGCATCCACATTTAGTTCTTGCATTAGGGAAAGATTTGCATCTCTTTTTAGGCATATTTAGTTTTGTTAGTTTTTGTGAGTGTGGAGTCTGAAAAGAAAAAGAAAAAAAATTTTTGTTTATATTACAAGTGCCTTCTGAACCTCATAGAAATTGCTATTCATCGAAAACAAAAGTGCATGTGCATGTAGCTAGGTTTTATTAATTTCTTTTGCGTCCATAAAACACCACAAGTTTCACCTCCATTACCTTTGACTTAAAGAACAGCCTAATAAAATCAAGCGCTTAATTAAAATCCACTAGAACTTTTTGTTTTAGTTATTACACCAACAAGTTTAGGATTTTAGGGCCTTGGATTAGGCGAGTGGAGAGTTAACTCTCCAAGGCCACACAAAACGTCAAACATAAGAGTCTGATTAAAGAGAGTAAATCCAATAGCGTTAGGGAGACCAGGAAAGCTCCGGATCTGGGAGTTAAGCACGAGGGTCTGTGAAGACAGGGAAGAGAGATACCCCCTCTCCTACTTGTCCGAACTTACCTCACGACTGTTCCGCCTGGCTTCTGCGACGAGTTGGTACCCATAGTTGCCTCTCATAGGGATCTGCATAGGTGGTTGCGGAGGGGAATCCCGTGGCACCTGAGGTCGACGTTGTATCACTCTCGACAGTACTTCCGGAGGGCACCCTTGCGAAGCTTGGGGGCTTGCACCGGCGCAGACTGTTGTTAGGAGGTCAGCGTAACTTCCTCTGATACCTTCGCTGATAGGACTGGGCCCTCATCATCCCAGACTATCCTCGGAAGGCCCTTTGATTCACTTTCTCGTATTTTGGTGTCCGGTCTCAATCACCCGGAGCGGAAATACTTGAAAGTTGTTTGACTGGCTGTATCTTTAGGAACTTTATTCTGTGTGCTCTGTGCTCCTAGTCGGCTTAGCTTTTAATTTTTTTTGAGTCTTTAGTTAGATCTTAACAAAAGAATTCAAAGTGGCTGACCGGTCTCCAAGACGGTCTCGAAGACTTCGTGGTCTCTCGCCACCTAGTTTAGAGCCTTCTCCTAGAAGGCGCAGAGGGAATACTACCGGTGGGGTCCGTCCCACGCCGGCTGACGCATCGGGGATTGATCCTCCTCTCGGGGATATTAGCGGCCAAGCAAGGCCTGGTACTTTTGAACAAGAGAGGGACGCTCCAGTCTTTTCTCAAGTTCGCTTTCAAGCGGAGGATAACGTAGAGGTAGAAGAACTTTCAGAATCATTAGTGATTCCAAATTCTCCACTACCATCTAGTTACCCAGACGTATTGCAATACGTTGGACCTCCATTATATAGACCAGCGAGTCCAGGTTACGCTACGCGCTTACCATTTATGATCACTACTGGAAGCATGGCTTCCACGAGTGCTGCGACTATGCAAACCCCAACATCGGTGCAAGGGGGAGGAACCATTTCCATCCCCTCCGCTTCCTTGTTCGGATCGTTTGCTAGCACATCTTTGGTTGGGTCTACCTCCATTCCGTCCACGAGTGGAAATGCCCAAACCAATCCTTTTAGTACTGGTTCCTTCCTTTTTGGCACCCAATCACAGGGTATTCCGTCAGTTCCGTTCAGTGCCGCTACGTCCATGATGGGCGGATCGGCTTCATTTCAGGGTTTTCCTTTTGGAAGTGGTCATATTCCACATTCCAACCCAACGGTAGGATCCATGCCTTTTTCTTCAATAGGACAAAGCAGCAATCCTTTCCAAGGTTGGAATAACCCTGGGGCTAGTAACGCAGGAACTGCGAATCCATTCATTGGCCAACAAGGAAGTAGGCCGTATTCCACGGTTAGCATGTTTCAAAGTATCCCTCCCCTCGCTTCGGCTTGGAACCCATATCAGGGGTTATCGACTCCTTACAATTCTTTAGGAGGAAACTTTGCAAGCTATGGAGCTTATACGGCAGGAGTTGGTCAAACTCCGAATTTTGCTGGACCACAAGGCTTGCCCTTTGGTTCAGCTGGTTCTACTGGTCACTTGGGGCAGCCTGGTGCCTCTCAAATCCCAGGACAATCTTTTCAGAACTTGGGGAGTTCTGCCCAGTCTGGGTGGAATCCCCTAGGTCCTCCTAGGCTTCCATTTCTGGCAACGTTAAACTTGCCAGATCTCACTAAGCTAACGAACGACCCTATCAGATACAATCCAGCCTGGCCTCCGGTCCCAACCAAACTCCCTTCGGACATCCCAAAATTCGAAGGGAAGAGCGGTGAAGATCCGGGCGATCATGTAACCACATTCCATTTGTGGTGCTCATCTAACTCCCTCATCGAAGATTCGGTTAGGTTGAGACTCTTTCAACGCACCTTGACTGGTAATGCGGCTAAATGGTACATAGAGTTGCCAGGGGGCAGCTTTACATCGTTCGCAGACTTAGCTAATATCTTCTTGAATCACTTTCAGTTGCCTGTCCGCTATGATGCCGGAACTGAACTTCTGGCTACCTTTCGTCAGGATAAGGCAACCCACATTTCTGATCACATACAGGAATGGAGACGGAGAAAAAGGCTCATTAAAGCCGAAATCCCTCCGGAGTACCGTCTAGAGTGGTTTTTGAAGTCTTTGCAACCTGAGATCTCCAAGGATGTCTCCATGTCTGGGGTCTATTCTGAGGAGCAAGCCATTTTCAGGGCCCAGCAATTAGAACTGATCTACTCTCAGTCTGGGATCCTCCAAAAGTACTTGCCAGATGCTCCTGGATCTAAGGTTGATTTAGCTAAGCCAAAGCCAGGTCCGCATGCGGATGGTATCGTGGGGTCTGTAGACTCGACTACAGTGAACTTGTTGAATCAATTGCAGCAGTTGTCATTACAAACTGCTCCTAACAACCAAGTCACAATGTCTAATCCTCCTGCTTCCCAAAATTCTTCCATTAACGCCGTCCAATCCGATAACCCCAAAGGAAATCAAAATTCCAATGGGAAAAAGAAAGGACGTGGTAAAAAGAAGAACTCGGATGGGAAGCCCGATGCGAATAAATCCGGCAACAACGCTGGTGGTGGCAAGGGTGAGTCGAGAAAGAAAGTCAAGTTTCCTTGCAAGTTATGCAGTGGGGACCATCTAACTCATCTTTGCCCTAGAATCGAAGACGCTCAGCGCTTGTTAGCACAGCAAGGGACTTCTAGTTCGCAAGCTGTGTTGACTAACCCGTTTCCCCAAGGGCAGCAACTTCTTGCTGGCGCAAATTCGAATCCTGGGACCTCCTCAGGGGGCAACCAGGAAGGGGAAAAAGCATCAAATGTTTTTATGATGGGTTCAAACGTTAACGTGACTACTCGGTCACGTGATTATGGTGAAGCCGAAACATCTAAGGATAAAACGGTTCCCGGAAGTAATGACCTTCATATTGAGCGACCTCCTGTTGAGACTGTACCTAGGATACCGAAAGGTTCCGCCAAACGCGCGACAATTAACCCCAATGCTAGAGCTGCTCAAAATTACTCCATTGTGGAGGATTTGGCTCAAAGCCCATGTGCTATGTCCGCTTTGGAAGTTCTCCAGTCGTGTCCGTCTCAGAGAAGTGCTTTACTCTCCGCCATTGGAGCAGTCGATTCAGCTAACTCTCTAGTGCTCTCTTTTGACATGTCAAATGTCAAAAAGAGACTCCCTCATCATATGGCTTTTCAAGTAAAGTCAACATACCGGAAAATCAATATTTTTCGCACCGTTATAGATGAAGGAGCTTCCACATGCGTCATGTCCATGTCTTGTTGGAAGGCTATTGGTTCACCTTCGGCTGTTCCTTCACCAACCGTCTTAACTGCATTTGATGGCCATTCTCACAAGCCGCATGGGATTATCCCGGCCTTTCCTATATGTGTTGGAGGGAAGGTCGTTAATATCGAAGTTGAAGTCGTAGATGCTAACCTAGACTATAATCTCCTATTAGGAAGGAACTGGGTGTACGAGATGGAAGCCGTTGTTTCGACTTTGTTTCGTGTCATTTGCTTTCCTCATGAGGGGAAAATCGTTAAGGTTGATCAATTGGACTATGCTCCAATCGATCCTCAAGCAACCTCCGACTCTACTGTTCCTTTGGTGGATAACCCTCGCCCGCCGACTGAGAATTTAGGAGTAGGGATGTATTCCTCATTGATGGGTACGTTTGATCTTCCCTCTCCTTTTGCAAGAATCAATGCTATTTCATCATCCAAGGAATCTTCTCGAGAGGAGTTCTTCCGAACTCATCATTTTTCCGACCCTTGGACCTTGCCTTCACCTACGACCACATTAGTTGAAGGGCAAGTTAATGGAATGGCGTTTCCTATATCTGCAGCTGAGCTTAGATATCAGGCTATCGTAGACTCTGCCGATAACCATTCTACTCCCTTTTCCGAAGAGGAGCTAGATGGTCATGTGGCCCCCGCTTGGAGCTTTGATTCTAACTCTGCCTTGGACTGCTTAGATTCGGTTCTACCTTCTGAAGAAGCAATCCTCGAAATTATGATGGGTATAGATCGACCTTGGGAAGACTTACACCATCGCTCATATTTTCTTCCTCCATTGCAGGAAGTAGAATCTAGATTCTCCGAGCTCGTTGGTAGTGATGTTTGTACGGTATCGAACCCTTTGGCTCCAACACACACACGTGCTGAAGGTAATATGTCGGTAATCTCAAAAACGATACCTATAAACATCTCTAAAAATCCTAACATCATCGAGAATATCTTCATCGGAAGTGAGTGTTCCCCTGAAGAAATTCAAATTTACACCGACCTCTTCAAGGAATATCGTGATGTATTTGCTTGGTCTTATGAGGAAATGCCCGGCATTGATCCTTCTATAGTCCAACATGAGATCAAGACGTACGAAAACGCAAAACCGATTCGTCAAAGGCTTCGGCCGGTTAACCCTAGGAAAGCAGCGGCTATCAAAGCTGAGGTTGAGAAGCTGCTAAGGGCGGGTTTTATATACCCTGTTCCTCTTACGGATTGGGTTTCGAATCCAGTCCCTGTGGACAAAAAGCAAGGAACAATCCGCGTATGCATCGATTTTAGGGACTTAAACAAGGCTTGTCCAAAAGACAATTACCCCACGCCATTTATTGATCAAATTATTGACGAGTGTGCGGGTAATGCGATTTTCTCCTTTATGGATGGTTTCTCAGGTTATAATCAAATCTCTATTCGTCCTGAGGATCAGCATAAGACTGCCTTCATATGTCCCTGGGGTACCTTTGCATATCGAAAGATGCCCTTCGGTCTTAAAAATGCTGGAGCCACCTTTCAGCGGGCCATGTCTTACGCTTTCCACGACATCAAACATATCATCGAGGCATACTTAGATGATCTCGCTGCTCGTTCTCGAAGGAGAACTGATCATCCTAGTCATCTTCGATTAGTCTTTGAGCGATGTCGTTTTTACAAAATCCGGTTGAATCCTAATAAGTGCGTTTTCGCGGTTACATCAGGTCGGTTGTTAGGGTTTATAGTTTCCAATGAAGGGATTCGGGTTGATCCCTTCAAGGTTGAGGCAATAGTTCAGTTGCCTCCCCCGTCTTCAATTCGTCAACTTCAAAGTCTTCAAGGGAAGGCCAATTTCTTAAGAAGGTTTATAGCAAACTATGCCGAGATCACTAAAGGGTTCATGCGTTTGCTACGGAAAGGAGTTCCATTCCTGTGGGACGACTTTGCGCAGCGGTCGTTTGATGCTTTGAAAAAGGCATTAGTCTCTGCCCCGCTTTTGAGTCCACCGGATTACGGTAGAGACTTCCTTTTATATCTCGCTGCAGCAGAATCTACCATTGGTATGGTTCTAGTTCAGGAAGACGATGCTCTTGTCGAGCACGTGATTTATTATTTGAGCCGAGGCTTGATAGGCCCTGAACTCCGCTATTCTCCGATTGAGAAGTTGGCCTTGGCAGCAGTCCATGCTGTCCAGAGGCTCCGTCATTACATTTTGCTACGCAAGACTTTTGTCTTAGCGGCGGTCAATCCATTCCAATTTGTCCTCAGTAGGCGAGTGATTGGGGGCAAATATAATAGATGGATAGTCATTTTACAAGAATTCGACCTCGAGTTCTTGTCCGCCAAGTCTAAGAAATCTATGGTCTTCGCGGAGCTAATTTCTGAGCTTCCTTGTGGAGAGGATGTTGTTTATGAGGAAAGTTTACCCGACGAACATATATTCCTCATCTCTTCACAAGACCCTTGGTATGGAGATATCATTGTTTATCTCCAGACTTCGAAGTTTCCCTCTACTTCCTCCAAGGATGAACGTCGCAAGTTACGTCACCTGGCTAAAAACTATGTTATCATTGGTGACACTTTATACCGTCGAGGGGTTGATTCAATTCTTCGACGTTGTTTAACCTTAGAGGAAGCAGAGTCTGTTCTTAATGATTGCCACAGTGGAGCTTGTGGTGGTCATCTATCTGGGCTTGCTACAGCCCAGCGCATCTTACGTGCTGGCTACTTTTGGCCTTCACTCTTTAAGGACTGTGTGGAAGCGGTAAAACGCTGTCACCCGTGTCAAATTTTTACTCGCAAGATGCGCGCGCATCCAGCTCCCCTTTTTCCCGTTGTCACCGTCGGTCCCTTTACTAAGTGGGGTATTGATTTTACGACTTGTAATCCACCTTCAGCGGCAAATCACAAGTACATTATCGTGGCTGTAGACTACTTCACGAAGTGGGCTGAAGCCATGCCTACTTATAAGAACGACAGTGACACGGCAGCTTTGTTTCTTTTCAATCAAGTTATCTCAAGATTCGGTATCCCAAGAGAGATTGTCACTGACCATGGCAGTCATTTCCAAAATCAGCTAATGTCCGAATTGGCTTTTAAATTAGGTTTCCGTCAAGAGCATTCGTCTCCTTACTATCCTCAGGCCAATGGACAGGTCGAGGCGGTCAATAAAACTCTTAAGACGATACTCCAACGGACAATCGATAAAAATCGGTCCAATTGGCACATTATGTTGTATCCGGCTCTTTGGGCATACCGAACCTCCGTTAAAACGGCTACTGGTTTTACTCCTTTTCAGTTAGTTTACGGGGTGGAATCTATCTTTCCGGTTGAATGTGAAATTCCATCTCTGAAATTGGCTGTCGAGCTTCTTCCTGAGACTTCGAGTCTCGAGGAGCGCCTAGTTCACCTGGAACATCTCGATGAGCAGCGTCGAGATGCCGCCACGACGAATGAGGCCCATAAGAAAAGGGTCAAAACTCAGTATGATAAGTCTGTCAGACCTCGTGTCTTTTCTGAAGGTGACCTTGTCTTGGTCTATGACCAAGATAAGGACGCCTTGGGGGCAGGCAAATTCAAGCCTATGTGGTACGGTCCTTTCATTATCAAACGAGTCTTAGAAAAAGGATCGTATGAGTTAATTGATTTCGAAGGAAACAAGCTGGCGGAGCCCCGAAATGGGCTCTATTTAAAGAAGTATTTTGCTTAGTTTTACCAGGCAATGGCTTCTTTGTATTTTATGTATATTTGTACATATCTTATCGAGCGTTTTCTGATATCAGCACTTTTGGTCTGCTTTGGCAGGTGTTGATGGATGATTTGGTTTATTTTGGATTCGCCGATGGTGCTAGTCGGCACACTCGGAATCTTGCTTCCGCAGCTTGGGTACTTTATTACCCAACTGGTCAGTTGATGACATCGAGAGGCGTGTGTATCGGTCCTGCTTCAAACAATATGGCCGAGTATACAGCTGTTATCAATTTATTATCCGAGGCAATCTCTCATGAGATCGACTCGTTGGTAGTGTATCTTGATTCTCAATTGATAGTGTCTCAGTTAAATAACATTTATCGGGTTAGAGATCCATCATTATATCGCCAATATTTAAGGGTGAGGTTGTTGCAAAGATCATTTATTTACATTAATTATTTGCACATTCCAAGATCTCAAAATTGGTTAGCTGATTCTATCGCTAATCAAGCATTAGACTGGCATATCAATCATTCATCATCATAAAATCATGCATCAAAAAGTCAAACTGTATATATATATATATCGCAAAGCGTCTCAAGTGTACATATGCGTGTCCAAAATATACAAAATTGGGACTCAAATGCCCATAATCATGTCAGGCATATCTAATGCCTCGGCTCTGGATGAGCAGCTAAATAACTAACTATAGCATTGGCCACGCGCCGAAAAACGCGAACCCAGTCACGTGGCATCCCAACCACATGACGCTGCATATCTGGAGGAAGGTCCTCTATCTCGGCCATCGGTACTTGATAGCTCAATCTCGCCAAGTGTCGCTGGACGTTGGCGAGGGTCCTTTCCGCATCCGCAGCCGCCTCTTCGGCTCCTCGGCCACGCCGTCCGTGCCGTGGGAATCCATCTGGTCGCACAGGCCCAATGTCTGGAACATGATCATCATATCAGTCATTTGAATCTCATCAAAAAAAAATATTTTTCAAAGTTCATCATTATGCTTGAAAAATCCTAAAAATCATAAAATCATAAAAATCAAAAAAATCTTACCGATCTCGCCCCATGCTGCATCTGGTGGCAGCACTAGGTCAGGATCTCCTCGGAAATCCAGTCCAGCATAGGGGTAGTCGTCTATGGCGATGATCTGTTGCTCCCACCAAGCAAAAAAGTCGTCGTCGAATGCATTCCTGGGCACTTCCCCACCCCCCAGACGTTTCATCAAGTCAGCCCACCGGCCCATACGTGGATCACGTGGACTACTGATGGGAACTGCTACCCTGGGGCGGAGTGCGGGAACCTTCTCGAAGAAAAACGTGCATAAAATGGTTCCGTACCCAAAGTTCTTGGTCTGTCCCTTCCTGATAGAAGCAAGCTGCTCCTTCATGTTGGCAAGTAGAGGAGTACACCAGTCAAACACCGTGGTGAGACAGTCCACTGCTACGCTCATGTTTACTCGTGATGCCTGATGTAGCGAAGATGACCCGTTCACTCGAGCTATGGTGAACAGGATTATCCGCAGTGACAAACTCGCCACGTGTGGGATCGAGATCTGACTCCCGACCTTCCGATGACCTGGGCAGTAAAGTTGTACATAGTCGTCTACGCTGAGACTATTCCGGGTCCTGCCCCGGGAGTGGACTACCTCTCCCCTTCGGGAAAGGCCCGTGATGAAATATATATCTTCCACTTCTATCCTGAGTGGCATTTGATCAATCATAAAAGCTTCTTCCTCGACATCCCAATAATCAATAAGTCTCTCGAGCAGACGCACATTTGCTTTCATATTCGGCAACTTGAAGAATTTTAACAATCCGCATCCCCGTAAGGCATCTAATGCCTCATCATTGTCCATAACTTCATTATCTACAGCTGAGTGCTCTCTTTCACGCCATGTGAGAGTCATCCTGGAAGAAAAAATCATTTTCATCCATTAGTTTTTTGTATAAAAAATTTTCGCTGCGCACACGCGGTTTACCCTATACACAGTCGCGTGTAGGGCCGTCGTATACGCGATTTATATACATCCAACCCGCGTGTACGCCGCAGAGCAATTTTTTGCAAAAATCTAACGGTGAAACATTAATTAAACTTCCTAAAAACTATCACAATTGATTGCAAGACAAGTTTAGTGCTTACCTGGAAGTTTTCGGCAAGTTTGAACGGTTGAATAAGTCACGGGGAAAGTTTGCTCCTTTTGCTCCACAATTTGCTCTCCAAGTCAAACGGTGAAAATGGTAAGTCCAAAATTTCTTTTTATAAGTTTTGAAAATGCAAAATTTTTTCAAAATTTTATTTTGTTTGGTTTCATGTCACTTTTAACTTGGGAGCTTGGAATGTCGAGATTGAGTTGTTTTTCAGGACATTTTGGACATTTTTCGACGGTTCGAGACGGTTCCATGACTGCTGACCCGTCATGGCAGGTATCGTGTTCTCACTGGCATATAGGTTAGGGACACCATTTTTCCGTTGCATTATGCATACTAGCCTCCATTTGACCGATACATCTGCCGTAGGGTCGACCCCGTCATGTTATGGTTCGCAAGCCATTTTCACTCGCCGATTCTTTAAATCATGACATGATGGTAGAGCCATCCTTTTACATGGGCATCCTAGTTAGCACCTCACTGACATTTGTTGCCCATGCTGCTTCGTTTTCAGTAGGCTCGGGAGTCCTCTGTAGTCCCGCCATGACTTATGCGTTGAAGACTCATTCTTCTTTGCTTCTTCGCTTCATTCTGGCCTTATACCCTAGAGGCTCCTATGTGTGTTGAGTTGTACTTCTGCATTGCATGTTGACCATTTGCACCTTTTGGCCTATAGCCGGCTTCACTTGGACTCGTGTTTAAGCCCACTTTTGACCATGACGTCTGCAAAAATCAACCTTGCATACCCTTGACCTCTGCAGCTTGACATACCCAGATCCGTGGAAGGGACATACCTCTGAGTGTCACTGACCAGTTTTTCACCTCCCTGCATTGAGCATAGGAACGTTCCTTTCCCAGGAACTAGATCATCTGTTTCACCGACACTCGTTCTTTCCACTGTACCATAGCATTCTTTTATTCTTTTTCCGGCTTATCAGAAAAAGACAAAAAAATTAAATATTCCAAAAAGAGCGGGAACAGGGACATTATTTCCATTTATTGTTGGCAGCTAGAGTCAGTCGTGTCGCCCTTGAACAAAGCACTCAAAACAAAGTCTCCTCCGTATGGGTGGGATTTAGTTTGACTTAGGTAAGCCATAACCTTGTTATCGAGTCAGTTCTCCCCCGATTGGTTATCTCTTCCAATCATATGGAGGGTTCGTTCGTGCCTCCTGCATGACGAACTTATACAGATTCATTATATGCTGCCACATAGTCACATTGAGTCGTGCTTTTGTTCAAGGGAAGTTAGCCTGAGTCGGCCTTTCTGCGGTGTCTCTTGACTCATTTTTCAGTCGGCCATCCCTGGTTGTCAGTGTCATGTCTATCATCACATCAGTTATATTGGTCCTTCACTCGTGCCGGTTTGAGAAGGTCCCCATTGACTTCTTGCTGGCGGGTCTTGTCCTTATCGACGACGACACATTGCTCTGAGGGCAGACCTAGAGACCGCACCCTGGCCCTATTTTCATTATTGATAGGTCACCTTGTGCTCAGCATCGATCAGTATCATGGGTCTTTGACTGAGTGGTTTCCCTTGTGTTCGACATCAGCATACATTATCACACATTGGGATTCGTGCAGTACCTTGGTTTCCATTTGACCCTATTGGTGGATACCTCGCCTCTGTGTCAGCTTTCATTATTGGTTGGTTCAGAGGGTTTCTGCCGTGCGCTAGCCACATCTTGTGTACGCCGGAAACGTACTTCGGTTGGGTTACTACATCTTTTTCGTCCGATTCCTTCCACATTATTGGCCTACGGGTTACACTCGCGCTAGATTGATGGAGGATGCCTTAATGCCTTCCTTCTAGCGGATCTTTCCCTATCGACTCCGACTCATTGCTCTGGGGCAAAGATCTAGAGTCCATTTGGCAGTACCTTGGGGTTTGCAGTCATTAGTGGCAGATTCCTCGCTATCGACAGTGGGAAACCATCATTGTCTCCTGATTGATAGATTCTTACAGGTGTTCGACTTCAGCTCATCTATTCACACTTGTTAGATTGTACTGGGTACCTTGACGCTCATTATCATTATCGGTGAGTAGTCTCGCGTTTGTTAACGGTATACATCAATGACCGGTAATCAAACGATTTCTCACATGGTCGACTTCAGATCATTTATTCCCATGGTGTAGAAATGTACCACGGCGGTCGGTGAAGACCTCAGGTTGTATCAGCATTCATTGGTTCACTTGACAGTTGCTCCTGTTGCTGCTAGTTGATACCATTCCACCTTATATGTTGCAGTCAGTCATGGCGACATTCTATATGCTGGCACCTGAGTTTGCAGTGTAGTACCATCCTATTCCATCATGTTCAGTTGGTACCTTATGGGATCAGTCTTTGATTTCAGTGATCCGTTGCATCTTTCAGCATCATTGACAGTTTTATATGTGATATTCAGACATGTACTTACTCATTATGGTCAGATGATCCATTATGTATTTTACAGTCATTTATACTTGTATACTTAGTGGATCCGCTTGTACTTGATATGCGGACATGCTTTACTTTTCCTGAGCATGGGTATGCCCGCCTCAGACAGTGTTTCTTTCTGATCTCCTTTCGGTGGCTTGGCAGGCTGAATTCTGGTGAAGTCCTCCTCGGTTTTTCGGCAGAGTTCCTTTCCTTGTACTTACTTAATGTATTTCGGCCATCATGTTCCCCTTCTGACCTCATACATTAGGGGGCATCTGTTATAGCTCCAAATCTCACTCTTATGGTTTGTGATGCTGCACTTATGGCCTAGGGCAACCCCTCCTTCCAGACCTGGTCCAAAAATTTAAAAAACAGTGTTTTATTCCCTATACGCGACTTTGCCCTGTGTTAAACGCGTGTACACGCGGGTCTGTCATACCCAACCCGCGTGTATCTATTAAAACACTTAAAAAAATATAATTTCCTCTTTTTCGGGCGGTGATCGCGGGTTTACCTGCTGGATCACCTGTTAGTGCCCGTGGCCCAACTGATCCCAACCAACTCCTAACTAAAAAACTACTTTGGAGAGGGTATAAAAAGACATCAAAGGGAAGGCCAAAGGGAGAGAAAGGAGAGCAAGATTATTATGCTGAGATTTTTCCCTTAGACCAGGTCTGAAGTCCTTGGTGCATTCTGCACTTCCCCCATTTTGCATAGGAAACCCTTGTTTCCATGTGTATTGGTGATCATTCATCCTTGACATCATCATTGAGTAAGACTTGGAAGGAGCTCTTGTTGGAGGCTGGAGGCTGGAACGAATCCGGGAGGAAGCTTGCTTGGAGCCTGCTGAAGGTGTTCAGGTGATATCTTTCCGATATATGTACTTTATTTGCCTTTATATATAAAGAAACACGTCTTTGTTCCCGAATAATCTTTCTTTATGCTTATGAGATTCTTGTGTTGAATTCTTATGAAAGTGGTTACTTAAAGATTTTTTATAACTAACTTTATAGCATAAAGATGATTTATACATAAACTTCTATACATGTACTGTTGTGTTCTTTGATTTGTTTGTCTTGCAGGTCAGAGAAAGAAGAAGGGAACTCCAAGAAGGGTTTGCACCCTAACGGTCTTCTCGAACGTAGGACCTTAGGTATGTACCTTAAACATTAGAATTTGCTTAAAAGTAAAAAAGATGGCTGTGTGTGTGTGTTTCTTTGTATAAGCAATTTTCAGTCTGGTAGAGTCTTAGCCCAAAGGACCCTAGGGGTATTTTCCCTTCAACCAGACTTGCTCTTATATTCTCTAGTTGGAGCATCAATGACCAAGATCTAATCACAATCGATGGCTTAGATCATTTTGACTCCATCAATATAAGTCTCTAGAGCAAAATCGATTTCCTCAATTAATACACATTAATTAATCAATTTTCCTAAGTTAGACATAGGTATTTTTAATTATTGATCAATTAAATTAATTGAGAGGTTTCTAAGTGTTTTCTCTCGAAACCTTTTATGGGTTTTGGAGGTCTTGTGTTCCTTAGCCTCTCTAACACCTTAGAGACTAGAACACCTATTTGATGTTGCCATATCCATCAAAAACTAACACTCCCTCTTAGTGAGCAAGGTGTTCTCCACTCTGTTCCACTATCCATTCATCTCTCCTGGTGAACAATCTATAGCTAGACTATCACACGTATGACATCTATTATACCTCCTTTCTTCAAATCTTCAAACTGATTTGACTCCCTGTCACTAGAAATCACTGTGAAGAAGTCATTCTAGCAAACACTATCTATCATGCTACTGCACATACTCTGATTCACCTTCCACCACATGTAGCTGAATCAATCTTCGATCTCACACTGTTGGTACCTTTGCGCTACTACTATTGCACTTCCTCTATTTTGTTGCTACCACTGCACTGTGTGTACTGACCTGCTCAGAACCGGAAGATCAAGCTTCCATAGGGTTGCTCCCTTTAAAGCTAAACTCCCTCTAAGTCTCAAATGTTCTCTGATTTGTTGTGCCCCTGCAACTGGATCTGCAACTGCCCCTTGAGTCTCTGACTGCAACTAGGTCAGTGTTGTCTATGGAGCATCTGACAATGCCCAACTGGCTCTGCAACTTCCTCTCACGTATCTGACTACAACTAGCTCTTCACTCTCCCTCAAGATCAAATTGCACCTTGTTGACACTTCGATCCTCTTGCCACTGTAATACTATGGGCCCATGTAGCAAAGGTGTTGATCCATGTGAATAGTAATTGGATATGATCTAGACTTCTTATGCTCCCCATGGATCCTGCCCATGTTGGTATTCTGAAGCATCATGCTCCTCCTCCATCTGGGGGTATTGCTGTTATCGATGGAAATTCCTCCAATCTAGATGTTAACGCGTCGATCTTTGTCGAATCTGTTGTCTGCTACCCCTTCTTGTCCTTCTTCCTCTTTGGACACTAGGTGACATAGTAACCGAATTCACCACATCCGAACCACTTGATCTTCGATAGGTCTTTCTTCTTCTTCTCTCCTCCTTTTGAGTTATGTCCTTTACTAGGACCCTTCTTCGCCTTTCCCTTACCCACAAGGGCTACGTTTTCTTCTTCCTTCTCCACATTTGGTCCCTTTCTACTATTGTTGGTAGCACCTTTTGCGAGACTGAGCCTTAGCTCCTCCTGAGTGAAGTCACTCCAGGCGTTCCCAATATGGTAGCTTATCTCATCCAATGATTCCTTGAACAAAGGTTCGCCATTCCTTGGTAAACCCATTTAGATACATTTGCACCAATTCACTATCTGTTGTTTTTTCTCCAACAACAAGTTCATCTCTGACTTCCTAAATCCTAATGAGATAAGAAGTTACGCTCTCACCCTTTTGCATCTTGGCGTTCTCAACTTCTCCTTGAGAATCATTTTCCAATTCTCAAATGGATCCTGGTACAACTTCACAATGGCATCCCACATGTCCTTTCTTGTATTCTTGTCTGCAATATGTGGGACAATGTGATCTCGAACCTCGTCTAGGACCATCCTCTTTGCTTTATCCATATCCTTCTTTTACTTATGAAACTCGATAGGATCTATTAGTTCAGCAACTACAGTTGTCATGAACTCTTTCAGACTATGCTTATCCAATAAGAATTGCATCCCAACCTTCTAGACAACAAAGTTTGAGGCTTCATCAAGTTTGTCCTAATATTTGAGTCGTGTTGCGGCCATCTCTGGGAAACTCAAATTAACTGCAGAATTATATGCTGGAAATCTCCATCTCCTTTTGGAAACTCGCCTGGCCTTCTCTCTGCTTCACACACTCCCCCTGGAATGAGCATAGATGCTTCTACACTTGCCTCTGGGGTCCTTCCCAGAATTCTCACTATCTGCTACTTTTATTGGGTAACTCGCTCTACCTCCCGGAATCTTGCACACGCACTACTGACCCTGAAATTCGCACTAGCTAGACTGGCAATTCTTCCATGGCCTTCTGCTACTAGAAATTATGGCCTCCTTATCTCAACTAGAAAATTGGAAACCCTCTTAAAATAGATCTGGAAATTCCCTTTCTGTGTGCCTTTCTAACTCGCTCTACCTCCTGGAATCTTGCACACGCACTACTGACCCTGAAATTCACACTAGCTAGACTGGCAATTCTTCCATGGCCTTCTGCTACTAGAAATTATGGCCTCCTTATCTCAACTAGAAAATTGGAAACCCTCTTAAAATAGATCTGGAAATTCCCTTTCTGTGTGCTTTTCTATTCTTTTATTGCGTTGATCTGCAACTACAAAACCCTTGCTGCAAATTTTCTTCACTAGATCTTCTCTACGAGTTAGTTGATCTGGTCACCAAAACCCCTCTCTGGCAAATCCAATGCCTGCTGCTACTGCTTCTGGGGCTAGTAAAACTTTTCCTTCACCTGAACTGGAAATTGATTTTCTTGCCTACATCAAATCGCACTATCTGGATGGCCTGCATAGATTTGGAAATAGTGCTTTAGATCTCCCTCTAAAAACTACGTGATTTATCCTCCTTTCACCTCTAAGCCTCTAATATGATCTTCAATGCTCTGATACCAAGTGAAAATTCCTTGAACCGCAACAACTGAGTATTATTCTCCTAACTTAACAGTTTATTTGTCTTCTATTAATTTATTAATGACAAATAATGAATAAACCACACTATAACTCTTCACAAATAAAATACACTACGGAAATAAAAAACTGTAAACAGGAACTAGGAAATAGATGCGTACACACAAAATAACGACATCGTTGTTTTTGGACAATAGTCCCTGAAAAAACCCCGAAGGGAAAACTAGTGGAGCAGATGAGGGTTTTATTATTATGAAGCAATTTGAGAAAAATATTACAACTAGTTTCCCAACTAGCAAACATCCGACAATACACTAGAAAAATATATTGGAGATCCAAGATCTCCTCTTGAAATCAACTCAACCTCCTCTGGCCTACTCACACCCCACAATGGAAACTCGGATCTCTGCCTGAAATGCGCATTACTAACTCTGAGTGACTAGTACAACCCTATATCTGCCCCCAACCAAGACATCTATCCTCCCTCTGCCTCTGGAATGTATTCACCCTGCCTTCCAAACAATGGTGTAGCCCCTTGCAACTAAATTGAACCTCTTTCGGCAACTCGCACTAGGGTTTATAGCTATTCGCACTAACTATAGTGGCCATCTCTACAGATATTACGGCCTCCCTTCTCATGTCTCTCTAACTTCTTAAAATCATTGGGAATCTCTTTCAAAATTTTTGTTTCTTCCTCTCTCTGATGCTCTTTCCCTAGCTCAAACTACACCCTCACTGAAAACTGCAAATTGGGGAATTCGATCTGCCTTGCTCCCTTGATGTAAATTGTGTCTATCTCCAACCCCATCAACTTGCTCTTATAATCTCTCACTAGAGCATCAACGACTAAGATCTAATCATGATCGATGGCTTAAATCATTTTGACTCCACCAGTAGAAGTCTCTAGAGAAAAATTGATTTCCTCAATTAATACCAATTAATTAATCAATTTTCCTAAGTTAGACGTAGATATTTTTAATTATTGATCTAATTTGTATTAATTAATCAATTTTCCTAAGTTAGACGTAGGTATTTTTAATTATTGATCAATTAAATTAACTAAGAGGTTTCTAAGGGTTCTCTCTAAACTTTTTATGGGTTTTGGATTCCTTGTGTTCCTTAGCCTCTCTGACACCTTAGAGACTAGAACACCTATCTGATGCTACCATATCCATAAAAAACTAACAAAAATTATTACAATTGTTTGTTGTAAATTAGCAAACCTCCGACAAATTGTTTACTTCACTTCTGCTAGTCGATTTGACCTCTTGGAAGCAACAAGGCCCCTATGATTCAATTTGGCCCTCCTTTGGAACCCTGAATTGATCCACACGTGCGGCCTTGGCAAAATAATTCGACCTCTTTGGCAAGTCGCACTTCCTGGCACAAGATCACGACCTCCACTAGAAAATCGAACTCTACTGGCAAAATCGAATTCCCTCTTGCAAATTGACCTCCTTTGGGAATTTCGTTCTTCCTCTCACAACTCGGCCTCTTCAATCAATTTGCACCACTCTGGGAAACTCGTCCTTTGAAAATAAAATCGATCTCCCTCTAACACTAAGAAATTGGAAATCGTTGCTAAGAATTCTCTCTGGAAATTTGATCTTCAATCACTATTGATCTCAATTGTTGATGTCCTCCACACTATCACTACGCCCTTGCTATCACTGCAAAATTGTCACTCGAATGTATTCTCCCAATGCCCATCAATTTTTTCTTATAATATCTTGTTGAGCAATCAACGACCACAATCTACTCTCAATCGATGGCTAAGATCATCTTGACTCCATCAAATTACTTTCTAGAAGTCACTAGAGGAAAATTATCATCAAAAGAAACCTTTGCATGTCCCAACCCTAATTATTGATAAACCACATCTTAATGGGTAAATTAACTGCTATATTATAAAAAGTGAGATTTGACCCTTGAGATATGCACCAAAATACAAATCATTATTAAAAAAAGTAAAAGGCACGCCAAAGGTGTGGGAAAAGCAGACCGAGTAGGGCAACTCATATATCCATGATTGCTCCCTCCATTACATCTATACATTCAAGATGTGGACTCCCATTAGTTGGTCTCCTGACCATGGCACTTGGCCATGAACTTTCTTCCCTTCCATTGCCACTTATTTACACCAATACCTATTGATTGAAGGATTAATCTTGGAAATGCCACCTCCCCTTGGGGGTTGGAAGCACCTAATAAGGTTCACTACTTAGCCACCCCTACAAAGGTAGGGAACACCTTTATGGGACTTGGTCTGGTAAAATATTTCAAGGTGATCTCATTTTGAAGTATTAACATGCCCTAAACACAAGTATGATCCACTTAGATGCATTTATGATCTTAGTCTCTAATGAATGGTTGCTTTCACTTGACTTTGAGTTGACTTTGACAAGTGGTTCATGTGAAAATTCCACAACCGGAACCCCTACTGCAGCAACTGATGATATTACTCCTATTTGTTAAATTCCTTTAAACAAATTACTTGCAGTTTCCTACGGAAAATATCGTAATACATACACTGCAGCCTTCATTTAATTAAATATTATGTGGAAACAAGAAACTGAGCAAGAAAGAAAATACAACACAATAGACACCGTTATTTTTGGACAAAAATCCCCGGAAAAACCCAATGCGGGAAAACCAGTGCAGCAGCTTTGAGGGTTTTATATTATTAAGCAGTAGTTCTAAATAAAACTTTGGATGCCCTTTCGGCAATCCAGTTATAGAGAAAAACATAATGGAGGAAAACTTAGTGAGATTACCTCACTCCCCAAATCCGGCTGATCCGACAGCTGAACCTGTCCCCGGCTACAACTGTGTTTCCCCTTCGCAGTAACTGCATGGGCCTTCGTGGAGCTCTCAGAGGCTTTGCGTCAGCTCTGCACTGGGTCGCCTTGCCTCCTAGAGCTCTAACGTCAACCCTCCAGGCTGATCCAGCAGCTCCTTGGCAATTTTCGGACTTCTGCTGGAAGACAGCTCTGCCTCTACGCTGGCCCTTCTGGCTCTGCATCAAGCACTGCATGGGCCCTCCTAGCCCAGCGTCAGTCCTTCCTGGGTATGCGCTACCTCCACTAGTGCTTCTCTCCCTCTCTGCTGAGTATTCGGGGTTCCAGAGAAGATACTCTAACCCAGCTATCCCTGCCCCTCAACTGCAAGAAATCTACTCGATCAGAATTTCCTCCTAAGAACTTCTCACTTCATAAATTCGATCTCTTGATCTCTCAGTGTGTTTTCCAAATGACCCTCAAGCCCCTTCTTATATCTTTCGGTTGGACAACCGACGGCCTAGATTAACTCCTAACCAAAGGCTCAGATCATTTTGGCTTGATCTCCATCTTCTTTTAGAAGTTACACCCACAATTAGATTAATACCCATTAATATTTTTAATTTCCTGAGTTTAGACTTAGGGTCCCATTAAAAAATATTAAGTATTTTAATAAAATCGTCTTTGGGTGGAATTTCCCAAAACGCTTTCTAGGTTCTTTGGAATACATGTGCCCAAGCATCCCTGCCAAATTTGAGTCCTAGAGCATATCCGATGCTACCCCAAATCCGTTGGAAACCTAATCCTATATGGGTTAGTGTGGAAGTCGAATAGACTAAGGAAGTCCAAGAGACCTTGGGATGTTGAACCCAACAGTCAAACCATGTACTCTAAATGTATATGTTTTGTTAGTAAAAAATGTACTCTCATGATTTATCTTTTAGATTTTGTCGCTGCCCATGTGTGTGTTTAACATGGTATCAAAGCAGTCGTATTCCTGCCCTCCATAATTACTTTGAGCCATTTGTTTTATGGCCTTTCTGTGCAGGTCATTTCTACCATCAATTCTGCATTTCATGAATGTTTTCTCAGCTAAATTCCAGCTGCAACTTATGTCATTTCTCCAACGCCATTTTTGGCTTCCCTCTGCTTTGTAGCTCCTTATTTTGCCTATGGTATTCTGAATCCTATGCGGACTGGCTAGCCTGGCAGCTCTGACGATTCCTTTGGCATGGACGCATTATTCTCTATTATTCTCTGCTACGTTGCTCCACCTGCATACAAAACGCTCATGGTGCTTTCTGCGCTCTCCCCACCAGTTGCCTCGTTCTTTACCCAGAATAATGCATTCAATCTGACATGATATCGATACCTGCATTCTTGTCAACTGTATGGCATTGTGTGCATTTAGTTTTGAAGATTTTCTCTCCGGCCTTACCGTCGCCTGGAGGAACCTCCGAGAAGGTCGCCATTGATTAATGTCATTGATACTCAGCGTTACTGTTAGCAATGGCATCCTCCTCCTCTCTGTCAGCGTCGTGTCGTGCTCGTTCTGGTATTTTGCATTGCGTTATGTAATGCTGGTCAAAACGTTGGTTCAAGTCGAATTGTGTTAAGACTGTGGTGTGTATTGAATCCAAGTTTCTTCCGCAAAGCTCATGCCTGCTACGAAAAAGGTTATGAAATCTTATGAGCACATGTCTGCTTCAACTGGGTTTCCTAATGCTCGCTTACTATTGTGTGTTGAACTTGTCTATATACGAGGTGGTTCTCCCATGAAGTTTTGTAGTATTCCTAACCCGGAATATACCACAAACCCCAACAAAACTCCAACAAATATATGCAAATGATATAATAACCCAGAAACGATAAAATGACAGTGAAACAACATATAATAATGTAAACCGGAAATATAAGCAAATACAAGAAATGCAGCGAGAAAGTGCTAAGTCATTTTATTACACTAAGCAATAAAATGAGTACAATAGGTGATCAAACAGGTGGCACCTCGACTTGCATCAGGCAAGTGAAGAAATACTCTCAGAATGACAAGAGTGACTTCTCTGCGTGGATGTTGCCGCTGTGCTGCTACTGTTGCTAGGAAACAACTGATGATTTGGCGCTGCTCCCCTCCTCGAAAAAGCTGAAACTCTAGATTCGGGCTCTACTCAAGAAACCCAAAAAAACCCAGGAAGCTTTCTTGGAATGCTCGACCCTCGAAAATAACCCTCTTGGGGATCTGCGTAGTTCCTCCAAGGCTCTGTGCTGTCTCTGAAACCCCTCTAAATCCTGCCTGAAACTCCACATGAAAAATGTGCCAAAAATCCTCGGATAGACAAGGGTTGGTCCCCTGCTCACTCACACAGCATAAATCCTCCTGCAAACCCCAATCCCCAACAACTGCCAAAATGAACTGCGTCCCTCTCCCAGTCTTGCACAGTCCTCCAAAATGCTGCTAAAACTATTGTTGGAATGCTCATGAAACTACTGTTGAAACACCAAAGGAAATACCTTGCCCGCGCAGGCACTCGAAGTCCCCCGGGGCTAAGGGTGAGATCTCTGAACAGAGACACTCGATGTACTAAACAGTGCTGCAGACTAGCTAAATAGCCAGCGTGCTCAGAAGTCGAACGACTAGCTCCAAATGCACATAACTGAATGATCCCAAATGAGGGGATTCCTCCCTATTTTATAGCCTCTACCTCTCACAATCCCTAGGCTCACCTTCTCCTGCATGATCCCCTTCTTGCCATGTGTTCCTTCCCTCCTGTGCAGTCCCACCATGTGCCTGCATGGGCCCCCATTTCTGCGTCCCCCTTTGGCCCCCTTGGTTCCCCTTAAGTCACAATGTTGTGCTACCTAGGAAGTGACTTTTTATTCTAAAGTGAGTTATGTTCCCCCTTCCTCACTTCTGATTTACAAGTAACTATAGAAGGCAAAAATCGAACAAAATCGAATATTCCAATTAGCCATCCTCACTTTTTATTTACAAATAACTATAAAAGGCAAAAATCGAACAAAATTGAATATTCCAATTAGCCATAGCTAATTAGGATTATTACAAGTTTAGTGGTCCATGATTTCATTTTAATAGTAACTAAGAGGGCACTATGCAGCGACTGCAGTTCAAATCACATCAAAGAAGTGCAACGTCCCTAATGCCAGCTAACTTTAAATAGTTATCTCTGCATGAGCCTCGGTATAGTATTAGAGCAGGGCTGATTTTCTCTCCTGTTGTTGTTCATCGAAATTGAATGGAAGGTCGTGGCTATCTTTGTTGACTAGTGTGTGAAAATTGTGCCACATGATTCTTACATCTGAACTGTGCATTTGAACTGTATATGCGGTGTTTAATGGTGGAATGGAAATGGTTGTTCCATTGCAATGTTTTCTTGGACTGTGCTCTGCTCTACGTGAAGGTTGACTAGATTTTATTACCACTCGTCCAACGTTAAACTTTTCACTTGAACCAGAGGTACCTGAGTGCTGGATAGTGATGTTGTCGTGTTCAACTGTGTAAAATTCCAATGCAAAAATTGAATGCGTTGAATGGTTAAGGTATGTTGACTTTTGAAGACCGAAATATGTTAAGGAACATGTTTTTTAAAGAGATCTGTGCTTGGTTCGGTGGTATGAACCTTTAATAAGGATTGATACATATATTAAATGGTGAAAGAATATGCGCTGGTCATTTTTGTTAAAGAGGATGTGTTGGTTATGTGAAACCCATGAGTCCGTGGTGTATATATGAGTATTGTTTCCTTTTAAACTAATGATGGTATGGCATATGGTATATGCGTTGCTCTTAAACACTGTTTTGACATATATAAGTTGTTCAACTTTGGCACACCACAACGAGCGATTTGAACGTAGATATTGAGGAGCTTTCTCATTTGCTAACCATTGCGAAAAGGCCTAGAATTCGGGCCTTGCTCACTGACGAGCTTCAGCAGTTGCAGAGTCAAAAGGTCCAGTAAAGATAGCAGCACCTTTACAAACCTCTGCTGCAAAAAGACCGAAAGCATCCTACACAACACTCGAATCATTCAGCTGGGATCAAGATAATGGAAAAATCAAGGTATATCTATTTCTCGAGGGAGTAAATGAAGAGAAAGTTGTTTCTAATTTCCAGCCTTGGTCATTTGATGTCAAACTTCATGATATTGGAAACAACAAAAAAACAAACAAAATTTATCACTGTTTGGCCTCTTAGATCTCGAGCAAGCTAATTCATTGCTCGCTGCTGAACTGAAGATCAATAGTTTCATTTCGTGGAGAAAAGATGATTATTTCCTGTAAGGGCTGACAGAGATGTCCTCCTAAATGTGCTAAGTTTTTGCGTGTTTTTTTGAGTGTTTCCATTCACTACAGTCTTGCTTATTTTATATGAAGAAATTGATGATATTGTAAGCACTTGTTTTGGAAAAACTTGTAACAAAGTTTCACCCCAGGGTTTCGAGGGTGAGCACTTCATCATCTGCCATTTCAAAATTAGCAAATGTAAGGCGCTTCTTATGTGCTTTCAGCTTTGCAGTTTATGAGATTATGTACAACTCTTTCTCTGGCGATCTGTTATCCCACAATTGCAGCTGTTCCACATGCTATCATCAATGGTTACAAGAATGTATTAGTAGTCGCTATTGAACTTGACTATTCTTTTCCACTGGCCGAGAAAGTGAAGGAGTATTTGAAGGATCCAAGCAAGTTTGCAGTTGCTGCTACCCCAGTTGTGGCATTGTATTTAAAACTCATTATAGTTTTTGTGTTCAGTGTTGAAGTTCCCATAGAGTATTAAAGTATATAGAAGTTATCCCCTTATTCCAAAAGTTGTATAATTTCACCATTCAACCAAAACCTGGTGCAAATCGAAATTGGAGCAACTTCTAATATCTTTGAAAATAAGTGTATTTAACAGAGTTTGATTTGTTGATAAAATGGGAAGACTTTATGGAGTATTAGAGTTATTGAATACACTAATACATTCTAGTGTTGAAAACATAGTCAAAATCAACAAATACTCTCACTTTGAAATTCAGACATGTATACAATGCGCACAAGAACAGATTGATTTTTTGCAACTTGAATCTCAACTACAACAGGAAGAATTACAGCAGTGGAATCATCATTCTGAACTTGTTTCTGTTCAGAAGATTGAAACAAACTCCCATAAACAGCAAGACAATAATATTACAGTTCATTCAGATTTAGTACCCAATAAAGCAACAAGGTTACATGCAAATGCAGAAGTTCAGCTTGCACTTCCCAAGCCCATCATCAGACCTTGGGAAGAGCTTGTCCATAACAAGCATAGAACTGGTCTTGGATATGACAAGGACTTGTCCTTTACTATTCCAGACTACTCCAAACCAATCCAATTTCAAAGTGTTGGATTTCTTCGGGACAGTTCATCTTCACCTGCTCCTCATGACAATTCACCTTGTTCCAGATTCTGCCCCTCTTCCACAGCAACAACAACAAATTGTGAAATGCCAACACTGTGACCGAGTTGGCCATTTGAAAAATCACCGTTTTGATCTTCATCCATGTAAGCACTATCATAAAACCAAGTATTCTTCAAACAGATGCTTCAAAAACAAACCTCCTGCAAGAAAAAAGATTCGTCTTGGATGGATCGCTTCTTGGCAATGGGCATCAACAACCAAGAAGATATTCCAGTCACATGTCAAAACTTGTTCTAGAGTATTGAACAGTTTTGCAGTTGAGTTTTCTCCATCATCTCCCCTTGTATCTGACAGGGGGGGAAATGATGGTCATCTACAAGCTTCAAAGCCACATCAAGCGAGCCTGAGCCACAACCTACCAAACCAGATTCAGAGTTGTGGCCAGAGACAAAGATGCCCCTGAGCATGCCTTCAGTTGGTAATCTGGGACACTTCCTCTAGCAGAAGCCTTCAACTTCTTGCCAGTTTCGGAAGAATTCCAAGAACAAAATTGGGGACACTTCCTATAGCAGAAGACTTCAGCTTCTTGCCAATTTCGGAAGAGTTCCGGGAATTGCATTAAGCATTCCAGAGTTGTTGGTCATCCTTAAACCATCACAGGTTGAGACTTCCCTTTTCAAGTTGAAGTTCTCCCTTTTATGCAGGGTGAGACCTCCCTTTCATGGTTGAAGGTTTCCCTCTTCAAAACAATAGGAGCACTTCCTCTAGCAAAAGGCTTCAGCTTCTTGCCAGTTTTGGAAGAGTTCTAGAAATTGCACTAAGCATTCCAGTGTTGGTGGTCATCCTTAAACCACCGCCCTTTATACCAACATTTCAAAGAGCACATTCAGCCTAGTGTTGCCAAGCATTTTTGCACATTTTGTATTACAGCTCTCTTCTTGGACTCATACATAACCCTTCAGATTAAGGAGGGGAATGTTCGACACCTAATCCTCTATGGGTTAGTGTGGAAGCCAAATAGACTAAGGAAGTCCAAGAGACCTTGGGATGTGGAACCCAATGGTCAAACCATGTACTATAAATGTATATGTTTTGTTAATAAAAAATGTACTCTCATGATTTATCTTTCAGATTCTGTTGCCGCCCATGTGTGTGTTTAACAAAATCAACAATTCAGAGCAGTAGAGGCCTTGAGGGCACCCGACTCCACATAATTCCCAAGCCATATACTACATTCCAGAGAGCATGATGACGTAACAAATGCGGTGTTGCCGACTTTTGGCAAAGTGTTGGGTCGTCTGATGACTTGAGCAGTTGATATGCATCCCAGAGCAGCCCTATGAGTCAGGACGTTGGGCTTCTCTTGCCTAGCATGGAGGATTTCTTGATGTTGTACCAATGGACCAAGCATGCCCCCAGGTTGGGGTTGACTTTACTTGTTGGGCTTGCCATGATACAAGGCTTAGAGGAGGATGATCATTGATCATTCTTACAATGATTGAGCACGGATTGTTTCACCTGATGGAGCCCTCACACTGGAGAGAGGGGGCATCACATTTCTCACGTGACACCCATGGAGATGACATATGGCACCCACAACTGCATTTTCGACCCTTGGAGTTGCTTTGATGTATGACTAGGGGATTTCCCTCAGCTGGAGGATGATCATGATGCTTGGAGATATTTTCTACCCTTGTCTTTGCCTTGATGGAGTGTTTGGAGCCCTAAAACAACATGGAGTCATCACCCTTTAGGTCTATGTCCCACACATGTTGTGAAGCAAGTGGGTTGGCTTGTAACCCAATTTTACTTTTGTCCACTGAAAAATCAAACTTGTGTAGTTTCTTTTAGTTAGAAACTATAAAAGTAGACTTTATATAAATAGAGGATCACCTTCTTCATTTTGTTCATCATCCCTTGTGGAAAAATTTGTCCTCTCTTAGAGAACTCGACCTAGCTAGTTGTATTTCACTACTTTGTGGAGATGTGATCTTTTGTGGATTTTAAGCTATTAGAGACTAGTGCTTGTTGTGGATATGTCATTTTGGGATAAAGAAGGATGGTTCTTGGATCTCTTGTGAGTACTTTTTGTTGAATAACATTCATGATTATTGCATGTAATGAATATTGCTAGGTTTATATGTTTCGTGTCTAAATGCTTATATATCTATGAAATACTTAGTAAAATTTACATGCTTTAATTTTGTATCCTTGGACTCCCTAGAGAACCTGCTAGAGAGTTTGTCTCTAGTAAATTTATCCCCTCATAAAGTGATAGTTAGGATTAGAAAGTGAAACTTTATGGTTGTCCCCCTTACTCCCTTCAAGGGTTTGATATTTCCATGGTCAAAATCCCTAAGACTCCATCAACCAAGTAGATAGAAGGCATTAGCATCCATATTGGTGATCAAAAATCATGAAAGAAGCTAGGGTTAGGGTTTCAGGCCAAATTGAACTAAGGCTTGGACATTGAGCTGATTTGAAGTCGTTTCACCTTGTTAAGCCTCAAAACATGAAAATCTAACAATTTGCATGGTTGAGTGTGCTCCCCTAAGGTTGACATCATCAACCCTAGGCAATTATAAGGCTCGAAAAACCCTAATTTTGCACTAAGGCTTCACTGTAGGGTCGTTTGAAGGTTTTTGGCTCCTACTATTGATTATACCTTTCAAGCAAACCTTTTCCTTATCCTTGTATGCCTAATTGTGCCAATGTTGGATCATACATTGAAAAACCTAGGCTACATGTCCCACCTTATAGGCCTCTTAATGGGTATGTTATTCCCTATCACAGAGACTTGAGCCTTGTTCCTAGTCTAAGTACCTTGATTAAGCCTATTAAATTGTCACCTTTGATGTGACAATGTTGAATCATACATTAAAAACCTAGGCTACAAGTCCCACCTCATAGGCCTCTTAATGGGTATGCTATTGTGTATGTTGTTCCCTATCACAGAGACTTGAGACTTGTTCCTAGTCTAAGTACCTTGATTAAGCCTATTAAAGTGTCCCCTTTGCTCCTTTGACCTAGAATACCATTTACGTGACCTATATTGGGAAACCTCCCATGTAATGAAATTCCACTAAAGAATAGGAGGTGGATTGTTGAGATTCCACTAAAGAGTAGGATGTGGAGTGTTGAGGTGATAGTGGCATCCACCTCATTGTTGTGTCTTAGTGCCCACCTGTATCCTGTGTGCCTGGATCTGCGGCTCGCGCAGATCCTTTTGGACACTCCCCAGCGTCTGCATATATTGTTGCTCGAACTGTTGCAACACTTTAGTCGTAGTGTTCCTTATTTTATCCCCGATCTCATCGAGATCGCCCTCCGTCAAGACCATGGGATCACCCTGCGACTTGTCTGATTTCTGTTTCTTCCTTGGGGCCTTCCTGCTACCCCTTTCCACGCTTTTTCAAAATGAAGGGGGTGCTCTGCCCCTCATCTCCTTCGTCGCCTTGTTCTGACAGTTCTTCCTCCTCGGTCTCTGGCGAAGGTGATTTTCCACTTCCTTCTGACTCGCGCTGCTCTTCTTCTGCCTGCTCCTTGGCAGCGCGCTCTTTCTCCATTTGAGCCTTCTCTGCGGCTTCCTTCTTTCTTTGTGCGGCCAGGTTCTGCGCAGCCTGCTTAGTTGCTTCCTTTCTCTTCTGCGCTGCCGAACTTCTCGCGCCCTTACTTGTTCTAGCATCTAAATCTGAGGGGGGGCGCCACTCTGTTGGCCATCGCGCCATCACCTCCTACACATTTGTCTCTGTTACCAAATATGGCAAGTCATGCCATTTCTGTTGTGGATCCTTCTGCGCTTGAATGTACACTCTGTGGAAGTCAGCCTTGAAAGTTGCATAGGCTGACAGCGGTGTGTACAAGGTCAGGGACAACCTTGGGCATTGGTTAATGGCCATGCAAAGGCTTGATTCCATCAGGACCCAAAAGATATTTGTCTCTGTGATCCGCACAAGGTCCTTTGTAGCCCACAAAGAGGTAATCCTTCTTCCAGGGGAGGGAACTGGCTATCCTCCAGTAGTTCCCACGCAACCAATGCAATAGACAACAACAACCAAGCGTAATGAAACAACTTGGTGTCATCTTGGGCCTCGCAGCAATTCGCAAGGAATTCCTGGCACATGTACCTGGACCAGTTGAACTGCACACCCTTCGTGCATTGTGCAGCTAGGGACACTATGGGCGCCAAAACTTCATCTGTGTGGCATTTTCTCATCACCTTCCCTGTTAAAATTTGGGTGGCAATTTGAACTGCGGGATCGTTTATTGAGGTGATGGAATATCCTCGAGCCTTTTTCAGGAGGTCGAATTATTTCTTCATTCTTTCTACCAGATCCTTTTCCCCTGTCTTGCCGCCAAACTCCTTGGCCGGATTCAATCCCTCGTATGGCAAGTGCGTGATCCTGTGAATGAGCATGTTAGTGATGGGGATAGGCCCTCCTAGCCATAAACACCCATCATGTACCAGAGTGAGCAGCTGGCACACACAAATTGTGTTGATAGGGGTGTGGTGATAATGGGGCACCCACAACAGATTCAGTAATCCTGAATTCTCCACACTGTGGATCCATTCCACCGTTTCTAAGGTAGTGACACCTGACTCCGCGTAGTACATGCGCTTCATGTACTTATCTGTGGCTAAGTGTGGAAACCTAGCATGATCTACGAGGTCCCAATCTTCCATCTTCAGCAATGGGATCCGTGCAAGCTGCGGACCTTCAAAGGGGCAGCAGGGGTGTAGAAATGGAAAAATTGTCTGAATCTGGATCCTTTGTGACCTTCGCCTTCCCCTTGCGCGGAGGGATATAGTTGGGTATCTTTGTGAAGGGCTCCACTCCCTTAGCGTCTATGTCTTTTGTACCCTGGCTTTCCTCTGCCTCTAGGTCAACTACCTTCTCGGGTTGTTTGTCTTTCTTCTGCTTCTGCATTGCAGAATGCTTTCTGGGGGACTCGCACACTAGTACCGACTTTTTCTGCTTATCCTTCTTTGGTTTAGCTATTTGGGTTTCTCTTGCAGGGGTAGGCTTCAGCCTAGGTGATCTTGGCGCCGTAGGCACAGGAGTCGGAGCTTCCATACTTGCCACTTCTGGGGCAGCTCCTTCAAAAGCAACATCACCACCAGTACTCACAGTCTCTACAAGGCTTGGTCCAAGCATTTTTTCAAGAATGAACTTTTGATTCAACTCAGACAACTTAGCAAATGCAGGGCTTGCGACTAAATCCTCCCAATACGATCGGTTCATAGGCGACAGACAGCACAGCTCAACAAAAACTCTAAGGGTGCAACTGCAAAGTGTTCTTTGTTGGACCGACACGCGTAATTTATAGGGGTTTTTGAATTCAAATCCAACCATTCCCCCCAAATTCTGACAATTAATGTTGTTTTGGCAGCAGATCTTCAAAGATTTTTTCCTTAAATGCCACCAATCCGCTCCTCTTAATCATCTTCTAGTTGTCAAGTCATGAACAGTGACTCCAACGGTCACTTTTTTGTTGTGTTGCGCGTCACCTCCCTCCATAGCGCAACTTCATAGGTTGTATCTTCATCATCTTCCGTGCAACCCGCCTGCTGCGTAGGCCTCCAACCCTGGCAGTGTAGTTTATAGTCTCGCGCTCCCTTGCAACTGCTTGGAGCACTAAGACTGTCCTGCCACCATATAGTCATTGCGCAGGATCCCCTATATACAACTTCAATCGGCTCCCATTCACTCTTCCTGGAAAAGGTTCTTCATTCAGCTTCGCGAGCTGAACTGCGCCTCCATCTGTAATTTCTTTGATAATATATGGCCCCAACCAATGCATCTGAAATTTACCCAGAAATTTAGTGAACTTACTATCATATAACAAGACCACATCGTTTACCTTGAACGTGCGAAGCTTGATGTGGCGATTGTGCCATGCTTTTTCACGTTCCTTCTGTACCTGCTGATGGAATCCTGCCAAGAATCGGTCTCCTTCAAGCTCCATCAGCTACGCGAGTCGTTCCTCCAAGGCTTCGCGATCTGCCATACCTATGAGAGCTGCTATGCGCAAACTAGGCACAATATACTCCATCGGCATTACAACTTCTACCCCATAGACCAATCTGAACGGTGTTTGTCTTGTTAGCTTCTTGCAAGTAGTCCTATAAAATCCCATAGTACTGCAAGTACGCGCACATCCCAGTCATTTCGCTGCGCGTTACAGATCTTCGTCAGCATGTTCTCCAAAATCTTGTTGAAGGCCTCAAGAGTTCCATTGGCCTGCGGTTGATGGGGCATACTCTTTTGATGGTAGACCTGGAATTCCTTTATTAACGCGCTGATTGTTTCATTCAGAAAGTGCGTACCTCTGTCGCTCATCAACACTTTCGGGCAGCCAAATTTGGTTAAGACATACTCAAACAAAAACTTCGCTGTTGTAGCCATTGTACAATCCTTAACCGGCTATGCCTCTACCCATCTAGTTAGATATTCCGTCGTGGTGATGATGTAGCACACAACAGTTTTCTTCCCTGGGGGCTGAATTGGCCCAACAAAATCAATCGCCCATTTTTCAAATGGCTGCAACGATACTTGAGGTTGTAATGGCAATTCATCCCTTCGCGATGGTCTGCCCGTTCTCTAACACACATCGCATGCCTTACAATACACTTTGGAATCCTTATGCAGCGTTGGCCACCAGAGACCTGCGCGCAAAATCTTCTGCGCAGTCGCCTTTCCTGCATAATGTCCTCCCGCAGCCCCTCCATGAGCTTCAGCGAGAATGCTATTTCTCTCAAAATCTGGCACATATCTTCGCAGTATTTCATCTGCACCCATATTATACTAATGTCCCACAATCACTGAAAAGTCTGTCGCGTGCACTACGAGTTCCTTCTTCTACTGACTTGTATACCCTTCCGGTGCCATCCCTGTAGTCAAAAAGTGTATAATATCAACAAAGTGATTATCCGCTACACACACCGTGAAGAGCTGCACATCTGGCAACCCTTCCTCCAGATTATTGGGCTCCTCTCCTGTTTCGATCCGCGACAGATGGTCAGGCCCTGCATTTAACCTTCCTGGTTTTACAATTACTTCAAAGTCATATTCCTGGAATAGTAGCAACCATCTGCAGATCTTCCCCCCCAACATAGGCTTATTGACTAGGTATTTCAAGGTAGAATGATCTGTATACATTTTGAAATACCCTCCTAATAGATAGTCCCTGAATTTCTGCAGCACGTACACCATGGCCAATCCTTCGCGCTCAGTTGTTGAGTAATTATTTTCGGCCTTTGATAATTTCCTACTCGCAAAGGCTATAGGGTGGTCCATTTCTCCTTCCCCGGCTTGCGTTAACACTGCACCCAATGCAATGCAAGAGGCATCAACGTGTACGTGAAATTCCTTCTTCCAATCTGGGAATACCAAGATCAGCGTGGTGACCATCTTTTCTTCGTCCCAATAGAATGTTGTGTCCTTCTTCAATAGTTTCTCCATAGGCGCGGTAATCTGAGCATATGCTTTGATAAATTTCCTGTAATATCCTGTATGTCCCAATGTTGTGCGTCGCTGCTTTACGTTCCTTAGGGCCTCCAGATTCACTATCACCGCGATCTTTGCAGGATCCACCATCAGCGCTTGTTTGCACACCACGTGACCCAACAAGATTCCAAAGGGAACACAAAAGATGCATTTCTTCAAATTCAGCGCGATCTGGTATCTGCAACATGTATCCAACATCAGGTGCAGACTTGCTACATGGTGTTTTACTAGCCCGAACACTATCCAGTCATGAAAGTATACTTCCAAGAACTTATGGATGAACTCTTTGAACGCGGTGATGACTACGCGAGAAAATATTGCAGGCGCATTTTTGAGTCCGAACGGCATCACAATGTATTGAAAACATCCCCATTCCATCGCGAAGGTCGTTTTGCTCCTATCCTCAGGCGCAATCTTAATCTGATGATATCCAGAGAACCCATCCGTGAACGAGTAGGCATCCTGTCCTCCAACATTGTCTAATACTTCATCGGTAAACGACGTCGGGAACGGATCATGGACACAGGCATCATTAAGCTTCCGTAGATCTACGCAAATCCTTATCTCGCCCTTCTGCTTCTTCTCCTGAACCACCATTGGGCTCACCCAATCAGATTCCTCAACCAGTTCTATGATGTCTGCTTCCAGCATCTTATCCAACTCTAAGCGAACCTTTTCCTTATATTTGGGATTAAGGCGATACGGCCTCTTCTTATTCCCTTTAAATCCGAAAACTTGGTAGGGAACAGGTCCTGATATTCGTGGAGTAGCTCAACAACCTTATCCACAGTAGCGTCGTCCCAATAATCTCCAATCTTTGCAAACTTTGGTTTCGCTTCAGTACCAATGTTTACTTGTTTTGTCTTCAACGGCACAGTGATGTCTGGGTTGTCTATTTGCGGGCCCTCGACTTCGTAATGCCCTTCTGCCTCTGGAATATTAATATTTCTTGGATCGTCATCCTCTTCTTCAGCGGTCACATTATAACATTCTAGCGCATGGCGCAGTTGGGTGCTCCAATCCGGTTAGACCCACTCCAAAGGTTCTTGCGGCGTTCTAAAGATAATTGCCTTAATCTCTTGTAGGGCTTCATCGATGCTCGCGAAACCATCTTCAAAACTGAAGGTTAATAAGAATCCTTCTCTCAATATATCCCACTCCATGGTGCCATGGCGAAGCTCTGTTTCCAAATACCAGTTCATGGGGATTGTATCCAAAGTATGGAAAAATAAGTGTACCCACTCCGGCTGCGGCTCCATTCCATAAAAGCTTTAGTCCATTTCTCTAGGTGATCGCGCAAATCATCCCTCCCATCATATTTCTCAGCCATTCGAGTGTTAGGACGTCCAAACCGCAACCTCATCATCCTTCTATAATCCCGCCATCCATCAAAGCTATCCTTGTGTGTACCCCACCATCGTGCGAGCGTAGCGCGTAGTGCCAAATCTAACACTTGGACGCGGTGATGCTCCAGGAATTCACACTCAAACGCATCCAAAAACTTATCCACATCAATTAAACCATCATAATAAGGTAAGTTCCTTACCTCCGACGAAACGCAACGCAGCGATTTAGTCATCATGTTGTAGCGCAGTGTGGAGACTTCATTCAGTCGATTCTGCCAATGCTCCAACTCTTCATTTGAATCAGAGGTGTAGGAACTCTCTCGATCCCATGCGATCCTCCCATCTGTCGTCGGGTTGATCCAGTCTTGGTCGTGCACTGTTATTTTGTAGATCTGATCCAGTTCATCTTCACTTTCTTCATAGTCGCGGACTGGTTCAGTGTAGCACGCCCCTTTTGCAGGGTCCAACGACACTACAACCCAAAGCGATTTCCTTTCAAACAACATTGTCCTCTTTTTCAAATTGATGACCCCATTCATGTCAATGGCCCAGTCAATTCCGAGGAGCGCAAGGTATGGATTACTGTCATCAACGATCTCTATCACTTCAAAGCCAGCCATCACGCTCGCACCTTCTATATCAACTGTTACTCCATATAGTTGTCCCATAGGAATGATCTTCTGTTGGTTTGCCATTCTGAACTGGATCGGAGACCACTGCAGTGCAGGTCTCCCCATTCTTTCCCATGTTTGTTTTGGCAAAACGTTCGCATTGGACCCTAGATCCAAGATGACCTGGTCCATCTCATAATCTCCTATTTGCGCGGTGAGCCTCATCTCGCGCCCCGTTCTTTCCTTGTGTTTGCCAATTTTTTTGACTACGCGTGTCCATCATGGACATTCTCTTTGTTGGCGCATTTGTTTATTAACTCCTACAGGCCTTTCACAACTTTGCATATGGCGCAGAAGTTTCATACAAGTCTCCAAGAAGTTTCATACACCTCTGCAGGCATGGTGGTGTCTTGCATCTTGTCTTGACTTCCTAAGGTGGATGCCTCAGCGAAGCTTTTCCTTCCCTCCATAAATGTTTCCTTCGCGCGCTCCAAATCAAAACCAACTTCTTTTTCTGGGACCTTGCGGACCCATCCGTCCTCTTCAGGTTGTTTTCCTTTATCATCGCCAGTTGTTATTCCACTCCTCAGCACGATATTCATGCTGTGATCCTCCTCGCGGGGCTCATCTCTCATCATTTGTAAGTTCTGCATAGGTTTCTTAGGTTGCGCCTTCTTCTCCTGCATCTTAGCTATCAGCACCGGGCATTCTTCTATAGTGTGATCAAACTGGCTGCAGTATTGACATGACAGGCGTGGCTGATTCTAACACTCTCGCGTGTAGTGCCCTGGTGTTCCATAGTTATAACAGATAACCTGTCCCCGGCCTCTACCAAGCCCTCCTCCTCCTCAGCCTCGTCCTCGTCCCTAATAACCTTTGCGCGCCCCCCGTGCGCCCTGATCTAGAGGCTGAGTTTCTGCTTGCATTCGGTATGTGGGTGTTCTTTCCATCATCAGCTCATAGCTGCGATAGTGGCGCTCATTGTGGCCCACTAATTTGCAGAAGTTACAGAACAACTGTTGCGGTGCCTGGACGAACTTTTGGAGCAAATGACAGTTATCTGTCGCATGTTGTCCAGCAACCTGACAAATAGCGCACCATAGCGCAGCACCCACGCTCGGTCCTGCTGGAGCTTCTGGCCTCAAGGGAATTCGTCCCCCTCCTGTGATATAATTCGCAAATACGAGACAGTGGTCTTTATCATGCCCCTGGCTCTTGCACTTCAGACACCAGACTTCTGCGCGCACCTCTGGTTTAGTCTCCTTGTCTTTCTTCAAGCTTTGTAATTCCAAGCAGAGGCTTTGTAACTGAGAGTGAATCTGTTGTACTCCCAAGGTCACATCTTGAATGGGCATTGCATGCAACCTCATCACGATTTCCAGGGCTTCTGCCTCAGTTCCTATCTTATGTTGCGACAGCGCAATCCGCAAGTGGGGCAGAAGCGAAGCTATAAACCATCTGTGAGCTGCATGTTAGCTTCTCGAATTACACATTTCAACCTTTGATCTAATTCCCAAGGCGTCTCATTAACCCTCATCGTGATTTCCTTAAATCCAACTACTGACTGCGAGTCAGACTTAGCCTTACTAAACTCTTTGTTTAAAGCAGCCTTAGTGTCTGCTAGCGATGCAAGAGGATTATCATAACATATACCAAGTCAACGTGCGATCCTGCAGAGCGGTAACCAACTGTGCCTTCTTTATATTGTCATCAGTAATCTGCTGCGTTGTCCACACAGCATTCACAACAAACCAAAACTGCTTTGTATCTTCGCTCCCTATGCCCTTGAAAATCGACAACTTCATTGTGTTCGACATGTTGAATGGTGGTGGTGATGGTGGCCGTTGTGGTGGAGGAGGTGTGGGCGAAGGTGTATGTGGTGGAGGTGGAGGTGGAGGTGGAGTGGATGGATGATGTGTCTGCGGAAAACCCTGTGTTATCAGCTGGACAACACTTCGCGACAGAGTCCTTTCCACCCCTTCGTCGTCACTTACAGGAGGTCCAATCAAGGGACTATACTCCAACCCTGATCCTTCTCGATTTCTAAAGAATTTTCCACTTCGCGTAGCTCCAAACATCAAGGCAATGGCATAACTCGTTTTACACATAACAACATTTTAATCCAGGTATTCAAAGTTCTTAAATACTTACCTCGCAGTCCCTTGAAAAATCGCCGCTCTACTTCACTGTAGTTGCCCGAGGTATCAACTGCGAATTCTGTAACAAATCCTCCTATAATTCGATCGAGCCAGTGATCGATAGCCCGCGCGATCTTGTCTTCAGAGGCTTCTAATCGTTGTACCAGTTCTGGAGTCCACACTATTGGTCTGTCAAGCTTCCACCTTCCTTGACCGTCTACCAACTTAGCTAACCACTCATATAATTCGATCAGGAAGGTGCAGAAGAAAATTTTGTGCATCTCCGTATACAAATATCTATCCAACCACTACTCCTTTGACAGTCGCGGATTCCTGTTTTCCTGCACCGCAAATTCATGAATTTTTCTATCCAGCCACTTTTCAATTTCTTTCTTTGTCAGGTTCCAGTGATGCGACATCACACATCTCCTTCAAGCAGATCCCTATCCCAACAACAGAGCCATTTGTTAGCTTAGGGGGTCTTGACCCAGGTTCAGAGTTAGTTGCACCAACCAACAAACCCCTACACTACTGGCCCTTTCGGCAACAACCTGCATAGCGCAGACTGCAGTCTCACCCGAAGCAGTATGGGGGGATGCAAGAACCAAGTTTCTGCATCCAGAAACGAGTGTGATGTCTTTTAGCACCCCAGATCTGCCTTCGCGCAGATCGATAAGCCCTTAAGGCTCGATACTGCAATTCTATTCAAACAGTCTTCAGACCTTCGCGAAGGTCTACGATCGGCTTTTGCGGACCTTTATCAGTTGATTTATCCACTTACGCACATAAGAAAACAATTCTATATTAGGGATCGCACAGATCTACTTAAGTTACTCAGTAAACATAACAAAAGTCATCACAGTCTTCACAGAAGTACTTAACATGCATTGTGTACATCTATTAAGATCTATTTAAGTGAATCGCGCATCATTAGATCAATATTTCATAAACACATTACTTATCCACAACATATATCATAAACAGAAGTAAACAAAAAAAAACAGATATACACAAGAATTCTTCAATAATCTTCTTTATTGGTCCTCAGTTCAGGTTTACAAACTCAAAACTACCCTACGCACTACGCTACAAGGGTTCGCGCACTCAGCGGTGAACTCTACCTAGGCCTTTTCACACTCAACTGCAGAGCCTTTCTCTCCTATCTGACCCACTTCTCTATGCTATTACTTCTAAGACATCATTCCTTTTCCATCCAGACATTATCTTAAACTCTCTAAAACACACCTATTTATAGTCTTTTACATACAACCCCATGGTCCGCGGACCATGGGTGGGTCTCAAAGCCGACTCAAACTTTACATAAACAAGGGGCTAACACCCCTTTGACTCCTAACCATCTACATGCTTCGCATCCACAAATCACATAGACTTTACATTCGTTACAAAATATACATCAAAACTTGGGTTATTTTAACCCCAAAACTGACCCAGAGGACCCCATCCCAATAGGCATTGTATGATGTTTGACATTTGTAGCTTCACATCATGGATATGTTACTCCATTATGTGAATAATTAGATTCATTAGAAATTAATTTGGAAATTCAGGATGCAGGAATCCATAATTCTAGATCTTATATAAAGTTTTACAAATTGGCTTAAATGAGTAAAGGCATTGTATGATGTTTGACATTTGTAGCTTCACAGCATGGATATGTTACTCCATTATACGAATAATTAGATCGATTAGAAATATATTGCGATGATCACTCATGCATATCAAATCATCTAGTTATACCCAAATGGAAAAGGTGACGAGGCCTTGGAACTCTTTTGGTAAATGCAAGATGAAAGAGTGAGGCCTAGTTTGGTTACAATTTTTGTTTTTCTCCCAGCATGTGTTACTGGGGGGATCTGCAACTTGGGAGGGAGATCCATGGCTACTTTTTGAGAAAGTATCCATGAACATGTTTTTGGAGCTTGTCTTTTCAGAGTGGCATTATGTGCAGGCTGGAGAAGTGAACAACATGGGAGCTCTTGCTCCTTGTATAGGACTAGGTTGGGGTGCTACTGAAGGCAGATTTTGGTCAGGAAAAGTGCTTTCAGCTCAAGTAAATGTTACACTAACTACCACCTTACTTGAAAATGTTCCACTCGAAGATGCTTTTGACCTCGAAAAGCTCAATTTACAAAGAGCTAGGAAAAAATACTTTAACCAGTGGTTTTAATGCAACAATGTCTGGACCAAAAAAAAGTCACATTTTAAAATATTAATATAGTGATGCTTGTTATTACATTGTGAATGGTCCAAGAGAATACCATAATCTCATGTAAGTAGCAAGAAGAAAGAAACCCTATCCAGGATTCTCTCTGATGAGCCTTCTGGGTTCTGAGAAGGAAGTCAAATTTTTGAAGCAGTTTGCATAGCTCAAGAGGCTCTTGATTCAATCAAGAAGAAGATACCAGTCATCATATTGGACTTACCAAAAATCCTATGATAGAGTGGACTCAGTTGTTACTCCACATAAAAGTTTTTAGCCTCATAACTAACATCCTGATAGAGTAATGCTACTCTACAACCACTTGTGGAGTATTGATAAATGGATCTCCCACACATTTCTCCAAACCTGGAAAAGGATTAAGACAAGGTTTCCTTGTGTCTCACATTTGTGGGTGGCAGGAGGGCTGATAAGTACCTGAATAATCTAAAAGCGGACAGGAACTTCAAAGGAGCATAGTTAATACCATTCCCCAATAGTTCTCACATGTTTGTAGATGATGTTTTCTTTGGAATGGGAGCAGTCAGAGAAACAAAGTACATAGGGAAAGCAATAGAGCATTATTTCTTCATAACGAGGATGGATATCGGTCTAGACAAATATACTATAATCCGTTATCAAGTTAGTGATGACAAAGAAGAAAGGATCAAAGCTTCACTGTCTTTCCATGCCAAAAAAAAATTGATGATTCTCTGAAGTACCAGGGTTACCACCTAATAAAAGTGATAAAACTCAATTGGTGATGCAACATGTGGATATCCATTAAGGGCAGATTGGCATTAATAAATATTGTGATAGGGAAACCCTGATTTCATTGGATGGCATGGCTATATACCTAAAGGGACCCTCAACAACATTAGGAAGGTCTATTTTAGATATCCATAGGCTCTTAAAAGAAACAAAGGAATTATTCCCCTAGTTTGTTAGAAGAAGATTCCAAAACCAAAAAAAAAATGCGGAGGTAGGGGATCGAAGGTAATACCCATTTTATCAAATGATCTTGCTGCAAAAATATTTGTAGGATCATGTCTACTAAAGAGATTTGACAATCATTTATGGAAAAGAATATATTGACACCCTAAGCATAGAAGAACTGGGACAATTGATGGCAACATATTTGCTCCTAGGAAACAATCTCGACTAATTAGTAGGAAATGCACAAGGGGTGAGAATCAGCAGAGACCCTTGGATTGGAGGTCTAGAGGTGCCCAGGTTATCTCAACAAGTCATAAAGTTCCTTCATGATAGAAACTTACACTTCCTAGCAGAGATGTTTATAGTCAAGAACAAGTTAATTGGTGGACAGTAGGCTAGAAGAAGGCTAATGATTTGGGGATTCAAGCAGATTCAGGCCCATATAATAGATGCAAGATGCAAATGCACTAAATTAAACCTTCAACCAAAGTACATGAGCAATCTAACATAGTTCTCTGGATAAAAAAACATGGAAGGAGGTTTATATGAAGTGAAAGTTGGATATGATAGCCTTGAGGACCCATACTGACCAAATGTGGAGATGACACTTTAAGGAAATTTCATGATACTAAGATATTTATATGGCTTTCCTTCAAGAACAAAATATTGACATGGGATTATCTGCAAAAATTATCATAGCAGGATACTGGATACTGGACTTTATTTCCTTTAGGAATAGAATAAAGGAAACATAAATCATATTCTCCTTAATTTACCAAGAAGGTATGGTCTGCTGTAAAAGAAATGACTGGGGGAAAGTGAAAGTGAGAAAGAGAATTGATATATGAGACTCTGGAAGCATGGTTGAGGGATAAAAGGGTCCTACATAAATTTTAATAAGGCAGAGAAGTCAAAAAAGAGGGAATTAAGAATAAGATTGATTTACCTCTAGAAGCTTGTGGAAAGTTTCTAAGATGATCTTAGCCATCGACACATGCTTGTCACACTTTAGGAATTCATCCCAAAGGCGGAAAAGAGTGATGGCGGCCTGTTGTCGAGAGTTCGTCCCTCACCCTCACCCTATCGGGCCTTGCCCTCGGAAGTGCAAGACCTCACGGACCTTCGGCAAGCATAAAGTTGTATTGATTAGCAGGCAGTGTGCCTCAGAGTGTCGGCCCTGTACCGTACCGGGTTTGAACATATCCGTCGTTAACTGCTCATAGCCATTACTAACTGCACTTAGTTGCTTCACGGGGTATGGGATAAATAACCTCTCTCGGACATGTTGTGAATGGGTACTTCTCCTCACTCGGGTAAGGTGTATTGAAAGGGGATTTCTCCTCTCTCTGTTCTGTCGGTGCAGACTTTTCTTCTTTCTCTCGGGTATGGGGTGAAGGGTTCTTTCTCTTCTGCCATCTGTTGGTAAGGACTTCTTTGCGGTAATAACTTATCTGCGGTAAGGGGACTTCCCTCTAGTCTGGTGGGAACTATGGGGTCGATGATAAAGCAAGCAACTGTGGGCAAGTTTTGCATCTCCAGGTAGAGCAAGATCGCGAAAGTAAGAAGAACTTCGGCAAGCAGTTCGATCGATCAGCGGGTAGGTACTCAAAGTGTCAATCATTACCGTGTTGGCTCGCCAATGTGGCTCATGTGAAGGTGAACTCAATCTCTCATCTATTGTGTGATATATTAATGGGGACTTTTTCCCTCCCGCCTCCAATCAACCTGGCGGAAGTGGCGATGGTAGGAACCTGCAATATGATATCTTCGACTCAAAAGATCTCAGAAAACGATATTAACATGGATCATCCGCAGGTATTTCCTCCAAGCCCAATAGAAATATTGTAGCAATCAATGTTTTCGGTATGGGAGGCAGACCCGAATCAATGCTCATCGAGCATTTGGATAGATAGGTCTAGGAATATGGCACCCTTCAGATCCTTGGTCGCAAGTGCATTACACCGACGAAGGAATTATTCAATCAATGATAATTGAAGCGGTGCCATGGGAATATTACCACCATCGTTCCCATCTTCCAGATTGTCAAGAAGATACTCCTGATGACCTTCATTGAAATTCTAATCATAGCCACTCATGTGAGAATGAGAGATTATAAAGGGAGATCGATGGGTAGTTTTGGAGATCAATCGAAGTATTCCAGTGAGTGATTTTTAGACACACCGCAAGGGTTTCAGTAGCAGTGATTGGGAAGAAATTGATGGAGTTTATTCTTCACAGAAGTTTCCAGTTTCTAAATGACAGAAGCAGACCAAAATATTTTTGCAAAAGGAGGTTGTATTTGCTAGTTCGAGTTTGTCAATTTACCAGTGTGAATTGCCAGAGCGAATTCCCAAAAGCAATGTGAGTTGCCGGGAAAAAGCTAGAACAAGATGTCTAGTAGTAGTGTGAATTACAAGAAGATCAATGTGATTGCAGGAAAGGAAGATCGAATTTATGGAGGCTGCCAAATTAACAGTGCGAGTTGTTGGAGGTTTCCGGTGCGAGTTCTAAAGGAGATGTGAATTGCAAGAAAGGGTCAAGTTGATCTGTAGAGGGAGACAGTGAAATTTCCCAATTCAATTTCTTCACAAGTGAAGATAAAAATATAGTCGTAGCTTTGCTAGTGTCAAGAAAGCAGTTGTAATTTCTCAATAGCGGATATTTTGCTAAAGAAATTAAAAAAACCATCAAATCTAAAAATTAGTTTTCCTCACATTGGGGTTTTTCCAGGGATGTTTTTGTCCAAAAAAACTGGTGTAAATTGTGTGATTGGTTTCTCAAATATTTCGTGTAAATTTATTTTGTGATTGGTGTTGTCCATATCATTATTCGTTACTTCCCATTGAAGAATTAACTTAACGGAAATAAGTAACAGGAAATAATTAATTAGGTTAATAGCACCTTTTGGGTAGCCAAAAATTTCACACTTGCATCATCCATCTCCAACATAAGCCTCGGTTCTTGGCAATACACTTGCCAAGAAAAAGAAAGTTTTGAGGTTTTTTAATACTAACTTTGATTATTTATGAGATTGTACTAAGTTCAATGATTGCATGTGTTAAAACTTTTATTTCGTTATTTTATAGCAATAATGATGGTCATACCAGGTTAAGAGGTCGTAAAGTTGGAGCATGCAGAAGACTTCTAGGCCCTATTCGTGCTCAGGAAGATCGAGGTGCTCTTTCAATGCTCTTGTTACAATATTGAAGCTGCAATTAGGAGCCTTAGGATGCAAGGCAACAGTAGTACCTGTAGGTATTGGTAAATGTCATCACACATGTATTTGAATCAATGTTATCAGAACCAAACCGGTCATTGAACCAAAAAACCTTGTGGATCTAAAACCGATCGGAACCGGAAAAAAACCACGATAAAAAATTGGTTTACCAAAAACACATAAAATATTCATATTTTAAATAAAAACAGATATATTCATGTGCATCCATATGAATCCAAACCATTTATACACAAAAATGCAATAGTTATCATTCATATAGCAAGTAATAGTGCATATAACCAAAATAGCACTTAGTGCAAAACATCATTGAACCAAAAATACTATAAACATCAAGAACCAAGCTCTAAAAAGCCTTTATAGTCCAAAATAACAACATGATAGATCATAGTATTATACTACAAGCTACAGCTACAACTAATCAATGATCAAATCATCAATCATCATCTAGTTCCTGATCATCCTCCTCATGCTCATTTGAAGAATGAGTGGCATCCAAGTCTACAATGGGATTATGGCTTGATTCCCCTGCCCCTGAAGTTGTTACTGGTGCTTCTGATATATATGCCTATGCATCCTGTGGAGGTGGGTCCAAGTCCAACCAAGAAAGGTCTTCATTGTCAAATGTTGGTGCTTGACTCTCCACAACCCATTCTGATGTTGGATCAAAGTCACCCAAGGCAATGTTGCTTTATTTAGGGGTTTTATTCAGCAATTGGTTGTGCCTCAGCCTAAGGTAGTACTGAACAAAAACCATGTCGTTTAACCACTTTTGCTCCAAACAGTTCCTCTTCTTAGTGTGTATATGCTCAAACACACTCTCCAACAACTTTCCAAGACTCCAGTCAACTCTTCAAATCTGAAAAAAGCCTCCCTCAGAACAACCATGCAAAATCTCTCTGAATTCTCCTCATTGAACTTAGCTCAAGAGTTGCAAGAGACTCGAATGAATAGTGTGAGTGAAATAGATGGGATGGGGGTGTTTAAACAGCTTTAGGGGGTGCTAGAGTAGCGTTAGAAGCTATGAAAAACAATAAAAAAATTTAAAATAATAATAATAATAATAAAATCTTTTTTATGCCCAGGCCGCGCAACCGTGGGCCTTAAACCGATTCGGCACCCGAATTGGCCGGTTCCATACAGAAACTGGCCAGTTCGGTACCGAACCACTCATTTCCGGTTCGGACCGGCCAGTTTTTCCGGAATTGGTTCAGTTCCGATAACACTGATTTGAATGTTGAAGATATTGAGCCCTTCCCATTTCCTGCCCCCAATACAAAGTCAAAATCATTCCAATGGGCCCCCAAAGTCAAACAAGCCTCCCAATTCACAAGATATCTATCACATTAAGAAGTCTAATACAAGGAAGACCATCACCAAAAAGCAATGGGTCCAAAGACCAAAAAAAGAATAGGTGATCTTGTTTTGGTTGAAAAATATCCTATTCCTATTAGGATCCATGTTAAAGTGGGTATGGGTTACTTTTACATTACTAAACTTGATGGTGTACTTTTACCTTCACCGGTTAAATGGAACCACTTGACTTTGATGGTGTACTTTTACCTTCACCGGTTAAATGGAACCACTTGACTTTGTATGATGGAAACTAATTAAAAAAATGCCAGTAGTTAGTTCCATTGCACATTGTGTGAGCATACTAAAAATCTTGCATTCTCTTATTATGTTTCATCATAGTTTAGCTTGCACTTAGAAGTTAGCATAGACTTTATTTTCTGTACGGATTTTTATCATCATATAAAACATGGGTGATACCTTACACCCAGTGCACATGCTCCCAAACAAGTTCATTTGGATGTGCAAGTTATAGGTATGTGAGCTCAGGGATTGTTAGAGTTCTCAAAAACTCCCTCTTTCGAACTATTAGATCATGCGCTCTATGGTGAGCTCATATCCCTGAGTTGGAGCCAGATATTATCCACCAAAATGGGTAACCCATAGGAGGAAATTTTCTCCTACATTTGATAGTCGACCGATCAACCAGATAAGTAGCATCCCTTGCAAACAACCATTAGACGATGATATGCCATGTGCCTCCACCACTTAAATCAACCATGTGCTTCTCACCCATCTAGCATTAGCACTTGTATGAAGGTGGACTACCACTTAAAAGCCACTTTGATCATTTTGCAAACAAGTGCTTATACTTGTTTGTTTTGGGGCATTTAGTATGAATGATGGGGTCATCTAGAAGATTGGCAAACCTTGACTATTTTCTTGGTACTTGCCTTACCAGGGGAGGGGGCTTAGTCTTTGACCCTAGTCTAGTGGGACCTCCCATAAGGCCCTTTGGGTTATAGGAGTGCCACTCACTGTAAACCCATGATTGAGATAGCATGTTCCATTATACTATGTCATACTTAACACCTTCATGCCACATTACAAGCCCCATCTCTCAACCCCATTCTTTAAGTACACTCTGTCGTTGATTCTTGGGGATTTGGCACTCATATGTTCACATACCTCGACTAGGGCTCAAAGTTTCTTGGGACTTCAAGTGATGACCTCCTCCCAAGTGATGACCCCCTAATGCCCTTCAACTCTCCAGGTTCCTCCGGCTAGTGTGATCCAATGAAGCTTTGTCCACAACTGTGTGTTCCCTTCTCTGACTGGCCCAGAAATACGCACTGTTGGTTTGTGGCTGAATGTGTTGGCTATGAATCATCCCTGGTGCTATGAAATTGCCTTCCTAGGGTGGCACTCGTAGTCCCCCGAAGGTAAGGTTGAATCTCCCGCTTGAGAGATTCGTGGCTAAGCAGCCAGTTGACTCGGCTAAGCAGCTCGATCAAACAGTCAAGTGATTTTCGATATGTAAGAGTGAATGATCCCCCAAATGAGCTCTTCCTCCTTATGACTTTGTGGGCCTCCTTTTCCTCATGTGGGCCCCTCCAACAGCCATACGATTTCCCTCCAAGGCAATTCGAATTGCCCAATGCGTTTTCCCACGTGGGTGGCCCCCACCTTCCACTAGCAAATTAATCTGGCCTTAATTCTCCTAAGTTCCTAAGTTGAAATTGCTTGGGTCCTTAGCAAAATTTGTACAAAATTGTGAAGAGACAAAATCTATTACAAATTCTTTTGGGAAGGCACACAACATGATGCATGATAATATTAGGAACAAACAACCTCAATATAGATGGATTGTTGATTTGTACAAGAGAGGCAAGAGTGATAAAATATATTACCAATCATAGCAATACCCACGGGATTTTCCGCAGTCACTCAAGGTTGAAGCTGTTGAATATTGCGAAGACTAGATTTGCTAGTATTACCTCACCTTCAGGCGCCTTTTGAAGGTGAGAGAGTCATTAGCTAGCATAGTATCAAGTCAACACTAGCAGGTATTAAAGGACATGACTCCAACCACACTTGGCAGGGAAGGTTTTGAAGAGGTGGAGACCGCTCTTGATTGTCTGTTTTGGGCACGTGTGAGGGATGTTTTGTAATACACCAAGCCCATTTATAACATGATTCATTTTGTAGATACAGATGCACTTATGATTGAGGAAGTGTATAAGCAAATGGATAACATGTTGGGGCGAACAAAAGATTTTGTTCAGCAAAAAGAACCAACAATGTAAACTATGAAACGGGAACTATAAACTCAAAACGGGAACTCTGGCCAAAAAACCCCAAAAAAACATCAAAAACAGTGCTAAAAACGAAAAGTGTGTATACTGGAACGATGTTTTTATTTTTTAGGCGTTAATTTTGAACATGTTTTAAAAATGGCAGTAACTACGAACTTTACTATGAAATTTTCGTGCAAAATATTGCTTCAAAATGAAAGTGATGATACTGGAATAATGATTTTTTTTTTTTAGGGTCAATTTTCAACATTTTTAAAAAATGCTAATAAAACCAAATTTTTATGTGTCAAACAAAGTTGTTTATGAGGAAAAAAACACATTAATGTTTTTGGTAGAATATCATTTTTCTTTCCTAAGTATAAATTTAACATGTTTTCAACCATAACATGCTAGGGTGGGCGCCACAGCCCGACTCGTCCCCTACCTCTAACCCACCTACCAGCCTCGGCGCCCTGACCCACCCTGCCTCGGCCGCGCCCCGGGGGTTGTGGCACCGGGGGTTGTGTGCGGGCCGAGCAGGGGCGTGGGCCGCCCTGGTGGCGCGACCGAGGCAGGTGCCACCCGCCCGGCAGGCGGCAGGGCGATTCCGGGATTCGCCCAGGCGGGTGGGTGAGGGCGCCGGGCGGGCGAGGGCACCAGGGCGGGTGAGGCGGGTGAGGGCGCTGGGCGGGCGGGCAGGGGAGGGCGCCCGGGCGGGTGAGGGCGCCGGGCTGGCAAGGGCGTCCAGGCGGGTGAGGCGGTGAGGGTGCCGGGCGGGCGGGCGAGGGCGCCCGGGTGGGTGAGGCGGGTGAGGGCGCCGGGCGGGCAGGCGGGAGAGGGCGCCCGGGCGGGTGAGGGCGCCGGGCGGGCAAGGGCGTCCAGGCGGGTGAGGCAATGAGGGTGCCGGGCGGGCGGGCGAGGGCACCCTGGCGGGTGAGGCGGGTGAGGGCGCCGTACGGGCGGGCGGGTGAGGGCACCCGGGCGATTCCCGGAATCGCCCTCACCCACCCGCCCGCCCGGGCGGGTGAGGGCGCCGGGCGGGAAAGGGCACCCAGGCGGGTGAGGCGGGTGAGGGTGTCGGGCGAGCGGGCGAGGGCGTCCGGCGGGAGGGCGGGCGAGGGCGCCCGGGCGGGTGAGGCGGGTGAGGGCGCCGGGCGGGCAAGGGCGCCGACCGGGCAGGCAGGTGAGGGTGCCCGGGCGATTCCCGGAATCGCCCTGCGCCGGGCGGGCAAGGGTGCCCAGGCAGGTGAGCCGGGTAAGAGTGTCGGGCGGGCGGGCGAGGTCGTCGGGAGGGCGGGCGGGCGAAGGCGCCCAGGCGGCTGAGGTGGGTGAGGGCGCGGGGCGGGCGAGGGCACCGGCGGGCGGGCGGGTGAGGGCGCCCGGGCGGGTGAGGGCGATTTCGGGAATCCCCCGGGCGGCAGGGCGATTCCAGGAATCGCCCGGGCGCCCTCACCAGCCCGCCCGCCAGGCGCCCTCGCCCGCACGGCGCCCTCACCCGCCCGGGCGGGCGGGCGGGCGATGGCGCCGGGCGGGCGGGCGGGTGAGGGCGATTCCGGGAATCGCCCGGGCGCCCTCACCCGCCCGGGCGCCCTCACCCGCCCGCCCACCCGGCGCCCTCGCCCGCCCGGCGCCCTCACCCGCCCGGGCGAGCGGGCGGGTGAGGGCGCCCGGGCGATTCCCGGAATCGCCCTGGCGGCGGGCGGGCGGGTGAGGGCGTCGGGCAGGCGAGGGCGCCGGGCGGGCGGGCGGGTGAGGGCGCCCGGGCGGGTGAGGGCGATTCCGGCCGGGCGGGTGAGGGCGCCGGGCGGGCGGGCGGGTGAGGGCGCCCGGGCGGGTGAGGGCGATTCCCGGAATCGCCCTCACCCGCCCGGGCGCCCTCACCCGCCCGCCCGGGCGGGCAGGCGGGTGAGGGCGCTGGGCGGGCGGGCGGGTGAGGGCGCCCGGGTGGGTAAGGGCGATTCCGGGAATCGCCCTCACCTGCCCGGGCGCCCTCACCCGCCCGCCCGCCCGGCGTCCTCACCCGCCCGCGCGGGCGGGCGGGTGAGGGCGATTCCCGGGCGGGTGAGGGCGATTCCCAGGCGGGCGGGCGGGTGAGGGCGCCCGGGCAGGTGAGGGCGATTCCCGGGCGGGTGAGGGCGATTCCCGGGCGGGCGGGCGGGTGAGGGCGCCCGGGCGGGTGAGGGCGATTCCGGGAATCGCCCTCACCCACCCGGGCGCCCTCACCCGCCCGCCCGCCACCCACCCGGGCGCCCTCACCCACCCGCCCGCCCGGCGCCGTCACCCGCCCGCCCGCCTGGCGCCGTCACCCGCCCAACCGCCCGGGCGGGTGAGGGCGCCGGGCGGGCGGGCGGGTGAGGGCGCCCGGGCGGGTGAGGGCGATTCCGGTGAGGGCGCCGGGCGGGCGGGCGGGTGAGGGCGCCCGGGCGGGTGAGGGCGATTCCGGGAATCGCCCTCACCCGCCCGGGCGCCCTCACCCGCCCGCCCGCCCGGCGCCCTCACCCGCCCGCCCGCCCGCCCGGGTGAGGGCGCCGGGCGGGCGGGCGGGTGAGGGCGCCCGGGCGGGTGAGGGCGATTCCGGGAATCGCCCTCACCCGCCCGGGCGCCCTCACCCGCCCGCCCGCCCGGCGCCCTCACCCGCCCGCCCGCCCGGCGCCCTCACCCGGGCGGGCCCGCCGGGTGAGGGCGCCGGGAGGGCGGGCGGGTGAGGGCGCCCGGGCAGGTGAGGGCGATTCCCGGAATCGCCCTCACCCGCCCGGGCGCCCTCACCCGCCCGCCCGCCCGGCGCCCTCACCCGGGCGGGCGGGCGGGCGGGTGAGGGCGCCGGGCGGGCGGGTGAGGGCGGAGGGCGGGTGAGGGCGCCGGGCGGGCGGGCGGGTGAGGTCGCCCGGGCGGGTGAGGGCGATTCCCGGAATCGCCCTCACCCGCCCGGGCGCCCTCACCCACCCGCCCTCCCGGGCGCCCTCACCCGCCCTCCGTCCCGGCGCCCTCACCCGCCCGCCGTCCCGGCGCCCTCACCCGCCCGCCCGCGCGGGCGGGTGAGGGCGCCGGGACGGCGGGCAGGTGAGGGCGCCCGGGCGGGTGAGGGCGATTCCGGGAATCGCCCTCACCCGCCCGGGCGCCCTCACCCGCCCGCCCGCCACCCACCCGGGCGCCCTCACCCGCCCGCCCGCCCGGCGCCGTCACCCGCCCGCCCGGCGCCCTCACCCGCCCGGGCGGAGGGCGCCGGGCGGATGGGCGGGTGAGGGCGCCCGGCCGGGTGAGGGCGATTCCCGGAATCGCCCTCACCCGCCCGCCCCCCCGGGCGCCCTCACCCGCCCGCCGTCCCAGCGCCCTCACCCGCCCGCCCGCCCGGGCGGGTGAGGGTGCCGGGCGGGCGGGCGGGCGGGTGAGGGCGCCCGGGCGGGTAAGGGCGATTCCGGGAATCGCCCTCACCCACCCGGGCGCCCTCACCCGCCCGCCCGCCCGCCCGGGCGGGTGAGGGCGCCGTGCGGGCGGGCGGGTGAGGGCGCCCGGTTGGGTGGCGGGCGGGCGGGTGAGGGCGCCCGGGTGGGTGAGGGCGATTCCGGGAATCGCCCTCACCCGCCCGGGCGCCCTCACCCGCCCGCCCGCCCGGCTCCCTCACCCGCCCGCCCGGCGCCGTCACCCGCCCGCCCGGCACCGTCACCTCACCCGCCCGGGCGCCCTCACCCGCCCGCCCGCCCGGCGCCCTCACCCGCCCGGGCGCCCTCACCCGCCCGCCCGCCCTGCGCCCTCACCCGCCCGCCCTCCCGGCACCCTCACCCGCCCGCCCGCCCGCCCACCCGCCCGGCGCCCTCACCCGCCCGGGCGGGTGACGGCGCCGAGCGGGCGGGCGGGTGAGGGCGCCCGGGCGGGTGAGGGCGATTCCCGGAATCGCCCTTCCCCGCCCGGGCGCCCTCACCCGCCCGCCCGCCCGGCACCCTCACCCGCCCGCCCTCCCGGGCGCCCTCACCCGCCCGCCCGCCCGGCGCCCTCACCCGCCCGCCCGCCCGGCGCCCTTACCCGCCCGGGCGCCCTCACCCGGAATCGCCCTTACCCGCCCGGGCGCCCTCACCCGCCCGCCCGCCCGGCGCCCTCACCCGCCCGCCCTCCCGGCACCCTCACCCGCCCGCCCTCCCGGGCGGGTGAGGGCGCCGGGCGGGCGGGCGGGTGAGGGCGCCCGGGCGATTCCCGGAATCGCCCGGTCGCCAGGGCGATTCCGGGAATCGCCCGGGCGGGCGGGCGGGTGAGGGCGCCAGGCGGGCGGTCGGGTGAGGGCGCCCGGGCGGGTGAGGGCGATTCCGGGAATCGCCCGGGCGCCCTCACCCACCCGCCCGCCCGGCGCCCTCGCCCGCCAGGCGCCCTCACCCGCCCGCCCGCACGGCGCCCTCTCCCGCCCGGCGCCCTCATCCACCTCACCCGCCCGGGTGCCCTCGCCCGCTCGCCCGGCACCCTCACCCACCTCACCCGCCCGGGCGCCCTCGCCTGCCCGCCCGCCCGGCGCGCTCACCCGCCTCACCCGCCCTCGCCCGCCCGACGCCCTCGCCCGCCCGCCGGCACCCTCACCCGCCTGACCCGCCCGTGCGCCCTCGCCCGCCCGGCACCCTCACTTGCCTCACCCGCCCTCGCCCGCCTGGCGCCCTCGCCCGCCCGGCGCCCTCGCCCACCCGCCGTCGCCCGCCCGGCGCCCTCGCCTGCCCGCCCTCGCCCGCCCTCGCCTGCCCGGCGCCCTCGCCCGCCTGCCCTCACCCGCCCTCATCCACCCTCACCCATCCGGCGCCCTCGCCCGCCCGCCCTCGCCTGCTCGCCCGACGCCATTACTCGCCACACTCGCCCGCCCGGCGCCCTCACCAGCCTCACCCGCCCTCACCCGCCCGTGCGCCCTCGCCCGCCCGGCACCCTCACCCGCCTCACCTGCCCGTCCGCCCTCGCTCGCCCGCTCGCTCGGCGCCCTCGCTCGCCCGCCCCGCGCCCTCACCCGCCCAGGCGCCCTCGCCCGCCCGCCCGACGCCCTCACCCGCCTCACCCGCCATGGCGCCCCTGCCCGCCCGCCCCGGCGCCCTCACCCGGCTGCCCGCTCGCCCAGCGGCCTCACCCACCTCACCCGCTCGGCGCCCTGACCGGCCCGCCCCCCTGCCCGGGCGCCCTGACCCGCCCTCCCCCCCCCGGGGTGCCCTCACCCACCCTGCCTCGTCCGCGCCACCCGGGCGGCCCCTGCCCCGGCCCGGCAAGCGGCAGGGCGATTTCGGTAATCGCCCTGCCGCCTGTCGGGCGGGGGCGCGGCCCGCCCGGGTGGCGCCTGCCTCAGCCGCGCCACCCGGGTGGCTCGCGCCCCCGCCTGGCAGGGCGCCAGGTTAGGGCGGGCGGATGAGGGCACCGGGCAGGGGGCGGGTGAGGGCGCGCGGGTTGGGCGGGTGAGGGCGCGCGGGTTGGGCGGGTGAGGGCGCCCGGGCCGGGTGGGGGAGCGGGTGAGGGTGGGTGAGGTTATACGTTCAATATCTGTAATATGTGATTTTCGCATTGATTTTTAAGTTAATCATTATTTTTTGAAAAAAAAAGTTATTATTATTATTTTTTTAACATGAAATTCATAAAAAAAGCTATTATTTAACCATTTTTAGTTAAAATTATCATATAAAATTGCGATTTTGACATGTCAATTCTAGCAAAAAATTATCAAAACGTGTAGTTTTTTAGTTATATTTATGTTAAAAATGGTTATTTTTATGTCCATTGTTAAAAAATATTGTTTTTTAGAAACAATTATTTCATGTGGATTGAAAAATTAATTAAGGATGTATAAATATGTAGAATATCGAAAATTCTAAATATCGACCTCCTAATTTAAAAATGCAAAACAATAAAAACCTCACTAAAAAAAAAGTTAAAATTAAAATAAAAAACAAGAAAATGTGAAGAAAACGACCACTTCAACAATGATCAAATTTACAAAATAATTATTTACATTTTATACATTAGAAAATTTAAAGCCAAAAAATAGGTCTTTTAAAAAAAGGGGGTGATGCAGAATACTCACTTTTTTAAATCAGCATGAAAATCACTATGATTCTAAAACGTAATGTACATAAAAAAATTAAAGTGCCAAAAACTATGGTCTAAAAAAAACATGTTTGTTCTGCATCACCTCTTTTCAAAATCAGGTCACTTTTTTGCTATCTCTACGAAACGGGTAACAGTATCAGTTCCCGTTTCATAGTTTACATTGTTAACCCAACTTGTATGATATTATTTACAATTTTGTGTGTGCGTGATGGGATAAACTTAATGATCCACTACATTCCTTTGCGTATATCCTTATGCCAAAATACTACTCTCCATCTTGGTTGGGCAAACCTGCACATGGGGGTGGGGTTAGGACCAAACCCCATACAGATCCAGAGGTACAAAATGGGTATATAACAGCGATAGACAAGTTGGTCCCTGACAAGGAGGAGAGTGCTATATTGCGTCTTGAATTGGGCAAATACTTCACTAGATTTGGAGTGTTTTGTTCTCTGCATGCAATGGAAGATAAGCACAGATTGGATATTGTCACATGGTGGGACATGTGTGGTAGCTAGGGACTTTTAGAAAATGGAAAAAATATTGCTTTCACAGGATGTAAATACTTCTTCTGCAAAAAGGTGTTAGAGCACCTATAGCTTCATCTATAATGTGAGAGGAAAGAATCTCAAAGAAAATCGGGAAGAAAGCTTGGTTTTTGTACAATACAACTTGAGTTTGTTGACACATTATTGTGACCGGCCTCGTGATGATTGTTAATTTTAGGTATGTTCTATGCTTAGAGCAATTTATTTAAATTTTCATAGTTAGCTCAATATCTTTTCCAGATTAGCAATCACAAGATGTGGCGCTAGCCAGGGACAAACCCCAATGTGGGGAATCCCTTGATCAATTCTTCTTATATGTTCTTCAATAGTTCAACAGAGAGAGAGAGAGAGAGATAGTACATTTACAACAGAAGTCAACACTTTGACTTATCTAAATAAGAGCATAGATCATCTCTAATAAGATGATACATGAGGTATTCGAACTCAGTTGAAGACACGTTGCTTCAACTGATTCTCCACGGTGACTCCATCTCCATGTTGCACCTATCATTGTGCTGCACCTTATCATCATGTTGCTCCTCACTATGCTGCACCATGTTGCACCCATCATCATTATGCTGCATTTCATCATGCTTCACTAATCATGACTATACCCATCATTGTACTGTTGTACTACGCTGAGCTATGCTATGCATTGCTGCTCCTACTATTGCTCCATCATGAACCATTGCTGCACCATGTACTTGTTGCACCAAGTATCATTGTTGTCCCAAGTACCATTGTTTCACCTTACTACACTTTGTACTTGTTGTCTCATGTGCCACTGTTGCACCGTGCTGCCACTATTAGCACTATTGTGCCTTGTGCCATTGCTACACCACGCTGCCACACTACTGTCCCATGTGGCATTGTTGCTCCTATGTAGCATTGCTGCACCATGTGGCATTACTGCAATGTCTGTGACTGGTTAGGGCATATTTGCCTGTTGTAATAACCCTTGATCAGCCACCAAAACAACCCTCCTTGACTGTGGCTTACCCTTGGAGAAGTGGTGGCTCCCATCACTATTGTTCTGGGCATAGACAGCCCCTAAACAACTCCACGCTATCCCTTGTTGTGGTGGTATGGCCTACGGCCTACCACACAGCCTTGTTGTAGCATACGGCCTCCTCCAAACTGAGTTTCTAGCCCACACATCAAATGCTAAACGGCTTGACACTAACCTCCTTTGCCTCGACCCTCTAGGAAGGTACCTTGACCCTCCTAACAGCAACTTGGCCTTCACAATGACCTTGAAACAGCCCACATTGTTCTGTCCCTCTTTGCTGGTTAGGGCATCCTTAAGACTGCGGTTAGGGTCACTCTAGAACTGTGATAAGGTCTCTTCAAGGGCTGCGTAGGAGAGCCTCCTTTAGGGCAGCGTAGGTGCCTCTCTCCAATGATAATCATCCTTCATGACTGCGTCCATAGTGCCTGCGTCTAGGTCTCTTTAGATAGTGTCTAGGGCTAGGGCATCTCCTCTAGGGTAGCTCCCTTAGTCTCCTTTCCTCCTGCGTCTAGGGCTACTTCCTCTTAGACTTCTCTTCCACTAAAACCCAAAACAAGTGGAGAGAAAATCAAGAGTGAAGTGTGTGTTAAATGACTCTCAAGTCATCTCTTTTTATACTAAAACAATGAGCACATGTGGGGGTTATTTGGTTGCTGGCTGACCTTGACGAATTGTCCCATAACACAAATAAATTCATATCTTCATGAATACTTATCGGAACCGGATGATATTTAGATCAATCCTACACCTCTCGATGAGAGGAGTCCAAGAAAAATATCAGCAGCCATAAATAAAATGACCCACATGGAGTTTGTGAGTAGTTGCCAATTTTAACAATGATACATCATATATGACTTGGGACAATAACCCAGAGGAAGATAATTTGGAGGATGGAGCTCTACATCTAGAAGAATGGGAAACATAACTTTTGAAAGATGATGATGAAGCAACAACAGCAGCCATGCCACCCCCATCATCCAGTAGCAGTGCTAGAGTTCCATAAGATTTGCATTTGTTGTTTCCACCTCCATCTAGACCCTCATGTGGAGGTCATGTGCCTTCTGGTTCTGGTTTTGGACATGTTCGTCCAACTATGCGGGAGAAGACTCCTAGTAAACTACGACGACCTTCTCAGAAATCAGACATTTCTTGTGGTAAGGGCCAAAGGAAGCAGTAGATAAAAGATTAATTGTCTTTTCTAGTTTCTAATAGTTTTTATAATTGACTCTTTTATATTTATTATGATATCTTTTGTAAACAATATATGACAATTTAAGTTTGAATTTTGAAGTTGGCAAATATAACGCATTGGTAATGAATTATGAACACGATGCCTCGTGAAAGTTGAAAGTTAAAACATTTAATTTCATGTTAGATATTCTTTGATATAGTTTGGTTACTTGGTAATGGTAATGGTTACAAGTACAACGTTTGTGATCAATGATGATAAATGTTATATATTAAATTTTGAAAGCTTAAAACTTTAATATTGATTAATCATGAGACTCAATATGTTGTATGTTACTAACTTGTGGACGTGGTTGATGAAGATTATAACTTCTAGATGATTGATGTTATATGGTTCAATCCATGTTTTTATGGCTTTTTTTATATCTAATTCATCATTCTACATGTTTTTGCTAACATATATGCATCAAAATATATAAAAATATATATTATATAAAACTTCGCTCCTGATTCGCTCCCGACCTGGGAGCTTTTGAAAATGTCGCTCCCCACCCCTACTTCCTGCTTCCGCTCCTAAGCAGCCTTGGTCATGGCCCTAACTCAAGGGTGACTGATTGCTAAGCAAGTCGGAGCAACATAGTCTACCACTGGGTGGTGCATCTAAGGTTTCCAACTAATTAGTCGATTTTCACAAATAAGTACTTAAAACGAGTTTTATGTATGTTTTATGAATTTTTTTGGCATATTATTTTATTGTTCGGTCATGTTATGTATATGTATCATGTTCATAGTATTAGTGTTAAAGGCGATGGCATCACCCTAGTTGGGTGACTGGGCAATGTTATAGGTACTACCACCAATGAACCTAATCATGTAACTCTTCACCTTTAGACTATTCATACAATGATATGATGATGAAGAAAAAGGGCAATCGCGGCAAGCCTCACATTTTTCCAACTAATAAAATTAATACTATGGAATAACATCAGAAAGTGTCCATAAAAAATTCTATTAGGATAAGGAGAAGAGGCATCGAGATAACAAGAGTCAAAAGTTAGCTGAAAGAACAAGATGTTAAAGGGAGGTCGAGAGGCCAAAAATGGAGGTTGTGAAACCAAAAAAGATGGTCAAGAGGCAAGAAAGGGAAATGATGCTCCTAAAAGGTAGGGAAAAACGTGCAAGGGAAAGGCAAAAAGAGAGTCAATGTGTCAAAATAGAAATAGAGAAGTTGAAGTGAGCAAAGGAAGCACCAAGCCACCAAATTTTTCCAATCAAACATTCGAGAAAAGAACCAAATGATATGTCACTAAAAAGATAGTAAAGGAAAATAGGAACAATAGAATTGAACCCTAAGCACCCCTCAAGGCACTATAGATGGTGACATGAAGCAATGAGATAACTTAGGGAATGAACAGTAGGAGGGATTATACTCAAGGCATGGAGGGTGAGAAGTGACAGTAGTGAAAGAGAACAAAGGACTAAAGTAAGGTTTGGCACACATAGACAATAGATACATCGTCAACTACAAAGGACAATGAATCATGGTCAAGGCAAAGGCATGAAATCACAATGGGCAATGCTACAAGTGACATGGTCTACATTATTTGCAACAAAAAATCTGGTTGTTTGCAAGGCTACAACAATTGTCAGGGACGAGTATACAAATTAGGGATGTATATAAGATTAAGAGGTAGGGCATACAATGTCTTAGAGATGAAGGCTAGCTGGGGTGAGGAACACCGTGCAAGATATGAAAGCAAGTAAACTATTGCAAGAAAATGAAAACCAAAATGGGAAACCATTCAGAGGTGAGAATGAGAGGATCGCAATATGTTGGAGAATATAGTTACACAAGATCCTAAGATATTAACAGTGATAAGAGGACATAGATCCTTGTATATAACCTTTAGAGAGGCACTACAATAGTAAGGAATCAAGAGGGGCCCTTAAGAAATTAGAGAGGAATCCATATTCCTAAATACTTTTAGAATCATTCGACAAACAACCTCCACATCCCACTAGGACAATTAAGGGTATGTTTTCACCAATTATGTGTAAAGCATGACCTCTACATTATGTCAATGAACAAGATATTTTCGTTGTGTTATTTATTGGATATTGAGATAGAGGATCACTTCACCTTAAAATGCCACAAATTTTATAATATCATATGAATATGTAATTATACATACCATGATTCAAGAGTGTCTCTTACTACATTTTTTCTATCCAAATTAAAGACATTTGACCCTCTACATCCTAGAGGAAATTACATGAACAATAACCCAAAAAAACTCATCCAAGTTGAGCATACTAATTTGATGACCTCTTCCCTCGAACCTATATTGGTAATCGAAGGTGTGACATGCCAAGTAGACACAACTACCGTGGATACAAAGTCAATGGGTAAGTGGGACAATCCATGTCTTCTACTATATCATGAAATGAAAACCTTCTTGCATGAAGCCATATAGATTTACCCACTCTATTTAATTTACCTATGACATAGATCGAGTGGTCAAGTATTCATTACTATATCTCTATTTTCCTCAAATACTAAGAAAGCTTCAATAGTTTGTATTTAGACACACCCAATACTCCCCAACTAAGTTGTCTCATCCACAAGTATTCCCAAATGCATATCATTACATTTTGCATTGATAATTTACTAGTGACTGATTATGATAGAGATAACTCCCCCATCTCTACATCTGCATATGTTGCACAGTAGTTCCCCCCTATTTTATTTGTTTCCTTTTGCATTACAATGTACTCATTCTTATTTTTCATATGGCTTTATCCCTTTCTACTCACTATTTTTAAATGTACTTTGTTTGTCACCTAAAGGTATCTTTCACACCCCCTCATCACTATTGTGGCTTGTTGTACTCCCTAGTTCCATTAGCCTAGTTTGGCCACTTTTGGACATTCCTGAATGTATCATATCTTATTTGCTACTACATTTACCCCAAAGGAGTATGTAATTGTTGTGAGATTGGTTTCCAAAAAATAAGATGTTGATGGAGAATGAACCTACTAAAGAAAACAATGAAAACAAAATATAGTCGAGATGAGAGTAAGGAGAAACCAAGGTTCTCAATGGAGGTGATGTGGCAAAGTAACGTTGTACAAAGTTCAATGCTATTAATAAGGATAGGAGCATGTAATATTGCCTATAGAAAGGAGGCTACCAAACTATTCCATTTCCGAAAGGACATGTATGATGAGAAAAAAAAAAAGAGGGAGCAAAATTTTGTGGTAGGGGGCTCCCTTGTAAGGGTGAAAAAGCTAAAACAAGTGCAACACAAGGGATAATAAGGAACATTAAGAGGGGCAAGGCCAAGTTAGGAGAAGGTGTTGTAGTGAAAATTGCATAGAATTCTCTAATAAATCAAGAGAAGGGAAAAGAGACTCCAACACTATGGTTTTTAGTAGGAACATAAATTGTTTAGGCAACAACAATGCTAGTTAAAAGAGAGGAAGCCTGCAAGAAATGTGTGCTCTGAGGGGATATGGAGAATCATGGCCCCCACATGACAAGGAACAAAGGCCTATTGCCCAAGAGAATCCAACACAAACTTGATAGAGAATCAATGGAGGATTAAAGAGGTATCAAAGGGTTGATTGGTGGAAAAGGCCTTGTTGAAAAGGGAGGGTAAATGAACTAGGAAGGAAAATATGGTGAACAAAATGGGGTGGAGAATTCTCCCATGAAAGGAAAATAAAAATATGGAGAAAGGGATTATGCCTAAAGAAGAGTGAATCCAACTAACATATAGTGGGTTTAACCCATGAGGAACCACTAAAACAATGCACCATATTAGGATTCGATGCATGTCTAATGTGAATTAACAAAAAATCTAACAAATAGTTCAAGACCCCATAACCCACCAAAAATGGGTTACTCCTAGGAGAAATCTCTCACCTATTCATCACTTCTAGTTGGCATCCAACAACCCCAATAGCCACCGAGTAACTAATGTGACATTCCATTCATATCTTTTCCACCTGCATCAGTCATATATTTCCTCACCCATTTGCAAAGAGCAAATCTTGGAAGGTGGACAACCCGACCCAAAAGGTACTTTATTCATTTTGCAATCGGGTGCTTATGCTTGTTTGTAATTGGGCTTTTGATATGGAATATTTGGTGACTAAAATAAGGAAGGGCTTTGACCGTAATCTTGTTCCCTCAGCTTGAATGGAGGGTTAACTTTCAACCCTAGCCCAGTGGGACCTCCTCTAATGGCCCATGGCTTTAGGAAGGGCACTACCTAGGAAAACCCGATGTGAGATAGTGTAGTCCTACATATCCCCTTTCCATACTTACCACTTTCCATCTCACAACATAAGCCCCTATTCCACGTCCCCTCTTCAACCTCAATTGACCATGGATTCATTGGGATTTGGCACACCCCTTTCCCCTACACTCATACCTGAGTTGGGCACTGAAACTATGCCCCCGGAAGTTGATGCAGCTAAAACAAAAAGAAAGAGCATATGATGGCCACAATAAAAAAAAACGATAACAAAATTATAAAAATGCAAAAGATGGTCGAGACTTACAAGTAGGGCGTGGGAAATAACAAGCATGAGCTCTACCTCCATAATTATGGCCATCACCCGATTCTTGGGCCAATGTTTCCCTACCACATAATGGAAGAGGAACCTTCGCATGTCCCAACCCCTGGTGGCGATGAACTGCCCTACTACTAAGGGGGTAATAACTGCTACAAATCATGCAAAGCAAGCTCCAAACTCGTTGAGCTAGGAGCGGTAATACAAGGAAGGAATAAAGATAAAGTAAAAAGGCAAATATGAGGGGTGGAAAAACAAAGGTCAAGGTAACTCATGCATCCACGATGGCTCCCTCCTCACATTTGTACGATCAGGATGAGGACTCCCCATCATGTCAACCCCCTTAACCATAACACTTAACCATGAAGTTCCTTTCCCCTCCGCTCCATCATTATTCACATGACACCTATCAAACTTAGGAGTGGACCAAGGACATGTCTTTTCCTTTAGGGGTTGAGAACACCTAATAGGGTGGTTTGTTAGCCACTCCTACATAGGGAGGTAACACTATTGTGAGATCAAAGCCCCAAATTTGGAAGGGAGTTATTGTATGAAGTGTTGATTTTCCCATTACTTGCAAGCCTGGTTCACTTAGTTGCAATAATGATTAAATGTACCTAATGGTGAAGATGCAGCACTACATATTATGTGTGATTGACAGGTGGTTTCTTCATGGGCTAGGCAACTTAACTGGGGACCAAGTCCACTATAGAAGCATATTGACACCCACAGGTGAGGCGTTGAGTGCCATGGGACTCCCGACAATTGTAGAGCATCATTTATATCCATGGTCACCTTCAACACCCACAAGTGTCTCTACACTTTTCCCCTTTATCATTGATGGATGATGCACCTGGAAAAGCGTGCCCCCAACCAGCTTAGCAGTATAAGTGGATCCAGGGCCCAGATGAGGTTTGTCTCATACCTTGAGACAAGGGAGGGCTAGCACCATCTCTAGAGCCCTCAACGTTGGAGCAAAATCAGGCATTTACACCACCAGGAGACCCATGAGACCCATTTGGTACCCCAAACCCAAAATTGGGGTCCACAGGATGATTTTGATGGAGATCTATGGGCCAACCCTTATATCATGATTTTAGAGGGCCTCTACACCAAAGAAGGCACTCAAGGCCCTCAACGCCTACCCTTAGCAAACCTACACTAGCATGATGTCATCATTTCAACTTGCATTTATGGAGATAGATTTAATTTCATAAAGGCTACTAGGTCGGCTTGTAACCTAGGCCTATTTTGAACATTATTTTATAATTTTAGAGGGGCTTGTAGGTTAATTAGCATTAGTATGCCCTCTTATAAATTAGAGATTATAACATAGTAACTCATCATCATCACTTCTTGGAATTCCAACCTCTCGAGGAACTCACACTTGTTCTCTTGTGGATAAATTGGAGATCTTGGATGCATTTTGATATTTGGGGATGATTTTGAATATTATTTAGAGCTATTCTTTGGTTTAATGGATGGAAATATTGCATGTTATCTTGTAAGTGATCTTGATTGTTGAAAATCTATTTATATATCTACTGTATGGAATTTTTGAATCTAGTTTATGCTAAATTATGCCCTAATTTTGTTGAAGATTAATTGAATGCTATCTAGATGAATATTGCATACATTACTCATACATAACATGTTAAGAATTGTCCTAGTGGTGAACTCCTTGTAGCTCTTTCATAAGATTCCATTTTTCCTTTGAGTGGGAAAATGCTTGGAATCTTGTTGCTAAGGCATCAAATTTCGGCCTCCTTGGAAACAAGTTTAGCTAACCTATCTCATCCTTAACTCCATATTCCCGAGGGACAAGGCATTGATCAAGTTGATTGGTGATCATACTCAAATCTTATCCATATTTTTCTCCCTCCCAATTCAGCACTTCAAAGACCAAGCTAGGAAACTAGGGCTTGGTGTGAATCCCTAGATAAGCGAGTTTTTGGTCGTTGGAGAGCCGAACATCAAGAGGGTAGTATTAGGCACAAAATCTATCCTTTTAGTGGGCATCCACTTCAATTTCATCCATAAACTTTCTTTCCCTAGTTGCTTGCCTGAGAGGGAAACCCTATTTTTCCTTGCTTCAACTTAAGGGTTTTCTTGAAGGTTTCATGAGCCTTCATATAGTTGATACCAATTATTGGAAACCTTTTCTCTTGGCCTTGACCTTTGGATACACCAACACTCATTCCATTTATCATACCCTAGGTCTTGTGCCCTCTTTTCTAGGTCCCTTCATAGAAAGTGAGTTACCTCCTTTTGGATCATTGAACCTAAAACTGTCTTTCTTGAAGAGACCATCGTGAGATCATCCATTGTAAGTGATCTCCATCCTACTGGGAATCCTCCCATTAGTGAAAATCCGTAAAGACCAAGGGGTTGTGGCTATGGTGACAGTGGGACACTACACCATTGTTGTCCCATTGTCTAGTTTATACCTTGTAGGGTTTCCCTCTCCAAGGCCTGCTAGATTTTGCGACAACAGAGCCAAACTATTTATCACTCTCAACGAAGGTGGATGGTTCAAGAGCTATATTGAGCCACATAAGGTCCAAGGCTAATCTTGGTAAAACGCAATTATGAGCCATAATGAGAAGATTTAATGATCTAGGTTGTTAGAGATTTTCTTGTATCAAGGGATTTGGCTTCACAATTCACATGTTTTGCATATGTCGTTGTAATATAAAAGAAAATGTCTCATTTATCTAACTCCTTCCACTATTGAGTAAAGTAAAAAAGTGAGGAAAGGGATATATGTTCCTTCACAATCATTGAAAAATCCCAAAACAAAATTGAATTTGTTCCTTAGGTCATTGTCTCCAATGAGATTAATGGATATATTATTTCCTATGAAGTAATTAATTTCCTTTTGGAAAGTCTAAATAATTAAGTCATGAAAACGAGCAAGGGAGAGAAGTATTTTTGCAAGTTGGATGAGAATCCAACTTGTAGCAACGAAAAATGATCCAAATAGTAGGTACACATGAAATAAATTAAACAAAAGGGGTAGGGATCACTATGCACCCCATGTTCAAGATTGAGAGCCACAAGACAAGGGCGAGTGTTTCCAAACTCCATAAATTGCACGGAACGATCCACAAATTCATAAAATTCAAAGGAAACAAATGGAAAAGATGTCCAAAAAACCAAATTCAAGGTCAAAACTCAAAAGATGGGATTTTAACCCATGAAACAAAAGAAGGCATATGGGCCTCACCAATGAGGGGGGTATTTAACAAAGACTAAGGCAAGAACAAGGAAAAGTATCCTCCACTACATTAATTTTATTAGACAATTGTCGTTAGCACATTAAACCAAATCATCAAATGCAATATGTCATTTGGCATTGTTACAACAAAAGTTCACACTTCTCGAGATAAAGTCCTAAAGTTCAAGTGAAAAACCCTATGTAACTCAAGGGGGGGTCCATTGTCACCTCACTAACCCTATTTTCACTTCTAGCCAAATCTCCTCTAGCTTGGGGGGGTTTCTCCCTAGTAGATCTTAGGGATTTAATGGCCCAATCAAACTAAGTCAAGAGCTCCCTGAGACTTCTACTTCTATTACCACCAATCAAAGGATTGAATAATTAGGGTTTAAGGTGGGGCTTGAAGATAGAATTGCTAGGGATTTTTTCTAGGGTAATTTCCAAATTTGAGTTCAAATGGAAGATCCCCAAATACACACAATCAAGGAATTACAATGTGATTCAGGACACTGAACCCAAGAAAAATGGTTTAAAGGATTTTAAAAGAAGGGTGATAGAGGAGAGGTATCAATGCCTTAGCTTGCCAATGTATTTTGTTTTATGGGGTCAAGGAGCAACACATTTGAAAAGAAATGGAGTAGATCTAGGTTCAAAGATTATGGGAGACCCACTTGTGTCCCTTAGAGGTTTGACCTAGGCCTCCTACAATCTTCAAATATGGGATAAGGGAGTGAGCTCCACTTAGGTCATCTCAAAAGATCTTAATGAGAGGTTTAATGAAGGTTGGAGAATAGTTAACTTCAAAGCCTAGGGAAACCCACTCATGTACCCGAGAGGTTTGGGCCAAGAGTCATACAATCTTCAAGAAGGGTATAAAGGAGGGAGCTCCACTTAGGTCATCTTGGAAGAACTTGGTGGAGGGCCTGTCCAAGAGGGTCAATGAAATAAAAATACCAATAACACTTTCGAGAATATTTAATAACCCTTATCCATAACCATAACCAAGATGATAAAAGACAATTTACTCAAATCATCATGCATTCATTCAAGTTCTACCAATATCCATTCGTGAAAAGAAGACTATCCACATCCCAAAGGCCTTCTTCATCAAGATCTACCAATATTCATCCAAGAGAATAAGATTATCCACATCAACCAAATCCTTTGAGAGGTCGTTCTATTTATTCCTCCATAGCCAAAATTAAGAAACAACATAAATTTTTAGAAATTTTAGACTTGCTAAGGGATTTCTCCCTAATCCCACCATGAGAAAATGAGATGAAGTGCACCTCTATTTATAGAAAAGGCTATCAACTTCCTTTACATTAAAATATTATTTTCCTAGGCTAAAATCCCCTAATATAGCCTATGAAGGAAGTAAAATCCCTCTTCACCAATTAGATAATCTAAAATTACAAAATATGGGCTTTATCAAGCCACTTGTACAATGCTAAAGGGGAATAAGCCCTCAAAGTAGTACATCTCCATAAATGAGGGGAATAAGGAGGTTTAGTGTATGATCCAACCTCAAAAGATCTCTTAAATGTTCCTCTTCCTCCACAAATTCTATGGGCTTTATCAAGCCACTTGTACAATGCTAAAGGGGAATAAGCCCTCAAAGTAGTACATCTCCATAAATGAGGGGAACAAGGAGGTTTAGTGTATGATCCAACCTCAAAAGATCTCTTAAATGTTCCTCTTCCTCCACAAATTCAATAGATACAATCGCCAAGTGTGGGAAAGTGGGCGCTCAAGGTAAAGAAAACTCCCAAAGTGATAAAAAGTGTGGGAAAATAGGCCATCAACATGTAGAAACCTCCCAAAGTGATAACAAGTGTGGGAAAGTGGGCCCTCAAGGTATAGAAACCTCCCAAAGTGATAACAAGTTTGGTCTCCATGGTGCCATGTTTAGCCTCCAAACATTCAACATGTCAGCCATATACACTAATCAACACGCAAAACTCCCTTAAACAACAGGTTAACGATGATTATTTCACCAATAAAACAGGGGCAAACAACCTTCAAAAACTAGCCACCTAGACTAGCAAATTCACTCCCAAGTGGACAATACAGTCCTCAATGGAAGAGTACTCCCTTTAATCATTAATTAGCTCCTTCTAATACATCAGCCCTTCTCAAATCCACATCATCGTGAACATTTTATGAAGGTCAGCCATAATCAGCATTCAAAGGTAGGATTACCTTAGTTTTGTGTGTTGTAGGTCAACCCAGCCCCAAAATTGCTACACAAATATGTATATATATAACAAAGCATTGAGCGTTCACCATTTCATCATGTCTTCAGTTTAATTAAATAACACGTTACGCTCCAAAATAGACCACAGATCAAGAAAAGAATGATCCATAAGATGATACAAGTCATAGCCCATTTAAACAAAGACTCCAACATATTATGTTATGAGCACTTGCCTGGTTTAATATCTGAGACAATTTCCACTTTAGTTAGTACATTTAGATTTTCAGTTACCATTGGAAAAACTGCCTATAAGTATTGCAATAAGTCACCCAACATTTTTGAAAATGTATGCCCTGTTGTAGCTTTAGGCTCTATATACCAACTAGATTCTACTCGCCAAACAAATCTTAATGCATTGGACCCCTCCACGTGTTCCTCATAACAGTAAAAGATCTGGGTGCATCTTATAGCATTTTAACACTTCTTAACTCTTGTTTTCTTAACCCCACAAATGAATCATGACTTTAAGGTATACCCTGTATATTGTTTTCCAGATCTGCCCCAGAAAAACATGCCTACTGCTGTTTTATTGTTTGTTTGTCTACTTGCTAGATCAACGACCTAATTTTCTATATAAATCAAGTCACACTAGATCCTTTGCATGTTCGTATGATTCCAAAAGTCCAATACTGTACTTCCAGTCAAAGTGATGGAGCTGGAGGTACATCCTATTGGCAAATAAAGGACCTAACATAGAAGATATGTAAATCCTACACTACAATCTACACCTTATATCCTTGAATTCTGCTTGACATTAATGATCTATAGGTTGTGTTTACAAGTGAAAAAGGCAAGAAAAGACCTTAACTATCAATTGATGCTACAAGTCTCCAAAATGCGACAACTTTGTTGTCTTCTTTTGCTCTCCTAGCAGCAGCCCTCTCATATGGATATCCACATACGCATGCAATTAGGGGGAATTTAGCCATACATCAATTTTCAGGCCTTTGTAGCATAAAGCTTCCCATGTTCCCCAACCAAACGTTGCATTTATTTTGGGTTGCTCACAAAATGAAGTAGCTCAAGATGATCTTTCAATATATTTCAAGACGCCAGCCTCCCAACACACCTTCTCTCACTGTCCTAAAATTCAAGTACATGAAAAGAGTGGAAAAATTTGTAAAAATTTCCACATGTCAAAGTGGTAGATAATTACTAATAGGTCCTACAAATCAAGGTTTAACAATAGGATTCTATCAGATAGTGATACTTTCATTAACTTGGACAGGGGCTAGTGCTTGTGCTTGTTGGACAAGGAAGAGCCCAAACAACTACACAAATTATATAACTTACAAAAAAATCACTTTTCATACTACAACATTAGCATTAAATGCACGTTGAAATAGTGTTTAGAATCAAGTACTTAAGGATAAATTATAGCACTTTGTAAATTCCTTTACCTAGGAGCCCAAATAAATATACAAAGTTAATATACAGAGTTAAAGTGCTAATATGTTCATCTTTCATACTATAACATTCACATTTCAGTGCACATTGAAATAGTATGTAGCATCAAATATTTAAGTATTAACACTTTGTAAAGCCCTTTAGTTAACATCTTTCTGCAAACTTACTTGGGGTTTTCTTAGCATTGAATATTACTTCCCTTCTCGTAGATATTTTGATATTGAAAATACTATCAAAACTATGATTATTGCATGTCATGAAGCATCCTAGATCGTGAGCTTGCTTCAATTATTGTAAAGAATTTTAGTGTGAATATACAATCTGGCAAAACCCCTCCTTGAAAAAATTATAGACAACTCATCCTCCTTAACAAACAATCTACAAAGAGGTTGATGGAGGGTGTCATATGCATATTGTCATACAAGATCCTTTCCATATATAGGAGGAGGTTATGATTGATGTTGTTTATTATGGGAGGAAATATTGTGTTTTAATTACTTATAAGTTAATTAGATTCCCTTTCAGATTAATCACATTATTAGGATTTGGTCGATGTTTGACCATTTAATGTGGTTCATCCTGAGGACAAAGGTAAAATTACATTGTAAAATTTCAATTCCCTTTTTCTTAGAAGAAAGCCTCCACTTTCAACTCCAATGGAATTAGATTTATCACTAGAATATGCAGGCTCATATCAGATTTATGGACTCCATTTGCAAACTTTTGAATTTGTTTTCTAGTGCAATGTAGTGATAGGAACTCCTTTTATTTGTCTCCACTATTAAAGAGGTTGGGAGTATGCCTCGAATATAGTATCTATGCTCAAGTTAACATAAAAAGGCTCTGTATTGTTTCAAAATTCACATAGCCTTTACTATAATAATATGAAAATAAAACAAGAGATCAAAATGTTTCAGATAGAATTTCTACATTTAGTGTCCAATAGATGGACATGATGTGATTTTGGGCAACATTCATCTTCTCCAACCAACAAAATGTTTCCATTTCCGTAATGTTGCCACTAAGGAAAGTAACATCTACAGGCTACGCTTTGACCCCAATTCTATCTCGCAGTTGCTATTACAAAATCAAAGGAAAGAAGACATGATGTACAACTTACACAGTTTTCTAGGAGATCCTTTGTGGCTACGAAGGACGTTTGTTGGACTCATGATAGCAAGCTGGGTAGTTCCCTAAAGGCTACGTAATAATTTCACCCACTCATTTAAGGCTAGATTAAGTAACATCCCTCATTTTTTTTAAATGAAAAAGGGGTTAAGTAACTATAATTCATCTAAAACTTGGTGAGGGTTGAGGGTTGAAAATGAAGAAACTAAAATTATCCATAGAAAAGGAAAGAACTAAATGAAAAGTAACATACAAACATTAAAGCCTATGGCATTAAAATTTAATACAACTCGCAGCTACAACCACTGACATAAAGACCAACTATCATTTGACTTTAGGATAACCTTTCCTCTAGAACATCTAGATCTTTTAGTGAAATTTTGACAACTTGGTGAGGTTGAGAGTTGATAATTGAAGAAACTAAAATTTAATACAACTCACAGCTACAACCACTGACATAAAGACCAACTATCATTTGACTTTAGGATAACCTTTCCTCTAGAACATCTAGATCTAGATCTTTCAGTGAAATTTTGACAACTTGGTGAGGGTTGAGAGTTGATAATTGAAGAAACTAAAATGATCTATAGAAAGGGAAAGAACTAAATGAAATGTAACATACAAACTTGAAACTTAACATATGAACTTTAAAGCCTATGACATTAATACTACTCACAGCTACAGCTACTGACATAAATACCAACTATCAGTTGACTTTCAGTATAACCTTTCCTCTAGAACATCTAGATCTTTCAGTGAAATTTTGACAAAACAAAAATTTCAAGTAAAAATCTATGTATTTTGACATAGAGACCATAGGCCCTCAAGATTTATCTTGAAAGAGTATAGAGAGGTGGAGGGCAAGAAATTGTTCATCACCAAGCAAATCAACCTAATAACAACTAGCCAGACCAAGATTAGGCATATAACCACCCCACTTATACTTATGCCATATGAGGTGCCCCTACCTATATCTATATGTAGTAAGGTAGCTTTCCCTTCTTCAAAGCCATGGTCATTGTTGGGTGATTTAGACAAGTTAGTAATAACCAAAGTCTTTGAATTTTTCTCAACTTTCTTTCTGTTTTGATCTTCAAGAGATAAATAAAATTCATAATATGTATTAATGCCTAGTTTATGTCTGACACATCTTTGCACGTAAAATTATGAATATATAGACTTAATTCGAAGCAAATGAATATATAGACTTGATTCGAAGCAAAACTTTAAGTTATGTGGCTCCATATGTTTATAGTTTCACTTTGAAAGACCGAAAATGATAACACTTGTACCTACCTATTGAGAGTATAACAAACAAAATAGGTACCTGTGTATTTAGACAAAGAATGAGAGTGGCAGGTCCAAGAAAAGCTTGATCCTATTCTCCATCCTCTCTCCTTATCCAACATGTAATCTCATCTGCAAATTATTTAAACACCTCCTTAGAAAGCTTGATAAAGAAATCTCCCTCTTAACACTGACGTATTAAGACTTAGAACTCATTTAAACACCTCCTTGGAAAGCTTGAGAAAGAAATCTCCCTCTTAACATTGTCGTATTAAGACATAGAACTCTCACACAGAGGGAAATATAAAACGAATGAGATGTAAAAATGCTTTTAAAACTGGGTACAATCTGGCATATAGAAATGACATGAACCAAACTGTGTGAGAGAATATAAAACGAATGAGAATTAATATGCTTGTAAAACTAGGTACGATCTGGCATATAGAAATGACGTAAGCGAGCCAAACAAGCCTGCGGAAGATATTAGGTTCTGACCTGGAAACAAAAATATTATATTATCATCTCATCTTCATCCTCAACGGAACCCTCCTTTTCACCTATTGCAAATCAATCACTTTCAATATAAGGCCAAAACCAATAATCAAACAAAGTAATTAGATGTAAACGAGATTTCCCACAACATGCCAATAATTAAAAGCCTTGCGATTTCCCACAATTTCAGTCTAAAATCATTTGAGATTTCCCACAATTTCGGTCTAAAATCATTTCAGTCTAAAATCAATTTAATAATTAGAAGTGTCTAACGTCTCCTATCAAAAACAACTCTTAAGGCGGAATCCCATTATCCATTATATAGATATGCGTAACTAAAAGTTTAAAGCTCGCCTGAAATATATAAATTAGAAAAGAAAAATAACACGATACAAATTAAATCGCCTAGCTAATGGATAAAAATACAAAAAAAAAAGAAGTAAGCCAACTAAAAGCGACCAAAACAACGTGTACCTACAAGACGGAGGCTCGTAATATTCTTCAGCAATCTTATATCCATGACTCCTCCTAAAAGCTCAAACAGATAAGGGTACAATTAGCGCTCCATAAACATTAATGCAGCCCATTATCTAATAGGCAAAACCATATATAGCGATGTATCCTCTGCTGTACACCCTACAGCAAAATAAAATTACCTGGAAAACGAATGCAAACACAAAAGGAAATATTGAAGAAATTAATGTCAACACTCGTAATCTAAGAGGTTGGTTGTTTGGCTCCAGTTACATCGATTGATGCAATATGTACTAAAATTAGCTGGAAAAAAAATGCGAACAGGAGGAAATATTGAAGAAATTAATGTTAACACTAATAATCTAAGAGGTTGGTTATTTAGCTCCAACTACACCAATTGATACCGAATGTTTCTCTTTCGGAAAAGCGAGAATAAAATAGTCCGTACCTTCCTTGCTAGTTATAATGAATGAAGGGAAAAGGCGTACGAACACCCGTTTCGCACATTTACATTCTGTCCTACCCTTTCCGCGTGTCCAAGTTCGCTGAACTCTGTCCTGTCTCTTTCCGCGTGTCCAAGTTTGCTGAAACCATCATATAGAAACAAGAAACCAATGAGAAAATAAAAGACAAAACAGGTGGAGACTCTCCTCTCCACCTGTTACAATATTATTAAACGAGATTAGTGAATTTGTTCTTTTAATCTCTCTTGGAAACCGGAAACCGAGAATTAAAGGATCGTTGCTCACCTTACAATTTGAGACCAACAGGTGTACGAGCATCCTTTGGCACGTGCGTATCCTGTCCGACGTCCCAATCTCCATCTCGGCTTCCTGCAAACCGCGCAAACAAAAGTTCCTCGTCTCATAACCCTTCGTTTCACTCCCTTTCAGTTGTTTGCAAAATTATTAACCAGATCAAAACCCGTAAGCAAGAACTGCCAGAGAGAATAAAGCATTATCTCTATGGTTAAGCCCCTTGCAATTCCCACAGCTTCTTTGTGAAATAGAAATATGAAGACAATTGGTTTAATGATTAGGGCTCTATGCAGCTAAAACCAGAAAACAACGATTAACCATTATCTACTAGCAGGCTTCTCACTATACAAATTATCAAGGAAAACTACCATTATCTGCCAGGAAGCTTCTCACGGTACAGATTATCAATAAAAACTATCTGAATAGATGTAAATTGAAAAACAAACCCATACCTGTCCTCCACTCCAATAGGTTACATGCATTTCATCGATTCTCCTGCTCTACATTACAGCAACAAAATAAAATCACCAGGGCAATTGATGCAAACACCCAGGGCAAAAGAAAGAACGATGAATTACATTTAAAACGAAAGGAACACACAAATTACACCCAAAACGGAAAAGAAGATGAAAATTAAAAAACTATAAAAACCAAGATTCATGGCCATGCAACAGAGGAAAGAAAACAAAAAGGAAAAAGAAAGAGGAAGCCAATGTAATGTAAAGAAGCAGAATAAGAAGAAGAAAAAATAGAAGTGTCCTGTGCCAATGTAATGTAATGTAAGGAAGCCTTAAAGTGCCAGGTCCAATCTAGAAACGGCGGGCTAGCGGTGGAGAAGGAAGGGGAAGAAAGTGAGTGCCAGGATAGCCTGGAAGAACTGGTCAATTTAAGAGTGATAAGGTTTCGGTTGGCTACAACTACTGGGCTGTGGTCTATTGGCAATGACCCTCCCTATGGCTGAGACTCAGTCCAATAGGTGCCGCTTCGCACCTTTGGTGGAGTCGGAACTCCCATCACCAGCAGAAGACACACGACACGCCCAGGTCCATCAGAACTCACTCATCGGGGTCATCTTCGCCGTCGCGTGAATGAAACCATGTGTCCTGCCTGTCGATGATGCTAAACGGGTGCATTGTCCCGACAGACGAAGAGAGAAGTTCCCCATCACTGGCCGAGAGGAGAAGAAACCCAAGTTACCACCAGACGCATGAAAGGCAAGAATTTCCTAGCAATGCTTGCTGTCTGTGTTCATTAATCAAAGCGTACCTGGGGTTTCGGCGGATGCTTGCCATCAGGAACCTTGCCCGATGCGGACAAGCGACTTCGTTGATGGCGGCCCGGCAAATCACCTTGAACCCATGCCAATCCGAGCGTGCTCCGCATCCTCTCCCGTTGGTCGAGCGTGCTCTCAAAAGGTTAGAGATGGAGGATTGTAAACACGTTGCTACTCTGTTGGCATTAGGAGTGAAGCTTGGTTCAGGAGATCGGTTTCTTACACAGAAACATAGGGGGCGCTTAAATAAGCCAAAAACCTTACCAGTAACGGAGCCAATCTGGTGGAGACACAGCCAGTAGAGTAAGTATCTAAGCCAACATAGCGGCTTTATGCGACCCGGCGCCAATTAGAAGATCCAGCATCTTTTCCAGTGGAATCAGTAGATCCAGCGTAAGCAGCAGAGACGGAGACATAGTAATAGCCAACAGCAGCAGATACAGTTTCACGATTTAGCTTCTATAATAGTAGATGTACAGATCGTGACCGAGAGGCGAGGAGATGAAGAAGCACACATCTGCAACAGCATATGACTGATATGAAACATAAGAGAGGCTGAACAGTGCCAAGAAGCATTGGAAAGCAGCCATGCGTCTATGCAATCTAAGTGGAAACAGTGACAGCATTCTGGTAATACTCTCACCTTTTCTCCTTCCATGAATTCCGCCAGGCAAATGGGGCAATCCACGGCTCTGAGGGAGTGGACTTTGCGGTAAACTGTGGCTGAAAGTGCTTCTAAATCCTTTTTCTCGATGCCAGATTGAGTTCTTTGGACATCCATATTGGGTGATGGCTCCGACACCACTCGCCATGGCCTGTAGAGCCGTCTGCAGCGGAGCAGGGCATTGAACCCTAAAAGGCATAGTATTGAGAGGAACAAGGCCGCGGTCGCAATAACGCGGACTAAGTTTGGGCCATATGTCGCATTAGCAAAGTCAGGAGTTACCTCCGTCATAGGAGCAGCCGATGAATGCGATTCCTCGCTATCTTGCAACAATTTCCTGCCCTGATCATACAATGAAAATGAAGACATACTCTGTATTTTTCTGGAAACGTGTTCCAATCACAACGAACCTCGAAGGGGGTCAGGCACAATGGCTTCAGAAACTATAAAATTTTCAGTAATTCAACTTGGGGACTGCCTATCCAAGAATATGACAACTGGGGACTGCAAATCAGAAAGCTTGGAGAAATGCAAAGCGTGGAAAATTGAGGAAGCTTCAGTGCTTATCACCCAATAGAGCGGAGTATTTGTAAATGGTACATAACCCCATAACTCCAAGTGTGGATCGGATTCTGCGTGCAGGTAAAGGCCGGACCGAGGCGCCCACAGAAACCCAAAAGCAAAACTGAGAGGCTGTTCAAGCCCCCACTTGCTTAAAACAGGTGGATATTAATTACATGGTGCGAGCGATGCATATATATTCTAAATGTTCATCAGAAAGTGTACACGCTTTCGCTAATAATGGTGGTCACAATGCTAGCTTTGCTACTGCTTCTGGGTCTCTATCTGGAACCAGCAAAGGAAAAAGCCAACCCCTGAATAGTGAGCCGATGGCGGCCTATTGTGGAGAGTTCGTCCCTCACCCACCCAAAGGTGACAGTTGACAGGTTTCTTCATATGTAATGTGCGGCCTATTGTGGAGAGTTCGTCCCTCACCCACCCAAAGGTGACAGTTGACAGGTTTCTTCATATGTAATGTGCAGCCTATTGTGGAGAGTTCGTCCCTCACCCACCCAAAGGTGACAGTTGACAGGTTTCTTCATATGTAATGTGATATGACCACCGGTATGGGGGGTTTGTGAATATAAGTGGTTTATATCACATTGTCATAATTTTTTAGTATTTGCGATAATATAAAAGGGTTATATCACATTGTTTACAAGATAATTATATCCCACTACGATCGTATAAGAGGTTTATATTACATTGTAATATTTTTTTTTGAGTATTTATTATATTTGTCGTTAATTTATTAATAAATTTTATCTAATTTTTATAATTTAATTTTAAAATTAAATTAACTAGTTTTAAATTTTAATTAAAAATAGTTTTTGAATATATATAAGATTTTATTGTTATTTTTATATAATTTTATGTTAGTTATATAATTATTTATTTATTTGGATGATTTTGATTTATGTTTTAGTTAAGTTTAAATATAGTAGACAATTACTTTTTTTGGGGTAAATATTGTATTCTTTCAAAATTGAGATTTAAATGGACACTTTAGAAATGTTAGGTTAGTTTTTAACTAGGGGATCAAACTATAACCAAAAGCGCACTCTTTGCAGAAAGGCATGAAAGGTCACACATTACAAAAAGCTAAGTAGAAATTGTGTACACTAAGAAAATGGGTCATATTGGCCTGGAGATAAAACTATATCATAATAAAAAAATAGACTTAAGCATAACAAAGCTACACCTAGAAATCATAGTCAGTAGCAACAACCTGAATAAGGTCTTTAGTGTTGCTAGATGTACTACCTGTCGGTGGAGAAATTCCCAAATGCTACTCAATACGAACCATGTGTTGATTTACCTCTCTCATGTGACAGTGAAGGTGCTCTAGAGAGTGTAAGATATTAACCTTATGCTTGAAATGATCCGTTAAAATTCTTCCTATGAGAAACTTCAAATGCCAATGCATTGATGGTGTACATGTATAGATCAAACTGGCCTCGGGTGTACCTAACATATGGAACCTAGTTAGCCAAATCCACTAGAACTTATGTATCTAAAAGTTGTTATCGTTGGAAGGTCTCTTCCCATGTTGTGTGAGTTAGCTCCTCCTCGACTGGTCTGGGGGTGAGGTCTCAAAACCTAGCGGAAAATTCTTGAAGCATATGATGAACATGTTATGTCTTCTAAAGTCTCACTCCTAATAATAGGCAGCCCCTAGGTAGTCACCACTCGTTGTCGAGGCATGACAAGGGATTAAGCGCAGACACTAAGAGGGACGGTTGAGAAAATAAACAGGGGGTGTTTGACTCGGGCGGGGCGCAGGGGCACGTAATGGAGGGGGGCAATAGTAAGGAGTCAGAGAGAAACAGAAGATGATGATATAATAAGCCACCAACAAGTTGTGAGAATACAAAGAGGGCATGGGGATGGGCGTGGATTGTTGGAGAGCCTGTAAGGGAGGTTGACCAAAAGAGGCGACAACCCACTAGATGAGGAGTGGGGGGGATGTAGAGTTGTTGATAAAGGCAATGGGGGGAATAAAGCTTTACGAGTGAACAAAGCCAAATACTCAGGAAAATAGAGAAGGAGCAGGGAAAAAAGGACAAAGCTTCAACTTTTAAATTAGAGGCAATAATTAAATAAGGAAACATACATAGGCCATAAAACATAAAACTAGAAGACGTTGCAAGTGTCCAACTTCCATAGGGGTGATGTCAAACGTGCAGTTGTCACCCACACAAAACTCGATGTTTTCACCTGCATGCAAATTCTATAGGCCAAGAAAAGGAAATAACAAGCTCTGGTTGATAAACCGGGGAGCCAAATGGAAAGCATCCCCGTAATGTCGAGAATGAAGGAGAATTTGAATAGGACTGAATATGATGAAGCAATATGGGAAAATGTGATAGGGCCTAGCCGAAGTTCACTAAGGCAGGCTAGCTAAAGCCCCAAGTGTTGATTGTTGTGAGATGAGGAAATAGCTACATACTGATGGAGAGTCTATCTTGTATCAACATCTGAACATCCTCGCACCAGAGGGAGAATTGGAAATCTAGAAATGTCAACTTTGTTTGCCTTACACACAAGGCCATGATCGTCTTCGCAAGACAATGACTCTTCAAAGCTTTTGTGGTACATGGTCTTGGGATCGAGCATATGATGTACAGCTCGACTCAAGTGAAGTTTTATGAGCACGATTATCATTTATTTTGTTTTGGGGGCGTGTTAAGAAAAAGCAACATGCAAAAATTCTTCCTAAGAGAGAAATTTAGAAGACCCGTATAAATGACCATAAAACACTTGTTTTGTTTATTGAAATGCTTCTCGTGTGTGTGTGTGTGTGTGAATTAGGTTTATCTCTAATTCCTCCAACCATTAGAGATAAACCTAATTCACACACACACACGAGAAGCATTTCAATAAACAAAACAAGTGTTTTATGGTCATTTATACGGGTCTTCTAAATTTCTCTCTTAGGAAGAATTTTTGCATGTTGCTTTATATATATATATATATATATATATAAGAAAAGAAGGAAGGCAAGGCATCCATATAGATAAACGAATATCAGGAAAAATATTGTCATCGTGACACAAGATCATTTCCAAATAATTAGTTCTTATACAATTGATAAGATGATCACTCAAACATGTAATCTACCAGCTGTGAATATTAGATCTACATCTGGACCAACGTTTGCTTTGATTATGTTTCTCATAAACAAAAACTTGTTTCTTGGCATCTTGGACGAGCCATCCTTTGGAAGATGTTGTTAAAAGATCTTTTGTACACATTAAAATTCCAATTTATGTGTTTATCCATTCGAATAATAGAATGGTTGAACCATTCTCTCTGAATTGTTTTCCAACTTGATAAATGTCGGTCAAGTGTATCTTTTGTTACATTATTCAATTTTTCACCCACACTTTTATAAGGTAAGGTGAGGATAAGATGATTGGGTATTTTTATTTATAATCAATATTATAAGGTATTAGTCCTTTTTTTATAAAGAAGACGATATATATATCTATATATATATAGATATGAGATTAAGGTTATGTTGAAATAATTATTTGGCCCTAGAGTGAGATTTAAAATTGCTTTTTATTGACTAAGAACTCTTCTTTTTTGGACATAATGAAAGATATTAATATCCCAAAATCAAAATTATATAATAGAAGTGAAGATATACCCCTTACAAACTATTAAAAATTTATTTTAAATAGTACAATTTTATTGAAAATTGATAATAAATCAATATACATTTAAAATCAATCTTAATGTTTCTAGGATGAAGTTGCAGTCGTCAGATATTCCCCCCATGTTTAGCCAAACATTTGGATCAGCCTCTTAACATGTTGATTTTTGGGGCGATTACTCTCCCCAAGTATTTGAGATCATCAACAAGCTTATTGAAGTCAATGGAATTTATGGCATGCGTTCACTCACCTTCCATGGCCCAATTCTTTCTTCCCTTGAAGAAATGCAGGAGGAGGGATTCATGCTCTATGAATGGAGATGACAAGCGACCAAAATTGAAACCCTAGCCAACTACGTGTTGTGTAGTTCCTCACATATGTGGCGATCACTACTTAAACATGGCCTTATCATTGCTCATTCATTCATACACAACTCCATTTTCTAAAATAACTCCTTTGTTAGCCAATTCTGGAGACGATGAAAATTTATTTCTTATTAATGACAAGTATTTATCTCCCGAGATATCCCAAGATGAAAATCAAGCTCTAGATCTCTTGCAATTTCCTATATTTTTCAGTTCTTTCTTTGGTGGGATTCTTTATTTTAAGGTGAAAGCAACAGATTGGTATCTACGCTTGCTACTGGGATTTAAGAATGGACAAGCATCCCTGTCTGATTTATGCGACTTATTCTGAAGGACGACAACTTTAGGAGGGGAATTTACTTAGGGGTTATGACATTACCAAGGATGTTTCAATCTCTCTCATTGCAAGCTTCAACGATGGTGCCATAGGAGGGTGGGGGGAGGGCACCTTTTGTTTCTAAGTCTAAATCCTTTAAGGATGCCCTCAAGCTAGGGCCCAATCCTTCGACACATAAATAAATCTCAAGGCATGCTTTCATTATGGATTAAGCAAATGATAGTCCACCTATTAAAGTAGATCATCGTATCTCCTATGAATCTAACATGGATTTTGGGCTACATGTTGTTATTTTTCCAACTCAACAAGTTTTTTCCATAGGAAATTGCGCTTCAAAATTGGGTACATCAAACATGGACACCAAATGTAGATTTGTTCTTTTGCTCAAAAGGTTTCTTTGTGGTGAAATTTAAGGATTTGTAGGATTCTGATAGGGTTTTTGATGAAGGACCTTGGTTTTAGGGTCAAGATGGGATTTTCATGAAGCCATACTTTAATTGTTTTAACCCTCTTTCTATGCCATCTTTTCCCATGCATTTAGGCTCCCAAATATGCCCCTTCATCTTCTTCATCTAGATATTTTAGCTAAAGTGGGTAACTCAATTAGTCGTTTCATTAAGGTAGATCCCACAAACAGGTTGGAGAATGGCATTGTTACATTTACCCGCATGTGTTGAAGTAAATCTCACTAGTGTGTTCCTGGATAAAGTCCTTCTTCACTAGAATGACCTGACTTTTACTCAACCTTTGGATTATGAAAGTATGACCTTTCATTGTAGACTTTGTCAACAACCAGATCATCTAAAGAATGTATTCCCTTCTTCTCAAGGGTGCTCTCCTCCTTCGACTTCCAAGAATAAACCCTGAGCATGGAATGACCCAAAATTTTCAAAGGAATCTAAGAAATTTTAGTGAACAAGCCAGATAACCCTCAACACCAAAAAACCTCTATAGATAAATCGAGTCCTTCAACTTCAGCTCAACCATGTGCAACACCATCACATCCTTTAGATGTTGGGGTCTACCCCTCGAACAAAGCCACATGAGACATAATTATAGTTTTAGCTTTGTCATTAAGCAAACACAAACATGTCCATGAATCATATCACTTAGATAGTGATAAGGAAGAATCTACAAATGCAAAACCCCAGAATTGGATTTGATTCAAGAAAACACAATTGTTTTACCATCTTCATTTATTCTCGACAACCCCTCAAGGTGGACAAATTTCCGCAAGAAAAAGGGAAAAAAGGATCCTTGGAGGGATCCATGATCATTCTCAAGTTCATCACCCAAGATAGAAGTGTTGTATGGGTTAGGTAGTAAGACCAAAGAGGTAGTGAATGTATTGTTGTGTACTACGCTTATCAATGATGGAAAGATTTATGCAATTGGATATTTTGAGGTAATACAAATCATTTTCATATATATATATATATATATACATATATATATATATATATATACATATATATATATATATATATACATATATATATATATATACATATATATATATATATATATATACATATATATATATATATATACATATATATATATACATAGATATATATATATATATATATATATATATATATATATATATACATATATATATATATATATATATATATATAGTATGGGTTAGGTAGTAAGACCAAAGAGGTAGTGAATATATTGTTGTGTACTACGCTTATCAATGATGGAAAGATTTATGCAATTGGATATTTTGAGGTAATACAAATCAACTTCATATATATATATAGACACTTAAAATTAATAACAAATAATAATTTTTCTTTGTATTTATTAATAAAAACTTATAGTAGATTTTATCGCTTTAAAAAATTTTATAAACTTTTTTTAAATTCACTTATCCTATATAATAAATAATTTGGTATTATTCATTATAAGAACAGGCTACTACATTCCATTTTTTTTAAAGATGTTCCATTAAATGATAAATGATAACTTACAACCATAATCTAGTGTAATAAGAAAACATTATTATAAGTTAAGAAAAATGTGTGATATAGATACATTATTGCACTAGATTGGAAAACTATTATAAGTGAACAACTATGTTTGGTAAACTTAATCCCGTCATTCTCAATTACAATAAGCTAATGGTTAATCCCATTGTTTCTTGATTTAGCCCATGGCCTATACTCTAAACTCACTGATTGGAATCAAAGGAATCTCTTCAAACCTTAATTACTTACTTCCATTTTGCAAGGTTGTTAATAATATTGTCTTGCAACTTGATGCAGGAGCATCTGAATGAAGAGGCAACAGCTGGGAAATATTTTTGTTCTATTTTAATTTGTTTCATTTAAAATTAAGTCTGACTCAGCCATTGTTAGTTCTTAAATTAGGCAAACAGATTAAGTTAGGATTAGTTAAGAACTGTTTGAAGAAACTATTGAGCAACTGTTTCATAACTGAGGAACAGTTCCTCGAACTGTAAAAGAAACTGCTAATGATGTATTGAAAAGGAAACAAGAGAGAAGAGTAGAGAGTTAGCCGAATTAGAGTATGATTTTAAGCCTACTTGCAGAATGTAAAAGAGGCCAATTGTAGGAATTTACAGGGTAAGTTCCTCAGACAGAACACCAAAAGGACACCGCTCACAACCAGATCGCAGATCAATACACCAGTATTTTGACGTGGTTAAAACCCTCAAAGAGGGAAACAGTCCACGGCCTAAGCCAACGCGGCCACTTCAGGCAATTTATTAGTAAAAGAATGAAAATTTACATATGTTTCTCTCATGCACGGATTACCCTACAAATGACCCTCCATGCGCTTTAAATAGAATTCATGGACCAATCGGGTATCAAGCCATGGATCAAGTGTCGGTAATACCGAGGAGAGAATGAACCGTCGGATCACTACATATCGTGACCGTCGGATTGTAAGTTACAAAATGTACAACGGTAAAGAAACACACTTTACCTAACTCTATACCTAACTCTACACTAGACCAAGTTGTACTTAACTATTTCCTATGTGTCGGAATATCCTAACATCCCCCCTTAAGAACAACTTGGGCTAGGATTGAAGGATTTACAAATATGACACAATAGGAGAAGGAAGGAGGCACTAGAGCCTATCCCCCCTTAGTGACAACTTCCTGAACTCGAACCATAAATCAAAGTTTAGTGAACTTCGCCTCTGTGAGAGCCTTTGTGAAGATGTCTGCAACTTGATCATCTGTTGAACAATATTGCACTTCAAGAACATGGTCGTGAATGAGCTTTCTGATGAAGTGAATGTGCATTTCAATGTGTTTGCTGTGTTGATGTTGGACTGGATCTTTGCATAGCTAAATGGCACTTTGATTATCACACCAAAGTGTAGCCGGATGCTGCTGCTGAAAGCCAAACTCTGACAGGATCTGATGAAGCCATAAGGCTTCCTTACTAGCTTCTATGGCACCACGATACTCTGCTTCTGCTGATGAAAGAGAAATGGCAGCTTGTTTCTTACAAGCCCATGTAATAGGTCATGAACCAAGAGTGAACACATAACCGGCAGTAGACTTCCGATCATCAGGGTCACCAGCCCAATCGGAATCAGTGAAACCAACCAATAGAAGAGCTGCTTCGGCACTGTAATGAATCCCAAACTGAACTGTACCTCGAACATAACGAAGTATTCTTTTAGCTGCTTTCCAATGACTTTCACGGGGGTTTTGCATGAACAGAGCAATAAGGCCAACAACAAAGGAAAGGTCAGGACGAGTATGGGTTAGATACAAAAGTTTTCCTACAAGTTGACGGTATAAGGTAGCATCAACTTCAGGAGAATTACAAGTGACTGCAAATTTGACTCCAGACTGAAAGGGAGAAGGGGCTGGCTTACAGTCTTCCATGTGAAAATGACGTAGAATATCACAAGCATACTTGGACTGGGAAAGGGAAATACCCTCCTTGGATTGCAAGACTTGAAGACCGAGAAAATAGTGTAAGTGTCCTAAGTCTGTCATTTCAAATTTCCTTTTAAGGCTAGACTTCACATGGTTTATAAGGTTGGGATCACTACCAGTAAGGATAAGATCATCAACATAAAGAACAAGGATGATAAGAGAGTTTCCCACTTTCTTGGTGTAGACAGTATTGTCAGAATGACACCTAGAAAAGCCAGATTCTAAAAGAAAGCTATCCATTTTGGCATACCAAGCCCGAGGAGCTTGCTTGAGACCATAAAGGGATTTCTTAAGTTGACATACAAGGCTGGAGTCTGTTTGTATGAAGCCATTGGGTTGTTCCATATAGATTTCTTCATGCAAGTCCCCATGCAAGAAGGCAGATTTAACATCCATCTGATGGACTTCCCATTTGAAAGAGGCAGCAAGGGAAAGAACAAGGCGGATAGAGTTCATTTTGGCAACAGGGGAGAAGGTTTCAGTGTAGTCAATGCCTTCAACCTGTGAAAAACCTTTAGCAACAAGACGAGCTTTATGTTTATCAACTTTCCCATCTGGTCCATACTTGGTTCTGTAAACCCATTTGCATCTAACAAGTTTTCGTCCCTTTGGTAGAGGAACAAGATCCCATGTATCATTTGCCAATAATGAATGATATTCTTCATTCATAGCTGCTTCCCAATCTGGATGGCCTGAAGCTTCTGCAAAGGTGTCAGGATCATAATTTACTGGAGCTTGAGCCAGTAAAGAAGAGGCTCTCTCAAACTGAGAACGTGTGCGTCGCTGATCTGTAGGATCACCAGCAAGATCACCTGCTGCATCTCGAGTAGCACGAACCCATTTTGGAAGCTCAGGAGATGAAGGAGGATCCTGAGATGGTGGCGGAGGAATGTCATCCTCACTTTCATCATCTGAAGAAGAAATGTTTTCAAAAGTAGAAGAGATAGGGAGAGGTGGCACATCCGCCGGACTAGGCTCGCAGGCCGATATATTTTCATCAAATTTTACATCTCTTCTAATGATAACATTTTTGGACTTAAATGGAATAAGTCTATAGCCTTTGACATCTTCAGAATATCCAACAAAAGTACATTTTTCACTCTTAGGTTCTAAAGCTTTATGCTTTTCATCTGGAATATGGGCCCACGCTTCACTTCCAAAAACACGAAAGTGACTTACATCTGGTTTGATTGAGCTCCATGCTTATTCTGGAGTGATATTCTTTAAAGCCTTAGTAGGAGTGCGATTTATTATGTAATTTGCACAGTTAATTGCTTCTGCCCAAAAACTAAGACCAAGTCCTTTAGATTGTAGCATACAATTAGCCATTTCCTTTAAGGTGCGATTCTTCCTTTCAGCTACACCATTTTGTTGTGGAGTATATGGAACAGTATGTTGCATTTGAATTCCATTCTCAGTGCAATAGTTGATGAATGTGTTTTTAACATATTCTCCGCCATTATCAGATCTTAACTTAAGAATTTGATGTCCAGATTGTTTTTCAACAAAGGCCTTGAAGGCCAAAAAAGTGTTAAATACTTCACTCTTGAGTTTTAAGAAGTATACCCAAGTGCGTCTGGAGAAATCATCAATGAAAGTTAAGAAATACTTGCAGCCAGAGAATGACACAACTGGAAGTGGACCACATAAATCACTATGCACAAGCTGTAAAGGGGCTGAGGCGTGCCAAGAGGCACGTTTTTCAAAACTGTCCCGATGATGTTTTCCGAGTACACATCCGGAACAAACACCATCTCTGCAAGATACCATAGGAAGACCTGTCACCATATTTTCTTTACATAGATGCTGAAGGGAGCGATAGTTTAAGTGACCAAATCGCTCATGCCAAAGTTTGCTCACTTCATCGTTATGAGCAACAAATACTGAGGGAAGATTTGATGACCCAAAGTTGTGAAACTTATACAACCTTGTAGAATCATCAGCAATGCCAGTAGCCAAAATCTGTTTAGGATCTCTTAAGTCCTTAATTACAACATCATGATGTGAAAATTCAACGATTTTACCTTCACCTGAATGAGTTATCTGATATACAGATAGAAGGTTGCAGGATAAGGTTGGAGCACATAATACATCATTAAACTGACCATTGTCTAGATGAACAGTTCCAGTCCCTACAACATTAAGAGATCTATCATCACCAACATATATATTTTTGGTGTTACAATCATTTAAAGAAGAAAACATGGCTTTGTTTTTGGCCATGTGATAAGAAGCTCCAGAATCAATGAGCCACTCATGAGAATGAGAAGAAGAAGATACATTTAATGCATAGCCAGACCGAGATGCTTGACAACCACATGCAGAAAGTGCCATTCCTGAAGATGAAGTTGAAGTTGAAGATTGCCCCAAATGGATGTTATGCTTCTTCATTGCTGCTTCCAAGGCTTCCATCTTCTTAAAGCATTTTGATTCTAAGTGGCCATCTCGATTACAAAAATTGCAATGTCTATCAGTCTTCTTCCCTTTGTTTTTATTTGTCTTATCATTTTGGTGAAAGGATTTTTCATTTTGGGGCTGAAATTGCTTAGGACCCTTGTTTGGTTTAGGACCATTCTTTTTAGGATATGAATTCTTAGGATTCTTTGAATTTGGTTGCTTTTGGGCGGCTAACGCTTTCTTGGAAGAGTTTCCAAGATTAAGAAGACCAAGGTGTAAGTGTTTTTCTTGTTCTCTTATTAAAGAATCACAAAAAGAGTCAAAGGAAGGGGGCTTGTAGTCTGTTCCTTGAGAAATGAAGGCTTCTCTTGTAGAATGGAAGGTGGAAACAAACACAGAGTAGGTTGGTCCCAACTTTGTAAGAATGGAATAGATAAGCTTACTATATTCTTTCTTAACTTTAACACCTTCCAAAAGATATCTAAGGGTCTTGAACTTGGATAAGAAATCTTCAATGCAAGAAAAAATTTTAGGGTCCAATGTAAGCAACTCATTTTCAAGTTGATGGGCTCTAATTTCATTTTTAATCCCAAAAACTTTATTGATTTGTTTCATTGCTTCATCAGGAGTATCAATTTTTGCAATATGGAATCTAAGATCTGGAGAAATAGACATCCCTATCAATCCAAGTGCTTGATCTTGCCTATTTTCCCATTTAGCAGCTTTATCTTCATCCTTTGGTTTCTTTTCTTGGCCTGAGGTTGTTCTGTAGAGACCTTTACTTCTAAGTAAATCCTCAATGTAAGCCAACCATTGGAAGTAGTTGGTGCTGTCAAGGGTAACTTGGTATTGAATTTCCATTTCAACGGAAACTGAAGCTAAAGATGTTGAAAATAAGTGTTCCAATGGATAGATCTCGAAAAATTAGGCTGGTTTAAAAAAAACGACTCTGAAAACGGCTTCCGGATGAAGAAGTTATGGCTTTTTGAAAAAAAGTTGTTGAAGTTGCCGACAAAGTGCGGGAATGTGCGGAAATGAAAAAGTTCGCCCCCACAAAATGGAGACTTGAACCCAAGACCTCTACTCTCTTAAAATAGCTTTGAACCAATTGATCGAGAGAGAGAGAGAGAGAGAGAGAGAGGGGGGGGGGGTGCTTTGGGTTGCGTGCTTGCTCTTTTTCCTACAAAACAAAAAACACAAAACCCAACACGGACATGAGAGAGAGAGAGAGAGGGGGGTGCTTTGGGTTGCGTGCTTGCTCTTTTTCCCTACAAAACAAAAAACACAAAACCCAACACGGACATGCAAAGAAAACGAACCTTACGGCTCGAAGTTAGCTTTACCCAAAAAACTAAATATTTTCAAAAATGAACCTTGCGGCTCAAAGTTAGCTTTAGCCGAAAAACTAAATATTTTTCTCAATGTTTCTGATTTTCCGAGATCACACTAAGGCGCAGGGAAAAGAGCATACGCATGAGAAAAATCCTTCCTTTCTGTTTCTGATTTGCCCAGATCGCACAGAGTCGCAGGGCAAAGAGCATACGCAGAAATGAAAGGTATAGATCCGGTAATAAAAAAGCTAAATAAACCGAAACCGAAATAAACAGAGAGAAAATAACAGTAAACTGCAAATAAACACTGTATACCTCCAGATCTTAAAAATGACGCAGCTAGGGCTACCGGAAACCTTTTTGCGTGAAACGAAAGGGGTTCCTCACTGGAACAGATGCTCCCAACACAACAGAGCAGTCCTCTCGGCCCGAAAGCAGTCAGAAACAACAGATCTAGGAAACGGCAGTCGGATGCAATTCTACCGGCTTTAGATTTGGATCACCAACAGACGCGGCCCTCAAATAGCTCTGATACCATGTAGGAATTTACATGGTAAGTTCCTCAGACAGAAAACCAAAAGGACACCTCTCACAACCAGATCGCAGATCAATACACCAGTATTTTGACGTGGTTAAAACCCTCAAAGAGGGAAACAGTCCACAACCTGAGCCAACGCGGCCACTTCAGGCAATTTATTAATAAAAGAATGAAAATTTACATATGTTTCTCTCATGCACGAATTACCCTACAAATGACCCTCCATGCGCTTTAAATAGAATTCATGGACCAATCGGGTGTCAAGCCACGGATCAAGTGTCGTAATACCGAGGAGAGAATGAACCGTCGGATCACTACATATCGTGACCGTCGGATTGTAAGTTACAAAATGTACAACGATAAAGAAACACACTTTACCTAACTCTATACCTAACTCTACACTAGACCAATTTGTACTTAACTATTTCCTATGTGTCGGAATATCCTAACACTAATGATATTAGAAGAGTAGGCCAGAGACAGAGACAGAGTATCAATGTGTAATCATATGTTTATTTGTTATATGCAGAGATTAACTTAAACCAGTATAAATGTGTGTTTAAAGTGATTGAATGTTGAATTTAATGTGAGTCAGGGTTTCTGTACAATATAATATATATGTGCAGGCGAATTCGGCGAACACAAAGAGGAGAGCGATTACACAAAGAGGAAAGAGTGAGAACGAGGCAGAGGATCATGATGGATCATTGAATCCATTCGAAGGAAGGACCAAAGAAATGCTTGAAGCATTCGTGATTAAAGAATCACCGAGTTTAAGCTCAGGAGAGAAGAGTTGCATGGCAGAATAGCGGAGGACTAGAACCATTGAGGAACCTAAAACCATAGAGAAACATTGGGGAAGTGTTATAAGACCCAAATAATAGAGGAGCGAAAGATTGAAGAATCGGTGCTCAGGGACCGTTGGATCTGACCGATCAACGGTTGAGATCTGATCGCAGAGAATGGGCGGAGTTTTAACTATCACATCGGAGGAACACAAAAGGGTGTGAATAACCTCGACCTTAGGCAATAGAGCAAGGACCGTTGGATATGTGGGGAGGATCAATGGTGGGGATTTAATCAATGGGGATTTAATCGGCGAATGTCGACGCGATCATCAGAGTGATCGTATCGCAACATTTAATGGTGTTATCGGCGAAGGAGTATTGATGCAAGTGATAAGGTGGACTCGATAATATATCGACGCAGCTTAATGGGATTTGAAATCCATTATTGTGTTACCCCATATCAGATTCGATAGAGGCATGTGTTAAAGTAACCCACGAAACGACGACTGCGATTAGCGATAAAGGAGCCTAGAGAATTGTGCAAGAGCCATGAGATAGGCGAAAGAAGGCATAAAAGACGGGTTTTATGTGTATTTCCCTTTTAAAGGGTTTGTAATGAAACAAAGCACCGATACGTGTTTTTTTATGTGTAAATCCAACCTTATCATGAGATAATGTGGGAACTGATTATATATGCGGCATAAGGGTTAGTGGAAGGTTTATGAGGGTTTATAAAACTGGGCTACTGTAATGAATTCATTCTGCTTGGGTTTATTTAAAGGGGCCTTAATCGTAAAGGTTTGAAGACTAATACACGCAGGTAACCCTGTTCTAGGTAGCCTTGCATCAATTTTGGTATCAGAGCAGTTTTTTCCTTTCTCTTAGTAAAGATGGAGGTAGGAAGAAGGGGACGAGGAAGAGCCATCAGAAGAGCAGTAGATGAAGGGTTAAGAGAAGAGATTAGAAATTTAACTGCACGTTTGGCAGTGGTGGAAGCAGGGAGGCGTAGAGAGCCGGAAAGTGGGGATGATAGTGAGGAGGAAAACATAGCCACGACAGATGGGTCAGATGATGAAGGACCGGAAATTAAGCTATTGAAGTCAGTTTTGTTGGCTAGCAGCAAGCCAAGATCGAAGCTCTCTAATTATGATGGCAGTTTGTCCACAGAGGCCTTGTTAGACTGGATAAGTGAATTAGATAAATATTTTGAGTATGAAGAAATCAACGAAGACAAGAGGGTCAAGTTTGCTGTCACCAAATTGAAGGGACATGCAACATTGTGGTGGGACATTGTACAGGAGGAATGGAGGATATTAAACAAACCATTGATTGAAAAATGGGACAGGATGGTTGCTAGAATGAAGAGCAAGTTTCTACCTAAGGATTATCAAATTTCCCTTTATAGACAGGTACAGAACCTGAAGCAGAGAATGATGACTGTGAAGGAATATACTGAAGAATTTTATAAAATTAACCTGAGAGTTGGTTATGTAGAAGATACCCCTGAGAAAACAACGAGGTTTGTGAATGGTCTACGGATGGAGATCCTAGACGAAATTAGCATTCTTTCCCCTAAGACCATGGAGGAAGCTTATCAAAGTGCTTTGAAGGCGGAGGAAAAGATTGCTAGGAAACAAAATGCCAGAAGAGGACGTGGTTCTGGTAGAGGTTGAGGACAAACCTTTGGCAGAGGTAGGACTGCCAACAACAATGAAGAAGGTAGTAGTTCAAAGACTTTGGGACAGAGTGAAAGGGAAGGTAACACCAGAGGAGGAAGGCCATACCAACGAGGAAGAGGTAATGGTAGAGGTAGAGGAAATGCCTATCAGTGTTACAAGTGTCACAAGTGGGGACATAGGTCCTTTGAATGTCCTGAAAACGAAAAAATTGGGCAGAGGGGAGCATATGTTGCTTAACCCGATGAAGCAGAGGCACCACCACAGGAGGTGGAAAATATGCCAAAAACCAGGGAAGCCTTGGTGTTGAACAAGGTATTGTTAAAACCAGCTAAGGAAGTAGTTGATCAGACACAGAGGAAAGCATTGTTCTGGACTGTATGTAAGTCACACGAAAAATGTTGTAAATTGATTATTGACAACGGGAGCACTGATAATTTGGTAGCTACAGAGATGGTGGAGAAACTGGGTTTGAAGAGAGAAAAACACCCAACTCCATATAGGGTGTTGTGGTTGCAGAAGGGACACCAATTGTTAGTTGATGAACAATGCGAGGTAGATTTTCAGATAGGAAAGTACAAGGATAAGGTGACTTGTGACATAATGCCGATGGACGTGTGCCATATTCTGTTGGGTAGACCATGGCAGTACGATAGAAAGGTAGTCCATGACGGAGTGGAAAATTGTTACAGATTTGTCAAAGATGGGATAAAGCATACCTTCGTACCCATGAAAGAAGAGGAGACAACAGAAACAAGTGGAAGAAAGCATTACTGCTAAGAGGAAAGGAGTTTCTGCAATAGATTGAGGAGAGTGAATTGGGTTATGCAGTTGTGAGAAGACCAAGGGTAGTGTTAGTACACACCAACCTTATTGATTTACCTATGGAGATACAGAACATGCTGCAAGAATTTAGTGATATTGTGGTAGATGATCTACTAGACAAATTACCACCGAAGCGGAGCATTAGTCACCATATTGATTTTATTCAAGGAGCTAGTTTGCCAAACAAGGCTGCTTATCGGATGAGTCTGAAGTATAATGAAGAAATCCGGAAGTAGGTGCAGGAGTTGTTGGATAAAGGACTGATTTGGGAGAGTTTAAGCCCTTGTGCAGTTCTGACTATTTTAGCTCCCAAGAAAGGAGGTGAGTGGAGAATGTGCATGGATTCCCAGGCCATTAACAAGATCACCATCAGGTACAGATTCCCTTTACCTCGGATGGATGATATGATGGATTGTTTGAGTGGAGCAACGTACTTTTCAAAGATAGACCTGAAAAGCGGCTACCACCAAATCAGAATTTGAGAAGGTGACAAGTGGAAGACAACTTTCAAGACTAATGAAGGCTTGTACGAATGGCTGGTTATGCCGTTTGGATTGAGTAACGCCCCTAGCACGTTCATGCGATTGATGAACGAGATGCTGAAGGAATTCATTAGTAAATTTGTGATTGTGTATTTGGATGATATACTTATATTCAACAAGACGAAGGAAGAGCATTTTCGACACGTGAGGTATGTATTTGAAAAATTGCAGCAAAATAAATTACTGATAAACTTGAAGAAATGTTATTTTTTCAAGAAAGAGTTAATTTATTTGGGATTTGTGATTTCTGAGAATGAACTAAAAGTGGATCTAGAAAAGGTTGCAGCTATAGTTAGTTAGCCATCTCCCAAAAGTTTGTTTGAGGTTCAGAGTTTTCATGGATTGGCGAGTTTTTATCAGAAATTTATTAAACAATTCAGTGGGATTTGTGCACCCATGCTGGACACCATTAAGAAAACAAATAAGCCTTTCCATTGGTCATAAATGGCAGAGAAGAGCTTTCAGTTACTCAAAAGGAAGATTATCGAAAAACTGATTTTGAGATTACCAGACTTTAACAAACTTTTCCAAGTTCATTGTGATGCCAGTGGGACAACCATTAGTGTAGTACTCAGTCAAGAGAACAAGCCAGTAGCCTATTTTAGTGAGAAACTAAATGGAAGTAGGTAGAAATACACGTCTTATGACAAGGAATTTTATGCAGTGGTTCAAGCACTAAAGCATTGGAGACATTATTTGTTGGCCAATGAATTTTTCTTATTTTCAGACAATTTTGCGTTGCAGTATATTATGCAGCAGCATAAGCTAAACCATAAACATGCGAAGTGGGTGGAGTACTTGCAGATTTTCACTTTTGCGTTGAAACGCATCAGCAGTTAAGCCAACAAAGTGGCATATGCGTTAAGCACGAGGAATTTTATCCTACAGGAAAGTACAATACAAGTATTAGGATTTGAACATCTTAAGGACTTGTATGAGACAAATGCAAATTTTAAGGAAGCTTATGAAGCTTGCCAAAATCCATTTGTGAGGGATAACAGTCCATGGGTGGACTATAATATGCAAGAAGGATTGTTGTTCAAAGGAGGGCAGTTGTGTATTCTAGAATCTTATATGAGAGAGAACTTAATCCAGGAAAAGCATAGTGGAGGTTTAGCCGGGCATTTTGGCATAGACAAGACCTTGGATCAGTTAAGCCACTTTTACTATTGGCCAAAGATGCGCAGATATGTACAAAGGTTTGTGACTAGATGCAAAGTGTGTCAGCTTGCAAAGGGACACAACCAAAACATAGGGTTGTATACGCCCTTACCCATTTCGAACAGGCCGTGGGACTCAGTCAGTTTAGACTTTATCTTAGGTCTGCCAAAGACACAACTGGGATTCGACTCCATCATGGTGGTGGTGGATCATTTCACCGAAATGGCACATTTCATTCCATGCAGGAAAACCAATGACGCCACACATGTAGCACATTTTTTCTTTACAGAGATAGTCAGATTGCATGGCTTGCCGAAGTCTATTGTTTTAGGCCAAGACGTTAAGTTTACAGGACATTTTTTGTGAACCTTATGGAAAAAATTAGACACCAAACTAAACATCAGCTCAGCTTATCATTCGCAAACCGATGGTTAAACCGAAGTGGTGAACTGAAGTCTGGGAAATTTATTGAGGAGTTTGGTTGGAGAAAATTCTCGACAGTGGGATCGTGTGCTTGCACAAGTGTAATTTTCTTATAATGATTTGCCCAATTGGAGCATAGGCAGTAGTCCTTTCCAGATCCTATACAGAATGCATCCACGGGGAGTACATGAGTTACGGGATTTGGGACAGTTGGAGTGCAGGAGTGCTGATGGTGAAGACTTCGCAAAGGCAATCAACGATCTTCATGAACAGGTGAAATTAAAATTACAGAACAACAGCCAAAGATACAAGCAGAAGGCAGATTTGAAAAGGCGGGAGGTACAATTCAACGTAGGAGACATGGTATTAGCACACCTACGCAAAGAGAGGTTTCTTAAAGGCGAGTACAACAAGTTGAAATGGAAAGAGATTATGCCTTGCAGGATTCTTCGGAAAGCTTACGAATTGCAGTTACCCCCAGGTATTGGAATTTCACCCATTTTCAATGTAGCAGACATGTACCCTACATTGCAGCAAAGGAGGGAGGCAGTTCGGAAAGACGAACATGGGACACCCAGAAAGAGAATGATACGTGGATTAAACAAATGCCCTCAGCAAAGCCTCTAGAGATTGAACAGATCTTAGATACCTAGGTGGCAAGACGGACTCGACGAAAGGAATATTTGCAGTACCTAGTCAAGTGGAAGGGTCATCCTATTGAAGATAGTTCTTGGTTAGATGCTGGCCAGATTCAGAGCGTTGGGTACTCTATTGAAGAGCTCATGGATAAGAGCCATGAATTTCATTTACCCCGGGAGCCTGATGCAGGAGCATCCGAATGAAGAGGCGACAGTTAGGAAATATTTTTGTTCTGTTTTAATTTGTTTCATTTAAAATTAAGGCTGACTCAACCATTGTTAGTTCTTAAATTAGGTAAACAGATTAAGTTAGGTAGTTAAGAACTATTTGAAGAAACTGTTTCGTAACTGAGGAACAGTTCCTCGAATTGTAAAAGAAACTGCTAATGATGTATTGAAAAGGAAACAAGAGAGAAGAGTAGAGAGTTAGCCGAATTAGAGTATGATTGTAAGCCTACGGGCAGAATGTAAAAGAGGCCACTAATATTAGAAGAGCAGGCCAGAGAGAGAGACAACGTATCAATGTGTAATCCTTTGTTTATTTGTTATATGCAGAGATTAACTCAAACCAGTGTAAATGTGTGTTTCGAGTGATTGAATGTTGAATTTAATGTGAGTTAGGGTTTCTATACAATATAATATATATGTGCAGGCGAATTTGGCAAACACAAAGAGGAAAGCGATTACACAGAGAGGAAAGAGTGAGAACGAGGCAGAGGATCATGATGGATCATTGAATCCATTCGAAGGAAGGACCAAAGAAATGGTTGCGTTTGTGATTAAAGAATCACCGAGTTTAAGCTCAGGAGAGAAGAGTTACACGACAAAATAGCGGAGGGCCAGAACCATTGAGGAACCTGAAACCATAGAGAAACATTGGGGAAGTGTTATAAGACCCAAATAATAGAGGAGCGAAAGATTGAAGAATCGGTGCTCAGGGACCGTTGGATCTGATCGATCAATGGTTGAGATCTGATCGCAGAGAATGGGCGGAGTTTTAACTATTGCATTAGAGGAACACAAAAGGGCGTGAATAACCCCGATCTCGGGCGATCGCCGATTGCGATCAAGCGATAGAGCGAGGACCGTTGGATCTATGGGGAGGATCAATGGCGGGGATTTAATCGGTGAATGTCGACACGATCATCGGAGTGATCGTATTGCAACATTTAATGGTGTTTATTGGCGGAGGAGTATTGATGCAAGCGATAAGGTGGACCCAATAATATATAGACGCAACTTAATGGGATTTGAAATTTGTTATTGTGTTATCGCATATCGGATGCAATAGAATCATGTGTTAAAGTAACCGGCGAGAACCGACGACTGCGATTATCGATAAAGGAGCCTCGAGAATTGTGCAAGAGCCATGAGATAGGCAGAAGAAGGCATAAAAGACAGGTTTTATGTGTATTTCCCTTTTAAAGGGTTTGTAATGAAACAAAGCACCGATATGTGTTTTTTTATGTGTAAGTCCAACCCTATAATGAGATAATGTGGGAACTGATTATATATGCGGCATAAGGGTTAGTGGAAGGTTTACGAGGGTTTATAAAATTGGGCTAATGTAATGAATTCATTCCGCTGGGGTTTATTTAAAGGGGCCTTAATCGTAAAGGTTTGAAGACTAATACATGCAGGTAACCCTGATCCAGGTAGCCTTGCGTCACAAATAACCCTACTTCCTATTTACTTTGCATAGATTTAAGGACTCCCAACAACTCGCATATCCTAACGATTGGAGTTCTACTAAATCGCTATGAAGCTTTATAGCTAAATGAGGGAACTTGACATACCATTTGTCTTAAAGTATGTTATGTATTTCTTAGTCAAAGAATCATTGTTTGGGTACCTACCTAACAAATAGATATTTAAGTGTGGGTGTTTGGATGAATGAACATATGTAATGGAAGTCATAATGCATTTCTATAGACAATAACCCTAGATCTTTCCCTCTCACCACTTTATTGGCAAACAATCAAACCTTGGATTTAAAAAATTTCATAACCTAAGGTGCCACACGATAGGAATGTGTTAAATGACTACTTAGAATGACCTTCTGCATTATGCTCCTTAGGGCACTAAGTGGATTGAACATAAGGAAATAACTCATATCGATTTAGCTAATGAGTCTTATAGTCATTAAGTAGGCCACTATGATTTCTTATTGGTTTATTTATATAAACCTACCTTCATAAAACCCCATTACTCTTTTAGGGACCTATTTACCTTAAATATACTACAAGGAGTATTGTCCCACTCATATGGATTTGAATTTGTTTCTAAATCTATTTAGACTTTCACATTTTGTAATAGGGAGATGCCACTGGTAAGCTAGAGAGAGATAGGTAACTTTATAGGTATAGGAGAAATTCCAAAAAATTGGAAAATGCTACCAATAAGACCTTAATGAAATTCTACCTTATCCAATATACCTAGCAATAGATATTGAATCATTAAGAAACCTTGGCCTCATCATATTCCATTTTAATGTTTATTAGGATGGACTATGTTGTATTCACAACTTAATATCATAATGAATTTGATACAGTACACAAAGGAATATATTATTGCTCATGAGGCTTTGTCTCCTCAAACGAGCAAACCAAAGTAGTAGATGGTTCATTTAATATGAAGAAACACTGAGTCAAATCAATGAATTAGTCATGGTTTTGTTTTGACCATGTAGTTGTGGCATATGCATTAGAGATATTAATAGAAGAACCAATCCTCACCACACATATAAATGTTGTGCTTTCTAAAATATTCATTTTCTTTCTACCTTCTATATTTTCATTTTCTTTTAGGTGCAACCATGGGAATGTAATCGTGCAATGTTTTTTTTGCACATATTTGTAACTTCATTTATGTAAACATGGATCTACCCATATGAGAGACAATAATGGTATTAAATTTAGTACTTATCTATGTAATTTCTCACAAAGCCTAATAGATTAAAGGTGTGCATGTTTCTATCATATCTCTATTGACACAAATTCTTGTAGATCTTGGTGAGGAGAGAAAACAAGTTACTAGAATGAAACTATGGTTTGCACTCAATATCGTTAAAGAGCAGAAACTATAATATAAACTTGACACAATCCCGTCCTTAAATAGTAATAGTGTAGGTTTTCATTTTAGGAATTTGTTTGTTATTATACCTAAAGACACCTACTATAGTCCATTTTATTACTAAAAATGGAAAGGAATAGATAAAAAGTATAGTTTGAGCCAAGGAACTAAGAATAATAAGAAAATCTCTAGCAAACTAGCAAGAAAATATCTTCTTTCACAACAAAATTGACAACAAAGTTCATACAAAAATTCATAGGTTATTCAAAGCTATAAAGGCACTGATACATGTTACTTACCTATGTATTGTTGTGAGAGAAGTCACACCTAGTGTAGTGAGATCAAAGTTGAAGCGTTAGATTGAGGGAATATGTTAAGCCTAATTTGGGCAACTACAATGATTTATGGGTTACTTAAACCTTTAACATATGAAAACCACACATAGAGTGACAAATTGAAAATAATATTGTATCATTTCCCACTTATATATGTTTCATTTGAATAAATTCATTTGTAAGGAATGCCAAATTCTACTAATTTTGAAGGAAATTTAGTATAGTTGTGCACCTTTACGACATATAAAAGAGCATACAAAATGACCTGAATACCTCGATACAAGACTAAAAAAGAGTGGCATGTTGAATTTTCATTTTTTTATGAAGAGGATTTTTATTTTTTTTAAGAAATCACCAACATCAAAATATATGTTTTTTTTTTTTTTTAATTTCCAAGTAATAATAATTTACCACAAAAGTTAATCAAGTTCAAATAAATTATGCAAAAGTAAACAAACGAATTCAAAGTCAACCTAATTTAACTTGTAACAAATTTTATAATACCTTGCATTGGAAGGACTAATAATATGGCTAAACAATTACAAAGAATAATCAATTGCTCAAGCCTAGTAAATAAACTAAAACTTTATATAGGTGAAAGCAACAATTGTGTGTTGTGAGTAAGTAGAACAATTTACATTTTATAATACCTTGCATTTAAAAGACTAATAATATGACTAAACAATTACAAAGAATAATTAATTGCCCAAGCCTAATAGCTCAACTAACTTAATCTAAGTGAAAACTAACATTTTTGTGTTGTGAGTAAATAAAACAATTTTAATTCAAGAAAACATGTGCACGATTTCCCTTTAAGAAAGAAAATTTTAATTCAAGGTAACTTGCACGTGTTCTTGTTGTCTTAAATAAAAGGCGTTTTTCATCACTGCTACACATCATTTGCCACATTCCCTCATTGTTAAGCCATGATTGTCATTATGCTTTGGAGAGGAGACTTCCTTGAACATGTGGATTTGGAATTCATGGATTCCAAAGAACAAACCCTCATGTTCCAAATATGGGAAATCTATGCATAAATCCCAATGCAAACCTATAAATTTCTAATACAATGTTATGAGGAAACGCCTCGCCAACTAATGGATTAGAACATAAAAACCCTAACATAGATGGCCAACCTAGATTGTTTTAGAGATATTTCTAAGGCCAAAGACACACTTCGACACCCACTTATCGAAACTATAGATGCAATGATTGATACAATTATGCGTACAAATGGGGAATTGTATATTAAGAAAAAACATCGTGAATATTCATATGGTTTGGATCTGAAGCAATACAAGAATTAAGTATTATCAAAGAAGATTTATTTTCCCTTTTCATAAATCCTTCTATAATTGAAATTTTAAACACCGACAAAGCTCATATTTTTATTAAGTGGTGTACTTACTAACCATTTAATGATGATTGAATGGTTAGATGGTACATGATTTTCAATAAGCTATTTCATAACAATGGGGAAATGACACTATACGTTTTGAGGAAAATGTACCAAAGTTGTTTGGGTAAAACATCTTAAATATTTTCATCACATAGCATTCTAGGGGTTTGATTTGGGGATGCCATAAAACTAACCCAATGCAAGGCACTAGATTCAAAACATCCAAAACCTCCTCCATCCATCTAATATAAAAAATAAATAAATAAACATAAAAAGGTTAAATAAATTTATATAAATACATGTAAAGTTAAGATGGATTTAAGTAGATTTAAATAATAAACTAGCATATATAAATTTTAACTTTAAGTATCTTAAGTAAGGGTATTTTAAGCATACATTTAGTTGAATAAGAATTTGCTATACAAATTAAATAAATCATAATAATATTTGTTATACAAATTAAATAAATCATAGGGAAAAAAATTAATGTTCTTTTTATTAAGAGATTAAATGTCAAATAAACTATAATAATTAAATAAATCATAATAGACTAATTCTAACCTAGATTAATATTACTCTGGAATCTTTTAAGAAAAAGACTTAATGCTTTTATTATCCTTGTTAAACTTTAAAACATCAAGGTTAAGTTGGATGTAAATCAGACCTAACAAGATTATCTAGAAAATAATACCTCAAAATATATTCTTATTGAGACAAATATTAAGATAATATGCCCCTTGTAGTAAGACATCAAGGTTAAGTTGGATGTAAATCAGACCTAACTAGACTACCTAGAAAATAATATTTCAAAAAGGGAAAACAAGGTTCTCAAAGAGTAGGTAATAAGCTTACAAAACAATATGGAAAGAGGGCAACAAGAGTTGATCATGCTGAAACAAGAGTTAGAGAAAACAAAGGCAGTAGAAGAAAAAGACATAGGGACAAGGAAAATTAACAAAGAAAATCAGATGGAAGAGTTTCAATCAACAATTGCAAACATGGAAATGAGGGAAAACAAACTAAAGCAACAAATAGAAGAAGCTAAATCTTGGGTTCAAGTGGTAAAGGAACCATTGGAGGAGCAAAAAGAAACCATGGAGAGACAAATCAAGATGCAAATAACAGAAGAAAAAGCTAGGCAAGACAAGGCCACAAATGTCATCATCAAGGGCTTGAAAGACTATGGAGAAAAAGAAAGAACATATATGTTAGCAAGAGATTTTCTCAAGGACAAGTTGAATTGGACAGGTTATATTCAACAAGAAAATAGGATTGGTTTGAAGGCAAAAAATGGAAGGGATAGACATGTCAGAATTTCATTAAGTATAGAAGACAAGATGAATATACTAAAGAATATGGGGCTACTTAGAGGCACTCATATTTACCTAGATGATGACTTGACACCGGAACATCAAGATGAACGAAGGATGGAATGGGAGAAAGTGAAATCAACAAGAGATCCAGGAAAATGGGTGTGGCTGAAAAATGGAAAAGCCCAGGTGAGTGAGTGCTTAAAAAATAAAAAATGGGTATTTGGGGCTCTCCAGGAGTATCTAAACATGGTGAGTTGGAATTGTAAAGGTTACCCATGGAGGAGAGGACCAAGATTTGGGCCCATAAAAGAAGGGAAAAACATCATTATCCTTACAAAAACCCATGATCATGATGGTTGCAAGTTTCCAGAATTCTAAGGATACAGTAAAATTTCAATATGGAATGAAGAGACTAGTATAGGGAAAGGGCATGGAGGGATCATCATTCTAATAAGAGAAATGTGGAGTGGAATAGCGAAAGTGGTAAAAGAGGATCCAAATAAGCAATTTATATGGCTAAATATAACAAAAAACAAAGTAACATTCAGGTTGGCTGCATGTTACATTTCCCCAACAAAACTCAAAGTTCCACAAGAAGACAAATTTAGATAAAGAAGATGCTTAGGCCACTTTAAAAAGAGATATTGCAGCCTTCAAGATTTTAGGAGATATAGTTCTAATCAGTGAATTTAATGCCAGGACAACAAACAATCAATGTATTCAGTTGCGAAGTGATGGGAAATTGGATAACAATCCTCTTTGGTTAGAGGAGAATGAAGAGCACACGTGGAAAATGACTTCTTAAGATGGGAATGGGAGTGTGTCACAATTTGGCACTGACTTGTTACGCTTATGTAGCCTCTATGACATGGTAATTCGCAATGGCATGAAATGTTGGCCAACATTCGATGGCATCACGTGTAAAACATACAATGGTCAAAGTGTGGTGGACTATGTAATATGCACTTAGAGCTCTATTTGCAATTTGTTAGAGTTCAATATTGAGGCTTGTCCAATTGAGATGAATTCTGACCATATGCCTCTCTATATTAAGTTGGGCATACACACAAGTGGGCTATAAGAAGGGCAGGCCCAACAATGTCATAAGAAAGGGCATGCAAATGGAAGAATCCTCATAAATCAAGAAAACCAAGAGCTCTTTGTTGTTGCTCTATAACAACACTTTCAATGGGAAAAAACAACACAAAAAACAAGGAAGACAATGCATAAATAGAATGCATTGGTAGCAATATGTTGATCCCTCTGATCCACAAAGCCTTAAAGGTGTGCAAAATATCTCGGCCTAAGAAGAGGGTCTCAAACACTTTTCCAACTAATCCTTGGTATGATGAAGAGTGCAAGGCTACTAAAAGATCCCTTAAGGAGAAGGAGACAAACATAGAAAGCAGGAAAAAGTATAAAAATATGATAAAAACAAAATAAATAAATTTATGTGACTTCAAGAAGGAATGAATTAATCTCTTTGGGAAAGCACAACCCCAAAGGATTTTGGTGGGAACTACAACAAAAGAGAAAGAAAATAGATAATAATATATCAGATACACATTGGTTGGAATATGCAAAACTCCTCTATGAGAGAAAACAAGAGAAAAGTATCCCCCCCATAATCAACACTACAACCATGTTATTTTTAGTAGAGGATGTCAAGTGTAGTATAAATTTTTTAGCAAGTGGTAAAACCCAAGACATTGATGGGTTACAGGAAGAATTTTTAAAATGGGGTGTTGAGATCTTGGCCCCAATCATCAAACGAATCTTCAACAACATCACACAAGATAATTTTCCAATTGAATGGACGACAAGTGTTGCTATCCATATTTACAAAAGTGGAGACATCAATAATCCCTCTAAACTATTATGGTCAATCCTCTTCTTGGAAAATTGTTTGGGGGTATGATGGAGTGTAGAATCAGCAGTTGGGAAGAAAAAAGAAGGTAAAAGAGAAAAAGGACAAGATGGTTTTAGGCCAAGGCACATTACAAATTATCATTGCATCACTCTTAGGCACTTCATCGAAAAAATATGGGACATTCAAGTGGGGAAGCCTTTCGTTGCTATGTTGACTTCAAAAAATATTTTGACACTAATCCTAGGGATAAGCTGTGGACAAGAATGAAAGAGCTTGGAATCCCAAATGAATATAGAGTTGTTGTCCATAAAATTTATGAGAAAGTTAGTGCAAAAATCATAACTAAAGAGGGATTTTCGAAATGACTTGGTAATGACATTGGGGTCAAGTAGGGGTGCCTCCCCCCCCCCCAACTTTATTTGGTATATATATTGATAAGCTAGAAGAATGGCTAAACAACACCAATGGAGAGTATTCAACTAGCAGTTTATGTGGTGAAACTAATTTTCTGTTTTGACCATCAAATCCTAATTGTAAAATATGCTCATGGTTTGAGAGAGAATTTGAAGGCCTTAGAGCTCTTTTTGTCAAGAGCTTGGGATGCATGTAAACACTAGGAAAACCATATTCATGATCTTCTATTTGCAACAGAAAAAAAGTAGTAGGTTAGCTTTATATTTGAGGTAAAATCCTTGGAGATAGTGGAAGAGTACAAATACTTAGTAATTGTTTTTCACAACAGGTTCAACTGGGAGACGTGCATAACTGAAAGGATCCAAGGGGGTTGGAGAGCTTCTTACCTTTTTTAGAACAGATGCAGGAAAGCAAAATTATGGGACTGGAAAACCAAGAAATCTCTTTTTGGAGTGTTGGTTGCTCCGATTGTCCTCTATGGATATGAAGTTTGTGGGAACAACATGTCAAATCACAAATGGAGACAACTAGAAAGAATTCAAAAGAACTTAATCATTAGTAACCTCAAAGTCAAATCAATGGTCCCATATGAGATTCTACTAGCTGAGGCCGGAATGTTCCCAATGGAGGCTTCAACAATCATTCGTTTGTTAATTCATTTAAAAAAGGTGGAAAGAATGGATTGATCCAGATCTTGGGGAGGCCCCCAATATCTAAAAAATTGCAATGAATCTTAGTGGGCAGGGAGGAGGCCCCCAATATCTGAAAATTTGAAATGCCAGAAGAAAAGTGGAGAACACCCAGTAAACAAAACCATAACTTTTTTATTTATTAAAACAAATAATAACTGTAAAATCTACATTGTGGTGGATAATATTTCCTTTTACAAAATGTGACTTGTTACTTATAGTCTTGTTTTAGTTATAATAATACAGGTAAACTCCATTGGTGGGTAGATACCATGGGTGGATCTCACTTACAATACCATGGGTAAATACCACGGGTGAATGAATACCATCGGTGGATGCCACTTACAATACCATGGGTGGATAAATACCTTGGGTAGATGATTACCATGGGTGGATTCTACTTATAATACCATGGGTATATTCCATGAGTGGATAAATACCATGGGTCGATACATACCATGGGTGGATGCCAATTTCCATTAAGATCATTCCTCCCTCCTTAAGAAGAAATGGTCCTCATTACGTGAAGTTCCCTCATAAGAAGCCTTTGTTGAATATGAAGAGCCACTGAAGAGACGGGTTTTTTGTGGTTAACCCATAACCGTGATGAAGAAAGATCCGAGGATAGAGATACCATGTAATGCTTGTGACGAATTGTGACACTGACAGTGTGGAGGCTAGCAAATGAACTTCAATGAAGTGTGGATTTGTGGATGACCCATAACCATGACAAACGAAGTTTCGAGGATAGAGATACCCTATAATGATTGTGACCAATTGTGATACTAACAGTGTGCGACCTAGTAAATGGACTTCGATGACAAAGATTTTGTGCGGTTGACCAATAACCATGATGCTGACTATTGATGAAGTAGCAGGTGCCTACATAGCTTGGGGTGGGAGGGCACGTCTCCAAAGAACCCAAGCCATATGTTGTTATTTTGAAACTGATGAATGTGAAATAGGTGCCTACTAAAGCGAGGTGGGAGGGCACGTCTCTCAAGGGAACCCGCTCTGAATGTTGCTCCAGATATAAAAACTAATTTAAAATGGGCATAAATCGGTCAATATAACTCAGAATCTTTATTATAACCTATTTTTGGAAATAGAATGACCATTCTGCATATTCCTATGTGATTGAAATCCCTATCTAGACACTCTGGAAACTCAGATTTGCGTTTTAACTGTCCCACCGTCACAAAAGTTCTAAAAAAAAATAGTTTATTTTAAATCAACGATATCTTCCTCATTCGAACTCTGATTCAACCAATTTTTTTTTTGAAATTGGGTGATTCTTCAAGACAAACTCAGATATGTAATCAATTTTTTGAAATTATGCATAAAAAGCCGCAAAAAATGATAGGAGAGCCACCGTCAACGAATTACCATCAGAAACATTTCTGTAACACAACTGATTTTAAATCAATGATATCTCCCTCATCTGGACTCCGATTCAGCCGATTTTTTTTTGAGTTTGGGTATTGTTTTGTAGAGAATTGAGATCTATTATTTATATTTGTAATTTTTTCACGAGTTTTAGAGCTGATCTACAAACTCGCCTCCCAAATTTTTTTTACAAAAGAATGATTTTTTTTTTTTTTTTCTCGTTTTGCCCAAGAAAGTGTTCTGTGGAGGTCGTATCACGTGCATGAAGTTTGTTGAAGTTGCTGCAAAACTTTGAAACTGAAATGTGCATCAAACCCTCATTCCTATGGAGTCGTAACCTGAATCTGATACCACTAATTTGGATCTTGGGGGGAGGCCCCCAAGATCTAAAAAATTGAAATGATAGAAGAAAAGTGGAGAACACCGAGTAAACAAAACCACAATTTTGCTTTTATTAAAACAAATAATAACTGTAAAAGCTACATTGTGGTGGACAATCTGTCCTTTTACAAAATGTGACTTGTTACTTATAGTCTTTTTTTAGTTATAATACCACAAGTAAATTCCATGGGTGGGTAGATACCATGGGTGATTGAATACCATGGGTGGATCTCACTTACAATACCATGGGTGGATGCCACTTACAATACGATGGGTAAATTCCATGGGTGGATAAATACCATGGGTTGATGCCACATACAATGCCATGGGTATATTCCATGAGTTGATAAATACCATGGGTTGATGAATACCATGGGTGGCCAAATTCCATTTGGATCATGGATGCACATTGTTGACCCAAGATGATTGTTGCAGAGGAGATAAAGCGTAGGAAAAAAACATGGAGGAGGAAAAATGACAAGTGGATGAGCAAATGGGGAATTATTTGGCATGATTGTCCTAATTCCAAAGAGGAGATTAAAAAATGGGTGCTTGAAAAATCCAGGACTACTATGTGGGAAAAACAGGTTGGCAAAAAAAAAAATAAAAAAAAAATTGTTATATGTCAAAATTTTCAACCCATCTCACTTGCATGATGAAAGTACTTATTTGAGTGTCGCTATCAAGGGAAAGGCTAAAATTTTAATAGCACAATTGAGGACCATATCTCACCATCTTAGGTGTGAAACAGGTAGTGGACAACCCCCAAGGAAGAGTGGGAAGAAATAACTTGTATCTTTTGTAGGGCAGGAGCGATAGAAACTGAATGGCACTTCATCATGGAATGTGTGGCTTATGAGGACATTCGTAATCAGTTTGAAAGTGATCTAAAGGTGGACAATTTGAGTAAAGTATTTGAGGAAGCAAGGCTTCATAAATTGTGAATTTCTTGATCAATATTCATGGCAAAAAGGTTGTTTTAGAGGGAAACTCAAGATTGTGATGTCTTGTTTGGTTTGGAGCCTAGGTCCCTTAGAGCACTTGGTCTTGTGGATGTCATTACAATTCCTTCATTCATTCAAATATATTCTTATTGAAACAACTATTAAGATATGATGAGGCTTGCCCCAAGTTTACACATTTAAATTGATTTACTAATTAAAATATAAAAACTTTAATAAAAGATCATATTTTCTCTCTTTTAAATAATGTTTAAATGTTTCTCAATAGAATAAATTTTCTATTTAACGTTTTATCCATGATCAAATCCTAAATCAGAATTTGAGATATCAAGTTCATTTTCTCCAGTTAGGCTTGTTGCATCAAGTTGTAACGTGAACAATAGGTCAATAATCCTGTTTTGTTTAGGTGAATGAAATATCTCTAGAGACAAACGTAAAAATGCCTTAAATTTTATCCCCTTTCTTGGAAAAGGTTGGAAATCCATCTGCTCAAAATCTATGGTAACATTGAAAGTAAACTCCACATGCCCACACCATGCTCTCTCCAATTACGAAGAAATATAAAACTCACAGCTCGGTAGAAATTCCATAAATAGCACAAGCACCCGATGAGAATAGTTTAAAGAGATATGTTTTTGATCATAAAAGAATTGAAAATATAATATGATTTTGATAAAATCTGGTGGAAATTTTTTGAAATGTAAGTTACAACTATCAAGCTTAAGAATCTTGGGCGCTCAAGAGGTTATTGATGGTTCTGAATTCATTTCCACCATTAAAAATGATTCAAACACTCCACAATCAAATTTATTGAAAAAAATTCACCAAATTCCAACAAAACATTTACCAATAAAATGTCACCTCGTTAAACAATGTCGAATTAAACACCACACTCCAAATACACCATGTCATTAAATAACGGTTTGATTCCCAATGCACAAACATGAAATAAATTCAGCTTCTAATCGAATTTACGAGGCCATAGTGTAAATAGGCCACAATTTTCCCTAAAAACAATAGAATTTTTGCTACGATTTTGAGAAAATATAGTAGAATTTTTTTAAAATCTAGGTTATAGCTCTCAAGATTCAGGATTTTGGGTGCCCCAATAGTTTTTGATGGTTATGGATGGTGCTGAATCTATTTCTACCATAATGGCTTAAATGCTCATAGTATCAAATTTCTTAAAAACAAATTCACCAAATTTAAGCGATAAATTCACTGTCACGCAAAATTGTGATACCTCAGTAAAAGGCAACGCATTTTCTAGTAATAGTCTCTCTTTCCAGGGTATTCAAATATGGCTCATAGCTCACACGATGGGGAAACTATTAAAAAATCAATAAAGTACGACCCTAAAAATGCAGGAACTATCTTTGCATTTCATTATTGTTAGCATTCTAAACTTGATGCTTTCATCGTAAATATAAGAACAAATCAAGTTTCATCGTAACAAAAATGATTAGATATTATTACTAATCTAACCTATATGTTGGCAACCATACATTAATTACAAATATTTATTAAACTAGCTCTCATGATATGTGAGAGTGAGAGAAACATTGGAAAAAAAGAATATATAATACTAGCATTTGCACCGAAAGGGAACAAAGACACGCCTATAGGACTACAAAATGGAAGATCCTATTGTTAATGATACATCAGATTGAATCTTCCTAGATAAAACATCATAAAACATTGCCAAGACATATTTGTTTTATTTAGCGGTGTTGATCGGGAAAAATCTCCTGATCAACATTTGGGGAAATCCATGAAGTCAAGATTTGTAACTTAGATCTATATATGTTTAAGTGGTGGTTCTAACTAGTATAATGGGACTAGTTATATTGTGCAACTTTGTAAGGGGATACCTTGTGTCCTTTACTACATTGCCAGTGTGTTGTGGCAAAAACACAACCCCCCATTATTCACTTAATTTTCACTATGGGGACCCTTTAATTGAATGGTTGGTCATATTACTATTTGATTTTGAGAATTTGGATTGCTTCAATGAGTTCAATCTGTTTCTATTTTCCTACCATAATTTTTTGTGGTCTCATTTGGACGTTTGGTATATGGCGCCTAATTGAAGATTGGACATTTTGCACTACCTTGGCCTGTTAAAATGTATAAAATGTCTAAAGTGTATATTACTTTTGTTCCATAAATTTATTTATCTGTAAAAATTTAAATTTCAATTGTAAATATTTTGTAAATAATTTATTTTTATTTTATACATAGCCCCCGAGACCAAGAATCATTCATAGGCTTTAAGCCTTAATTAAAAAAACAAGTGGTACACATATTAATATATCATAGCTTTGGTATCAGAGGAATTCATTTGAAATCCCTGATATCCAAAAGTCCCAAACCTCATACCAAGTGGCTGTAGTTCATTTATATATTATAAAGTGGTTAAAGTATTATGGAGAACCCACTTTTTCTTATATTATTCCTGCCTCCCTTTACGTTACACGTGACCACTTCTGCTCAGCCTGGAAAACAATCATGTGCCCCTCTCATCGGAAGTTTCCAATCAGAGAATTAACATGGGAGTTACGATATTTCACACTTTTGATATGGCCCATAGCTCTTGGTGCTCAGCCCCAGTTTTCGCCTTTGGTTCTTTGAGTCTTAGCGACCTATTTATGCCCCAAGACCATATAAATCATGACTTTTTAAATTTATACAATAGCAGCCCATAGGATGTGACAAGTGGAAGATGTTAGCAAGTATTTGAGAAATGGATATCACAACTTTTAACAATGGAAATAATATAAAACTTGCGATGTAAAGAAGTCCTCGATGAGGAGAGGACGTGATATCAACATTAAACCATTGTTTATATGCTCATCGAATCTAGAGGAATATCGGAAATCAGAGGTTTAAGATATCAAAGGTTTTATGACTGTTACCATATAAAATGTTTTGATATAAGGGGAGGATGCAATGTTCTGATTAGACCATCGTTAATACGAATATCGGATCCTGGCAGATATAAAAAGTCGGAGGGGGAGTTGTATTGGAATATCAACGATGGAGAGATTATTAAAGATTGGAGCGGGAGGTTATATCGCTATCGAAGATTGGAGGGATATGTTGTATCGACATATCGATGGGATTGGAATATCGCTATCAGAGATCGGAGGAGTGTTGTCAGAGTTTTTTAAATGTGTCTCGAAAGGAAATCTCTGATATGCACTACCTCCGATACACGGGAGCGAAAACAATGACATGGAATGTGGGTCCTCTGACAACCTCTTTATTATATAGTTCTGGAAGTTATATGGCCACTTAATATATTGATTTGATTATTGAAAATAGCCACTTTATGGATTGGACTTTGAATATCGGGGATTTCAAATGAATTCTTCCAATATCACAGCTATGATATCAAAGCTTTGATATATGCATTATTTTCATTAGGTCTCTCTCTGCTTTTATCAATAAGACAATTCGTAATATAAAATCCATTTTGTCATATAAGACTTGGTCTTGGTCTCAGGGGATATGTAATGAATTAAATAAATATTTAAAAATAAATATTTACAATAAGGTAATATACATTTTAATAGGCCAAGACAGTGAAAAATATCCAATCTTCAATTAGGCACCATTTACAAACCAAATAACCAAATGAGATCAAAAAGTTATGATAGGAAAATAGGAACATATTGAACTCATTGAAGCAATATAAATTCTCAAAATCAGATAGTAATATGACTAACCATTCAATCAAAGGGTCCCCATAGTGATAATTAAGTGAATAATGGGGGGGTTGTGTTTTTACCACAACATGACACATTATGCATATCACAACTTTTTAAAGGTTGTCACCTTAAGAAGTTTTGATGTTGCGATGCGTCGATATGCTTGATGCTCTGATATTGCGACTGCCAATATCTTTGGACCTCCAATATGTGATCTCCGATATTCTAGACCTCTGATATGCGTTCTCTGATATTCTTTCCTTCCTTAGGCTTCAATCCTTGAAACTTCACCATACCATATATTTTGGTCCAGGAGTCCATTTCTGGACTTCCACATATTGTTGGAAAGCTTGTTCAGAGCACTTTTCAATGGAGAGGGTCTGATGTAGGATTTGCATCCTTATACTACTTGGAAAATGGATACAAACTTCTTTGCTCATTTACTTTTTGGACAACTAAAAAGACATTTACAGTTAGTAACAACAGATGTTCAATATTTTTTGTCAAACATTTTCAGAGTATTTGAATTGAATCAGAGTTTTGAAATGTTGGTCACATCAACTATTGAAATTTGAACTTCTAAAGATTGTTTATTGTTTTTTTTAAAACATATTATACCATAAATGATGATTTTTGAAACAAATTTGACCATAAATGAAAATTTATGCAGGCCTTATGAGGGGGCTCTATTTGTGTGTATAATGTTTCCAAATATTTTACTCCTTTAGTGTATTTTCACACAGAGGTGCAAAGGAATGCGGATAGGGGGAATTGGCTAATGTGGAAGGAAATAATCCTAAAATTCGGATGTTCCATTCTAGAAAGAAATAAGTGGACGCAAGAACTCCGTAGTCTGTTGTTTTCAGGAAAGATAGTTATTCAATTTAATTTCATTTTTTTTTCTATAGAAATTAAATTAGATTGTTGTAACATAACTTAAATGTAAAGTCATATGGAATGCAAAGTAACATGGTCTCTTACATATGTCAAATTCACGTCCCCTCAAATAAATGCAAAGTCTTACCGAAATGCTATTTGAAAAGAAAAATATAACAATTATATTATATCAAAGTTGGTAAGCAATTAAAGTGTTTGCTTCAGTATTGGGGTTATTTAGTAGGTATCTTGTTAGAAAGTTATTGGAACTTTGTGGTGTATGGAATTGTTTGGAATTCATGTTGCGACTAGCCAACCTCCTAGCCCATTCGACCATTCAACCCCCTCCCTCCAGTGAAATATTAGAAACCCATATATATATATATATATATATATATATATATATATATATATATATTCGAAAGGGTGAAAAAAACCCAAAACACAAAGAGAAAGCAATTGCAAAGAAAAACCACAACAGATAGCCTGAGAACCTTACAATAGTGACTTTCCATAACTTTGTAGGAATGATCAAATAACACTGAAATAACACTGAAATGATTGAGAATCGAATAAGATACAACAAAGGAGCATGTAACAACAATATAATGAACTTGCAATGAACATGTAACAAGTTCGAGAGAGACAAGTATAGCAGGCAAATATTTGAAGACATGATGAGTATATTCCTTTACATTTAATAATGAACCTGTTAGCGCTTGGAATTCACCTAGGCTGAGATAGACAAACTCTCAAGGCTACATCAAACCATTTCACCTCGTAGCTAGCCCTACGAGGTATGAGAAGGCTCTCTCGGGTCAGATTCGATAGATCTTTCAATATGATTAGGCTGACCAATTAATAATAAAGATTTTTGGCTAGTAAATTGATAAGGGGGTTGATTTAATGATTTTTGGGGTTTTTGGTGGCAATTGGTGGAAGTGCAATTCAGGGTGCGGGGAATGAGCACAGTTTTTGCAGGGTGATCTTAGGGGCAAGGTAGGAGTGAGTGCTGATGCCTTAATCTGAGGTGGATGATCAGGAATGATAGAGGAGGAGCTAAAGAGGGCAAACAGCCAATTCGAATCCTCTCTAGACAGTAGAAAACATAAATATTGAACAAACTAAAAAGCTGAGCATGTCAAAGCATGAATTCAAACTTTACCACTTCATCTGTCCAATTAGAAGCAAAAGAGAGATGTGGAATACATAAACAAAACTTACAAGAACATGTAGAGAACACACCATCAACACAACAATCCACAAGAATCCACAATGATGTCTGCAAAACCCTGGCCTTCCTTTTCCTTAAATTGCAGAGATAGATATACAATATACAATGAAAGCTTTCTTCCACAAGAGTCCAACCATGAAAATGAGAAGGAGAGAGCATAATATAGACCATCTAGACCATCTAACTCCTTTCCCCACCTCTAGGGGTCGAGCTCAGCTTCCTAGGAGCAGTTTGAACTAATTCTAAACTAAGAACTAGAAAATAGGCAGCCAAACAACTTGCCTCTATTACTTAGCTAACTCATCCATGCATTAATTTTTCACTTTTTACATCATGGAAGCTTCTATAAGGGTAAAGAGAGACAAAATCTATCAAAGTGCCATGAAAATATTACATTTATCCATCATCTACAAGTAAAAATGGTCAACCATAGTCAAAACAGTGTTTTTTGACAAAAAAGGTCAATTCTGGCAAAGTTGGCTCGAATGGTCGCGCCCCTTTGCAGCTACTTTTGAGTGGGTTCCACTGATCCAAATCAGGTGCAAGATGGCTCATTGGATAGCTTGGTCTGTCTACTTTCCATCCCAAGTGGAATTTCTGAATTTGGAGTTGTTTTGCCTCCTCAAAAACCATTTCTCCCAAGGTCACTTTCTGCAACTCAAAAAGTGGGCAGAAAGTCATTTTTTTGATGTATTTTGAGCTTTTGGAGGCTCAAATCTCAAAATCAGGCTTCTCCCAAGTATTGGTAATTTTTCTCTTTGCATGCCCTTTCCAAAAATGCCAAGTTTTCAAAATTCCGAGCAATCCTCCAGAATGGTCTCACCCGGGGTGAGACCATTCCACGGGCAAAAACCTGTAATTTTACCAAAAATTTGCAAAATGCTCCAAAATTCTCAAAATTTTCAGATTTTGATGCTAGATCAAGGCTGATCAGTACCATGATGAGTGAGAGATGCCTCAACCAAGATGCGGAGTGGATTTGTCCTTTTCTTCTTCTTCCGGGCCTCTGACAGCTTTCGTTGGAGAATTTTCATTCTTGCTTTGCAAACATGTAATCTGGCCCAGTAATGTGTCCTCATGTTTCGGAGCAGCTCTTTGTCATGGTTTGCCTTCTCCAACAATCTCTCCAAGCGAAAATTTGCTTGGATGAGCAATGACTCCCTGTCAGCGGGCAATGGGTCCCCAGGCCTCCTGCGGTTCAAGCCTCTGTTACCGCGGATTCTCCATAGTTCATCCAGCTCTTTCTCCGTCTCTAGCTGTTGGTTGCGCTGCTCTAAATAAGTGATGGTCCACTGAGCCATCTCAAGCTTCCGCTGCAACACAAGGTTCTCCTCATCTCTCCGCCGGATGATCTTATCAAAATCTGAAGAGGGAGAGCGGGCATCGCGACCAGTGAAATCATCATGTGCCTCTCCAACTGCCTCATCCTCAACCATGGGCTGCTTACCCTCTCGTACTCCCTGTGCCGATGAAAAAAATGAGGCCCCTTCCACCTGGTGTGGAGATAACACTCGCTGCTCTGAAAATGATGACGAGACCCCTTCCACCAGCTGTGGAGAAAGTACTCGTCAAGCTGCTGCAAATAAGGTCCTATGACCTCTCTGATATGTGACCCTAGGAGAAGAAGCCATGTGTCTTGGAATGCTGGTCTCGGGCTGATGTGATGGCCCTCCCTCCTCGTGAACTGCCTCTGGCTCTGGATGTGGCTGTGTAAAAAACTCTCGGGAGATAAAATCTGCCCAAGGAATGCCCAGCTGGCTCAGCTGATGGGAAACTACTAGCTGGATAAGACCATGATGGCATAGGCTCCGAAGTTGCTGTACTAGGGTCTGTCTCTGAAAGATAGAGACCATCCTCTGAGTGTCGTGAAATAAGTATGCTGAGATGTTCATCATCCTCACTCTGGTGAAGTGCATTAGCATGCGGATATGACCAGGACCTACCCGTGAGAATCTCCCCTCGCATGTGAAGTAGTGCATAATGAGTCTCATGATATCTACATACTCTGCTCGGAGTAACTTGATAGGAAAGTTCCTTGTCAAGTTACGCACATGTGTAGGCCTGACATATGGCTCATAATATACTAGGTCCAGCCACTTGCGCTTCGGCCACACCTCACCCACATTGGGTATCCCGGTAGCCTCTGTGATAGCCTCTGGAGAAAACACAAAATTCACCCCTGCAAGGGTGACCTGCCTGTCATGGAGATGTAGGACAAACAACCGGGCCAACTCTCTGTGATGCTAAATGTGTGACAACCTCTCGCAAAACTGATAACAAGCCATATGCTGAAAACAAGCCACTGCCAATGGGCAAGCCTGCAACTCTGTCAATGATGTGGGCTTTTCTCTCCTGTGGTGACCACCTTTGCCTCCCCTACGAGGCCTCCGCTGTGTCTCAATCTCAGAAGATGATGATCGGTCATCACCTTGCTCATTAGTCTCAGTAGTTGACATGGTATTATTGAGCAAGGTGGAATAAACAAGTCAAAATGACCGCTGCCCTGCCTGCAAAATGCTGTGAAGTATGCTGTTTTCAAGGGGAAACATCATGAGGGACGTGTTAGGGGAGGGAATTTACATATAGGAAAGGGAAAAATATATATAAGCAGGGAATTTTGAAGGAAAACATCACATAATGCTAAACATGTCATTCCATCTCTCACCATTTGCAAATCAATACTTTATTTAGGGAAACTGTGTTTTTTAAGCACCAAGGGAAAGGACAATGAAAATCTTCATCATGGAGGGAATGATGTCATGTGAGTTAGGGAGATGAGGGGATATAGGGAATTGGGGTTAGGGAAACAATGAAACCTTTTTAATAATCACTGCCAATCAATTTTCATAACAGCAGTTCATTTAAACAGGGGTAGTTTCATTTTTGCATTTGTCATTGGGAATTAGGGTTTCACTGTATGCTTTGACATTGGGGATGGAAATTCAATTGCATAAGGAGCTTTGTATGAAGGGAAATTCAATTTGAATTAGATTTTCATATGGGGAATATATAGGGAAAAACAGAGTCTTAAGGATGGGGAAGAATACCATGTTAATGCAAAACCCTAATCACAGCAAAACTGGTCTTTTTTGATAGCTATGCAGCTGTACATTTAATGGATTTTTGTCATGACTTTAACATAGCTTGCAACCTTTGACATATACATAGCAAGATGACATTTTTCTTTATTTTTTATAAGGCTATGCAAATGGCATTTTCACTGTTTTTACAATTCTTGTGTGCATGCCTTGTCATCACTTTCTTTTTGTTTTTTTACAATGTTTTTTACTTTGCTGTGTATTAACATATGCAAATTTGCTGTGTAGAGAGTGTAGGGTTTTAATCATGTAGCATGGGGAAAAGGTAGGATTTGTATGGTTAGAAAGAACTAGGGTTTGATAGGATTTAGGGGTAGGGTTTGTATGGTTAATTTGCAAATGAGATCAATAAATATGACATATTAACATATGTGATTAACATGGGAAAATGAAAGGAGGGACATAAGGAAAGAAAATTGCCTTGAAAAACAAACAAACTGTCATAACATATGCTTGCAAAACAACCATCATTCAACCTATCTTCTATTGTTTTCTTGCATGACAAAACATGACCATAAATCTCCTTTGAATCCATGACACACTCATAAACTTGATAAAGGAGGCATACCTTGGAAAAAACCCGAGCAAATTTGGAGAAATTTGGAGTTTGGATGAATTTCGGTGAGTTTTCTGTGCAGGCGGACCAAATGGTCGCGCACCACCCTGGAATGGTCGCGCACCACTGGAATGGTCGCGCCTGTGTAAATTTACACAGGGAAATGCTCGTGGAATGGTCGCGCACCACCCAGGTGGTCGCGCACACCTGTGGAATGGTCGCACACCTTCCCAAGCGCTGGATTTGCAGAAAATTGCCACGAAATCGCCTTCTTTGCCTCTAGCACGAAATTTTCACTTTCAATTGCACAATAAGAGTGACTAAAGAGGGAAATTATCTTTTATAGGGTCATTTAAAAAAAAAATTAACTTTAGAACCCACTTTCTAATGTTTTCAACTTGCTTTTCTTTTTAACACTGTTTAGAGTCTTTTTGTCCTGAAATGAGCTCTTTTGATGCATTTGACTCCGTTCTTTTTGCAGGTTGACCGCCTGATGGACTGTAGTGAAGGAACCAGGGTTGTTGCCGGCACTTTTACAAATTTTTGAAAATTTCTTTATTTTTACAAATTCCTCATGGCCTTGGACTTAAAAACAGGGTTTTTTAAATCCAAGGCATAAAGTGAGCTGTAGCTGAAGAAAATGATAATGAAACATATGTACAAAATTCCTTCCGGCTTGCTGGGCACTTACTGACCATGACTCATTACCTTGAAATGATTTTGACTCAAAACCCTAGACCTAAGACCATGGGATCTCAAGACAAAAAATAAGAACAAGCATGACTCAATTACATTGTTGTATGACCTGATCCAGCAAAGCCAAGAAGGGAACAAAGACCAGCTCCTCCATTCAGTGTTATGACATGCCTAGTGGGATGCAAAACTGACACTGATGAGACACCTATAAATGCATATGCAAAGAGTTATTGATCACTGATGGAGGGCTCAAGACCGACACTAACAGAACCTTCAATTTAAAGTTTTAACAATAATAGTGGCCTTATCAAATTGAAATAAGTTATGACATGATATTCGAATTAATAGAGGGAATGATTATCCATTTATAATATTAAGAAACTTATAAAATTGTTTGTTTGAGTTCCAGATATATTTGTTTGACGTGTACTAAAATAGAGGAAGAGTTGCAAACAAAATTGCATATATGCTAGTGATGGAATAGGTACAAATAAAAGTGAAATATTTTTCATCCACTGCTATTCATATATACAGTGCGAGCAACGACAACACCAATCTGTATCTACAACAATACGAAGATGAGAATTGCGGGACTGCCAATCCATCAGAAAGTTTTTACATTATGTCTTTGATGAATATGTACAATGTGTTTCAGGAAGGCCTTCAGCTTATTGACAAGGTTAGTAGCTGACTATAGACAATAGAGAAGGAATACCGGGTGAGGAAGGTGTCTGGCCCTTATGTCAAGAAGAGAAAGTTGCTCGGCACGTATCTCTTTACAGTATCCATATGGTAGGGACATGTACTCGCTATCCATCTTGATAGTCTGCAAAAGGGGAAAAACAAGAGTTGATGAATTATTTGAACGCCATAAATGGAAATCATAATCATAATACTATTAGTACAAGTAAAGGAGAGTCTAAAACATTGATGAAATGCAAAAGCACTACAAGTATAGGAAGTTGTGGAGGAGGAAGATTGTGTTTATTTGATAAAGGGGAAAAATATTGAAATTTCAAGTGAGTTTTGCAGCAAATATTTGTAAAAGAAGGAAAGTATATTGAAATTGAACCAAATTTATGCTTATTGAAAGGGAATTAGAAGGGACTAGATGTAGCGATCAGAGTGTAGCTAGCTGTAAAAACTTTGATGCTAACATGGATTCCTCTTGTTGCCTACGTTTGGCGTAAGCATTGCCTTTCTTGCGGGAGTAGAAGCTAAAGGGAAATGGTGGAGAGATGCAAAGATCAACCAAGGTTCTAACTCTGGAGATGAAAGTGAATGTTAAGCCTTGCTAGTCTATGTTACCAATTTCCACTATCACCTTTGGTAATTTCATGCCTTGTGATTTATGTATTGTCAAGCCCCATGCCATTCGAAGGGGAATTTGCCTGTGAGACCCTCACGTTATTGGGGAAAGTGGAACATAAGATGGGTTGAAGGTATCCCATGGCGGGCCTTTGTATTGGAAGAAGTCAACAACAACAAAGGATGGAAACTGAGGGGGTTTTGACTTAGGTGCATAGAAAATGGAAACTATTTTCCAAGTGCTCCGTTGACAAGACCTGCTTCAACCCACATGTTGCACGTGAGGAAAACCTATTGTTCATTTCAAATAAGAACTTTTGCATCGAATTGTTCATCCTCTTTGTGTGTACCAATAGGATGGTGGTTCCTTTTCTCTGTGTAGCATCGTGCAATTGGCATGTTCAATTTTTTTAGCATTTGTTTGTTATGAAATGTGACAGCTAGGTTGGTTGGATATAGGTGCATTGCATTGTCGAAATCCTGCTGCTCATCGCTTGAAAAAAAGTAAATTTTCCTTGACATGAGAAGGTTCCAGTCCTCCATAGTTGGTGTTTCATTCCTAAGATTCATGATTAATTGGTGGAATGCAATTTGAAGAGGGTCGATCCCCTGTTGACGAAATATGGTCGATAGTGTGACGATCGTTTCAAAGCTACGCCAAATGGAATTACCACATGATGTGCCAACATACATGGGGATGTCCTTCACAGGAGGTAGTTGGCCAAGATCACCAACAAGTATGATAAACTAATTTCCGAAAGGCACATTTTGATACGAAGGGAATACCTCCCTTAAACGATTGTCTATGCATGAATGACGTTTAGGCCCAATAAAGCTCATTTCATCAGTTAAAATGTATTTGACATGACAAAGTTTCTCTTGGAGATGTAGAAGTGGTTGGCCCTCAAGAGGATGCATTGAAACTAAAGGAATGCGAAGGGCAGAATGGATTGTAAGTGCCTTTATGTTAAATGCTGCAACACTTGTTGGAGTGAGTAGGAGAAATGGACTTGAATTGGGAGTAGATTCAACAAGGAATGTATCTTTTAGGCAATCAATTAAGTGAGACTTCCCTGTGCCAGCAATACCTTGGATGAGAATTCTAAGTGGAGGAATGGAGGAAGTGGTCCTAAAGTGGGTGAGGACAATGTTGAAAGAAACTTGTTGGGTGGGTGATAGTGAGGCGAGGGAGCGGGGAACTGGAGAGGGGCTAGAATGGATTTGGGTGGATGAGCGATTGAAGTCTATGAAACATATGGTTGTCTCTTGCAAAGTGGAAGGGATAGTAGTATGGGCCCAATTGTGGTTTGAGTCAAAGTCACGATGGCCAAGCATGTCAAGGTCATCAATTTCCATGTTGTTTCTATGGTGTAGCTGAGAAAGGAATTTCCATTCATCCATGTCTATGGATTCAGGGGGTTTCGACATAGAATTAGTGGAGGTGTCATTAGAGAAAGGGGAAAGGGGGTCTTCAGGGGCACGATGAACATGCCATGCAACATACGCATTTCTTTTTTGTTCCCAATGTGAAATGATTGCTTCATCAGTGGAGCCAATGTCTGATGGGAGTGTGCGAAAAGGGAAGTATAGAAGTAGTTCACTCCAACAAAAAGAAGCGTAGCATGCATCAATAGGAGAAGGGATCGAGGAATAGCAAGGGAGGACATGAACAATATTGGAAGGGTTTATTTGTTTCCATTGGTTATGTTTTCAGCGAGCAGAGAAGGACCAGGAACGTGCAACCTCAAGAAGAGTTAGTGTTTCAAGCGAAGGAGGTCTATCCATGTATGCTACAATAAAATGTGGTGTTGGAAAGGGGGCACCTAGACAATGAGAAACACGTCTAAAACCAATTCGACTAACATTGAGGAAAACAAATGAGCAACTACAAAGTGAAAGGGGAAGTTTTTATAGCATGTGGCATGTTTCTTGTGCACCGATGTCCCTATCAAAAACTGTTTCTGTTAAGATTTTTCAGACAACATTAACAACAGGTGCTTCAGGGTGGACAACCTACGAGACATGTGACAACATTTGGCGATAGATTTCTGATCTTGTCTCTGGTTTCACTGCATATTTTGAGATGTAGTGGAGAATAACATGGTGAGACAAAACTGGTTGGCAGTCGATGTTTTCTCTCCATATGGATAGCATGTCAGAGTTGTGTACATTTAACCTGTCGTCATTACGAGCAAGGACATATTTCTTTCGTCCATTGTCATCAATCATCAAAGAATATGTGGGATGCAAATCCCATGGAACTCCATAGCAGAAAACAAGAGTAGGACCTTTTTTGTGAAGACAGGAAGAGGGGTGGCATTTTGTATGCCGTTGAATGCAATTAACAAGGTCCTCGTAGTCCTGAATGCGAGAGGATGAAAATATTAATGGTGATGGGAGGATGCATGGGTCATGCTCTATAGAGCGGTGTACATAAGGTTCACATTGTTCAGAAGGCCGAGGATTCCAAGTAGAAATGTGTTGATCGAAATAGGACTTTGCTCTATCAACCACAGCTTGGTCATGCCAATTGAGGTTGTCCATATCAGGTGCGTTTTCCAGCCAAAGGAAACCATGTATGTGTGCAGAGCCCCTATGTTTCCACTCATAACTGTAAAGATGAGAAAGGAAAATTTGTGAGGCGAGTGTACATATAGGAAAAAAAAACAAAGAGGAGAAGGATGGTTAGACAAAAACATGCACCATAAGTCCTTTGCATGGAAACCTTTTTGCAAGACCTCTTCAATGAAGATTGTGAATCGAAAATGAGTGTACTGTGATGTAAGATGTGGATTCTTGATTATATTGTGGAATATCCATCGAGACAACTCTGATGAATCCGAGGAGGGACCGCTAGGCATAACCATGTGCAGGTCATGCCATTTGGTGTTATTTTCACTAAGGGTGAAGAAGAAAGTAGGGATACCTATTTGTGTGATCATATTTGTGATTTCACCTCTGCATTTGTTCCAGAAGGAGCGTATCCCCCTAAGTCCTGACTCGAAGCTCATATTCTGGTCAGGAAGCATGGAATCATACATGTCATGGAGGCACCCACGAAGGTCTACAACGGTCATTGGCAAGCCCCCTTTGAGGTTTATTTTCATGAAAACAACAACAATTGCTTGAATATGATGCCAGAACATAAGATTGTTATCATAGCAGCATATAAGGTGCAAATCATATTCTTGCATTTAAACTTTTCTAAGGCATGGTTGACCAATCATGGAAACCCTTATGGGGAAGAGTGTGGGGAAGGCCATAGCAAAGAGGCCTTCCATGGTGTATTCATTGACAGAGGAGAGGGAAGGAGAGGGCCAGGAAAGTGAAGTAGTGGAATCAGGATGAGAAACGTGTAGGTAGCTGCATATTTCTTCAAGCTCATAATGGGAATTTGGGAGTGTTGATACAAAAGAGGATGGTTAGAGGTTTATTGGGGTGGGAGGTGCAGGAATGTCATCATTGAAAGTGAGGAAGGCAAGTCCTGGTTCAGGAGAGGAGGAGAGGAGGGGGTGATGTGATGAAGGAGAGAAGAGATATCAGTAGGGTGAGTTGCCAGGGAAGATATTGCAGCTTGGTCCACATGGACATCCTTGTAGTAGGGATCATGGGCTAGTTTGTACTCCAAAGCTACAACAACATGTGTCCTGCTTACAATGAAATCATATGTTTTATGGTCAAATCCATGTCCAGTAACAATAGAAAACAAGCATGGCAAGATGTTGGTAATAACAGTTATGTCTTGGGGGAAACAAATAGTATGACCAGAGTACTTGTATTGCCCACCTCGTTTATGGGTGAATTGTAAGGTTAGGTTGACACATGCTATGAGAATTTCCTATATTTGTGTTAGAGCAGCAAGGACAAATAGTTAGTTTCTAAGGTCCATGTTTTTTGGAAGGGAGAAGCGTTGGGTGGACTTTGTAGTTGCACACCAGGAGACACAAATGTTACCATGCAAGAATCTTGTTTTCATATTTGGGTATGATTCCTTGCATATGGAGCAAACATGCAATGGATAGAGGTCATATATCCTTTCACGAAATCGGTGGTGTGCATGGTTAAAGGCAGGGTTGAACAAATTATGGGGATGGGAGGGTGAAGAAGCATGGGTCGATGGTGGGGTGTGCGATGTAGATGGGAAAGAAGTGGCAGTGAATGGAGGAAGCTAAAGAGAAGGTAGATTGGGAGTAGGGAATGTTGAAGGAGATTGGTTTGGAAGTGAATTTTGGAGATGTTGGGGTTCGGGGTTTGGATAGCTGGAAAGGTTCATGGTTTTAAACTAGCTTTATATTTGAGATGTCTTTGTTTTTTGTAGGTGTCTTTATTATATGCATAGAGGAGTCTCTTGCAAACATTTCTTGAGGGGTTTCCAAAAGACTCTGGCATGTCCATCCTAATACAAACATGGGGACACGAATATTAGTGAATATAGGAGATGAGAGAGAGTAGTATTGAGCACAAAGAAATATTACATGGAGGAGTGTTCATAGGAGGAAGAATGTTTAATGGAAGGGGGGGAAGAAATATAAATTCAAAAGGGAAGGAAATAGGAGCAAGTGTTTTTTTTTTAGAAATTGCAAAAGAGTGTGCACATCCACATATTAGTTGTGTGACATGAAGATATACACAAGGAAAGAAGTATAAAGATGTAAGATGTGAGATAAGTATCTCTCTCTCTCTCTCTATATATATATATATCTATATATATATATAGATATATATTCCAAATCGGGAAAGAGTGTGTCCATTTAAGGCAAGAAGTATAAAGATCTAAGACGAGAGTGTGTAATTTGTGTAGATTAGATCTAAGTGATGTGACCTTATTTGTCGCATCTTCATAGAATAGCTCTAACAGCTTATCATATATATCTCCTTGATGTCTTCAATACTGCTATATGAGGGGACCTTTCATAAGAATCCCTTTCCATTTATTTAGAGGAGACCTTTTCATTGATATGTTCAATGACTTCACTTTCTTCGAGGGCTATGTCTATCCTCAATTTTCCATGAAAGGAATTTTGATGACCCAACCAACTTATATATCTCCTTGCAAAACAAAGTAATTTTACCAAATTTGATTATAGAATGAAAGATACTTACTTGACAAGTGAGGATGAAATCTTCAACTTGATCACTTTGATTGTGGATGAATAAGATGTATTAGCGCTCCCTTTTTATAATCTTCTTCCAAATAAAAGGCCCTTCTTCAATAAAGGAGGTTTCTCCTTTTATGATGTCAATGCCTTTAGATCTATCTTCGATGTTTTGATGCTTCCCTAGATGATATTCTTCAAGGATAAGGATGTGATCCTTTCTGCAATGATAGGGAGCTTGCCTTATAGCTTTTGAAGATGATAATGCCTTCTCGCCTTCAATATAGTTCAACTTCTTTGGTAGTGAACGAATGTAGATCATAAATTCTTCTATTATCTCTAAGATGTTGTGATCTTAGTCATGGAAATGCTTCTTTATACTTTGGGTTGCCTTGCCTTGTAGATCTCTCCATCTTGATGAGGGTCTCTGTGATATTTTGCTAAAGATTATAGGAACCAATACTCTTGGTGGTGTAGACTTCTAGTTGCCTTGATGTGTAGATCTATATACCTTTACTAGGAATAAGGCTTTGGCCTTGATTGATAATCCCAAGACTTCTTTTGAAGTAGACCTTCTTCTTTGATCTAGGGTTTGATTCTTCAATGTAGATCTTTGAACTTTCACTTTGATATTCTTTGACTTGCTTTGATGCCATTCTTGATATTTGATCCTTGAGTGTCCCTTGATGAGATGTCCTTCCTTGAATTTGACACCTTAGCTCTGAAACCATGTTGAGAAATCTAGGGCATTAGCATTAGGTTATTTCTCTTCTATTAGTGACTGCTTATGAATGCTTTTTACTTGTCTAGATTATGATCTTCTTCTTGTTATATTATTAGTGTTTTTCTTCATCAAACAGTAACCAATGTATGAAAATAAATACACAAGAGACACAACATGTAGGCTATGAGCTAGGGCCAAAACCCACACAAATTCTTCTTATAGAGATTTCAATTGACGAATACAAAGACCAAGACCAAAACCCTTGACCTATTAGTTGCTTCCAAGACCAAGACACTAGCTCTCTTAATTGTATTTTCCTTCCTCCTTTTGGTTCCTCTTGAGATCATCTTCTCTCTGAGCATAATGTGATAGCAACGAACTATAGACATACTTGAGATGGCATTGAACCATATCACTTTATTGTCACGAAATTGTCCTTACTACAACATCACCAAAACACTGTAATACTTCACTTAATATTAGCTCCTTTATATCACCGAACCGTGCCTTCTACACATCATCTAGTTGTGGTATAGATACCCTCATCTGAACTGCTATAGCATTGAGACATTTACCCAGAGATCTGAACTTCTCACTATCACTGTCTACCCGAAATTATAAAGAGACATATCCGAACTTCTTTCATTATGGAGATATGAATTGTATCCTAACCAAATCCTTTTTGTCTCTTCTGTTTAGTCCAAATTGTGTACTGTGATATGACATCTGAATTCCTCACTGTGATTGTCCACCGAAAACTACAGAAGAATCTGAATTTCTAGACTGTGTTTTTGCGAAGTGCCTTTACACTATATATATAGTGGTTGGTCTTCATAAATAAGCTGACATAAGCCATGTGAATCGTTGTGTCTCCATAAGGTAAGGCTAACATGAGATCTTTACTTCATCTCGAAGTCGACATGAGGAAGATACTAGTGTTTGTTACTGGAGATATTTATATACATTTGACACATGCCCAAGAAGGGATTCTTTATACATGACATTGACTCTTTGACAAATCCTAAGGCTCTCAATGGGAGCCATCTAAAATAAACCTCTTGCTCATGAAACCCATGAAGCAAGGCATTACAATAATAATTTTATTCTCTTCATTTCATCATTAACAAAGATCATAATTACATTTCATTATGAAGACCAAACCTAGTTACATTTTACAACATTTTTAGGGTCAGATTAAGGGTTCAAAGATGAATGACTACATATGAATTCAATACATAATTTTGAGACATTATTTTTTGAGGCCTTTTAGAAACCCTTGCCCTTTCTTAGGCTAGTGACCACTTAGATGAGAAAATACCTTAACCTATTTTCCATATAAAGTAATGAATGGAAATGAAAAAAATTAAACATACATAACAAATGGAATTCTATGGAATAAATAAATTTGGAAAAAAATAATTACACAAAACAAATTGAATTATAAGCAAAAAGAAATGGTTTTTTATTTCATACATTGAACCAAGGAATCCCTTAAAAAATGAATTTAAATTGGACATATACTTATCTAACAAACTTTTCTTATTGTGTAATGTAATAAAACTAAGCTTTCACAGGAAGATCGATTAGCACATCCCTTAACATATTGGCCATATAAAGGAAATGAATGTAAATGAAAAAAATTAAACACACATGACAAATGCAATTATATTCAGAAACATATGGTTCTCTATTTCATATATTGAATCAATTGATCCCTGAAGAACTAAACTTGGAAAGAAATAAAAACACAAAACAAATGGATTTATATGTAGAAAGAGATGGTTTTCTATTTCATATATTAAACTAATGAATCCCTTAAAAAATGAATTTGAGTTGGGCATATACTTATCTAACTAAGTTTTCCTATTGATGCTTACCTAATAAAATCTATAAATTATCTACAAATCTCAAAATATAATATATAGCAACATTGTAGCAATTACATTTCTTCATTTATTTCTAACACTACTAGAAAATGGAGAAATGAATTCTTGTAATACCTCCAGTAACTTGTAAATATTTTGTTTACTTTTCCTGTCAGATTTACTTTTATAGACTATGGAGCCTATGTTGAGGGTCAATTATGAACACATTATGTACATAAATGTTGTTTTGGCTTTAATATTAAATATTTAAAAAAAATTGCATATGGTTAGCCATGTAAAATTACGGTGGGAAAAGGTGCTAAAGAGAATTTCACATCCCATATAGTTATAGGATAATTGGAAAAGGCCCAAGAAGGGATATAGGTAGAGGTAATTGCCTGCCCAAATTTCCTCTCCCTAGAGATAGATTATCTCAGTAAGGGAAAAAGGTTGGATAGGAAGGTGAGAGGGGAAAATTCTGAAGCAACCTTGTTGGGTTTTTAGCCTAGATGGAGGAGTCCCAATAAAGTAAGCTATTGATGTTTAAATTCCTCAAAACATGACTCTGCCAAAGGAAGGTAGGATGCTGCCAAGACGAATCATGTGTTGGACCAATTGTGGTCACTGTTAGGAAATTGTCTTGGATGTGAAATTGGCTTGAGGGGAAGACCTGGTTCGTGGAAACCAATTCTCGTTGATTGGGAAGAGCATCCCTTTTCCCAATGTAGTTTTCGTGGTAGGCCCAATTTGATTAAATAAATAGTGTTGTATTAGAATGAATTTTGTGTATGTCTGTGTAAGAAAGAAATTCATGTTTGTGTTTATGTATTAAGAGGAAATTTTGTAAGTATATAGTATAGATGGAGGACTAGATAATCTATGTGATCCTGGTATGGAAAAGTAGAAATTCAGATGTAGGAAGTGTTAGATAGTCTTGCTAGAATGGTAAGGTGCATAGAATATTCTTCAATATTTACAAGGGTAAGTATGTTAAAAGAGACGCTAAAAAAAACAAATTATCATTTTGTTAAGTGGGAGTTAGGGGGAGCGAAGTATTTCTCTACAAAAGACACTGCTCGACCCCTAGTAGTCCCATTCAGTAATAACACCTAAGTATAATAATATAAGCATACATGAATATCATAGTCGTTGCATAAAGATATTCAAAAAAATAAAACATGCACACAAAGTAAGTGGCAAACATCAACAGTAAATACTACATTCACATATTATATAGGAAAGAGAAACTCCAATTCATCTTTTGTGTGGATGCGAAATAATGCATGCATGTATTATCCAAAGTTCAAGGAATAGTTAGATTCCAATACCAATGAGAAAGAAAAATTCTTTTATGCTGGAAAATGCAGTCTAGTTACAATATTGCCAACATTTAACTTGAAACTTCTATTAGTAAAATGCCAAAATCAAGAAGGTAGGGCTTTGATGCTAGGCTATATATATATATATATATATATACATGTTTAAACCTAGGTCGACAAATACATCTACCCAGGAAAAAATACATAACAAGAAATTAGAATGTAATAAATACATAAATACCCAGATGACAACAAAGTCTGAGGATGAACACGAGAAATGACCATTCAATGTTCTATCAAATTAACCAGAAATCCATAAAAATATTTAAATACGCAGGGTAATCCCCATTGGAATTTTATCATACATATCTAATTAATTGACTTTCTAACTTTTCAAACCTTGCCTGAAGAAAGAAAGGTCTTGACTTCCACTTGGAGTGTCCCTAAAGCCAAGTGCAAAGTGAAAATAGAAGTCTAAAGTTCCAATGACATAGGTGTGCTAACCTTTCATAAGCCACAATCAAAGTTAAGATGCAAATTCCGACCTAGGCCCTGTTTAGTCCATTTTTGGGTGTCGTGGAGAAAAGAATATGCCAAGAAAGTAATTTCATTTCTAGCAGAGATAGTAACACTTGAACCTGGCTCCTGGCCATTAAGGACACATCAAGAATTGATATGTATCCAAGAAGAAATACTATGAAATGAATATGTGTAGGGTAGGAAGTGTACTCACCCAGAAACAACCAGAAAACATGTGAGCTTCCCATTTATCTGCAAGTAGCAAAGTAACCTTATAATTTATTAACGAATTAAAAAACCCCAAATCTATTGACATGAATCCAAAGAGCTAGTAAATCTTGTTGGCCATAACATATATGAATGAAAATTAAACGTTGAAGCTGGTGGGAGAATTAACCTAACATCTTGAGAAGGGACGAGTTGAGCCTACAAGAGAATCAAAGGACTCAGAGCTAGCCATTGTTGTGGGTAAGGGGTGTCTACACGAATAGCCATGCCATTTTATTATTGACATTAAAATAAAAACTTAACATGAAAATATGTCAAGGGAGTCACATAGGGGTACAAATTAACTTATGAGAACATCGAACAAAATTTCCATTAACATTTACGTGAGAGAATCTCTGAGTCCAATGCCAACCATTGGGGTATGAAGTACATGAATATATTAACAGTGTCTCATTCAAATAAAAAATAAACAGAAATATAGACCTCAACACACAAACAAATACACAAATGAAAATTTAATGACACTCATCCAACGAGTCTAGAACTAGGTGGAGCTAAACTTCATTTTGTGTAGAGACCATAGAGAAATGAGGGAAAGTAGTGCCAATATGGAAACCTCACTAGTCAAGTCCTAATCAACTAGCCATTGATTCATACAATACAATCTCCTCATCGTTCAAACAATGATAAGTCCCAGAAGGGATCAAGTGGGTTTAGGACTTTAGGTTAAAATTGTTACATGCCAAGATATGTAATTACTATGTGATGAAATGACCACCGAGGTGCAGAACCTTAAGTGGATGAACTGCTAGCTTATGCAACAAACCTTAGGAATGATAATAAGAGAAATCCAACTATGTTTGAAGTGAGGAGGACATAATAACTCTCATACTATTGATTGTTGAATGGGTTAGTACTTTTTTATATACATGTTGATAGTATAAGGAAATGTAAATATGTAATATTGTTCAATTTAAATTTTATTGATATTCGGTGAAGGGTGAAAATAGTAAATGTTTTTTTTTACGGAGAGGTGTGTTGTAGGAGGTATTAGAGAAAATCATGTTACAACACTGTGGCCTATTCAAGGGAAAACATAGATAATAACAAATTGTGTCTTATGTTTCACAGAGGAAGAGAAGAAGAATCAATAACATGATAACACTGCCTATAGGACCAAGTTTTGTAACCTTATTAGAACCCAATCCAGAAATGTGGGTGCAGTTAGGTGAATAACATCAATCCACATCTGCAATACTGTTTGAAACAATGCATTATTTAAGAGTGGAAATAGCTAGCATGAAAGTTGATAATGAGACACTGATAAGATATTAAGAAAGAATAGTTAAGAGCTTAAAAAATAAGAAAAATAAAAGAACGTCATCCCCAACCCTTGATAACATGGACAAAGCAAAATTTCATAGGCAGAGGGAGGATAGTGTTCCCAAGAAAAGTCTTACACCCAAGCTTAATGGTGATAAAGAAACAAAGGAACAAGAATTTGAGAACACTTCTCGGGGGAAACCATTTAAACCAATGAAAAAACGAAAAACATAACTCCAAGGGGAGTTTAAGAAAATAAAACCCCCAACATTTGATGGTGAATCTGAGGAAGATGCAGAGGCATGGCTAGTGAATATTAATAAATACTTTTAGATTTGTGAATATGACAGTAATTTGAAGGTTTGCTTGGAAATTTACCAGCTCCAGGGAAAAGCAACCTTATGGTGGGAAGAGATTGAAGTGGTTCATGGAATTGAACAACAAGGGGTAACATGGGATAGTTTTCATCAACATTTCAAAAATAAATACCTAACTGAGAGATATTACAATGAGAAGGCCAAGGAATTTCATGACCTCATATTGGGTTAGCTATCGATGGACAAGTATGTCACAAAATTCACCTCTTTGATGAGGTATTTTTCTTATATACGAGAAAAGAAGGCCAAAGTACAACATTTTATAAGTAGTCTTCTAGTGTCCATGAAAAAATACCTAGAGTTTCACAACCCTAAGACTATGGATGAAGCCATCTGCAACGTGTGGATTTGCTATCAACAACTAAAATAGAAGGAAGAAAGTAATAAACCATGGTCAGGTAAGAAGGGGTAGAAATACTCTCTGAACAACAAGAATGCAAAGGTTGTTGGGTCTAAGAGTTTTAGCTAAGGGAAGTAGAGTAAATTTATTGGAAAAGGCCAGCAGAAATTCAAATCTGAGAATGGATCCAAGAAATTAGAACTACTAGGTGAAATTGATTTTGATAAGGTACAAAAACAACTAATACAATGTTGGTGTTACAAGGGACTACACTACCTCAAAGGCTGTCGTTACCATGCAAAGGCAGAATAAGTAGCAAATGTTCAAGAAGCATCTATAATGGAAAAGGTTATGTGAAGTGTACCTATAATAAATGCCGCCCTGGAGGATCAACGAGATGAACATCAATCCAAAATGGTCAAACTTGAAGGTAAAATATGCAATCATGTTGTTTCAATTTTAATAGACCATGTGGTACGTTTAAGCTATATTTTCCCCAAGTTAGTAGATTTATGTTGATTGCAGGTTAGTAAATTCAAATTTCAGTGGTTGGTTCAGTTGGCCTCTAGAGTGAAGATAAGAGTAACAACGAGAATTGTGAAGTTCCGGGTAGAACTGGTAGGACAACTAACAAAAATAAATATGAACTTTCTATTGTTAGGCTCATATTAAATTTTGATCAATATGGATTCACTGGAAGAAAATTGGTCCATCATCAATTCGAGAGATAAGACCATCAATTATGTTAAGGAAGGAGGTATTAGGAAGGAAATTCAAGGGATAGCAAGGCCTGTAATGTTAAGCCAAATTTAAGCCTCACAGTTGAAGAAATGTATTAGAAAAGGTTGTCAATTTTTTGTAGTTCAAGTAGGATACTCTAACTCTAAAGAAAAGACAACAACCTTGGAAAATATACCTATTTTTTATAATTTTGCATATTTATTTCCTAAAGAGATCCCTAGACTTCCCCCTAAACGAGACATTGATTTCATTATTGAGCTAGTTTTGGGGGCCACATAGTTGTTTAAGGCACCATGTCGCATGAGCATCCCATAATTAACTGAGTTGAAAATGAAATTACAAGAGTTGTTAGAAAAAAACATAACCTACTCTAGTGCGTCATCATGGCGGGCTCCTGTTCTTTTTGTAAAAGGGAAGGATGGTACCTTGAGGCTATTCATTGATTATTGATAATTGAATAAATTAAAAATTAAGAACAAGTACCCACTATCTCGAATCAATGATTTATTTGATTAGGTTAAGGGTGCAAATGTGTCCTCTAAAATTGATTTATGTTCGAGATACCATTAAATACAAATAAGAAGAAATTTGTAATATTGCATTTAAGACGTGATATGGACACTATGAGTTTGTGGTCTTGCCTTTTGGCCTTACTAATGCCCCGACCACATTTATGTGCTTGATGAATAACATCTTTCACCCATATCTAGACAAATTTGTGTTAATCTTTATTGATGATATATTAGCTTATTCAAAGAGTCTGGAGGAGCATAAGGTGAATATGCAAATAGTGTTGCAAACTCTACGTAATAATCAATTATATGTCAAATATAGTAAGTGTCAGTTCTTTAAGGACCAAATACAATATTTGGGGAATGTGATCACCCAAGAAGGAATAGTCATGGACCTAGAAAAGAAAAAGATGATGCTGCCCAGGCCTCTCCCAGGCCACTCCTACCAGGATCTTTCTTCCACCATGCATGTAAAAGCTTGTTTTATGGGTTTGTAATCTCATGATTTAAAAACCCCAATTCATAACTCAATAAAAGATGTGCCATACCATCATTTCAATCCACATAAAACCTTCCATATCAATAAACAATCTCATATATATTTGCTGGATTGCGCCCTTACCTTTAATCTCTGTGACAGTCATAGACCGAATTCTGCAACGGACAAAGCTCGTATAACTATCTATGTATATATCTCTCCTCCCGGCTAGATATATTCCGCCTTCCCCGTTGGTATCGTGTAATGTGCCTCCAATGTCAGCAGTTTCTCAACATTAATCTTATGTTCTCCGCATCAACATACCAGATGTCTTTAGACGCAGCACGCCGGTTATACATATGTCACATAGGCGCTGGCCACACGGAGAGTTATCACGGCAAAGCCATGTATCTCCGCCTCGGTCGGTGTATAATCTATCACAACTGCTCAACCAACAATCCCCTCCCTTCAATCAACAGAATCGACAGAATAAGAATGCGAGTTCTGCTTTCCACTTTCCAATTGACGTCTGTCTGCATATACTTCTATCTGTCTGTCTGCCAGTTCTTAATGCGTTCAAACCTTCATAACAAACAATTCAGGGCGATCTATATCACATGAAGCCCGCAACAACAGTCACTTGAAATAATGCACACGATGGACCGCTTTCAAACATAATAGCGACTTCAAGCCAATATTCCATCAAACGACAGGCAAGCTATTTCAATTATCATTACACAGTATCTGTGCATGAGTAAACAAATAAGAACCAATTGCGCCCACGCAATCTTAACATTATATGACATCAATTTCTGCCATCAAGCACAGAACCATCTCAGAATTTTATTAAATCCAACATATTCATATTTACAATAAAACAGACATTCACACAGAGTTTTCTTCATGGCCAGATATGCAAATCCATGGCCCTTTTACAAACTGCCCGAAGGCTCCCAAGGAGAATCCTTGCTCCCTTCTCACACACACTCCTCACACTTCCTCCTTTCCTTCCATGCCTTTGAGGCTCCCTAATTTATTAAACTTAGCATGATAAAAAAAATCCTAAAATCACTCAACTAAAGCTCATGCAATGCATACATATGGCAAAAGCATCTTTTCATCTTTTTCCCTGTTCTAAAATAGAAAAGCTATCCTTATCACTTAAAGATCCACATCCACTCCTTTATGCCTAAAAGCTCTCCTAGTTTTATTTGAGAATATCTAATTAACTAATGCATGACCCCTATTTCTATTATTTACAATAATTTCCTTTTTGGCTGGATGCTCCCGCATCATACTCCCAAGGTAGAAAAATTTCATGATCTCCTGATCATGTGTTCAGCTTTATGTTTGCCTGGATCCCATATCTTGTGTTGTAACTTTGCACTTGCCGCTGCTTCTGTCTGTTCTTCTCCAGGTCTCCACACTTTATGCTGCTTTGCTCCACTAGCTGTACTCTTGCAATCTTCTGTTGTATTCCTCTTGCTGCTTCTCTTTTGTTTCACTGATACTGGTCTCTTCCGGAATTCCTTCATCATCATTCGCCTCATCATTTCAATTTCTTTGTTTAGCAAATTTTCTCCAGTTTCTTCAGTAAGACCTGTACTCACAAAACAATTGTTAGAATAAAAAATATAAGGCCTCAGTGCCTCTTCTGCTGCTAGTGTCGCTCTACATGTTGCTCTCGCTGTCACTATGAATGTTGCTGCCTCCCAAACTTCCTGTCCCTCTGCAACATTCCTTTGCTTAGCACCTGCACTTTCATCTGCAACTTTTTCCTCAGCTTCCTCTGGCAACACTTCAATATGCTTCTCTGAGTTTCTTCCTAACTTCTCTGTCAGCACATCAGTATGCTGATTCGCATTTACCATGAGACCGTCAGCTACTCTCGCCTTCTTACCATCTACCTCCAGGATATCTTTCTGCTCTCGTGCACTGTACTGAACTCTTTCTTCTGCAATCTCCCTGTCATATCTTGGATTTTCCAACCAATACTCTAACAATGCAATTTCTCTATGGCATTGTTGCAGCATATCATCATCACCTGCATTCATACATAAAATTTCAGTTTTAACAGACTCAATTGTTGCTTTACTTATCCGTGCTACAGACCGATCCACTTCTTCTGCATCCACACGAACTTCCTCTTGTGCTGTAACAGTTGCACAAGGTTGCACATCCTCCTCAGTAAAACTTGTAATCACATCACAATTGTCAGCTACAAAAATACATGGTTTTACATTATCCATCTGATCTGGATTTTCCCAATAACTCAAGAAATCATCAATGATCTTCTCCTCTGTTAACTGCATGCTTATCTGTAAATCTCTTTTCTGCTGTAGTCTCTGCCACTTCACTCTCTTCCTCATTAATAACCCATATCTCTGGTCTTTCTCATTTTCCCGTAACAACTCCATCAATAGCTCAAGCTGAACTGCTATCTCAACTTTCTCTTTCTCTTACTCTTCTTGAGTCAACTGCTTTCTTATGCCATTCGCCTTGGCATATTTCTTCTCTTTGTTCCTGTGGCCTCTTTCTGAACCTCTGCTCTCTCATTTATGACCTTTAGTAGTCATCTCCTTCGCCATAAGTTCCTCACCTATGAGTTGCATGAAGCTTCTACCACAACAAGCTCTCTTGCTGCCACTTACCTCACCAATCCTTCCCTCCGGATCTGGTCTTTTGGTAATCATTGGTCCTCTGCTGGAACCTTTCGAGCATCCTCTACTGCTCCTGTAAGCTTCTCTCATCTGCAACTTTATTCAACCTCTGTTGAATCTTTAGGTTCTGCCACATTCACTTAGAATCCCTTGCTGGACTCCTTTATCACTGCACTCCAGCTGTGATCTGCTTCTTCCTGCTGAGATTTCTTCCCTATGCCTGTAAATCAAATTATCAAGCATAACCTTTAAACCAGAGACAATTAATACCTGTCAGCTCACCTTTCAAGATCCTGTTGATCTTGTTTCACTTCCTCATCCGCACTGCATCTCTGTGCTGCAATATTCATCAGTTCCAAAATCCAACATTCATTCATCACATGCAATTAACTGAACTTAAAAAACTTGAATCTTCAACCAGAACTATTCTAGCTCTGATACCACCTGATGCAGCCCAGGCCTCTCCCAGGCCACTCCTACCAGGATCTTTCTTCCACCATGCATGTAAAAGCTTGTTTTATGGGTTTGTAATCTCATGATTTAAAAACCCCAATTCATAACTCAATAAAAGATGCGCCATACCATCATTTCAATCCACATAAAACCTTCCATATCAATAAACAATCTCATATATATTTGCTGGATTGCGCCCTTACCTTTAATCTCTGCGACAGTCATAGACCGAATTCTGCAACGGACAAAGCTCGTATAGCTATCTATGTATATATCTCTCCTCCCGGCTAGATATATGCCGCCTTCCGCATTGGTATCGTGTAATGTGCCTCCAATGTCAGCAGTTTCTCAACATTAATCTTATGTTCTCCGCATCAACAGACCAGATGTCTTTAGACGCAGCACGCCGGATATACATATGTCACATAGGCGCTGGCCACACGGAGAGTTATCACGGCAAAGCCATGTATCTCCGCCTCGGTCGATGTATAATCTATCACAACTGCTCAACAAAATCGATGGAATAAGAATGCGAGTTCTGCTTTCCACTTTTCAATTGTTGTCTGTCTGCATATACTTCTATCTGTCTGTCTGCCCGTTCTTAATGCGTTCAAACCTTCATAACAAACAATTCAGGGCGATCTATATCACATGAAGCCCGCAACAACAGTCACTTGAAATAATGCACACGATGGACCGCTTTCAAACATAATAGCGACTTCAAGCCAGTATTCCATCAAACGACAGGCAAGCTATTTCAATTATCATTACACAGTATTTGCGCATGAGTAAACAAATAAGAACCAATTGCGCCCACGCAATCTTAACATTATATGACATCAATTTATGCCATCAAGCACAGAACCATCTCAGAATTTTATTAAATCCAACATATTCATATTTACAATAAAATAGACATTCACACAGAGTTTTCTTCATGGCCAGATATGCAAATCCATGGCCCTTTTTCAAACTGCCCGAAGGCTCCCAAGGAGAATCCTTGCTCCCTTCTCACACACACTCCTCACACTTCCTCCTTTCCTTCCATGCCTTTGAGGCTCCCTAATTTATTAAACTTAGCATGATAAAAAAATCCTAAAATCACTCAACTAAAGCTCATGCAATGCATACATATGGCAAAAGCATTTTTTCATCTTTTTCCCTGTTCTAAAATAGAAAAGCTATCCTTATCACTTAAAGATCCACATCCACTCCTTTATGCCTAAAAGCTCTCCTAGTTTTATTTGAGAATATCTAATTAACTAATGCATGACCTGTTATGAAACCAACTCAAGAAAAGATAGAAAAGATAGATCAACGCCTTAGAATTCAGCCTCTTCGAGGGGGAAACCTCCTTTACATTACATAAATGAACAATTCTTGGATGATACAAATGACAAAACCTCCTTTCTATATATAGGAGTCTAAGGAGTCACAATATAATCCAGCCGACCTAACAATAATAATATAAAGCCACAAAAATAACAATAGAGGGATTCTATGGGCACAGAAATAACAATATGGGGGTAATAGGGGCACAACAATATAAATAAGGGGTATAACTACAATAGTAATGGGGTAATCACTAGTATTATAGGGACCCAACATGCCCCTCTCCTTCAAAAAAGTGTTGTCCTCAACGCTTGAGTAGTTCTGGATACTTCTGCATAAAATTCTCATCCTCCCATGTGGAATCTTCAGCGGATAAGTTCTTCCACTTGATAAGATACTCTGAAATTGATCGATTTCGTAGCTGTCGAGTTCTTGTTTCTGTGACTGCTTCCGGTTCCAATATAATTTTTCCTTCCTCGTCAAGTTCTGGCAATATTGTTTGAATTGGGAGCTTGTCACCTATAACCTTCTTTAAACATGAAACATGGAAAACTGGGTGCAATCGAGAAGCTGCAGGAAGCTCCAATTTGTATGCCATAGTACCAATCTTTTGCAACACCTTGTACGGACCATAATACTTTGGTGATAATTTATTATCCTTCTTAGCTTGCTTTAGGGACATTTGCTTATATGGTTGTAGCCGTAGGAATACCCAATCACCTACATCAAAACTTCTTTCACTGCGATGTTGATCTGCCTGTTGTTTCATTCTATTTTGTGCCAACACGAGGTTATCCTTTAAGAGTTGGAGGACTTGTTGTTGATGTTCGATGTGATGTTCCACTGCCTGAACCTTAGAATTTTCTCTTAAATATGATGTGATGGATGGTGGTTGATACCCATAAAGTGCCATAAATGGGGTCATTTTTGTTGCTGTATGGAAGGAAGTGTTATACCACCATTCAGCCAGAGGCAACCATTTGACCCATTGTGTCTGTTTATCAGATACAAAGCAACGAAGATATCCTTCCAAACATTTGTTTACTATCTCAGTTTGCCCATCAGATTGAGGATGATAAGATGAGCTATGAGCTAACTGAGTACCAAGACAAGAAAATAATTCTGTCCAAAAATTTCCAGTGAAAATGGGATCTCTGTCACTTACAATAATCTTTGGGTTTCCATGTAGCTTTTGAACTGTTTCCATAAATGCAGTAGAAACTGTACTGGCTTTAAATGGATGTGATAATGCACAAAAGTGTGCATACTTGGTAAGTCTGTCAACTACCACCATGATGACACTCTTTCCCTCAGACTTGGGTAAACCTGTGATAAAATCCATTGAAACCTCCTCCCAACGTTGGCTTGGAATGGATAAAGGTTGTAATAGACCCGGTGTCTTAATTGTTTCAACTTTATTTTGTTGGCAAACCAAACATTCCGCCACAAACTTTTGAATATCTGATTTAAGGCCATCCCAAAAAAATTCCTTCTTAACCCTGTGGTAAGTTTTTAAAAATCCTGAGTGCCCTCCTAAGGGAGAAGTGTGCAATTCCATAAGAATCTTTTGTTTTAGCTGGGAATTCTTACAGAGGTATAAGCGATCTTTGTACCATAACGAATCATTTTTCCAGCTAAATGTATCAGAAGTACTGGAATCTTGTTGTAGCTTTCGAATAAGTGCCCACACTTCTTCGTCATTCTTCCATTCCTCCCTTGCTTCGTTTATCCAATCTGGTTGGATAATAGAAATGGCACACAACAATGCTTCCACATCCTCATCCTTTCTTGAGAGTGCATCTGCCACCACATTTTGCTTCCCTTTTTTGTAGATGATTTCAAAGTCATAACCCAACATCTTTGTGACCCACTTTTGTTGCTCTTCAGAGGATAATCTTTGTTCTAAAAAGTATTTAAGGCTATCATGATCCGTTTTTACCTTGAAGTGTCTTCCCATTAGGTAGGGTCGCCATTTCTTAAGTGCATGGAGTATTGCCAACATTTCCTTCTCATAAATAGCTTTGCTTAAAAACTTTCCCTTGATTGGACGACTTTCAAAAGCAATGGGTCTTTCATCTTGCATTAGAACAGCACCAATTCCATTTCCTGAAGCATCACATTCCACAATAAAGGTTTTTGTGAAGTCCGGTGTAGCTAAGACCGGTGCTTGGCACATTGCCTCTTTAAGATGTTCAAAGGCCTTTGTTGCTTCCGGAGTCCATGAAAATGAATCTTTCTTCAATAATGTTGTTAGAGGTGCTGCTATTCTCCCATAATTCTTAACAAACTTGCGATAATACCCTGTCAACCCAAGAAATCCTCGCAGATGCTTTATGGATGTGGGGATTTTCCATTCCTTAATGGCTTTAATTTTGCTAGGGTCTACCTTAACTCCTTCATGAGATACAATATGACCCAAATATTCCACCTCCTGGACTCCAAAGAAACATTTGGATCTTTTTGCATATAATTGTTTCTCCTCCAATAGTTGTAGCACCCTGTCAACATGTTCAACATGATCCTTCCAAGACTTGCTGTAGATTAGTATATCATCAAAAAATACTAACACAAATTTTCTAAGGAATGGTTTGAAAATTGAATTCATCAAACCTTGAAATGTTGAAGGTGCATTGGTAAGGCCAAAAGGCATGACCAAAAATTCATAATGACCCTCATGAGTTCTAAATGCCGTTTTTGGAATGTCTTCAATCTTCATTCTGATTTGATGATATCCCGAACGAAGATCCAACTTGGTGAAGTAAATTGATCCATGCAATTCATCCAGTAATTCATCAATAACAGGAATGGGGAACTTATCTTTAATAGTGAGCTTGTTGAGCTCCCTATAATCTGGACACATGCGCCATGATCCATCCTTCTTGTGCACCAATACTACTGGAGCTGAGAAAGAACTTTGACTCGGTTGAATTATACCAGCCTCTAGCATTTCTGCAACCATACGTTCAATTTCACTTTTTTGGACATAGGGATATCTGTACGGCCTGATGTTTGGAGGAACACTTCCTGGAATCAGATGAATAGCATGATCATGATCACGCATAGGTGGGAGACCCTTGGGAGTCTCAAATACCTTGGAATGATTGTCCAAGACTTTTTGGAGATCTGGAGAAATAGATGATTCCAATGTGGAAACATCTAGCGAACATAATTGTGCAATTACACCTCTTTGCTCCTTTTTTAGAAGCTTTGTCATACCATTAGAGCTGATTATCTTTCCTGGTTTCCCTGCAATACCCCTTAATTCAACTTCCTTTCCTTCCGAAGAAAATTTGATGAAAAGTTCTTGAAAATTAAAAGCTATTGTACCCAAGGATTGTAGCCATTGGACTCCTAGTACAACATCAGCACCTCCCATTGGAATGGAAAGCATTGGGCTAGTCAATACATATTCTCCCATGGATAGCTTGATATTATGGCACTTTCCAGAGCAATTTATTGTTCCTCCATTTGCAATCATCACTTGACACTCTGGTGCTGGATATAGGAAGCAATTCAATTCTTTTGCTACCCTACAATGAATAAAATTGTGGGTGCTTCCTGAATCAATCAACACTATTACCTTTTTCTTCTTGATTTGTCCTTCTATCTTGATGGTTTGAGGAGTGGTAATTCCCGCCAATGCATTACAAGATATGGTCGGATTTATTTGTTCTTCATCTAGGCTTTGTTCCTGGAATATATCCTCTTCTTTTGACCTTTCTTGCTCCTTTTCTTCTTCCTCTTCACAATCTATGTAGAATAATTTCTTCTCAGCACACTTATGACCTTTTGTGTATTTGCTATCACAATTGTAACAAAGCCCTTTTGCTCTTTTTTCTTCCAATTGTTGTGGTGTCAACCTTGTAGGTTGTGGAAGACTATGGGCAACAACACTTCCGTCTTTATAGTTGTGAGTGGTATGCTTCCTAGTTGCCATAATTTTGCTTTCCATTTTTCTTGCTAACCTGAATGCCTTCTCTAATGAATCAGGTTCCCAAAGGCGCACATCATGTTGGATATTATCCTTTAAAGACCCTATGAACACATCAATCCTATGCTCCTCTGGAATATCTTTTACCCTTATGTTCAATTTTTGGAACTCCTCAATGTGCTCCATTATTGAACCCTTTTGTTTGAGACTTATCAATTGGCTAAAAAAAGTGTTGCTTTTTGTATCCTCATAATGTGCTATCAATTCTTCCGTAAAAATTGCCCAAGTGATAAATTGTTTACGAGAACAAAGCCATTGATACCATACAAACTGATTTGGTTCCAAATATAAAGTTGCCATACGTACCTTTTGTGTGTTTTGCACATTATTGAGATCGAAGAATTGCTCCATCTGTAATATCCATGTGGCGGGATCCTTGCCATCAAACTTCCTCATATCGATTTTTGGAACATGGTGAGTCTTCGATCCAACATTAGAGTCTATGGAATCATGATTAACATTTCTTTTGTTCTCATCATGAGTTTCCTTTACTACCTTTTCACCATTAGTGACCCTTTCTTGTAGCAACTTCTTCAATTCTTCCATGTCTGTCTTCAAATCTATCTTCAAATTTACCATCGAATCCTCCATCTTAGTTTCCATGCCCTTTATCTTAGATTCCACACCATTTATCTTAGATTCCACGCCACTTATCTTAGCTTCTGTTAGCTTTTGTGAGCGTGACATTTGTTGCACTTGTTCTTGTAATTTTGATATATCATGTAGCATTTCTTCCTCTTCTTCATGAGTCATGCTAGAGCTTTCAGGTTCCTTACTAGGTGTTTGCATTTTCTTTCCTCGGGGCATCAGTTACCGATAATAATGCTTTACTATGCCCTTTGAATTCCGTTAAACCAAGCTTACACAAAAATTTAAAAAAAAACTACACACCTTTTTTCACTTTATAGAAGCCTGATATTGAATCTGATGTATCTCTGTAATTTCGGATCATCCAGTTCTGAAATTGCTACCTGTAGTAGCCTTCTGCGTCCTCTTTCCAATGCCACAAGTCTGAGCCAAATTGGATTCTCCAAGGAAGAGTTATGTGAAATCTCCCACAGTGACTTGCTTTTAGACTGGTTCAGTAGAGCGAACTTGTACGACGTGCCACGAGTCACTGTTTCAACCTTTGAATCTGAAACACACATACAAGAAACTACAGTCCGTCCTCTTTCTGTACCTTTTTACGAAATTTCAATCCGATCCTCAGAGAGAGAGTTATGACGATTTTCCCCAGGTCACCTGTTTTGAATGTAATTCAGGAGTCTGCAAAAAGACCAACTTCCTCAGATCATATCTCCGAAAATATCGCGCAAAAAGCTCTGAAATTCGGACCCAAGGTTCAGCGCCTATTCTTCTCAAATGGGTTTTTTTTGCGACTTCTGAAACGTCACAGAAAAAAAGTTATAGCGAAAATGCCACGATGACCTGTTTGGAGCAGCGAAACCCTAGAATCCAAAGCTCTGATACCAAATGTTATGAAACCAGCTCAAGAAAAGATAGAAAAGATAGATCAACGCCTTAGAATTCAGCCTCTTCGAGGGGGCAACCTCCTTTACATTACATAAATGAACAATTCTTGGATGATACAAATGACAAAACCTCCTTTCTATATATAGGAGTCTAAGGAGTCACAATATAATCCAGCCGACCTAACAATAATAATATAAAGCCACAAAAATAACAATAGAGGGATTCTATGGGCACAGAAATAACAATATGGGGGTAATAGGGGCACAACAATATAAATAAGGGGTATAACTACAATAGTAATGGGGTAATCACTAGTATTATAGGGACCCAACATGACCCCTATTTCTATTATTTACAATAATTTCCTTTTTGGCTGGATGCTCCCGCTGTTATAGCTCCAAATCTCACTCTTATGGTTTGTGATGCTGCACTTATGGCCTAGGGCAACCCCTCCTTCCAGACCTGGTCCAAAAATTTAAAAAACAGTGTTTTATTCCCTATACGTGACTTTGCCCTGTGTTAAACGCGTGTACACGCGGGTATGTCATACCCAACCCGCGTGTATCTATTAAAACACTTAAAAAAATATAATTTCCTCTTTTTCGGGCGGTGATCGCGGGTTTACCTGCTGGATCACCTGTTAGTGCCCGTGGCCCAACTGTTCCCAACCAACTCCTAACTAAAAAACTACTTTGGAGAGGGTATAAAAAAACATCAAAGGGAAGGCCAAGGGGAGAGAGAAAGGAGAGCAAGATTATTATGCTGAGATTTTTCCCTTAGACCAGGTCTGAAGTCCTTGGTGCATTCTGCACTTCCCCCATTTTGCATAAGAAACCCTTGTTTCCATGTGTATTGGTGATCATTCATCCTTGACATCATCATTGAGTAAGACTTGGAAGGAGCTCTTGTTGGAGGCTGGAGGCTGGAACGAATCCGGGAGGAAGCTTGCTTGGAGCCTGCTGAAGGTGTTCAGGTGATATCTTTCCGATATATGTACTTTATTTGCCTTTATATATAAAGAAACACGTCTTTGTTCCCGAATAATCTTTCTTTATGCTTATGAGATTCTTGTGTTGAATTCTTATGAAAGTGGTTACTTAAAGATTTTTTATAACTAACTTTATAGCATAAAGATGATTTATATATAAACTTCTATACATGTACTGTTGTATTCTTTGATTTGTTTGTCTTGCAGGTCAAAGAAAGAAGAAGGGAACTCCAAGAAGGGTTTGCACCCTAACGGTCTTCTCGAACGTAGGACCTTAGGTATGTACCCTAAACATTAGAATTTTCTTAAAAGTAAAAAAGATGGCTGTGTGTGTGTGTTTCTTTGTATAAGCAATTTTCAGTCTGGTAGAGTCTTAGCCCAAAGGACCCTAGGGGTACTTTCCCTTCAACCAGAATTGGCGACTCCACTGGGGACAACACTCTTGTTGTTCCTAGTTTGGGTAGTCCTCAAGCCAATCAAGGCTCAGTCCCTCTGTTTGTTGGTTCTGACTGTCTGATATTTTCTTGAACTCCAAGCTTTTCCAGTTTTTCAGTTTGTGTTTTTTATTTTTCTTGAAACACTTCATATACGCACTTTTTCTGGATTACAGAAGCGTATATACGCAAGTTGCACTAAGTAAACCCGCGTATACGCAGGTTTCCTTAGTTACAGTCGCGTGTACACGCATTCTGCAAATAATTGCAGGCGCGTATATCACATAATTTTCAAGATTTATAATTTTTCTTTTGGCTGAATGTCTGTCTGGTGGTTTGGGTCAGTTTAAAACAGTCAATTCCCAGTGACAGTTCTCTGTTTAACATGGGGCATCTTGTTTCGAACTCTCTCTAGTTATAAGGAGTGCTAGTCTTGTTTTTCGTTGATTGCAAGCGTCATTGATTTTTGACACACAAGGTTTCTGTTTAAGAATCTTGATTGCTCTGTTTCGGCAGAGTGGGAAGATTGTCTTCAAATCTTTGTGTCCATTTTGTTTTCATGACATTTATGTTTGCTTAACGAAATCGTTTTTATGACCATTTACTCCTTTGTTTCGGGAAATTTGCTTGTTACCAGTTTCTTGAAACTTGTCTTTTGATATTTTGGACTTTCATTGCTGCTTTTGATTGTCAAAAGCGTTTTCGAACACATTTTATTTTTGTTGAGTTTTCATCATTTGAAAGGTGTCAATTCACAAAAGTGTTTGATGGCTTGTTTATCAATCATTAGTGTCAGTTTTGTTTGAGAGTTTTCCTTTGAAAAAGACTTTTTGGTTTGATTGAAAGAAAATCTTTTGAAAGTTTTTGAGTTTCGCTTTCTTAAACTTGCTTCTCATCTGATTTCCTTTTTCGCGAAGTGAAAGTGCCTTGTTTTTTATCTTAAAACTTGTTTTTATTGTTTGGACGAAATGATTAGTAACAAATCATCTTCTATCTAAGCATTTCAGTGGCAAGACAAAATTTGGTAAAGCAGCAACTTTCCTTCTTTGTTTTTAGAGTAGTCTTTGAATCGTGCATCCACATTTAGTTCTTGCATTAGGGAAAGATTTGCATCTCTTTTTAGGCATATTTAGTTTTGTTAGTTTTTGTGAGTGTGGAGTCTGAAAAGAAAAAGGAAAAAATTTTTGTTTATATTACAAGTGCCTTCTGAACCTCATAGAAATTGCTATTCATCGAAAACAAAAGTGCATGTGCATGTAGCTAGGTTTTATTAATTTCTTTTGCGTCCATAAAACACCACAAGTTTCACCTCCATTACCTTTGACTTAAAGAACAGCCTAATAAAATCAAGCGCTTAATTAAAATCCACTAGAACTTTTTGTTTTAGTTATTACACCAACAAGTTTAGGATTTTAGGGCCTTGGATTAGGCGAGTGGAGAGTTAACTCTCCAAGGCCACACAAAACGTCAAACATAAGAGTCTGATTAAAGAGAGTAAATCCAATAGCGTTAGGGAGACCAGGAAAGCTCCGGATCTGGGAGTTAAGCACGAGGGTCTGTGAAGACAGGGAAGAGAGATACCCCCTCTCCTACTTGTCCGAACTTACCTCACGACTGTTCCGCCTGGCTTCTGCGACGAGTTGGTACCCATAGTTGCCTCTCATAGGGATCTGCATAGGTGGCTGCGGAGGGGAATCCCGTGGCACCTGAGGTCGACGTTGTATCACTCTCGACAGTACTTCCGGAGGGCACCCTTGCGAAGCTTGGGGGCTTGCACCGGCGCAGACTGTTGTTAGGAGGTCAGCGTAACTTCCTCTGATACCTTCGCTGATAGGACTGGGCCCTCATCATCCCAGACTATCCTCGGAAGGCCCTTTGATTCACTTTCTCGTATTTTGGTGTCCGGTCTCAATCACCCGGAGCGGAAATACTTGAAAGTTGTTTGACTGGCTGTATCTTTAGGAACTTTATACTGTGTGCTCTGTGCTCCTAGTCGGCTTAGCTTTTAATTTTTTTTGAGTCTTTAGTTAGATCTTAACAAAAAAATTCAAAGTGGCTGACCGGTCTCCAAGACGGTCTCGAAGACTTCGTGGTCTCTCGCCACCTAGTTTAGAGCCTTCTCCTAGAAGGCGCAGAGGGAATACTACCGGTGGGGTCCGTCCCACGCCGGCTGACGCATCGGGGATTGATCCTCCTCTCGGGGATATTAGCGGCCAAGCAAGGCCTGGTACTTTTGAACAAGAGAGGGACGCTCCAGTCTTTTCTCAAGTTCGCTTTCAAGCGGAGGATAACGTAGAGGTAGAAGAACTTTCAGAATCATTAGTGATTCCAAATTCTCCACTACCATCTAGTTACCCAGACGTATTGCAATACGTTGGGCCTCCATTATATAGACCAGCGAGTCCAGGTTACGCTACGCGCTTACCATTTATGATCACTACTGGAAGCATGGCTTCCACGAGTGCTGCGACTATGCAAACCCCAACATCGGTGCAAGGGGGAGGAACCATTTCCATCCCCTCCGCTTCCTTGTTCGGATCGTTTGCTAGCACATCTTTGGTTGGGTCTACCTCCATTCCGTCCACGAGTGGAAATGCCCAAACCAATGCTTTTAGTACTGGTTCCTTCCTTTTTGGCACCCAATCACAGGGTATTCCGTCAGTTCCGTTCAGTGCCGCTACGTCCATGATGGGCGGATCGGCTTCATTTCAGGGTTTTCCTTTTGGAAGTGGTCATATTCCACATTCCAACCCAACGGTAGGATCCATGCCTTTTTCTTCAATAGGACAAAGCAGCAATCCTTTCCAAGGTTGGAATAACCCTGGGGTTAGTAACGCAGGAACTGCGAATCCATTCATTGGCCAACAAGGAAGTAGGCCGTATTCCACGGTTAGCATGTTTCAAAGTATTCCTCCCCTCGCTTCGGCTTGGAACCCATATCAGGGGTTATCGACTCCTTACAATTCTATAGGAGGAAACTTTGCAAGCTATGGAGCTTATACGGCAGGAGTTGGTCAAACTCCGAATTTTGCTGGACCACAAGGCTTGCCCTTTGGTTCAGCTGGTTCTACTGGTCACTTGGGGCAGCCTGGTGCCTCTCAAATCCCAGGACAATCTTTTCAGAACTTGGGGAGTTCTGCCCAGTCTGGGTGGAATCCCCTAGGTCCTCCTAGGCTTCCATTTCTGGCAACGTTAAACTTGCCAGATCTCACTAAGCTAACGAACGACCCTATCAGATACAATCCAGCCTGGCCTCCGGTCCCAACCAAACTCCCTTCGGACATCCCAAAATTCGAAGGGAAGAGTGGTGAAGATCCGGGCGATCATGTAACCACATTCCATTTGTGGTGCTCATCTAACTCCCTCATCGAAGATTCGGTTAGGTTGAGACTTTTTCAGCGCACCTTGACTGGTAATGCGGCTAAATGGTACATAGAGTTGCCAGGGGGCAGCTTTACATCGTTCGCAGACTTAGCTAATATCTTCTTGAATCACTTTCAGTTGCCTGTCCGCTATGATGCCGGAACTGAACTTCTGGCTACCTTTCGTCAGGATAAGGCAACCCACATTTCTGATCACATACAGGAATGGAGACGGAGAAAAAGGCTCATTAAAGCCGAAATCCCTCCGGAGTACCGTCTAGAGTGGTTTTTGAAGTCTTTGCAACCTGAGATCTCCAAGGATGTCTCCATGTCTGGGGTCTATTCTGAGGAGCAAGCCATTTTCAGGGCCCAGCAGTTAGAACTGATCTACTCTCAGTCTGGGATCCTCCAAAAGTACTTGCCAGATGCTCCTGGATCTAAGGTTGATTTAGCTAAGCCAAAGCCAGGTCCGCATGCGGATGGTATCGTGGGGTCTGTAGACTCGACTACAGTGAACTTGTTGAATCAATTGCAGCAGTTGTCATTACAAACTGCTCCTAACAACCAAGTCACAATGTCTAATCCTCCTGCTTCCCAAAATTCTTCCATTAACGCCGTCCAATCCGATAACCCCAAAGGAAATCAAAATTCCAATGGGAAAAAGAAAGGACGTGGTAAAAAGAAGAACTCGGATGGGAAGCCCGATGCAAATAAATCCGGCAACAACGCTGGTGGTGGTAAGGGTGAGTCGAGAAAGAAAGTCAAGTTTCCTTGCAAGTTATGCAGTGGGGACCATCTAACTCATCTTTGCCCTAGAATCGAAGACGCTCAGCGCTTGTTAGCACAGCAAGGGACTTCTAGTTCGCAAGCTGTGTTGACTAACCCGTTTCCCCAAGGGCAGCAACTTCTTGCTGGCGCAAATTCGAATCCTGGGACCTCCTCAGGGGGCAACCAGGAAGGGGAAAAAGCATCAAATGTTTTTATGATGGGTTCAAACGTTAACGTGACTACTCGGTCACGTGATTATGGTGAAGCCGAAACATCTAAGGATAAAACGGTTCCCGGAAGTAATGACCTTCATATTGAGCGACCTCCTGTTGAGACTGTACCTAGGATACCGAAAGGTTCCGCCAAACGCGCGACAATTAACCCCAATGCTAGAGCTGCTCAAAATTACTCCATTGTGGAGGATTTGGCTCAAAGCCCATGTGCTATGTCCGCTTTGGAAGTTCTCCAGTCGTGTCCGTCTCAGAGAAGTGCTTTACTCTCCGCCATTGGAGCAGTCGATTCAGCTAACTCTCTAGTGCTCTCTTTTGACATGTCAAATGTCAAAAAGAGACTCCCTCATCATATGGCTTTTCAAGTAAAGTCAACATACCGGAAAATCAATATTTTTCGCACCGTTATAGATGAAGGAGCTTCCACATGCGTCATGTCCATGTCTTGTTGGAAGGCTATTGGTTCACCTTCGGCTGTTCCTTCACCAACCGTCTTAACTGCATTTGATGGCCATTCTCACAAGCCGCATGGGATTATCCCGGCCTTTCCTATATGTGTTGGAGGGAAGGTCGTTAATATCGAAGTTGAAGTCGTAGATGCTAACCTAGACTATAATCTCCTATTAGGAAGGAACTGGGTGTACGAGATGGAAGCCGTTGTTTCGACTTTGTTTCGTGTCATTTGCTTTCCTCATGAGGGGAAAATCGTTAAGGTTGATCAATTGGACTATGCTCCAATCGATCCTCAAGCAACCTCCGACTCTACTGTTCCTTTGGTGGATAACCCTCGCCCGCCGACTGAGAATTTAGGAGTAGGGATGTATTCCTCATTGATGGGTACGTTTGATCTTCCCTCTCCTTTTGCAAGAATCAATGCTATTTCATCATCCAAGGAATCTTCTCGAGAGGAGTTCTTCCGAACTCATCATTTTTCCGACCCTTGGACCTTGCCTTCACCTACGACCACATTAGTTGAAGGGCAAGTTAATGGAATGGCATTTCCTATATCTGCAGCTGAGCTTAGATATCAGGCTATCGTAGACTCTGCAGATAACCATTCTACTCCCTTTTCCGAAGAGGAGCTAGATGGTCATGTGGCCCCCGCTTGGAGCTTTGATTCTAACTCTGCCTTGGACTGCTTAGATTCGGTTCTACCCTCTGAAGAAGCAATCCTCGAAATTATGATGGGTATAGATCGACCTTGGGAAGACTTACACCATCGCTCATATTTTCTTCCTCCATTGCAGGAAGTAGAATCTAGATTCTCCGAGCTCGTTGGTAGTGATGTTTGTACGGTATCGAACCCTTTGGCTCCAACACACACACGTGCTGAAGGTAATATGTCGGTAATCTCAAAAACGATACCTATAAACATCTCTAAAAATCCTAACATCATCGAGAATATCTTCATCGGAAGTGAGTGTTCCCCTGAAGAAATTCAAATTTACACCGACCTATTCAAGGAATATCGTGATGTATTTGCTTGGTCTTATGAGGAAATGCCCGGCATTGATCCTTCTATAGTCCAACATGAGATCAAGACGTACGAAAACGCAAAACCGATTCGTCAAAGGCTTCGGCCGGTTAACCCTAGGAAAGCAGCGGCTATCAAAGCTGAGGTTGAGAAGCTGCTAAGGGCGAGTTTTATATACCCTGTTCCTCTTACGGATTGGGTTTCGAATCCAGTCCCTGTGGACAAAAAGCAAGGAACAATCCGCGTATGCATCGATTTTAGGGATTTAAACAAGGCTTGTCCAAAAGACAATTACCCCACGCCATTTATTGATCAAATTATTGACGAGTGTGCGGGTAATGCGATTTTCTCCTTTATGGATGGTTTCTCAGGTTATAATCAAATCTCTATTCGTCCTGAGGATCAGCATAAGACTGCCTTCATATGTCCCTGGGGTACCTTTGCATATCGAAAGATGCCCTTCGGTCTTAAAAATGCTGGAGCCACCTTTCAGCGGGCCATGTCTTACGCTTTCCACGACATCAAACATATCATCGAGGCATACTTAGATGATCTCGCTGCTCGTTCTCGAAAGAGAACTGATCATCCTAGTCATCTTCGATTAGTCTTTGAGCGATGTCGTTTTTACAAAATCCGGTTGAATCCTAATAAGTGCGTTTTCGCGGTTACATCAGGTCGGTTGTTAGGGTTTATAGTTTCCAATGAAGGGATTCGGGTTGATCCCTTCAAGGTTGAGGCAATAGTTCAGTTGCCTCCCCCGTCTTCAATTCGTCAACTTCAAAGTCTTCAAGGGAAAGCCAATTTCTTAAGAAGGTTTATAGCAAACTATGCCGAGATCACTAAAGGGTTCATGCGTTTGCTACGGAAAGGAGTTCCATTCCTGTGGGACGACTTTGCGCAGCGGTCGTTTGATGCTTTGAAAAAGGCATTAGTCTCTGCCCCGCTTTTGAGTCCACCGGATTACGGTAGAGACTTCCTTTTATATCTCGCTGCAGCAGAATCTACCATTGGTATGGTTCTAGTTCAGGAAGACGATGCTCTTGTCGAGCACGTGATTTATTATTTGAGCCGAGGCTTGATAGGCCCTGAACTCCGCTATTCTCCAGTTGAGAAGTTGGCCTTGGCAGCAGTCCATGCTGTCCAGAGGCTCCGTCATTACATTTTGCTACGCAAAACTTTTGTCTTAGCGGCGGTCAATCCATTCCAATTTGTCCTCAGTAGGCGAGTGATTGGGGGCAAATATAATAGATGGATAGTCATTTTACAAGAATTCGACCTCGAGTTCTTGTCCGCCAAGTCTAAGAAATCTATGGTCTTCGCGGAGCTAATTTCTGAGCTTCCTTGTGGAGAGGATGTTGTTTATGAGGAAAGTTTACCCGACGAACATATATTCCTCATCTCTTCACAAGACCCTTGGTATGGAGATATCATTGTTTATCTCCAGACTTCGAAGTTTCCCTCTACTTCCTCCAAGGATGAACGTCGCAAGTTACGTCACCTGGCTAAAAACTATGTTATCATTGGTGACACTTTATACCGTCGAGGGGTTGATTCAATTCTTCGACGTTGTTTAACCTTAGAGGAAGCAGAGTCTGTTCTTAATGATTGCCACAGTGGAGCTTGTGGTGGTCATCTATCCGGGCTTGCTACAGCCCAGCGCATCTTACGTGCCGGCTACTTTTGGCCTTCACTCTTTAAGGACTGTGTGGAAGCGGTAAAACGCTGTCACCCGTGTCAAATTTTTACTCGCAAGATGCGCGCACATCCAGCTCCCCTTTTTCCCGTTGTCACCGTCGGTCCCTTTACTAAGTGGGGTATTGATTTTACGACTTGTAATCCGCCTTCAGCGGCAAATCACAAGTACATTATCGTGGCTGTAGACTACTTCACGAAGTGGGCTGAAGCCATGCCTACTTATAAGAACGACAGTGACACGGCAGCTTTGTTTCTTTTCAATCAAGTTATCTCAAGATTCGGTATCCCAAGAGAGATTGTCACTGACCATGGCAGTCATTTCCAAAATCAGCTAATGTCCGAATTGGCTTTTAAATTAGGTTTCCGTCAAGAGCATTCGTCTCCTTACTATCCTCAGGCCAATGGACAGGTCGAGGCGGTCAATAAAACTCTCAAGACGATACTCCAACGGACAATCGATAAAAATCGGTCCAATTGGCACATTATGTTGTATCCGGCTCTTTGGGCATACCGAACCTCCGTTAAAACGGCTACTGGTTTTACTCCTTTTCAGTTAGTTTACGTGGTGGAATCTATCTTTCCGGTTGAATGTGAAATTCCATCTCTGAAATTGGCTGTCGAGCTTCTTCCTGAGACTTCGAGTCTCGAGGAGCGCCTAGTTCACCTGGAACATCTCGATGAGCAGCGTCGAGATGCCACCACGACGAATGAGGCCCATAAGAAAAGGGTCAAAACTCAGTATGATAAGTCTGTCAGACCTCGTGTCTTTTCTGAAGGTGACCTTGTCTTGGTCTATGACCAAGATAAGGACGCCTTGGGGGCAGGCAAATTCAAGCCTATGTGGTACGGTCCTTTCATTATCAAACGAGTCTTAGAAAAAGGATCGTATGAGTTAATTGATTTCGAAGGAAACAAGTTGGATGAGCCCCGAAATGGGCTCTATTTAAAGAAGTATTTTGCTTAGTTTTACCAGGCAATGGCTTCTTTGTATTTTATGTATATTTGTACATATCTTATCGAGCGTTTTTCTGATATCAGCACTTTTGGTCTGCTTTGGCAGGTGTTGATGGATGATTTGGTTTATTTTGGATTCGCCGATGGTGCTAGTCGGCACACTCGGAATCTTGCTTCCGCAGCTTGGGTACTTTATTACCCAACTGGTCAGTTGATGACATCGAGAGGCGTGTGTATCGGTCCTGCTTCAAACAATATGGCCGAGTATACAGCTGTTATCAATTTATTATCCGAGGCAATCTCTTATGGGATCGACTCGTTGGTAGTGTATCTTGATTCTCAATTGATAGTGTCTCAGTTAAATAACATTTATCGGGTTAGAGATCCATCATTATATCGCCAATATTTAAGGGTGAGGTTGTTGCAAAGATCATTTATTTACATTAATTATTTGCACATTCCAAGATCTCAAAATTGGTTAGCTGATTCTATCGCTAATCAAGCATTAGACTGGCATATCAATCATTCATCATCATAAAATCATGCATCAAAAAGTCAAACTGTATATATATATATATCGCAAAGCGTCTCGAGTGTACATATGTGTGTCCAAAAATATACAAAATTGGGACTCAAATGCCCATAATCATGTCAGGCATATCTAATGCCTCGGCTCTGGATGAGCAGCTAAATAACTAACTATAGCATTGGCCACGCGCCGAAAAACGCGAACCCAGTCACGTGGCATCCCAACCACATGACGCTGCATATCTGGAGGAAGGTCCTCTATCTCGGCCATCGGTACTTGATAGCTCAATCTCGCCAAGTGTCGCTGGACGTTGGCGAGGGTCCTTTCCGCATCCGCAGCCGCCTCTTCGGCTCCTCGGCCACGTCGTCCGTGCCATGGGAATCCATCTGGTCGCACAGGCCCAATGTCTGGAACATGATCATCATATCAGTCATTTGAATCTCATCAAAAATATATTTTTCAAAGTTCATCATTATGCTTGAAAATCCTAAAAATCATAAAAATCAAAAAATCTTACCGATCTCGCCCCATGCTGCATCTGGTGGCAGCACTAGGTCAGGATCTCCTCGGAAATCCAGTCCAGCATAGGGGTAGTCGTCTATGGCGATGATCTGTTGCTCCCACCAAGCAAAAAAGTCGTCGTCGAATGCATTCCTGGGCACTTCCCCACCCCCCAGACGTTTCATCAAGTCAGCCCACCGGCCCATACGTGGATCACGTGGACTACTGATGGGAACTGCTACCCTGGGGCGGAGTGCGGGAACCTTCTCGAAGAAAAACGTGCATAAAATGGTTCCGTACCCAAAGTTCTTGGTCTGTCCCTTCCTGATAGAAGCAAGCTGCTCCTTCATGTTGGCAAGTAGAGGAGTACACCAGTCAAACACCGTGGTGAGACAGTCCACTGCTACGCTCATGTTTACCCGTGATGCCTGATGTAGCGAAGATGACCCGTTCACTCGAGCTATGGTGAACAGGATTATCCGCAGTGACAAACTCGCCACGTGTGGGATCGAGATCTGACTCCCGACCTTCCGATGACCTGGGCAGTAAAGTTGTACATAGTCGTCTACGCTGAGACTATTCCGGGTCCTGCCCCGGGAGTGGACTACCTCTCCCCTTCGGGAAAGGCCCGTGATGAAATATATATCTTCCACTTCTATCCTGAGTGGCATTTGATCAATCATAAAAGCTTCTTCCTCGACATCCCAATAATCAATAAGTCTCTCGAGCAGACGCACATTTGCTTTCATATTCGGCAACTTGAAGAATTTTAACAATCCGCATCCCCGTAAGGCATCTAATGCCTCATCATTGTCCATAACTTCATTATCTACAGCTGAGTGCTCTCTTTCACGCCATGTGAGAGTCATCCTGGAAGAAAAAATCATTTTCATCCATTAGTTTTTTGTATAAAAATTTTTCGCTGCGCACACGCGGTTTACCCTATACACAGTCGCGTGTAGGGCCGTCGTATACGCGATTTATATACATCCAACCCGCGTGTACGCCGCAGAGCAATTTTTTGCAAAAATCTAACGGTGAAACATTAATTAAACTTCCTAAAAACTATCACAATTGATTGCAAGACAAGTTTAGTGCTTACCTGGAAGTTTTCGGCAAGTTTGAACGGTTGAATAAGTCACGGGGAAAGTTTGCTCCTTTTGCTCCACAATTTGCTCTCCAAGTCAAACGGTGAAAATGGTAAGTCCAAAATTTCTTTTTATAAGTTTTGAAAATGCAAAATTTTTTCAAAATTTTATTTTGTTTGGTTTCATGTCACTTTTAACTTGGGAGCTTGGAATGTCGAGATTGAGTTGTTTTTCAGGACATTTTGGACATTTTTCGACGGTTCGAGACGGTTCCATGACTGCTGACCCGTCATGGCAGGTATCGTGTTCTCACTGGCATATAGGTTAGGGACACCATTTTTCCGTTGCATTATGCATACTAGCCTCCATTTGACCGATACATCTGCCGTAGGGTCGACCCCATCATGTTATGGTTCGCAAGCCATTTTCACTCGCCGATTCTTTAAATCATGACATGATGGTAGAGCCATCCTTTTACATGGGCATCCTAGTTAGCACCTCACTGACATTTGTTGCCCATGCTGCTTCGTTTTGAGTAGGCTCGGGAGTCCTCTGTAGTTCCGCCATGACTTATGCGTTGAAGACTCATTCTTCTTTGCTTCTTCGCTTCGTTCTGGCCTTATACCCTAGAGGCTCCTATGTGTGTTGAGTTGTACTTCTGCATTGCATGTTGACCATTTGCACCTTTTGGCCTATAGCCGGCTTCACTTGGACTCGTGTTTAAGCCCACTTTTGACCATGACGTCTGCAAAAATCGACCTTGCATACCCTTGACCTCTGCAGCTTGACATACCCAGATCCGTGGAAGGGACATACCTCTGAGTGTCACTGACCAGTTTTTCACCTCCCTGCATTGAGCATAGGAACGTTCCTTTCCCAGGAACTAGATCATCTGTTTCACCGACACTCGTTCTTTCCACTGTACCATAGCATTCTTTTATTCTTTTTCTGGCTTATCAGAAAAAGACAAAAAAATTAAATATTCCAAAAAGAGCGGGAACAGGGACATTACTTCCATTTATTGTTGGCAGCTAGAGTCAGTCGTGTCGCCCTTGAACAAAGCACTCAAAACAAAGTCTCCTCCGCATGGGTGGGATTTAGTTTGACTTAGGTAAGCCATAACCTTGTTATCGAGTCAGTTCTCCCCCGATTGGTTATCTCTTCCAATCATATGGAGGGTTCGTTCGTGCCTCCTGCATGACGAACTTATACAGATTCATTATATGCTGCCACATAGTCACATTGAGTTGTGCTTTTGTTCAAGGGAAGTTAGCCTGAGTCGGCCTTTCTGCGGTGTCTCTTGACTCATTTTTCAGTCGGCCATCCCTGGTTGTCAGTGTCATGTCTATCATCACATCAGTTATATTGGTCCTTCACTCGTGCCGGTTTGAGAAGGTCCCCATTGACTTCTTGCTGGCGGGTCTTGTCCTTATCGACGACGACACATTGCTCTGAGGGCAGACCTAGAGACCGCACCCTGGCCCTATTTTCATTATTGATAGGTCACCTTGTGCTCAGCATCGATCAGTATCATGGGTCTTTGACTGAGTGGTTTCCCTTGTGTTCGACATCAGCATACATTATCACACATTGGGATTCGTGCAGTACCTTGGTTTCCATTTGACCCTATTGGTGGATACCTCGCCTCTGTGTCAGCTTTCATTATTGGTTGGTTCAGAGGGTTTCTGCCGTGCGCTAGCCACATCTTGTGTACGCCGGAAACGTACTTCGGTTGGGTTACTACATCTTTTTCGTCCGATTCCTTCCACATTATTGGCCTACGGGTTACACTCGCGCTAGATTGATGGAGGATGCCTTAATGCCTTCCTTCTAGCGGATCTTTCCCTATCGACTCCGACTCATTGCTCTGGGGCAAAGATCTAGAGTCCATTTGGCAGTACCTTGGGGTTTGCAGTCATTAGTGGCAGATTCCTCGCTATCGACAGTGGGAAACCATCATTGTCTCCTGATTGATAGATTCTTACAGGTGTTCGACTTCAGCTCATCTATTCACACTTGTTAGATTGTACTGGGTACCTTGACGCTCATTATCATTATCGGTGAGTAGTCTCGCGTTTGTTAACGGTATACATCAATGACCGGTAATCAAACGATTTCTCACATGGTCGACTTCAGATCATTTATTCCCATGGTGTAGAAATGTACCACGGCGGTCGGTGAAGACCTCAGGTTGTATCAGCATTCATTGGTTCACTTGACAGTTGCTCCTATTGCTGCTAGTTGATACCATTCCACCTTATATGTTGCAGTCAGTCATGGCGACATTCTATATGCTGGCACCTGAGTTTGCAGTGTAGTACCATCCTATTCCATCATGTTCAGTTGGTACCTTATGGGATCAGTCTTTGATTTCAGTGATCCGTTGCATCTTTCAGCATCATTGACAGTTTTATATGTGATATTCAGACATGTACTTACTCATTATGATCAGATGATCCATTATGTATTTTACAGTCATTTATACTTGTATACTTAGTGGATCCGCTTGTACTTGATATGCGGACATGCTTTACTTTTCCTGAGCATGGGTATGCCCGCCTCAGACAGTGTTTCTTTCTGATCTCCTTTCGGTGGCTTGGCAGGCTGAATTCTGGTGAAGTCCTCCTCGGTTTTTCGGCAGAGTTCCTTTCCTTGTACTTACTTAATGTATTTCGGCCATCATGTTCCCCTTCTGATCTCATACATTAGGGGGCATCTGTTATAGCTCCAAATCTCACTCTTATGGTTTGTGATGCTGCACTTATGGCCTAGGGCAACCCCTCCTTCCAGACCTGGTCCAAAAATTTAAAAAACAGTGTTTTATTCCCTATACGCGACTTTGCCCTGTGTTAAACGTGTGTACACGCGGGTATGTCATACCCAACCCGCGTGTATCTATTAAAACACTTAAAAAAATATAATTTCCTCTTTTTCGGGCGGTGATCGCGGGTTTACCTGCTGGATCACCTGTTAGTGCCCGTGGCCCAACTGTTCCCAACCAACTCCTAACTAAAAAACTACTTTGGAGAGGGTATAAAAAAACATCAAAGGGAAGGCCAAGGGGAGAGAGAAAGGAGAGCAAGATTATTATGCTGAGATTTTTCCCTTAGACCAGGTCTGAAGTCCTTGGTGCATTCTGCACTTCCCCCATTTTGCATAGGAAACCCTTGTTTCCATGTGTATTGGTGATCATTCATCCTTGACATCATCATTGAGTAAGACTTGGAAGGAGCTCTTGTTGGAGGCTGGAGGCTGGAACGAATCCGGGAGGAAGCTTGCTTGGAGCCTGCTGAAGGTGTTCAGGTGATATCTTTCCGATATATGTACTTTATTTGCCTTTATATATAAAGAAACACGTCTTTGTTCCCGAATAATCTTTCTTTATGCTTATGAGATTCTTGTGTTGAATTCTTATGAAAGTGGTTACTTAAAGATTTTTTATAACTAACTTTATAGCATAAAGATGATTTATATATAAACTTCTATACATGTACTGTTGTATTCTTTGATTTGTTTGTCTTGCAGGTCAAAGAAAGAAGAAGGGAACTCCAAGAAGGGTTTGCACCCTAACGGTCTTCTCGAACGTAGGACCTTAGGTATGTACCCTAAACATTAGAATTTGCTTAAAAGTAAAAAAGATGGCTGTGTGTGTGTGTTTCTTTGTATAAGCAATTTTCAGTCTGGTAGAGTCTTAGCCCAAAGGACCCTAGGGGTACTTTCCCTTCAACCACCCGCATCAAAAGAGGATTATGGAGTAGCATGTTCCTAAGAATGTCACAAATATTAGGTCCTTTATGGGATTAGCAGACTACTACCATCACTTTATAATTGGGTTTTCAAAGGTAGCCTACCCCATAACATCATTACAAAAGAAAGGGAAAACATTTTATTGGACCCCGAAATTCCAAGATAGCTTTGATCGATTGAAACATCTGTGTACTATAGCCCCTATTTTAAGAATTGCAAATCTCGAAAACGAATTTGTTGTTTGTAGGAATGCTTTCCAAGAGGGAGTAGGGGGAGTGTTAATTCGAGAAGGCTAGTTGGTAGCGTGAGTCCCAAAAAATGAAAGAGCATGGGCAAAGGTATTCAGCCTATGACCTGGAGTTAACAACGGTGGTTCACGCCTTGAAGGTATGGAAACACTATCTTTTAGGGAAGAAGTTTACTTTGATGACTGGTCATACTAGCTTAACTAAATTTATTAAACAACCCACACTTAACGCTTGGCAAGTGAAAGTGATTTTTATTTTGACATTCAAAATTTGAAAGGTAAAGAGAAGTAGGTTGTGATGCTCTAAATAGGAGATTGAATTTTATTTATGAAATCTTGTTTAGTCAATTGAAATTTGATTTTTCAGACCAGATTAAAATTGCATCCTTAAAGGACCAAGAATATCAATTTTTACAGTAGAAAATTAAGAAAGAAAACAACATTGAAAAACAACTGGGATACGATGATAATAATGATGTCTTGTTGATCTATAAAAACTGAATTTATGTTTGTAACCAATAGTATGTTAAATAACTAATTTTGGATGAATATCATAAGAGTACTTATGTTTCCCACCATGGATATAAGAAATTGATCATTGCTTTAAGGAAGGATTATTTTTGGCCTCGCATGAAAAAGGAAGCAACATAATACCTAGTGGAATGTATAGAGTGTCAATAGGTGAATTATAACACTAACATCCAACAAGTCTGCTTCACCCATTACCCATTCCTGAATTGAAATTGTAAACCATCACCCTAGAATTCATCACTGTTTTGCCCAAATCAAAAAGGGAAAATGACTCACTAATGGTTGTGGTAGATAAATTAAGTAAAACTACACATTTTATTCCAATGAAATCTACCTTTAAGGCGATTCAAATTTTTGATATATTTATGAGGGAAATATTCTGCTTACATGGCATACCTAAGACAATGATCTCTAATCGAGATGTAAAATTTAGTTTCACCTTTTGGAAATATTTATTTACAGGATTAGGTACCCAAGTGAAATTTAGCAATACCTACCATCCACATATTAATGAGAAACTAGACAGGGTGAATCAAGTATTAGAGGATATGTTGAGAATGTATGACAGGAAAAAACCTACCAAATGGGAAGAATATCCTCGCTTGGTATAATTTTCACATAATAATAGCTATCATGCTTCTTTAAGAATGATTCCTTTCAAGGTGTTGTATAGATGAAGGTGCAGAACACCCCTTAATTGGAGTTATCTCGAGGATAGGTTAGCGTTGGGGCTAGATATGTTAAAAGAAATGGAACAAATTGTGAAAAAGGTATGGGGAAACTTGAAAGTTTCCTAGGACCGATAGAAAACATATGCATATAAAATATGAACCTAAAGATATTTTCAAATGGGTGAACATGTGTACGTAAAGTTTAAATAATAATAAAAAACACTTTAAGATGGGGATCCTGTGTGAAACTGGCTCCCCAATTCTACCACCCATTTGAAATACTCATCAGGGTTAGGCTTGTGTTCTATCAACTGGCTTTACCGAGTCATATATTCACACACAAATGTGTTTCATGTCTCTTTGTTAAAGCAATACATACATGATGCTAAGCATATTATTAATTGACATAATATTTAGGTAGACAATGAAAGTTGAAATATTTATATATGTTTTCTAAAGTGGAAATTGAAAGAAGCTAATAATTGTCATAATGATTGTGGATGTTGGTCGAATCGATCAAAGAATTTCTGGTCGAGCCTCTTCGCATACTAGATCAAAGAGAAACTATGCTATGAAAGTGAGTAATCATCCAGGTTAAAGTGCAATGTAAGCACTTCAACCTGGAAGAGACTACGTGGGAAGATGAAACTTTTATGCGTGAGGCATATACCAGCCTGTTCTAAGGGCCAGGAAGCATTGAGGACATTGTTCTATTTGAGGTGGGAAGATGTAATACCCCAGGTAACTTGTAAATATTTTATTTACTTTTCTTATCGAATTTACTTTTATAGACTATGGGGTCAAAGTTGAGGGTCCAGTATGAGCACATGATGTACACAAATGTTCTTTATTCTTTAATATTAAATCACTAGTACAAAATGGTTATTTAGTTACTAAAAAAATGACTAGAATTTGCATATAAATAACCAATTTCAATCGGTGACTAATAGTAACTAATTTATAGTATCTTATAATGTGACCAAATTTTAGTCATTTTTAGCTTAGTCATTAATTGGTTCTCTCAATTTTATTGTCTATTAGTATATTTAGTCATTAATTTGGTCATTAATTTAGTCATAAATTGCCACAATTAATGAACAAATATACAACAAAATATATTACTATATGATCACCTGAAAAACCCAATTAATAACCAAAGAAATATGACCAAAATGTTGGTTGTGTTATAAGATACTATAAATTAGTTACTAATAGTCATATATATGCAAATTTTAGTCATCGTTTGAAACCAATTAATAACCAAAAAAATATGACTAAATTTTAGTTGTGTTATAAGATACCGTAAATTAGTCACTAATAGTCGTATATATGCAAAATTTAATTGTAATTTGTAATCACAAATTTATCATTTGTAGTAGTAATTTACCTTGTTTTGCTAGTTTCACATTCATTATATAAATGACTGATTTATTAGTTTATATTCATTTCATTTACTTTCATTAATAATCATTATAAACAACTAATTTAGTGGTTGTATATTCATTTTATTTGTGTTCATTATTAATTAATATAAACTACTAATTTAGTAGTTTTATATTCATTTTATTTTTGTTCATTTTTAATCAACATAAATGCATTAATATGATTTTGCAACTATATTAAAAAATACCATACAATATTCATGTTCATCTAATATGAAAATACGTGAATCATGCAGTCTCATAATGTGATAACAACACAAAAAATATCAAATAAAATCTTAAATAATTTGAACCACACATTTTATTATATGAAATGCAAGTATTACAATATGAGTTTCCAACTAAATATTGATTGGGCTACAATTTACACATAAAATATTGTTTAAACACTTCAAAACATTCCCATTGTGTTGCCAAAGCATTGCACGTCTTTCCACCTTTCAAATCATTCAATAGTTTGCCTCTAAAACCTATGTAACTGATAGAATCCACTAATCGAGAGTCATGCTAAAGACTAGAAGCTTCATTCTTTGGATAGTCTAGGGTTGGAAGATGATTCCAAGTTCTTCAATCTGCAACCAATAGATATTCATTTAAATACTAATAATGTAATCTCATATGTTTTTTAATTAAAATATCTATTAAAACTCTTATCACTATTTGTAATATAATGAGACTATATAACTTCCTTTACAACACATGGAAAAGTTCACAAAAACACTAAATACAATGGCGCCACTTAAACACTTCTTCCAATTAGAAAACACTGAGATCTGCAAATTCATGCTTGAGGTAGGACTTCATACACTTCATAACAACTTTTTATAAAAATATTGATATCCTAATGAAACGTTCAATCAGAGTATGTAAAACAAGCAAATACGTTCCTTTTTGACATGAGGAAAATGAAAGAAAAAATAAATAAATAAAATGAGAGAACTTACCACCAAAAATGCCAAAATATGCACCATAAAAGTATTGTGTAGGATTCTTGCCATGAGAAATAAAAAGGTCAAATGTCCACTGCATGGTCACATTTGAAGCAATAATTAGACACAAATAACTAAACCAAAGATTTTGAAATGCACATACACACCTAATATAAGCATGCATCTTACAACTTGTAGCTAGAAACTCAGTTTACTTTTATAAGCTATGGAGCATGATTGCCTTATGTACAACAAATGCATATTATATTTGTCTGACTGTTGACATAGTTGAATACATAAAAACAAATTTCTACTCCATTGTTATTTCTGTGTTTATCTTATTTTACAAACCCTTCATAATTTTGTGTCTTAGAGATTGTCCATTCTATATTTTTACAGTGTACAACATAAAATCAGGATTAACAAAAATATGCTTCAACCAAAAACAACGAAACCATACAATCTTCAAATGCTACATGCAAAATCTAGGAAGTCAAGGCCAAATGGAATTTCCAAACCTTTTTTGAAATTTAAAGGAAACACAATTTAAGATACCAAATGTGCAAACTTGTAACAATTTGGTTTAAGAAAGAAACCAAGGTGTTTGAAACCCGAATCCAAGTCCTTCTAGGGAAAAGGAAAAGTATCCTCTACATGAAAGGGAGGGACCTCAAGAAATTCATAATCTAGAAGGCATGATTTTTCATTATTAATCTCCATGCTTGTGGAAGGTACGTTTTGGGGCCTGAGAAGCCATGGATCTAGCTATTTCATCTACATTCTTCTTCTGTAAGTTTTGAGCACATGTGGTGGTATTTAGTGGGCATCCTCTATGGTATATCACCACAACAATTATTCTTTGTTGATTTAATCTATCCTTCTCCAAATAAGTAACAATACAGAAATATAGTGCAATGAAATGTGACTAGAAATAACAACTCTTCCTTCCAATTATTCTTTCAAGTGACACATACTTGAATAGAACAAACTACTTAATTTCTCGTAGAAATGATATAAGCACCAGAATCACCTAGCGGGACTCTATGTTTTAAGTTGAAAATCACGATTTCAAGTAGATTTGAGTTGCATTAAATCGTTCATCAATATATCTTTAAACTTGAAAGCAAATCAAACAAGGAAATGGGAAAAAGAAGCATTATCACTACCTAATTTTTATTATGAGTTGATGATTTTCAAAAGCAGTTGCACTTGTCGAGGAACTTGAGTTTGGAAATGAATTCAAAGCGCAAAAGATTTAACCAAAAGAAAAATTGTATGACAAGGGTAGCTGAAATGTTACTCTTGTTTGACGAAATTAAGGTTGTAATTCCACACTTGGCCACACCCGAAATTATTTGTAATTTTATGCAATGTTGATAACATCGCTGATTTTTGGCAATGTGCTGAAAAGTTGTGATTTTTCATCCAACTGATTTTTTGGCCTGAAAATATCACGACTTTTCCGGTAAAATAAACATTGTATGGTTTACTAAAAATCATAATTGTTTTCCAGTTTTTTATGAGCAGTTGAAGTCTTAACTTGCTCAACTATGTGGGGATGTTGCACTAGGCCTGATAGGTGTGCCAAAGTTGGCGTGATATTATGAAGCCAAGTTGTCAATGCACACAAAGCAAGTTATTGCATACCAAAAATTAAGATATACCAAAATAAAATTAATAACAGCCCCAAAATGCTCCTTTTCAAAGCCTTAAAAACTATCGCTGAGGTAACCACGTTATCATCCTCCGCTATCTTATACTCATCCTCATCCACTCATTACCTATGCTAGAATACAAGGGAGATGTATGTTCATACATTGTTTTACTTTAGTAGATCCTCCAAGGTAACTATCCTAAGAAGAAAAGGAAGATGTATGTTGAGTTAAGGCTCATGAGCGATTATTCCTTGTGTATATTGGTCAAATTTGTGATGTTTGTTTAAGGATCAAAGATAAATCGTTATCGTGAGGGGATTCCCTGTGACATCTGATGAAAAAATTATATGCAAAATGTTTTCCTAAGGGAATTCCCTATTGTGAAGAACTTCCCCCGTGCCTAAGGTGTGGAGATGGATTTGGAAAATTAGTAAAGAGTTGTTCAATGCATCAATGACCAACCAATGGTTGTTACTTGTAAATATTTTCCATTAGCTATATTTCAAAAATGTCCAATCACATTAAAGTTGTGAGAGCTTTCAAGTGAAAGATATGAGACCAACCTAATTTTTTTTTAGAGAAAAGTGAAGACATGTACTATTTGGTTGTTGAATATCGGAGACATTTTAAAATGGACAAGATCCCAAAGGTTTTTCATGTAAGAAAATGAGAAAAACTAAGTGTTAAGAATACATTAGAAGATGAATATTCCCATCAAGATATATATTCACATCATATGCAACATAAATTACCTTACTTTAGAGTGCATAATGTTATCAATGTGCGAAGGGATAAGAATTGGAGTTGCAATTAGGAAAATATATTTTCATATCGGAGACATTTTAAAATGGATAAGATCCCAAAGGTTTTTCATGTAAGAAAAGGAGAAAAACTAAGTGTTAAGCATACATTAGAAGATGAATATTCCCATCAAGATATATATTCACATCATATGCAACATAAATTACCTTACTTTAGAGTGCATAATGTTATCAATGTGGGAAGGGCTAAGAATTGGAGTTGCAATTAGGAAAATATATTTTCACAGATCATATTAAAGGAGTAACCATGGACTAAAAGAGAAGAGTTAATTGTAATAACTGGAGACAGCAATAGCTAACAGGAGTATTGTTAGAGCATGAAGACCTTACAACCAATGATGTGAACTGATCCACCAAATAGACAGAAATAGGATGGGCATTGAGACTACAAACCCAGTCACCTTGTTAGATTTCGTCATTATCAATGAGAAGGCAAGCTTTCATACTACAACCCTTCACATAATCTGATTCGGGTTAATACAAGCTTGTTTCCTCCAAACCTTTGCAATACACCAAGTCCAAACCCGCACTCAATTTCCATGGGGTTTCTCGGGATTTCATTCCCTTACATAACATAAAAGAGTTTATCTACAATTTATGAGATGTGGAATGAACACATAAACAACACTAATACCTTTTTAAAGCATGAAATTTTATATCTATGAATTTTTGAAATAGTACAAGAAATCAGATCCTTAAATGCAACAAGTCTTGGAATTTTTCTTAGCATGTGAATTAATAGGCCACCTTTACATATTAATTTCTTTTGATATCAATTCTTAGGCCACCATCCATATCTTCCACTTGGAATTTAAAGATTGTTTCAACTCCCTGGATGGAGTGTTAACTCCTTTAGGCTTGTCAGGATTCAAAACAGGGAAACTTTTTCCAAAGGGAGAGGTGACCAACATGGATTTCCCAGAGTTTGGTGACTCTTGTGAGCAGAACACTATTCAACTCAACATTTTGGAAGGTTTGTGGTCGATCTAAATACATTTGATATACTTCCCAAAACAATCAATTCTAGACCAAGCAAAAATTTCCCACAACCACTCATATCAACAGAGAAATTGTTGAACACAAGTTAGGGAAAAAATAGCCAAAAAAACAAGTTAGAAACATGATTGACATCCTTAAATGTTTAAAAGTTTGCAACCTGAAAGACAATTCTTCGAGACTAAATTTGAGAACACGATATAAATCAAACATGATTGGAATACATATATGCCTTGAGAGTACGATATAAATAGATATAGATCAAAACACATAAACATGACTGAAATACAAAGTTGCCCAAAGGTTTTATGTAATCCTGCACTCTGATACAGTTTTTGATATGGACCTCTAGAAGCCACTAGCTTTATATGCTATGTAGACCCTGAAAGTTTTTATGACCTTATGCTTGTCATACCATATTATTATGGCCTTAATGATGTGTTCTCCCATGATCAAAGGCTCAATATCTGAGCATATCTTTCTCCTTACTTATTTAAGTAATTAAAAATTATTATAATAATTATTGAACTATTACCTGCACTGATAAAAGAATAACAATTAAAACACAAGTTCTAGGCTTCTAGCTCGGTGGGTAGTAGTTAACCACAATTGGCTCACCATGAAGTCTCTACACCCGTTGCATTACTATTAGCTCTCTTAAAACAAACAAAACGAGGAAATTGTTACAATATGATCTATTACAGTTGAAGAATTGTTTCACATTTGTTGCCTCCACAACACCAACACCACAATGCCAACAACATTGACCTCTACTTTGTGTCATTCCAGTTGTTGTTGTAACTATGACATGTTCCTAAACTTCCTTTTTTTTTGGCCAAACCAATTGGATAGGGTGCCCCCACCCAATATAATATGTCATGGTCCTTAGGGTTCAGAGGAAGTAAACCGCCTACTAACATAATGATTGATTGGTTGCATCTTAGCCTTGCCTCTCCTTTGTCAGTCCAAAAAATAAAACAATCATTAACTAATTGTACTCCATAGTATCATTTTCACATGATATCTCCATATAACCACCATAAATGTCAGATATGCCAAACAAATGGAATTTTGGAATTGTTTCTAAGACTATCATTTACACCCCCTTCCAATGTTTCTAACCAAATGTGCCCATTTGATTTTATTCTTTCATATTCATTTACATCCTAAAACAAATCATTATTTTCAAGTTGGAAACATGGTATTATATCTTGACAAGGAACAATGAAGGGTGAAAGTCAAGAAATCAAATCAATATGATATGGACCTTTCAAGATCATATAAAAAATGGCTAACATGTTTTTAATCTTGATCTACCTATCTATATGGGTATTTATTATGTCATTAATGTTGACAAGATAAAACTTTTTGAACCATGAATGCTTAATGAGGGTTGTACAAAACCATTGTTGCCAACAATGACTAACTTAGTAATGGACCATCAAGGAAGGTTGCTAGAAGACACCATCTTGTAGAAGAAGGTTCATGAAACCCAAACAAGATCACAAAACTATTGTAGGTTGGATTAAAAGGGAAAGTGTCAGGTAATGCCAAGTAGTTTACAAAGGAACACATCTAGGAGAGGTTCCCAAACCTTAAAGTCTCCAACATTTTAAAGTGCAAAAATCCTCCTAAGTAGGGATTTATCAGGTATAAAGGATCAAACTAAAGCCAACATGATTTCAAGTGTATGAAAAAAGTAAAAAATACTTGATGGGATCCAAAATTTGACAAATAATGGTTGATGGGTGGTAGTCAACAAGCCTAAAAAACAAACAATGCTGAGGAAGTCATTTGACAAAGTGTCAATAAAAAATGTTAGGATGAAACTAATAGTGGATACAAGTGGGTGGAACACCACTACACCACAATCAAGCAAAGTAAAAAATAATCTACAACATTGGGAATCAAAGTGGTGGACAAGTATGGAATAAATAATTGGTCAGTTACCAAGAAAGCAATTTATGACAACTGAAATGACATGCAACTTCTTTCCCATTGAGAGGTCAAGCCTAACTACTAGGAAGCCCACGAAGAATAATATTTGATGGGAAATTCAAAAGGTTTGTACATAAGACATGAGTTCAAAACATTTTTAAATCATGTCTTAGAGTTCAAAGGTAGAAGAGAGTGTCAAAGCATTCACTAAGAAAGAAATAGTAGCAGAACATAATCTAAGTAGAGATGATCTTGGAAGAAGACCCTTAGTGAAACTCAAACTAATTATAATAGTTGTTGTTCAAGTTTTAAAAATCTAGAGTTTTTATTCCTCACGACTTTCTCCAATAAAAAACATTATGTCTGATGTGAGAATCTATGTGTGCATTTTACATTCCATTAGTGTTAGATTGTGTAAGCAAGTTAATTGGTAGATGGAAAAGTCCAATGAATTCCATTGGGAGATCGCTATCACCATGCCAAAGACTTATGATTTTTTTCCTTCCAACATCAATAACTAGATCATAATTTGTTTGTATAAATAGGATCTATTATGTCATTTGGCCTTCCAATGTTGACAAACTCTAAGGTTCTAATAATAGAATTTATTTATTGGGTACTTGTAAAAAGAGATAGTCATTTGTTGCGAAATTTTATGGATTTACACACATTTCAAGTTAGGGTTCTTCCTATTATGTACTTTGAAATATAACATTTTTACAAATGACTGTGGTGTAGCATCCTAAGTCTGTGTGTTGCACTAGTATTATTTCTTTTGGTATAGTCTATGTTATGCTATTATTCATTTTCTTCCTCTAATCTGTTGTTATTTCTTTTGATAGATTTAGTGGATAAATAAGCTTAATATCTAAAAAGTTAAAACACGATGTGAAGCCCTTAAGCTAGAAGCAAAGGCCCTTGTATGGAAACGTTGTGTCTAGAGACCACTGATTCAAAGAAAGTTTTAAAGAATCTACTAAGAGAGCTACAATGGAAAGGTGCATGACACATATGGAACAAAGTTCCAAATCACTTTGGTTAAAGAAAATCTAGGAGGTTCAGCTTGCTCCCCTACATGCAAGAAAATTTCCCACTTCTAGAGGTATTATTCTTCCTCCATGAGATGAGAAGAGACTTAAAAGTATATGCAGTTAACATATAAATTGGAAAAAAAAATATACTATTAAAAATGGAATTTGCATGGATTGAATCAATAACATCCTTGATGACGAAGCTTGGATGCATGTATGTAAAACAGTGTAATATTATTGGAAAATTAATGGACAACAATCTCTACAATTCATGGAAGCAAACCTTATTAGAGGGTATGATTATCAAATCAAGGCAATGTGCAAACAATTTCGTTGCAAACCTTCCACTCAAAACTCTCCTAAAATTATGTTGTTTATATTGTAGTCCAAAGAATTCTTATTTCCACATTCCAAGCAATCACAATTTACAAGCAAATACATCATTGAATTTGTGTTAGAAACTATGAAATATTTTCCAATCTCCTTAGGGTCTCAACAAAAGAGTTTTCATTCATGGCTTGACAACCCATGAAGTAATTAATAATGGCTCATGATTGCTATCAAAGAAAGTAAATGGGAGACTAGAATCATGTTACCTTTATAAGAAAACAACAAACAAATCGAGAACAATAGCTCAAATAGATTCTAGCACCTTGGTGATTGCACATCCTATGTGAAACCAAGCCTAACATAATTAAAACAATAACTGCACCACCAATAAATTTGTATTCTTGCTCTAAAAGTAATTGAATAAAACAAATAACAAAACTCACCTTTCTAGACTTTATCAACTTGTTCTCAGACTCTGCTTTTGCTTGTGATTATCATCGTCTCAAAATTCCATGATATTATTTTGCATTTACATAGACAGGGGGTTCCTTAATGGCATCTAATGGTGGTAATGGAAGACCATCTTGATGCACCCCCAACGTATGAGAAGGAATCTACACAATATTGATCATTCAGGAAACTCCAATAAATCATAATATTTTTCTTAGAAGTAGTTGATTATGTAACATACTAAAACATAAAGACGACAAAATTCCAAGAGAGCAATTTTTGGCATGCAAATACTACAATTCAACATTTGCAAGGAAAAAATAAGTGGATAGAATATTTCAACCACTGAATTCAACCCAATCACCCAAAACTATTTACAAAAATCACGTGATTCAGCCAAATGTAATATACCATGGATTGTGCACCATATGTTGCGACATAGTTTCCATAAAAGGGATCAAGATATAGATATGCAGTTCGAGCTTGCCACAAAGTATCAATTCCCTTCAATATGAGATAACATTGTTAGAAATTTGAGATCCAAAATATTTAACAAAACCAACATATACTTCATTTTACTAGATGGGCATCTCAATTCATGCCCATCCAAATACATTTGATGAATTGAACTCCACATTGGATATGTTATCCATAACAAACATCCTATTTTTCCACACTTCCTTATAAGAAATCCATTTAGGTAAATTTCACATGGAATGCAACATTAATAGTATGTCAATTTAGCCCAGAGGAAAATGTAGTACATTGATAACTGGTTAAGTAAAAAAATTTAGTGTGGCCTAGCTCAAGTTGAGTTTGTCTTGCCATAAATTTTGCCTGTGCTGGTGATATTTTTGTTGGTAGAACTTGTTTTTGTTGCAGTGGTTGTTTCTATTTCTCATCTGATGGATTGCTTTCAGTCCCTACTAAATATCAGAACAAAACATCAATGTGTTTTTTCCTAAATGATGAAGTGAATATAACTTGTTTCAAACTTTATAACAACACTAAAGTGTAAAGATAAATGAGTACATCCAAAAAGAAAGGATCACAACCTCTACAACCTACACATCAACAAATGACAGGGTTGACAAGTTGCCCATCAAACCAAGATAGAAATAAAATGAAATATAGTAACATTTACTCGTGACTTACAGTTAAAGAGATTCAATAATATGGTCAGTACAAATAAGAAAATAAGGAGTGGCTAGCACATCTCCTAAACAAGTAACAAATCTAGACCAACACTAATGCGTGAAGATACAAATGGAAAGAATAGGGTTTCACAAACGAATGAAACCATGAACAACATATAAAAGATTTTTCTTGAATTACATAAACTCATGGAAAAATGGGAACTAGTCTCAGAATGAAACTATTCTCACTCACTAGAAGAGTTTTCAATGTTGTCAATCACAATAAATTCCCCGAAACTAAACATTATTATGATGTTGGGAGAGTGCCACAGAACTAGAGGCCTCCAGGCCCTATACTGGGCATGGAGGGGGATTATCATGTATCTTTGCATAACTCTAGAACTATATAGAGGGTGGAGGGGCAATGTTAGACTGGTTAGCTATTACCCATCCCAATATCCATGGTCCCTAATAGACATTTTCCCTCTCCCCATACTACTATGATGGGATAAACGAAAGATGTGATTAGCTTAGGGCCTATAATAAACCCATGCATTGATGAGAGTGGAAATGTATCTGTCTCTCAAATAAAGAAGCCAAATATCTCTAGCCAGGGAAACTGAAGAAAGAGGACAATGGCCCCAGAGACCTTCTAGAGATTGTAAAATCTTCTTTGAATCTCATTGTGATATGTGGGATGTTATAAACATTTATAAGTTATTTATATAGTGCAAATTTTTTTTCTTTCTTTTAGCTGTGATATAAAATAATATTAAACTATATATTGACAAAAGTATGCATTTATTTAAACTAGTGAATTAATTGAGTGTATAAATCATATTTTAATCCAACAATTAACAATCACACCATGAAAGGGACGGACAGAGGAAAAAAATCTTATTGTAAGAACACAATTTTTACCTTTAAAATCCAAAAAGGAACATGAAAGTGTGTTAGCTCAATGAGCTTCAAGCATTAAGCGAAAGTTCTAGGATACATCTATACAATGAACATCACTAGCTCCAATAATGGGGTGTTAGAGCTTCCATTTACTCCCCAAAAGAACTTCCTTCCGCTCTAATGCCTAGTAGGATAAGACAAGGTGAAAAGTCCTTTTATTGAGTTATGAGGGTGTATATATAATAATTGAGGCGAATTTCCACCTCCCTTGTGACTTTTGGACTCCTCTCATGACTTTAGATTCCATATGATTTTTCAAATTCTCATGAGACTCTTTAACTTCTACATGACTTTTGACATTCCATCAGTGACTCTTGGACTTCCACTTTACAGTTCATTTCTCATTTGATTGTAAATTGAATAATTACATCCACAAATGATGTGGCCAATGTTGACTCAAATGGAACTTTGAAGTGACACCTTAAATAGACATGACTTGACATTGATGACATGGACTTGATAATGATGTGGCAATGCCAGACCACTCTTTCTGCTACTACCTTTTTGTCATCTTGAAAGATGATGCATGCTCTTCCTCTTCCTCCTCCAAAATTCTTGAAGATAAGAATTCTTCATTATGATCTTAATCTTCCAACCTTTGTCACAATCTAGTGCCCCTTCATCTTCTTGTTAAATGATCATCTTGCCTTTACATCTTAGTGAGTGTCTTATAACATAGTCTCCTTGTCCTTTTCTCTAGTCGTCATCCTGTCATCTCAAGATATAGTACCTGCAACTGAAAATCACTCATGACAAGACAACATTAGTCTAAAAATATCCCAATCTATCTTGCTTCATAAAAATCATTTCTTGAAGTGGAAATGGGTTGTAGATAGGGAGGAAGACACAAGTATTGTGTAGTGGATAGTTCTAGAGGCTAAGAGTGAGGTATTGATGCTTGTGATTACACAATGTGTAGTATTAGAGGTCCAAGAGAAAGGGTTGCATAGTTGAGGGTCAAAGTGAGGCAGGTTTGCCCACTATAACACCCCAATGCATAATTCTGGAGGGAGACTGGGCAGATGGATTATGCAATTGCATAATTCATGGAGCCATGGAGACAAATTACATATAGTAATTTCACAATGCGCAAAGAAATGCTGACTAGAAGGTAGAATTGTGCAATTCTGGGGAGTAATAAGTAGGGATTGAGCACCGTGACTTCACAATGCATAATCCTTAGAGGCAGTGACTATGCATTGCACAGTTCCAAGAAGCAAGGGATGCAGGTTGAGGCTTACAATTGTGCAATGCATAGTTCTAAGCAACAGAGTGAGATCAAGTTAGTCGGGCATGAAATCTTCTGGAATTCGACTAAGTGTGGGATCAGTAGGACAAATATGAAACCAAGGTAGGACTTGAACATGATGACACACTAAAAAAATCGACGAAAAAACATTGAACACTCAGCACTTAGAATCAACATGATCCTCTTAATGCGAAGCCAAAACAACACCTCCCCCCAAGTACAACACTTAAGATACACTTTGCGACGACAATGACGACACTAGCATGACAGTGCATAAAACTTTGGGAATGGGTCTAATTCATGTTTTCATGGTAAATAGGACCCATTCGTACTAAATTTTCCTCTTACAATAAACCACAACACTATTTTTACAGTTTTCAACACTTCCCATATGAGATAACATTGTTAGAAATTTGAGATCCAAAATATTTAACAAAACCAACATATACTTCATTTTACTAGAAGGGCATCTCAATTCATGCCCATCCAAATACATTTGATGAATTGAACTCCACATTGGATATGTTATCCATAAAATACATCCTATTTTTCCACACTTCCTTATAAGAAATCCATTTAGGTAAATTTCACATGGAATGCAACATTAATAGTATGTCAATTTGGCCCAGAGGAAAATGCAGTACATTGATAACTAGTTAAGTAAAAAAATTCAGTGTGCCCTAGCTCAAGTTGAGTTTGTCTTGTCATAAATTTTGCATGCGCTGGTGATATTTTTGTTGGTAGAACTTGCTGCTGTTGCAGTGGTTGTTTCTATTTCTCATATGATGGATTGCTTTCAGTCCCTAATAAATATTAAAAAAAAAACATCAATGTGTTTTTTTCCTAAAGATGAAGTGAATATAACTTGTTTCAAACTTTATAACAACACTAAAGTGTACAGATAAATGAGTACATCCAAAAAGAAAGGATCACAACCTCTACAACCTACACATCAACAAATGACAGGGTTGACAAGTTGCCCATCAAACCAAGATAGAAATAAAATGAAATATAGTAAAATTTATTCGTGACTTACAGTCAAAGGGATTCAAGAATATGGTCAGTACAAATAAGAAAATAAGGAGTGTTTAGCACATCTCCTAAACAAGTAACAAATCTAGACCAACAATAATGCATGAAGATACAAATGGAAAGATTAGGGTTTCACAAACAAAGGAAACCATGAACAACATATAAGAGATTTTTCTTGAATTACATAAACTCATGGAAAAATGGGAACTAGTCTCAGAATGAAGCTACTCTCACTCACTGGAAGAGTTTGCAATGTTGTCAATCACAATAAATTCCCCGATAATAAACATTATTATGTTGTTGGGAGAGTGCCACAGAACTAGAGGCCTCTAGGCCCTATACTGGGCATGGAGGGGGATTATCATGTATCTCTGCATAACTCTAGAACTATCTAGAGGGTGGAGGGGCAATGTCAGACTGGTCAGCTATTACCCATCCCAATATTCATGGTCCCTACTAGACATTTTCCCTCTCCCCATACTACTATGATGGGCTAAACGAAAGATGTGATTAGCTTAGGGCCTCTAATAAACCCATGCACCGATGAGAGTGGAAATGTATCTGTCTCTCAAATAAAGAAGCCAAATATCTCTAGCTAGGGAAACTGAAGAAAGAGGACAATGGCCCCAGAGACCTTTTAGAGACTGTAAAATCTTCTTTGAATCTCATCGTGATATGTGGGATGTTATAAACATTTATAAGTTATTTATATAGTGCAAATAAATTTTCTTTCTTTTAGCTGTGATATAAAATAATATTAAACTATATGTTGACAGAACTATGCATTTATTTAAACTAGTGAATTAATTGAGTGTATAAATCATATTTTAATCCAACAATTAACAATCACGCCATGAAAGGGATGGACAGAGAAAAAAAATCTTATTGTAACAACACAAATTTTACCTTTAAAATCCAAAAAGGAACATGAAAGTGTGCTAGCTGAATGAGCTACAAGCATTAAGCGAAAGTTCCAGGGTACATCTATACAATGAACATCACTAGCTCCAATAATGGAGTGTTAGAGCTTCCATTTACTCCCCAAAAGAACTTCCTTCCGCTCTAATGCCTAGTAGGATAAGACAAGGTGAAAATTTCTTTTATTGAGTTATGAGGGTGTATATATAATAATTGAGGCGACTTTCCACCTCCCTTGTGACTTTTGGACTCCTCTCATGACTTGAGATTCCATATGATTTTTCAAATTCTCATAAGGCTCTTTGACTTCTACATGACTTTTGACATTCCATAAGTGACTTTTGGACTTCCACTTTACACTTCATTTCTCATTTGATTGTAAATTGAATAATTACATCCACAAATGATGTGGCCAATGTTGACTCAAATGGAACTTTGAAGTGACACCTTAACTATACATGACTTGACATTGATGACATGGACTTGATAATGATGTGGCAATGCCAGAACACTCTTTCTGCTGCTACCTTTTTATCATCTTGAAAGATGATGCATGCTCTTCCTCTTCCTCCTACAAAATTCTTGAAGATAAGAATTCTTCATTATGATCTTGATCTTCCAACCTCTGTCACAATCTAGTGCCCCTTCATCTTATTGTTCAATGATCATCTTGTCTTTACATCTTCGTGAGTGTCTTATAACATAGTCTCCTTGTCCTTTTCTCCAGTCGTCATCCTGTCATGTCAAGATATAGTACCTGCAACTGAAAATCACTCATGACAAGACGACATCAGTCCGAAAATATCCCAATCTATCTTGCTTCATAAAAATCATTTCTTGAAGTGGAAATGGGTTGAAGATAGGGAGGAAGACTCAAGTATTGTGTAGTGGATAGTTCTAGAGGCTAAGACTGAGGTATTGATGCTTGTTATTACACAATGTGTAGTACTAGAGGTCCAAGAGACAAGGTTGCATAGTTGAGGGTCAAAGTGAGGCATGCTTGCCCACTGTAACTACACAACGCACAATTCTGGAGGGAGACCGGGTATATGGATTATGCAATTACATAATTCATGGAGCCATGGAGGCAAATTACAGATAGGAATTTCAAAATGCGCAAATAAATGCTGACTAGAAGGTAGAATTGTGAAATTATGGGGAGCGATAAGTAGGGATTGAGCACCGTGACTTCAAAATGCATAATCCTTAGAGGCAGTGACTATGCATTGCACAGTTCCAAGAAGCAAGGGATGCAGGTTGAGGCTTACAATTGTGCAATGCATAGTTCTAAGCAACAGAGTGAGATCAAGTTGCTCGGGCATGAAATCTTCTGGAATTCGACTAAGTGTGGGATCAGTGAGACAAATATGAAACCAAGGTAGGACTTGAACATGATCACACACTAAAAAAATCGACGAAAAAACATTGAACACTCAGCACTTAGAATCAACATGATCCCCTTAATGCGACGCCAAAACAACACTTCCCCCCAAGCACAACACTTAAGATACACTTTGCGACGACAATGACGACACTAGAATGATAGTGCATAAAACTTTGGGAATGGGTCTAATTCATGTTTTCATGGTAAATAGGAACCATTCGTACTAAAGTTTCCTCTTACAATAAACCACAACACTATTTTTACAATTTTCAACACTTCCCATATGAGATAACATTGTTAGAAATTTGAGATCCAAAATATTTAACAAAACCAACATATACTTCATTTTACTAGAAGGGCATCTCAATTCATGCCCATCCAAATACATTTGATGAATTGAACTCCACATTGGATATGTTATCCATAAAATACATCCTATTTTTCCACACTTCCTTATAAGAAATCCATGTAGGTAAATTTCACATGGAATGCAACATAAAAGTATGTCAATTTAGCCTAGAGGAAAATGCAGTACATTGATAACTGGTTGAGTAAAAAAATTCAGTGTGCCCTAGCTCAAGTTGAGTTTGTCTTGTCATAAATTTTGCATGCACTGGTGATATTTTTGTTGGTAGAACTTGCTGCTATTGCAGTGGTTGTTTCTATTTATCATCTGATGGATTTCTTTCAGTACCTACTAAATATCAAAAGAAAACATCAATGTGCTTTTTTCCTAAAACATGAAGTGAATATAACTTGTTTCAAAATTTATAGCAACACTAAAGTGTAAAGATAAACGAGTACATCCAAAAGGAAAGGATCACAACCTCTACAACCTACACATCAATAAATGACAGGGTTGAAAAGTTGCCCATCAAACCAAGATAGAAATAAAATGAAATATAGTAACATTTACTCGTGACTTACAGTCAAAGGGATTCAAGAATATGGTTAGTACAAATAAGAAAATAAGGAGTGGCTAGCAAATCTCCTAAACAAGTAACAAATCTAGACCAACAATAATGTGTGAAGATACAAATGGAAAGATTAGGGTTTCACAAACGAAGGAAACCATGAACAACATTAAGAGATTTTTCTTGAATTACATAAACTCATGGAAAAATGGGAACTAGTCTCAAAATGAAGCTACTCTCAGTCACTGGAAGAGTTTGCAATGTTGTCAATCACAATAAATTCCCCGATACTAAACATGATTATGTTGTTGGGAGAGTGCCATAGAACTAGAGGCCTCCAGGCCCTATACTAGGCATGGAGGGGGATTATCATGTATCTCTGCATAACTCTAGAACTATCTAGAGGGTGGAGGGGCAATGTCAGTCTGGTAAGCTATTACCCATCCCAATATTCATGGTCCCTACTAGACATTTTCCCTCTCCCCATACTACTATGATGGGCTAAATGAAAGATGTGATTAGCTTAGGGCCTCTAATAAACCCATTCACCGATGAGAGTAGAAATGTATCTGTCTCTCAAATAAAGAAGCCAAATATCTCTAGCCAGGGAAACTGAAGAAAGAGGACAATGGCCCCAGAGACATTCTAGAGACTGTAAAATCTTCTTTGAATCTCATTGTGATATGTGGGATGTTATAAACATTTATAAGTTATTTATATAGTGCAAATAAATTTTCTTTCTTTTAGCTGTGATATAAAATAATATTAAACTATATGTTGATATAACTATGCATTTATTTAAACTAGTGAATTAATTGAGTGTATAAATCATATTTTAATACAACAATTAACAATCACAGCATGAAAGGGATGTACAAAGAAAAAAAAATCTTATCGTAAGAACATAAATTTTACCTTTAAAATCCAAAAAGGAACATGAAAGTGTGCTAGCTCAATGAGCTTCAAGCATTAAGCGAAAGTTCCAGGATACATCTATACAATGAACATCACTAGCTCCAATAATGGAGTGTTAGAGCTTCCATTTACTCCCCAAAAGAACTTCCTTCCGCTCTAATGCCTAGTAGGATAAGACAAGGTGAAAAGTCCTTTTATTGAGTTATGAGGGTGTATATATAATAATTGAGGCGACTTTCAACCTCCCTTGTGACTTTTGGACTCCTCTCATGACTTGAGATTCCATATGATTTTTCAAATTCTCATGAGACTCTTTGACTTCTACATGACTTTTGACATTCCATAAGTGACTCTTGGACTTCCACTTTACAGTTCATTTCTCATTTGATTGTAAATTGAATAATTACATCCACAAATGATGTTGCCAATGTTGACTCAAATGGAACTTTGAAGTGACATCTTAACTAGACATGACTTGACATTGATGACATGGACTTGATAATGATGTGGCAATGCCAGACCACTCTTTCTGCTGCTAATTTCTTGTCGTCTTGAAAGATGATGCATGCTTTTCCTCTTCCTCCTCCAAAATTCTTGAAGATAAGAATTCTTCATTATGATCTTGATATTCCAACCTCTGTCACAATCTAGTGCCCCTTCATCTTCTTGTTCAATGATGATCTTGTCTTTACATCTTCGTGAGTGTTTTATAACATAGTCTCCTTGTCCTTTTCTCTAGTCATCATCCTGTCATGCCAAGATATAGTACTTGCAACTGAAAATCACTCATGACAAGACGACATCAATCTGAAAATATCCCAATCTATCTTGCTTCATAAAAATCATTGCTTGAAGTGGAAATGGGTTGTAGATAGGGAGGGAGACTCAAGTATTGTGTAGTGGATAGTTCTGGAGGCTAAGAGTGAGGTATTGATGGTTGTGATTACACAATGTGTAGTACTAGATGTCCAAGAGACAAGGTTGCATAGTTGAGGGTCAAAGTGAGGCAGGCTTGCCCAATGTAACGCCATAATGCACAATTCTGGAGGGAGACTGGGTAGATGGATTATGCAATTGCATAATTCATGGAGCCATGGAGACAAATTACAGATAGGAATTTCACAATGCGCAAAGAAATGCTGAGTAGAAGGTAGAATTGTGCAATTCTGGGGAGCAATAAGTAGGGATTGAGCACCGTGACTTCACAATGCATAATCCTTAGAGGCAGTGACTACGCATTGCATAGTTCCAAGAAGCAAGGGATGCAGGTTAAGGCTTACAACTGTGCAATGCGTAGTTCTAAGCGACAGAGTGAGCCCAAGTTGGTCGGGCATGAAATCTTCTGGAATTCGACTAAGTGTGGGATGAGTAAGACAAATATGAAACCAAGGTAGGACTTGAACATGATCACACACTGAAAAAATCTACGAAAAGACATTGAACACTCAACACTTAGAATCAACATGATCCCCTTAATGCGACGCCAAAACAACACTTTCCCCCAAGTACAACACTTAAGATACACTTTGCGATGACAATGATGACACTAGCATGACAATGCATAAAACCTGGGAATGGGTCTAATTCATATTTTCATGGTAAATAGGACCCATTGGTACTAAAGTTTCCTCTTACAATAGATGACAACACTATTTTTACAATTTTCAACACTTCCCATATGAGATACCATTGTTAGAAATTTGAGATCCAAAATATTTAACAAAACCAACATATACTTCATTGTACTAGAAGGGCATCTCAATTCATGCCCATCCAAATACATTTGATGAATTGAACTCCACATTGGATATGTTATCCATAACAAACATCCTATTTTTCCACACTTCCTTATAAGAAATCCATTTAGGTAAATTTCACATGGAATGCAACATTAATAGTATGTCAATTTAGCCCAGAGGAAAATGCAGTACATTGATAACTGGTTAAGTAAAAAAATTCAGTGTGCCCTAGCTCAAGTTGAGTTTGTCTTGTCATAAATTTTGCATGTGCTGGTGATATTTTTGTTGGTAGAACTTACTGTTGTTGCAGTGGCTGTTTCTATTTCTCATATGATGGATTGCTTTAAGTCCCTACTAAATATCAAAACAAAACATCAATGTGTTTTTTTCCTAAAAGATGAAGTGAATATAACTTGTTTCAAACTTTATAACAACACTAAAGTGTAAAGATAAATGAGTACATCCAAAAAGAAAGGATCACAACCTCTACAACCTACACATCATCAAATGACAGGGTTGACAAGTTGCCCATTTACAGTCAAAGGGATTCAAGAATATGGTCAGTACAAATAAGAAAATAAGGAGTGGCTAGAACATCTCCTAAACAAGTAACAAAGCTAGATCAACAATAATGCGTGAAGATACAAATGGAAAGATTAGGGTTTCACAGACGAAGGAAACCATGAAAAACATATAAGAGATTTTTCTTGAATTACATAAACTGATGGAAAAATGGGAACTAGTCTCAGAATGAAGCTCTCTCACTCATTGGAAGAGTTTGAAATGTTCTCAATCACAATAAATTCCCCGATACTAAACATTATTATGTTGTTGGGAGAGTGCCACAGAACTAGAGGCCTCCAGGCCCTATATTGGGCATGGAAGGGGATTATCATGTATCTCTGCACAAATCTAGAACGATCTAGAGGGTGAAGGGGCAATGTCAGACTGGTCAGTTATTACCCATCCCAATATTCATGGTCCCTACTAGACATTTTCCCTCTCCCCATACTACTATGATGGGCTAAACGAAAGATGTGATTAGCTTAGGGCCTCTAATAAACCCATGCACCGATGAGAGTGGAAATGTATCTGTCTCTCAAATAAAGAAGCCAAAATCTCTAGCCAGGGAAACTGAAGAAAGAGGACAATGGCCCCAGAGACCTTCTAGAGACTGTAAAATCTTCTTTGAATTTCATCGTGATATGTGGGATGTTATAAACATTTATAAGTTATTTACATAGTGCAAATAATTTTTCTTTCTTTCAGCTGCGATAAAAAATAATATTAAACTATATGTTGACAGAACTGTGCATTTATTTAAACTAGTGAATTAATTGAGTGTATAAATCATATTTTAATCCAACAATTAACAATCACACCAAGAAAGGGATGGACAGAGAAAAAAAAATATTATTGTAAGAACACAAATTTTACCTTTAAAATCCAAAAAGGAACATGAAAGTGTGCTAGCTCAATGAGCTTCAAGCATTAAGCGAAAGTTCCAGGATACATCTATACAATGAACATCACTAGCTCCAATAATGGAGTGTTAGAGCTTCCATTTACTCCCCAAAAGAACCTCCTTCCGCTCTAATGCCTAGTAGGATAAGACAAGGTGAAAAGTCCTTTTATTGAGTTATGAGGGTGTATATATAATAATTGAGGGGACTTTCCACCTCCCTTGTGACTTTTGGACTCCTCTCATGACTTGAGATTCCATATGATTTTTCAATTTCTCATGAGACTCTTTGACTTCTACATGAATTTTGACATTCCATAAGTGACTCTCAGACTTCCTCTTTACAGTTCATTTCTCATTTGATTGTAAATTGAATAATTACATCCACAAATGATGTGGCCAATGTTGACTCAAATGGAACTTTGAAGTGACACCTTAACTAGACATGACTTGACAATGATGACATGGACTTGATAATGATGTGGCAATGCCGGACCACTCTTTCTGTTGCTACATTTTTGTTGTCTTGAAAGATGATGCATAATCTTCCTCTTCCTCCTCCAAAATTCTTGAAGATAAGAATTCTTCATTATGATCTTGATCTTCCAACCTCTGTCACAGTCTAGTGCCCCTTCATCTTCTCGTTCAATAATCATCTTGTCTTTACATCTTCGTGAGTGTCTTATAACATAGTCTCCTTGTCCTTTTCTCTTTTCGTCATCCTTTCATGTCAAGATATAGTACCTGCAACTGAAAATCACTCATGACAAGACGACATCAGTCTGAAAATATCCCAATCTATCTTGCTTCATAAAAATCATTGCTTGAAGTGTAAATGGGTTGAAGATAGGGAGGAAGACTCAAGTATTGTGTAGTGGATAGTTCTAGAGGCTAAGAGTGAGGTATTGATGCTTGTGATTACACAATGTGTAGTACTAGAGGTCGAAGAGACAAGGTTGCATAGTTGAGGGTCAAAGTGAGGCAGGCTTGCCCACTGTAACTCCACAATGCACAATTCTGGAGGGAGACTAGGTAGATGGATTATGCAATTTCATAATTCATGGAGCCATGGAGACAAATTACAGATAGGAATTTTACAAAGCACAAAGAAATGCTGAGTATAAGGTAGAATTGTGCAATTCTGGGGAGCAATAAGTAGGGATTGAGCACCGTGACTTCACAATGCATAATCCTTAGAGGCAGTGACTATGCATTGCACAGTTCCAAGAAGCAAGGGATGCAGGTTAAGGCTTACAACTGCGCAATGTGTAGTTCTAAGCGACAGAGTGAGCTCAAGTTGGTCGGGCGTGAAATCTTCTGGAATTCGACTAAGTGTGGGATCAATGAGACAAATATGAAACCAAGGTAGGACTTGAACATGATCACACACTAAAAAAAATCGACGAAAAAACATTGAACACTCAACACTTAGAATTAACATGATCCCCTTAATGCGACGCCAAAACAACACTTTCCCCCAAGTACAACACTTAAGATACACGTTGCAACGACAATGACGAGACTAGCATGACAATGCATAAAACTTTGGGAATGGGTCTAATTCATGTTTTCATGGTAATTGGACCCATTGGTACTAAAATTTACTCTTACAATAAACCATAACACTATTTTTACAATTTTCAACACTTCCCATGCCAAAGATGACACTTTCGTTTTGGCCAACCCTGTTTAGTTGGAACATGGATGTTTCTAGAGGTTTGACCTTGGTGATGGTAAACTTGTACTAGTATGTATACCATGAGGTTGAGGTGCCAACTCGATCATGATGACTAGTTATTGTACCTTAGGTTGAATAACCTATATGATGGTACTTAGGGTTGGTACCTTGGTAGTAGCCTAGATGTTACCTAGATCCCTGTAAGATGGGTTGGTACCTTGGAAGTAGCCTAGATGCTACCTATATCCCTAAAAGTTGATGGGTTGGTACCTTGGAAGTAGCCTAGATGCTACCTATATCCCTAAAAGTTGATGGGTTGGTAGCCTTGGAAGTAGCCTAAATGGTATCTATATCCTTGTGATATGTTGGATTGGTACCTTGGAAATAGCCTAGATGGTACCTAGATCCCTATGAGATGTTGATTTGGTACCTTGGCAATAGCCTATATGGTACCTAGATCCCTGAAAGATGTTGGATCGGTACCTTGGTAGGAGCCTAAATGGTAACAATACTCTTAAAAGATCACGGGTTGATACATTGGTAGTAGAATAGATGGTATCTAGATCCCTGTGATAGTATATGCTATTTATGATGTTTATTTGACTCGTCTTATGAGAATATTTCAATTTGAAAAGTATCCTTGTACTGATTATGGAATTATTAATACCTCCCTAGTTAAGGGGTGCTGGAAAATGTAACTAGGTTCGTTCTTCATAATTGGCATTGTACTTATGTCATTATATATTTATGTAAAATGCAAAAGAAGAAAAATAAATTTATTTATTTCTTAAGCATGGGTTACATGCTCAAGAATTATTGTTTTATTTAGATAGGCATGTTCTTCATGCTTCTAGGTTTTTTTGAGTCAAAGAGTCAAACTCCTATTTGGACTTATTGTAAAGAAAAAAGAAAAAATAATTTTTAATATGTAATTTGGGTCAAAAACTCCTCTAGGTGCCAAGTCAACCTATTTGTCAAGTTGGCAGTGCCCCAATGGACATGTCTATTTGAACCCCTGCAGAAACGTATAAATAGAGGGAATATGGAATTCATTTGGACACACACACTTGATGGATTGTGGTTTGAAATATTTCATAGATGGAAAAGAAGAAGCAAAGTGCCAAATTATGAAAGAGGGAGTTTGTCAAAGATATGCCTTGGTACATATCTTGTTGTTGGTTTCTTGTAGATGAATTTGCTGGAATGGAAGGTTTGACTTGCCATCTGGAGGAGGAAGTTTACGTGGTTATGGATCTTAGATATCTCATTTGATCTGATTCTATAAGAAGAGAAATTTGTGGGTTTTCCCCTTGGAGGGTTTTTACCCTTGCTTGGAGCCTATATCTTGTGTTCTTTTGTTTTTGTGATCTTCATGTTAATGTTGTAATAATTGTTTGATGAAAGAATAAAAATAAAGGCTACTAATGAAGCAAACTAATTTCACAATTGATTACTATAGTAATGAATTCCAAACTAATCTATAGGCCTCTCCATTTTCCAATAGGGAGGAGCATCCCTTATCACACTTTGGTTTTCATGGCAGACCAAGTTTGATTAACCAACTAAGTGATGTGTTAGAATGAATTTTGTGTTTGTCTGTGTAAGACATAGTTTCATGTTTATGCTTTTGTATTAAGAGGAAATTCACTAAGTATATAGGATATATACAAGACTAAATAATCTGTGTGATCCTAGTATGAAAAAGTAGAAATCCATATGTAGGTCAAAGTCTTAATTAGTCTTGATAGAATGGTAATGTACGTAGAATATTGTTGAATATGTACAAGGGTAGGTATGTTAAAAGAGACGCTAGAATCATAACAAATTATCATTTTGTTAAGCAAGAGTCAGGGGGAGCAAAATATTTCTCTATAGAATACAATGCTCGACCCCCTGTAGTCCCATTCATTAATAACACCTAAGTATAATAATATAAGCGTATAGGAATATCGTAGTTGTTGCATAAAGATATTCAAAAAATAAAGCATGCACACGAAGCAAGTGGCCAACATCAATAGTAAATATTGCATTCACATATTGTACAAAAAACAGAAACCCCAATTCATATTTTATGCAGATGTGAAATAAGGCATGCATGTATTATCCAAAGTTCAAGGAACAATTAGATTCCAATACCAATGAAAAAGATAATTTCTTTTATGCTGAAAAACAAAGTCTTGTTAAAAGAATGTCAACATTTAATTTGAAACTTATATTAGCAGAATGCTAAAATCAAGAAGGTAGGCTCTGATGGTAGGTCCATAGGTTTATATATATATATATATATATATATATATATATAGACACACACACACACACACACATTAACTAGAATAACATTAGACGGACATCATTTCGGCAGTATATATATATTAAAAAAGAAGAAGTTTGAACCCAGGTAGGAATCTAACCCGATGAGGGTCAATCATAATTTTCAGGGAGAAATACATAACAAGAAATGAGAATGTAATAAATACATAAATACCTAGATGACAACAAAGTCTGAGGATGAATATGATAAGTGACCATTCAACCTTCCGTCGAATTAACTAGCAATTGATACAAATATTTAAATATGTGGGTAAGACCGAGTCGAGAAAGACTTCTACCTAGGAATCTAACCTGACGAGGGTCAATTGTAATTTTTAGGGAAAAATACATAAGAATAAATGATAATGTAATACATACATAAAAATCCAGATGGCAACAAAGTTTGAGGATGGACACGAGAAGTGACCATTCAGTCTTCTGTCAAATTAACTAGCAATTCATACAAATATTTAAATACGCAAGGTAAGACCCTGTTGGAAGTTTACCATACATATCCAATTAACTCACTTTCTAACTCTTCAAACCCTACTTGAAGAAAGAAAGGGCTTGATTTCCTCTCAAAGGATCCCAGAAGCCAAGTGAAAATTGAAAAGAGAAGTCTAAAGTTCCAACTACAGAGATGTGTTAACCTTTCGTAAGCCACAATCAAATTTAAGACCTAAATTCTGACTTACGTCTTGCTCGGTCCAGTATTGAGTGCCATGGATAAAAGAAGATGTTGGGAAAGAAATTTTGTTTCCAGCAGAGATAGTAAGACTTGAACCTGGCTCCTGACCATTAAGGACCCATTAGGAATTGATATGTAGCCATTAATAAATACTACAAAATGTATATGTGTAGGGTAGGAAGTGTACTCACCCAGAAACAATCGAAAAACATGCAAGCTTCCCATTTATCTTCAAGTAGAAGAGTAACATTAGAATTTATTAATGAGTTAACCAACCCTAAATCTATTGACATGAAGTTGAAGAGCTAGTAAGGCTAGCCAGACATAACATATATGAACAAAAATTAAATGATGAAGCTAGTGGGAGACTTACCTCGACATCTTGAGAAGAGACGGGTTAAGCCTGCAAGAGAATCAAAGGACTCCGAGCTAACCATTTTTGTGTGTAAGGAGTGTCTGCACAAATAGCCAAGCCATTTTAGTATTGACATAAAAATAAAACCCTACCTTGCAAATAAGTCAATGGAGGCACATAAGCATACATATTAACTTACTAGAATGTCAAATGAACTTTCCATTATCATTTGCGTGAGAGAATTTTTGAGTCCAAAGCTAACCGTTGGGGTATGAAACCCTAAGAAGATATTAACAATGTCCTATTCAAAAAAGAAAAAATAGAAATACAGACCTCAACGCAAGAACAAAGATACAAATGAAAAAGTAATTACACTCATCTAGTGGGTCTGCAACCAGGTGGAGCCAAAATTCGTTTTGTGTAGAGACAATAGAGAAATGAGGGAAAGTCGCCCCAATCTGGAAACTTCGTCGACCAAGACCTAATCAACTGGTCGTTGATTCATACAATACAATATCCTCACCATATGAATGACGATAAGTCTGAGAAGGGCTCAAGTGGGTTGAAGACTTTAGGTTAAAATTGTTATATGCCAAGATATGTAATTACCATGTGATGAAATGACCACCAAAGTGCAAAACCTTGAGTGGATGAAAATCTAGGTGATGCAACAAACCTTAATAAAGGTAATAAGAGAAATCCAACTATGCTTGAAGTGACGAGGAAATAGTAATTCAAATAATATTGAGTGTTGAATGGGTTAATCCTTTTTATATACATGTTGATATTATAAGGAAATGTAAAGATTTAACCTTTTGCAAATTAAATTTTATTGATATTTGGTGAAGGGTGAAAATAGTAATAATTTTTTTTTACAAATAGGCTTGTTACAATTCTTTATGATACCTCACATATCTCTACATATTACAAATTCTTTCTTTCCCAAATCCTTAGTAAATATATCATCCATATTCTTATTTGTGTTACAATACATCAAATGATTTTCTTTTGATTTAATCTTTTCTCTTACAAATGATATTGAGTTTTAATGTATTCTACATTGCATAATAACTGGTATCATTTACCTATTTAATTGAACTTCTACTATCACACTTTATAGCTATAGGTACACCTTGCCTCTCTCCCATGTCTTTGAGAATGCACGCTGGAAAAATTGTTTCATAGGTAACCCTACAAACTGCTAGGTTTGTCAAATCCCATATACTACCTATCCATTGAGTAGAATTTCCACAACTAGACTATGCACCATTCATAAAAATATGTCTCTTTCAAATACTAGGGGACTTGTTGGTTATGTGGTTGAGTTTAATGTCAAACATTTAAAGAATCATTTTTTGGTTATATGTAAAATATTTACCCCTTCCACAAATGCAGGTTGATCAATACTCTCTCATCCTAACTCTATATTTAGGTATATCATATAATTAACAATAGCCATAATTAGTGGAAGTTATAATGCTCTTAATGTTGGCATTTTGGCACAGGTGTGGCGCTACGGTACAGGTGTTGTCCTTGATGGCAACTCTCTTTGATGACAGATCCCAGTCCAGACTACAAGAATGAAGAGAAATTCCATATACGCAGGTTCATTAAGCCCAAGTTGCGTATACACGCAGGTACGCTATATACTAAGTCGCGGATACGCAGTCTCTCTATATACTAAGTCGCATATACACGCAGTTTCATGAACAGAAAAGGGCGTACATGTCGAGAAGCTTTCTTTTGGTCCGTGGTAGTTAGTCCTCGGTACTTGAGCCTATGTTTTTGACCAAGGTATCTCGACAGGCGTGTTGATCCCTAGTTTTGAAGTTGTTGGTATTGGATTACTATGGTTTTGGCCCGTGGTATTGAGCAAGGCCTAAGACTATAAAAGGAGAAGAAGATCATTAGGCAAGGGTATTGAAAAAGTCTTGAATATCTTATAAAGAAAGAGATCTAGTATGCAGGTTCTGGGTTGCTTGATCTAAGCTAAGGAGAGATCACACCGGGTGATGGAAGACTAGATCTAAGGACAGATCGGGATCAAATGGTTTGAAATGAACTATCGGTATATGGTTGATTATGCGTATTTTTAGATCTGCATACTGACGCAATGTTATGTTTTGGGTATGACTGATGTCTGGTACAGCTGCAAGTTATGAGAAATTATTTTTAGATCTGTACGCAGGTTGTCTTTGGTAAAAGCGCGTGTATACGCGGGTTGGTCTCATTGAAGTAGCATATATCTTTTGAAGTTTAATTTTTGGGGTTGTAGTTGGGTCTGACTGTTATTGCAGAGTTCTGTAGTCTGCTCTGTGTTCTGGTGACTGAGTGTTGACAGGGTTTCAGTGGTTCAGCGATTCAAAGATTGATGATGCTAGTATTGGTTGTCTTGGGCTTCAATGATCTGTTATGAAAATTGGATGAATTGTGGTCTTCAGATTGTAATGTTGTGCTTCAGGAATATCCAGTTTGAAAATTGATGAAAAGTGGTACCTAAAGGAAAGAAGATTGTAGGCCAGCACCTACGTACTAGTATCTTAGCTAGTACAAGAGCAAAGGGGGTTGGAGCTCCCTTCCAGAAGAGTCTGGAAAACGATAGAAGGTTGTAGGCTTCTGCAGGTTGTAGCCTGCGTATTGGTATAAGGTTGCACCAGTACAAAAGATTGTAAACTGAAGTTTTTATTAAAGAAAGATAGAGACGACTTGCAGCAGGTGGTTTTCACCCACATTGGGTTTCCACCCACATTGGGTTTCCACCTTATATCATGGTGTTCATGTGTGTGGCTTTTATGTGATGATTTCTTCTGTTATACTGCACCTGTTTACTATTAATATGGTTAATAATGTCCTGATGCATTTACTGAAGATAAGCTAACTGAATCATAAGTTTTCTGGTTATACGCTGGTTGCTTTAGACATAGTAGCGTGTACACGCTGGTTCACTTAACTGAAGTAGCGTATATGTTTCTGAGTATGAAATTGAAAAAGTTTTATTGATCTGATAATACTGATTCACCCCCCCCCCCCCCCCCCCTCTCAGTATTATTTCCAACAATTGGTATCAGAGCAGGTCCTTCAGAGAAGCTTGATCGCTTGAAGGAAGATTGTTCATCATGAGCAACTACGAGAGAGAAGCATCAATCAGGCCACCGGTTTTTGATGGGACAAACTTCAATTATTGGAAGGTAAGAGTTACTGCCTATCTTCAATCTCTTGGTACAGAAGTTTGGGATATCGTAGAGACAGGCTACACTTTCCCTTCAGCTACTCCTACAGATCCAGCCGAGAAAAAGAAATATGAAACAAATGCAAAAACAGTCAGTACTCTATTGGGATGTATATCCCAATCGGAATTCATGAAGGTAATGCACTATAAATCCGCAAAAGAAATATGGGACAAAATTGTCACGAGTTATGAAGGAGACGAACATGTAAAGCGTGCTAAACTTCAAACTCTCAAGATTAAGTATGAGACTCTCAGAATGTATAATGATGTAAGTGTGGCTAACTATTTCCTTAGGGTAGATGAGATTGTTAATTGCATGAAAAACTTGGGAGAAGAAATAAAAGAGGCTATTGTGGTTGAAAAGGTTCTAAGATCATTGTCCCCCAAATTTGAATCTAAAGTGTCTGCAATAGAAGAAAAGGAAAATCTACGAACTCTTACTATGTCTCAGCTTCACGGAATTCTAACTTCTTATGAAATGAGAAAGGGAGGTCCATCAGACAGAAGAGAAGCTGCTTTCAAGGCTTCAGGCAAAGAAGATTATTATGAAGCAAGTCACGTGCCAGAAGATGAAGAAGAAGAATCAAATTTTGTCAGAAATCTTCAAAGGGGTTCTGGAAGATTCAGAGGTAAGTTACCTTTTAAATGCTTTTCTTGTGGAAGAGTAGGTCATTATGCTGCCAAATGTCCTCACAAAGATAAGAATGACAAGGGAAAGGAACCTGTTAGATGGAACAAGAAACAAAATGAAAAGAAGAAAAGCTATTACACTCATGAAGATAGTGATGGTCTTTCAAATAGTGACGAAGATGAACAGGGTAATAGATATAAACTTTTAATGGCTTTTAAAGATGATGACTACATGGATGCTATAGATGTAGAAGGCTTTTGTGAAGAAATGAATAATCTCAAAGTTTGCTTAGAAGAGAAAAATGCTATTATTGATTCTCTGCAATGTCAACTGGCTGAAAAGGAAAAACATCTTGAGAAATTGGAATGTGAGATTGTTTGTCTTAGAAAGGAGATTAAGAAAACAAAAGCGATTAATATTAAATTTGTTAAAGGATCTGAAACCTTGGATGAGATTATCAATGTGCAGCATTCTCCTCTGATCAAGACAGGTCTAGGATATAATGGAGAAACATCTCAAGCAACTACCTTTATAGGTTATCTTGATGCAGCAAGGAAGAGCGAGCAAAGATCAAATAAAAGTCATCAGGTGAATCAGGGACAGTTTACCTCAAGAACAAATAAAGACTATCAAGACATTCGGGGACAAGCTGCCTTAAGGACAAACAGAAGCTACAATCAACCACAGGTAAAATCTTCCCAATTTGCCCCAAGAATGGATGCCAATAGAAGCTACAATCGGTTGGATGATAGATCTGATTATCGCAGAAATTTCTTTAATGACCAATGTTTTTCTTGCCATAACTTCGGTCACAAAGCAGCTCAATGTGTTGCCTAAAAGACAATCATGACTAGAGAAGCTCAAAAGCAAAGAAGTATGACTGGAACCATGAAAAGGACTTATAACAACTTTTCGGTTCTTGAAAATGAGGTTGAATGCTCTATTTGTAATAACTTTGGTCATGAAGACTCTGAATGCAGGAGCAGATTCTGTAAGACAACTCAGAAGGAACAAACCTCAAATGTCAGAACATGGAGAATAAAGGAACCGCAACCAGAAAGATGTGGGATAGCCTTTTATGCAGAAGGTCAAGAAAGTCTATGGTACATTGACAGCGGATGTTCGAAGCATATGACAGGGGACAAAGAAAAACTTGAATCATATATTGCATTAGAAAAGGGAAAGAAAGTTTCTTTTGGAAACGATATCTCTGTAGCCATAAAAGGAAAAGGCGTTGCTCAGTTGAAAGAGAAAGTCAAAGCTGGAAATGTTTTGTATGTTGATGGGTTGAAGCATAATCTTCTGAGAGTCAGTCAGATGTGCGATCAAGGAACAAAGGTAATATTTAGATCAAATGGATGTTGTGTTCGTGATCTTGATACAGGTGAAACAGTGATCAAAGGAAGAAGGACTCCAAATAATCTATACATATTTGAAGAAAAACAGCAATGCTATTTGAGCAAGGATGATGAACACTGGCTATGGCATCGGAGGTTGGGGCATCTAAGCTTTTCACAAATAAGGAAAGTATGCAAATATCAGGCAGTTCGTGATCTTCCAGATATCAAAATTCCAGACAACACCATATGCAAATCATGTCAGTTTGGAAAGCAAACCAGAACTAATTTTCCTGAGAAGGAAGGATCAACTAGCATGCCTCTTGAGCTAGTACATACAGATACATGTGGTCCATTCAGAAAAAGAACACCTCGAGGAGAAGAATATTTGATATTATTCATTGACGATTTCTCCAGGTTTGTCTAGTTAGGACTTATGAAGCACAAAGATGAAGCATTCGAAAAATTCAAATCCTTCAAAGCCTTGGATGAAAATGAATCAGGACACAAAATTAAGTGCCTCAGATCTGACAGAGGTGGGGAGTTTACCTCGAATGAATTTTTCAATTTCTGTGAAGAACATGGGATAAGAAGAGAATTCTCTACAGCTAGAACTCCTCAGCAAAATGGAGTTGTGGAAAGAATGAACAGAACAATCCAACAAATGGCTCGTGCTATGCTTGATGAATCAGGTACTCCCGCAACTTTCTGGGGTGAAGCTGCACATGCTGCGGTTATTATTCTCAACAAAACAAATGTCCGAGTAAACAACACTCAAACTCCTCATGAGCTCTGGTGTGGTAAGAATCCTTCGGTGAAGCACTTCAAAATCTTTGGGAGCAAATGTTATATTAAGAATACTGATGAGCAACTTGGAAAACTTGAACCAAGAGCAGATGAAGGCATTCTTCTTGGTTATTCTCCACATAGCAAAGCATACAAGTGCTACAATAAAAGACTTGGCAGAATTGTTGACAGCATTGATGTTGTGGTTGATGAGAAGGGATACATTCCTAGGCAAGTTCATCATGAAGACATCGAAGAAGATGAAGGCTACCCTCAAAGACAAAATGATGAAGAAGAACCTCAAGAAGAAGAAGAACCTCAAGAAGAACCAGAGGAGCAGACAAGAATAGAAGAAAAGACTCCATCCAAATATGTTCAGAAGAATCATCCAGAATCTCAGATTGTGGGGCAGAAAGAAGCAGGAGTACAAACAAGAAGAACAATTGCAGAAGCTTCAAGCTATTTGGCATTACTCTCTTCCACTGAACCACAAAATGTTAAATAGGCATGCAAAGATGAATGTTGGGTCAAAGCAATGGATGAAGAACTTGAGCAGATCGAAAAGAACAACACTTGGGAATTGGTTCCTAGACCAAAAGATAAGAATGTCATAGGGACAAAATGGGTCTTCAAAAATAAATTGAATGAAAATGGATAAGTAATTAGAAACAAGGCCAGACTTGTTTGTAAAGGGTATGTGCGGCAAGAAGGAATAGATTTTGAAGAGACCTTTGCTCCTGTTGCAAGACTTGAGGCCATCCGAATGTTCCTTGCTCTCTCAAGCTTTCAAAACTTCAAGGCATTTCAAATGGACGTAAAATCAACCTTTCTGAATGGAGACTTAGAAGAAGAAGTATATATTGAGCAGCCAGATGGTTTCATTCTTGGGAATGATCCAAACCTTGTATGCAGATTGAAAAAGGCTCTCTATGGTCTCAAACAAGCTCCAAGGGCTTGGTACTATCGTTTGGACAAATATCTTCACCAACAAGGTTTTTCAAAAGGATCAGCAGATAGCAATCTCTATATGAAAGTTGAAAATAACAAATTGTTAATACTTGTTGTGTATGTAGATGATATTATCTTTGGCAGCAATGAAGAGGCTATGAGTCAAAACTTTGCCTTGGTTATGCAGAAAGAATTCGAAATGTCATTACTTGGAGAATTGACATACTTTCTTGGATTGCAAATCCAACAAAATGAAGGAGGTATTTTCTTGTCTCAAACCAAGTACCTCAAGCAGATCTTGAAGAATTATGGCATGGAAGATTCAAAGCCAGTATGTACCCCCATGGTTATAGGATGCAGCCTCAGTGCAAATGATGAATCAGCAGCAGTTCATCAACCAACTTATAGATCCATGATTGGGAGTTTGCTCTATTTGACAAGTACCCGACCAGATATTATGCATGCAGTAGGAATTGTTGGAAGATTTCAAGCCAACCCAAAGGAAACTCATCTTCAGGCAGTCAAAAGAATCTTCAAGTATCTTCAAGGGACTCAAAACTATGGCTTATGGTATCCTAGAGATACAGATCTCACTCTTTATGCTTACACAGATGCAGATTGGGCCGGAAGTGTGGATGACAGGAAAAGCACAAGTGGTGGTGCATTCTTCATGGGTTCCAGATTAGTATCTTGGTTCAGCAAGAAACAGAGTTCGATTGCTTTATCTACAGCTGAAGCAGAATACGTGGCTGCGACATCTTGTTGCACACAACTTCTTTGGATGATGCAGACCTTGCAGGATTTTCAAATCACTTGCACTCCACCTGTCTCTATCTTATGTGATAATACAAGTGCAATCAGCATTTCAAAGAATCCAGTCATGCATTCAAAGACCAAGCACATACCAATCAGGTATCACTTCCTCAGGGAACAAGTGCTTGAACAAAAGGTCAAGTTGGAGTATGTTCCTTCTAAAGAACAAGTTGCTGATATTCTCACAAAAGCACTGCCCAGGGAGACTTTTGAATATCTCAGACAAAAGCTAGGAGTAGTTGATGCTTCATCCTGCTGTTGAAGCTTGTCTGTTCTAAAGAAAAGTTGGTATACGCGTGTTGTATAAGGGATATCCGCGTACATACGATGATTTATGCAGGTGAAGTCGCGTATATGGAGTTCTGAACAGCAAGGGCAGACTCTGGTTGGAGAAGGTCTGAGATGGGTATGCCAGAATCCTTCAGGCACAGTTTCAGGGAGAGCAGCTTAAATTCTAATAAAGCATTGTTGGCATTTAGATGCTTTTGGTTCTAGTTCACAAACTATTGTTGGTTTCAGGAGAAGGAGCACAGAAGGAAATCTTGGTTGCTGATCTAAAAGATGATTATCAGATGCTGCTGATGACTTTCATAAGTCTTGGTCTAGATTTTTCGTCTCTATGTCATGTATCTCTTTTATGATATCTCTTTTATGGTGTCAAGGTCATGTAACGGCCTTTGTTGGTTTCCCCACTATGCCTGGGATGAATGATGTAATGTATTTGGTTGTTATATGTAAATTTCTGATGTATCCCCTCTTGGTTGGGAGTATGGATGTATGTATTGAGTCTTTTGGTGATAGGAAGGTCCTTTCAGCCCTTGATGATAAAGTGGGAGAATGATTCTAAGGATCTTAGATCTTGGGGTTGCCATCAAGTCCAAAGGGGGAGATTGTTGGCATTTTGGCACAGGTGTGGCGCTACGGTACAGGTGTTGTCCTTGATGGCAACTCTCTTTGATGACAGATCTCAGTCCAGACTACAAGAATGAAGAGAAATTCCATATACGCAGGTTCATTAAGCCCAAGTTGTGTATACACGCAGGTACGCTATATACTAAGTCGCGGATACGCAGTCTCTCTATATACTAAGTCGCGTATACACGCAGTTTCATGAATAGAAAAGGGCGTACATGTCGAGAAGCTTTCTTTTGGTCCGTGGTAGTTAGTCCTAGGTAATTGAGCCTATGTTTTTAACCAAGGTATCTCGACAGGCGTGTTGATCCCTAGTTTTGAAGTTGTTGGTATTGGATTACTATGGTTTTGGCCCGTGGTATTGAGCAAGGCCTAAGACTATAAAAGGAGAAGAAGATCATTAGGCAAGGGTATTGAAAAAGTCTTGAATATCTGATAAAGAAAGAGATCTAGTATGCAGGTTCTGGGTTGCTTGATCTAAGCTAAGGAGAGATCACATCGGGTGATGGAAGACTAGATCTAAGGACAGATCGGGATCAAATGGTTTGAAATGAACTATCGGTATATGGTTGATTATGCGTATTTTTAGATCTGCATACTGACGCAATGTTATGTTTTGGATATGACTGATGTCTGGTACAGCTGCAAGTTATGAGAAATTATTTTTAGATCTGTACGCAGGTTGTCTTTGGTAAAAGCGCGTGTATACGCGGGTTGGTCTCATTGAAGTAGCGTATATCTTTTGAAGTTTAATTTTTGGGGTTGCAGTTGGGTCTTACTGTTATTGCAGAGTTCTGTAGTCTGCTCTGTGTTCTGGTGACTGAGTGTTGACAGGGTTTCAGTGGTTCAACGATTCAAAGATTGATGATGCTAGTATTGGTTGTCTTGGGCTTCAATGATCTGTTATGAAAATTGGATGAATTGTGGTCTTCAGATTGTAATCTTGTGCTTCAGGAATATCCAGTCTGAAAATTGATGAAAAGTGGTACCTGAAGGAAAGAAGATTGTAGGCCAGCACCTACGTACTAGTATCTTAGCTAGTACAAGAGCAAAGGGGGTTGGAGCTCCCTTCTAGAAGAGTCTGGAAAACAAGAGAAGGTTGTAGCCTTCTGCAGGTTGTAGCCTGCGTACTGGTATAAGGCTGCACCAGTACAAAAGATTGTAAACTGAAGTTTTTATTAAAGAAAGATAGAGACGACTTGCAGCAGGTGGTTTTCACCCACATTGGGTTTCCACCTTATATCATGGTGTTCATGTGTGTGGCTTTTATGTGATGATATGTTCTGTTATACTGCACCTGTTTACTATTAATATGGTTAATAATGTCCTGATGCATTTACTGAAGATAAGCTAACTGAATCATAAGTTTTCTGGTTATATGCTGGTTGCTTTAGACACAATAGCGTGTACACACTGGTTCACTTAACTGAAGTAGCGTATATGTTTCTGAGTATGAAATTGAAAAAGTTTTATTGATCTGATAATACTGATTCACACCCCCCCCCTCTCAGTATTATTTCCAAAACTTAAATGAAATGACCAATGAAATATAAGATGGACCTATAGAATTTAAGACTACTAAACACCAACAATTCAAGTGGACACAATGGTTAGATTTTAAAAATACTTCTTTCGAGTGCTGAATTTGCCATAAGATAGGACATTTGCAGAATACATGCCCACAAGTGAAGGAAATGACAAAGAAAAGGATGCAAAATCCAAAAGGATGACAATTTCTGGGCCCACATTCTTTTAATGATGAAGATGATGAATTGAACGAGATCCAACAACATTTAGAGGCACGCAATCAACAAGGTTCCCAAAAAGAGGAGGGAGAAGAGAATTATGAAATGAACGAGATCCAACAACATTTAGAGGCACGTGATCAACAAGGTTCCCAAAAGGAGGAGGGAGAAGAGAAGCGGAAGTATCACACAAAACACATAGAGAAACCCAATGACTTAATAGTGATCCAGACTCATGGAAATCGGCATGAGGAAAAGAGAAACTGTAATATCCCTATTCGATGTTTATTTTACACAAAAAATATTAATTAATATTCGGTTATCCTTTTTTTTACATGACAATTGTATTATAATTTAGTTAGGGCTCGATTCTTGATAATTGCCCTTTCGTTCTTTTTCTTGGTGTGGGATTCCTTCCAATTTTTGGGGGCATTGTTCCACTTAAAGAAATTGTTGCATAGTAAAATGGGGAGGTGAATAGTCGATTCACTGCCCATTATGATAGTTGAGCATGCTTTGCACCTAAGGCATAAGAAATTCAGCGAGGCTGAGGGATCGCTTCATTGAAGAAGACCTGGGATTTGTCTGTGTCTCTCATCCATTGTTTTAATATGGGAGTAGTGGCTCGACCCTGGTGTGGTTGAAAGCTTCGAGGAGAATGCAATTCACAATAATAAAGCTCGCTTTTTCAATTTTCTTGCAGTCCGACAATTCCTTTCTCGTTCAATAATTCTTTTCCTCCCTTTGTCCATGGTACGTTGAACCAAATTTCTTTGCGTAAGTGAGGTACGTGAATTAATTTGTTTAATTCTTGGAAATATTGGCATGAGTTCTTAAGAAAATAATAGAGTAGTAATTAAAATCTTGAAAATATTTGATGGGTCATGAGTTTTTTAAAATATTTTTATGGGTTATGAGTTTTCTTGAAATAGTTTTATCAAATTCTGTGAATACAAAGATGAATTTGTTTTGTGCATACAGAGATAAGATAAGAACTCAGTTATTTTTTTTGGAAAAAAGAAATAAATATATGTTTATTTTTCTAGTCATTTGAAATAGCTTTTGGAAAAGAATACATGGAAACGTTGCATGTAAGAGAAAGAAATACATGTTATATCTTGAAAAGAAAATATATTACTACATGTAGATAAAGATTGTTATTATATATTTCTCTTGGTAAAGAAAATATATTACTACATGTAGATAAAGATTGTTATTATATATTTTTCTTGGTAAAGAAAATATATTACTACATGTAGATAAAGATTGTTATTATATAATTGCGACATTAAAAGATAAGTAACCTTACTTGTCTTTATATAACATTACATGTATGTAAGAAAAGATAAGATGCATGCTATTTTCTTAAAAAAGGGATTTCGTACTAGTGTATGCAATAATAACAAATCCAATTCTTTTTCTTGCAAGTGAATGTAGATTAAAGGGTAATTTGTGAAATATTTTCGTGGGTGGTGAAAAATAAAAAAATAAAAGCTAATTAGATTACTTTTTTCTTGGAAAGTGGGATTTCCTTTCAAAATGTGTAGTTTTAATAGCTACCTTATGTGTTTATAAGACATAAGTATTTCTTGAAGAAAAAAAGAGTAATTATGACCTTTTGGTTAATCAAAATAAATATAATGATTTTGTGCTTAGTCATGATACAATATTTCCATAGCTTTGGAAAAGATTAGTTATTTAATAAATCCATGGAAAATATTCTCATGGATTATCATGCGTAAGATATTTCTTTTGAAAAAAAAGAATACTGAGTTATGAGGAAATATAATAACCTATGCATAGATCAAATGCACAGAGATAATATAAGTCACAGGAATATTCTTTGGAAAGAATATGTTCTTCTTGTGTGTGAAGGATAAGTTAGTTGTGTTAATTCCTTTGCAAAGTCAATTGTGTTAATTCCTTTGTAAGAGTTTGCAAAAGTTACATGTTTTGGTGGGTAAAAAGATAAATGATTTACGTGTTGTATATTGGATAGATTGATTTAATTGCACGATTTAATGCATAAAAGGTGAACAGTATTATTATGTTAGTTCTTATATCCAAAAGAAAGGTTGATTATGATACTTTCTTGAAAACAAATGCATGAGAACTTTATTATGATACTTTCTTGAAAAACAAATGCATGAGAACTTTGTTACGATACTTTCTTGAAAAACAAATGCATGAAAACTTTGTTATAATACTTTCTTGAAAAACAAATGCATGAGAACTTTGTACATAAAATAGAGAAACTATGTTGGCTTCTTGAAAATAACTGTGTTATTTGCACAAATAAACAATCATTTTATTTGAAATAAACACATATGCAGAAACATAGAAACAACAGTGGATTACAAGCATGAAAGTAGAACTATCGTGTTAGATCTTTTAAACATAAATAAGTATTATGTTAGATCTTGGAAAGTAAAAAAAGTAATTACTTGCTATAAATGTGCTAGCTTTCCTTTGTAAAATACATATATTTGCATGTAACAAATAATGACTAACACATTAGTTTTGTTTTAGAGCAATGCATGTCTTTTTGCATACAATAGATTTTGTAAATAGCTTTATCTTGGGAAAGATGCTTTTCGAAAAAGGACTTGCATTTGCATGTATGATAATGATGTCTATCATGTTAGTCTTCCCTTAGAAGAGGGCATGTATTTTTATGTATTATAATAATATCTATTGTATTGGAAAGATTACTTAGTTACATGCACAAAGAAAAGCTAAGGGGTTAGCGTTTTTATCTAATTACATGCATGGGAAAAAAAGATAAGTTGTTAGTATCCTTTAAACGGAATGAATGGTTACAACGGTATCCTTTGGATATGAACGTGTGTTGGTACAAGAATGATCGTTGGCGCGAGAATGATCATAGCAATGTGGTAATTATTTTGACATGCTTGACAGTTATTTGTTTATACATGCACAATGTTGTTAGAAGAAGCATGTTATCTCATGTATGCACACGAATAGATAGATGTTAATGCACAATGTTGTTAGAAGAAACATGCTATCTCATGTATGCACTTGAATAGATAGATGTTAAAAGATCACTTTTAAAGTGTGATTGTTTATTGATTAATACTTTATCTAATCATGTTACCAAAGCTTGTTGACAACAACAATGACATGACGACATGGTGATTCTTTCAAAAGACAAATTATGTTTAACATTGTGAAAGATAGAGAACTGATGGTCCATGCAGATGAGTACGAGCTGCAGGATGATCCACTGATGGAACAATCATGCCACAAGAATATAGAGAGTGGTATGTGGTCATTTGTGGCTAAATGGTTTCATGATCATTGTAATAGCTTTTAGGTATGTTGTATTTTAATGATATTTCATTGTAATATTTGGTGACAATGGTTAAGGGATGGAATCCCTTATAAACCATTGAGTGAGGGGTAAACTTGCTGGTTTTCACCCTACGAAAACCATTAGAGGTTTTCAGGGTATATCGATGTTCCATGTTGCGATTGATTATTGTGTCACTTGGATGATGTTGATTAGACTTGCTTGATGTGATGTTCATAATTTCAAGGTTGTGTTTAAATAATATGGTTAAGAGAATTATGGAATAGATGCAAGGTTGCATCATACACTTAATGTTAATCTACTACAACATTGATTGTTAATGGTTATGCAACTTATTATTCCTCTACTGAAAGTTACTCTATGTAATGTTGAAGATTTTATCAAATGGTTAATGAGGAATCTGGATCAGTAATTTGGATAGTTACCTGTGGGTAAATTTTGTAAAAAAATTCTAACTCCATGTATTAGTAACTCTATGTACTGTTGAAGATTTTATCAAATGGTTAATGAGGAATCCGATTAGTAATTTGGATAGTTACCTATGGGTAAAATTTGTAAAAAAAATTATAACTCCATGTATTTTCACGCGATGTTATTGGGTATGTTACAACAATGTTCAAGGGTCAGGTGGAATCAGACAAAGAAGTATCGGCAATATCATAAAGTGATGGGTTCATAATTGTTATGGCTACTACTCTCTTGAGGTTTGACACAAAGTTCAAAAGAAAAAAGGTAAAAAAGAGAACCAATTATGGCTACTACCTCTCTTCAGGTTTGACACAACGTTCAAAAGAAAAAAGGTAAAAAAGAGAACCAATTTATCTCGGTAAATGTAAATACTAAGATGAGTGCTTGAAGAACATACACATGGTCCTCACGGACAATATATGAATACACTTATGCATCTTCTTATGTAACTTTTTAATTTTATTAATACAAAGATACAATTTTTCTTGAAAAAAAAATTGACTATTTTCTTGTGTATATATTTTATGAACTAAATTTTGATTTTAAATAAAGATTTTACTTCACACTAATAATTAAAAAAAACAAACAAACAAACAAACATTTTTTAAAAAGAAATATAAATATAAAATTTACTTTGGAATGAATTTTTTCCAATTAAAAATTGGAGAATATCAATGATATCAGTAGCTACTTGTCTTTCGTTGAATAATAATGTAAAATTCACTTTTAACAAATATAATAACAATAACAATAATAATAAAAATATTTGTTTAACCTTAAGCCTGCTTACTGATACTTATTTATTTATTAAGCTTTAAAGTTCTGATATGATTTGTGGTTGTCATAGAGTCAGCCAACTCACCCTCCAGCGCATGTGCACAGTTTACCATGCTACCACGGAGATTAACATTAATAGATCACATGGCATTTGATACGTTGGCATTTAATGCGCTGCTATGGCTGCGCTGGTCTTCATGCGTGGGAACCCGTGGCGTGATCTCAGCCGAGGATGATACATTTAATTGTTACCTGGTTTGTCGACCTAAGGCGATTTGTCCCGCCTCACCTCGGTTGATTCTTGTCTGGCGATTCGACGGTGGTGGTTAGTTAGGGTTTTATCACCTAACTGCTTCCTTGCGCCCAACGTTATGTGGTTTGATTGTTGCTTTTGGTTCTCGGCTTCTTGCTGCTTTGCAATGGCAAGTTAAGTTGCTGAGGGTTACAGTGAGGCCGTTCCTCCTCCTAAGGATTGCACAAGCTATGATGGTGTGACTAGAGAATGCAAGTGTCGGTTGACCTTGTCTATCAGTATCTCTTTATTTTGTTTTGAGTGGAGGACATGGCTCTTGCCTAGGCTGACGAGCTACTGTCTCTGTCCAGGATGGTTCGAAGACGTTTCAGAATAAGGACAACAATTTCGCTATTGCTCCAGGTTCGGAAGGTAAACCCTAACAACCGAGAGACTTAAGAGTTTGACTTATTTTTGAGCTTAGAAAGATTTGCTTAAGGATTTCGTTGATTGAGCAGGTGGGCGTTTAGAGAATGCGTCCTTCAGTTTCAGGTATCATTCTGCTAAAACCTTTGCATGTGTTTTCCACAATTCTTGTCTCTTGTTAAATTGCTATGAAATGGCTTTTATGTTGACTGTGGTTTATGGCAGGTATTCCTTCGCCCTACTCTGCTTGCGCATGTCTGGGACCTACCCTTCAATGCTCAAACTCTTATGGTTTTGTTGGTCATTTCCAGGTTGGATTTCTGGTCCTTAGCAATTAGTTAAAGAGGGTTTGATGTTTCTTCTAAACGAGCTCAAAGAGCTGCCTAAATTTATTTTAATTCTTAATTAAATAGCTATTTAAGTGAGTTGATAGACTCTACATGTGGTTTGAACAACGTGGGAAAGACCTTCCCAATATCTGAACATATTTTCGATTTTGTTGTTATAACTACTCTTAAGTCACTTAAGTTATTAGTTAAGAAAGTTGTGATTTCGATCATGGGGACTCGAAGGTCACTCTGGACTGTAACTGCTTGTTCATAATGGAGTAAATGCTTATTTATATATATTACATTGTTAAGTTAATTGAATGTTTTGAGTATGTCGTTCCTATTCGTAATGGGTTGGTTACCTCTTATTCAATTTTTTTCAGAATGTTATGGTTTATCGGAAAACGGTTTGTTCTTTATGGAAGTAACTTCTTTGAAAGGGTTTATTCCAAATATATTTGTAAGCTGGTAGCTAAACTGATAGATATATATGGCGGTACCTTTGTTTTTTGAATTATTCTTCATTGCACCCCTTAGTTGTATGCTGCGATTAAATGTTGAAACAATCCCAAATGTGTATGGTCTCGGTACGCACCATGTAATTGTTCATTGGTGTATTCCAGGAAGGTCTGCATAACTTGTTCTGAATATTTTAGAAGTATAAGCTTATTTGTTGTTTATGGTTTTAAATCCTTTACACACAGAAAATACCTGCAATATTCCTCACATAATTTTATCAGAGAATGTTTATTATTACTTGTCCTGAGAAAGAAATTAAATACATGATGTCTATTGTTTTTATTGTATCACTACTGAAGAATTTCTTTTCGTATCTATACTGCATACACCGAATTTCTTTATTTGGAAGACAATAAGAAGTTCCTACTTAATTAAGTTATTAATCTATAGCATAGTACCTAATTCCTAAATTAAGCATTTCATGGTACTTATCTGTTATAATAATAGCAACAACTAACGAATAATCCTCTTAGAAAGTCTCTCTTCCTTGCCACGAGTTCTGGCAATTATGTCAAGACTCTCCCCCGAGCACCCCCGAGAACTTTCTATTGGTGTCACAGTTAATGATTTCCAGTTACAGTCAAGTACCTTGGGTTCCTGGACTACAATTCTGCGCCCAAGTCGTGTACTATTGTGTTTCTTGAGAATTCTCCTACTAGTTCCTCACTCAAGGATCTTTCCTAGATTCTTTTGTTTCCCCCTAAATCTCCCTTCAAGGCAGATTGGGTAATTGTTTTATTTGTAACTGTTTCTTTTAATTCTTGTAAACAGTTTCTATTTTGTATTAAGGTATCATTCCAAATATTTAGATAACCATAATTTATTTTTCTTGGCCTTTCAACCTCAACACTTATTATTACACATCATAATGTAATCAAACTTAAAATAACAGATAATAAAATTAACTTATTAACCTCAGTAATTTCATGTACCTTGGTGTGTTACAAATAATTCACTAAAATTTAGAAAAAAAAAATATAAAAAAGCTTACCATTATTAATATTATTATTAACTTTTATGCAAAATTATATACATATTATATTCATTATTTCTATTAATATTTTTTCTAGAAATATATATATATATATAAATATAATATAAAGTAAAATAACTAAATATTGTTTTTAACGTAGAAAGAGTTATATTTCTATTTTTAATTAAATATTAAAATAATTTATATAAATAAATTTTCCAAAATAAAAATACAAAGTAATTTTAAATACTTATTTAAAAACATACTAATTTATACAAATCTGCACCATAATAAGAAATATAGCCAAGTAGGGAATATTAAAATTAAAAATTAAAAATGATTGTTTTAATCCCAAGCAAAATATCTACGCAAACAAAATAATTTAAAAAATAAAAACATGAAATTTTATTTACATATTGTTGGTTTGTCTAAACATATGTTATTGACCTTTTATTAGGTGTTTCAAGCAGCCTGGACGGAGACCATTTTAAAATATTTTATTTAAGTGAGAAATTTGAAATAGAATTTTACAAAAGATTTTGTTATTTACAATCGAGTAAAATATTTTAAGATTAATTTCTTTTATATATATAAAATAAATGGTATATAACACTTTAAAATATAAACGCTATATAATACTTTAAAAATGAAAAATATATAGATTTTAATTAAAAAATTATGAGATGTTAATATATTAGATAAAGTATAAAATAAATCTAATATCAATGGAGATGATTATAGATTTTGGATTATATCAATACATTTTAAAGATGAAATATTATAATTTTTGAAGAATTTTTTTACATTTAGTTAGAAATTTTATTTATGTTTTTTTTTTTTCAAATTATATCACTCATTGTGTGTATTTAGTTTCCTTTCTAAATTAGAGCATGGATTTATTGATTTTTACCTACTTACAATTCAAAGCATTAGATATATTAATTAAAGATAAAATATTTGTTTTTTTTACCACGTGTGAATGAGATGTGTAATTAATTTTTGTTATTATTTTAAAGTCAAATATAAATAAAATATTTCAAATTTTTTTTAAATGAACTTTATATATAGAATAATCAAAAGTGATTTTTTTTATCAATTTGTACTTTTTATATTTCACATTAGGAAAGAAATATATGGTTATTCAAGATAGAGTTCATGTGTGTCTATATATGGATAAATCAACATGGATCCATTTTAACCTGATTTTATCCATAGAGGAATCAAATATCTTGAGGTACATAACCTTTTTAGAGTGAAAAATTTGATATATATATATATATATATAGCTCCATGCCAAGCATGGAATGAATTTCACATATCCTTCATCTTGAGCAACCCATCAATAAAGTGTTCCAACTATATAATTATTAGTAAGATTGTTATTTTTCATTGTTTAAATTGCAATTTTTAATACATAATAGATTCATCACTTTAAAAATCTCCTTAGACACTCTTATTGTGAAGACTACATATTTTAAACTTACAATTCCTACAAATCTTTAATAAATTTCAATATTACCTTTTACCAAAACCTTTTTTTTTTGTAAGCAAAGGTATTCATAGTGTAATGTACATAACATACAATATGAAGGTAGTGGGGGGTTTAGGCTCATCAGTCGTCGGAATGCTTTGCCCTCAAGAAGGGAAACCAGAGATAGTGACACAAAAATTCCTCTGCCCCTGAGAGGGGAAACAATAGATAGTAGCATGAAAAACTAGTTTGATACTGTTACATATCATTGAAATAGATTTTTTTGCATTTGTAGACCTTGTGACTCTAGGCCATAAGTTGATCACCCTTGGCGAAGGTCTCGAAGTGACAAAATAAACCAAATGGATGAAAATCATGAGAGACATGAGCAACTTAACGAGAACCTGTAGAGGAGTCAACCTTTTGGAGATGAGCCTAAGTTGTGCTGGAGGACCTAGCCATAATGCTTGCTTCTTCTCGTTTCTCCTCTATAATGTAGCACCCATAGGGACTGAGGTGAGGAGGAGAGTTTGTGAGAGTTGGTTCTGTTGTGTAGCTACCAACGACTAAGATGTTTCTAGACATCTGCGAATATGAGAAGGAAAACCTGTAGGAGCCATGAAAATGGGGGGGGGGGTGGGGAGGCTAATCCCAGGGGTGGGGATTTGGAAGTAAAGGGGGCCGAGGAGGAGGGAGAGGGGATGTTGGGAGGGAAGTCGATTTCAAGGTCATGGGAGAGATGCATGAGAGAGGTGGAGGCATGCTTGTGGTAGGAAGAATGCTCGACGATCCAACATGTAGCATGGGATTTGTCTTTCTTCCAGTCCTTGAGCTGGTGGGATAGAAAATTGCGAAGAGCCCAACACATGTTCCTCCATGGCTAGTCTCTTCTACTTCGAGCTCGAGAACCTGGCGATAGATGTAAGGCAAGATGGCATTGTAAAATAATGTTAATTTTACATGGTCATCGAAGGTGGCTTGGGGACATTCAATTACCCTTCCTCAGCTGGCTTGATGCCCTCTACCTCTCTCATGACTCATAGCAGAGCAATAGGATGCAGAGGATAGTGAGTATGGCACATAGGAGATAGAGGGAGCTGAAGGAAGGCTAGTGAGCGGGATAGACTAAGCTTTGAGCAGAAAAAATCGAGGGAAGTAGCAAATGGTGTCAATGGAGCGGGTAATAAACACAAAGAGGAGGTAGGTGAGACATTAAACCGGGCGTGCGAGAATAAGCCTCGGAGATTTGAGTTGATGTATTTAAAAATCATGGTGGACAGTTGTGGTACGGGGGAAGTTACGATCGCCAAGTGGAGGGCGTCGTCATTCCTCAATTAAACATGTGGTGGAGGCTAGTTGGGTGCTCGAATCCGGGGGACCTTAAGCCAAAGCTTAAAATAGTTACATTACACAAAATGCTTTAACCAAATTTTTTATTTGTAATTATTTAATATATACATAATTGATATTCAAATATTTCATTCTAACATTGGCATTGAAATATTTTATTTTTAATAGTTTGATATAATATATACATAGTTGACATTGAAATATTTTACTCAATATAGAGATTGAAATATTTCATTTATGGCCTCTATGGTCCAAATATTTTATTTATGGCCCCTATTGTCCACACTCTGATGCTTTTTTGTTATTAATATATTTTTAAATATTTTATTTATGGTTGAGAGTGAAGTATGTTTTTATTATTAATGTTTTTTTAAATACCACATGTTAACACTATGTTAAGCACATAAGGAATTAAATATCTCTTCCATACTGGGTTGTAATATCCATAATAACCAAAATACTTATTTTTTCTTAAATATAATCTATATTGTTTTTATTTATTTATTATTATTATTTTTTAAAGTGAGATGTCTCCTCCCAGAGCACGTGCTTAGCTAAGAAAACCCTTTCTCAACCAGTTGTGCTACTGGGACTCGACGTTTTTATTTATTTAGTGGATATTTTATTTTTATTTTAGAAGGGACAATGCCAACTTCAAGTTGAGCATGTATGGAATTACACCTCCCACATACTGTAGAATGCACCTTTATGCTTAATAACAAGGACAAAATTCTATATTAGTAATAAATAAAAAATTTAAGAAATTTATATTTTAATATAATTTATGAATGGATGAATGATTTTAATGAAGTCCATGAGGCCGATCATCCTAAGGGACCACGAGAATAACAACCTTAAATCATCTTCATATTCCTCCCAATGTCGTATCTTCTTCTATGAGTCTTGACTAAAAAGCTAACAATCTGATTGATCTTCTCTTCGTCAAATAGATGGTGCATGTTTTCAACCTTTATATTGTTTTCATACTGCATTTGCTTTCATTCGTTGGTGTTAGGACATTCATGCAGCTTGATATTCCACTTACTCAACCACTTTTTATTTTTCTTCATCCAAGTTTTCTTCCTACGATATAATCTCTCTTCCATAGCTATCTTGGGCCAACATTGTTTATCCCTGTTTCTAGCCTTATTTAAATAGTTTATTAACCTTATTATCATTGTTGCCTCCAATGGAAAGGTTCCTACTTTAGTTATTTCTGTATTCTTTTTAACTGCCTCTAGCTGTAAGTTGACATGCTACTTCCCCATACCTCGCAACTGTAGAGAACAACCGACATAACCAACAAACCAAAAAGGGTTTTCTTGGTTTTCCAATCCCAAAGTTCAACTTTTATGCACCTATATTGGAGTAAGTATGAGGCTCTCCATCCTCCTTCAATTATTTTCACCCTACAAGTGTCCCAACTGAGCTTATGGTGGAATTCAATCCCAAGATATTTGTATTCGTTAACTATCTCCAGAGGACCACCTTCAAAAAGAAAAGTGTTTGGTTTGGCTTTTCTACTTAAAGAGAAAATCATAATTTTGGTTATGTTAATGTTCACTTGCGTCGCAACCTCCTGACAAAAGTGTTCTAAGGCCTTTAAGTGTTCTATTAATCCATGTGTTGTTTTTGAGATTAGAATAATATCATCTGTGTATAGAAGCAACTTTAGCACTTAGCTTGCTAGATGAACCCCTTCTCCATTTGCTTTACTTAACCAATCTTCCATCTTATCAATATATAAACCAAACAATGGTGGGGGGGTGGTGGTAGAGGACATCCTTGTTTAACACCAATATCACTAACAAAACATTCAGACATTCCTTCACTTGTTCTGATTTTAGCTCTAATTTTCTCATAAAGTCTAAGAACTGCTGCTCTATACTCATCTAGAATACCCAACTCTTCCATATTGTTCCATAGTTTGCCTCTAAGAGCTGTGTCAAAGGCTTTCTTGAAGTCCACAAAACAACAATAGGTTGTTTCACCTTGCTTGTCCCAAACTTTCTCTATCAAATGTCTAAGGGTGACACAATGGTCAATGGTAAAGTGTCTAGGTCTGAATCTTGCTTGTCCTTTTTCCCCTTTTCCCTCACTTTCTGCCCAACTGCTGATTCTTCACTCTATCATGCTCCCAAAAAGCTTTCCCATGAGCGGGTTGACCATAATAGTGTGGTAGTTAGAAGGATTATTGATATCTTCGCTCTGAAAGATAGGAATGGCCACACTAGTAGTCCACTCTCCCGAAAAGCCGTCTTAGATGATGCCTGTCATATCCCCAGACTATTGTAAATATTTTTTTATTTACCTCATTTAAAAAAAAACATAAATGAAAGGATGGTGATTATGATCTGTTGCATGAATTAATTAATATTTATTTTATTTCATTTGAGATATGGAATTGTGGAATAATTTTCCAGTAATAGGGATGATATGTAACTTAAAAGAGTTAATATATATCAAAAGAAAAATAATAAAGAAACGGTTGCAAACCCTAACCACTTTTCCCCTCCCTAACTGTGGAATGGGTTCCAGGAAAAGGGAAAAAGGGGAAACAAAGGGAAAAACACTGTGTTGTAGAGGACAGGCAGTGAGGGAAAATGGGTAGCTTACCATGTCTAGTGAGGATCAGATGGTAAGAGTGCAGAGCGCTGCAACTAGCAAAGACAGTTGTCTTTGAGCAAGCTAGGGGGGAGACTGGTCTTAAAAGATAGTCTCACGGTCGGGTGGAGGACTAGCTGCAGAGAAGCAGGTTGACTGTATCAATAAACAGGAAACAGAGGGGCATCTATGGTAGACAACACATGTACATGGCTCTGTCTTACTTCTAAAGAGTAAGAAATGTTTAAAATTCTTGTAGGTTGCAGAATTTAGAATAGAGTGTAAGGGTACACAGATGGGAGATTATAGTTTTGTTAAAGGAAAAGGAATATTATTGTTAGCTGGGTATAAGAGGGAAGTTCGTATAAAGTTCAGTCCATATCCTGTAAGTCTAACCATAACCGTTTAGATATACTTTCCTCAGACTTGAATTTAAAAACACGTTGGTAGGTTCGTGTTGCTAGCTGTAGGTGGTAAGGGCAACATAACTGTTTTGCTGTAAAGAAATTTAACCTATAACATAACCATCATTTCAGAATCCAGGGTACAAGGCAAGAAGGAATTTCCCTCAGGCGGACAACAAAAAAAAGAAAAAAGAACAAAAAACTATAGCAGTTGCTCGGGGAAACTCTAAGCAACCGGATAAGGGTAAGCAAGCCTAGGCAACCCGAAATGGAGGGTGTGCCGCACAGGTTTCTCCCAAGCGGTATCAAGATCTTGACTGAGATTACTATTTTTGTGTTAGTCTTAGGTTTTTAGGGTAGGAAACTCTCATGCCCAGGTCGCGAAGCCGCCACCATAGGAAGCTCGGCAAGAGCGAGAAGGGTCATAAGCTCGAGTGGGGTTACAAACTCACTGTCCTACCCCCGTCACATTATGCCGGACTTCAGAACATGAGTAGGAAGGTTACAGGCATGAGAGGAAGCAGGACGAATCATCTCAAACAGAGGGAAGGAAGACAAAGTCACATGCAACTAGCCGCAAAGGGTATATTTAGCAATTCAAGCCATGCAAATAATCATTTCCTAATTAGAGAGCCAAAAACCTGGAGTCAACGGAGCAGAAAACCGCAGTTCATAGATATAAGAGATTGAAAGAAAACTACTATACAGGGAAGCCGCGGAGCGGAATTTTCCATACCAGGTTTAAACATTAGTTCCACATTGCTATTTAGAAGTAAATACGACAATTCTTATAAATCTGCAACCCAGTAGAACAAAATACGTATCTTTAAAATGGCAGTACCGTAAAACAAAACATACATCATAAAATTACAGTTCCGTAGAATGAAGACAAACGCTTATGCGTGTTAAAATTGTATTCACCATACATAAGGTGAACAAAGAATTGTAGACGACCCAGAAATCCAGGACTTAATTTACATGAGATAATACAATGCAAATTCCTCCAAACCCTTGCTCATTAAAGTATAAAAAAAAAAGGGAAAAACCCTAAACCCTCGAAGCACAAGGATTCCTGAAGCAGCTAGAAAACCCATAGCCGAGAGACTCCCATACCTAGAGATCGGTTATGGCGGAGATGGGGTTATCCCTAGTCAAGGCTAGCCACCGAGCTAAGGTAGGCGTCCAGCCTGAAACAATGAAAACATTTAACTCAGATAAGTGCCAAAGTAAGCTATGCCGCCTTCTGGGACAACCACTCAAGGAAAAATATGCTCCATTAGTCAAAAGCTTATCTGCTAGGAACTCCGGCCAGATTGTGCACAACACTGTCTCAATTTTGCAGACCGCTTCATAGCCAAATACCTATAGATGCATAACCTTCTGTCAACAAAAGCTTTAAAATATAGAGTAGAGACAAAACATGCATAATCAAAAGAAGCAAGGTAACCATAACCCTATTCGTTATTACCTGAAAAGTCGAGGACCAAACTGCCGGTAGCTGGACAGAGTCTACAAGTCGATTTCCGGGTCCGAGTGCGGACAGAGCATGAACAAACCCTCAAAGAGGGAAAAACGACTAACCCAAATGAGCCAGTTTTCGAGTCCAACAACAGTATAGGTTGGTAGGCCGGGATAACACTTCACCCAACCACCGTCGGATTGACTGAGGCATCTCCCCTTCGTCGATTCAGCGAGAATTACCATGCAAAGCAGAAGGTAGGACATGCCTGTAGGCCTCGTACAACACGAGGCGGGCAGGAATTAATTCTCTTAATAAAACGGATAAGGCGTGTCACGTGATGGCAAAAGAAAAAGTCCGGAAACAACTCACCACCTAACGTTGCGTGGAATGCTCATGCATAACACTTATGTAGAACCAAGTTTAAAACAGTACCAGTTTAATGTAGGCAGTGGTGTAGGTTAAACAAATCCCTAGGAGGTCCTTAGCATGAGAATTATTTAAATGTTTAACTACAGAAATAATTATATATAAAAAATAAATAAAATAAAATAAAATTGTGTGGAGACATTACAATGCCATTGAAAATTCCTTTTAAATGAGGAGAAAAGAGCTCAAATCCCCATTTTATGAATTCAATTTTAAGCCTATCTATGTCCTCTTCCTTATCGCTTGCTAAATTCTTTATTCCCTTCTTGATATCATCCTCTGTGAATAGTTCCATTGAAGTGTTTATTGTGGGGAGAGTATCTTTCTTATGCATCCGCTCATAGAGGAGCCTCACATATTCCAACCATTGGCCACCTGTAATATTGTTTTTAGTCTGCTTTCTCCTTTGTTGTATCTCTTTCTGAAATCCCTTGGGGTTGTGCTTTCCAAGAGAGATTATCTCATTTCTTCTTCCATATATATATATATATATTTATTTATTTATTTATTTATTTATTGTACTATTTTTTCATATTTCTTCTTATTTTCTTAGCTCCATTTTCTCTCTTTTAGAGATCTCCTAGTTGCCTTGCATTCTTCATCATACCATGGATTTTTCAGAAAAGTAGTTGCAATTCCCTTCTTGGGGAGGGACCTTTTGCATGCACTTAAGGCCCTGTGAATTGTTGGGATCAACAAACTACAATGAACATGACAACCCGCCTTATTGGTTGTCTTATCTGCCACACCATGCTCTATAGTCCAAAATTGTTGCTTAAGAGTAGCACTAAATCTTTCCTTGTTTCCCTTATTTATGAGGATTTTTCCTTTGTAAAGAGTTTGCTTTTGTATTCCAAGAGTTTTCCTATGGTGTCGAATACTATGGGAAAAATACAACTTAACAAATAGAGGGGCATGGTCAGATTTCATTTCGATAGGAAAATCCCTAATATGGAACTTCAACAGCCTAGAGGTGAAACTTTGCGAGCTGATTACATAATCTACCATGCTTTGACCATTGTAAGTTTTGCATGTGACACCTCCTGGAGGTGGCCACCCTCTCATTCCACTGAAAATAACCATGCCAAACAAACTACAATGCCCCAGTAATTCTTCCCCTAAGTGCATCACACCCCCATTTTCATAATGTGAATCCCTTTCCCAAGGTTGACCACCACCCTCTTCCAACCACACGGGATTGTTTTCTCCTCTTTCTTCATTTATCAATTGGAGGGATTGGTTATTAGTTGTCCTTCCATTAAAGTATCCTATTAACAATATTCCCCCAAGAGGGTTGAATACAGATATATCTCTCTTCAATGAGGCATGTACATGTCTTCGTTGTCTAAATTTATTCTTTTATATATTTTTGAGTTTTTTGGGGCAAAGTAACAAGCCGCCAACCTGAAAGTAACCTCCTTTTCTATTATTTTCAGCCAAATGTATTATTTATTCGAATCCTCCTTTTCTACTTTTAAAATTCCACCCCATTTTTCATTTATTAGCACCGTGACTCCTCTGTGTCCTTTGCATGTCTCATTCACTTTGTTCCAAACTGAAATCTTCTTGTAAACCTCGAAATCTAGAGCCTTGCATCCACGGTGCTCATGTGTTTCTACAAGAATGATAATATCCTTCCCCTTTGGTATGGGCCCCAACCCCAGACTTCTTCTCCATGGATAACTTATGCAATTCCAAATTACTACCTGTAAGCAGTCTAGTGAGGCCCCTATTTCCTATTTCCTATTTGGGAACCAGTCACTGCTTTGAGCTTTACCATTCTTAAACCATTCCTGTTTTCCCTCATTTCTTGTTGCTTTCACTTTTTCCCACTCCTTTCTTTTTTGATCTTGTTGAGCAGGAGGCAAGTCCCCATCTAGGTAGATATGTGTGTCTCTAAGCAATTCTCTATTTCTAAGGATCATATTCTTATCCTCTATATTCCTCAAGATAACTTTTACATGTCTATATCTTCCTCCCTCTACCTTCTTTCTGATCTTGCTTGTTTGATGAATACACCTCGTCCACTTCAATTGATCTTTAAGGAAATTCCTTGCTAAGATGTCGGTCCTTTCATTTTCACTATAGTCCCTCAACCCTTTGATAATGATATTTGAATACACCTCGTCCACTTCAATTGATCTTTAAGGAAATTCCTTGCTAAGATGTCGGTCCTTTCATTTTCACCGTAGTCCCTCAACCCTTTGATAATGATATTTGTAGCCTTCCCTTACTTGTCTTTTTCTTCTTTTATTTGAATTTTGATTTGATTCTCAATGATGCCTTTTTTATTGTTTGTTGATCCACTTACAACTTGTGACCATGATTTAGCCTCTTCTATCTGATCTTTTAGTTGATTTTATTTAGCTTCCAGTTCATCCAATGCTAATTGAATCTCCTTTATTTGTGTTGTGTCCTCTTCTTTTACCAATTCTGACTTCTCAAGGTCGGTTACCCTTATTTGCTCTAATTCTTGTTTCAAGGCAACCACTTCTTGCTGCCCTTTTTCAATTTTACCCTGCATGTTTGTGATTTGTTCCTTGAGAGCTTTATTTTCTCTCTCTAATCTGCCCTTGAACTCCACAATTTCATTTACTTTGTTGCCTTCATACCACCTTTTCGCTTCTAAAATTTCGAGTCTCCTCTTCATGCTCATGAGCTCTTCCACATATAGTCTCGATGACCACATTAATGGTGTTGATGTGGGACTATATAGGCCTTTGTTGTCATGCTTATCTATTTTTTTATCTTCTTTGTTTGCTACAAAACCCTCTGTTCTGTTCAGACTTGATTTGAGACCCTTAATAGCTTCTCTTTGCCCTACATTAGTTTGAGAGGCCTTGCTAGATAAGTTGTTTACTTTCGGCAGGATCATTGCAAATTTTTTCTTAGGTGTTTGCCTTAGTTTTTGGATCTTCCTACGCCTTAAAATCCCCTTATATTGTTTTGCGTTTACAAAAACCAATCTCTCGTCTGTGTTGTAAGTGCCCTTCTGAAGAAAAATTTCCATAGAGGACCCCCATGATCCTGCTAAATCCTCCATTTTTATGACAGGGTGAGGAAACGAAGGTCCACTAACGAGCTGAAGGTTGTGTTTTCAATCAGAGCTCCCACCTACTTTATGAACAAGGTTTAATAATGGCAATGAACCCTTCACTTGAGATTGCAAACCACCGTTGTACCTTACCCCCTCCACAGTAATCGAATAGTTTGCAAATTTGTTTCCTGTTGTGTTAAGGCGTGGTATTTGTGTCTCCTCTATGTTGGACTCCTCTCTTAACAGTGGCAACATTTCCTTTGGGTCCTCTAGAGTAACCATCATATTTTTTTTTTTAATTAATTTTTTTATTGTGTTTTTCTTCAGTTTTATATTAATCTCAATTAATTTGTGCCAATTTAAATGAGATAAACACAACTTAAATCACAAGAGACGAAAAATAAGATAAAACCTCCCTTGCAAAGATTGGGTCCCTTTGAGCATTCTTTGGTCCCACTAGTTGTCAGGTGTCTCCCCGTGCTGCCTATTATTCCCCCTATTGCCTGCTATCTCACCCCTATCTCTGCCCCTATCTATATGGTGATGCAACCTTAGTTATCTCTCTCACAACCCTCGTTGTCCATATGTGAACCCTCGCTAGTGCCTGTCTCAAAACCCTTGTGCCTTGTATTGCAACCCTCGTTGCCTCCTCGCTGTCTCACAACCCTTGTGACCCTCATTGCCTCGCTACCCTCGCAACCCTCACTACTTTCACAACCCTCGTTCCCTCGCAACCCTCGCAACCCTAAGTGGTCCTTCAAATTACTAAGCGACAGAGTATGCAACAGTTGTACAAGACCTCTTAACACACTTACCTACATAGTGTAGTGCCACACAAATTTGGTATTTCTGATCTGTCAATAAGTGTAGTGCCACAAAAATCAGGTATTTCTGATCTATTGAAAATAAAAATAAAATAAAACTATAGCAATAAGTGATTTTCACGTTTAAGTATGAGGAACATGTGTACTTATTTCAATTTTTAATGTAGAGTTGATGCAAATATTTCAATATCAATTATATATAATATAGAACTTTATCAATTAGTAAACTAAGTTGTTTTTACATTCAAGTATGAGAGATATATATGAGTGAATGCATGGTATTTAAAACAAATATTAATAATGAAAAAAATATTTCAAATACATTTTCATGTATATATTAAATAAAATACTTTGCAATTGAAAGTAAAAGAATTATTATAGTTAAAACATTTCAATTATATGTTACTTAATATGGGGGAGATCTGTAAATCCTTCACATGGAGTTGACATGTGGCGCACACACATGCACCTATATAGGTAATAACAAGGAAACAATTCTATATTAGTAAGAAACAAAAATATTTAAGAAAATTATATTTTAAAATAATTGAAAGTAAAAATAAAATAAAATTGATGATATAATATCAATGCGTGAGCGCTTAGGGAATGATGGAGGTTTAGGGTTTTTGTCAGACCATGCAACGACAGACCTGCTCAGACCACGGCGCCTCTGTAACAACTCATCAACAACACTGGCAATAATATACGACAACGAATAGAGTATTTGTCATGGATAACCTCCAGGGGGAGGACACGGTGCCTCCCCCCAATGATCAAGGAAAACCTCAGATGCAAACCGGAAATGACAGGAAGAAGCCACAGGAAGAAGCGGAAACGAATCACAATGCACAGACAGATAACATAGGAAGGGATGAGATTCCTAAAGCAACCTCTGCCACATGCAAACTTTTCGCAACAGAAAGACCAAAGATTGAACTACCAAGTCAAAGAATCAATGCCCAAATCCAGTACATGAAGGATCATGCATTAATAGGGAAATTTATCGGCTTCTGGCCCATAGAGAAAGCCCTGCATGGTTGGATAGCAGCCAAATGGAAGCCAAAAGGGCACATCACCTTGCAGCTGGGACCAAAGGGCTTCTTCACAACAATCTTCAACTGTATAGAGGACTAGAATAGGGTAATCGATGGAGGACCCTACTTCTTCAATGCTGTTGGTCTTTACCTGGGAGACTGGATTGAGAGATTCAACCCGGAAAAAGAGGATCTAAGTTGGTCACCAGTATGGATTCGTCACTACTCCCTTCCTCTAGAGTATTGGGATGAAGATTCACTGAAAGATATTGGAAATGGACTGGGGGAGTTCATTAAAATTGTGGAGGAGACAAAACTCAGAAGATATACTTCCTACGCCCGCATTTGTGTCTATATGCATCTAAGTCAAGCTCTTCCGGACACGGTAAGTCTATATCATGATGATTTTGAGTGGATTTAGTCAATAGATTACGAACATGTTCCATTCAGATGCAGAAAATGTCATTCCCTTGGCCATCTCTTTCGTGATTGCCCGCTAAATATGAAACCCCCAACTTATACCTCCTTAGAAAAACCTGATTTTGAAGGTTTCACCAAGGTAAACAATCGCAAAAAGAACCACAAAAAACCTGCATCAAACCCTAAAAAGCCTTCCGCCAACACCTCAATGCCATCCACCAGTAACAACTTTGATATCTTAGCTCAACTTGATCCGACAGCCACTGAGTCCCCCTTACCCTCCGAGGAGCCTCTCAAGGCAACCTCTAAGGTCAACCCCACAGGCTCAGGGAAAACTCAAAAGCCCTCGCAATCCATAGATCTCACCACCTCCACACCCAGTCTGACACCGATCTGGAAACCTCATGGCATGGATATAGACATTTTGCAGCAAGAGACCACCGTTGCAACAGACTTCGCGGCGGAAAGCAGTGAGGCCAAGCATATGGAAGAAGAGCCTGAAAGTATAGACATAGGAGATCTGGACATATTGGGACTGGAACAAGCTTGCAGGAAAAAAGAATTTGACAAGATCCCAGAAAGATAGCTAGAAAGCTTGGAAGTCATCCTTTCTAGAGCACATCAGCAAAGATCTCTAGGTATTCAACCCGGAAGTCAATGGGATGGAAAAAACATTCCTAAAGACAATAAAAAATGAGGGAGAAAGATAGACCTCCAAAGAACCATCCATATTGGGGAAATGCTGGTGGAATCAGGAAGATATTCCAAGCTTACAAAGTATTACAGTCCCCTACCCAATAATGAAACATGAAGCTCACATCTTGGAATATAAGAGGGCTAAACAACCCTGGGAAATACAGAATGATAAAAAACATGATTCAGTAGGAGAAACCTCAAATCTTCTTCATGCAAGAAACAAAATGTAATTCTACCACACTTGGCCAAACTCTTGCCAAAGCATGGCCAGGTAGTCAAGCAGTAGCAGTGGATGCCTTAGGAGCTTCAAGAGGACTAGCAATAGCCTGGGATGAACGAGCTATCATGCTTACTAATATCCATGCGAGTCATCATTTCATTCAAGCCACTTTTCATATAATAGGGACAAATGTGCATGGTCACCTCACCAATTTCTACTTCCCCTAGGAAGTAGTGAATAAGATAGCCATTTTGAATACATTAACTCTGATCAACTCCAAAAGAATTCACCTGCTCTGGATTACAGGAGGAGACTTCAATATGATAACTAAACTGGAAGAAAAAAGCGGAGGCAGGAATAAACTGGATAGTGAAAGTATCCATTTAAAGAATTTCATACAAAACAACTAGCTTATAGATATGCCATTCAATAACGGTATTTACACATGGAATAATAGAAGAACTGGCACCGAGAAAATTGCCTCCCGACTGGATAGACTTCTACTTTCAGAAAATGCCATCCATCTTGGAGGAGATTTTTCAGCCTCGATCCTACCCCTTTCTGGCTCAGATCATTGGCTTATTTCGCTCTAATGGCAAAGACCCGGGAACAACACTCAGAGACCTTTTCGATTTGAAGCCTTCTAGCTGATGCATCCAGACTTCAACAACTTGATACATACAGCTTGGAAAAGCTTCAGCCCCTGGAAGGTTCAAAAATGTATCAATTCCAACAAAAACTCAAACATCTCAAAATGAACATCAAGCATTGTAATCAACAGACCTTTGGCAATATCTTCCAAGCTCATAATGCTCTAGCTTAGGAAATGAAAAGAATCCAGCAGACAATCATTACTGAAGGAAGAACTGAAGCCCTCTCAGAGCAGGAAAAGCTCCTTTAGATTCAAATAGAAGAAAGAGAAAATCAAGAAGAGATACTCTCGAAACAAAAATCTAGAATCAGATGGCTTAAGGAGGGAGAGAGAAATACAAAAAAAATTCATTTGCACCACCATACAGAGAAGAATGCACAACAATATCACTCATATTCAAAATCAGCAAGGAGTACACTTGGAAAACCATGAGGACATAGAGCAAGAGCTTCTTACATATTTCAAACGAGTGCATCAAGAACCACAAGTCGGTTGACAGCCAGCTATAGAGAAGATTATATAGAAAGTTCCGAAAATTATAGCAGAAGAACACAATCATCTCCTCCTTCGTCTGATATCTCTACAGGAAGTCGAGTTTGCTATGCGACAGCTCAAGGAAGGAAAGGCACCTGGTCCAGACGGTTTCACCTCAAATTTCTTTCATAATTTCTGGGATCTCATTAAAGAGGAGGTCTGGCAGGTAGTTGAAGAATCCCAGACTTCACGATGGATGCTTCCCTCTCCAAACACAACTTTTATTACCCTTATCCCCAAAGAAGAACAATCTCTAACTCCAAAAAAATTCAGGCCTATCGCTCTCTGTAATGTCATTTACAAAATCATATCTAAAGTTATCACCTCTCACCTGAAGCCATTGCTACCTAGGCTCATCTCGCCAGAGCAATCGGGATATGTGGAAGGGCGGCAAATCACAGATGGCATCATTCTCACCCATGAGATCATACACTCCTTGAAGCATCTCAAAAAAGCAGGTATTCTCCTTAAAATTGACCTTTCAAAAGCTTTTTATATGTTAAGTTGGACTTATATTCAAAAGATGATGATAGCCTTTGGCTTCTCCTCTCCTTGGGTTAGATGGGTTATGAGTCTTATATCCTCCTCTCTTTTCTCCATTCTGGTTAATGGCATACCTTCCACCCCCTTTCATCCCACTAGACGCATCCGACAAGGAGATCCTCTCCCCCTTTTTGTTTGTTTTAATGGCGGAAGGGCTTGGTCGAAGCATAAAAAATGCTCTTCACTCACAACAGCTCAGAGGTATTTCCTTCCCCAACACCCATGCTTTCACCTACCAACAATTTGTGGACGATAACATGTTATTTGGCCATCCCTCGATTCAAGAGGCCCATAAAATAAAATCCCTTCTGAATGAGTTCTCTGAAGCCTCTGGTGCCAGCATTAATAATGTTAAATCCCAAATCTTTTTCTTTCATACCCCTTCCATCACTCAATCTTCTATAGCACGCATTTTTGGATTCTCGGTCTCCTCTCTCCCCTCTAAATATCTGGGTGCACTCATGACTGACTCTGCATTAAAGCACCCCACCTGGCAACGACTCCTAGAGAAATTGGAAGCTCGCCTTTCCTCCTGGACTTATAGAGCCCTCAATATGGCCAGTCGTCTAGTTTTAGTCAAAGTTGTCCTGCAATCCATGCCTCTTTATCTTTTCTCTGTTTTAGCAGCACCAAAATGGGTGCTTAAGCAAATAAAAAATCTTCAACGAAATTTTTATGGGGATCTTTGGGACAAAACAGAAAACGGGCACTGTTCAAGTGGGCTATGGTTTGCCTTCCAAAACTTTCAGGGGGCCCTGGGCTTCGAGATCCTTAACACAACAATGCAGTCATGGGAGCACGCTTATGGTGGAAATGGACTTCTGCTCCGCATACACCCTGGGCTATCCTTTGGACTGCCAAATATGCAAACAACTGACCAAAATATGAGTTAATTCGACTCACAGAAGTGGGAAAAGGTTCCTTAATTTGGAATGCGGCTAGTCAGCACAAAGCTATAATCCAACAGCATAGTTTCTGGGAAATAAGGGATGGAAACAATGCACGCTTTTGGGATGACTCTTGGTAGCAGAGACCCAAGCTGAGTGACCTGATTAGACCTCACCAAACATAGGAATGGGAAGAGCATCAGATGGATACAGTTAGCCAGCACTGGACGCCTACTCTCAATCAAGGATACAGGCAATGGATAACCATGGCTCACATCATCAGGCAAGGAACAAAGTCTATTCATAAGAATTTTGAGATAGAGCTTATCAATAGGAAAATTCATTTTTCTGACAAGAAGGACATAATACGATGGGGTTATAATGCACGAGGAACTTTTACCACTCAAGAGGCATACAAACTAATAATTGGCAATCAAACAGTCAAGGATCCTCTATGGGACAAAGTATGGTCCCCCAACATTTCAGACAAATTTTCTACTTTCCTTTGGTTGTTATGTCAAAACAAAATACTCACTTGGGACAATCTAAGGAAAAGAAGTTTCCATGGGCCCTCCATATGCCCCAACTGTAAACAACAGGAAGAAACCATACTGCATCTCATGAACTCTTGCAATTTGGCAAACAAACTTTGGGAAAAAGCAAGTTTCAGATGCCAAAAAGAAGGAAGAATTAAAGAGGATATTACCAACACCATATGTAGCTAGGCAATCAATCCGTACAAGAGCAAATTGTTAAACTCTTTGTGGAAAATCATCCCAGGTGTTCTTATGTGGTCTATATGGAAAGAAAGGAACCACTGCATCTTCAAATATCAATGTACACCATTAGAAGTCCTATGGAGCAGCTTCTGCAACAACCTTCAGGAAACTTTAATGCTCCAAACTTGGAATGAAGAGGATTTTCCTTCCCTTCCACAGGAGCAGAATATATGGACAAATTGGAATCTTCGGATGAATAAGGTACAGGCAAAACATAGTAAATCATCTTTACATCACAGTATTCCAAACAAATGGATCCCTCCGCCACATAATATGATACAATTAAACTTCGATGGAGCCTCAAAAGGTAACCCAGGCAAAGCAGGATATGGAGGAGCATTCAGGGATCACAAAGGCAAACCTATTTTAATTTTCCTAGGCTCAATTGGATGGGATACGAACAATTCTGTAGAGCTAGAAGGGTTATGGCAAGGGCTTCTTTTAGCTCAACGACACAACTTCTTCCCCTTAGTAATCGAAGGCGACTCTCAGATTCTTATTAATATGGTTAATCAGATCCTGCAGGGGACCCCGGCATACAAAGTGGTCAGCAGCTAGAGATTGGCAGAAAGATTAGAGCTCATAGAACAATGGCTCACCACTAACAGAGCAGTCACTTTCAAACATATCAGAAGAGAAGGCAACAAAGTGGCTGATCTCCTGGCAAATTTGGGGGTGGATAGTGATCGGACTCTACATACAGGTTCGCTCAACATGATCACCACTGCTTCCCAGCTACAGGAATATAATGAACTGGTACAAAGCGAAGAGGCACACCTGGATGTGGGTGATTATTATGAAGTTAATGCAGATTAGACAGAAGGACGGCAGGCGGCCAAGCCACATGGCCACCCGCGTCCCTTTCCATGCCAATTTATGGCAAGTTACAGTCTGTCTGCAGGCACCATTACTCTGGTGCTCAAGTCGAGGAATTTGCAGCAGGCATAAGGCCATGGCTTCCACAAGACATAATTCATTCAACCCTTCCCCGCTAAACTACTCTTTCCCCCCTCATGCTGCGGAGCCAAGCTCACGCACAATTACTGGAAGGCGATGTTGGATTCTCAACTGTGTTGATTTGGGGAATGGCTTCCATTTCTCTCAAACAACTCACTGTGCGCTGAATTCCGCCCAGAATTCCTCTGTTTCTCCTCTGAATAGCTCCATCAACTCTAGAGTTACCTCTGCCTCCCCAATTGCAATCACTGAACACAACATAGCCATTCTGGCCCAGCTCAACCATGGTGCGTACTCGCCATCGAATGTGCAGCAGAAAAGGTGGTAGTCAAGGAGGAAGCATTCTCCCCCCCTCGATGCCCAACCCTGAATCAACTACTCCTTCCTCTTCCCCTTCTACTATTCCCTTCTCTAGGAAATACCCTGACACTCGCAGTGGTAGAGGTCGGGAACAGGCCCATGGCGCCAGAAGAATGACTGCTGCTACCCAAACGCTCAATCTCTCTCACCCCTCTCACCACACGACCTAATTTTGCTTCCACAGTACGCTGCATCGCCCCAACATCATAGCCACTGTCATTGCGACTTTCAGTGAGGAAAACAGTCTGCAGGATGCTCAGAACCACAACCTTGGACCAGAGGAAAAGAACAACAGGGAGCAACAGAAGATAGATAAGAAGAACAAGGATGACCGCGAACCAGAGAAACGAAACAATAGCAAGCAGCAGATGGCAGAAAAAATGAGCAAGGCTGATCTTAACAGCATTCTGCATGGCGAGGAGTTGGCTGTAGGCAAGCATGCAATCGAAGGCAGTTCAAGGGACACACAGGTAGTTGGTGGCATCCCGAGAGGCACGTCAGGTAAGCATGCAGACGAGGGCAGCGCAACAGGCACGCAAGCAGTTGGTGGCTCCCCACTCGGCACGTCAGCAGAGGATGATGGTATGAGTACGCATGTCGCATTGTGGAAGAGCCTCCTCCAGACGAGACCCAGGGGGTCCATTCAGATTGCTGATCCAGTCACCAAATGTCAATTTGATGCTCTCTGGTTGTTTCATGGGTTTGTTTTCATTAGGTTTTTCTCTACTGTTTTTTTTCTAAACCATTTGGCTAGTTTTGATTGGTATTGATTTAGGACCCCTGTGTAGGCCTTTTTAAGTTAAGTTCTAAAACCCCTACTTTTACATTGGGTTCACTCGGACTGGTTTCCCTTCGGTGGGCAGTCGAGTACAACCTTTTTGATTAATTTTGACATAACTCTGTTCAACACCGTAGAGGCCGGCGTCTCGCTGTTTTTTTAATTTTTCCTTTATAAATAGAATAGTATTACTTAGAAAAAAAATAAAAATAAATAAATAAATTAAAAATAAAAAATAAAATAAATAAATAAATAAATAAATTATTACAATAAGTGCTTTTCATGTTTAAGTATGAGGAACATGTGTACTTATTTGAGTCATAATATAGAACTTGATCAATTAGTAAAATAAGTGCTTTTTACATTGAAGTATGAGAGATATTTATAAGTCAATGCATGATATTTAAAAATATATATTAATAACAAAAAAAATTCCAAATACATTTTGATACGTTATATGTTAAATAAAATACTTTGCAATTGAAATTAAAAGGATTATTATGGTCAAAACATTTCAATTATAAGTTAATCAATATGGGGGGATATTTGTAAATCCTTCCATAGTTGACATGGAGTTGATATCTAACGCACACACACACACACATTAGGGTTTGCACTTCAAGCGATTTGATCTTAGGCTCATGATAGATATGAAGTCAAGATAGATTTAGAGTTGTCTCTAATGTCTCTTTATGTTAGAACTCTACTTATGAGTGAGATTTAAAGAAAAAGAATAAAAAGTTCAATTGAATTCAATTTCCTCTAATTGAAATTTGTAGATAAGACTCATATTCATAAAAAAATCTACAAATACAAAAGCACAAATATTAACATGTTACTCATTCAAATTATAAAACAATGTTATGAATGCAAAAGTTCAAATATTAAAATGTTTATTTCTTAATTTATAAAAGAGAAATAAAGTTTTAAATCATTTTTCCCTTTACCATGTATAATATTCATATTTATGAAAATCTTAGAGATGCAACAATGCAAGTATTAATACGTTAGTCATTTGAAATTTATTAGAAATAGTTGGGACATGACAAATAAAAATATTAAAATGTTTGCATTCCAATTTACAAATGATTATGTTTTTGTTTTGTTTTTTTAGTAGAATTTAGAAAAATGTTTTATTTAAAAAAAAATAAAATCATTGCCTTTATTTAAACTTTTGCATTTTAAATAATATGTCATTGTAAATTTATCTTTAGAATCTAAGAGAGAGTGATTAAATCTCTCAAGGTGCAAACTTTTTTTAGATTGCAAAAACTTGAAGAAATACTTGCACCTTAAGAAAACTTATCACTCTTGGATGATAGATCCTAAGTTAAGATTCATCTACACTAATTTTTTTGTAAACCATGCTTTAACTTGATTTTAGAAAGAATATGCACCAATCACAAATATTGAAAATCAATGTTTTTAGCATTAGCTTTGGGATATTTGATTGAAGATATGCCTCTTTCAATCATTGGTCACACCTACTCTCATTATATGGGTGTGAGGTTTGGGAACTATATATCTTTTGGGAGTACATTGAAACAAGATAGTGAGAGTGTTTGTCACAATGTTATTTGAACATTTTCATGCCAAGAGATTAGTGCCTCATGATATTATTGTTACAAAATTTAGCATCACCTCATTCACTTCTTCCATGATCTTTTCTATGGTGATAATGATATGGAGGCTCTAAAAAATGGTAAACTAGTAGATTGGTCACTTAGATATCCAAAACTTGATTTCAAACCCTCTATGTAGTATGCACACATTGGGATCATTTCATGTTGGTATGTGAAAGACTCTTCATTGCTTCACCTCATTAACCTCGATGATGATAGATCACTCTTACATAGCTTAGCTTTTAGTGGACATTGATACAATGTAATGATGGGTCAATTATAGCCCTAAGGTACAATAGACTTTAGTTGCCTTGCAACTTGAGGGTCCTTCTTACCTAGCTTAGAGTTTGCGTCCAACTAATTTGCATACAGAAGATCATTTATTTCACGGGAACATCATACTTTCACAGAAGACATTGTGTTTCCATGCTCTCCTTATTACAATATTAGGTGACAGTGTTTTGTCTCTTCATATATTCACTTTACTCTCTTCAAACACACATGACTTATAATTGCCCTCTTCCAATCAGAGATTTGCCAAGGACTAATTAGAGGTAGATTCTGCAAAATGACATGCACCAGGTTGATTACCCCTTACTTCCAACCCCTTAACACTAATAAGAATAAGCCCCGTGGCCAAGTCCATACTCACATGATAGATTGGAGAAATGTCATAGACCTAATGGATACCAAAGTATTTCACCCACCATATATTTATTTATTACCTTTGATGTTAAAAGCACTTCTCTAAAACAATATATTTAAACCATATACATTCCTCTTTGAGATTTTTTTAATGTTCTCCAAATTATTCAATTAATATTTTGAGTTATTTTATTTTTATTTTTTAAATATACTTCAACTTTTTTATTGTCATTTTAAAAACATCTCTTCTTTATATAAATTTTAACTTTTTATAAATACAAATAACTAAATTATAATACAATTTTATCAAAATTTATTCAAAATATTTTAGATTTTTTATTATTTATTTACGAAGTTATATATATATATATATATATAATTTGAACTCAATAAAAAATAATGCAAACACAGTGGAAAATAAGTTTTAAGTTTACCCAATATGAAAGAAAAAAAAAACAATAATTTAAAAGTATTATAGAAATGTTAAAAGAAGAATATCACTAATTTAAAGGTATAATAGAATTGTTCACATAACATGTTTGAGATATCTGGAATGTCAAATATGCAAATGATAACTTCGCAAATTTAGGCCAATTATTATAATTCTCGAACGATTATAATTTTTCCCTTTTGTGTTAAAATTAAAATGAACAGCAAAGCGGTTAGCTTGATTAGGCTATAACCAAATTTTTAATTAAGTAAACATTGATGTCATGATTCACAGATTTTGATTGGATTAAAAGGTCGAAAAAGCGGGCTCGATTTTTTTAAAAATTAAGTTAATAGAGTTGGTGACCGTTGTAAACTGAGCTTATTTAAAGGTCTTTTCTCTGTAAACAAACACTTTAGTGGTTTCATCTTTCAGCGACATTTGTATTCAGAGTTGGCTTGGCTTGTTTGTTGATGTGTTTGTTCATTAGCATGGCCATGCTGATTGCTTTTTCTTTATCGGTTTTGATTGCATGGAGTGTTTGGATTGATTAGTCTTGGTTTTTTTTTTTCTTTTCAATTTTCGCTGTGTGTGAATGGCCTAGCCAACAAATTTTCCTTGAATGCAAAATAAGATAAATAGGTAGAGATGAAACCATGGTAATCATCTCCTTAAGCTGGTGGCAGAGCTGCTATTTTTATCTGGTATTTATTTTTAAGAGGACGTTGTTTCTCTCTTCCAAAAACAAGCTAACGACTACGTTATACTTAAGCGGTATTTCTTTTTCTATCTATTTTTTTGACAATCGTTTTTCTAATGTCTGTTCATCTTTCTAAATTGCGAGTACCTTTTGACAGGACTATAGGTAAATATGTGGTAGCATAAAATTACTATATGATATCTACATAACATTGCTGGTATGGTAAATCTTTTCTAATTTAGGGATTTCTTCGTCGCTGGTTGTATCTTCAGCTAAAAGCAGGCAGGTATGTGTCCGATGTTTTCTATTTATTTTTTACAAGCGTTTTCCTAATCTCAGTGACTTCAACCCATTATAGTCTCCCTGTGTTGCTCCAATGAAGACTAACATAGGGCATGAAGGGCTGCCACCTATCACTAATGTAAGTCTCTTCTCCAACATTGAACATGGGCTATAACAAACTGCTCCTCTGAATGATTAGACATATGAGCTCCAACAACCTGCCTCTCCTAGCAGTGCTTAATCCATCAAGGCACTGTACATAGGGCTCCACACTTGGATCCTCTCATGCTGCCCTCCACTAGACCTTGAGGTGTCCAATCCTTGTTGTAGCATCTGCCCCTCGTTAGGGCATCCAACACCTATGAAGACCCTTCCTCTTGGTTGCTAACAGGCTTCACCAACAGTCCAACCCTTTGACAACCATCCTCTAGCATTCAACCATCATCAAGGAGTCATCTAAAACATACTATTTCTGCCTCCGCCTTGGATTCTGTGCACCTGCAATTTTGGTTAGGGTACATTTAACAACCCTCAACCCTTGATAAGAAGTTATTTGAATGATATTACAGAATTGTCATTGGATAACTATCAATCCAAGTTAAGCTTCGAGATCAAATTTTTACATTGCATGATTAATATATATCTTGAATATTGAGAGATAAGTGAAATTACTTTTTTGTAATTTTGGAGCGATAAGTGTTTTGTAATATTTGCAGCGATAAGTGAATTTTCAAGGACAGTAATTGTTGTAGTATTTTGGGAGTGAAGGGGGAAATTAAAGTTAAATTTAAAAAGTCATTGAAGTAAATTTGTTGTTTGAAAAAGGGTCCAAACAAACAAAATATCGTAAAGTTGTTCTTGGGTGTAAGACCTGGTTTTACTCCAGTAATTAATAAAATCCTAATTTTTGTGGTGCTTGTGTCCTAGATCCGCCTAAAATTCAATAAGGGGATCTTAGGTACACCGTGTGTATTGAATGCTTGCATGATTTGAGTTGAATTGGTAAAACACTCTCTTTATTATGCTTAAACAAAATAAGTCATCGATCAAGCTCCTAAAAACAAAGCTCCCATAATCAATTAAGTTCATAAGCACAAAGCGTCACATCTTCGACTTGATAAAAGTAATATTCTGGAACAACATTTCACAACAGCTAATTCACACCATCAAGTTAAGGACGCTTCAAAATCAAGCATTTCAAGTCAATACATTTCTGCTTCAACATCCAATCCAGCTGTCATCTACATCAACAATTTTTGTAGCAATTCAACAACAATTTTTTGGAAATTGCACTTGCGCCATTTCTTTAAAAAGCTCAATACAAAACTGTAACTTGCAAATCATAATTTGTAAGTTGAATTGTAATCAAAATCAAATTCACTTGAATTGTAAGGGTGCATTTTCGGTTGTAACTGATACCCTCATTTGATTTGTTACAGTGCATGCCTTAAGTCAAGTTAGTTGTCACTTGAATATTTATCATTTGGGTGCATTTTCAATAGTATTCGACACCCTTCTTTTGATCAATCAAGAGTGTGAGTTCAAGCGAGTGTAAATCTTACAAGCATCAAGCAAGCGTGAAAGCAAGCAAGTGTGAGTTCAAACAATCAATTGTTAAAACAAGTTCAAGCCAGTGTGCAACAATCAATCAAACATCAAGCGAGCGAGTTCTACAAATCCAACAAGTATTAAAAGCAAGCGAGAGTGAGTTCCAACAATTTCACATGGTGAAAAGCATTTAGTTATTAAAGATTCTCAACAATTTGATCCTCTCAACTGCTAAAGACATGGTGCAAATAAGCAAAACAATTCTTGCTAACATTCAAGTGCATCTTCAACATGCACATGAAACGATTGAGTTCCTTCAACTAGAATCACAACTGCAGAGAATTGAGTTGCAAGAGAAGCTTGTTGCTTCCAAGTCTTTGACCAATCCAGAGACAGTTGATCATTCGACTTCATTCATTCAACCAGCTTCAAGTGTTGAAGTTGTTCCAGTTCAACTTTCTTCCAAACCCATCATCAAGCCATGGGAAGAAATTCAAAGTACTCGAAATCGACAAGGATTAGGATATGCCAAAGATGAAAAAAACTTGCATATTCCCGATTATTATAAGCCGATCTAGTTCATCAGTCCAGGGTTTCTTGATCAAATAACATCAACAAGTCATGAGAAAGTTGTAGACAAACAGACATGTGCGCAAACTAAAGTTGTTGTCAAAGCAAAATGCCTTCATTGTCAAAGGACCAGTCATATAGAAGACCAGTGTTTTGATCTCCATCCTTGTTACCATTGTGGCAAGTAGAATCATTCATCAGAGAAATGCTGCAAACAAGACCAACCTGCCAGATTAAAGATTGATTATTCATGGATTGATCCCTGGGAATGGTCATCCATAGCCAGAAGATTGTACAAGTTTTACAATCAGATTCACTCACACATATTGCAGCCAACAGTCAAATGAAGATGGTACTCTTGTGCAGTTGAACGGGGGAGTACACCAATGAAACACTCGTACACCTACGGGGGGAGTTCAGATATATTTTGGAGAAGAAAGCCTCTCCTTTCAGCTGACAAAGGAGGGGAAATGTCATTGAAATTGACAAGTGGTTGTCAGACTGAAAGTCTCGACAACATCAGCGAAGTAGCCAGTGGGCATCTTCATCAGCCAATGGGCGATCATCATCAACAAATACACCAGTGGGTGTTCATCAAATTGTGTCAGTGGATGCCGGATGTTGTTTTCAAGAAAAGGACAATTGTATCCTTTTGTGGCTTGGCACATGATGGAGTTGTCAAGCGACATTCAGAGATGAATTAGACATGCAGTTGATTCATGTTCTCTTCAGATTTGAGTTTTTTCCAGCGTCCAGCTTTGGCGGTTTTTCAGGCAAATGTTTTTGAGGATCAACTTGAGAACTTGGAAGGTGGTTCCTTGTTCGTTTTGGATTTATCATTGAAGGGGGGAATGTTAGCCTCACTCTCTTAAAAATCAATAATAAATCCAATTATTAAATAAAATAAATAAAATCATGAGAATTCCTCAAACCAAGGATTCTAGTTTGGATGAGAGATTCTCTCCAACTAGCTCTCCTAAATTAGTCTGCAAGTTGAGAAATTGTCTCAACCAAGTGAGTCTAAGATAGACGCACTATCTTAAGACCACTTGCTCATGTATTTAAATGTATTATTAAATTATTTGAATAAAAAGAGAGAATTACATGAGCATGAGAGACCACATGATGGCTCTCTGCCTTTTCTGCCAGTTTGTCTTTTGTGTGTTGCTGGTTTGATTATTATCTGTTAATTTCCTGCATATGGTTATATGGTTGTGTGATTCTCCTTGAAACAAGATAGTGAGAGTGTTTGTCATGATGTTATTTGAACATTTTCATGACACTAAGAGATTAGGGCCTCATGATATTATTGTTACAAAATTTAGCATCACCTCATTCATTACTTCCATGATCTTTCCTATGGTGATAATGATATGGAGGCTTGTTGATGCCCCGAAAACCATTGTATCAACATTGGGGGATAACCACCCGGTCCGGACCTTAGTACAACTCCTTTTCCGTTTGGAATGGTGGCTCCGACTGGGGATAATGGGACCAGTTTCCCAGTAATGGATAAACAGGATGAATGAATGATTGGTTGATTAATCTAATGATTGGCGAATAACTTAATCTATTGGAGAAATAAAATAACTACTACTAATACAGGGAACTATTGTATTTTTTAAAGTGTACCGCTTGATGATCTATGTTTATAAACAGGCATGTAGATGACTCTATTCAATAAACATGGATTTTTATTCATTCAAGAATTACTCTGCTTAAATCGTTAAACAAAGGGATTAGCGCAATATTGCTACACTTTATATATCATCGATACATATATGATCAAGGAAAAGCATCCCATAAACATCTAGTAGTGGAGGGAATAAAGAAATGCTGTTAAAACACATACATATATTCGATAATAGCAAAGGCAACCAAATAACAATTCATATGAAAAGAATGAATTCAGACATAGATAATAGTACCATATGAGCTGCTAGACACTCCCAATATCAATCGCTATTTGAGATTCTTCTTCCAACGCATAGATGCTTTCAAACAAAGACAATAGTGCACATTTGCATAAAAGCTTCCTTGTCAAAATTAGAATAACTGGTCCAGTTTTATAAAAGAATATGGCTGAAGCACAATAGTGCAACTTCAATCTTTAATTCAAGTACAAAACTTTACGACCCTTTCCAAAACAATGAAAGGGTCTATAAATACTTAATTAATCTAACTATCTACGAAACTGAAATCCTATTTAATTGGTATCAATTAATTTTGATCATAATTTCCTCAGCAATCTGGCAGTCGGCGGCATGACTCATCAGGTAGGCTGTTTGCCTTTGAATCTGAGCTGACTTATCGCAAGCATCGGCTCCACTTCGGGTGGTCTGTTGAGGCGAGAGCTAAGCTGGGCGGCATAGGTGGCATCCTGAATATCGGGGATAATATACCCGATTGCATCTGTAAGGCACTTGAGGGCGGCTCTTTGAGTGTGTGGTTTTACCAAGAAGAACCAATAGGTGTCCCATGTTAAACTGTTAATTCCAGCAATTAATCTCCCCTTTTCCTCTAGATCTAGATAACATGACTGCTCCAATGTTTTCATTGTTGTCAATTTTCCTGGCGTGCATTGGGAAATCATATTTGATAAGTAGAGAGTTTTATTAACTAATTCAACCAAATTGCTTGTAGTTGATTTACACCTTGAAACTGCCCTCTCTGCTTTCATTAACTGGGACTGCCATTCTGTAAATAATATATCTTTATGTGACTCTAAAATTCTTGGTAAATTCGCCGCTTGTCCTTGGTCAGTATCTTGCTAGTCAAGAAATGCAGCTATTGTTTCTTCAGCTTGATCCAATTCCGTCCTAGCCTTTTCTACTTTCTCACTTATTGATGCCGTTAACTCACATAGTGGCTCTGCCTCGGCGATTTGTTGACATAGAAGCTTAATTTGGGATATCAATGCCGTATTTATCTGTAGTGATTTTACTCTAAATTCAGTTATTTGTGGAACGCCCTTTGTCTTCTCAAGCTTTGCTGATAGTTGAGCAATCTGCTCATCTTTTGTTTTCAACATTTTCTCATTTGCTGCCTTCAGTTGTGCCAAGGCCTCTGACAATTCTTTCTGCTTTTGGATTGCGTTGTGGTCAATCCTTTGTTTCTCTGCCTGCAATTGTTGAGTTAGTTGATTGTTCACTTGTTGTTGTGTCAACAATTGCAGTTCTGCCTGCTCCGCTTTCTGCTTTGCTTCAGTTAGCTGTGCCTGTAATAAGAAGATTTCCTGGTCTTTTGTTTTCAATAAAAGACTCACCTCTGATGCCTTGTCTATTGTTGCTGCTGAATAGGCTCCAGCATATTGTGACAGTTTTGTCAGGTCATCGGAGGGGTCAAATTCCTCCTTCCAAACCACATTGCCCGTGACCGTCTGTTCTGGGAAAAGGGAAGGTTGATTAGTCCTTCTTCTCTTCCTCTGTCGTTTTACTACAACTTTATGCCTTGGGCTGTAGAAGACATCCAAGGGAGGAATCTCTTATACTTGCAAAATAATTTGATCGGAGGGGTCCTTTGGTATTATTTCTACTTCCTTTGAAATGGGTGGGCTGCTGGTTCCACTTGGAACCTATTGTGAAGTGGTTTCCTGTGTGTCTGCTGCTTTCGAAGTTTCAGTGTTCTTTGAACATTCCAAATTGCTGATAATAGAATCAAATTGCTGCCATTCCTGGAGCAATTTTGGATCAATATGAGTATCCACATTTACTTCAATGTTGCTCTGTTTCTGCTTTTTAGTCTGGGTCTCCTCCCGCACTTTCTCCTGCTCTTTAGTCTGAGTTTCTTCCTGTGGTTTTTCTTGTTCTTTTGTTGTGACCGGAGGTTCCTTTGACTGTTCCCGTTCAGGCTCGCTTGATGATGTTGTTGGGGTTGTTGCTAACAGATCTAGAGGCAGAGTTTGCACCTTTGTTCTCTAAGTGTGTTGAATTCAACCAACCCTTCATCTTGATATTTCATTCTAACAAATACCTTAACCTGCATTATTGAGTCGGCTGAGGAGAACAGGTCATCGAACATATCTTATTTATGATCAGATTTTGCCAATTTGGCCTGTTCAAGTGCATTATATGCGACGTTGTTGGGATCAAATTGCCTATTAGGGAGAGTTTCTAGAGTTAATAATTTTATCTTTGTAGCTTCTTTCTCTGCATGTTTGAAATCATGCAACGTGTAGACACCGCATCTAAAAGGAAAAGAGGGCCAACCCTGCTTCTTGTTTTTTTTTAGGGTCTGTATGACTCCCTCGGCAATGATCTGATAAGCTATTTCCCTCGCCAGCAATTTATCAAGTATGTACAAGGGAAGGACATGAGGTTCGGCTTGGCTACCGAAAACTCTTATATAAGTGAACGTTTCCTCCCCGAACCATCTCCCTACTGATGTTAAGTCAATCCCGGCTTGGTAGGAAATCTTGGGAGCAGGTTTATCAAAAATAGAGTAATGAATGGGTAACATAAAGCCATTGCAGACTTGGTATAAATGGTGCTTATAAGAGGATTTCCATAATTTCTGATGGTATATGTGAATAGGCATGGGGTCTTGTGATGTCCACCTCCAGCCGAGTACAGGAAATTCAGAATCAAAACACAAGGTATCTAAAATATAGGCACTGTAGTAGAATGGGGGAATTAACCTTTCAGTAACACGGGTCTTATTTCTAAACTCAAGAACAATTGTTGCTAGTTTATCTGAGAGTATAGTTGCCCAATCCATTATTTCACTGTTACACGCCACTTCCATCAAGGGAACCATTTCTATAGTGAAATTAGCGGAATCGTGTAACCCCCACAATCTACACATCATTATTCCAGCATAACAATAAGGAGAAAATAGGGAATCAACCGAGTACTTACCGGAAGATTCATGTTTGTGTTTTGCCGGATTTTGTCTCCAATCCCGGATGGGTTTGGATTCAATTTCATTCTCTTTTCAGAATTTCTCCAAGAACGCCTTGTTGTACTTCTTCTCTGGCTCAGGCAAATGATATGTTTGCCTTAAATCATCAGCCTTGAATGACCCGAAAATTCTCCCGTCTCTAGTGCAGAAGGTTCTGTCCATGATTGGGATTTCCTCAATTGCCCACCGCACTACATCCGTATATGGGAGAATTTGCTCCCGAGCTGCTATCCGATGAAGGAAGGAGTCAGCTAAGTCCTTTAAAGTACCATCAGATTTCCGAGTTGAATCTGCAGAGGCTTGTACTATTGTCACTTGAGGTTCTTCGGCTTCAATCAAATTGTAGGTACTTTGCCAAGTAGTTTTGCTAAGACCATAACATGTAGTATCAGATATCAATCCTTTCTTTTTATTTGTTGGGTCAGCGACGGCTTGTCCTGCGGCTGGCGCAGCGGAAGCAACTGTGGTTTTCTTAGACTTCTTCCCCATTCTGCTGGAGTTTTCTGCTTTGGAATAATTCTGCACATGAGTGAAAATAATCGTAACATAGAGAATTGGTAATGAAAATCCAATATGAGAAAGATATATTGATCAATGCGTGATGAGGGATTAACTTTTAAAGTGGCCGCAGATACAATCTATGGGAAGATTTTAGGACTTACTATTACATTAAATGGCCGTTTAAAACCTGCCAATCCTTTAAATGCCCATCATATCATTAATCGGCCGAATGATTCGTTTAAGCGTGCCTTCGATGTTTCGGCGGTTGAGCGCAAGTAAATCATTGTTCGGCAGATCAAGCTTTTAATATGAATTGATCGTAATATCCCTCTGTTTTAACGGATTTTTTGAAATTTGCGCTTTATCGCAATCGGGCATCGGGGAAAACTTAACTCCTTATATTGACACCTTTTTAAATCCCCATTCACCGATAGCGATATCGCGTCGCATCGGGAGTATGGGCACTCTACAAAAACATGGATAGCATATCGCCGATCGCCGATAGCGATATCGCATCGCATCGGGGTGAATTACCTGGGGTGCTTTAAGAATATGCATAGTATATTGCCGATCGCCGATAGCGATATCGCATCGGGGAAAACCACTAGGCTGTTAAAGTATGCTTCCTATGTCATTGCGATATGCGATCTTGTGATCGCTTTATCACAATGATAAAAGATTGATTATTTGTATTATTAAGATCAAAATGGGTTTATCGAAAAGGTTTTCATAATGTTTTTCATTTTGTTTTCGGACCTTTTCTGAATAATACAATGTTGATACCAATCAAAACTAAAGGGACCCATTTCATATGATAGTTTTCCTAAATAAATAATGATATGAAATGGGGGGTTGTTGTAGAGCACAACAATTGGTGATTCGCTGGAAGAAACAGTTATCTCTGAAAAGTATGGAAATACTTTAAACTTTTTCAAAATAGAGTTCTCATTAAAGGGGAAAATTCTAATATAACTAGGTATATATGCATTCTAAATAAAATGAATCTATCTTTGTTAATTTCCTCTCTTGTTTAAAATTAGATACATTCTAAGTTTTAAATTGGCGTTTATTGGTTTATAATGATAAAACAGAGAACCTTTCCAAATCAGCTTTTAAAATTGACTCTTTTGCCATAGGTAGAGCCTCTGCTGCCAGCAAACGTTCATAGTTTCGACAGGGATACCTTTAAACCATATTATTGTCCATAGTCCCATCCATTTAGGAGTGTGATTAACATAATGAATTCACAACATGTTTTCACATTTTGTATTTCCTTTCTTTTTCTGTTATTGCTAAGATAAAAAGCCATTGTCCTGGTTTGGTGGCCAGCTATCGACAATGCCATTCACTGGTAGTAATCTAACCGATCAAGCTGGCTCGTGATGAGACCCCTTGTCTTATAATTCTAAGCCATTACCCTGTTTTGGTATGCAGTATTGGTAATGTCGGTTAAACTATTTCCCTATGATCATGGTAAGCAGGCTTGTAATAAGACCTCTTATCTTTAATATCAGATATTTTAGAATTACATTCTGAGTAACCATAAACTTTGGTGAATGGGATGGACAATTTTCTCCTTAAGAGTAAATGGATGACAAGGTAAGAGTTAAAGATGCTGAAGTTGGATTAGTTTCTGTTTTGATATTGATAACCCTTTTCTGGCCAATCTGAAAACATAAAATGATTTACAATACTTCTAAACTTTGAGAAGGTTTCACAAAAATTGAATTGTGATTTTGGAATGCAATTATACCTAGTTTCCTAGAAATTATCCCTCTTATGTAAGACTTCTATTATTTAAAAGTAAATATCCACACTACTTCTGTTGAGCAACTTTTAAATACAGCAAAGGTCAATGGAAGATACCTTACAACTTTATTTTCTAATGGTCCTACAAACTACAAAATTCTATTAAACTAAAAAGGAGAAGGGGTTACCTCCTCAATTAAAGAATTTCTTTAAGATAAGGCCATTAACAGGGAGAGAATCTCTCAAACCTAATAAATCTTGTAATATGAAGGTCGAATGGCCTATCTTCTCACAGATCTGAAATGGCCCAAGCCACATCTTCTGGAACTTGGTGTGTTTTCCCTTGTCCTCATGGGCTTTGTCCCATTTCAGAACTAAATCACCGACTTGAAATTGTTTTGAACCGGATGAGACTGAATCAAAGGATGACTTGATGATTTGCTGATGTTTTGCATGAATAACCTTGGCTTTTTCCCTTTCCTCTTCTAATTTTAGAATTTGGTCATGTCTAAGTTGAATAGAAGAAGAAGGGCTTTCCTCAATAAACTGAACTAAGGCTAGAGAAGGAAGAACAAGATTTGTTGGTAACACTGCTTCTTTTCCATACACAAGGTTAAACGGAGAAGATCCTATGGAAGCCTTCTGTGTTATCCTATCAGCCCATAGTGCGAATATTAAGGATTTGTGCCATGTTTTGTGGTTCTGTTCGATAGTTCGCTTAATAATTTTAATCAGATTTTTATTTGTAGACTCTGCTAAACCATTACCCTGAGGATAGTAATTAGCGGAATATTTTAATTTAAATCCTCTTTTAATAGCGAAATCAAACATAGCATTGCCTGAAAAGTAAGATGCATTATCAAAAACAAGAGCATTTGGGATACCAAACCTGGTAATGATGAATTGATCTATAAACTCAATGATTGCCTCAGAATTTGTTGTCTTCAAAGGAATTGCTTCAACCCACTTAGTAAAATAATCAGTAGCAGTAAGGATATACTTATGTTGTTTGGAAGAATGCGGAGTAATTTCCCCAATGATATCCAATCCCCATTGCTCAAATGGTTGTTCAATGTTGACCGGTTGCAAAGGAAAAGCTGATTTTCTTTGTCTTCCACTAGAAGTTTGACAATTTTGGCATTTCCTTACATATTCATGAGCATCTCTAAATAGAGTGGGCCAATAATAGCCAGCATGAATGATTTTATGGGCTGTTGTGTCAGCTCCAAAATGTCCTCCTGCTGGTCCATCATGTAATTCCTGCAAAACCTTTTGTGCTTCAGGTTTTTCTAGGCATCTTAATAAGATTGAATCATAATTTTGCCTAAAAAGCACATCATCAATAATTGTGAAATTTTTTGCTTTCAATCTAATGGCCCTTTTGTTTTTGTAAGACATGTTAGGAGGTGCATATCCATTTTTCAAATAAAAGATTAAGTCAGCATATTGTGACTCAGAATCAGTAATACTTATCTGGTTGATTTCTTCGGTTTTATCTGTATCACCTGATTCTGGAACGTTGGATGCTCCTGCCAATAACCTGCAAAAACCTTGGCCTCTAACAATCTTTGCTGGTTTAATTTCTAAGTCATATTCTTGAAGTGCTGTAACCCAATTTTCCCTTTTTTCACCTAGTTCCTTTTGGATCAATAGTTGCCTTACTGCAGGAAAAGGAACTATAACTTTTGTGTGGGCTTTTAAAAGGAAGGGTCTGTAATGTTTGACAAATTTATATACAGCAAAGGCTTTTTTTTCTACTTCAGAGTAATTCAATTCAGCACCCTGAAGATTTGAACTATAAAATGAAATGGGTGCTTCCGCATTGTGATCATTGAGCTGTGTAAGTACTGCTGCATAAGACAAGGTGGACACGATAGTATACAATGTAAAATGATTAGAAAAATTATGAGTATTTAGGGTTGGGGCATTGATTATTGATTGTTTGATTAAATCGAACGCTTCCTTTTCTGCTGATCCCCATTTAAAGACTGAATTTTTCTTAATCATAGTTTGAAGTGGCAAAATAATTTGAGAAAAATCTGGAACAAATCTTTTGACAAAATTGATTTGGCCTAAAAATGACTGCATGGATTTTTTATTATGAGGGAAAGGGATTTCATAGATTTCTTTGATCCGGTCAGGATCAATATAAATGCCATCTTTAGACACAATAAAGCCTAAGAGCTTTCCTTGGTCAAGAGCGAAGAAAGATTTTTTAGGGTTAAGAGAAATACCATATCTTTTGCAGCGTTGAAAGATTTGATTTAGATCATGCAAATGATTGGACTTCTCCTTAGAAAATACAGTAATATCGTCTAGATAGACGACTACTGTTCTATTAATCAATCCTTTAAAAGCTATATCCATCGCTCTTTCGAACGTCGCTCCTGCATTAATAAGTCCGAAAGGCATTTTCTGATACGCATATGTTCCCCATTTCGTTCTGAATGTGGTTTTAAGCTGGTCATCAGGATGGACCAGAACTTGGTTATATCCTGAGAAACCGTCTAGAAAGGACATTAACTCAGAGCCTGCTACTGATTGGAGTATCTGCTCCATAGTAGGTAATGGGAAATTATCTTTTAAGCTCGCCTTGTTCAAATTTCTGAAATCAATACAAATCCTAATGTCGCCATTTTTCTTTCTGACTGGCACCATATTGGAGACCCAGTTTGAGTGCCGAACAGGAAAAATAATCTTAGCTTTCAAGAGTTTGTTAAGTTCAGATTTTATTTGACTCTCTAAGTTCGGATGTATTTTCCTCAACTTCTGCTGAATTGGTTTCTGATCAGGAAGCATTGGAATGGTATGCTGGATGATGGATGTATCATATGTCTTTAAATCATCATACTTCCAAGCAAAAACCTGTTTATTTTTCCTTAACAGTCTAATGAATGCCTCCTTCTCTTCCAAGGAAAGTCCTAATCCTAAATTAATGTTTTGAGGAGTTTGCTCAGTGCCAAGATTTATCAACTCAAACCTTAGGGTAGAACTTTGGAGCTTTGCATTAGTCACAAGTTTAAACCTGTCTTTAATATCATAAAGATCCTCAAGCTTTACCACAGGCTTAGGGATTGAATTTTCCTCAGGTTTACCTCTTATTTGAAGGTCATGCTCGTTTTCCTCGATGATTTGATCATCATAGGACTTTTCGGAAGTTAAGAACTGTAAAATGTCTTCATCATGGTTGAATACTCTCCAATTAGTGACATTGTCAGGAATTGATGGCCTAAAAAGCAATTCTACTGAAAATCTATCTGGGCTGTAGTCTTCGGAAGGTAGGAGCTTGGAGGCAACATTGGCTAGCAGGTCAGTTGCCGAATTTTGAGACCTGGGAATAGAAGAAATATTGAATGCCAAAAAGTGGGAGGTAAGTTCCTGTGTCAGCGATTGATAATGCTTGAGATGGGTGGAAAGACAATGAATTGTATTCCTTACCTATTTGATAATAATTTCAGAATCTCCGAACACTTTCAAATATTGGACCTTGAGGCCGATGGCTTTATATAGTCTTTGGACTAAGGCTTCATACTCTGCTGTGTTATTTGTGCATTCAAATTCTAACCTACAGGACAACATTGTTTTTTCCCCTTGTGGGCTAATAAAAATACATCCTGCTCCTGAGCCCTCACTAGATTTGGACCCATCGAAATATAACGACCAAAATAAAGAAGTATTAACAATTTTATTTACAGTGTTCTCAGTACCATTGAAACATCTTGACCTATCTGTTTGTGAAAAAATTTCAATCTGAGATGTAAAATGGTTTACTGAGAAAGGGGATGGCTAGGCGGCGAAGTTGCCAAAGAATGACTCTGATGAATAATTCCCCAAAACGTTGTTATTAAATACTATTGGTTGGTTTTCTTGCTCAAACTCAGTGACTGTATGGGTCATATGCTTTTCTCGATCGATCCTTATTTGATTTGGCTTACCCTTGTAGGGAAGCCACATATGTGACCAATCAGTAGAAATATACCCATGTAGTTTCTCAGACCAATCCCTACTCAAGATTAAACCGTAAAATTCAGGTATGTCGGCTATTAGGATATCAATCCTTTGTACTATTATGGGATCAGCAGATAACCTGATAGTTACGGAATTAATCTCTCCCAAAACCTGTACTTTGGTCCTGTCCAGCTGTACAATATGAATAGTAGACTTCTGGGGTTCAATGTTCAGTTTAGAACAAACTGAAGCTGGCATTATGTTAGAAGATGCCCCTGAGTCAATCAAACAGTTGTGCAGGTTTCTATTGTAGATCTCATAGGTTAGGAGGAAAGGTGGAGTATGAGAGTTTGATTTATTTCCTATTGGGACTGCATCAGTAGCTTCAACCATACCAGAAGGTGGTTGACCTGTATCGTTAGCGACTTTAGCACTGGGAAGAGGTGAAGTGGGAACAACATTTAATTCTTTGAGAAGCAATTTCTGCTGATGTTTTAATTTGCTAAGTTCAAACATGGTAATGTTTGCCTTAGTTTTCTTCATATCATCAACAATATTGTAATCCATTGAATCTGATACAACCAAAGTTTTAGATGTTAAAGGAGTATTTGAGGTTGAAGGTTGGTTTTGAGGAACTGCTGCAGGTGGCTTCTTTGTAGATACTTTTTCCTTTGTTGTAGCAGTACCTGCACTCCTTTTCTTTGAAGTTGCCTGAACAGGTTCAGAGGTACTTTTACTCCTAGTAGTGACAGGAAACGCTTCTTCTTCATTATCTGTATCAGAGTTAGGCAGTATGAGCTCCCACATTCCATGACATTCAACAACTTCCTCTTCTTGATCAGTAGGTGTAATTGTTTCTTCTTCTCCTTCTTCAAGATCTGAATCTGCATTTGATATAACATTTGGTGGTTTTGATTCAGTTTTCTTATAATTTCTAAAGGGTCTTTTGGTTGAGGTTTCGGCTACCTGTTTTTTGATTCCAACCATTTTGTTTGACAAAGTCTTGAGGACCTTTTGGCAGACCCTCCATGTCATATGGATCTTTTGGGGTTTTCTTCTTTGAATCATCTTTAAAAGAAACATTTTTGGCTTTTCTGTCTTCTAGAGCAGCTTTCTTTTCTAGAGCATTAATGCGTTTCTCCACAGCAAGTGCTTCTTTCATGTTTTAAGCTAAAGTAGGTTTCCCAGCCCTGTCTACAAAAATAACTATATTTGCAGGTAGGGCGGTTATATACCATTCGCTTCGGATTTGCTCACTTGGTTTGGAGGCTGTTGGGATTTTATTCAAGAGTTTATTGAATCGGGCGTTAAATTCCTTAATCGGTTCCCTATGCTCTATCCTAAGATTGGAGAGATCGTTTATTAGTGTAGCCAAAGACCTATCATCTCCATACTTAGTAAGAAATTGTTCTTGGCAAGTGTTCCAACTGGTAATGGAACCAGAGGGTAAAGAAAAATACCAGGATCCTGCTGATCCTTGCAAGGTATAAGGGAAAAGTCTAACAACAACATCTTGTTCTGTTACTCCTTTCAAGTTGACTGCCAACATGAAGTTATTAATATGTTCCTCAGCTTGGGTCCCATCATCTGGGTTAAACTTGGGTAGCCATTTTTCAGGAGCATCAGGTAATGCATGCAATGGTGCAGGCATGTTGACTGCACTAGGCCTGGTCCATGGATCTGCCATTATAACAGCAGTAGTAGATGATACTACTGTTGAAATTCCAAATGTCTGGGAAGGAAATGATGTTGCGGAGTGAGCAGGTTGGGATGTTAAAGTTCCTAATCCCTGATGAACAACAATATGTAATGGGGGAGTGGATGGTTGACTTCGCACAGGGGAAAGTGAGATGGAGGATGTGGATGAAAGCTCTTCACTGTCAGATCCTTCAATATATTTCTTCACCTTTTTCCTTTTGGGTAAAGGGAACTCAGTGGGTTCAATACCGAGCTTTTCGCTCTGAAGTCTGGTGAGAGGGTAAGATAAATTGAACTGCGAAGTCACACTGCTTTGTGATACCTCAGATTTCTGTTGTGAAATCGAGAAGCTCTAAAATTTGTGGATAAGAGACTAGACTTCAGGGGATTCAAGACTTAATTGTTCTGGAGTATGATGGGTTTGAGTAGTGGTAGTCGATTCCTCTTCTTCTTGTTTGGATACTGGAGAACCAGAATGAAATTGGGAAGTACGAGGTGATACGGAGGGAGAATTACTCTTAGAATGGCCTGCAGATTTGGGTTTTCTTGCCATTCACAGTTGATGCCCTCCTTCTAGTGCCAAAAATGTTGATGCCCCGAAAATTGTTGTATCAACATTGGGGGATAACCACCTGGTCCGGACCTTAGTACAGCTCCTTTTCCGTTTGGAATGGTGGCTCTGACTGGGGATAATGGGACCAGTTTCCCAGTAATGGATAAACGGGATGAATGAATGATTGGTTGATTAATCTAATGATTGGCGAATAACTTAATCTATTAGCGAAATAAAAGAACTACTACTAATCTCGGGAACTATTGTATTTTTTAAAGTGTAGCGCTTGATGATCTATGTTTATAAACAGGCATGTAGATGACTCTATTCAATAAACATGGATTTTTATTCATTCAAGAATTACTCTGCTTAAATCGTTAAACAAAGGGATTAGCGCAATATTGCTACACTTTATATATCATCGATACATATATGATCAAGGAAAAGCATCCCATAAACATCCAATAGTGGAGGGAATAAAGAAATGTTGTTAAAACACATACATATATTCGATAATAGCAAAGGCAACCAAATAACAATTCATATGAAAAGAATGAATTCAGACATAGATAATAGTACCATATGAGCTGCTAGACACTCCCAATATCAATCGCTATTTGAGATTCTTCTTCCAACGCAGAGATGCTTTCAAACAAAGACAATAGTGCACATTTGCATAAAAGCTTCCTTGGCAAAATTAGAATAACTGGTCCAGTTTTATAAAAGAATTTGGCTGAAGCACAATAGTGCAACTTCAGTCTTTAAGTCAAGTACAAAACTTTACGACCCTTTCCAAAACAATGAACGGGTCTATAAATACTTAATTAATCTAACTATCTACGAAACTGAAATCCTATTTAATTGGTATCAATTAATTTTGATCATAATTTCCTCAGCAATCTGGCAGTCGGCGGCATGACTCATCAAGTAGGCTGTTTGCCTTTGAATCTGAGCTGACTTATTGCAAGCATCGGCTCCACTTCGGGTGGTCTGTTGAGGTGAGAGCTAAGCTGGGCGGCATAGGTGGCATCCTGAATATCGGGGATAATATACCCGATTGCATCTGTAAGGCACTTGAGGGCGGCTCTTTGAGTGTGTGGTTTTACCAAGAAGAACCAATAGGTGTCCCATGTTAAACTGTTAATTCCAGCAATTAATCTCCCCTTTTCCTCTAGATCTGGATAACATGACTGCTCCAATGTTTTCATTGCTGTCAATTTTCCTGGCGTGCATTGGGAAATCATATTTGATAAGTAGAGAGTGTTATTAACTAATTCAACCAAATTGCTTGTAGTTGATTTACACCTTGAAACTTCCCTCTCTGCTTTCATTAACTGGGACTGCCATTCTGTAAATAATATATCTTTATGTGACTCTAAAATTCTTGGTAAATTCGCCGCTTGTCCTTGGTCAGTATCTTGCCAGTCAAGAAATGCAGCTATTGTTTCTTCAGCTTGATCCAATTTCGTCCTAGCCTTTTCTACTTTCTCACTTATTGATGCCGTTAACTCACATAATGGCTCTGCCTGGGCGATTTGTTGACATAGAATCTTAATTTGGGCTATCAATGTCGTATTTATCTGTAGGGCTTCTACTCTGAATTCAGTTATTTGTGGAACGCCATTTTTCTTCTCAAGCTTTGCTGATAGTTGAGCAATCTGCTCATCTTTTGTTTTCAACATTTTCTCATTTGCTGCCTTCAGTTGTGCCAAGGCCTCTGACAATTATTTCTGCTTTTGGATTGCGTTGTGGTCAATCCTTTGTTTCTCTGCCTGCAATTGTTAAGTTAGTTGATTGTTCACTTGTTGTTGTGTCAACAATTTCTGTTCTGCCTGCTCCGCTTTCTGCTTTGCTTCAGTTAGCTGTGCCTGTAATAAGAAGATTTCCTGGTCTTTTGTTTTCAATAAGAGTCTCACCTCTGATGCCTTGTCTATTGTTGCTGCTGAATAGGCTCCAGCATATTGTGACAGTTTTGTCAAGTCATCAGAGGGGTCAAATTCCTCCTTCCAAACCACATTGCCCGTGACCGTCTGTTCTGGGAAAAGGGAAGGTTGATCAGTCCTTCTTCTCTTCCTCTGTCGTTTTACTACAGCTTTATGCCTTGGGCTGTAGAAGACATCCAAGGGAGGAATCTCTTCTACCTGCAAAATGATTTGATCGGAGGGGTCCTTTGGTATTATTTCTACTTCCTTTGAAATGGGTGGGCCGCTGGTTCCACTTGGAACCTGTTGTGAAGTGGTTTCCTGTGTGTCTGCTGCTTTCAAAGTTTCAGTGTTCTTTGAACATTCCAAACTGCTGATAATAGAATCAAATTGCTGCCATTCCTGGAGCAATTTTGGATCAATATGAGTATCCAAGTTTACTTCAATGTTGCTCTGTTTCTGCTTTTTAGTCTGGGTCTCCTCCCGCACTTTCTCCTGCTCTTTAGTCTGAGTTTCCTCCTGTGGTTTTTCTTGTTCTTTTGTTGTAACCGGAGGTTCCTTTGACTGTTCCCGTTCAGGCTCGCTTGATGATGTTGTTGGGGTTGTTGCTAACATATCTAGAGGCAGAGTTTGCAACCTCTGTTCTCTAAGTCTGTTGAATTCAACCAACCCTTCATCTTGATATTTCATTCTGGCAAATGCCTTAACCTGCATTATTGACTCGGCTGAGGAGAACAGGTCATCGAACATATATTCTTTATGATAAAATTTTGCCAATTTGGCCCGTTCAAGTGCATTATAGGCGACTTTGTTGGGATCAAATTGCCTATTAGGGAGAGTTGCTAGAGTTAATGATTTTATCTTTGTAGCTTCTTTCTCTGCATGTTTGAAATCATGCAACGTGTAGACACCGCATCTAAAAGGAAAAGAGGGCCAGCCCTGCTTCTTGTTTTTCTTGAGGGTCTGTATGACTCCCTCGGCAATGATCTGATAAGCTATTTCCCTCGCCAGCAGTTTATCAGGTATGTACAAGGGAAGGACATGAGGTTCGGCTTGGCTACCAAAAACTCTTATATAAGTGAACTTTTCCTCCTCGAACCATCTCCCTACTGATGTTAAGTCAATCCCGGCTTGGTAGGAAATCTTGGGAGCAGGTTTATCAAAAATAGAGTAATGAATGGGTAACATAAAGCCATTGCAGACTTGGTATAAATGGTGCTTATAATAGGATTTCCATAATTTCTGATGGTATATGTGAATAGGCATGGGGTCTTGTGATGTCCACCTCCAGCCGAGTACAGGAAATTCAGAATTAAAACACAAGGTATCTAAAATATAGGCACTGTAGTAGAATGAGGGAATTAACCTTTCAGTAACGCGGGTCTTATTTCTAAACTCAAGAGCAGTTGTTGCTAGTTTATCTGAGAGTATAGTTGCCCAATCCATTATTTCACTGTTACACGCCGCTTCCATCAAGGGAACCATTTCTATAGTGAAATTAGCGGAATTGTGTAACCCCCACAATCTACACATCATTATTCCAGCATAACAATAAGGAGAACATAGGGAATCAACTGAGTACTTACCGGAAGATTCATGTTTGTGTTTTGCCGGATTTTGTCTCCAATCCCGGATGGGTTCGGATTCAATTTCATTCTCTTTTCGGAATTTCTCCAAGAACGCCTTGTTGTACTTCTTCTCTGGCTCAGGGAAATGATACATTTGCCTTAAATCATCAGCCTTGAATGACCCGAAAATTCTCCCGTCTCTGGTGCAGAAGGTTCTGTCCATGATTGGGATTTCCTCAATTGCCCACCGCACTACATCCGTATATGGGAGAATTTGTTCCCGAGCTGCTATCCGAAGAAGGAAGGAGTCAGCTAAGTCCTTTAAAGTACCATCAGATTTCCGAGTTGAATCTGCGGAGGCTTGTACTGTTGTCACTTCAGGTTCTTCGGCTTCAATCAAATTGTAGGTACTTTGCCAAGTAGTTTTGCCGAGACCAGAACATGTAGTATCAGATATCAATCCTTTCTTTTTATTTGTTGGGTCAGCGACGGCTTGTCCTGCGGCTGGCGTAGCGGAAGCAACTGTGGTTTTCTTAGACTTCTTCCCCATTCTGCTGGAGTTTTCTGCTTTGGAAGAATTCTGCACAAGAGTGAAAATAATTGTAACACAGAGAATTGGTAATGAAAATCCAATATGAGAAAGATATATTGATCAATGCGTGATGAGGCATTAACTTTTAAAGTGGCCGCAGGTACAATCTATGGGAATATTTTAGGACTTACTATTACATTAAATGGCCGTTTAAAACCTGCCAATCCTTTAAATGCCCATCATATCATTAATCGGCCGAATGATTCGTTTAAGCGTGCCTTGGATGTTTTGGCGGTTGAGCGCAGGTAAATCATTGTTCGACAGATCAAGCTTTTAATATGAATTGATCGTAATATCCCTCTGTTTTAACGGCTTTTTTGAAATTTGCGCTTTATCGCAATCGGGCATCGGGGAAAACTTAACTCCTTATATTGACACCTTTTGAAATCCCCGATCGCCGATAGCGATATCGCATCGCATCGGGAGTATGGGCACTCTACGAAAACATGGATAGCATATCGCCAATCGCCGATAGCGATATCGCATCGCATCGGGGTGAATTACCTGTGGTGCTTTAAGAATATGCATAGTATATTGCCGATAGCGATATCGCATCGGGGAAAACCACTGGGCCGTTAAAGTATGCTTCCTATGTCATTGCGATATGCGATCTTGCGATCGCTTTATCGCAATGATAAAAGATTGATTATTTGTATTATTAAGATCAAAATGGGTTTATCGAAAAGGTTTTCATAATGTTTTTCATTTTGTTTTTAGACCTTTTCTGAATAATACAATGTTGATACCAATCAAAACTAAAGGGACCCATTTCATATGATAGTTTTCCTAAATAAATAATGATATGAAATGGGGGGTTGTTGTAGAGCACAACAAGGCTGTAACAAATGGGAAACTAGTAGATTGGTCACTTAGATATCCAAAACTTGCTTTCAAACCCTCTATGTAGTATGCAAGCTTTGGGATCATTTCATGTTGGTATGTGAAAGACTCTTCATTGCTTCACCTCATTAACCTCGATCATGATAGATTACTTTGGCATAGCTTAGCTTTTAGTGGACATTGATACAATGTAATGATGGGTCCATTCTACCCCTAAGGTACAATAGACTCTAGTTGCCTTGCAACTTGAGGGTCCTCTTACCTAGCTTAGAGTTTGCTCCCAACAAATTTGCATAGAGAAAGATCATCTATTTCATGGGAACATCATACTTACACCGAGGACATTGTGTTTCGATGCTCTCCTTATTACAAGATTAGGTGGCAATGTTTTGTCTCTTCATATATTCACTTTACTCTCTTCAAACACACATGGCTTATAATTGCCCTTTTCCAATTAGACATTCACCAAGGACTAATTAGAGGTAAATTCCATAAAATGACATGCACTAGGTTGACTACCCCTTACTTCCAACCCTTTAACACTAATAAGAATAAGCCTTGTGGCCAACTCCAAACTCACATGATAGATTGGAGAAATGTCATAGACCTAATGGATACCAAAGTATTTCACCCACCATATATTTATTTATTACCTTCGATGTTAAAAGCACTTCTCTAAAACAATATATTTAAACCATATACCTTCCTCTTTGAGATTTTTTTAATGTTCTCCAACTTATTCAATTAATATTTTTGAGTTATTTTATTTTTATTTTTTAAATATACTTCAACTTTTTTATTGTCATTTTAAAAACATCTATTCTTTATATAATTTTTAACTTTTTATAAATACAAATAACTAAATTATACTACAATTTTTATCAAAAATTTATTCAGATTATTTATTATTTATTTATGATTTTTATCAAAAATTTATTCAAGATATTTTAGATTATTCTTATTTATTTAATAAGAATAAGCCTTGTGGCCAACTCCAAACTCACATGATAGATTGGAGAAATGTCATAGATCTAATGGATACCAAGGTATTTCACCCACCACATATTTCTTTATTACATTGAATGTTAAAAGTACTTCTCTAAAACAATATATTTAAGCCATATACGTTCCTCTTTGAGATTTTTTTAATGTTCTCCAAATTATTCAATTAATATTTTGAGTTATTTTATTTTTATTTTTTAAATATACTTCAACTTTTTTATTGTCATTTTAAAAAATCTATTTCTTTTACTAATTATAACTTTTAATAAATACTAATAAATAAATTACACTACCATTTTTATCAAAATTTATCCAAAATATTTTATATTATTTATTATTTATTTAAGAAGTTATTATTTTTTTATATATATATATAATTGAAACTCGGGAATATGTCGCTAAGAGGTCGTCTTCCTCGGACGTAATGAAACATGTTAACGACCCAAGACCGAGAGGCATCTGGCAGGAGAGTGGCGTGGTTTTCCTTGATAACAGTGATGAGTCAAACCGACATTCGCGGATAGCAGCCAGAGATGGCTCTCCTCACTCACTGTTGGTTTGACACCTGAGTTTGATAGGTTTTTCCGCCTTTGGAAAAAAAAATAAAAATAAAAATAAAAATTAACTCAATAAAAGATAATGCAAACACGGTGGAAAATAAGTTTTAAGTTTACCCAATTTGAAAGAAAAAAAAAATAATTTAAAGGTATTATAGAAATGTTAAAAGAAGAATATCACTAATTTAATTTAATTTAAAGGTATAATAGAATTGTTCGCGTAACATGTTTGAAATATCTTGAATGTCAAATCTGCAAATGATAACTTCGCAAATTTAGGCCAATTATTATAATTCTCGAACTAGTATAATTTTCTCTTTTTTTTTTGTTAACATTAAAACGAACAACAAAGCCGTTAGATTGATTAGGCTATAACCAAATTTTTAATTAAGTAAACATTGATGTCATGATTCACAGATTTTGATTGGATTAAAAGGTTGGAAAAAGCGGGCTCGATTTTTTTTTTAAATTAAGTTAATAGAGTTGGTGACCGTTGTACACTGAGCTTACTTAAAGGCCTTTTCTCTGTAAACAAACACTTCAGTGGTTTCATCTCTCAGCGACATTTGTATTCATAGTTGGCTTGGCTTGTTTGTTGTTGTGTTTGTTCATTAGCGTGGCCACGCTGATCGCTTTTTCTTTATGGGGTTTTGATTGCATGGAGTGTTTGGATTGATTTGTCTTGTTTTTTTTCTTTCAATTTTAGCTGTGTGTGAATGGCCTAGCCAACAAATTTTCTTTGAATGCAGAGTAAGATAAATAGGTTGAGATGAAACCATGGTAATCATCTCCTTACGCCGGTGGCAGAGCAACTATTTTGATCTGGTATTTATTTTTCTGAGGACGTTGTTTCTCTCTTCCAAAAACAAGCTAACGAGTACGTTCAAGGTAAGTGGTATTTCTTTTTTTATCTATTTTTTTGACAAGTGTTTTTCTAATCTCTATTCATCTTTGTATTTGGCCAGTACCTTTTGACAGGACTATAGGTAAATGATGTTGAATCATAAAATTATTATATCATATCTACATTGCATTGCTGGTACGGGCAATCTTTCTAATTTAGGGATTTCTTAATCACTGGTTGTATCTTCTGCTAGAAGCAGGCAGGTATGTGATTAATCCGAGGTTTTCTATTTATTTTTGACAAGCGTTTTCCTAATTTTTGTGTATTTGGCTGGTACATTCTGACTTTACAACCTCATTTATTATAGGTACATGATACGGAATCATAAAATTAATACATAATGCCAACATTACGTTTCTGGTACATGCAATCTTTTCTAATTGAGGGATTTCTTAATGGGTTTGTATCCTCAGCGAAAAGAAGGCAGGTATGTGATTTATCCGAGGTTTTCTACTATTTTTATCTCATCCTGGAAAGTTTTGTACGATATTTTATGGGTTTCGTAACCCTTTTCTCAAATCAATGGCTGATTTTCGAGCATCGTCGGATTCATCTTGGGTGGGTATTTTTCATTTTATTCGAATCTTCTCAATTTCAGTTAATTTTATTCAGAGCCTGAATTAGGGTTTTCCTGTAATATTGAGAGGGGTTTTGGGGTTGATTTGCGATGCAGAGAGCAGTGAGGAGGCAGCTAAAGATTTGGTACCTCTCATCTATGCTGCAATTCTTCCTCTCAGTAAGAGTCACTACTCATTTTCGCCTTTGGGGTTCTCTTGTTTATTGATTGGGGTTTTCTTGTATTTTTACAGTTAGGATGATATTGAAGAGCCAACAGAGATCGCTTCTTCGTACTCTTGTAATGTGTGTTCACTTCTCACGGTCATTCACCGGAATCTTGTTGAGGTATGTACACAATCCAATCACAAAAATTGTTGGTAACGAAAATTGTTGGTTATAGAAATTCTCATATAGCTTAATTGTTGGTAAACTAAATTTCTTGGGTGCACAGCTGGTAAGTTTTGCACAAATCGTGTAATAGCTCAATCTGTGTAATAGAAAAGCACAAGCCCTCTGGGAAGCAAGCATGGTGAGTTCGTAATCGCCAGAATTTGCATAAATCTGAATCCTACTGTCTGGTTGCATTCGATACAAGTCCTACCGTCTAGTTGCATTAAATAAAGTCGTGCTCTGAGCATGGCGTCTCCCAGGTTTATGGTATGTTAAAATTTATATTAATTTTTTAATATTATTTTTAATCTTAGCGTAAAGATAAAAAAGGGTTAATTTAGATGTAAAATCATATTATTTTTAATTTACAGTAAAATTAAAACACTATTAAGATTAAATAAATGGAGGGTTGATATAGATTTAAAAATCTATATTTTAATTTTGAAATTTGAAATATATTTTAATTTTTAATTTATGAAAATAATTTTAAATAAATTTTATTTAAGAGATTTGGGTTATTTATGCCACTACTCAATCTAAATTTAATTGAGAATTAATTTAAAATGTAATTAATTAAAATATCTATTATTACTTAATATTTTAATTCCTACTTTTAATATGTATAATTAATTAATGCGTCGTATTATCATTATTAATCATAACCATTTCTAATTATACTTTAAATTAAATAATTATATTTAATATTAATTTTTTTATTAGGATAATGTAAATAATTAATTCAATATATGTAAAATTAATTTATACCTTTCATCATGATTGATAATAAATAGTTTTCATCGTTATTGATAATAAATAGTTTTAAATTAGATTATATATTAAATAATTATATTTTCTATTGATTTTTTTTAATTATAATATCATAAATAATTAACTTATTAATATAATAAATTATAAGATTTACCACATAAATTGAAAAATGAAATTTTATTTTAATTATTTATTTTTAAATTTATAAATAAAAAAATTTAATAAGTGTGAAAGATTATTCATCTAATTTTTTAATTTTTTTTAATAATTACGCATAGTATGTATATTTTTATGTTAAATATTTATGCATCTTTTTTCTAATGATCGCCTATATCACTAATATATGTACACTGTGTATTTTTATTTATTTTTTAATTTTTAGAGAATATAAAACTTCGAAGCAACTTTATTGGCGGAGCTGAAGTGTAGGTACGTATTCTGTGATAAAGGATGCGGTTGATGTGACTAAACAAAGCGGTATTTCTGTCGATCTTTCTATTTGCCAGGTACATTCTGATGGAGCACATTCATTCATTATAGGTAGTTACATGATGCATTGCTTCGCCGGTACGGGCAATCTTTTGTAATTTAGGGAATTTGTTTTTAGGGCTGGTTGTATCTTCTGGCTAAAAACAGGCAGCTATGTGATTAATTCGAGGTTCTTTATCGCATCCTGTAAAGTTTATGGGGTTCCTAAACAGAGAGATACTTTGTCTCCCTCTTTTTTCTCAAATCCATGGCGATTTTTGAATTTGAAGATGAAAAAACGTATTAAATTCAGAAAATCAAACCAACACTGAGGACAGTTATTTTTGGCTGTTATCCGTAATTGTCGGCAAATATATCACTGTTATCAAAGAAAACCACGCCACCTGGAATAATCCCTCAGGTGATCCCCAAGAGAAAAAGGTGTCACTCTTGCCGGATGCCTCTGGATCTTGGACAGTTAACCTGTTTCCTTAGGTCCCCAAAAAACAAGCTCTTAGCCAAACAGAAGCTCTTATTCGAATCTTTTCAATTTTATTAAATTCTTTTAATGAATCCATTGTGATATTATTGTGCGTTTACGATTAAGATGATATTGTAGAGGCAACCGGTTTGGTTTAAGAGAAAATTTCTTCGTACTCAGAGGCATTCATGGCAATCGTAATCGTAAGCGAGGTACACAAACTCATTCTCTATGCGGTGCGAAATCATAAAAAAAAACTGGTAACGGAAATTGGTTTTCATAGAACTTCTCATAGATTAATTGCTCGAAATCATAAAAATGGCTTGTAACTTATAGCTTAATTGCTTGTAAACCATTTTTTTAAGCAAAAATTGTTAAGTCTCCCGCAAATCAAGTAATTGCTCACCCTTCTAATAGAAAAGCACAAGTCATTGGTAAACAAAACCAGTAAAGCTCGCAATCTCCACAACAAGTCTAAATCCTACTGTGATTGCATTAGATAAAGTCTTATTCTGAGGATGGTGTAATGTTGATTTTAAAAAGTAAGATTGATATTGAGTTTTTATTGTTAATTAATTATTATAATTTTATTTTAAATTTTTTAATAATAAGTTTTATAGGGCATTTTTTTAAGGAAACAAAATTGTAATATATTAAAATTTAATTTAAATAAATTATATAATCATTCTAGAATTTTAAATTGATGATAAATAGATTCATTATTAATTTATTTTTTATATATTAATTTATAAAAAATAAATATTATTTAATTTAAATTTATATTAAAACTAATTAATTTAAAATAATTATTAACCAATGAATATAATTTAAAATGATTATAAATATAAATATTTGAGATATTTAATATTATTTTATTTTATAAGTATTGTATATTTATTATATTTTATAAATATAAGTGAATTGAAATTTATTTGATAATTAAATAAATTAAATATTACATAATTGCAATATATGATATTCATTTATTTAATAATAATAATAATTATATTTTTTATTATAATATTATAAATGATTAACTTATTTGCCATATATGAAATAAATATGGTCTTATTTATTCATTTATTTATTTAATTAATTAATAATAATAATATTTTATCATTATATTCTATAATAAACATTTTTTATTATAATATTATAAATAGCTTATTTAATGTAGTAAATGACTTATTTAAAAAAATATTACCTTAATGGTATAGTTTTTAATAATTACTCATTCTTTAATTTTTTATAATTACTTATGATATCTCTTTATTTGTAATATATAAAATAAATATGATTTTATTCTAGCTATTGCTTATAATATGCCACATTTTAGTTATAATGTAACTATTGCTTATAATATGTTACATTTTAGCTTTTAATAACTATTTATAATGTAAGTATTATTTATTTATTATATATGACCTTTTTTATATGAAATTAAAATAGATAAATATTATTATTATTGTATATTTAATAATTATATTTTATATTTAATATTTTTATAAAAAAATAGTATTATTTTATTTTGATTGTTTCGTTTTAGTTTGTAGTATGATATATGTTTATTTATTTATTTATCTTATATAATTACTTAAATAAATATAAATTAATTTAATGAGTATAAAATTAAAATAACATTTATATAAGATATAAATAAATAAATATATATATATAATAATAATAATAATAATAATGATAATAATAAAATTTTTATGATGTAAATGTTTGTAATGTTTTGGAAACATATTACATAATAAAGATGAATATTTTAGGGAGGTTGATTGTTAGGAAATCTAGTATTTTTAGAAAGCTGAAAGACAAAATATTGAGTAAGAAGTCAAAATTCAAAATACATATGCACTATATCAGTGCTCCAAGGTGTTCAACAAACTGAAGAAATAATATAAATTAGAGCACTAAAACCATAACATTAGGAGATTAACTTGGAAGAGGGGCGTGAAACCAACCAAGATGCTGAAAATGTATATATTATTATTATTATCCAATTTTAAGGTCACGAGCAAGCTAGACACTAAATTGGTGTATGAGACCCTCTTGTTTATGGGACAAGGGACAGAGGACCCACCTCCACACAATGATTTAATTGCTAAATCTAAAAAAACACACACTCTACCCCTCTGATTTTGAATCTATAACCTCTTAAAACACACGTACTCTTAACCATATATTTTAAATTAACTATATAATTTTTTATTAAAACAAAATTAAAATAAATTTATATAAAAATTCGCTAAGTGTTGCTTCACTTGTTTACCTACTCCCTTTACTTTGCAATTTTATAACCATGGCATGTCAAACTAGTTCTAATTCGGTGCTCCTTTCTACACTAGTCAATTTCTATGGACGCCTAAACCTCTCTATAATAACGTGTCATAGTCAACCAAGGTATGGATGCCATGAGTGGTAGGAAAGTCTTGAACCAAAAATCTTCATTTATGTCTTCGATATCCAGTGTGTTATGCAAGAATTGATGGACGATAATCACCAAAGAAATGCACTCTCACAGGGGCAGAATGGACAAACGAACAGTGGAAAAAGATATATCTCTGGCGCATAGCTCGTGATGTGACACACGTACTACTTAGGTCAACTAGCTTTCTAAATCCTTGGATCTTCTATTGAATATGATGATGCATAGTTGAGCATGTCATTCTTTTTTTTTTAAGGCCTTCCAAAATATCTTCAAGACCTAATCTAAGATGGAACAGAACCTCTAACCGGTGCAGATCTATATTTTGTCTTCAAGTTAAAATTAAAATTATTTTATTATTATTATAAATAAATAGTATAAATAACCATAAAGTAAATAGTAAACAATGCTATGTATGTTTATAAAATATGTCACCCATCCACTGTCCACCAATGCATTGTAAATATATAATTATTTGTATGTTTATAAATATGCTCTCAATCGATTTTTTGGGACCAATGCATTGCGGACCCTAAAGCTCATGAAATGAAATAGTTATGTTTATGTAAGGATTACCTGTTAATACTTCTACCTCTAGGGTTATACATTATATATCGACTTGATCGAGGCTAGCCAACACCAATAGCATTATACAGGGAGAAGCCAAGGCAGAGGTTGCAGAGGCATATTCACTCCTGGCAGATAAAGCAACAATTCCCAACAGCCCGCCCGCAATAGTGGTTAGTTCATTAGCTCTCACCCAATTCTTGTGAGACAGATCTATTAATTGAAGATTCCGGCAGAGATCTAGTTATTCAACCCTACAAGTGCCAGTTACCCTACTGCATCATTTAATGCCCCTATTGCAGCATTAGAATATTCCTATTGCAGCATTAAAAACATATTTTTTTTTATTAATCACATGGTGAATCCGTAATTGCTAGTCCTAATCTATGGGAGATCAATCCTTGTAGCTGCGGCTATAACACCAAGAGTACATCCAACTACCTACAAGTCGATATACTAAGATCTTATGGTTTTAGCAAAGCAAGACTCTTGCTTGTGCGAACAACGCGGGGTGGGGAATCTGCTTTTCGAGCATCCACCACAACAGGCCAATGTATTCAATGATATTTGAACTACCATCTCCCAAGTTTCGCCTATATAAACTTACCCTCAAACCACACATCACTGTACATTAAAAATATTAAAAATGTATTTATTGGTAAGAAGCCAGAGGAGTCCAAGGAGGGTGAGCGCCCCCTCTTCACTCAAGGAACTCAATTGTTGTGTTTACATTGACAGCCAGAAGAGAGGCAGAGGTCGAAAAGCTACTAACGACACGTGCCTTGCCATCCATACACCATCAGACGGTTGGTAATCCAACTTATGGGTTGAAAGATGCCCCAGTTCAAGGACTTTTAGGACAACCATTTTCGTATTGCCTTTAAAGGTTTTTGGGTAATACACTCGCATCCATGGCCTTGTTTTGTAGATTCTGAGGGAATTAGTACTGTGAGGGGATTAGTCCTCATAGAAAACTCCTTTTGTGCATTACCCAGCCAGCTTCAACGTTCCATTGTCTTTAATTCGAATAAATACCCTTCTGGTTTTCTTGAGATATATCTCAATTCCTTCACACATCTCCACACAAAATTGGTTTTTCCTACGGTGTTGAGCTGTTTTGCAACATTCGTCGTTTATTGCATCATTTTTTTGACCTCGATGTCCCCTTCATCATCTGTCAAATTCAACCCTTATGACCCAAATCGAACTTTGTTTGTACGAGACCGATTGCAGTTTCTCTATACTTGCAATGCAGTAGAGTAGGAAACCCTGATACACGGATTACAACAAACAATCAAGGAAGACTCCAAATACTTATCTACTATGGGAGATTCTAAGTTTGTAATGGGTGAGGTAGCTTATTTTGACACTAACTTGGAAGGTGGATAAATCCATAAAAGTCTGGAAAAAGCCAGGTGTGGGCACAAATTTTCCAAAGACAGGCTAAAAGGTACGTTCAACCCGTTCTTATGTGCTATTTCCACTTGAATTGAAGTAGTTGTCGAGTTGCAGGTGCAGGTACATATTCTGCCGTAAAACATATGGCTGGTGTGATTAATCTATAACTGGTATTTCTTTTTCCATAGTTTTTTTGACAAGCGGTTTCCTAATTTTTGTCTGTCTCTCTATTTGGCTGGTACATTCTGACGAACATCCTCATTCATTCATTATAAGTACATGATGGAAATTATAAAAGTAGTGTATGATATCTATATTGCATTGCTGGTACTGGCAATCTTTTCTAATTTAGGGATTTCTTAATGGGTTGGTTGTATCTTCTGCTAGAAACATGCAGGTATGTGATTGATGCGACGATTTCGAAGTAGATCAACTATCCAGTCCATTCTCTTTATGGCGTGGTGGAAAATTTTTTGTGTGATATTTTATGGGCTTCCTAAAGGAAGAGACACTATGTCTCGCCTTCTCAAATCAATGGCAACTTCTCAAGCATCGTCCTCTGTTTTTTTCATTCGAATTCCATTTCATTATTTTTTTTTTTAAATTAAAAAAAAATATGAATCAGAAATTTTCAGTAATATTGAAAGGGTTTTTTGGGTTGATTTGCAATGCAGAGAATAGTTGAGAAGGCAGCTGAGCAAGCCCCTTTTAAATATTTGGTGCTTTTCCTACGATTCTTCCTCTCAGTAAGAGTCATTTTTCATTTTCATTGTCATTTATCAGAAAGTCTTTGGGTTTTTTTAATTATTCTTATCAAAATGAAGTTAAAATCCATTGCAACATGGTATTGTGTGTGATTTTGCAATGCAGAGAATAGTTGAGAAGGCAGCTGAAGAAGCCCTTTTTAAATATTTGGTGCCTTTCATACAATTCTTCCTCTTAGTAAGAGTCACTTTTCCTTTTCATTGTCAAGTGGCTTCTTATCAGAAAGTCTTTGATTATTTTAATTGTTCTATCAAAATGAAGTTAAAATCCATTGTGACATGGTATTGTGTGTGATTTTTACAGTTTTAGATGATATTGAAGAGGCAATTGGTTTTAAGAGATAGTTTCTCCGGACTATTTTAGTGTCTGTGGCATTCATTGCATGTTGATCAGGTAGGTACACAATTTAACCCTCTATACGATGCGAATTCATAAAAATTGTTGATAACCGAAATTGTTTTTCAAACTTGGGGGTATTAAAATAAATCACGGTTAATTTAGATGGAAAACTATACTATTTAGATGTTGCGTCGAAAGTTAATAGAATGTTAAAATTTGTATTTTTTAATATATTTTTAGATTTAGGGTTAAAATAAAGTAGGTTAATTTAGATGCAAAATAAAAAAAATAAAGTAGAGTTAATTGAGATGGAAAGTTATGTTTTTTTAATTTAAATTAAAAATAAAATAAGATTAGGATTAAATTAGTGTATGATATAATGATAATTTTTGGAGAATCAATAGCTTTTACATTACTTTTATATGAATGGTCACCACTATATTAAATATAACTTTTCATAAATCTCACAAATGTATGCATTTGGGCAAATGAATTATTCAAATCCTTTGACATTATTATTAATAATTTTTATAAAAAAAAAATTAATATTATTCTATCTACAATGTTTTGTTTTAGTTTGTACTATAATATATGTTTTTTTATTTACTTCTTATATCATTACTTAATGAATATAAAATTAAAATATAAAATTCTAGTTTGTATTGTAATATATGTTTTTTATTTCCCGGATGAGGGTGGCACCATCACCCTTACTGTTTCCCATGCAAGGAATTAATGTCCGGTACTGCTAGCTGTGGCCTCCCGGGACTTAAACTCATGCGAGCTGGGGAAAGTTATTAATGCTGGATCAGTTGGCGGATTCACATTTATGCACTGTGTTGATCGATGCAACATTCCCTCAGTTATAATCATGCTGCTCCACAGCTGTTTCACCATGCCTTGTGCTCAGTCGCTCGGCAATGGAACTTGGTTTGCGGAGGCTGTTGGTGATGGACTGATTCTGGTTCACTGCCGCGAGCTCCAAGCCAACTCTATCAAGGGTAAGTTCTCCCCTGTTCTGGATTCACGCATTGTGTTGTTGTATGCAAGTTCTGTTGTATTGTGTTGTCGTTTGCAAGTTCTGTTGGGCATCCCTCTCGCCTCAACCGACTCTGTTCTGTTGGCTCTCCTGTCTATAATCTATTTGTGCCCTACCTCCTGTCTGTTATCATGGTTCGTTCGGGCAAGAGGCATCGTTCAGGGGGGCGTCGTGACAGCTGCTTGCATCCCCCAGCCGGTCATGCTATGGAAACTGTGCCAGAACACTTCAATCCCTCCACCGTCCATGAAGCTGGGGCATCTTTAAGCTCTGGTCGTAAGCCTATTCCGAACAATGCCTTCCAAACCACACACTTTAAATTTCAAAGTAATTTGCATAGGCCCCTTATTACTGCACACATAACTATTATTCTTTCGGAAAAGGAAAATTAGGTCTCCCCTCTGGCCTGTGTTGCCCCTGATCCTTCCCAAAGCAGTGAGCATTCCATGGACAAAGTCAGCTTGGAGAATTGGAAAAATGAGAAGTCTGAACAGGTGGAATTTCTCAAAAATCTTCCTCCCCTTGTAGATACAAGACCTGCTGCTGAGGAAGGGACTCATGGTGAAGCAAGCCATGCCATGGCAATCCCTGGCAGCGACTTGGGCGGCAATGAAGGTCTGAGGACTGGTGGCCCAGGTTTGGCTGAGAAGAAGAACCATGGCACGGCAAAGGAGGAGTAGCGCCACCTGGGACTGCCTCCTTTTTTTGTTTCGGCTACTGTTTCAGGCTCACGGTCAAGGTTCAATGCTAATGTCCTACTGTTTTTGGCTTCCAGCTGGGGATTTGGTGACACATTATGTGCTGGTTTGCAATGATTTTGTGTTTCTGTGCTGGCTCAGTTCTCCTTCTCGGCAAAACATGTCTCTCTTTATGTCTTTTATCTGGTTTCTTGATCTTTGTAACTGGTTTCCCCAGCTTCTGTTTGTAAAGGGGCAGTTCTGTTTTGTTGAGCGCTTCCAAGCCTCGACACTATGTAAAAATATTTTGCCTTACAGTTAATAGAATTTAGTATTTGCAGAGAAAATATATATATATATATATATATATATATATATATATATATATATATATATATATATATGTTTTTTATTTATTAATTAAATTATTATTATTATTATTATTATTTTTTTAATTCTTCCGAAGAGAAAAATCGTAACCTTTCATTATGAGAAAAATTACATGTAGTAGATGCCTGTAGGCATATGCGCTATCTGTTTTTGTCCGCCAGAGCTATATACATATTTTGCATTCGCAAAACTTGACCTTGCCGACCATTTTCAAAAAACTGTCTGTGATGCAATTAGCAAAAAAATAAATATTCATGTTCAGTTCTAAATATGCACTTTAAATACAAGGAAAATAACAAAAAACATCGGCCAGTTCTCCAATGTCTATGGCCGTTCCACCCTGTGATATTCCTGATCTATGTACGGTCTATGGTGGTATTGATAGACTTCTGCATCCTTCTGCTCTGTAATTATCCACAAGCCTCTGGGAAGTAACGAGCCCTCCTTGGAAAGCCCGTCAGCATCCTCATTGTATTCCCTGTGAATGTGTTGACAAGATATCAGATTAAAAGCTGATTTGAGATTTAGCATGTCAATAAGAATATTTTGTAGAGTAATGGCATGACATTGATTAACAACATTGAACCAGTTTATGATGATTTGTGAATCTCCATAAATCTGAACAGATAAGCAGTTATGTGCGAGGGAAAAATGCAGCAGGTGTCTAAGTGTAAGAAGCTCAGCATAATTATTAGATCCGTCTCCCAGACCCAGTTTGACTTTGTAAGAATGTGTTTCAGAGATATATAGGCAGAAACCCCCCCACATCCATGAGGCTGTGTTGCTCTGTCGAAGAAGGCCCATGGCCGAGACTTATCAATGTTCCCGGGGCCTGATATAGAGCGAGTGCGAGGAGGCAAGTCCTCCGGGATATCATGGAAAGCAGTCAGGGCTTGTACAAAGAGTAGATGCCAATTGACAGGCTGGTTTTTGAAGATGAAACGATTTTGCCCAAGCCAGATAGACCAGCAGAGAATGAGAGGAAGGCATTGCTCTTTATGCTTTTGATGGGCAGATGTCCAACAGTTCCAGGCATGAATAATAGAAGGTCCCTGCCATGTGTTCCTGATAGCGAGCTGCTGGGTGATTTCTTGCCAGAAGTGGGAGACTTGTGTACAATGTAGAAATAAATGCTCATTAGACTCGGATGCCTGTTTGCATAGCACACATCTGCTTGGCCCGTAGACAGATCGATGCATGAGTGCCTCTCCCGTGGGGGTCTTGTTGTTCAGAACAGACCACATGAATAGCCGGGTTCGTGGGGGTGCTTTTAACCTCCATAATTGTTGCCACCAGTTCTGCGGATGGAGGGGTTTTTGAGCCTGTAGGGCTGTAAATCCCATGCGCAGCAGGGGTCCAAACAAGGGCATCGGGTTCCTGATTGAGTAGAATATGAGCCTCCTGAAGAGCCCTTATGAAAAAATCCCATGCTTGTTGCCACTATTCAGGGATATCCAAGTCATGAGCTGTTCTCCACTGTTGTCTGAGGAAAATGCGGGGGTCAGGATCTGCAATATGTGCTAATGTCTTGACCTCTCTACGATTTAGGAAGAGTATGAGCTCCGGAGGTAGAATATATAGGTTGCCGCCCCCTATCCATGGGTCAATGCCAATTCTTACCGACTGTCCATTGTTTATGCGCCATGCCAGGTCACCTCTGATGAAAGGCATTGTTTGTAGTATGGATTTCCAAACAATAGAGATGCCTCCTCTAGGCCAGGTTTGTTGTCTCGCCCAGTCCAAGATCTGTAGCGGCCAAATGTACTTGTGAAATGTTACTGTAGTCCAGAGATTGTTTGCAGTGAGGAGAGTCTAGCTCATCTTAGCAGCAAAGGTGGGCAGCTCCTTTATCCCCCAGCCCCCCCACTTCTTGGGTAGGGCAATGGATTTCCAAGACACCCAAGCAAAAATTTTACCTTCCTTATGCCCCTTCCAAAGGTATCGGCTGCAAAGTTGTTGTAGTCTGCTGAGAATTCCCCAAGGAATCCATGCAAGGGACATCCAGTATACAGGGGTGGCTTCCAGGACTGATTTGATCAGGACCAGCTGCCCTGCTCTGGAGAGCAGCCTGTGGTTCCAACTTTTTAATCTTTTTTCCAACTTAACTACTAGCCAGATCCAGTCTACTATCCTGTAGCAATTTGGTTTTATCCGGAACCCCAGATATTTGAGACCTTCGGAGAGATTATGAGGAGTGTATTGAAAATGAAGATTGGCCATTCGAGCTTCAAGAGGGGTAATGCAAGACTGGGTTATAGTAGATTTTGACTGATTGACAGACATGCCAGTAGCTAATTCAAAGAGGTTGAGGATCTCATGGAAAGTGACCGAGTCCCTGGTACTGCCATTTAAGAAAATCAGGACATCATCAACAAAGAGCAGGTGGGTGAGGGATAGAAGGTCAGTCATTTTGAGGCCCTGTAGTCGACCTTCCCTCTTTGCAGAGGCGATGAGTCTACTGAGGCCCTCCATCACCAAGAGGAAAAGCAGGGGGGACAGGGGACAACCCTGTCTTAATCCTCGTTCAGCATGAAAGAAAGGTGTGGCTGACCCATTGATTAGGATGCTATAGGAGACAGAGTTTATGTAGCAAATGATCCAGTTTATGAATTCAATAGGGAAACCTAAATGAATGAGGATCATCTTAATGTAGAGCCATGATACACGATCAAAAGCTTTTGCGAGGTCGATCTTGAGGATGATGCACTTCAGGGCTTTTGAGTTTATGGAATGGATGGCTTCCTGAGCAGTTCCAATGGCTTCATGGATCTGCCTCTTGTGGAGGAAAGCAAACTGTTCAGGGGAGATGTGTTGAGATAGGATGGGGCGAAGCCTATTAGCTATGATTTTGTATAGAGTATTGCAGAGGGATATAGGCCGAAAGTCATTGAAAGTGTTCGGGGAGTCCGATTTCGGGATGAGTGCTATAAAAGTGGAGTTTATAGCCTCATACATTCTTCCTGACAACCTGCATTCTTCTACTACACTGAGGAGGTCATTGCCAATGATGTCAAAGAAGGCCAGATAGAATTCAATAGGCCATCCATCTGGTCCAGGGCTCTTGTCCTTTTGGAACCACTTGAGAGTTTGCTCCAATTCTTCAATAGTGACAGGGCCAGAGAGCTCGTCTGTAGATTCTTGATCTACAAATCGAGGGAAATGCCCTGCAACACGAATGATCTCAGCCAGATTGCATCCAGGAGGTTCTTTGAATAGGTGTTGAAAATGTGCAATGCCCAGCTGTGAGAGCTGATGAAAAGTGTGGGCAGTGCCTCCTTCCTGAGTGGGCAATTCCCAGATAGTGTTAGCAACTTTCCTACCTTTGGCGAAATTTTGAAAATACTTGGAGTTTTCGTCTCCTGCCTTGAGCCAGATGGCCCGACTCTTTAGTCTCCATGTTTCCTCCTGATCCTTTAGAATCTTTGCTCATTTGTTCTCCAGGTCAATCAAGTGGGCTTTGTCCTCAGGACTGATATAACCCCTACTATTTTCATCATTGAGGCCTGCAAGGTCAGCTTCCACTGAAATGAGGGTTTGGTTATCCTTCAGGTTTTTTTCTTTGGCCCACTTAATGGTGAGATTTTTTAGCTGAAGGAGATTTTTTTTAATTTAAATTATATATATATATATATATACATATAATTATTATTATTATTATTATTTTTGTGTTATGACAATGACTTTTGAACCTCTCTCTATATTATACTAATGAGTCTCACAGTCAACCAAAGTATAGATGCCATAGAAAATCTTGAAGTAGAAATTTTGTGTTTTTGACATCTAGAGTGTTTGGCAGATCTTTGATTCAATATGATGCAGATGAATAGCTCATCAGGTCATTATTTATATGAAGACCATCCAAATATAGTCAACACCTCTTGAAGTTGAAGTTGAAATTATGTAATTATTATTATAAATAAATAATATAATTAACCATAAATAGTAAATAATGCTATTATGTATGTTTACAAAATATGCCATCATCAACTTTCCGCCAGTAATGCATTGAATTGAATTGAATGGTTATTAATGACATCCACAAGACTAACCGGTCTAAGGGACCACCCACTATCACTTAATTTATATTTAGATTTTTTTGTATGTTGATTTTGCTGTTATGGATCTTGAGTAAGAAATTCGTTGTTTTGTGAAGTCTTGTCTCCTCAAAAAGCTCATTGAGACTGTTCACCTTTAGCCTGTTATCAAAGTGATGACGAATAACTTCATACATTGCACATTCTTTGATAAAATGTCATTATGTTTCTACCACTCCTCTGCTGCAAAAAATGTAAGTTCATACTTCTCAATCTTCTTTAGGGATTGCCCATCTACGAGTTTCACATCTTAAATGATGGGATCTATTCCTCGGCTCTGCAATTAAAATTTTAGCTTTTCCCTTGATTGAGGAACTCAAATACTCTTTGTCATCATGTTCCCACGTTGGGTTAAATTCTTTGACATAATATGTTTTTTTTTGCCTAATTGCTTTGTCCACATGGTAGTCCTAAATTTTTCTAACACACTTTTTTATCTCCTCCTTAGCATGAGGACAATCATGCAGATTTATGTCCCATTTTCCCAACCACTTTCTATTTTGCTTCATCCATGTATTTTTCTAGCGATTTAGCTCTTCTTCAACAACCATTTTGGGCCACCAGTGCTTATCCATATTTTCAACCTTTGTCAGGTAACTTAGCAAATGAATGATCGTTGAAGCCTCAATTGGAAACATACCGCCTCATCTAAAAGGATATCATATGGGATCGTTGATTTGACTTTGAGGCTACTTGTGATTAGGTGCTTTTGAATTCTTTCTATTTGTCGCCATTTGTGGCTTGACATGTTGCTTTCCCATATTTTGCAACCATAGAGGATAACTGACACCACTAATAAAGCAAAGATGGTTTTCTTAGTCTTCCAATCTCATTTTTTTGCTTGTATACACTTGTTCTGAAGAAGGTATGCATCTTTCCACCCTCCTTAGATTGTTTTTGATCTACATGTCTCCCAGTTGAGCCTATAGTGGAAATCAATTCCTAGATACTTGTACTCATCTACAATCTCCAAGGGGTTGCCCTCAAAGAGAAAAGTAACTTGTTGCTTCTTTCTTTTCAAAGAAAAAATCATGACTTTAGTTTTGTAGGAATTTACTTGCATTCTCGCATCTTGACAAAAGAGTTCCAGAGATTTCAAGTGTTCGTTCAAACCTATTGCAGATTTAGCAATACTAATAAGGTCATCTGCATATAAAAGTAGTTTCACCACATATCTTGTCAACTGGATGCCTTCTCCATTTCTTATCCACTCTTCAATCTTATCAATATATAAACTATGGGGGAAAGGACATCCCTGCTTGACTCCTATGTCACTGCCAAAGCATTCAGACATGCCTTCCTTCGTTCTGATTTTGGATTTAACCCGCTCATAAAGCTTATGAACCACTTCCCTATATTTCTTTGGGGCCTCTATTTCTTCCATTATGTGCCATAGCTTATCTCTAGGGACAGTATCAAAGGCTTTTTTGAAGTCAACTAAGCAACAGAATGCTTCGCCACCTTGGCTGCCCCAAACTTTTTCAATGAAATGTCTTAGAGTGATGCAATGATCAATGGTAGAGTGTTTAGGCTTGAAGCCAACCTACCCCTTGGCTCTTTTTCCCTCTTTTTTCTGCCCATTTGTTGATTCTTGTACTCTAGCATGCTCCCAAAAAGTTTTCCAAGAAGAGGGTTGATCATAATAATGCGGTAGTTAGAAGGCTTATTGATGTCTCCGGTTTTTTGAAGAGGTATAACAACATTAGTTGTCCACTCAACTAGAAAGCTATCTTGATTGACTCTGTTAAAGATCTCCTTGATGTGTGGAGCTAGAAGCTTCACTCCCCAGTTTAAAATTTTTGCTTGTAAACTGTCAATGCCTTGCGCTTTACCATTTTCCAATTTCTTTATACCTTGTTCAATATCTTCAACTGAAAATAGATTTGTTTAGGAGACAATTATGGGAGGCTTACTTTTCTCATTTGTCTGCTCATATAGAAGTTTTGCATAGTCTAACCACTGGGCATCTGTGATATTGTTTTCTATTTTCTTTTTCTTTTGTTGTAGTTCCTTCTAGAAACCTTTGGGATTATGTTTTCCCAAATAAATTAATTCCTTCCTTCTTGAAATGACATAATTTTTTTTTTTTTTTTTTTTTTAATGATCAATTGCTTATATCTAATCTTGTTTTTTTCTTTTGGCTTTTCTTTGATTTTATCAATTGCTTATATCTAAATAAATAATGCTCTGCATGTTTAGAAAATATGCCATCAAGAACCTTTCTGCCACCAATGCATTGTGGATCTTCAAGGTTTCATGCAACTACCGTCAAAGCTGGTATTGTCAGAACATGCCCATAAAAGCCAGGTGTGGGCACCTTTCACTAGCCTTAACTTACAAAGTCCTTATTAGAGTCCTTAGCTTGGACTCCACAGTAGCAGATATTTCACTATAGTCTGCATCTCATTGGTTCTTTGTGACTTTTTGTTGCTTCTAAAGCATTACACCCGCCCAATTTTGAATTATCCAACTAGGAAGGAAGGAATTCTCCCAACCAATTGGCTCAATTTTCTGCCAGCCAGATGTAGTGCGGGGGCGTAACTTTTCAACCTAGCCTACCTAAACACTACTCACATAAGTGCGCATTATGATTGCCAAACAAGGGGAAAAGCATAGGGGATTGATGGTGATAGGGAATTGGAACCTTTTACGCAATAGTGGCCTATAAACGTCTTATACTTGCTCCAAGCCTTCACATTGATGAAGATCTTCGGGTGGGCCAAGTTAGCTCTTGTAATTTCTTTCTATGGATCTCTTTATGGTTTTTACGAAAGGGTAACATCAAAAGACAAGGTGATTGCCTTGCCTTTGGAAACAGTTATCTGTCATAACAAGGGAGGACATTGACCTTACAAGGGTGGTGGAATTTCCATTGGTAACCCTAACCTTACCGGGGAGAATTCACATAGGGTTTTTACTTGTTGGGTGGGGGAAGGGTAGCAGGGAGAGCTTGACTATCTTCTCGCTTCCTAGTGGGGCAGGAAAGGAAAGAAATTACATAGATGAGATGGTCAAGATAGAGAATGGAGTTCATTTTTTCTTGCAGAGTTCGTTACTATGCAATTCATACATGTTATTAATCTACCTATTGAAGATTATTACTTTACAACTACTTAACGGGTTGCAATCTTTCAAGATGAAGACAACTCCACGGCATGAGATCCTTTTAACCAAGTATGATGTCTATATGAAGGAAAGTGTTTACACCAATTATATGAAAGGAAGGAGAAATATCAATTAGCACAAAGTCAAAGATGCCATTGTGACTCATTCTTGGTATGAGACAAATTAACCTTTTTATGTGGGGGATATAGTTATTTTGTCAAATATGGAATTAGGGGATGTTATAAGTTTGAGTTCGATTGCTTGCATTGTGATTATTTGGTGCTATTTTAGATCAAGATGTAAGTTAGTCATTTAAATATTCTTGCCCAATTTTCCATGTTGTTGTGTAATGGCATGTTTAAGAAATGAATGGACAATATGTTATGTAGGTGGGGCAAGGTGTTTTAATCACCATACATGCACGAGAGAATGGGGAACACATGTTAGTTTATGAGAGGCTTGACTATGGACTTCTTAGATCAAGATGTAAGTTAGTCCTTTAAAATTTTCTTGCCCAATTTTCCATGTTGTCGTGTAATGGCATGTTTAAGAAATGAATGGACAATATGTTATATAGGTGGGGCAAGGTGTCTACATGGACTATATCAATAGTATGATTTATCAAGGTTTCCATAGATAATTAAACTTCAGCCATAACTTCACTCATAGGTTTTTACATTACCTAGCTATTTTTTTGTAGAATACTCATTTCTATTAGATATTTCTTCGTGAATTTTTTTTCATTAGCCCTTTAATTTAATGTTGTAAGCTAAACTCTTGTAGTTTGTATGCTATGACATAAATGATTTGAATTTAATTTATTCATTTTTGTCCTAGTAAGTCTTTTTGTTTTTTATTCTTATTCAAAAGAAAACATTGATTATACAATATTGTACATATAGGTACATAAATTTGTACAATTTTGTTAGAATTTGATAATGAATAATTGTTGGAATGGAGGAGCAAGTCTGTTGGAATGGTCCTTGTGGTGTAGTAGTATGTATGTTTTTGGCTTTTATATTTTTCGTGGTATGCTTTGGTTTTTATATTTTGTAGATATTTGTCTTCTTGAGTACCATTTTTGTTGGATTTTGTTAAAGGGAAATTGCTAGAGTGGAGGATTAGATTTCCTAGAATGGACCCTGTGATGGAACAATATAAATGTTTTTAGTTTTTTTATCTTTCTTCAGTTATGAGTTTGGTTTTTCTCTTTTTGCAAATATTTGTCTTCTTGATTTGTCTTTGCCTTTCTTCTACCAAGGTGGTCTTTGGTTGGTTTGTAGTTAAATTATGGAGGAAATGAGAAGAAATTGAGAAGAAAAAAGTACATTGAGCCTTTTCTTATTTAGCTTTTTCTTTGGAGATTGTGTCAAGGTCTCTTCCAACCTTCGTATTCACCTAGCAGCATGCATGTATACTTTTTCCCTAATGAAGTGGATTTTTTCTTTTTATCTTTTTTTCATAAATGTTTTTGTTTTTTCTTTCAACCTTAATGAGGCTAAGGCAATTTTTGATTGGTTTGTAGTTAAAATACATCTAAGATGGAGTGAAGTATTTCTTTTGGATTCAGTGTATGTGTGCAATTCATATAGGCCTTCCTATCATTTTTGACTAGGTAAATAGACGTTTAAGTTTTTTCATCTTAAACATTGAGAAAATAATGTGATGTGGAATCTCCTGACTAGGGAAATACACATTTAAGTTTTTTTCATCTTAAGCATCAAGACAATAACTAACCCTATATGCGATATGGAATCATAAAATTTGTCGTTCTATCTTTACTATTTATTTTGCATTGATATAATCCAAATTTTAAGAAATTAATATGAAAAGCAAAGGTTTTTAAGTTGGATATCTATGTAAACATAGGAAGTGGTTTTGGTTGTAGTTGTGATTGCCATATTATTTGATTTTTTTTCCTTCTAACGTTTTCAAACAACTAACCCTATATATGATCTTGATTCATAAGATTAGTTGTCGGATCTTATACTATTTATATTAAATTTTTAAAACCTAAATTTTAAAAAATCGCCATCATTTATAAAGGTGGATATCTGTGTAAACATAGGAAGTGATTGTGGTTGTAGTTGTGATTGTTATATCGTAGATTTGAATTTTTTTTCCTTCGAACATTTTTTTGCCTTCCAAGATTAATCTAGTTTCTTTGATTTTTTTACCATTAAGAAGTTTGCATGAATGATAGTTATGTTGTTTTTACACGACCCTGGTGTTTAGGATAGAATCTTAGATCACTGATGCTACCAAGCCAAGAATCACAACAAATCTACATTGAGGATTTTCCTCAATGTACCCTACAAGGAGCCCATACCAACCAACAATATAACACTGTCCCAATACTGATGGAAGACACCCCTGTTCAGGTTGCAACCTCCCTTTGTTTCCTGTGGCTGAGTTAGGAGAGTACTCCTAGGCCTCTTGACCCATCCAATAAGCTCTCCAACACACTGTTGTAAACACCATACATCTGTGGCCTAGAGCAGTACTATATACACCAATAAAAGATGCACAAATAACCCCAAAACCTTACTTCTAGACTAAAGCCTTGTCTCCACAACAGATTTTAGTGTTCTGCTCCCAAACAAGGGTTTCAACCCTCTTGAAGATGGCCTGTCTCAATCTCGGACCACCTGCAATCACCTCAGATCCTCTGTGACCCTCAAATCTGAGGTAGACAAGCCCCAAAACACTGCCAAAAGAGTCAAGAAATGCATCAACCAACTTGGCCTGCCTATCTTATCTTCTTGGCCTCCAAATAGTCATGAAGGATGCCAAAATCTAGCCTCCTTTCCCTTCGTTTGGACTCTCTGGAGTCTACCCAAGCCTGCAAGTAAATCAAAGATCTCCTCACCTAAAGCGAGCTCTTTCTCATGCCAAAGGATGTATTTGAAAATGACCTCACTCGCCTGATATTTATATACAAACATGAGGGCTTCAATCAAACATCCAAGAGGGCTTGTCTAGCTGTCGTAAGGCCTCCAAACACTAGATCGACCTCAACCAAGCCCAAACTCTAACTTCAAAAATTAATATCTCCCTAAGGACAAACTCAGAATTCGATGATTTTTGCTGCGTTGGATTCATCTCAACTTCCTCTATCATCTCCATCTATCACAGTCCAATTTTCCCCATGGTTTTGGCACCAACATCAATGGGTACAAAACCCCAAGCTTGTGTTTCAAGCCCACAAGCCATACTTGTGTGCTAACTCCTACACAACCCTCAACCTTAGGGTTTGGAGTACCATAAAAACCTAGAAAGGGTTTGGTCTAGTTCCAACCTCCCAAAATCACCCCCAATTTCTATGAGCTCCTCCATTGGCTAGAAAATTTGTCCCACAGGAAATCACATCTGCAACCCCTCCAAAATGCTCAGAAAATTCCCCCAACAAGTCTTCTTACACCTCCTTGCGATCCTGCCCCTAAATCCCTCCGCCAAGTCTCCCCCACAATCAACTTCACATAGAACTGCATAGTCTAGAAGACCTTCAGCATAGGCCCCAAGAAGAATAATTTGACCTGAGCAATAAACACTCCTTCAACCCACAAATCCACCTGAGATCTGCTGCAAAATTTCCAGGTTTGGACTTGCAAAAAATGGAACTAGGTCCACCAGAATACCTCTCTACAAGAGCACGTGGTCCCTTTTTCTGTGCCTAGATTACTCCACAGATCAGCTCGAATCTCCAGCAATCTGCCCCTAAAAGACTCGAATTATGACAATGCTCCCCTAGGGTGGCACTCAAGGTCGACCGAAGAAGGAGGGAGATTTCCCCTTAGACATCTCTGGTGTTGAACAACACTTTGTGACCTAGCTAAAGAACTTGAGCAACAATGGTGTAATTGTCAAATTAGCAAAAGGTCCCAAAGTGAGTGCTCCATCTTCCATTTATAATTTTCTGCCCCTTCTCTTGCCTTGTGGGCTTCACCCATCGAGTTTCCTTTTTCCTCCTCTCTCCTAGTCAAGCTCACCCAGGGTGCGTATCCCCACCTTCTACTAGATCCATGTTTCCCCCTTTTCTCTCTAAAGTGGGTTCTTCTCTATACCCAAAAATCAAATCTTCCTTTGATTTATCCATTCTCCTAAGTTGTGGGCCAAAATATCTCCCAAATGCCAAAATTTCAAAAATGGAAACTCTTAACAAAATTAATTAATTTGGGGACATTACAACGTCCAATTCTAGATCATCAAAGTCTAAGGTATTGGGGTTGAGGGAGGCTCTCATCAACTGTGTTGTAATATTCCTAATTAGCCATGGCTAATTGGAATATTCGATTTTTCTCAATTTTGCCTTCTATAGCTATTTATAAATAAAAGGGTGAGGAGAGGGGGACATACTCACTTCATGAATAAAGACACTCCCTAGTAGCACAACGTTGTAACTTAAAAGGTGAGCCAAGGGGGGCCAAAGAACCACGTAGAGGAGGGGCCCACGTAGACACTTGGAGTGACTGCGCAGACGGTGAGAAACACGTGGCAAGAGGAAAGCTACATTGGAGGAGGTGAGCCTTGGGATTGAGAGAGGCCAATGCTATAGGAGAGAGGAGCCTCCTCATTTTGGCGTTCAATTATGTGCATTTGAGTTAGTCACTTTGACTTAGAGCACGCTGGTTGTTTAGCTAGTCTGCAACACTGTTTAATGCATTGAGTGTCTCCGTTTGGAGATCTCATCCTTAGCCCCAGGGGACTTCGAGTGCCTGCTCGGGCAAGGTATTTCCATCAGTATTTTTGCAGTAGTTTCATCAGCATTTTGGTAGGAGGATTGAGTATCTTGGATGACTGCGCAGTCTTGAGAGGGATGATGCAGTGCTTTCTGGCAGGAGTTCTGGATTGAGGTTTTGCAGGGGATTTGTGCTGGGAGGTTGAGCAGGGGATTAGCCCTTGCATACTGGGGGATTTTGGCTGAGTTTCAGGCAGAGTTGTGGTGGGTTTATTTCAATGGCAGCGTAGAGCCTTGAGGGATTGCGTGGGTCCTCAAGGGGGCGATTTTCGGGGGTCGGCCATTTCAGAAAATCTTTCTGGGTTTTTCTGGGTTTCTTGAGTAGAATCCAATTCCAGAGTTTCAGCATTTTCTGAGGAGGGGAACAACCCCAAATCCTCATTTGATTTCCAGCAGCAGCAGCACGATAGTTCTCCAGCAGCTTGGATGCAGTTTAGAGAGAGGCCATTCCTTTGCTATTCTGAGTGTATTTCTTCACTTGCCTTGTGCAAGTCGAGGTGCCATCTTTCTGATCACCTCCTGTACTCATTCTATTACTCAGTATAATAAAATGGCTTAGCATTTCTCTCTGCATTTCTTGAGTATCTACTTATATCTCATGGTTATATTGTTATATGTTGCACCATTGTTATTTTCATCATTTTGAGCTTCCCAGTTATTATATCATTTATACGTATTTGGTTGGAGTTTACTGGGGTTTGGGGAATATCTCGGAAACGGGATATTACAGTGGTATCAGAGCATAGATCTGGCTCAGCCTGTGGAGCCAGCAATCTATGACACTGGGTGAAAAGCCCTACATTTGTTACAGAGGTAGGAGATACAAAGACACTGGGCGTAGGTTGGAGAACACCTACGGAGAGGGAGACTGTGTTCCAGTAGTGGACGCAGAACAGGAGGAGCCTGTGGTGGATGCAGGACAGGAGGATCCTGTGGTGGACGCACAGCAGGAGGATCTGATGGCAGATGATGATGGGAAGAGATTTGCGGACATGCTCCTCAAATCAGTGCAGGATTTGTTGAGGCAGATCGAGGTGATGGGGCAGAGATTCACGGTAATGGAGGCTAGACAGCGTGAGAGCCCACGGGTTTTCCAGGTTGGAGAGGGATTGGGTGCATCTCACCATTTGGCAGAGCAGGGTGCCATTCAGCTTGATACTACTCAGCAGGTGGCCTCACATGCCCTTACACGCTCTACCGTGCCCACTTTCCTAGGAGTAGACACAGGGACCGGAGCACAGCAGGAGGTAGAGCTCAGTCACATGGACGATTATTTTGCAGAGTACTAGGCCTATGGGCAGGAGTTCAGGGACGCTCTCTCATTCAGAGACTTTGTTCAGCTCCAGCGGGATAGTAGACCTCGCGACCATCACAGAGGACACCGGCATTATCACGATGGAGACACCCACCGCACAACTAGTAGATTCCACTTGCGTACGTTTGATGGTTCATCAAACAGTTTGGAAAGGTCTTGGGTGGAGAAGCTAGACATCTATTTCCGGCGTAACCAGATGTCGGAGGCAGAGGCCATCAAGGTGGCGACATTACATTTGGATGGTGAGGCCCAGGACTGGTGGTTCCATGGGATGGTTACACTCGGACATTCCACGGTGATGACATATGTCGAGTTTACCAGGAGATTGATGGAGAGATTTGACCGGAGGGATCCGGAATAACACTTCGTTGAGCTGACAAGGCTCAAGCAGACAGGGAGCCCAGAGACCTACATTGCAGACTTCTTGAGGATTTTAGTGATGGTGCTAGATCTATCCACGTCACGGGGGATCTACATGTATGTTGAGGGGTTAGCAGAGCCACTTCGGGGTCTAGTCAGGTCCACTAGACTAACCACACTCCAGGATGCTATTAGCGGGACACGGGACTTACTGGATGCCTTACCAAGGACCCGGACACCTTACCCCCAGAGACAGGCTTTCCAGCTTAAGGGGAAGGATGTGAGGATTCCGCCTCCAAAGGGTAATCCAGGACGAGCACAAATTGATGATGATGCCAGGAGGGAGTTGAAGAAGAAGCGGTTGTGCTTCACCTGTCTGGAGCCGTGGGCATCGGGACATAGATGTGCTACTGGCAAAGAACATTTTATTGAGGCCTTCTCCGAGAGCAGTGGGGAAGAGGATGAGGAGGATGATGTGGAGGCAGGAGGTAGTCACGCTGCGCAGGATCGTTTGCCACCTCCACCACCAACAGCTGGTGGTGTAGCTTTTGCACCTACCGGAGGGGTCCTTGCAGCATTGCGAGGAGTTCCCAAGTATTTGACGTTGCGCATACAGGGGACAGTATGTGGCCAGTAGGTATCAATTTTGGTTGATAGTGGGGCAACCCACAACTTCATCGATGCACAGATGGTTGAGCGGAGAGGTATACAAACAGAGAGATTCGATGGCTTTTCAGTTTTTGTCCCAAGAGATCAAACCATGGTGTGTGCTTGTTATGTTCCAGAGTTATCAGTGACGATGGGCACCTACACATTGACTGACCACTTTTTCATGGTTGATATTCCAGACACCAACATGATATTGGGTGTTCAGTGGCTTATCACTCTAGGGAAGGTCACGACAGATTGGAAGACCCTAGAGATGGAGTGGGATGATGAGAAGACAGGGAGGCATGAGAAGTTAAGGGGACAACACACATACCCGCCTCAGACTGTTTCAGCTCATCGGATGGAGGCAGTCTTACGGAAGGGAGACATAGAGTGGGCAGTGGAGCTGCATGCATCAGAGGCAGGAATTACAGGGTAGACACTGCACCTAGAGGTACAATCCATCCTTGACCGGTATGCCATAGTATTTGGGGAGATTCTGCTAGGACAACCACTGGATTGGGGGTTTGAGCACACCATTGAGCTTGAGCAGGGCATATAGGCAGTGATTACTACCCCCATAGGCATCCCAAGGCCTATCGGGATGAGATTGAGCTTCAGGAGTTGCTGGCTCTTGGGCACATTCGGCCGAGCACGAGTCCTTTTGCTTCTTCTGTGGTGTTGGTGAAGAAGAAGGACGACACATTGAGGATGTGCATTGACTACAGGGCCCTGAACAAGAAGACCTTGAAGAACAGATACCCCATACCCAGGATGGATGAGTTGAGAGGAGCACGGTTCTTCTGAAAGATTGATTTGAGATCTAGGTACCATCAGATTCGTGTGAGGGAGCAGGACATTCCCAAGACCGCCTTCAGGTGTCACTATGGGCACTTTGAGTTTTTGGTGATGCCCTTCGAGCTAACCAACGCCCCAGCTACATTCCAGTCTTGCATGAATCACATCTTCTGCAGTCACTTGAGGAAGTTTGTGTTGGTATTCTTTGATGATATACTCATTTACAACAGAACTTGCGAGGAGCATCTCCAGCACATTGAGACAGTGTTGCGCATCTTGGAGGAGCAACAGTTCTATGCCAAGCTCTCCAAGTGTGAGTTTGGATTGACGGAGATGTTGTACTTGGGACACATCATAGGGGTGGACGGAGTGAGAGTCCACGAGGAGAAGATTACGGCCATCAGAGATTGGCCAGAGCCGACAGAACTTCGGGGATTCATTGGTATTTGTACTTACTACTAGAAGTTCGTCAAGAGTTTCTCACAGCGTGCTGCACCCCTGACAGATTTGACGAGGAAGGGGGCATTTAGTTGGTCGGATACAGCTCAGCGAGCCTTTGACAGGCTCAAGGAGGTGATGAGCAGCTGCCCAGTGCTTGTATTGCCAGATTTTTCGCTGCCATTTGTTTTGGAGTGTGATGCATCGCGAGAGGGGATCAGCGCAGTATTGATGCAGGGAGGTCACCCTATAGCCTTTGAGAGCTGGAAGCTCCTTCCGCACGAGAGGTTGTATTCTATATACGACAAGGAGATGCTGGCCATCATGCATGCATTGGCCAAGTTTCGGCAGTATCTAGTGTGTAACAGGTTCAGGGTGAGGACTGATCACAACAACCTCAGGTTCTTTTTGGAGCAGAAGCAGCCACAAGAGAGGCAACAAAAGTGGATCAGTAAGATCCAAGCATATGACTTTTACATTGAGTATGTCAAGGGTAAGAACAACGTGGTAGCAGATGCCCTTTCACGTAGACCAGCCACGTTGTCTCTTATGAGCTTGGACGCAGATTGGAGGGCTCGACTCTTACTAGAGTACTCCAAGGATAGATTTGCATGTGAGGTTCTAGATGGGCAGGTGGCGGATGGCAGGTACAGGATGGTTGATGAGATCATCCACTACAGGGACCGTATCTTCTTGGCTGAGAAATCTCAGCTCAAGAAGAAGATACTGTAGGCGTCACATGATTCACCATTGGCAGGCCATCAGGGGTTTACCAAAACCTACAGGGCCATTAGAGAGAGGTTCTCATGGAAGGGCCTCAAGGAGGACGTACTCCAGCATGTCCGGGAGTGCGACGTTTGCCAGAGGAACAAAGGGGAGATGAGCCATCCCGTAGGGTTATTGTAGCCTCTTCCCATTCCGTAGGGGAAATGGGAGAGTATTTCGATGGACTTCATCACAGGGTTGCCCATGGTGCAGGGCAAGGATTGTATCTTTGTCGTTGTTGATCGACTGACAAAGTACGCACATTTTTTTGCCATATCCGCACACTACACAGCAGCACAGGTGGTCGAGCTGTTCTTCAGAGAGGTCTTCAGGCTACATGGTCTTCCTAAGACCATCATCAGTGACAAGGACAGCCTTTTCATGGGCGGGTTTTGGTAGGAGCTTTTCCGGTTGCTGGGGACGGAGTTGACTCCAAGCACCAGTTATCACCCACAGACGGACGGGCAGACAGAGATAGTTAACAAGTGGCTGGAGGGCTACTTGCGTAACTATGTCAGTGGGCAGCAACGAGCATGGCTGAAGTGGCTGCATCTGGGGGAGTACTGCTACAACACTACTCATCACATGTCCATTGGTATGTCACCATTTTATGCTTTGTATGGGTATCATCCTTTATCTTTTGTTGACGTGATGTTTGGTGCTAGCAAGGCTCCAAGAGCCAAGATTTGGATCCAAGAGAGTCAGGATATCCTCCGAGCTCTCAAGGATAATATGGCTACAACGCAGAACCAACAGAAGCTGTATGCTGATAGGGGTCAGGTGGAGAGACAACGTGAGGTAGGGGACCCGGTCTGCCTACGATTACAGCCATACCGACAGTCGTCACTGAAGCAGAAGGGGGCTGAGAAGCTCAAGCCCCGCTTTTATGGGTCATACAGGGTGATACGCAGGATTGGACAAGTTGCATATGAGTTGGAGCTGCCTCAAGGCAGCAAGATTCATAACATTTTTCATGTATCATGCCTGAAGAAGGCATTGGGGCAGCCTGTGACAGTGATAGATGAGCTACCACCCACGGATGATGAGGGGCATTTGGTGTTGCAGCCAAAGGCTATTATTGATACCACGGAGAGGCGGCTGCGGAGTAGGACAGTCCGGGAATTCTTGGTAAGGTGGAAGAATTTACCGGATCAGGATGCCGCTTGGGAGAGTGAGAAGATCTTGCAACATCCATCACTTCAGTTGCTTGAGGACAAGCAACATTTTTCCGGGGGAGACTGTAATATTCCTAATTAGCCATGGCTAATTGGAATATTCGATTTTGCTCAATATTGCTTTCTATAGCTATTTATAAATAAAAGGGTGAGGAGAGGGGGACATACTCACTTCATGAATAAAGACACTCGCTAGTAGCACAACGTTATAACTTAAAAGGTGAGCAAAGGGGGGCCAAAGAACCACGTAGAGGAGGGGCCCACGTAGACACTTGAAGTGACTGCGTAGATGGGGAGAAACACGTGGCAAGAGGAAAGCTACGTTGGAGGAGGTGAGCCTTGGGATTGAGAGAGGCCAACGCTATAAAGGAGAGAGGAGCCTCCTCATTTTGGCATTCGATTATGTGCATTTGAGCTAGTCACTTCGACTTAGAGCACGCTGGATGTTTAGCTAGTCTGCAGCACTGTTTACTGCATTGAGTGTCTCCGTTCGGAGATCTCATCCTTAGCCCCGGTGGACTTCGAGTGCCTGCTCAGGCAAGGTATTTCCATCAGTATTTTTGCAGTAGTTTCATCAGCATTTTGGCAGGAGGACTGAGCATCTTGGATGACTGCGCAGTTGGTGGGCTCCAGTATTGTAGCAATAATGCTACAACTCCTGGAGCTTCCTTCTCTAATTTTATCAACCCGGTAGTTCGTAACAAACTTGGAAGCGATGGTGTTGTATGCACAAGTACTAGCTCTTGTCGCAGCTGTCACTTGGTCAGCTGGCACAAGTCCGCTAGGGCTCAAGCCAACTTCTATATGTTCTTAGAAGAAGCTTTTTAAGTGATGAACGAAAGCTATCTCAAAGGAAATTCACCTACTTTGCAAGAATGAACTGAAAGCCAACAAAACATGGAAACCCTAGTAAACCCTAATTCTACCAGCTTAATCCTTATGATGCAATGATGGGAATGCAACTTCTAAAAGTGATGCCATTACTTCTATTGAGATGAGATGCATGTGTCTAAACTACTTTCATCTGAAGAGAACATGTTTTTGTATTTTTGCTCAAGTTGTTGGAGTTATTATGACTGTGCTTCTTACTGGGTCTTGACTGTGCAGGGGTAGATCAAGGGGAGGAAGGGTTGGAAAAGGTCAGGAGGACTCTGAGAGGGTCCAAGGGATCCCCCACATCATTCCACAGAAGTTCACAAAGTTCAGATGCCTGGCAACCGTGTTTGCAAGCTTCTACAGGATGTATGCAGGGGGTTCTACAGGAAGTTCAGGATTTCTACAGGAAGTCCCGTAATTTCTACAGGATGTTCTGCAATCGGAGATTTGGGTGATGGATGAGTGAATGAGCTGTATGGGTGGATAGGGAGGTAGGAGGGGAGCTTGTGATGGCTTATGGACGCAGAGATGAGATGGAGAGGGGGTGTGTAAAGCTGGTTGGTCTAGAGGAGGGTAGAGGCAATGGAAGGCCGAAAAGATAAAACAACGTGGATAATAGAAGAGTTGGGAGGCAAATGATCTAACTGGGAGATAAATAGATGACCTAGGCACAGCTTAGAAGGATAAGGAAACGATGGAGTGGTGCTGCGCAGTGTAAATGAAACAAATCACCCCTGTCTTGCGTATAACCGAAATGTCATCAACCTACTCTAACTGTTTTATTAGAAACCAAAGAACAACAATGTCATTTTTAAGGGAAAATCGTGCATGGTGCTGAAACAAAGAGTTATTGCTCAAGATCTAAATGCATGGACACTTCTACAAACAGAAATATTACGTTAAAGCTTGCATGAACATGTAAAGCTGTGTTTTTGGTAGTTGGCACGGTCTGCACTCCCAGTCCCCAAACAGAGGTGAAAGTGAGTGTGCATTCAACCCTTTTTGGAACTCAGATTAACTTCAATCTCCCTACTCTAATCTAAATTACTGAAGCAACTTTGTTCATAACACTAACCTAGGTAACTACACCAAGAAATTCAACTCAGCAACTGTGTTTCCAAATGCATGTAAAGGGAAAGAAATATAATGCTAAAAGAAAGAAAGGTAACAATACAAAGGAAGGAAGCCTTAGGCTCTCAGGTTGGGCCCAACCCTGAGAGCTTAAGCTCCTTTAAGAACTCAGGGCTGCCTCAAATCTGCCTGCTTATTCATTAAAAGATAATAGTCAAAAGTCTGATAACATGCCAAAAATGGCTTACAAAGAGCAAAACAGGGCTATAGCTCGTAATTCAGAATCTGCAACAAAGTTTCAAAAGTCCCTTTCGAAGGCTACAGCCTCAACATTTATACATTACGAGGGCCAAGCTGGCCTCCTAAATCAGTGGGGCTTGGCTGACCAACTAAAAGTAAACTGCTGTTCCCTTAGAATCCGTTGGCTGCCCTCTAGCTCGGTGGTGATAGCTGTTGGAGCTCGGAGTTGTGGGTGGAGATCACGAGGAAGGCCATTCAATGCCGTGGACAACCTTCCTACAAAACCTCAATGCCACCTTGGCTGTCTCCTAGCCTTCATCTGCGTGGTTTTGCTCCATTTAATGTCAAAAAACCTGAAATAAACATGTATTAGCCACCTAGGAATAGTGACTGCCCTTCATTCGTACAAATAACATAAATATACTAAAAAATGATGCATAAGTCATGAAAAATGAAGGGTTGAACAAGGGTAGTGAGGCCAAATGAGCCCAAAATGTTACCAAATTTGGGGCTTATCATCACCCCCCAGCTAAAATATTTGCTCATCCTTGAGCAACTAATCCAGCTCCTCATCCTTCATTGCCTTTACTGCCACCCTTACATCCCAAGCCTCTGTAGTAGTGTCCTCCTTGCTGATATGGAACCCAGCCTTTCTGTTCACCTCTTCCCACTGTTCATTATCATGTTTCTCTATGTTGTCTTCCATCAATCCTAGCAGCACTGGTGGGCTTAGCTTGAGGCCAATCCAGCTGGCCTGGAGGTTTTGCATGGATTTCTTATAGAGGGCCACCCGTACTAGAGCTTCCCTCATCCGAGTTGGGGTATGATACTCTCTGATTTTCAGACTGTGGGCCAATGTATTCCATCGGCGGGTGCAAGCTTGGACAGAGTTGTCTCCTAACAGTCTCTCCATGTCCTCAAAATGCGCTATGGCCTGGGCCTGCTGATCCATATATCTCAATGAAGCTTGAGGGTCGGTGGACAAGTGTTGGTGTGCCGAGATTAGTGCAACTGGATCCCCTGGTTCTGCTCTAATTAGCAATGGCTCATTCAGCTCTCTGTTCATGACCGCTTTGGCTTTTGTTGCTCTTTTGTCCTCATGGTTCAACCATGAGGCAAATGCCATTAATTGCATGTCTCCTAAGGCCGTATTGGGATCCCATGAAATTACATTAGGCAAGGCCAAATTATGGAGGTAGAACTCCGCTAATTTGGCCTTATCCTCTGATGAGATGGTACTGCATAATTCAGTGAATTGCTGTGGGTCTTGGAGCTGAGAGATACCCCTTTGCGCCAAGGTATTGATTTGAAATTGCAGCCATTGGTCTTTTAGGTACAGGCCATAGGATTTGGTCGGCTGTCTGCATTGTATAGCATCCATGGCCCAACTGGCCATGCAGGCCAATTGTGCCTCTTTCTGCTGCAGCTGTTGTCTGAGAGCTTGCACCTCAATTTGTGCTTGCTGTTCTGCTTCCTGTAGATGCAAGGTTGGCTCCCCAAGACCGGTTTGCAGTTCCTTTTTGCCTTGCTGTTCTGCTGTGATGTCCCCGGAGGATGTGCCTGTTCCTCTCCTCAGCTCTTGTAGTTGCAACTTAAGTTTTTCGTTTTCTTCCTGTAGGAACACCCATTGGCAATTTGCCACGTGTTTAGCCATAGCTAACTCCCTTCTGGCCTCCTTGAGTTGCTCTTCCAAGGGGCCTATGTCCGCCACACCTTTTGATTTGGCTATTTTCATCCACGTGTGTGATCGTAATCTCTCTTCCTCCAATGCAAAGAACAGTGGCACAGTGAACTTCTGAGGTATAATTTTACCAGCCTCTAAGAAGTTGTAATATGAACTCAGACTTGGCTGAGGGCTAGGCTCTGGAATATGCTCTTTCTCTACTTCTTTTGGTGGCTCTACTTCGCCCTCCCTCGGTGGTGATGAGGGTGCTTCCCCTTCCATTCTCTTTGTTTCCTTAAGCCGGGCTAAAGTTTCCTGTAGAGCAGCTTCAGCATCTTGTAGCCGGGCTTTTGAAGCCAATTGGTCTAATCTTTCTTTCCAAATAGTTGTTTTCGGGCTCCCCCTCTCATAGGTGACTGATATCTTTGAGGGGGACCTCTCCTTGGGCGAAGTAGGAGCATCATCTATAGTGATTGGGCTGCTGGATGGAGGCTGTGGCTTGTCCGTTTTTATTCTCACACTTCTCCTGGCTTTAAAATATAGAGGGGCCCCCCTCTTTCTCTTTTCCTTGGGCTTAGGAGGTGTACTGAGGGCGGCTAGCACAGCTGCTGCCTCTCTTGCAAGAACATCGGCTTTCTTTTCCCTTGGTTTTTTTTTCTCAGGGCTTCCTGTAGAAGGCCCTTTTTCAGCTGATTTCGGGCTTCCTGTAGAAGTCGGTTTCGGTTTTCCTGTAGGAACAGGTGGCACCACTTTAGTTTGCTTTGCTGAGGGTGTTTTACTTTTTGACTTGGTCGACGCTGCTGCCGAGGTGTCTTTGCTGATGTGGACCTGCTCAGTCTTGTCCACCCTGCTTTGTAATCTCTTCTCTCGGGGTGATAATATGGGTGCTTCCTCTTTCTCCTTGGCACCCTTTTTCTTTTGTCTCTCCTTTTTCTCTGTCTTTGGTGTTTTGGCCGTGGGTCTCTGGCCTTTTTCTTTCTTTCCTGCGGGCACTGACTCCTCCTCACTGCTGGATGAACCGAGCTCTTCGGTCAACATCTTTATATCACCATCCTTGGTCAAATTTCTGAAGGCTTCCCATGAGAGAGGAACCTTGTATGTGTGGAGCGCATCCTCCACGAGGAGTTTAATGAGTCCATGGTGGGCTACCTGGTCTGGTGTGCCTTCTTTCAACTTGGTGGCACATTCAATCATAGATTGTAGTAGAAAGTAGGGGATACTTAGTTTGTTTTCTACAGGTAGGTCCATCTGATGCCTTAATTCTGTGAGTAACCGAAAATGGTACCCATATACAATGCTAAACCGACCTTCGCAGGTGATGTACTTCATAATCTGGAGGCTAACTTCACTCCAAAGTGGCAGTAAGATGGTTCTACGAACCCCGTTTTTATCTTCTAAGAATTCCTCCTCTGGGGAGAAGAATTCCTTCTTAGCCTTCTGGCCCAATTTCCTCTCTCCTTTATTCCATGGTAATCCCATTGGGAGCTTAGTAACTCGGCTGATGAATTGTGGGGTGAGTCTGAGACTCAAACCCCTGAAGTTGACGGTGGCCAATGTTTTGGATTTCGGCTTTAGAGCTTGCAAGAACTCCTCTGCCACCTCATCATCATAGCCCTACAATTTGTCGCAGAACGACATCCATTGCGCTTGCGTGAACAGCTCCACCACCTCAGGATTCTCTCTTAGCTTTGTTGAGTCGGTTGGTTCCCTTCTGATGAACCCACCCGGCATGGTGAAAAACTGTTGCATTAGCTGGAGGTGGCGAGTGCGGAAGAAAATTGGCCTACTGGGACAGAGCGTAGAATTACGCCTCTGCCACGCATACAATTCACGAAAACTTATCTCCCGATGAGCCTTAACACGGCTTAATTATAACTCACATCCTGTAGGACGACAATTCATGCAAACGGCAGACAATACTTGCAATTTTTTACGACCATACTGTAGAACGTCGAATCTGCCACCCTCGAAACCAATTGCATGGAAGGTTCAGGCTTACCTTTTTAATCCGCCACCCTTTTAATGTGAGGGACCCAATTTCCTGTAGAAGCATCACACGAATTCTGGAGGATACTGCAGTGGGTCTGCGCCTTCTGTGCTGCTATGAGACGTTTGAACGGCTGAAGGCTTGGAGTGTCGAGCTTCAGAGGAATGCGGATGCTCACTCGACTTCCAAACGGCTGATGATAAATGCGTGGGGTGGCGATCTAGCCGATAGATTTGAATCCGGCGGAATTCGTGGCGCGGGGGTGAGCTGTCCCTGCCGGACCGTTGGATGACGTCGTCTACTCATTCCCCTGCAAATTCCCTGACTGCTGCATCATTCTCCGCAGATCCGCCGCCGTCATTTCTGTTACAACTCGTTTCTCCCCGACTGGACGGTTCTCACGTGTCCACTACCCGTTCTTTTTCCACGGCCACCATTCTACACATCCGACTAGACCAGCTGACTGGTCGACGTGGCCAGTTGAATGGCCATGCAACTGCTCAACCCGTTCATTTCATGCTTGCAAACATTTCAAAGTAATATTCATGTAATTCGACGAAAGAAAGGGCGAGGCACTTACCTGTGCGGCCGCGACATGCTTTTCCAGGCTTCAGGACGACGATGACTAGATTTGCTTGCTGCTGTTATTTGCACAGGTCCGGATTTGCTTGCTGCTGCTGCTATTTGCACAGGTCCGGATTTGCTTGCTGCTGCTGATGATGAAGCGTATGACTCCGCTGCATGCGCCCGCTTTGTTATTGCATGTTGCAGGCGATCGAATGGTGTACACTCTAGTTGGCTAAACTGCTACGGGATTCCTGTAGGATGTCCTGTAGCAGTTTGTCCTCCTTGGGTGCATGCTGAACGATGAAGACAGTGGCATCACGATCACGCTCGCAGGGCCCTTGGATAGCTGGGTTGAGTATTGCATGGCATCTCAGCGTCTTCTTTCATTTCAGAATTGCTTCCTCTTGATAATTCACTGATCTGCTTTGATTGTGCAGGTATCTTCATTGCATGTCGACAGGGGTGGTAGAAGGAGGTGACAAAGTGTGTGAGGGGGAAAATAGTAGCTTGCATGCGTCCATACCAGACCTTGGTCGTTAGATCTACTCATACAATTAGTTCTGGGCCGTCCAAAACTTCTACAGGAAGTTTCATATAGAAATACAAAATTTCCTGTAGAAAGTCTGTAATTTCCTGTAGAAGACTAAGCTGTGATGAAATCGTGCCCATACCTTGGAGAAGATGAGTATTCTTGGAGGAGGTGCTGGTGAGGTCTCCTGGCAGCATGATATGGACCCTTGTCTTCAAGTTGAGGGACCTCTTCTTCCTTCATAAACCTGCAACCTGCATGCATTACCACATTGTGAACTTGCTGTCCTTGTTTTTTTTTTTTTTTTTTTTGAAAGACAGCAGGGGTGCCTCAATGAGGTTTTCACCCTTGCCATCTGCCTCAAGCGCCTCAGAAAGGTTTTCACTCAAGGGTCTTTTTCATACTTTTTTTCTTTTTTGAAAGACAGCAGGGACGCCTCAATGAGGTTTTCACCCCTACCATCTGCCTTGGGAGCCTCAGAGAGGTTTTCACCCAAGGATCTTTATTTTTTCTCTTTTTTTTTTGTTTTTTTTTAAGATCTTCAGGGTATGCCCAAAACAGAGGCAGAACCCTTCTCTATGACCAACACTGATTTCTCCATAGTTTTAATGAATTCTTGTCTTGAGAGAGGTTTCCTGTAGATTTTCAGTCGATGCCCATTGACAAGCATGGGGATGGCCTCCTCGTCAATGGTCCGAATGAGGACAGATCCATTGTCATGACATTTCTCTACTGCATATGGTCCCAGCCATCTGGTTCTCAACTTCCCCTTGAAATCTTTATGCCTGGAATCATACAACAGTGCCCAATCTCCTGGCTAAAATTGCTTGTCATTGAGGTGTTGGTCATGCCACACCTTCCTCTGAAGTTGAACCACTTCTGTGTGAAGAAGGGCCTGCATTCGGTGCTCATCCAATTCATTCAGCTGCAATAACCTTTCTTGTTGGGCATCGCTGAGGTCTAGGTCCAGCTGAGCTGCCATCCTCAAAGTGTTGTATTCAAATTCGATAGACAGCAAAGCTTTCTTCCCATAGACCAGCTCATAAGGTGTGAAGTCGGTTGTGGTCTTCCAAGTGGTGTTGTAAGCCCATGTAGCCTCAACCAGGCGATTTGCCCAATCTTTCCTACTGCTGCTCACCACCTTAGTCAAAATCCCTTCCAATGCTCTATTGGTGACTTCTACCTGCCCATTTGCTTGAGGATGATAGGGGGTGGAAGTCCTATGCTTGATTTTGTGATGAGCTAGTAGGTCTTCAATTAAGTTGGATGTGAACTGGCTTCCTTGATCGGTGACTAGCTCTCTTGGGTAGCCAAATTTGTAGAAGATGTTTTCTCTTAAGAACTCAGCCACCTTTTCTTCTGTTGCTGCTTTGATTGCCTTAGTTTCTGCCCACTTTGTCAGGTAGTCAGTGCACACAATGATGTAAGACCTTTGCCTCGAAGGAGGGTTGATTGGACCCACAAAGTCCATACCCCACTTCTCAAATGGCTCAAGAGTCACTTGAGGTTGGAGAGGCATCTCATCCCTTTGAGTCGGTTTCCCCATCCTTTGGCATTGGTCACATTGGCTGATATACCTTCTGACATCTTGATGAAGTGTGGGCCAATAATAGCTTGCCTGCAAGATTTTGAAGGCGATCCCCTTTACTGCAAAATGTCCTCCACAAGGCCCATCATGATAGGTGAGGAGGATATCAAAGACTTCCTCCTCCCTTACACAACGCCTTAAGATCTGATCAGGGCCAAGCTTGAACAGGTTGCCCCCGATCCAAGTGAATGAGGCACTTTTTCTGATGATTCTGCTCTTCTCTCTTGAGGACAGGTGCGGAGGGAACTGTGCGGATACAAGGTAGTTCGCTATATCAGCAAACCATGGAGAGAGTACTGAAATAGCAAACAGATGTTCATTGGGCATGTGGTCATCCACTGTTCCATCCTCATCTGCAGACAAGTCCAATCTAGATAAAAAGTCAGCAACAACATTTTCTTTACCTGGTTTGTCAACAATGGTCAAATCAAACTGCTGCAACAAAAGTAACCATCTAATAATACGAGCATTCACATCTGGTTTATTCATTAAATATCTAATTGCAGCATGATCAGTATGTACAAATGTTTGATAGCCCGTGATATAATGTCGGAACTTGTTCAGTGCATGGACCACAGCCAAGAGTTCTTTCTCAGTTACAGTGTAATTCAGTTCAACTTTGGATAAGTTTTTGCTAACAAAGTAAATGGCATATGGAAGTTTTTGTTCAACTTGTCCTAAGGCTGCCCCTATGGCTTTGTTCGAGGCATCAGTGTGGATGTGGAAAGGTAGGGCCCAGTTTGGACCTCTCAAGATTGGGGCAGACACCAACTTGTCCTTTAATTCATTCAGAGCCCTCTGAAAATTGTCAGTCCATTTAAACTCCACATCTTTTGCCAAGGGGCCAAACAATGGCGAGGCTAACTTGCTGAAGTCTTTAATGAATCTCCTGTAATACCCTGCTAATCCTAAGAAACTCCGAACATCCCTTACCTTTTGAGGAGGTGGAACCTTCTTGATGAGAGCAATTTTGTTAGGATCCACCTGTAACCCTTGGCAAGAAATGGTATGGCCTAGCACGGTCCCTTCAGTCATCAGGAATTCACATTTTTCAGGACTAAGGGACAGGTTCATCTCAATGCATTTGGTTAGGACTTTTCCCAGGTTGGACAATGCTTCCTGGAAGTTGGACCCATAAGGAGTGAAGTCATCCATATAGATTTCCACTGCATCATGGACCAGCTCCGAGAAGATGCTCAAGACAGCTCTCTGGAAGGTAGCAGGAGCATTGCACAGACCAAAGGGAAGAACTCGGTAGGCAAAGGTACCCCAAGGACAAGTGAAGGTGGTCTTATCTTGGTCTTCCGGGCTGATTTGGATTTGGTTGTACCCGCTAAACCCATCTAGGAAAGAGAAGAACTTCTTTCCTGCCAGTCCATCCAACACTTGATCTATGAAAGGTAGAGGAAAATGGTCTTTCTTGGTAGCTTTGTTCAGTTCTCGGTAGTCCACACAGATTCTCCACTTCCCATTTTTCTTGGGAACCAACACCAGAGGGGACACCCATTCGCTATCTGAGTTGGGGTAGATGAATTCGGCATCCAACAGTTTTGGCAATTCTTCCTTGACAATGTCCTTAAGGGCTGGATTCATTCTCCTCTGGGGTTGCCTAACCGGTTTACAGTCCTCTTTGATGTATATGTGATGGGTACAGACCGAAGGATGGACTCCTTTCATCTGCTTATAGCTCCAAGCAAAAGCATCTAGATCACTAGCCAACAGGCTACACAACTCCTTTTCCTGGGAAGGAGATAGGGAGGAGCTGACCTTTAACGTTCTCTCACGGCCGAACTCCACATTTTTTATTTTGGGAGTGACAGGGTTGGTCGCACAAAGATCCACTAGGGCGCTGGCTTGGGCATCCTCTACCAATTTCTCTAAGGATAGTGCACTGGGAGGTGGATTCTGGATCAAGGTCTCAATCAAGTCATCCTCGGTTGGGGGGTCTCTTCTAGTGGTGTCTAGGGTGCACAAAGGTGCCGAGTACACCTCGTCCTCTTCTCCTTCCTCCAACCAAAGTGGTAAGTCATGCTCTAAGGAGGGTTGGGCAGGAGGGTATAGGACTAGCTGCTTGGACATAGGACCATTTTTGATGGTCATGTTTCCTGCACGACAGCTTATGTAAGCATCTGCAGTGGCTAACCAAGGCCTTCCCAAAATGAGAGGGTATCCAGTAAGCTTTGCCTTTGGTTGCAGAACCAAGAAATCTGCAGGGTATTCCAAAGAGTCAACAGAGACCAAGACATCCTCCACAATCCCTTCGGGAGTCACGGTGGAGCGATCTGCTAGTTGTAGGACGGTCAAGGTCTTCCTCAAGGAACCCTGAAGGTTGAGTTTGAGCATGGTATCCCTGGTCATCACATTAATGGCAGCCCCCAGATCAATCAAAGTGTGAGGTATGATGGTGCCATTGATGTGGACATCTACTACAGGACTCCCAGGATCTGGATACTTTGGGCAGATGACTTGTCATAACATAAGGTCAGGCAGTTGTCCTATGACATTGATGGTTGAAGCATCCCTCTTTCGCCTGCCTGGGTGTCTGAAACACTTTTCCTTAACCAGTTTGTTGTATATCAGTACATCTTTGATGGCTTGGAGAAGTGGAATTTTCACACACAACTGTTTGAGTTCTCCCAGAAGCTCATCCTCGTCTGGGTTGGGTTGTGTGGTGGCTGTTAGTCTCTCAGGAAAGGGTGGAATAGCCTTTTGTTCACTTTCTTGTTTGTCTTCCTCGTCCTCTGGGGGAGGAGGTTGGCAATCCGGAAGTCTTTCTAGATCGCAGATTGATCTCCTGGATCTCCACAGCATAGGTAGGGCATGATGTTTCCCCAGTGTATACCTGCTGGGCCTGTCTGTTGTTGGGGTTTGGGTTCGGTTGAGCAGGCATTTGAGGTTGCCTTGGAGGAGCAGGAGGTAATGGTTGAGGTTGAATTGGTGGTGGAGGCAAAATGGCGGGAGGAGTGTTGTACTGGGGCCTCCACCCCGACTGAGGTGCATTCCACTGAGGCTGTGGCTGGGCATGTGAGTGATACGAATGAGTAGTGGGTTGAGTATGATACTGAGGTGGATAAGACCATGGAGGAGGCATAGACCAGGAAGGATGAGCAGGGGGACCCCAGGAAGGCATAGGAGTAGATTGGTTGGGGCTGTAATAAGCTTGGGGTCCCCCTTGCATCCCCTGCTGGTAAGGTCTAGGTCCTTGTGGCCTCCTTTGGTTGAGGAAATAGAGAGGTTCGATGGGGGCTTCTGTCCCTTGATACATGGCTTTAAGCCCAGGTAAGGTTGGACATTGGTTTGTGGGGTGGTCCTCCTCACAAACAAAACATACTTCAACCGAATGTAATGGGCATTCGTTCTTAGGGTGTTTCCTTGTGCACCTAGGGCAGAAGATAGCCAAGGCCCTCTCAGCTTCTTCTTTCTTCTGCTGGATCCTGAATGTGTCAAGTTGCATGGCAATGGTCTGTCTCACCTCACTCTTGAGATCTTCTAATTGATTTGCAAACTCATGTTTGGAGAAAGGAATACCAGCTGAGAAGAGGTTTCCTCTACCTCTTTTCCGGGCTGCCCTAGAGTGGTTTCTAAATACGGTCTTTATATCCTCATAAGGCAGTTGGTAAATATCTCCTCCAGCTAACATGTGAAGGGTATCTAAGAGGTCTTCAGGGACTCCTCGGAGCAGGACCAACTTGAGGGATTCAGGGTCAAGTGTGCACCTGGCCTGTTTATAGCTAAGTTGGAACCTTTCCTCATAATCCTCTAAGGACTCATCATTTCCCATGGTCATCCGGAAGATTTCACCCTTTGTTTCCTTGGACCTACAGTAGTCCCGGTATTTAGTGTTGAAAGCTTGCTGCTTCTGAGCCCAAGTGGTGACACTGTTCCCAGGTAAGCCCATGAACCAACGTAATGCTGGATCCTTAAGGGTTGAAGGGAAGAGTTTCAGCTTCTGCTCATCTTCAGTATAGTCATAGGTTCGACAAAGGACAGCAAACTCAAACAGGAAGGTATCAGGATCTTCAGTAGTCAGTCCATGGAAGTGAGGTAAAGCGGAGGGGCTAATGTTCTTCATTTTCATGTCCCCATTGGTCTCTCGGATGGGGAAGGCACCTTCTATTCTCTCATCTTCTCCTCTATTGTTAGCCATAGCTTCAGATGGAATGGTCTCTAACTCTTCTTCTGCTATAGGATCTTCGTATATCTCATGAGGTTCACCTATAGGTTCTTCTGGATCACTGTCACCGAAGAAGAGAGAAGGGTGACTCAGTGATGTAGTGGGGGTGTTGTGTAAGAATTTGCCTGTTTTATCTCGATTCCTACAAGGCATGAAATGGAAAGACTTTTGATTGCTTTTGTTTTTTTCTCTGGTACCTGCAAAAACTGAAACAGATTGATCTACAACTAACTATCTTGCTGAAATGAAAATGCATAATTGAAATGAAAGCAGGAAAGAACTAATCTACTTTGCTCAAATAAACTTGCAGGAATGGAAATGCTAGTCTACGCTTGCAGAATTGAAATGCTAATCTATGCTTGCAAAATGAAATTGCGGAATTGAAATGTTAATCTATGAAAGCAGGAAATGTCTATGCTACTTTTGTAGAATGGAAATGAAATAAACTACTTGGCAGAAGGCAAGAGTAGGAAAATAGAAGAAAAGCAACAATTACTAATATTCTGACGCTTCCTCGGCAACGGCGCCAAAAAGATGGTGGGCTCCAGTATTGTAGCAATAATGCTACAACTCCTGGAGCTTCCTTCTCTAATTTTATCAACCCAGTAGTTCGTAACAAACTTGGAAGTGACTGTGCTGTATGCACAAGTACTATCTCTTGTCGCAGCTGTCACTTGGTCAGCTGGCACAAGTCCGCTAGGGCTCAAGCCAACTTCTATATGTTCTCAGAAGAAGCTTTTTAAGTGATGAACGAAAGCTATCTCAAAGGAAATTAACCTACTTTGCAAGAATGAACTGAAAGCCAACAAAACATGGAAACCCTAGTAAACCCTAATTCTACAAGCTTAATCCTTATGATGTAATGGTGGGAATGCAACTTCTAAAATTGATGCCATTACTTCTATTGAGATGAGATGCATGTGTCTAAACTACTTTCATCTGAAGAGAACTGTGCTTCTTACTGGGTCTTGACTGTGCAGGGGTAGATCAAGGGGAGGAAGGCTTGGAAAAGGTCAGGAGGACTCTGAGAGGGTCCAAGGGATCCCCCACATCATTCCACAGAAGTTCACAAAGTTCAGATGCCTGGCAACCGTGTTTGCAAGCTTCTACAGGATGTCTGCAGGGGGTTCTACAGGAATTTCAGGATTTTTACAGGAAGTCCCGTAATTTCTACAGGATGTTCTGCAATCGGAGTTTTGGGTGATGGATGAGTGAATGAGCTGTATGGGTGGATAGGGAGGTAGGAGGGGAGCTTGTGATGGCTTATGGACGGAGAGATGAGATGGAGAGGGGGTGTGTAAAGCTGGTTGGTCTAGAGGAGGGTAGAGGCAATGGAAGGCCGAAAAGATAAAACAACGTGGATAATAGAAGAGTTGGGAGGCAAATGATCTAACTGGGAGATAAATAGATGGCCTAGGCACGACTTAGAAGGATAAGGAAACGATGGAGTGGTGCTGCGCAGTGTAAATGAAACAAATCACCCCTGTCTTGCGTATAACTGAAATGTCATCAACCTACTCTAACTGTTTTATTAGAAACCAAAGAACAACAATGTCATTTTTAAGGGAAAATCGTGCATGGTGCTGAAACAAAGAGTTATTGCTCAAGATCTAAATGCATGGACGCTTCTACAAACGGAAATATTACGTTAAAGCTTGCATGAACATGTAAAGCAGTGTTTTTGGTAGTTGGCACGGTCTGCACTCCCAGTCCCCAAACAGAGGTGAAAGTGAGTGTGCATTCAACCCTTTTTGGAACTCAGATTAACTTCAATCTCCCTACTCTAATCTAAACTACTGAAGCAACTTTGTTCATAACACTAACCTAGGTAACCACACCAAGAAATTCAACTCAGCAATTGTGTTTCCAAATGCATGTAAAGGGAAAGAAATATAATGCTGAAAGCAAGAAAGGTAACAATACAAAGGAAGGAAGCCTTAGGCTCTCAGGTTGGGCCCAACCCTGAGAGCTTAAGCTCCTTTAAAAACTCAGAGCTGCCTCAAATCTGCCTGCTTATTCATTAAAAGATAATAGTCAAAAGTCTGATAACATGCCAAAAATGGCTTACAAAGAGAAAAACAGGGCTATAGCTCGTAATTCAGAATCTGCAACAAAGTTTCAAAAGTCCCTTTCGGAGGCAACCTCAACATCTATATATTACGAGGGCCAAGCTGGCCTCCTAAATCAGTGGGGCTTGGCTGACCAACTAAAAGTAAACTGCTGTTCCCTTAAAATCCGTTGGCTGCCCTCTAGCTCGGTGGTGATAACTGTTGGAGCTCGGAGTTGTGGGTGGAGATCACGAGGAAGGCCATTCAATGCCGTGGACAACCTTCCTACAAAACCTCAATGCCACCTTGGCTGTCTCCTAGCCTTCATCTGCGTGGTTTTGCTCCATTTAATGTCAAAAAACCTGAAATAAACATGTATTAGCCACCTAGGAATAGTGACTGCCCTTCATTCGTACAAATAACATAAATATACTAAAAAATGATGCATAAGTCATGAAAAATGAAGGGTTGAGCAAGGGTAGTGAGGCCAAATGAGCCCAAAATGTTACCAAATTTGGGGCTCATCATCACCCCCCAGCTAAAATATTTGCTCATCCTTGAGCAACTAATCCAGCTCCTCATCCTTCATTGCTTTTACTGCCACCCTTACATCCCAAGCCTCTGTAGTAGTGTCCTCCCTGTTGATATGGAACCCAGCCTTTCTGTTCACCTCTTCCCACTGTTCATTATCATCTTTCTCTCTGTTGCCTTCCATCAATCCTAGCAGCACTGGTGGGCTTAGCTTGAGGCCAATCCAGCTGGCCTGGAGGTTTTGCATGGATTTCTTATCGAAGGATAATCTACCCTGGTCTCTGCCAAACCTCTAACCCAAAGAGGTAATGAATGAATCTGATGTCTTTTGGTCCTCTCGAAAAGAGAAATTCAATGCCATCATCATCTCCATCAAATGCGCTGTCCAAAGTGGAATTTGACCGTAGTTGCATATTTTTAACAACAAACTCAAAGATGTAGTCTGAAGTGAGCCTTAGTTGAGGGCCGAGAGGGATTCTAGACAGACTAAGATCCATCAAGGGCATCAAATTTGGGTTGGCCGCATCCTATTGGTGCTAATCTCAAGGAGAGAGGAGTACGAGAATTGTCCTATTTTTTGTGATCTAATTGGAGCGACTTAGGATGGAAGGAAGTCGAGTTTGAGGAGAGATATGCTCAAGATTTGTGGGCAACACAGCCCTGGAAAGGCCGCAACAGTTCAGATCTCAAGGTAAGGGTCGAGGTCCCTTCTAGTGGAAGATTGGAGGGCCGCAAGGCCTAATCCTAGTGTGGAAGGAAATCCGCATACCTGGGTGAACCAATGCAGCTATTTAAGGCCTTATTGAGTGCTTCCGCAAGGATAAAGATGTTCTTGACATGCCAAGGGTTAGGCTTATGCAGTAGGAACCTTAAAATAGGTTGGTTATGCCTCAAAACCATATGAGTTGTTCATAACTCCGTTTTTGAACAACACACAATTGTCCACTGCTGCTCCTCAGCTACTCAGGGACTTAAACCCGCTAGAATCTTCTTGCGCTACCCCAATGAACATGGGCTATAATAAACTGCTCCTTTAGCTGATCAGACCTATGAGCTCCAACAACCTACCTCTCTTAACAACCCTTAATCCATCGAGGCACTGCACATAGGGCTCCACACTTGGATCCTCTCACGCTGCACTCGATTAGACCTCAAGGTGTCCAATCCTTGTTGTAGAATTTGCCCCTGGTTAGGGCATCCAACACTTATGAAGACCCTTCCTCTTGTCTGCTAACAGACTTCACCAACAGTCCAACCCTTGGACACCATCCTCTAACATTCAACCATCATTGAGTCATCTACAACATACTACTACTGCCTCCTTGCCTTGGGTTTTGTGCACCTGCAAGTCTAGTTAGGGCACACTTAACCACCCTCAACCCTTGCTCCAAACTTGTGTGACCTTCTCCCAAAAGTTTGGTACTTTTGTTTTTCAATAATAGGCACCCAAATCTGTTGTAGGGTATGAGGCTTTTCCTCAACGTACCCTACAACGAGCCTATACCAACTAACAATATAACATTGTCCCAATACTCATGGAAGACACCCTTGTTCGGGTTGCAACCTTCCTTTGTTTCCTGTGGCTGAGTTAGGAGAGTACTCCTAGGCCTCTCAACCCATCCAATAAGCTCTCCAACTCACTGTTGTAAACACCATACATCTGCGGCCCAGAACAATACTCTATACACCAATAAAACATGCACAAATAACCCCAAAACCTTACCTCTAGACTGCGGCCTTGTCTCCACAACAGATTTGAGTGTTCTGCTCCCAAAACAAGAGTCTCAACCCTCTTGAAGATGACCTATCTCAATCTCGGACCACCTGCAATCACCTCATATTCTTTGTGACCCTCAAATCTGAGGTAGACAAGCCCCAAAACATTGCCAAAAGAGTCCAAAAATGCATCAACCAACTCGGTCTGCCTATCTTATCTTCTTGTCCTCAAAGATCTCATCACCTAAAGTGAACTCTTTCTCATGCCCAAGGATGTACTTAAAAATGACCTCACTCACCTCATATTTATATACAAACATGAGGGCTTCAATCAAACATTCAAGAGGGCTTGTCTGGTTTTCGTGAGGCCTCCAAACACTAGGGCGACCTCAACCAAGCCCAAACTCTAACTTCAAAAATTAATATCTCCACAAGGACAACTCAAAATTCGATGATTTTCATTGGGTGGGATTCATCTTAACGTCCTCTATCATCTCCATCTATCAGATGTCCAATTTTCGCCATGGTTTTGGCCCCAACATCGATGGGTACAAAACCCCAAGCTTGGGTTTCAAGCCCACAAGCCATACTTATGTGCTAACTCCTACACAACCCTCAACCTTAGGGTTTGGAGTACCATAAAAACCTAGAAAGGGTTTGGTCTAGTTCCAACCTCCCAAAATCACCTCGAATTTCTAAGAGCTCCTTCACTAGCTAGAAATTTGTCCGACAGGAAATCACATCTGCAACCCCTCCAAAATGCTCAGAAAATTCCCACAACATGTCTTCTTACACCTCCTTGCAATCCAGCCCCTAAATCCCTCAGCCAAGTCTCCCACGCAATCAACATCACAAAGAACTACATAGTCCAAAAGACCTTCAACATAGGCCCCAGGAAGAGTAATTCGACCTGAGCAATAAACACTCCTTCAGCGCACAAATCCACCTGAGATCTGCTGCAAAATTTCCGAAGGATTGGACTTGCAAAACCTAGAACTAGGTCAACCTGAATACCTCTCTACAAGAGCACGTGGTCCCTTTTTTTCTGCACCTAGATTGCTCCACAAAGCACCTCGAATCTCCAGCAATTTGCCACTAAAAGACTCTAAGGAATTATGACAATGCTCCCCTAGGGTGGCACTCAAGGTCTACCAAAGGAGGAATGAGATTTCCCCTTAGAAATCTTTGGTGTTGAACAACAATTTGTTACCTAGCTACACAACTTGAGCAACAATGGTGTAATTGTCAAAAGCCATCAAAGTAATTTAGACAAGTATCATCTTGAAATGTCTTCCTAGCTTATGACTATATACAAGTTACCCAATTTAGGTATGGGAGGGTTATCATAGGTCCTTAGCAGGTGTTAAATAATATATCCAATAAAAATAGACAAACAAAATTTTCCATCCTTTCAAATTAGTTTTTCATTAACTTTCTCAAAACTTACAAAGGTTTCTCAATTGAGGAAACTTTGCTCACCAAAAAAGAAAATCTACAGCAAATCCTTGGTAGTGATATGGCCCCTATATGGCGCTCAGATAAACTTAACTTGCACCCTGAATGTTGGTTGAGATGGTATGACCCTCTATTGGGTCAAACTTCCCCTTCTAAACCGATATCATATGACCTCCACAAATTTGGTTGAAGTTGATTTCCCTTTGCTTCTTTGTTTCTATCTTCTTCTTGGCTTGCACACTTAGTGAACTCTGTGTCTTTGTGCAACTTAGTGACTGTGTCACTTTTCCTTCGATATTAAATTGCATTTAAAATTTTGAGTTGATGACAAAGTCTCCATAACCGTCTCTCATTGAGATAAATAGTTGAGAGTAAATCCCAATCTCACTAGAGATCAGTTATGGAGATTTATCAAATCACTAGTGTAATTAAATTAGATTTTATTATACTTTTCATAACTTAAAATTAAAATGATATTCACTTTAATAAAGTGAATTATAAAATAGAAAGGTCTCAAATTAATTTCGACACTTTTGACAAAAATCTTGTGTGAAAGTTCTTGTTCGAGCTACAAACATCAACACTCCATCTTAGCGAGGAAGGAAGCTCCAACCCAAGTTAGTATGAAGCCCTCAAATTCCCTTTTACAAAGATGGGTTGGGTTAGAATATAAACAACATGTTGATCAATGGGAATATACTTGAGCTTCACAACTCCCTTCTGAATCTTACCTTGAAAGAAGTGGTACTTGATTTCTTTGCGCTTGGACTTGTCATGGAAGGCTACATTCTCAAATAGTTTGAGACAACGTTGATTATCATAGTAGATCACCATAGGATCTAACTCTTAATCAAACAACCTTGCCAGTAACCTAAGGCACATGACACGAGGACACGAGACACGGAGGACACGTAAATATGAGGTATTCAATACGAAACGCAGCGACCTGGAAACAGGACACGGGGGACACGTTTTATATATATTTAATTAAATATATATATATATATATATATATATACCGAAATATAGTTTTTTATCCATATTAAATTGCAGGTTGCAGCTTATCTAATCAATTTAAAATATAATTACTTCTCAAAGTTCATAGTTCACTTTAAAAAAATAAATAGAATCAAAATTTACAACTTACAAGCACATAAGAAACTAAGTAGTAAGTACTTACTACTAATTATAAATTTAGAACTTAGATATTAAAACCATAAAATGCAGATTTTCCATTAAGTCATCAAAATTAAAATGTATCACTGTTCAGTGTTTACAATGTACATAGATAGATCATAGACTATAGTAGATACTGACTCCTGAGAGAATCCAATGGAAAATACAAAAGAGTAGATACTAGATACAAAATAAGTAGGAATATCATAGCTCGGTACTGGTCCATGAGTCATGACTCATCACTCTATCAATAGTCCATGTCCTCTATGTCATAGTCACCATCACTGCCACTGCCATCTGACTGTACTCCATCCTCCTCCTCTATGCCCAATCTAGGATCTGTTGTTGTGGAGGATGACCCCTCAAGATGCTGTGTCTCATCATCAAAAGTCACTGGCTCTAGCACTGGGTCATTGAGATCCATGTTGGCTAATGCCAACTCAATACTGTCGTCCAAGCCCATATCATCAGGAAACACATCCCACATCTTTGTTTTTCCCTTCAACCACTCCTGTCTCTGCCTGTAAATAAGATGAAGGTTGGTGTGCACATACACCATTGTCTCCGCCCTGGATTGCTCAAGCCTGCTCTTTTTCAAACTATATAGATTCCCGTAAGTGCTCCAATTCCTCTCACAACAAGAAGATGAAGTAATTTGAGAGAGGACCCTCAAGGCTAACTGTTGTAGAATAGGGCATGCTGCCCCATGAGTTGCCCACCATGCATAGGCACTTTTGACCCCCCTATCTCCAAGTACATCATACGCCCCAAATCTCCTGGTGCCAGTGGAGAACTCTACAAAGCCTTCCTCCACCTCAAGAAAAGATGTGTTATCCTGAAACATCCTTCTGAATGCTATCTTCCTCCCCTGTGAAATCTCTCCATCCATGTGAGGAGGGTATCTGTGTGAGGTCCCACCATGGAGCCACTCTTGACTGTAGTACTTGGGATTCAAAGAGTGAGCTAAGCAATGCAAAGGTGTGCAATTCTTATCCCACCTAGAGATAATAATATCCTGTATGGTGGACCATAAGCTCTCTGCTGATGTCTCATATGCAGGGCACTCATTCTCCATAACAATAGTCTTCACAGACTCAATCATGGAATCCCAACCCTCATAAACCTCTCCTAAGAAGGGGTGGTCCGTGTCTGCAAACCGCAAGAAAGAAATGATAGGGTTCATGATCTTTATGGTAAGATCCACCCTTTCCCACCAACCATCATCTAACACTATGTCCTTTACCTTTTTTGAAGCTGTTTGATCCGTCTTTCTCCAAAAAGACCAAAGATCTGAAATAACCATGGCCCCAAGAGCAGCCTTCACCTCCTTCAACCTCTTAAGCGTGATGAATGAGGAAGCAAACCGAGTATCTGCAATCTTCAACAAGGATAGATGTGTGTACTCTTTATATATTGTGAGGGCATTGGTATGGTTTTGCCCAAAATTTCGGATATGGCGTGCATCCTCAATAAGATTGCCAATCCATGTCACATCTGAAGCAATAGATTTGAGTGCCAAATTCAAAGAGTGAACAATGCATGGTGTCCAAAATATTTGTGGATATTTAGTTTCCACAATCAAGCCAGCTGCTTTGCAAATAGGTGCATTATCTGTGATAATTTGCACACAACTTTCAATGCCTACTTCTTCAATAACTTTAATAAACAGCTCACCCATATATTGTGCATCCTTGTATTGTCCAAGAGCATCAACTGCTTTCAATAAAACCGGTCCATTTTGAGAATATACCATGAAATTGATGAGAGGATGGCGTGCTGTATCTGTCCATCCATCAGAGAAAATACTGACACCAGATGAGATCCATGATGATTTAATAGGTTGTAGAAATTTATCCACCTCCTTCCTTGCCTTCACCAACAATGTGGTTCTAAGTTTTTCTGAACTTGGAGGCACATGCCCAATTGGAGCCCTATCAACTAGAGCTCGACACATCTCAATAAACATAGGAGACCGTGCAACATTAAAAGAAATGAAGTTGAGATTAAAAAAGAATGCCAATGTAAGATCAACCTCATCTCGCTGCTCACGCCGAAAAATCTTGTCCATTGGACCACTATAAGTTTGGGCTGCCCTCTTTTTTGTTGGCCAAATTTCTTTTCTCCCAAATCTACTAATATTAGAATTCCTCAAGAATGGAAGAGGATCTTCATTTTTACTAGTTTTCTTGCTTGTTGCCACCACATTCACAGAGCCAGCTGCATCCTCCCTTTCCAAATCCATTCTTTCGTCCTGACTGATAGTTTTGCATGCTCCAATTCCACAAGGAAGGCCCAACAAATGGCCCTTGACTCGAAAGTAAGTGCTCTTAAATCCACCCTTGCAGAAATTACAAGACCAATGCACATTCCCTCCCGGACCAGTCTTTGGCACTTGCTTCTTGGTTACATACTTCCAGAGAGGGTATTTTTTTAGCTGTGCTTGTTGTCTTGCTGCAGCAGCATCATATGTTACTGTTGGCTGAGAAACACCTACAGCTTCACTTGAAGCACTTGGGGCACTATGACCAAGAGAAGGTGAAACAGAAACTGAAACACTTGGAGTTGGAGTTGGAGGGCAGGGACCACGAAAAGCACTGCCCTTCCTTTGACCTCTGCCGGCTGCCTTGGATGATTGAGCCATTAATCTTCTCACTGTTATAAAGTCCACACACCTTCACCTACAAAAAAAACAATTAAAGTCTTGTTGTTTCTTACTGTTTGTAAATTGTCAATTTGTCACAAACCGCAATAATTATGAATTTGACACTCCTTTACACAGGTAAGAGGATGACTATTTAGTATTGACAGTTTATAAAATTATATCAGTGTGTCACTGTGTTTAGATTGCTACAGATATCTCATATGGGACTGTAACGGTGAAGTAACAAGTTATGAATACAGACAAACAAGCAGGGTTCCATGCCTTGAAGATGTCCTTAGAAGGTGGCAAGTGGGCAACTGATCAGAAGTTCAAGTGACTAGAACAGAGTATTAATTTTTAAATTTGTAACAGTTGATATGTGTCTTTAATTCTGTACATGCAAATGTGCTGTAGGATACAAAGTACAGAGTATTAAATTTGTAACAGTTGATATGTGGGCTAACATAGGGTTATTGTCAGCAATTGTCATGAATATTGTCATATATAGGAGCATGACAGTGGCTGTCATATCTTGAAGATGCCATACACTGCCATTAAGGGTTAGATTCAAATGGAGTTCTCTGTCATATGCTAAGAGCACTGTAAGAGCGCTTGTCAGGAGATCATTGTCATTATATGGTTTATACAATTGGTTATAAGTGGGCTTTAATTCTGTACATGCAAATGTGTTGTAGGATACCATATGAAGTTGGCCTCTCAGTGCATACTGGAAATGGTATTTAAGACCTGCAATACGATCAAGCGAGTCACAAAAACCCCAACCAGAAGATAAAATAAACCCTGAACCAAGAAATTACCTGCTACAAGAAGATACAAAGGTGGATCCAGATTCCAAACAATAAAAGAAAAATCTAGCAAAGATCTGATCTGAAAGTCCAAAACATAAAAGAAATCTAGCAAACAAACGTGGCACTCTGAAACATTTCTGGGCTATCATTACAGAGTCGAAGATTGGGCTACCATCATAGGACAGAGGCATAAATGTATTACAGGATTGTGTTGCAACTTCTATAGGGTTGAAGACAGGGATATCATTACAGGACCAAGATATGACTTTGTTGCAAGACTGTGATCATATGTGTGCTATCTCTACAGGACTGAAGATAGGGCTATTAACACAGGACCGAAGCATGACCTTGTTGCAAAACTATATTATCATATGTGTGCCACTTCTACAGGACCGAAGCCTATTACAACACTATGTTATCGCAGTGCTGTAATAGGCTTCGGTCCTGTAGAAGTGGCACACATAAAAGTTTTGACAAAGATCTAGCAAAGATCTGATCTGAAAGTCCAAAACATAAAAGAAATCTAGCAAACAAACGTGGCACTCTGAAACATTTCTGTGATGAAAAAACCATTAAAAAAATTTAAAAACCTGTGATTCGTGAAACATATGTAGCAACTGTAGACCCCTATGTTGTGCCATGTATTTCACTGTATTGCACTAAACACGCTCTAAATTCAAGAATGGGTCCTGGCTTATTTTGATAGACGTATATGGGTTATTCGTTTGTTCTTTTATGTGGGCTGTTAGTTTGGCTGTACTGCATTTGCACACGCCTGCGGCTGCTCATATTAAAATAACGTAAAATAGTGCGAAATGTGGATACTTGGGGGCTGACCAATGAACATGTTAAAATTTAAATATCATTCGGCTTACTGGTTTAACGCTGGTCTTGAACGAACACTCCCGCAGCTCGCTCCACACGACAGCTCCAGACAACCGAAAATAGGCCGGAATAGACCGACGCTTACGTTATAAACCACGCTTTTTTTTCAATACGTATTCAAACATCGAAATACGTTAGGGCAACGTATTTTATGTACCAAATACGCGTATTCCAAATTTATGACACGAATGGAAAACGTCGAATACGTATTCGATTTTTATGACACGTTAAAAATCGTATTGGACACGTATTAGGGCCGTTTTCGTGTCCAATACGTAAAATACGGGACACGGGACCCTAGGGGACGTGTCCTGTGACTTAGCCAGTAACTTGTGAAGCCAAATGGCCACACAACTCACTGGAGTTGTTGCCATATGTTATGCCTCTGTTGAACTGAGTTTCACATAAATATGCTTCCTACTGAACCAATACATCATCACTTGTCCAAAATTAAAGAAACACCCTGAAGTGCTCTTATTGTCTGTTATGATGCCTACTTAATCTGAGTCTGTATACCACTGCAACTTCACTTGACCACGCCCAAGATACCTCAAACGATATTCCATTGTGCTATTCAGATATTTGAGCAAATCTTTTGCTTCCACCCAATGCTACTGGCTTGGATCCAACATGAATTGAATTAATGTGTTTCTTGCAAAACATATATCTGGCCTAGTGTCAACCAAATACATCAAAGAATCGATTAGTTTCCCATACAATGTTGGATCCACCAAATTTGAATCTCATGTCATTGTCTTAATCATATTGATGATCATAGGTTATGGCCATTGCCTCATAGCCCTCCATCTGAAATCTCTTAATGATCTCAACAACATACTTTTCTTATCGAAGGACATTGCTTGGAGTCTGTACACCCTCCTGTAAATGAAGTCTACCATCCACTGTTCTTCTTGCTCATGTAGCACCTCAATTTGCCTTGTTGAAAGTGTATCATGTAGCTCCCTAGCGATTAGCTCCCCAAGTGTGAGCTGTTGAAATTTGGTACCGGAGGACAGGGGGTTCCCTAAGGCTTTGATCTTTGGCCTAGGGAAAAGTGTCTAAAAGAATTTAATTTTTCTCCTAAAGTGATTTTATAATTTTTATAAAGTCAAATCTAATTTAAAAGTGACTTTAAGTGATAAAGTTACTAAAGTCTAATTTTAAAGTGACTTTAATAAAGTCAATGTAAAATTAGAAAGGAAAAGTGACTTTGGAAATAAATGACTAAGTGGGTCTTTATTAAAGTGGGGTGAATTAAAAAATAGAAAGTGAGATTTAAATGAGCATTTAATCTCAGCCCTAGATCTCAATCTATTTTAGCCATTGGATTTAGGGATTCCCCAAAAGTCACTTAGGGTTAGATTAAAGGAGGAAAATGAAGAAAAATGTCATATTATTCTTTCATGAGCAGATTGAGAGAAGGAGAGCAAGGGAGCAAGGGAGGTTTCTGGATAGTGAGGAAAGGAGGCAACAGCTTGACACACATTCCAAGGCAGCGTTGCAGCAAGTCCGTATAGTTGAGTTAGCGCACAGTGAAAGGCAGATCTTGAGCATGATTTTCTAGAAAGGTCGTACAACAGTTTTGGTTCAGATTCCAAGGAGGCCGTATAGCAAGTCAGCACAGAAATCGAGGAGCAAAAAATCTGAAGTTTGCTGGCACATTTTTCAAGGGAGGCTGTACAGCAAGTGGCTGTACCTCGGCATGCTTTTCTAGACAAGAAATCCGTACAACTGTACTGCTGTTTTTCTGCACAAAAATCGAGGAAACCGTACAACATCATTTATGGCAGCTTGCACGCTTTTCTAAGCAGTTCGTACAGCAGCATTTAAGGCTGAAATTTGGGCACAAAAATCGAGGAGGTTGTACAACATTTATTGTTGTTTGCAAGTTTTTCCAGTTGGCTGAGGCACGGAAAACGAGATAAGTTGTAAAAGTTTGCTTGCTGATTTTTTGTTGAATATTTCTCTCACTGTAAAAGCATTTTCCAGAAATAAGAAAGAGCTTTCGAACTGGTCTTCCTCAAGAGTTGTAGGGGGTTTTTCCAGGGTCACCTTGACCAAAAATCACTGTGTTTAAATGTGTTGAATGGCTGTTTGTATGTGCTGATATTTATTTTTGCATTTTCCAACATTCTGTAATATTTCCAGAATTTGTGTTTTCAGCAAATTTTATTTTTCAGTTGTTGAATGTATGGATATGGGAAAGGGCATTTAACTATTTTGGAGAAATAAGGTGTGTTGTCGCGCGGATTGACACGACAACGCTCAGATCGGGGGCTGTCACTCTGATCCCCGATCCCTCCGTTTAAGCCTGTCTCCCACGGCTAAGGGGGGTAGACCCTGAGGAAAGATGAAGACCAACTGCCAAACAGTTGGGTCGGGAGACGAGATGCACTAAAATGGTTTTATTGATTTGATAGACCAGTGCCTTGTTAGATTGGTGCCTAAATGATTACTTTCTAGGTGATATAAGAGCATAAATCATAAACAGCAATCACCATTCATCAAATGATCAGAACAAAGCTTTAAATATCCAGTAAAAACCACAAAGTTCCTTGAATAACGATATCCGGCAAACTAAGAGAAATAAATTGCTTTAAATAACAGAGAAACCAGATATCAATTTTGTGCTCAGATCTCAGCGTGAAAGATGTGCAGTGATAAGCAACTGGAGGTTGTAAAAGTAACTCTCCACAAAAGGAAAATTTTTTATGCTTTTCAAAGATTTTTTTTTTTTTTTTTTTTTAAATAAAAATTTAAAAAAAAATAAAGATCTAATTTTTTTTTAACTAATATCTAAATCATAAACTCTAACATAACACAAATCTAGAATCCTAAAAAAAATCAAATCTAAAATTTAAAGAAAATAAAACTTTATCAAAATCTAATCTAAATACTACACAACAAAACTTTATAAGGTCAAACTCTAAATAAAATCTAAAGAAAACCCTAACACATTTTTTTGTATTTTTATATGTATATTTTCTAAAGAAATAAACCAAAATGAAAATATCAAAACTCAATCTAACTAAAACTATGCTAAGGCAATAATTAAAATCTAAGTCCTAAGTCCAAAGGGGAAATCGCATTTCCTTTGTTTTTATTTTAAGATTTTATAAAACTATGTTAAACAAATAAAGGGGCAAAAATTTCGTTTGAAACCTAAAAAAAAGACGGGCTATGAAGAACGTAACCCTAGCAATGCGCATACAGACGGCGATTTCTTTGACACTCTATAGCAATCCAATGAATAAAGGAAATGAGCACGCAGTAATGAATCTGGAAACGCAGTTCGCGGCAGGAGGAAAAATGGATAGCGTGAAAATACACACCAGCGAAATTGCAAGGGTATTCAGAAAATCCGAAAATGAAACACTGAGCCGTAATCCTAAAAGGGGCCACGTCTGAATGCAAACAAGATTCCAATGCGATGGGAGAAAACAGCAGTCGTTTGAAGCTTACCTGGACGCAGACGCAGAGATCTAATAATCGATGAAATGCTGGTCACGTGCTTGGTTTGGAAATGGCAGATACTTGGACGCTTTACATCTGACCCATTAAATTTTAAACGTGCTGCAACCTGAGGGTGATCTACAGCTTTACGAATTGATTGTGACCCTGGCTCACACAAAAAGATCAAACACAGGCCAAGGAAAATACGATGCTACACAAAGCCTCTCAAATGTATACGCCTTAACTCAGATACAAAGATAGAAGATGCAGAACCAGAATATGATCAAAAGAAAAATTTGACTTAGCTGTTACCGCTAATGAAACCTTGATGCCGTACGTAGATCAATGTATTTTACGCTGAAGCCACTGCTTGTTCTCGTGGAAGGAGACCTGGCATGATTTTGTTTGCTAACCCAAGGAAATTCGGCAGCGATTGTAGGATGGCTGGATCTCCTTGTGAAAAGTTTTCGACAATTGAGGAGCACAAAAAATTTTCAGTTTCTCTCGCTCTAGAAACCCCTTAAATCACTGAGATAGGAATCTTTCAAAATTTCCTTCTCTGGCTCTTATCTGGTAGCCTGCAAGATAGACAAATAAAGCCCGCAGATATATGCAAAATTTTTTAAAGTAAAACCCTTCAAAATTTACCAAAAGTTATAGAAATTTATAGCTCTGGCACAGCCAAATTTAACAATAATTGCAGTAATATTTTTCGAATTTTAGAAACTTTGAACTTTGCTGTAAGCAGAAAGAAAATCTCTCATGTAAAACAGGAAATAAAACTCTTAATGATTAACCCAGGGCCAAAACCAGCTAGGCTCTGCAAAGAAAAGCCTGTGGGAGTCAGCTGGTTCAGCCCAGAACTTCCCTAAACGCCCACAAATACCTTTCACCTAAAGATCTCCTGCACACCTCAAGCAAACATCAGTAAAGAGGGCAAGAAATGCTGCTAGATTTCAAGAGATAATGGAGATACCTGCCATTATTCTAGAAACCCTACAACATTCAAACCCTAGCACGTGAGCAAGATACCTGTACTCACAATACTCTGAAAACCAGCTATTATTAACTGCTGAAAACTGAAATATGCAGAAAAAAACAAACATCTCACAGCAATTCCAGAGAGTAACACCAGCCAGTTTTGAACCCCAAAGTCTTTTTATTAATCAGAAAATCAGATTACAAGAGAGCTTTCTCAGTACAGACTCACAGATCAGATAAACCTCTAAAATGACCCCCTAAGACCCTATATAAAGGAAATGATCCCAACGGCTAGTTTTGCATGCATTCTCAAAAATATTATTATTTTATTGCTTAGGGTTTTTGCTTTATGTTTTTTTAATTTTATTATTTTTACTCATTTTTACTCATTTTTTAATTCATTTTAAGATGGATCATCAAACTAAGCCGTTGGAAACATCACCTAGAACCTAGGACCTAGGACACATGAGGGGATTTACAACATTTTCAACTCTCAAGACACATTCATCATGATTTTTACAATTTTCATGAACCCACTTAATACAGACCCTCATAGAACACCCAGTTCTGCGACACAACTATAATCTAGCAGATTAACATACAAGATTCTCCTAAAGTTCTGATGACGAAATCCATCCCGGCTTTGGGGTCAGGTTTGAAGGAAAACTCTGCCGATCGTAGATCGGTGAGACGAAAAACCTCCCGGGACGCAGATCATCATTAGAAAGTTAGGTCCACCTAGGCAACTTTACATACATGACTCTGATCTGCTTAGATTATTTACAACTTATACGTGCAGACTGGGTTTACAACAAAAATGATCAAGTTGTCGATGATTGTAGGCTGGCATGGACATGTCGCTCAGGAGCTACCCCTCTCTGCCAACAGAAAGGAGGTGTACTGCATGGGCAGTTGACCAGTAGTGGTCAACATCTGGCTCTACTTGGGGACACGTTGCTGCACTGGTAGGAATGTGAGAATCCAGAATCTGCATCCATACAACACACAAATGAAAATAAGTAGCGTCCATTCCAAAATCATCATATACATTAAGTACAGGAAAGATAAAAGCTCTTCATTTATTGACTAACTAATAACATGAAAAGTAAATCGAATCCTAAAAACAGAAATGAAATGCTGAAAAGACAAGGAGTAGGGATAGAAATACAATACAAAAGATGCCCCATGGCATCAGATATCATCTCTGAAGAACAGCTTGAGCATTTGGCTGTTCACTGGTAGATCAAGTGGTTCGCCATCCAATATGCTCAAGTAGAATGAGTTTGGCCCAGCTATATCTCTAATGATGTATGGTCCCAGCCACAAGCTGTCAAACTTTTATGCTTTCCTGGTTTTTCATTTTTGCGATCCCAAAGTAAAACCATATCTCCAACCTGCAAAGATCTAGATCTAGAGCATTTATCAAAGCTTTTCTTAATATTAGATTGATTTTTACATATAGTCTCAAAAGCTGTCCGACGAGTCTCATCTAATTCCACAATCTGATCTATCCTATTTTGAACAACATCTTTATCAGTGGAAAATTTTTGGAGAAGCTGATAGGCTGGCAATTTTAGGTGCACAGGTAAGGTAACATCCAAGCCATAAACCAATTCAAAGGGAGATTTACCAGTAGATTTCTTCTTAGTAATTCTGTCTGCCCACAAAGCATACTTGATTTTGCTGTCCCAAGACTTCTTGTTATCTCCTACTATTTTCTTGATAATGGTTATGAGATTTTTATTACTTGATTCAGCCAAACCATTACCCTGAGGATAGTAATTCGACGAATGAGATAAGACAATGCCATATTTGAAACAAAAAGATGTAAACTCTGAAGAACTGAAAGCCTTGGCATTGTCAGTAGTGATCTTAGCGGGGACACCAAATCTAGTAATGATATTATTCTCGATGAAATCCATAATCACCTTTTCAGTGGCATTCTTAGCAGGAATGGCTTCGACCCATTTAGTGAAATAATCAGCAGCAGTCAAAATCCAAGAGTAGCCATTGCTAGAATTTTCATGGAACTTCCCTATGAAGTCCAGACCCCAATGCTGAAAAGGTGCCTCTACAATAACAGGTTGTAGAGGAAGGGCAGCAAGCTTTCGTTTCCCAGTGAACAGTTGACAGGATTGACACGTTCTAACAAACTTGTGCACATCAGAAAAAATCGAAGGCCAATAATAGCCGGCTCTCAGGATTTTGTGTGCGGTAGTTCTAGCGGCATAATGACCACCACAAAATCCTGAATGAAATTCGGAGATTAATCTTTTGGACTCAACATCGTCAACACACCTAAGCACTATGCCCTCCGGATTTCTCCATCCAAGGCCATCCTTCATAAGGCAGTACTTGGTGGCTTTTAGTCTAAGAGCCCTTCTCTTATGAGCGACTAAGTGGTTAGGACATGTAAAGTTTGTTAAGTAGTAAACTATGTCCTTATACCATTCATGCTCAGCTAACCTTCTTAATTCTGGTGAAGATAGATCGTCAAGGCAGAACAAACCAAGAGTCCTTTCATTACTTTCAGCTAACATTTGAGCTAGACCTTGGCCTTTGATCAGTTTAGTGGGTCTAATTTCTAAATCATACTCCTGTATCTTAGTAACCCACCTAGCACGAGTCCCTAAGCAATCAGTTTGAGTTAATATGTCTTTAACAGCAGAATGTGGGACGAAAGCGATGATCTTAGAATAACCCACATAAGTTTTAAAATGCTTAAGAGACTTGACCAGGGCATAAGCCTGCTTTTCCATGGTATTGTACTTCAATTCGGAGTTTTGAAGTGCTCTACTCATGAAAGCGATAGGCTGCTCATGACCATCTTTATTCTTTTGAAGCAAGACACCAGCAATGGTATCCTCAGAAGCGAAAGAAAAAATCATGAAATCTTTGGAGTAATCAGGACTAACAAGGACAGGAGCTTTCGCGATAGCAGACTTGATTTCTTGGAAAGCCCTTTTGCCCTCTTCCTGCTAGACAAATTTCACATCTTTCTTCAGAAGACTTTGAATGGGCTTAGCTATTTCCGCATAATTCGGGATAAATCTTATAATAAAATTTATCTTTCCAAGGAAAGACTGAAGGGACTTGAGGTTATGCGGGAGAGGAATCTTTTGAATTGCTTCAACTCGTTCAGGATCGACCTTGACTCCTTCCTTAGAAATGATATGACCCAGAAGTTTCCCTTCAGTTACCCCAAAGACAGATTTAGCCGGATTCAAAGAAATTCCATATTCTCTGCATCTATCGAAAACCTTCCTAAGATGATCTATATGGCTGATACCATCTTTAGAGAAAACAATAAGATCGTCTTGGTAAATTTCGATGATTTTCCCGATTAACCCTTTGAAGGCATAATCCATGGCCCTCTGGAAAGTAGCCCCAGCATTTGTTAACCCAAATGGCATTCTGATGTATTCAAAAGTGCCCCATGGTGTTGTGAATGTGGTCTTCTGTCGATCTTCTTTTTTAACCCAAACTTGATTATACCCAGAAAAACCGTCTAGCAATGACATCATTCCAGACCCAGTTACTCTTTGCAACAAAGTTTCCATTTTTGGCAAAGGGTAATTATCCTTTTTGCATGCTAGATTAAGGTTTCTAAAATCGACACAAAGTCTTATTGTACCATTCTTTTTCCTGACAATCACTAAATTTGAACACCATGTCGAATGCCTAGTTTGAGCGATGATCCCTGCTGCAAGCATTTTCGTAAGCTCTTTCTGGACCAGGGGGGCTAACTTAGGATTAATCTGCCTAAGCTTCTGCCGGAAGGGTCTAGCATTTTCGTCCTTTAATGGGATAGTATGCTCCATAATATCCTCCCTATAGCCCTTCAATTCATCATAGGAAAAAGCTAAAACATTTCGATATTCGCGAAGTAAATCGGTTAAATTTTTCCTTTCCTCCAAACTAGTACCTTTACCGATTTTAACTATATTCGGATTTTCAGAAGTGCCAATGTTGACTTCAAGGTACTCACCTGGGTCCATCTTGTTTTCTTCTCTCAGCTTCGTGGCATCATGCCGATCAAAATGTTGCTCTAAGGCAACCACATTTCTGGGAGTGGGATTTATGATATGTCTATGATCTAAAGACCCATCCTCGTCAGAAACTAACCGAAAATCCTCAAACTCGTCTAAACTATTGAGAAAACGAACGACTTGCTTTTCATCATTAAAAACTTGCCAATGCTCTGAGTTGTCTGGGACAGATGGTCTGAATATTACCTCCATTTAAATTTTATCGTTAATTAACTCATCAGGCAACTGGAAAGTGGTAGCAGCTACGGCAAGTTCATCTGCCGAACTATTTAGCTCTCTAGGAATCGCTTCAAGGTTAAGGGCATCGAAGTGCTCCATAGTATCCCACACAACATTTCGATAGTTTCTTAATCTCTGATTCCTACATGTGAATTTTCTCTTAAGCTGCATGATAACCAGATCGGAATCCCCCTTTATGCTAAGCAACTTAATCTTCAAGGCTTTGGCCAATTCAAGGCCCAACAATATGGCTTCATACTCAGCGACATTGTTGGTTGCTTCAAATTCTAGACGATAGGCAAACTTGAATACGTGACCAAGGGGAGACTTAAGCACAATTCCAGCACCCTTACCATGACTAGAGAACGCACCATCGAAATACATATACCAGACTTCATCTTTAAGACTTTTGACCTTTTCGTCGGGAGGAGTTATGAAGTTAGACAGGATAGCATAGTTCCCGATGTCAGATTGCTCTCTAATTATTTCGTTATGAGGCTTTTTAGGATTTTCAACATGAAATTTCCTCTCAGGCTCTCTATTTAGTCTAACGAAACCGTCACCGCTAGGAGAAGGAATCATAGCATATGACCAATTCATCTGAATGCTTCCCCCTAGATCAGAGGCCCACTTCCTAGATAACAGCATACCCCAAGCATCAGGTACATCAACAACAACAATATCCATAACAACCATGATGTCTGGGTAAACCGAAAGATGAACTTGCAAATCCTTAATTAAACCATGTACTTCGATTTTCTTAGAATCCATGGCACATATATTATAGTAGGGTTTGGAAACTCTTAAGTTAAGTTGTTCCATAACCCTTTTAGTCATAACACAAGCAGATGCACCTGAATCCAACATGCAGTTATTCAATTTATACCCATTGACTAACAAGGTGATAAAGAAGGGTTGGTGATCCTTGTTATCAGCATCTACGCTTTGCAGGTAAATAGGAGCATCTTGATAGTCAACGTCACGAATCTTCTGTTGAGAAGCATTGACTTGAGGACCCTGAATTGCTTTTAGTAACTTGTCTCTTTGGGAAGGGATCTTAGCAATCTCAGATACGAGAACCCAGATTTTAGCATTATTAAACCAACTCCCCAAATCGACATCTATTCCAGAGTTTATACCAGGGTTTAAAGTTCGAGGAGGAATTTGATTCCCGCTCTGATCTTTATCCCTTCTCTGGTATGTTAAACCCTTATCTCTAGCAATTTCCAGAATTTTCTCAGGAGAGGGTTTCTCACCATACAACCTAGCCAAAATGTCATCTTCGTCTTCAAGGTTATTTATATTAAAAGCAGATTGAGGATTCCCAACATCATAGCTCCTTTCCTTAACATCTATCCAATCATTCATAGGCAAAGGAAACTTGCCCCCTACTACGTTTATTTGCTCACCTGTCCCAAACATTCCATTGTCTAGGAGTCTTCTGATGGTGGGACAGGAGGACTCTTCGTGAAAAGCATCGCAAGCACGACAGTAAGGAGGAGCATTATCAACCAGATTAGTAAGCGGATTAGGAGGCCTCTGCTCACTGGATTGACCCTTTCTTTGCCAGTTACTATTTCTGTTATTATTATTTCGTGGTTAAAAATTTTGCGATTGCGTTCTTTCCATTTGAATCAACCTATTCTGCAAAGTGTCTATCTCCTTGTTATGATTAATTTCCATGGTTTCAATTTTCTGAAGCAATTTGAGAACAAGTTCATTCTCAGTTTCTTGGACTGCTTTTCCCTTAGGTTCCTTCAGTTTTGTAGCAGCCCTGTCATAACCTGGGATTTCAGACTTCCCAGAAGCTGCCTTGTCCTTTTCCAGTTCTATAGCTAAGGCTTGGCAATCTCGATAATCAGTAAGTTTAGCACGCCTTAACTCATAAGATGGTTCAGGACCAAAGGCGTCAATATAAAAATCTTGGAGAGTTTTATCTGAAGGTTTATAGTCTTGAGGTAATTCTCTAATAATACCATTAAACCTTCTATTAAATTCTTCAACAGTTTCGTCTTCTCTCTTTTTCATCAGAGTAAGAGCTCTTACAAGATGTCTTCCCTCTCTCTTATCTCCATATTTTTCTCTAAATGAATTAATGATTGATTGCAAAGAGTCAAAATAATTAGGAGGTTTTCCTGTAAACCAGTCATGAGCATCACCTCCTAGAGTCAAGATAAAAAGGGTCATCCTGACATCTTCATGATCAAAATCAGGAGATCTAGCATACTTAGCCATCCATATGTTGAAATCTCGCAAATGGGAATTAACCGTAATGGCATTATCTCCATGAAAGCTAGGCAATTTGTCTATCCCAACAGATGGAATATCATTGGGGGCTCCAGGAATGTTAGAAAAATCACAAGGGCCCAACAGACTCATGGTGTTACGCCTAACTTGACCCCTAAAGAGTAGATGGACGTCAGAAAGGGCTTCTTGTCCAAGATTTGTAAGGAGTGCACAAGAAGCGAGTTTGTGTGATCGCACTTTGTAAACCTTTTCAGGATCCGGAGTGGGGTTGCACAGACTGCCTGGATGTCTTCTAGTGTACACTCTTGCAGATAATATGGGAAGTGGAGTCGCCACTTGAACAAGAAGTTAAGCACAGAAAAGCTTGAAAAAACAAGGACCAAGGACAGAAAAACTCTATCCCCGACAACGGCGCCAAAAAATGTTGTCGCGCGGATTAACACGACAACGCTCAGATCGGGGGCTGTCACTCTGATCCCCGATCCCTCCGTTTAAGCCTGTCTCCCACGGCTAAGGGGGGTAGACCCTGAGGAAAGATGAAGGCCAACTGCCAAACAGTTGGGCCGGGAGACGAGATGCACTAAAATGGTTTTATTGATTTGATAGACCAGTGCCTTGTTAGATTGGTGCGTAAATGATTACTTTCTAGGTGATATAAGAGCATAAATCATAAACAGCAATCACCATTCATCAAATGATCAGAACAAAGCTTTAAATATCCAGTAAAAACCACAAAGTTCCTCGAATAACGATATCCGGCAAAATAAGAGAAATAAATTGCTTTAAATAACAGAGAAACCAGATATCAATTTTGTGCTCAGATCTCAGCGTGAAAGATGTGCAGTGATAAGCAACTGGAGGTTGTAAAAGTAACTCTCCACAAGAGGAAATTTTTTTATGCTTTTCAAAGTTTTTTTATTTTTTTTATTTTTTTCTTAAATAAAAATTAAAAAAAAATAAAGATCTAATTTTTTTTTAACTAATATCTAAATCATAAACTCTAACATAACACAAATCTAGAATCCTAAAAAAAATCAAATCTAAAATTTAAAGAAAATAAAACTTTATCAAAATCTAATCTAAATACTACACAACAAAACTTTATAAGGTCAAACTCTAAATAAAATCTAAAGAAAACCCTAACACATTTTTTTGTATTTTTATATGTATATTTTCTAAAGAAATAAACCAAAATGAAAATATCAAAACTCAATTTAACTAAAACTATGGTAAGGCAATAATTAAAATCTAAGTCCTAAGTCCAAAGGGGAAATCACATTTCCTTTGTTTTTATTTTAAGATTTTATAAAAACTACGTTAAACAAACAAAGGGGCAAAACTTTCGTTTGGAAACTAAAAAAAGGACGGGCTATGAAGAATGTAACCCTAACAATGCGCATACGGACGACGATTTCTTTGATACTCTATAGCAATCCAATGATAAAAGGAAATGAGCACGTAGTAATTAATCTGGGAACGCAGTTCGTGGCAGGAGGAAAAATGGATAGCGTGAAAATACACACCAGCGAAACTGCAAAGGTATTCAGAAAAATCCGAAAATGAAACACTGAGCCGTAATCCTAAAAGGGGCCACGTCTGAATGCAAACAGGATTCCAATGCGATGGGAAAAACAACAATCGTTTGAAGCTTACCTGGACGCAGACGCAGAGATCTAACAATCAATGAAAATGCTGGTCACGTGCTTGGTTTGGAAATGGCAGATACTTGGACGCTTTACATCTGACCCATTAAATTTTAAACGTGCTGCAACCTGAGGGTGATCTACAGCTTTACGAATTGATTGTGACCCTGGCTCACACAAAAAGATCAAACACAGGCCAAGGAAAATACGATGCTACACAAAGCCTCTCAAATGTATACGCCTTAACTCAGATACAAAGATAGAAGATGCAGAACCAGAATATGATCAAAAGAAAAATTTGACTTAGCTGTTACCGCTAATGAAACCTTGATGCCGTACGTAGATCAATGTATTTTACGCTGAAGCCACTGCTTGTTCTCGTGGAAGGAGACCTGGCATGATTTTGTTTGCTAACCCAAGGAAATTCGGCAGCGATTGCAGGATGGCTGGATCTCCTTGTGAAAAGTTTTCGACAATTGAGGAGCACAAAAAAAATTCAGTTTCTCTCGCTCTAGAAACCCCTTAAATCACTGAGATAGGAATCTTGCAAAATTTCCTTCTCTGGCTCTTATCTGGTAGCCTGCAAGATAGACAAATAAAGCCCGCAGATATATGCAAAAAATTTTAAAGTAAAACCCTTCAAAATTTACCAAAAGTTACAGAAATTTATAGCTCTGGCACAGCCAAATTTAACAATAATTGCAGTAATATTTTTCGAATTTTAGAAACTTTGAACTTTGCTGTAAGCAGAAAGAAAATCTCTCATGTAAAACAGGAAATAAAACTCTTAATGATTAACCCAGGGCCAAAACCAGCTAGGCTCTGCAAAGAAAAGCCTGTGGGAGTCGGCTGGTTCAGCCCAGAACTTCCCCAAACGCCCACAAATACCTTTCACCTAAAGATCTCCTGCACACCTCAAGCAAACATCAGTAAAGAGGGCAAGAAATGCTGCTAGATTTCAAGAGATAATGGAGATACCTGCCATTATTCCAGAAACCCTACAACATTCAAACCCTAGCACGTGAGCAAGATACCTGTACTCACAATACTCTGAAAACCAGCTATTATTAACTGCTAAAAACTGAAATATGCAGAAAAAAACAAACATCTCACAGCAATTCCAGAGAGTAACACCAGCTAGTTTTGAACCCCAAAGTCTTTTTATTAATCAGAAAATCAGATTACAAGAGAGCTTTCTCAGTACAGACTCACAGATCAGATAAACCTCTAAAATGACCCCCTAAGACCCTATATAAAGGAAATGATCCCAACGGCTAGTTTTTCATGCATTCTCAAAAATACTATTATTTTATTGCTTAGGGTTTTTGCTTTATGTTTTTTTAATTTTTTTTTATTTTTTATTTTATTTTTTTAAATTTTATTATTTTTACTCATTTTAAAATTTTTTTAATTCATCTTTAGATGGATCATCAAACTAAGCCGTTGGAAACATCACCTAGAACCTAGGACCTAGGACACATGAGGGGATTTACAACATTTTCAACCCTCAAGACACATTCATCATGATTTTTACAATTTTCATGAACCCACTTAATACAGACCCTCATAGAACACCCAGTTCTGCGACACAACTATAATCTAGCAGATTAACATACAAGATTCTCCTAAAGTTCTGATGACGAAATCCATCCCGGCTTTGGGGTCAGGTTTGAAGGAAAACTCTGCCGATCGTAGATCGGTGAGACGAAAAACCTCCCGGGACGCAGATCATCATTAGAAAGTTAGGTCCACCTAGGCAACTTTACATACATGACTTTGATCTGCTTAGATTATTTACAACTTATACGTGCAGACTGGGTTTACAACAAAAATGATCAAGTTGTCGATGATTGTAAGCTGGCATGGACATGTCGCTCAGGAGCTACCCCTCTCTGCCAACAGAAAGGAGGTGTACTGCATGGGCAGTTGACCAGTAGTGGTCAACAAGGTGAAACTGAAAAACGTGGTGGGAAATGAGAAATTTATACATGGTATCAGAGCTTGAGTGCTGAAGTGCAGTTTGGGACAGCAAGGAGGAAAATTACAGCGTGCTGATTTTTCACTCAGAAAATTCCAGCAAGCTGATTTTTCACAAACAACAGTTTTATCTTTACTACAACAGTGCTATTTTTCAGTTTTAGGACAGCAGGATGTCATTGGGATTGAGGGTGGAGGATAGGTTGGATGGGCATACCAATTACAACGTTTGGAAGGAGAGAATGCAGAGTATCTTTGAGGAGGCAGAAGTCTGGGACATTATGGTGCATACCACACAGAACCCTGTTGTTGTGCCTACTGATGCTACTCAGTTGGCTGCTTATAATAGAAAGAACAACAAGGGTAAGAGACTGATTCTAGACGGAGTCAAAGACCATTGCATTCCTCATGTGAGAGGAAAGAGAAATGCCCATGAGATGTGGACAACATTGTCCAATCTCTACCAGAGTACCAATGAGAATCAGAAAATGGTCTTGAAGGAGAAGCTGAAGACCATTAAGATGGGTAATGATAGTGCAGCTGGATATCTCACAAAGATTACTAATGTGAGAGATGAGTTGGCAGCAGTTGGAGAGGTCATTCCACCCACTGAGTTGGTGCGGATTGCAGTGAATGACCTCCCCCGTTCATGGATGAACTTTGCTGATGGGGTTTGTGCACGTGAGACCCTTCCCACATGGGAGAGGTTTTGGGATGATTGCATTTAGACAGAGATCAGGAAAGGTCAGCTTGGGGCAACCAAGCCAGTTGAGCAGGATGAGGATGTAGCACTGTTGGCAGGAGGCAAGAAAGACAAAGGGAAGAAACAGGCTTCCACAAGCAATGGTGGGGGCAAAGGCAAAGGTAAAGGTAAACAGGGTAACACACAGAAGGACTATTCCAAAGTGAAGTGTTGGAATTGTCAAAATATGGGACACTATGCAGTTGTGTGTCCGGAGAAGAAGAAGAAGAAGAAGGGGAAGAAGCAGAGCATCGCAGCTTCAGCAGAGGTTGAGGACTTTGCAGATCGTTTTGACCGGGAGTTTGTGTTCACTGCGTGTGAGTCCTCTAGTGCAGGATCACCTGCCACACAGGTTCAGAGGGAGCATGCTTTTCCTTTGATTAGCGGAGCATCTTCGGAGATCTGGTATGTGGACAGTGGGGCTTCACGTCACATGACAGGAGTCCGTGAGTACTTCTAAGAGCTTTCAGAGAGTGGCACTGATATAGAGGTAGTACTCGGTGATGACAGAGTTGTTAGAGCAGTGGGGGTGGGGACACTGATATTTCAGAGGGAGTGCAAAACTCCCTTGAAGGTGTCAGATGTTCTTTATGTGCCAGGGATGAGGAAGAACCTCATATCCGTCTCAGCTTTGGAGGACAAAGGATATGAGGTACTGTTTAGGGGAGGACAAGTGTTGATGTATCCTAGGGGCACTCCAATTGATTCAACTAGAGTGATAGGTGTACGCCATGCAAAGGTGTACAAGTTTGCATTCCAGCCTCTTTTGGCATGGAGCAGTAGTACCGACAGCAAAGCTAGCAGTTCTGAGCTGTGTGAGATTTGACACTGCAGGATGGGGCATATGTATCATGGAGCCTTGAGGACCTTGCGGGAGATCACTACAGGTATGCCAGATTTCAGTACTGATCACCTTGATACTTGCAGAGGATGTGCGATGGGAAAGTTTGCCAAATCCCCTTTTCCCAGCAGTGACAACAGAGCGACTGGGATACTTGATTTGATTCATTCCGATGTGAGCGGTCGGATGTCTCATGTTTCCTTGAGTGGATATGAGTACTATGTTTTATTCATTGATGATCACTCCAGGAGGACCTGGATTTATTTCTTGAAGACCAAGAGTGAGGTCTTCAAGCGGTTTCAGGAGTTTAGAGCTCTTGTGGAGACACAGATAGGTCGGAAGATCAAGTCCCTGAGGTCGGACAATGGGGGAGAGTACACCCTTGGAGAGTTTGTTGACTATTGTATGGAGGCAGGCATTAGGAGGGAGTTCACTGTTCCTTACAACCCCTGGCATAACGGGGTTGCGGAGAGGAAGAACAGATCCATCGGAGGGGCTGCCAAAGCCATGTTACATGATCGGGGGTTGCCATTGTTCTTGTGGGCAGATGCCCACAACACAACTATTTATTTGCAGAACAGGAGTCCGCATCGTGCCTTGGGGCACATGACTCCGAAGGAGGCTTTTTCTGGGAAGAAGCCTAATATTGGTCATCTTCGTATCTTTGGGTGCATTACATACTCCTATATACCTAAGGAGAAGAGGACCAAACTAGAGCCCATTGCAGAGAAGGGTATCTTTTTGGGCTACAATGAGACCTCAAAGGCCTTTCGGATTTACATTCCCGCACAGAGGAAAGTTGTTGTCAGGCGGGATGTGAAGTTCGAGGAGGACAAGGCCTTTAGGAGGTAACGAGAGTTAGAGTATCTGGATCAACCAGACCCTCAGCAGCAGTTGAGTCAGTCGCAGGGATCCAGTGGGCAGGGATCAGGAGGATCCGGAGGTACATCTATGAGGATGTCAGGTCCGTCAGTGAGCAGTGGCTCGTCGAGCCAAAGGGGTGGTGCTCCGGGCAACATGTAGAGCAGTCCACAAAGCAGTTCACTAGGGAGTCCACTTATGGACAGTTCACACGGTACCTCAGCTTCTACAGGTTCAGGTGCAGGCAGGAGGACAACAGATAGATAGTCAGGAGTTCAGGCTCCTGATGATGATGAGGAGGAGGAGTTTCATTCTCCAATGGGAGAAGTGCGCTCAAGGAAGAGGAAGCCCAAGTGGCTTCAGGACACCTTGAGAGATGCCACATCTGTTGCTGAGCCTAAGAGGCCTGTCAGAAGTATATTGTGGACATCCTTAGCAGATTCCACATGGAGGATAGTAAACCCATGTCGACACCGATGATCACCAACTCGAAGAAGCTCCATGCTTCGGATTCCGAGTTGGAGGATCCCACATTGTATAGGCAACTGATTGGTTCCTTGATGTATTTGGTCAACACTAGACCAGATATTTGTTTTGCAGTCAACACGATGAGTCAGTTTATGTGTGAGCCTAGGAAGGTTCATTGGGTGGCTGCAAAACACATTTTGCGGTACTTGCACAGGACAGTGGATTATGGTCTGGACTACAGGCAGGGGGATGGGTTGAGATTGGTAGGTTATACTGATTCTGATTGGGTAGGTTGTGCTTCTGATAGGAAGATCACTTCAGGTTGTTGTTTTGGGTTGGGTTTGGCAGTAGTGTCATGGTTCAGCTGGAAGTAGCAGTCAGTAGCATTGAGTTTAGCGGAAGCAGAGTATATGGCAGCCAATCTAGCTAGTTGTGAGGCCATCTGGCTTTGCAAGATGTTGTTTGGCTTATTTGGTTAGCCATTGAGACCTTTAGTGATTTACTGTGATAATCAGAGTTGCATTAAACTCACGAAGAATCCAGTGTTTCATGACAGGTCAAAGCATATCGGGATCAAATATCATTTCGTCAGAGACTATGTTCAGAAGGGAGCTGCGAAGCTTGAGTATATTCCTACTGATGAGCAGGTTGCAGATTTTCTTACCAAAGCCTTACCACAGGGCAAGCATGTCTACTTCAGAGACAAGATGGGTGTGCTGAGGAACACCTTCTTCGGTAAGAGGGAAAGTTGAAATTTGGTACCGGAGGACAGGTGGTTCCCTAAGGCTTTGATCTTTGGCCTAGGGAAAAGTGTCCAAAAGAATTTAATTTTCTCCTAAAGTGACTTTATAATTTTTATAAAGGAAAATCTAATTTAAAAGTGACTTTAAGTGATAAAGTTACTAAAGTCTAATTTTAAAGTGACTTTAGTAAAGTCAATGTAAAATTAGAAAGGAAAACTGACTTTGGAAAACTAAGTGGGTCTTTATTAAAGTGGGGTGAATTAAAAAATAGAAAGTGAGATTTAAATGAGCATTTAATCTCAGCCCTAGATCTCAATCTATTTCAGCCATTGGATTTAGGGATTCCCCAAAAGTCACTTAGGGTTAGATTAAAGGAGGGAAATGAGGAAAAAGGTTATATTATTCTTTCATGAGCAGATTGAGAGAAGGAGAGCAAGAGAGCAAGGGAGATTTTTGGACAGTGAGGAGAAGGAGGCAGCAGCTTGGCACACATTCCAAGGTAGCGTTGCAGCAAGTCCGTACAACTGACTTAGCACACAGTGAAAGGTAGATCTTGAGCATGATTTTCTAGAAAGGTTGTATAGCAGTTTTGGTTCAGATTCCAAGGAGGTCGTACAACAAGTTAGCATAAAAATCGAGGAGCAGAAAATCTGAAGTTTGCTGGCATGTTTTTCAAAGGAGGCCATACAGCAAGTGGCTGTACCTCGACACGCTTTTCTAGGCAGAAATCTGTACAGTTGTACTGCTGTTTTTTTGCACAGAAATCGAGGAAACCATACAACAACATTTATGGCAGCTTGCACGCTTTTCTAGGGAGTCCGTACAACAACATTTAAGGCTGAAATTTGGGCACAAAAATCGAAGAGGTCGTACAACATTTATTGCTGTTCTGTTTTGATGTTTGCAAGTTTTTCTAGTTGGCTGTGAGGCATGGAAAACGAGATAAGTTGTAAAAGTTTGCTTGCTAATTTTTTGTTGAATATTTCTCTCATTGTAAAAGCATTTTCCAGAAATAAGAAAGAGCTTTCGAACTAGTTTTCCCCAAGAGTTGTAAGGGTTTTTCCAGGGTCACCTTGACCAAAATCACTGTGTTTAAATGTGTTGAATGGATGTTTGTATGTGCTGATATTTATTTCTGCATTTTCCAACATTCTGTAATATTTCCAGAATTTGTGTTTTCAGCAAAATTTATTTTCCACTTGTTGAATGTATGGATATGGGAAAGGGCATTTAACTATTTTGGAGAAATAAGGTGAAACTGAAAACCGGGGTGGGAAATGAGAAATTTATAAATGAGCCTAGGGGCGGAACATATGGTCCCTCGGTAGTAGCCCATGCCATCCCTAAGCCTGTATCCATTAGCCCATGCACCCACCAAATGCCTCAACTGGAGAGTCTCCCTCCCGCCCATGACACACTCTATCTCATCCAATTGCTTAGGGTGAGCCTCCCATGTCTTGCTACTTGTACTTAGGGCATCACGGGGCAACAACCCAACCCTTAGTAACTATAAGCCATGTTAGAGAGAGACAAGTATGTCAAGTCCCAATGGGTATGACCATTGAAGACCTAACTCTGTTGAATAGGATGTCCCCAGATGCTCACCGGTGCCCCCATCCATTCGGGGTGAGTTGCATCTAATGCTACGCCTCCCCCTACTCCATGGTATAAACCCGCGCACCACAACGCACCTCCATGCAACTATGTGCTCACCTACAAACCACTGCTCAATGCTGCATGCACCTGCATGCCACTAGATGCCAGATCTAAAAATGAGATAGGAAGTATTGAACCACTCCCTATCGGTATCGCCACCTCCACTGTTGTATCACTGTACCCTTTGATGTGCGAGGCTCACCTCCATATCCTCCCCGAGAGACACAGGAGGTGAATCCCCTTATGTATCGGTGGCAATGCCACCACCGCGCTGCTCCTTGGTGATCGCTAAGTCCCAACTAACTCCAAAGAGTCCCTGACCCCAAACAAGGTACTATCGATTGGCCTGCCAATCCCACCTACTCCAAAAATTCCTGTCAAAGTATGTTGATCATCCTGTGATACCAGGTATAATCATCATACCAAAACGACCCATGGAATCCCCTCACAAACTGACCGTCCTCTGGCGCTAACTGAGACTCCCCTAAGAAATGCATGTGCTCCACTGCTGGGTCAAATATACCACCAAGGTAGTAGTCAATTTGCGTACCTGGTAAGTGGTACATAGTCCCACTTGGATCCCAATGCCAACCTAGGCCTCTACTATCCCCGATGCCTGAACGCACCTATGACCAACCCCATATGCCTAGCTCAATCCATCGAGCACCAACTCAGAATCTCTAGCCATCCAACCTCAAGGGAAGGATCGAGAGCACAAACTCCCATACACGGAACTCACTCCCCACTGTGAGAACGCTGCCCCTTGCGTAACTCATGTCACTGCATCTCACTCATCTGATCGAAACGTAAAATTCTTTGGGGTAATTTTGCGTCTCTCTCTCCACTGTGCAGAGGTAGCATAGCAATGCTGCACGCCCTGCCTATATAGCCCTGAAGAGAGATGTTGTCTAGAGGTACTACAACTTTGTCGATGTTTTGTGCATCTATCTGCTCTAAATCAATGTTTGGCCCAAAAGATGATTGCTTGTCCTCCTCAACCATGGGCTCAACATGGGTCACGGACTACCCCTCCATGACTAGCTCACGTCCCCCGATATGTTTTTCCTGTTGTTGAAGGTGGCTGCCGTCAGGGAACTTAGTCGTGGCTATGGGTGTCCACTGTCTCCTAACACCTCATCTAGGGACAATACCTCATCAACAAATGGCTTTATGGGTGTAGGCTCTACTCTCTCCACCAAAATGTTAACTGGTGCTATTAAAGAGGTCTCCAACAATGGTGACTCCTGCGCCACACTCAGTATATCGGTGTGCTCCTCACCATCCCTCGTGTCCTCATTCTCAACCTCCTCGTCAGGCTTCTGAAATCTGAGGCCCAGTCTCCACCAATAGTAACGCCTCCTGGCTCCATCCTCTATCTGTCCTCCTCTATGCTCCTCCAATAAGAAAGCCCTCCTGATCCTAGGGTCCAATGCCCTATACCCATCAATCTTAACCACGAAGGATCTCCTCAAATCTACAAAGATGTCAGGTTCCCTGCCCTTCTCTGGTTCATCCAGAAAATGAGGCATGGTAGGTTGGCTAGGCTGGCCATGGGTATTGTTTTGTTGGACTGTGCATGCATGCACATGGCTTCCTTGTTGGGTATGTCTCAACGACACGATCATATGTTGCATCATCTCTAGGACCTATTGGTTTTTCCTCCTCAACGGTTGGTTTTGCCTCATCAACTCCTCCATGATCCCCGGTGTACTCTTCTCGTTCTATCATTGGAGTGCTCATAAATTCACTAGTCACTCTGAATGCGTGTCCAAAACCTCCATTATCTTGTTAACTTCCCCACAACTGGTCAAGGACATGCTTTGATACCACTGTAATGTTCCAAATGGAAAAATATAGTAGATAACATAAGCAAAGAACTAGCTACAACTATAAAATTCAAGCATGCACAACCATACACAAATAATTACTGAAATGTGGGCAAAAACTCTGAGCCATTGTATTAATATAATAAATTATGAGTTAGTAATTGTGATAAGAGAAACATGGGCTTGCTACAACAAGCAAGGCCAAACCCAGGTGTCAAATCAATGGCTCAAAGTGTTGGAAAATATCCCAAAAGAAGTTGCGCCCTGCCTCGTGTAAACTATTGTTGCAACTGGAAACAACCCTATATTTGACCCCTCAAAAGTGCCTAGAAATTTCTGCAATTTTTTACTAGAGTCTCCACACATAAAACCCAGAAAAACCTAAAAAGGGTTTGGGCAAATTTTACCAACCACCCGGGAGCCAAAATTAAAGCTCACTCCTCCTAACTGGATGCCAAATAATTCTACTGTTTTGGAGCACCAAAACTCCTCCAATTTTTTGCAAAAGTAGGAGCAGATTCCTTTACGCTAGTCCAAGAAAACTCGGAAACGATTTTGGCTAATTCCGACCTCCTGGAATTACCCAAATTTGGTGCTATGCCTCCTTGACTAGTTTTGCGTCCCCCACAATCTACTACTGTTGAATATGCCACAAATCCTTCCTCAATTGGCTATAGGATTGCCCTACAATTCTTCTCCAGAATATATGAGTGAAATTCCTCCACAAACCCGACACAAATGAGGTGGATTCTACCCCATGAATTCTACCTAGTGATACCTTTGCGCATGCCCTAAATTGGTGAATTTGGATCTCTCTGAAGCAGCAACCTCCAACCCTGAAATTCTCCAAAAGCTCTAGTCCACCCTCAAGGAGATTTCTCCTAAATTCGTTGGCCAAAACTCCCCTTGAAAGCCCTCAACTCAGTGGAACGAATTCTGCTACTACGTCCTCCTGGAAGTTCGAATTGGCTGAGGCAAGAGCTGATATGACCCACGAACTCCAACAAATCTCTTCCGACTAAGTTCTTAATTTCTCTTCTAGGGTGGCACTCTAAGTCCATCAAAGAAAGAGTTGAGATTTTTGCTCGGAAATATCCTTGTGCTAAGCAACAATAGTAGTCTTGGCTAAGTAGCTCAAGGGTACTCTAAATAAAAAATTCAATTTGTCAAAAGCCCCCAAAATGATGACTCTTCCTTCTATTTATCTTTTCTGCCCTTTTTATCTCCTTGTGGGCCTCACCAATTTGACCTCCTTCTCCCTAGCTCGATTTTCCTAAGGGGTTCGAATTCCACTTTTTGGGTGGCCCCACATCCCACTACCAATTTAATTTTCCTTTTTCTCTAATGCCGACAGCGTCCATTTCTCCAAAAATTGGTGGGGACTCCCTCCACCCACTTTTCCTAAGTTCACATGCCAAAATATTTCCCAACACCCAAATTGCAAAATGGAAAATGTTTTTATCGAAATTAATTTAATTGGGGATATTACAAAATGAATCAAGGCCAAAATCTTCTCGAACTTGTGCTTGCTACTTTGGAAAGAAACATTGATGTACTTGCCAAGCGCTTACCATTTGTATATGCCTTATTGGTCAATGTTGAAATCTAGAAGACCTATGACCATCTCCCTCAGAATGGACAATGCTCTATAATGTAGGTGCCTCATCCTCTTGTGCCACAACTTGCACAAGCTGTCACTCCCTTGAACCGGTGCTTGAATAGGCTCATCTTATAACCTGTACAAATTACCTTCTCTAACAACAATCACCTGAGTTAAGTGTGGGATAGATCCTTTCAGCCTAATAGATACTTGCCCTTTCTTGATCTCCACTGCAAGAACCTTATCCTCCATGACTGAAACTAAAAACAAATTCTTCTTGTTCCCTAGAGAAAACAACATGTCCTTTAAGTCCAAAGAGCTCTCTAACTCGAATTAGGAATAAGATCGAACCAATTCCAGCTACTGAATACTTGGTATCATCACCAAGCTCCACGTGTATTGCTATGTCCTGCTTTGTTAGAATCATAAACAACCGCAAAGTTGATGTTATATGATGAGATGCCCCACTGCACCCATATCACATGTTCCTTAGAGCTGTGTTTGTAGACAACAAGAATCCAATGGGAAATCATTCTCAAACTTTGTAGCAGAATTGGTCATTTGAGTTTTGGTCTGTTTGCCCTTCTTCTTCTTCTTTGGACATTGTGATGCATAATGTCTGAACTTATGACAAATGAAGTACTTGATTTTCTAGGATTTTAATCACAGACACAAAATCTAGATGTGAAAAAATACTAGACTAGCTACTTCCAAAACAGGAGAGAAGAGAGAAAAATTGCGAGAAAAATCACTAAATAACCAAAGAGAAAGTTTGAATTAAGACACATTAGGTGAATACTTGATGATCAACTGTTGATGTCATATCTATATACATAACCTCATTATACAACCTATCCAAGAGGAAAAACAATTCAAACTATATTGGGATTCCAAGAGCTTGCAATCAAAAGCAGTTTCCCTAGTTGGTAAGTAAGTCAAAATTAGACTAGGAGACCAAGAAATTTGAAAATAGCCTAAAATGGAGCAAAATGGAAGTGGATTTAGAAATAGTTAAAGCTGATAAATAACTTGTTCATACAAAAAAATAAGCAACTAAACTCCAAGATTGGATTAAAAGTCAACTAACAAGGGGAGGATAGAGAGAAATGGTGGCTAACTGCTAAAACGTAGGGAGGAACTGTGCATTTACAAGAGGGAGGCCTATGCATCAGGGAGTGGAAAAACCCATGTCGTCCTTGTTGAAATTGGTAGCACAGGGAGGTATTCTCGCATGCCCTTGGTGCTAGGTTTGTGAGGGAGAAACACTCATAAGATGAAATTTTACGAGTGTATGGGCTAAGACCCATTGTCTTTTGATGAACCTTGGTATTGACCCATGGTATTTTGACCCCTAGTATTGCAGCCTTCTAAAGACATAAATTAGAATCCAATGTAGAGGCTTGAGGTCAATCATGGAGAGGAGAATAATGGATGTTTGAGTGGGGCGCTGATTTGCTGAGAAAGGAGCAGCAGATGAAACCTATGGCAAGAATAACCTGTAGCAAAAGGAAAGGTCAGGGGTTGCTGTTTAGAGGTTCGGACATCAGTCCACAATAGAAGGAAAGGTCATAGGTCTGTTGAGTATTATCTGCATCTATAGGGAGGTTCGTTGAGGCCTATAGGAGACATGTGTGAGGTTTGAGGGCTATAGGAGGTACCTTGAGCAGGATGGATCAGCATAGAAGGAAGTTTGCAGATGGTCCAAGGATTTGAGACGGTTGGATAAACCCTTTGGTTCTACAATAGTATCCTAAAGTGGCAGCAACAAGGTGGTGAATTTTTGTAGGGGTTTTGTTGTAAAGGACAGTCACATAAACATTGTTTGTAGGGCAGTGAGGGCTTGAAGGACTAACCGTCAGTCCAAGAAAATTGAGATGTGTCTTGTCTTACATTTGGGCATATTTCTAGGGATTGTAAATGTCTATTTTCCTTGGTGCAAGAGCCCTAGAACCCTTATTAAAGGACCGATAAGAAATTAGTTTTGGCAATAAAATTGTGTGTTTTGTGTATGATCTAATTATTGTGTTTTCTAGTGTGTAAAAGTTTCAAAGTTAGGCATTTCTAGTGGGGGTTGTATGAGAGCAAGAATAGCTGGTTTTAGCACCCAAATCATTATTTTCCCTTCTGACAGGGTCACTTCAGAAAGGGGTACATCCAGCGCATCTAATTTGAAAAGGGCTTTCACTGTGACCTTCATGTGTTTCAGATCTGTACCAAGTTTAAATATTTTGTGTCCCATCTTTGGTTCCTTTTGCAAATCTCTTGGTTGTTCCTTCTGAAGAATGGCATAGGCCTCTCTTGAGAAAGGTTCGTTGTTCAATTTTGTTTTCTGGTCTGTATTGTGGTCTGCTAGAGCACTATTGTGTTGATTCATGAGGCGCTTTAAATACTTCATCATTCAACAGTTATGCTGATGCCCCAACAACAACATATACAAGGCTAAGGGGATAATATAATAGCAATGTTATGCATTGCAGCTACGGACTCTCTTATATCCAACAATGATTTTGTTCACTTCCTTCCCTTCAACTCTCAAATTTCAACAAACTTTCTGGGTTTATATTGAAATTTTTCACCGGCACTTTTGTCAAACAAATGGTAGGAACACCGCTGTTGGTGAAGTTTATCGTATTTATTTTAGAGGAGTAGTCAATATAACAAGAAATCACACAGAAAATGCTTCTAGCCAACAATATTTCATTCACACAATATACAGAGGCCAATCCAAAAAAATATGAGATAAAATAGTGGGACTTCAGATAGAAATAATAGTCACAATACGGATATATGAAGAACCTGGTAAGGAGGTGCCTTTCTCAGCAAATCGGTCACAAGGAATGGTTGCTCTATGCTGCTACAACAATTTGACTTATGTTCCAATACCTCTGCAGTCTGAAACATACAGGTGGATGCTGATCTCCTCGGACAATTATTCGTAGGGAACACATTGGAGATGATTCGGTTGCACCACAATTTTGTCAACTCGCCTTTTAATTAATCTGGCCCTTTGATGTCGCAACGCTCTATCTGGGCAATGTACAACTTGGTCCCAATGAGAAGAACGACGAATGCAGATAGGGACGCGATTTTCTTTAAGTTGACGTCGACTCTAATACTGAACTCCCGGTAATTTTTGACGTGTGAATCTGAAGAGTCCTTCACGAACTCGGCCTCCGTGATCCGTCCAAAATTGTCATTTGGTGCCCGTAGCGACCAATTCTCGACCATGACCCTTGACTATTGAAAATGGCGGCTTCTTCAGAAATGTCGGCCCGAGAATTTACTTGGAAACCTCAGCCGCAAATATAATCTTAGCTCTTAAAAAGAAATTTTGATCCTACTCATGAAGGCACCAATAATCAGAAATACGCCCAGGAATTTTTTCAGATGCTACAACATACTTCTGCCCCCACCGGCCTGGCTCTCACGCATAGGTACTAAACACACAGCAACACTGGTATCTCAGTCTCGACGCCTAATACAACAATCTCCTCAAACGTCCAAAAATCTCTATTTCGTGTGCTAGAAGATCGCATCATTGTCCAACGTACATAATATAAACTGCACGCAGATCAGCGTTCCCTGATGGCATGTAATAAATGGTGGGATTAATATTGTGACCATAGCAATGACTGGCTCATGCCTCAGTCTCTGCTAAAATTATGAATGACCTGCCACACACAGGGAAACAAATGCGGCCCTTCAACTTGCTCAAGATAATTTGGGATCTCCGCCACTAGCCGTTACAGACATGCGATGAGTCGGGTCTCAAATTCTCTTCTGTGTGCCATGAAGTTTGACTCGTGCATTGGGCGACAATATGGCCACGTTCTCGGCTCTGGCTCTGGTCCAGCTTGAATCGTATACTTGGCCTTAATGGAGTTTGGCCAAAAAAATCTATTTAATGGCATTCAAAGCTTGTAATGGAACCCCCTTAAAATAATCAAAATGCCTTTTTTAGAAAAAATTGGTCCTTAACGCCTGTGATAAAGGAATTTGAAGCTGCCCTTTACTAATTTTTTTTTCCAATTCTCCTCGTACGAAGTAAATTGGTTGACATTCGACCAAATGGAATTTCGTCGTCAATTTTAACTCGACTTCCAATAAAAGTGTCGGCCAATATATCTTTGGAATAAAATTTTGGATCCCCTTTAAAATTAAATAATGTGCCACGACCCTTTGAACATAAAAATTGGCACTTTCGACACCTCAGGCAATTGTACAAAATAAACTCGATGTCAACAACTGCAATAAAGCTATGCCTCTAGCGTATAGAAAAAATAACCCTCGAATCAGAATAGTTGTAACTGAAGATTGAAAACCCGTAGGCTGAACCAAGATTAAGGCTTTGATAACATTGTAATGTCCCACATGGAACAAGTTGGGGTTTTCTCAAAATTTTAACTCATAAATACCTCAGAGAAAATTTCCATTCATAAAAAAAAGATTTCCATGTAAAATAGAACAAGAGAATGCATGCAAATCAATCATACAATGAGCAGAAATAATCTCAGCTTTTATTATAATGTATAAAGTGGGGTTTTACATGCTGGAATAACAAAAATAGCTAAGATAACTAAGATAGAACTGGCCTCGAGTATCTCCTGCAATGTTGCATGGGCCCTCCACCGAGACTGAACCAAACGGCCACTGCTAAGCTCTCCTGTGAATTCTAGATGAACTCACCAAGGGGAGATGGGTACTCACCCAATCTCACTAAATAAGCCGAGGGTTTCGGTCCCGGGGCTACCAATGGAGTAGAGAACCGGGTTCTCAACCCTCTCATAAAAGAAACAATATCACAATCCAAGATGTCCTCTAATGGCCTCCTCCTCCCCTTTTATAAATCTGATGGACCCCTATGGAATCTTCTATTTTATTATTATCTTAATCATGGAGCACTTTTCCCTCTTTTATTTTAATTAAAATATTATTTTTAATGCGGGAAAAGGGTAAATTGGCCACTATGTCTCCTTAGGTCACTGAAACTACCATCCAAAACTCCCATCATGTAGATCTTCTCGTTCCAGTTCCAACGAGATATTACACTTAGGTGTGCCATTAATTAATCTCCCTGGAGTGCCACCTCGAGCATAATTAACTAAGTTTTGCCCAATAAAAATGCTGATTTTTGAAAGTTGTCGGAATGCAACGGAACGAAAGGCAAACTGTGTTGATGATGGAATATGCCAAGCGAATTCCATCAAATCCCATAAAAATTCCTCAAAACTCCATCGGGACCCCTAATGACATAAACCTTCTCCACTGCCCTGGCCATCCCCTGTCGTGGAAATCCACCCTGGCTGTACTATGAAGAAGAATAAAATGGGTACATGACACATGAGGGCTTCAATTAACGTCCAAGAGGGCTTGTCTAGCTGTCATAAGGCCTCCAAACATTAGGTTGACCTTAACCAATCCCAAACTCTAACTTCAAAAATTGATATCTCCACAAGGACAACTCAAAATTCGATGATTTTCATTGCGTTTGATTCATCTCAACTTCCTCTATCATCTCCATCCATCACATGTCCAATTTTCTCCATGGTTTTGGCCCCAACATCGATGGGTACATAACCCCAAACTTGGGTTTCAAGCCCACAAGCCATGCTTGTGTGCCAACTCCTCCATAACCCTCAAGCCTAGGGTTTGGAGTACCTCCCAAGATACAAAAATCAACACTCACTCTTAGAGAGGGAGGTACTTCCAACACTAGGAAGTCTCTATCAATATCATCTCTGGTGACACTAGCCGATCTGGCGTCCATCACTGCAACATACTCTATAGAATGAACCCTGGAATCTTGGTAGTGCCTCTACCTACCTCTAAGGCTAGACTCCCTCTGGCCTACACAATATCCACTGGCTCATTCCTGTAAGCACTCATCCTCTTGGATCAAATACCACTCGTGGAAATCCCTCCAATCTCGGAGATGCAATATCATGATCTGATGAAGACTCTAGCATGCCAATCTGTGGTCCATCACATCAAGCAATCTCGATCATCCTGATCTCATCCAAGCAAAAACAATCCTCGAGTTGTCCCAACCATCCATGGCAGGTCAAAGGAAATCCATGATCAACAACCTTCCCTATGAAAACTATTGTTCCCTAGGTTCACCACCAATCCACTAAAACTCCCAACCAATCTCGGTGCCAAGCCAATCAAGACCACATCTCCATGTCTTTAGCTGAACCCTCTGCTCCATGATCTAGACACCCACAACTCCCTCTGAGTTGCTTCGTTGTGCACACTCTGATTCACTGTCCCTCAAAGTAGCTCATACATGCTTTGATACCATTTTATTTTTCCATGACCCTGGTGTTTAGGATAGAATCTTAGATCATTGATGCTACCAAACCAAGAATCACAACGAAGCTACTTTGCACAACGGAATATAAACAACAGTAAATCTACTAGTGCACAAAATATACACAACGTTTCACACAATTTTGTACAATAACCTAACTTCGTTATATTAATCAACCTGAATAATACAACAGTCTAGGGCACCCTTACCAGGGATAATGGCCCTCATACATCCACTAGTACAAGATACACAAATTGGGTCTTGGTGTCAGTTCATCGACAACCAATATACTCTCAACAAGATACTCTGACCAGCTGGATGTAGCGCACTACCTCTATCAATGATCCAAGTCCATTTGGCCAGTGAACCTCTGCTTTCCAATTTGCTCACTAGTTGTGCCTTAGTCCATCAAGAGTATAACACATCGAGACTCCTGTTGAGTTGTTCATAACTCCGTTTGTGAACAACTCACAACTTCCCACTGTTGCTCCTCAGCTACTCAGGGACTTCAACCCACTAGAATCTTCTTGCGCTACTCCAATGAAGACTAAGAAGGGCACGAAGGGCTGTCACCTATCACTACTGCAAGTCTCCTCTACAACAATGAACATGCGCTATAATAAACTGCTCATTTGGCTGATCAGACCTATGAGCTCCAACAACTTACATCTCTTAGCAGCCCTTAATCCATTGAGGCACTGCACATAGGTCTCGACACTTTGATCCTCTCACGCTGCCCTCCACTAGACCTTGAGGTGTCCATTCCTAGCTGTAGCATCTGCGCCTAGTTAGGGCATCCAACACTCATGAAGACCCTTCCTCTTGGCTGCTAACAGACTTCATCAACAGTCCAACCCTTGGACACCATCCTCTAACATTCAACCATCATTGAGTCATCTACAACATACTACTATTGCCTCCTTCCCTTGGGTTTTGTGCACCTGCAAGTATAGTTAGGGCACACGTAACAACCCTCAATCCTTGCTCCAAACTTTTGTGACCTTCTCCCAAAAGTTTGGTCCTTTTGTTTTTCAATAATAGGCACCCAAATTTGTTGTAGGGTATGAGGCTCCTTCTCAATGTACCCTACAAGGAGCCTATACCAAACAACAATATAACACTGTCCCAATACTAATGGAAGACACCCCTGTTCGGGTTGCAACCTCCCTTTGTTGCCTGTGGTTGAGCTAGGAGAGTACTCCAAGGCCTCTTGACCCATCCAATAAGCTCTCCAACTCACTGTTGTAAACACCATACATCTACGGCCTAGAGCAGTACTCTATACACCAATAAAACATGCACAAACAACCCCAAAACCTTACCTCTAGACTGAGGCCTTGTCTCCACAATAGATTTGAGTGTTCTACTCCCAAAACAAGGGTTTAAACCCTCTTGAAGATGACCTATCTCAATCTCGGACCACCTGCAATCACCTCAGATCCCCGTGGCCCTCAAATCTGAGGTAGACAAGCCCCAAAACACTGCCTAAACAGTCCAGAAATGCATCAACCGACTTGGCCTTCCTATCTTATCTTCTTGGCCTCCAAATAGTCATGAAGGATGCCAAAATCTAGCCTTCTTTCCCTTCGTTTGGAGTCTACCCAAGCATGCAGCTAAATCAAAGATCACCTCACCTAAAGCGAGCTCTTTCTCATGCCCAAGGATGTACTTAAAAATGACCTCACTCACCTCATATTTATATACAAACATGAGGGCTTCAATCAAACATCCAAGAGGGCTTGTCTAGCTGTCGTAAGGCCTCCAAACACTAGGTCGACCTCAACCAAGCCCAAACTCTAACTTCAAAAATTAATATCTCCACAAGGACAACTCAAAATTTAATAATTTTCGTTGCGTTGGATTCATCTCAACTTCCTCTATCATCTCTATCTATCACATATCCAATTTTCCCCATGGTTTTGGCTCCAACATCGATGGGTACAAAACCCCAAGCTTGGATTTCAAGCCCACAAGCCATACTTGTGTGCTAACTCCTACACAACCCTCAAACTTAGGGTTTGGAGTACCATAAAAACCTAGAAAGGGTTTGGTCTAGTTCCAACCTCCCAAAATCACCCCTAATTTCTATGAGCTCCTCCACTGGCTAGAAAATGTGCCCCATAGGAAATCACATCTGCAACCCATCCAAAATGCTCAGAAAATTCCCCCAACAAGTCTTCTTACACCTCCTTGCAACTCAGCCCCTAAATCCCTCAGCCAAGTCTCCCACACAATCAACCTCACAAAGAACTACGTAGTCCAGAAGACCTTCAACACAGGGCCAAGGAAGAATAATTTGACTTGAGCAATAAACACTCCTTCGGCCCACAAATCCACCTATGATCTGTTGCAAAATTTCCCAAAGATTGGACTTGAAAAACATGGAACTAGGTCCACTGGAATACCTCTCTACAAGAGCATGTGGTCCCTTTTTCTGTGCCCAGATTGCTCCATAGAGCAGCTTGAATATCCAACAATCTGCCCCTAAAAGACTCTAAGGGATTATGACAATGCTCCCCTAGGGTGGCACTCAAGGTCCATCGAAGGAGTGAGATTTCCCCTTAGACATCTTTGGTGTTGAACAACACTTTGTGACCCAGCTAAACAACTTGAGCATCAATGGTCTAATTGTCAAATTAACAAAAGCTCCCCAAGTGAGTGCTACATCTTCCATTTATAATTTCTGCCCCTTCTCTTGCCTTGTGAGCTCCACCCATCGAGTTTCCTTTTTCCTCCTCTCTCCTAATCGAGCTGTCCAAGGGTGTGTATCCCCACCTTCTACTAGATCCATGTTTCCGCTTTTTCTCTCTAAAGTGGGTCCTTCTCTTTACCCAAAAATCAAATCTTCCTTTGATTTATCCATTCTCCTAAGTCTTGGGCCTAAATATCTCCCAAATGCCAAAATTGCAAAAATGGAAACTCTTAACAAAATTAATTAATTTGGGGACATTACAATGTCCAAATCTAGATCATCAAAGTCTAAGGTATTGGGGTTGAGGGAGGCTCTCATCAACTATGTCGAGTCAACATTAAGGTCAATGCCCTTTAAAAAGTGCCTAACATCCTTTGTCAGAGTGCTCTGTGTCATCATTAGATGTGGTTGGACATCATCTTTGAAGTGTTGGATAAGCATCATATCTTCCCTCAAGGGATCTTGGTTGCACTTGGAAAGACCATGTAGCACATACTCAAGGAATCAAGTGATATCGACATCATTGGTACAAAATCATAAAAGCATCAATATGGGCCATGTTTATTGTCAAAGCCATCAAAGCAATTCACACAAGTATCATCTTCAAATTTCTTCCTAGCTTATGACTATATACAAGTTACCCAATTTGGGTATGGGAGGGTTATCATAGGTCCCTAGTAGTTGTTAAAAAATATATCCAAGAAAAATGGACAAACAAAATTTTACAGCCTTTCAAATTAGTTTTTCATTAACTTTCTCAAAACTTACTAAGGTACCTCAATTGACAAAACTTTGCCCACCAAAAAGGAAAATCTACAGCAAATCCCTGGTAGTGATATGGCCCCTATATGGCGCTAAGATAAACTTAACCTGCACCCTAAATGTTGGTTGAGATGGTACGACCCTCTATTGGGTCAAACTTCCCCTTCTAAACCCATATCATATGACCTCCACAAATTTGGTTGAAGTTGATTTCCCTTTGCTTCTTTGTTTCTATCTTCTTCTTGGCTTGCACACTTAGTGAATTTCGTCTCTTTGTGCAACTCAGTTACTGTGTCACTTTTCCTTCTATATTGAATTGCATTTAAAATTTTGAGTTGATGACTATGTCTCCATAACCCTCTCTCATTGAGATAAATATTTGAGATTAAATCCCAATCTCACTAGAGATCAGTTGTGGAGATTTATCAAATCACTAGTGTAATTAAATTAGATTTTATTATACTTTTCATAACTTAAAATTAAAATGATATTCACTTTAATAAAGTGAATTATAAAATAGAAAGGACGCAAATGAATTTCGACACTTTTGACAAAAAACTTGTGTGAAAGTTCTTGTTCGAGCTACAAACATCAACACTCCATCTTAGCGAGGAAGGAATTATGCTCCAACCCAAGTTAGTATGAAGCCCTCAAATTCCCTTTTACAAAGAAGGGCTGGGTTAGAATATGAACAACGTGTTGATCCATGGGAATATACTTGAGCTTCACAACTCCCTTCTGAATCCTATTTTGAATGAAGTGGTACTTGATTTCTTTGCGCTTGGACTTGTCATGGAACACTATAATCTCAAAGAGTTTGATACAACTTTGATTATCACAATAGATCACGATAGGATCTAACTCTTAATCAAACAACCTTGCAAGTAACTTGTGAAGCCAAATGGCCGCAGAACTCACTAGAGTTGTTGCCATATGTTGTTCCTCTGTTGAATTGAGTTTCACATAAATTTTCTTCCTACTGAACCAATGTATCATCACTTATCCAAAATTAAAGAAACACCCCGAAGTGCTCTTATTTTCTGTTGTGATGCCTACCTAATCTGAGTCTGTATACCGCGGCAACTTCACTTGACCTTGCCCAAGATACCTCAAACCATATTCCATTGTGTTGTTAAGATATTTGAGCAAATCTTTTGCTTCCACCCAATGCTACTGCTTTGGATTTGACATGAATTGAATTAATGTGTTTCTTGCAAAACATATATCCAGCCTAGTGTCGACCAAATGCATCAAAGAATCGATTAGTTTGCTACACAATGTGGGATCCATGAAATCTAAATATGAAGTCATTGTCTTATTCATATTGATGATCATAGGTTATGGCCATAGCCTTGTAGCTCTCCATGTTAAATTTCTTAATGATCTCAATTGCATACTTTTCTTGTCGAAGGAAAATCTACCCTGATCTCTGCCAAACCTTCAACCCAAGAGGTAATGAATGAACCTGATGTGTTTTGGTCCTCTCGAAAAAAGAAATTCAATTGCATCAGCATCCCCATCAAATGAGTTGTCCAAAGTGGAATTTGACCGTAGTTGCATATTTTTAACAACAAGCTCAAAGATGTAGTCTGAAGTGAGACTTAGTTGAGGGTCGAGAGGGATTCTAGACAAACCAAGATCCTTCAAGGGCATCAGATTTGGGTTGGCCGCATCCTACTGGTGCTAATCTCAAGGAGATAGGAGTACGAGAATTGTCCTACTTCTTGTGACCTAATTGGATCGAGTTAGGATGGAATGAAGTCGAGTTTGGGGAGAGATATTTGCAAGATTTGTGGGAAATGTAGCCTTGGATAAAGGCCGCAACAGTTTAGATCTCAAGGTAAGGGTCGAGGTCCCTTTTAGTGGAAGATTGGAGGGCTGCAAGGCCTAATCCTAGTCTGGAAGGAAAGCCGCATACCTGGGTGAACCAAGGATAAAGATGTTCTTGACATGCCAAGTGTTAGGCTTATGCTGTAGGAACCTTAAAATAGGATGGTTATGCCTCAGAACCTTATGAGTTGTTCAAGTTGTTCATAACTCTGTTTTTGAACAACTCACAACTGCCCACTGCTGCTCCTCAACTACTCAGGGACTTCAACCCACTAGAATCTTCTTGCACCACCCCAATGAACATTGACATAGGGCTACCACCTATCACTACTGCAAGTATCTTCTCCAACAATGAACATGGGTTATAATAAATTTCTCCTTGCACTAATCAGACCTATGAGCTCCAACAACTTACCTCTCTTAGCAGCCCTTAATCCATTGAGGCACCGCACATAGGGCTCCACGCTTGGATCCTCTCACGTTGCCCTCCACTAGACCTCGAGGTGTTCAATCCTTGCTGTAGCATCTGCCCTTGGTTAGGGCATCCAACACTTATGAAGACCCTTCCTCTTGGCTCCTAACAGACTTCACCAACAATCCAACCCTTAGACACCATCCTCTAACATTCAACCATCCTTGAGTCATCTGCAACATACTACTACTGCCTCCTTTCCTTGGGTTTTGTGCACCTGCAAGTCTAATTAGGGCACACTTAACAACCCTCAACCCTTGCTCCAAACTTGTGTGACCTTCTCCCAAAAGTCTGGTCCTTTTGTTTTTCAATAATAGGCACCCAAATTTGTTGTAGGGTATGAGGCTCCTCCTCAACGTACCCTACAATGAGCCTATACCAATCAGCAATATAACATTGTCCCAATACTCATGGAAGACACCCTTGTTCGGGTTGCAACCTGCCTTTGTTTCTTGTGGATGAGTTAGGAAAGTACTCCTAGGCCTGTTGAACCATCCAATAAGCTCTCCAACTCACTAAGACCCTGTATAGGGAAACCAAGCCCCAAATGAATACCCACTTGCAATCTTTTATAAGATCCAATGCGTCCCCTTACCCTCGAATACAACATGTCATTAGAATACTCAAGTAATAAATCTTACAAGTCATGGGATCAATGGGGCACTTCATGGTAACATGCCCTTCCATAATGGGGTATGGCATGTACAAGTGTCTCCAAGTTCAATAGGGGGTTAACCAAGGACCCTATTAAGTGATTTCAACCTTTAAAGGGGGTGACATGTCCATGGTACATCCTTTAGGTGGTAGGTGGCAAATGATATAATAATGGAATGGAGTGGGGATCAGGGGAGTCATCCAGACCACATGTCAAGGTTCATGGGTAGCTATAATAAGGGAAGCCCACAACTGGGTATGTGAGTGTAGGAGGGGGGAAATTGTGGTACATGAGTTTGCCTTGGACTTCATATGCCTTTTGCCTTTTCTTGATTTTTCTTCATAACTGCTTAGGGTTCCAAGGGGCGAGATCATGATGTGTAATATGTAGCAGTGGATAGCCCCTTAAGGTGGGGCAGTTCATCGCCCACCAGGGGTTGGGACAATCATGGGTTCCTTAATGATATAGGGGGCTCATCTAGGGCCCAAAGGAACCAGGGTGATGGCCATGGATAAGGGGTATATCTCATGTTTGGCTTTTGCCGACGCGCTAAATTTGCATCAACCTTCGGGGCATCTTTCCAGGCCTGGCCCAAGGTGTGGACAAGGGGAGGGGGAGGCTAACTCTTGGTGGACCTAGTGGATACATGTGGACTCAGATGGGAAAATAGATGAATGGGGCTAAAATGAGTGGAACGGGAGTGACGTAGGTGGTATCGAGAAGCAGGACCAAGCAATCAAAATCAAGATTTCTCAGGTAGTGCCAAACCAAAAGCAAAATGGTTAGTAAAGGAGATCCCATGGGACTAGGATACAAGGGTAACCATGAAATTGGGCAGTGGATACAAGAATACAAGCCTAACCCACTCTTTTCGCCGAATCCCCTCACCAATTCATGCCCAAAAGTGCCCATGACAAGTAAAGAAAATTACTCAACTATACCAATGAAAAACCATACCTCTGGGGTCGGGAGGCCCACATTCAAACATACATTCATAACAGAGTGGCGAGGGACTACATGGTTGGCTCAAGTGGCGTAGAAAATGGCACATTGAGCTATCTGGGGGTTGCAAGGGGCTACTTGCTGCTGAGCTGGGGACTATCTAGGAGAAACTTTTTCTCCTATATGCATGAAGCACAGATGGTGGGTAACGAAGTTCAAACTGTATATTTTAAAGGGGCCAAAATTAAATTTTCAAGATTGATTATTTTGGGATCTAGGCCGCATCTTTGAGTGAAAAATTTGAATTTTCGTAATTCGTCATATCACTGAGAATAAAGTCCGGAGCAGATTTTTATTGATCTGCTTACCCATAGCTTAGAGGCCAAAATCACAAGGGCAAATTCTTCATCTTCTTGGAGAGAGTCGAGCCAAATCTTTGAGACAAAATTAGCATTTTGATTAAGGGTAAAATTCAAAAATTAGAAGTCAAATTTGCTAGCATTGTCAATTTGGTCAGCTGAGGCTGCATTTCATCTCCAGAAGGATCGAGGGTTTTAGATGCCATACTCCCACGAAATTTACGAAAATCCATCAACAAAAGACCAAGATATTCATTGTGCGGGGGCCAAATTATTGATGGTGACATTTATTATGCTGTAATGATTGCAACTGAGAAATTTGGAACAGAGAGGCAGGCATTAGAGCAAACATTCAAGGGGCCGCCTCTCGTATAATTGGAAGTGTGACACATATAAGTGTAGCCAAAATTGACCCTAGACCAAAGCCACAAATGAAATCTATCTGTTTGCAACAGAAATTACTGTTTGTGTGTGTGACGTTGCATTGAAGAGGCAGAAGGCACTGGAGTATGCTACAAATTTATTAAGAAAAGAAAAGGAAAGACAGAAACTTTGGGCTGAGTGCAAGCGAGCTGCAGTACAGTCTTGGTCATCATTCGTCATAAATTTAGGGAAAGATAGAAGGCATCGTTAATATTTTATCACATTAATAAATAAGGGTGTATCAACTATGGACCCCAAAGGCTGAAATATTGCATCATATAGGAAGACCGGATACCTGGGGACTGATAATTTTTATCCTGATTTAATATCTCACTAGGCCGCATCATGATGGCTCATCATTTCAGAACCATTTCTTAATTTTCCCAACTATGTCTATAAGGGAAAGGACCGAATCCATTGAAGTTTACAACATTAATTCATGAAGAGGGTTGAGTAATAGGTGCTTGATGGTGACCATCCCAGAAAAAGGATTCGCTGGTTGTTATGCTCTAGATCTAAGCCTCACCCAGAATCGCATCCATTATTCCTGTATCAGCTCCCAAGCAGTAAATTCAAGTTTGTCCTTGGTGTTGAAAATTCCAGACTGGCTGGGTACGTTACAATATACTTCAGAGGTTAGTAGAGTAATCAGAGGTATAGCTTCAGCATTCATCTTTCGGGGTATGAGGCTACAACATTTGGTTTTTAGAGGACAAATTCACAACGAAGTATTCACTTCAACCAGTGGACAAAATTTCTGTGAATTAAATCCTTGTGTTGGGCCAAAGAATATTCAGCATTCAGTCCCTGTTGGCAACACATTATTTCACATTCAGATCAGACCAAGGTCGTGTTGCAACTTGTTGAAAAGACCGAGTTTTTGGCATGCTACCTGAGTTGAATACTGTAGCAGAGGAAGTCAACAGAGAAGCAGTCCCAGGTTCTTGCATATTCTTCCTTCTAATTCTATCTTTGAAATTCTTATCAATTATGATCTCAAATGATTTGAAGAAATTTGTTTACAACTGTACAACGGTTGTGAGCCTTATATCTTATACCAACCTGAGTCATGTAATAGGTGTTGAGTGGGAATAATGTATGATGCCTGTGTTGTCAGCAAGAATAGAGTAGAGTTGGAATTTGGTATGTGGTCAGAGAGTTAAGTCTTATTCATATGTACGTCAGTAAGATACCCTGTTGAACATTTTATTGAGTCAAAAACTGCCTACTGTAGTAGTCAAATGCCCATTTTTGTTCTGGAAAATAGTCATATGTAGGCAGATTTGAGGGAAGAAATTGATGGGCATGCCTTGTACTAGTTACTATATTGAGAGGTTGAAAGTTGTTTGAACTCTGTTGTCGCACAGATTGTCACGACAACACTTAGACTGGGGGCTGTCACCTTGTTCCCCGATCCCTCTGTTTAAGCCATCTCCCAAGGCTAAGCGGGGTAGACCCTATGGGATAAGAGAAGACAAACTGTGGACCTGTTGGGTTGGGAGACACAACAAGGCGATTTAGCACTTGATTGATTTAGAAATTAATGTACGAATGCCTTATGGAGTTAATGATTAAATGATTATTTATCAAAAGCTGCAGAAACATGAACTTTATAATTCCATGATTAACAATCATTTATCATCAAATAACCCAAGCAAAGATTAATTTTGCCAGATGCGAGATAATCAATAAATGCACAATGCCTTGACAATATTCCAGCAATTAAATTTCTAAAGAATGAATGCTTTAAACAACCACGAAATTTAAATGCTGACCAGATTTCAAATAGTTAATCTCCAGATATAAACATTTAAGCACATTTAACTATACCACAACAGAAAAAAGACTTTAAAAGGAATTTCCATTTTTTAATTAGTCTCTTTTAAGAAAATTTTAATTTTTTAAATATTTTTTTATAATTTTTTGAATATTTTTTTTTTATAATTTTAAGAATAAAATAAAACAAAACTAAAGTTTGAATAAATAAAATCTAAACTAAAGTCTAATCTAAAATCTAAAAGGAACTTTTTGATGCCTTTTTTATATTTTTTATATTTTTAAATGAAACAAAAATGAACAAAGAAAAAATGCCTAATTCTAAACTAGATGAAACTTAAAATATACACAAAATGAAATCTAAAATTAAAAAATCTAATTCTAAAGAAAAAAGAAACAACAAAAAAAAAGAAAACAAAGCTAAACTAAGTCCTAAACTAGACTATGGGCTAAACTAATAAAACAAAATCTAAGCTTAAATTTATTTATTAAATTAAAAAAAAATCAAAATAGAAGTACTAAGATCTAAAGAAAGCTAAAATCTATTCTAAATTAAAAAAAAATAAAAATGAAAAGAAACCTTTTTATTTTTTTAAACCATTTATGATTTTTTACGTTCTTTATTTTTTATCATTTATGATTTTTATTATTAAATAAAAATATAATCTAAAGCCTAAATCAAACAAAATATAATCTAAAGCCTAAAACTAAACCAACATCGAAATTTTTACAAACTAACCTAAGCTAAATAGGAAAAGCACTATACATATGAAATCAAATAAGTTACGCTGAAATAAAATTAACCCTAACCATGAAAACCCAAAAAATCATAATAAAATTAAAAAAAAAAATTGAATGTTTGGTTATGCTGCAGATACGCGGATGAGAAGAAAAAAAAAAGTTGCGTAGAGAAGAGCTGAGTCAGACAGTGGAATGAAGGAGGTTGAAGGCTGAAAAGAGCGCAGGTGGAGGGCGCAACAGGGATGGCTGCGTGGATGGCTCAGCTGCGTGGTGAAAATGGATATTGCGTGAAGGTTATATCGCAGTAGCAAGGGGACTACGTGAGATGGACAACTAGCAGCCTGGAGAACGCAAGTCAGAGGGACGGTTTGGAGCTGGCAACAAATGAAGGATGGATGCAGAAGCTTGAGCGATGCAGCGTAAGAAATGGCACAGTCTGAAGTAGTTAGGACGTTGGAGAAATGACTGTGTAGATGATGATGGCTGCGTAGAGATGCGTGGAGAAAAGAGGGAGGTTTTTCTGCTGCATGGAGAAAGCTGGACAACAATGGCAGAAAATGACCAGGCAGCGCGCAGAAAGGTGTTCAGATCCGGATAGCATAAAAAAATTTGAGCTTTTTCTGTTAGAAAATAAAAAATTTCCTTGAGCGGCAGAAAAACTGAAACCTTTAAAGCCTTCCTGCTTCAGATTGCATAATGGAACCTTGAAAAATTTCTCAAAACCTGTACCTGCAACCTGCAATGGCAAAAACAAAAAAGAACACCCAAAACTAATGTGCAAGAAACAAAACTGAAAACCCTAAACCAGCTAAATAATTACAGTATTTACAAACTGAAGGCTCTAGATAGCTAAATTTATTGTTACGTCACAGAAATATTTTCAGAATTTAAATTTAATGTGAGATGCTTCAGAAAAACCCTTCATGCATTCATAACATTTTTTCAAATGATAAGCCCAAGATCAAAACTGGCTGGGCTCTTTCATAAAACACAATCTGGGAGTTGGCTAGTTCAGCCGAGAACTTCCCCTAGCGCCCGATAAAATTAAGGATATCCTGCACAGCTTAAATTAACTATTAAAGTAGAGGGAGAAAACAACAACGAAATTCAGATCAAATGGAGATACCTGCCATTATATTTCATAATCTAAACTGTCATTCAAACCCCAGAGATCAGACAAGATACCTGTGCCTAGATCAATTTTCATCAAGCTATTATCAATGGCTGAAACTAAAATTATGCAGAAAAGTAAAACATCTTACAACATTTTCAGAAGAGAAACACTAGCAAGATTTTTAACCCCAAAGTCTTTCTTTATTGCACAAAAAATGACTACAAGAAAGCTTTTTTTAGCACCAGACTCTAAGATCCAATGATCTCAAATGACCCCTAACACCCTATTTAAAGGAAAAATTCCCAACGACTAGTTCGAGTGATCCATGTCAAAATGATCTCGATCATCGATGAGGATCAAAATCCGTTTTAATCTCATCCGTTGAATTTTTAAATGCATTAAAAAATTAAAATTTTGCATTTATTTACTAAAAAATTTGACTTATTATTATTTTATTAATTTTTTAATTTTATTTTTTATTATTTATATCTTTTATTTTTTTATTGTTTTTTTATTTTTTATTTTTGGATCTTCGAACTTCGCCTTTGGAAAAATCACCTAGGACCTAGGACTTAGGACTTATGAGGGGATTAAAACATTTTCTAACCCTTAAGACACTTTACATCATGACTTTTACAATTTTACATCTCAAGGGGGAAAACCCATTTGACATAGACCCCCATAGACCACCCAGTTCTGCGACAAATATAATCTAGCAGATCAAGTAATTTGAAATAACCTAACCAAATAATTAGGATTATTTACAAATTACTTTTACATAGACTCAAAGCACACTAGGATTCCCCTAAGATTCTAATGACAATTCATTCTGGCTTTGGGGTTAGGCTGAAGGAAAACTCTACCAATCATGGTTTGGTGAGACAAAAAACCTTCTGGAACGTAGATTATCACTAGAAAATTAGGTTTGCCTAGGCAGTTTACATACATGACTCAGATCTGCTAAGATTATTTACAATTTACACATGCAAACTGAGTTTACAACATAACATGATCGAGCTGATGATGACAGTCGAATGGCACGGACACATTGATCAAGCGCTATCCCTTTTGCGAAAAAAGTGGGTGTACTGCTATGGGTAGTTGACACGTAGTGGTCAACATCTGGCTCTACTTGGGGACACGTTGTTGCACTATAGGAATGTGAGAATCCAGAATCTGCATCCATGCAGCACACGATAAAATATAAGTAGCTTCCATCCAAAAATCATCATATAACATTAAGCATAGGAAAGATATAAGCTCTTCATTTATTAATTAAAAAGTAAATCTAATTCTAAAACAGAAATGAAAATGCTTAGGAGTAGGGTTAGAAATACAGAGGATGCCCCATGGCATCAGATGTGTTCAATATAGTGTATACTAAGCATTTGCCTGCTTTCAGGCAAATCTGCTGGCTGCTTTTCGGATGTGCCATGTCCAATTCTGTATACGGTAGGACTTTTCCCTATCCGAAAATTAAGCTACTCGCGGCCGTCTGATGCATCAAATCTTTTTCTCATTTTCTTTTTCTTGCGCTTTCTCTTCGTGGCGGGCTGTATCACTGATGACATGGAACTTTCTGCTTCAAATATCTCAGATGAAGTATGTAAGATATGAGTGACATGTCTTTCTTCATTCTGCATCTGTCCTGCCAAGGATGATGGATCAATCTCACAGGTGCCATGAGTTATAACTTGATCTTCAATCACAGGTGGATTAACCGTGTGAGCATCAACCTTATTATTAATTTCCCTTTTATCCAGGTCACCTTCAATTATCCACTTTTCAATGGAACAAAGGACCTCATAATAAGATGGAGCTTGCTGTAACAGATAAGGAGGCTCCTGATCTATTGACGTTCCTTGGTTTCTTTCATCCTCTGACCGCTGTTGAAATTTCTGAACCTGTATTTTAATGGCATCTATCTGACTAGAGTGTTCAACCTTCATAGCATTGATTTCCCTGGCATGGTCTTCTTCCATATCTGTTATTAATTTATCGTTCTTTTCCCTTATGGTCATCAAGCAATGCTGCATAGAGTTTATCTCTTCCTTATGATTTGCTTGCATGGTAGCCAATTGATTATTATGATCGAACGTCATGATAGTCATTTCTTCATCCATAGTTAATAACTTGTTTTGCATAGAATTAATTTCCCTATCATGATTAGCTTTCATGGTCGTCATATTTTCCTCTAAGCCTGATAACTTGCTTTGCATAAAATTAATTTATGTGTCATGATTAGCCTTCATGGCCTCAATTTCCTCAGCAAGCTGATTTTGCATGATCTCTATCTCCGTATTACATTTTTCCAGGTGGGTGCATAAAGTTCTCACATCATTGGCGTAATTAGTTTGATTGATCTCCATATTTTTTACCAGCCGCATTAGTTCTTGTATAATTTGCTTTTGATCTTCCTTTTCATTGTCAACACTAATTTTCTAATTTGTCCCTGCTTTTCCACTATCATGGATTTGATCTGCAATGGTACAGGTGGATGGCACATTCTGATATGAAGAATTGTCTTGAAGTCTTTCATCGACAGTTGACCTTTTATAAGATTACTTTCATTCTGTTGCACAATTTTAGGGGCACAAGGTGAGCTATCTGGATCACCATATCTATCTTTAAAAGCATCGACAATGTCTTCTAAATAAGTGAAAGAATCCTTAGGACAATTGTTAAACCAATTCAAAGCATCACCCTCTAAAGAAAGGACAAAAAGACGCATCTTGACATCTTCATGATTATATTGAGGGGGTCTATAATATATGATCATTATACGAGTAAACTTGCCTAGATGCTTTTTAACAGCGATTGAATCACCACTCGAGAACAAAGGTAATTTAGAAATGACCACTTCTAGAAAATCGTGGAGAACATCAGTAAAATGACATGGTTTAAACGAATAATCCATGATGAATAACGAGGGATCAAATGGATGATAGAAAGAGATCTCTGCTCAAGAAAATCAAGAGATGAAAGAAGTGGAGTTGCCACTTGAACAATGAATCTAATTCTAGGATCCAAAAAGAAAGCAACAAGCAGATATGAGGGAGGCTTCTTGTCTGGGAAAAATAAAAGAAATAAAATGGAGTCGCCACCCAAACAAGAAACGAACTGAAGAGAAGTCGTTGATATGATGAAAGATAAGGCGATGAAAAGATGCAAATGATGCCAAAAAATGTTAAATCTGCCAGCTCAAATAAGAGATGAGAAAGATGAAAGAATGATGAGAAATGAGAAGATGAATGTCGTTGAAACGTTAGGGACAGAAAAACTCCTTCCCCGGCAACAGCGCCAAAAAATGTTGTCGCATAGATTGTCACGACAACGCTCAGACCGGGGGCTGTCACCCTGTTCCCCGATCCCTCCGTTTAAGCTGTCTCCCGAGGCTAAGGGGGGTAGACCCTATGGGATAAGAGAAGACCAATTGTGGACCAGTTGGGTTGGGAGACAAAGCAAAGCGATTTAGCACTTGATTGATTTAGAAATCAATGTACCAAGTGCCTTATGGAGTTAATGATTAAATTATTATTTATCAAAAGTTGCAGAAACATGAACTTTATAATTCCATGATTAACTGTCATTTATCATCAAATAACCCAAGAAAAGATTAATTCTGCTAGATGCGAGATAATCAATAAATGCACAATGCCGTGACAATATTCCAGTGATTAAATTTCTAAAGAATGAATGCTTTAAACAACTATGAAATTTAGATGCTGACCAGATTTCAAATAGTTAATCTCCAGATATAAACATTTAAGCACATTTAACTATACCACAACTGAAAAAAGACTTTAAAAGGAATTTCCGATTTTTAATTTGTCTCTTTTCAGAAATTTTTAATTTTTTAAATATTTTTATTTTTAATTTTATTTATTATTATTATTTTTATTATTATTTCTTAAGAATAAAATAAAACAAAACTAAAGTTTGAATAAATAAAATCTAAACTAAAGTCTAATCTAAAATCTAAAAGGAACTTTTTGATGCCTTTTTTATATTTTTTATATTTTTAAATGAAACAAAACTGAACAAAGAAAAAATGCCTAATTCTAAACTGGATGAAACTTAAAATATACACAAAATGAAATCTAAAATAAAAAAATCTAATTCTAAAAAAAAAAAAAAAACTAAACTAAACTAAGTCCTAAACTAGACTATGGGCTAAAATAATAAAACAAAATCTAAGCTTTTTTTTTTTCAAATTAAAAAAAAAAATCAAAATTGAAGTACTAAGATCTAAAGAAAGCTAAAATATATTCTAAACTTAAAAAAGAAGAAGAAAAAAAAACCTTTTTATTTTTTTAAACCATTTATGATTTTTTATATTCTTTATTTTTTATGATTTATCATTTTTATTATTAAATAAATCTAAAAATGATCTAAACTTAAATCTAAATCAAATATAATCTAAAGCCTAAAACTAAACCAACATTGAAATTTTTACAAACTAACCTAAGCTAAATAGGAAAAGCATTATACATATGAAATCAAATAAGTTACGCTGAAATAAAATTAACCCTAACTATGAAAATCCAAGAAATCATAATAAAATTAAAAAAAAAATCGAAGGTTTGGTTATGCTGTTGTTTGCAAATATGCAGATGAAAAGAAAAAATAAGGCTGTGCAGAGAAGAGCTGAGGTAGGCAGCGGAATGAAGGAGGTTGAAGGCTGAGAAGAACGCAGGTGGAGGGAGCAGCAGGGATGGTTGCGTGGATGGCTCAGCTGCGTGGTGAAAATGGATATTGCGTGAAGGTTATATCGCAACAGCAAGGGGACTACGTGAGATGGACAATGAGCAGCCTGGAGAACACAAGTCAGAGGGATGGTTTGGAGCTGGCAACAAATGAAGGATGGACGCAAAAGCTTGAACGATGTAGCGTAAGAAATGACACAGAGTGAAGCAGTTAGGAAGCTGGAGAAATGACTGCGCAGATGATGACGGTTGCGTAGAGATGCGTGGAGAAACGAGGGAGGTTTTTCTGCTGCATGGAGAGAGCTGGACAACAGTGGCAGAAAATGACCAGGTAGCTCGTGAAAAGGTTTGCAGATCCGGATAGCATAAAAAAATTTGAGCTTTTCTGTCAGAAAATAAAAAATTTCCTTGAGCGGCAGAGAAACGGAAACCTTTAAACCCTTCCTACTTCAGATTGCATAATGGAACCCTGAAAAATTTCTCAAAACCTGTACCTGCAACCTGCAATGGCAAAAAAAAAACACGCAGAACACCCAAAAATAATATGTGCAGGAAACAAAACTGAAAACCCTAAATCAGCTAAATAATTACAGTATTTACAAACTGAAGGCTCTAGATAGCCAGATTTATCGTTATGTCACAGAAATATTTTCAGAATTTTAATTTAATGTGAGATGCTTTAGAAAAACTCTTCATGCATTCATAAAAAAATTTCAAATGATAAGCCCGGTATCAAAATTGGCTGGGCTCTTTCAGAAAACACAATCCGGGAGTTGGCTAATTCAACCGAGAACTTCCCCTAACGTTTAGTAAAATTAAGGATACCTGCACAGCTTAAATCAACCATTAAAATAGAGGGAGAAAACAACATTGAAATTCAGATCATATGGAGATACTTGCCATTATATTTCAGAATCTAAACTGTCATTCAAACCCCAGAGATCAGACAAGATACATGTGCCTAGATCAATCTTCATCAAGCTATTATCAATGGTTGAAAATAAAATTATGTAGAAAAATAAAACATCTTACAACATTTTCAGAAGAGTAACACCAACAAGATTTTCAACCCCAAATTCTTTCTTTATTGCACAAAAAATGACTACAAGAGAGCTTTCTTTAGCACCAGACTCTAAGATCCAATGATCTCAAATGACCCCTAAGACCCTATTTAAAGGAAAAATTCCCAACGGCTAGTTCGAGTGATCCATGTCAAAATGATCTCGACCGTCGATGAAGATCAAAATCCCTTTTAATCTCATCCGTCGAATTTTTAAATGCATTAAAAAATTAAAATTCTGCATTTATTTACTCAAAAATTTGACTTATTATTATTTTTTTAATTTTTTAATTTTATTATTTTTAAAATTTTATTTTTTATTATTTATATCTTTTTTTTATTGATTTTTATTTTTTATTTTTGGATCTTCGAACTTAGACTTTGGAAAAATCACCTAGGACCTAGGACTTAGGACTTATGAGGGGATTAAAACATTTTCTAACCCTCAAGACATTTTACATCATGACTTTTACAATTTTACATCTCAAGGTGGGAAACCCATTGGACATAGACCCCCATAGACCACCCAGTTCTGCGACAAATATAATCTAGCAGATCAAGCAATTTGAAATAACCTAACCAAATAATTAGAATTATTTACAAATTACTTTTACATAGACTTGAAGCACACTAGGATTCCCCTAAGATTCTATCGACAATTCACTCTGACTTTGGGGTTAGGCTGAAGGGAAACTCTGCCAATCATGGATTGGTGAGACAAAAAACCTTTCGGAACGTAGATTATCACTAGAAAATTAGGTTTGTTTAGGCAGTTTACATACATGACTCAAATCTACTAAGATTATTTACTATTTACACATGCAAACTGGGTTTACAACATAACATGTGTTATATACCTAGGGGGGATAATATGGGGTACCAAGGGAGGTATCAAAGTGCTAAAATTGGCAACCAGGGAAAAAATTCATGTGGGTCATCTTATTCATGGCTGATAATATTTTTATTAGATTCCTCTCGTCGAGAGGTGTAGGATTGATATAAAGATCATCCGATTCCGATAAGTATTCATGGAGATATGAATTTATTTTGATTATGGAATTATTATCAAGCCGACTTACAACTCATGTAGGCTTAGAAGCCCAACAGTCGCATTTATTCACCCACCAACGTTGTGTATAAATATAAGAGGACTTTTCCTCATTTGGACTCACTCATCTCATCACATCTCTCTCTCTCTACTGCGCAGATATGAGTCTCTTCTCTACTGCGCTGAAATGGGTCTCTCTCTCTCACACATGTGAAGTCGGAAGCTGTTGAATTTGAAGCTGCAACTGCAGAAGTAAAGATTGACTTGCGTGGCCTAGAATATCTCCTCTTTGGAACTGTGATGTAGGTTCATCTGAACCTCCTTTGAAAGCCGCAACTTTTGGTGGTGGAATGAAGTCAATCCGACGAACGGTTTGCAAGATATCGACTGCCCTAGTTTGAAGCCGGAAACTGCTGAAACTGAAGCTGCAACTGCAGAAGTAAAGATTGACTTGTGTGGCCTAGAAGATCTCCTCATCTGGAAGCCGAAAATTTTGGTGGTGGAATGAAGTCAATCCGACTGTCGGTTTGTGAGATATGGTCTGCCCTAGTTTGATAATGAAGCCGCTAATGCTGATGCTACTGATCTAGGGTTTGCTACTGCTGATATGAATAAGATTTATTGTACTATTTCTCTCTGTTGAATTATTGAAGATAAAAGAAGATTTGATCAAAGGGTTTCCCCACGCATTGTGGGGTTTGTCCCTGGCTAGCCGCCACATCTTGTGTCTCTTGTCTTGGCTTGTTTTCTGTCAATCGTTTAATGTTCTATCTGCACTTTACTTTATGTACATGTGATTGCTAATCGGTGGAATATAATAAGAAAAAGAAGTAAACTGTTATAAACATAGAACATACCATAATTTAACGCCAAGGTAATAATGTAATAATGGGATGGGCCATAGTAATAAATAAGGTGGTTAACCCATATCATGTAAAGAACCACAAGTAGTTAATAATAATGTAATGGGCCCATGGTATTAGTTTGATGGTATGAGAGAACCATGGTAATGATCCATGGTATTGTATGTATGAGGCCTATATAGAGGCTAGAGACTGCACATGGGAGACAGTGAAGGAATATTGTATGAACAGGCATATGGCTTGTGGAGTGTTCTCCTTCCTTAAGGAGTGAATGTATGGTGTTGCCATACCTTAAGGGTTTGATCAATAAAGTGAATCATTTCTATCTTGTTATTCTTGGGTTATTTACATTATCATGTATTTCTGGGTTAGATCTATAACAAGTGGTATCAGAGCTATAACAAGTGGTATCAGAGCTACAACAAGTGGTATCGGAGCACTTTCTTGGGCACAAAAGTGGAGATTTTTTTTTTTTGCAGGGTTTCAGGGGCAGCGAGTTGCAGATCAGATCTATACATTTTGGTGTAAAATCTGCAAAATCTAATTGCAGATCTGTATTCTTTGTGAAAAAATAGCCAATTTCAAAAAAACAATCAGTTGAATCGTAGTCCGGATGAAGGAGATATCGCTGATCTAAAAATCAGTGGGGTTGCAGACAATTTTTCAGGGCAGCGCGTTTGCAGCGCAGATCTTGACATCTTGGTGCAAGATCTGCAAAATCTAATTGTAGATGTGGAATCTCTGTGAAAAAATACCTAATTTAAAAAAAAAATCAGTGGAATCGGAGTTCGGATGAGGGAGATATCGTTGATTTAAAATCAGCTCTTTTTGCAGAAATTTTGGTGACGACGGGAGAGTTGCAGCGCAGATCTGGAATTCTAGTGTCTGGATCAAGATTTCTATCACATGGGCAGATGCAGAATGATTGTTCCATTTCTGAAAACAGGTCATAATAAGGATTCTGAGCAATATTGACGAAATTGTGACAATTTCAAATTTTCGCCCAGTAAGTGAATTTTTCTCAAACCCTCTTCATGGAAAAGCTATATTTTACAGGGAAAGATGATGGTCCTACTATTGAAGAATTCATACAGAGATACAAGTCCACACATGGGACACATTGGAAGATTCCAATGCTGATTAATATGACAGATGAGGCTCAAAAATGGAATCTATCACTTGACTACAAGCAGTTGATCAAACTTTCAGATGCAGAATTTGAAAAAGTCTTTTTGGACAAATGGTCTCGGGCTAGAAAAAAGGAGAATGAGACACATAAGGGGTTAATTGCTACGGGTGTCTCCTTATTGCAGGTTCATGGATTGATTCAGAAGGAGAAAATCATTGTTTCTATAAATCCTAGTTGCAAGCATAATTTCATCAATGTTAATTTGGCAAAAAAATTGCAAGTTCCAACAAAACACATTGAAAATACACAGGTTGATGATGAGAATGTTCAAGTGTACAAGGATTTGAAGATTTCTATGGATAAGTATGTGTTGCATAGTGATTTTTATGCTTCAAATATGGATAACATAGATGTTGTTTTGGGATACCCTTGGATGGAATCAGTGGGTACTATCAATATTAATGTACAGAAGAAATTCCTGAAGCTTTGGTATAAAAAGAAGAAAATTATATTACAGGATATTTCCATTAATAAACAGGTAGAGTGCAAGGAGGCTGAAGCAGAAGATGTTCCAGGGTCTGACATATTAGATGATGAGCTAGTGATGATAGACAATCAAACACAAACAGAGGCGGAAGCAGAAAAGGTTACAAGTGTTGATACATCAGAGGAGGGCTCAGTGGTTGAAGTCATATTGGAAAAGAAGACACCACAACAGGCACCACAGCAGGATGAATTAAAGAAAAAGACACCGTGGGTTAAAACTTCAACATATCATCACACACATCACCCCGCAAGAAAACAACCAACAAGATGGCAACCAACTAGCCACAAGGACAACAACCCCCGTATGAAGGATTGCAAGGAGCCTAGATCCACCTACTACACATCAACACAGAAGAGCTGCCACGGTCAACTTCCATCTCAAGCGAGCGAGGCACCAACGAGATCGAGGGTTCACCTTTCTCTTGGATGGCTAGATGCACGTGGATGGTACCAGTGGACTACTCTTTTGAGTAGATCTTATTATTTGTGTTCTTACCATGTTTCAGGGACGAAACATGCTTAGGGGGGTGGAATGTTATATACCTAGGGGGGATAATATGGGGTACCAAGGGAGGTACCCAAGGTAATAATGTAATAATGAGATGGGCCATAGTAATAAATAAGGTGGTTAACCTATATCATGTAAGGGGCCACAAATAGTTAATAATAATGTAATGGGCCCATGGTATTAGTTTGATGGTATGAGGGGACCATGATAATGATCCATGGTATTGTATGTATGAGGCCTTTATAGAGGCTAGAAACTCCACATGGGAGACAGTGAAGGAATATTGTATAAACAAGCATATGGCTTGTGGAGTGTTCTCCTTCCTTAAGGAGTGAATGTATGGTGTTGCCCTACCTTAAGGGTTTGATCAATAAAGTGAATCATTTCTATCTATTTCTATCTTGTTATTCTTGGGTTATTTCCATTATCATATATTTCTGGGTTAGATCTATAACAAGTGGTATCAGAGCTATAACAACTGGTATCAGAGCTACAAGAACATGATCGAGCTGATGATGACAGTCGAATGGCATGGACATGTTGATCAAGCGCTATCCCTATTGCGATAAAAGGGGGTGTACTGCTATGGGTGGTTGACACATAGTGGTCAACAAAGTCATTGCCATGTACTGTTAGAATCCTTATATCTTTGGAGTTTTTGAAACATCTCATAAGCCAACACAACAACACCTCAATGGACTATGATATAGACAAGAAAACTAGGCGGAACAACAGACCCTTTTCTAGGAAAGTGCACAATATGCTCCAACAAAATTATCTGAGGGATTTACAAAGGGAGAAAGAAGTGGGGAGTTGGCTTTTCATACTTGGGTCAGATTTAAAAGCTGGAAAATCAGGAGAGGACCTCACATTGGAAGAGCTGGAACACTATCTTTCCAAGGTGGGTCAATTTGATTGGAGTTTAAATTGGGCTCTAGAACCAGCTATGGTTGCATTGGTACAAGCCATATTCTTGGAGCATCTGAGGGGAAAAAAGGGGCTTATCATTGCATGAAGTTTCAACAATATTTTGAGGATAGTAGCACCCTTTCCTCCCTATAATGATGATATCATGGAGAGGGTCTTTCAGTTGATTGTGGAACGCTATTCGGGACTGCATGATACCCAAAGCTCAAACTTTGATAGAAGACTCAATTCTAGGTGCAATGCCCAAAATCAGATCCTACGTAGTCATGCTTGATCTAGAACAGGATGATCTGATCCTTCAGATGTGCCAATTCTTCTTCACCAACATCAGAGAGCATCACCCTAAGGAGGTAAGAGCCAACATGCAATATATCTTATCTTCATTATTAGTTGAGGGTGACATCATTCGCAAGCAACTACAAACCAAATTGCTAGCCATTTGATGGAAGATGCAGGTTGTCTCACCAACTGCCTATGAGCTAGCCAAAAGGGTGGTTGAGCAAAACATGAGGTTGTTCAGAAGTCAGCTAACCCAAGAGGAGATGTGAAGGATTTGTGGCGACCAACCATGCAGTAGGAATGAGTTGAGGAGAAAAGGTCTTTGCGTCACCTGCAAGAAGCCTTGGGGACTTGATCACTCATGCTTGTGAAAATTTCATCTATCACAGTAACTGGAAATTAGTTTCCTAATTATTAATTTATTTAACAATTTATTTGTTGTCCTCTACAGAAAAATACCAAATAATTTGCACTGTCATTTTCACAAATAAACTGCGGAAGAAAATAGTGCTGGAAACTGAGAAAATACTAGCACACACACACACATAAAATTTTACACAGTTATTTTTGGTCCCCGGAAAACCCAACTTGGGAAAACCGATGCAGCAATTGAGGGTTTTATTATTAAGCAATAGTGAAATTTTGAGTACAATCTATGGAATTCCAACTAGAAATCCAAACAGCAAGTATTTGACAAAAATAATTAGAGAGAAAATTCTCTCATCCCACTAGCAATCGCGACAATGGATTCTCTAGAAAAACTAGTCGTCCAAAACCCAGCGTAGGCCTTCCGCGCAGCCCTTGCGTTTCCTCTCACACGTGTGGCTCGAATTTGCCTCTGAGCAAGCTGTCTAGCTTGTCTCTGCTACTGGAAGTGACTCTCCGACCCTCTGGAAGACTTTCTCAGCCTCTGGAAATTGAATTGACTTCCTACCCAGCTAAATCAAACTGCTTTGCTTCAGCTACTGTGCAGTCCCTGCGCTGCTTCTGCATGGATTACTTCTGTCACTTGTTGTTGCCTCTCCAGATCTGGAAAGCTTCCTTCGGATCACTATCCCTACCCCTCACTGTCTTTGTTTTGATTTATGACTCTCCGACAACTATTGCTGCTCTTTGAAAATCGAGCTACCAAGGAAATCAAACTGCTCAAGTGTATTCTCCAAGTGCCCATTGACTTCTTCCTATAATCCTTTGTTGGGACTCCAATGACCAAGATTAAATCTTAATCAAAGGCTAGGATCATCTTGAAGTCGATTTGTGTGAGTTTCTAGATTATTCTCACCTTGAATTAATTAATTATGATTAATTAACTAGTTTTCCTAAGTTTAGACTTAGGAAACATTAAAAAATTGGTTAATAATCTAATTAACCCATTTCTAGGTGGAATTTTCAAAAACGATTTCTGGGTTTTGGAGATCTCATGCATTCTAGCCTCTCCACCAAATTTCGTGTCTAGAACACATCTGATGCTACAAAAACTAACACTCCCTCTTAGCGAGGACTATGTTCTAGTGCTGAACATCCTACCACAACACTCTGTCTCTGTATCATCCTCTGTCACGCTGCTGATGTCTCGCTGTTGCTGCCCATCAACTACAACGCAACTATGATGTTGCATCTGTGTTGATGCTGACACCACCATATTGTTGCCAACTTTGCATCTGCACTACAATTCCCTCTCATTTGTTGCTGCTACAACTGCAACTACGGAACTTAGAAGCATCCAAAATACTGAAACATTTGTGTTCAGTATGATGCACCTATCTCTTGAGTCCTGAATACTTCTAGCATCTACAATGTCGAGGAATAATCTGTGTCGCTGCTAACTTTGCACTGAGCCACCTACTTTGCTGTCAACACTGCACTGCGTTCCTCAACATTTGACTGCTACTAGTATGCAACTATCAACTACTACGCAACTATGATGTTGCATCTGTGTTGATGTTGACACCACCATACTGTTGCCAACTCTGCATCTGCACTACAATTCCCTCTCTTTTGTTGATGCTACAACTGCAACTACGGAACTTAGAAGCATCCAAAATACTGAATCATCTGTGTTCAGTATGATGCACCTATCTCCTGAGTCCTGAATACTTCTAGCATCTACACTGTCGAGGAATAATCTGTGTCGCTGCTAACTCTGCACTGAGCCACCTACTTTGCTGTCAACATTGCACTGCGCTCCTCAACATTTGACTGCTACTAGTATGCAACTATCACTCTGGTACTGACTGCATCAACTTCCACTAATAAATCCTGCTACTGAATACTGTGGGCCCTCTTAGCAAGGTAATGATCCATGAGATGGACTCCTTAAGGACCCTTCCCACTCTTTGTAGCTCTCTGGGGCTACAACACTGGATCACCCCACCTAACTCCTAGAGGTATGTATGCAAACATAGTAAACTCTAACTCTAGCCTAGAGGAAGCTTGTCTATTCGTCGATGTTGCCTACTGGTCCTGCTTCTCCCATTTGTCCTTCTTCTTAAGACGACACTGCGTGTTGTAGTGACCAAATTCACCACACCTGAAGCACTTGACCTTCGACAGGTCCTTATTCTTGTTCCGCTCCCCCTACCTCTGAATGGGACCCTTCGATGTGAGGGCCACATTCTCCTGCTCCTTCACACCCTTTGATCCGCTGCTACTGTTGCCACTAATGAAGCTCTTTAGATGAGATCGCCTCAACTCTTCTTGTTGTAAGTTAGACCACATCTTGTCCCATTTTGGTATCTTGTCTCTGCCCAATATACTTTGAACAAAGACTTACCAATCCTTCTAGACACTGCTCAATGATAACTACACTAGCTCTATTGGTTGAGGCGTTGCCCCAACAAGTGCAAGTCAATCTAGGACCCCCTGAATCCTGGTGAAGAAGAGATCTATTCCTTCCACTTTTTGCATCCTGATGCATCTAAGCTTTTCTTCCAAAAGCTTCTATTGCTCAGAAGTACCCTGATATAGTTGGGTGAGAGCATCCCACATCGGTTTGACAATATCCTTGCTAGATATATGCGAGACTATATGGTCCTGGACTCCATCTAGGATCAACCGCTTTGCCTTCGTCATTTCCTTATGGTATTCCTTTAGTTGATCCGCATCCTGGGACTTGTGACAACGTTGTCTATGTAGTCCTTCAGGCCATATTCATCTAATAGGAAGGACATCCTGGCCTTCCAGATGACATAGTTAGAGGAACCCTCCAACCTATCCAGATCTCTAAGCCATGTTACAACCATCTCTGAATCTGTCAAAAACTCCCTCTTTCCCTACGCTTGGCTGCTGGTTTTGTTATATGCACTCCCTTTTGGAGTGAGAAAATCTGCACTCAGCTACTACCAATCTGTTGCTGGAAAATCGAACTTTTGAGACTTGAAGTTCCTTGAGAGAAATTTTCCCTCTGTGTATGTTTTTCTCTTCCAACCGACACTGATTTTGTTTCATCAAAACCCTTTGCGTCTAACCAAGGAATCTACTTAGCAAAAATCAGAGTTACCGCTGCGCCCTCTGACTGCTGGAATCACTATCTTGGGAAACTCAACTTTTCTGCAACCTTGCAACTGAAAATCGAATTTCTACCCCAACAATTCAGCTTGCTTGTCAATGATCTGTGCAACATCTAGGAATTTCGGCTTGTTGCTCCCTGAGCTTCCCGGCTGATCACTTACACTCTCATACCATGTGAAAATTTCATCTATCACAACAACTAGAAATTATTTTCCTAATTGTTAATTTATTTAACAATTTATTTGTTGTCTGTTATGGAAAATACCAAATAATTCACACTGTGATTTTCACAAATAAACTGCGGAAGGAAATAACGCTGGAAACTGAGAAAATACTAGCACACACACATAAAATGTTACACAATTATTTTTGGACAAATGCCCCCGAAGAAATCCAACTTGGGAAAACCAGTGCAACAACTGAGGGTTTTATTATTATGCAGTAGCGAAATTTTGAGTACAATCTGTGGATTCCCAACTAACAATCCAAACAACAAGTATCTGACATAAATAATTAGAGAGAAATTTTCTTTAGCCCACCGACAATCTCGACACTGGCTTATTTAGAAAAATTGGTCATCCAAACCCCAGCGTAGGCTCTCTGCGCAATACTTGCACTGCCTCTCAGACATGTGGCTTGAATTTGGCTTTGAACAAGCCGTCTAGCCTATCTTTGCTGCTCGAAGTGACTCTATGACACTCTAGAAGACTTTCCTAGCCTCTGGAAGATGAATAGACTTCCTCCCCAGCTAAATCAAACTTCTCTGCTTTAGCTACTACGTAGTCCCTGCGCTTATTCTGCGTGGATTACTTCTTTCACTTGTTCCTACCTCTTTGGATCTGTAAAACTTCCTCCGGATCACTGTCCTTGCCCCTCACTGTCTCTGCTTTGATTTTTGGCTCTCCGACAACTATTGCTACTCTTTGGAAATCGATCTGCCAAGGAAATCAAACTGCTCAAGTGTATTCTCCAAGTGCCCATCAACTTCTTCTTATAATCCTTTGTTGGGACTCGAACGACCAAGATTAAATCTTAATCAAGTGCTAGGATCATCTTGAAGTCGATCTGTGTGAATTTCTAGATTATTCTCACCTTGACTTAATTAATTTTGAATAATTAAACAGTTTTCTTAAGTTTAGACTTAGGAAACATTAAAAATAGGTTAATAATCTAGTTAAGCCATCTCTAGGTGGAATTTCCAGAAATGATTTATGGATTTAGGAGACCTCATGCATTCTAGCCTATCCACCAAATTTCGTGACTAGAACATATCCGATGCTACAAAAACTAACAATGCTTGGGTGATATAGCAGAGATCATTGAGGTAGATCACGAGGAGGATCCTTCTGACTTTCTAGATGAGGATTCTTCTTTAGTTGAGTCCATGGGTTCTTACGAGGACACCTTTGAGGAGCATGAGTAGTTGTATGGAGTTGTTGACAGCAGCCTAGATATATATTCTTGTGAGCAGTCAGTAGACCCCTTAGGAGACATTCAGGGAGATGGGTCATCCGTGATGATTCAACATCAACAGCATATGGTGGGACATGGGTTAGTTCAGGAGTATGATATACATGATGGGCTTGATTGGCCATATTTAGAGAGTCAGTTGGTGGCTCATGTTGAGCCCATGATGGAGGAGGATGAGCAGGCATCCTTGGTGCCACCCATTGATGAGGTACAGGTAGATGCAGTGGCAACTAGCAACGCTGCAATATTTCCAGGCGATATCCATCCCCAGGAGTACTTGGGCGTGTAGGACAGGTTTCGCACTTATGGGGAGAGAGGTAGGGATTACTAGGCATATCTAGTTGATTGGTTGGGCAAAGCTACATGAGTTGAGTATGGTGCAACATAGTGGACTTCTGCCATATACAGGTATTGGCACGATATTTTTAGCCAAGAGCATAATGTAGTAGGGACCCTTAGACATGAGGAGTACGACATGCCCCAGTTGGCAGTGGGAGGTAGGCCAACAACTTTCCAACACTTTAGGCCTGCATCTACATAGTGGGATTAACCTTGGCCTATGCCAAGACTTGGACTGGAGAGAGGTGATGAGTTGGTATGCGGTTAATAGAGCAATGTTCATAGTCGAAGCTATAGCACAGTGGGAGCCACAAAGCATTGATGCTTGTTCTTGGTGGCATTGGGATCCAAGAGGATTTGTTGATGAGAGGTTTAGTCAGAGATTGGTCTGGGATCTGGGCATGAGTAGTCCGTTCACGGTGGGTCAACATAATGATATAACATCACCCAATGGTTTGTATGGGATCCAAGCATTGGGTCTTAGTTACATTGGGCCACCAAGTTGGTCCATAGGTTTGGATTTCTTGAGGGTAAGAAATCTTGGTAGGAGGATTTGTGATGTTCCTTTTTCTGATGTTCCTCATGACATGGTTAGGATGAACTCTCGGGGTTGGAGGAAGATAGGTCACAGGTGCAGGTTTACTTTATCAGTGGGGCTAGGGGATTTTGGAGATGTTTCATGGGGTTTTGAGGAGTTTCTATGGATCCGATGGCATTCTCTTAGCATACTCCATCATCTTCACAACTTGCCTTTCGTTTTGTTGCATTCCAACAAATTTCGAAAAATAGGGTTCATTTTGGGCCTAACAAAATTAATTACGCTTAAGGTGGCATTCAGAGAGGAATACTTGACAAAAAACCTTAGTGTAATAGCTCGTTGGGACCGGAATGCAAAGACCTACAAGATGGGATGGTTAGAAGTGATTTTCAGTGACTTGAGGAGGCATGGAAAATAATATTTTAATTGAAATAAAAAAAGGGAAATAGGCTCAATGATTAAAATAATAATAAAATAGGAGGTTCTAGAGGGGTCCATCATATTTATAAAATAGGAGGGGGAGGCCATTGGAGGACATGTTGGATTGTTGATATTTTCTACTGATGAGGTTGGATAATTTAGTTCCCAACTTCTCTAGCCTCGGGACAGAAACCCTCGGGTATATTGTTGAGTGTTGGACGAAAACCCCACTCTCCTTAAGGAGACTTCATCTAGGAGTTTCATAGAGCTTTAGGGATATTGGAGTGAAGATCATTCGGGACCTCAATTGGTGCTTCATCGTATTTCAGTTGATTCAGTGGCAACGGTTCTGGAGTTTTGAGGGATCATAATCAACATAGTAGCAGAATATTTGGAGGTCCACTCAACTATTATATTTTCTATTTTGTCTCAGATATTTCCTGTTGTACTTTGCATGCTATATTATAATAAATGAAGCTGAGTCATTCCTTGTGCACATTTTATGATGTTATTTAAGTTTTTGAGTTTACTTCTGCAAATTGTCAATGTATTTGTCGTGCTTGTATAATTTTTGGGCCCCTATTTACTGGTGCAGTTTGGTGTGTTGATTTGGGGTAGCATCGGATGTGATCTAAGCCTCAAATTTTGCAGGGAGACTTGGGCATAGGTATTCCAAAGAACCTAGAAAGCGTTTTGGGAAATTCCACTCAGAAGTGATTTTATTAAAATAATTAATATTTTTAATGGGTTTCCTAAGTCTAAACTTAGGAAAAATAAAATATTAATGGGTATTAATATAATTAGGGGTGAAAATTTTAGAAAAAGCCATAGATCAAGCCAAAACGATCTAAGCCTTTGATTAAGATATAATCTAGGCCGTTGGTTGTCGAACAGGAAGATATAAGAAGGGGCTTGAGGGTCATTTGAAAAATACACAGAGAGATTGAGAAAATCGATTTTCTGAAGTGAGAAGTTCTCAAGAGGAAAATCGATTGAGGAGATCTTGCAGCAGAGGGGTAGTGAGAATCCGGAAGAAGGAATTTCCGGAGAGTACGAGGCAGAGGGAGAACAGAAAGACGTCCAGAGGAAGGCTAACGCTGGGCCATGTAGTGCTTACGTAGAGGCAACACAGTCCTTGAGGGGAAGTCGAGTTTCCTGCTGAGGGAAGGCGAAATTCAGTTGCCGGAAGCCAAGGTGTGAGTCTAGGAGGCAGAAGGTTGATTTCTCAGCCAACAGAGGATCCAGAGGAGAGGGAGCGTAATACCCAGGAGGGGTGACGCAAAAACTGCCTAGAGTGACACAGTTCTGCACAAAGGCTGACGCAGAGCTTCTAGAGTAGCAGGATCAGTCACTGATTTTCCTGTGACAGGGTGAGATCATTTCACCAGTGTTTTGTTCATTATTCTCTCTGTATCAGATTTCTAGTTGAGCATCCTAGAATTGTACTCATATTTTCCCCTGCATAATAATAAAACCCTTAGAGTTGCTGCACCGGTTTTCCTGCATTGGGTTTTTCTGGGGACTTTTCATCCAAAAATAATTGTGTCCTATGTGTTTCTATTTTCCTTGCTCAGTTTCTATGTTTTAGAATCATATTTAAATTGGTGTAAGCTACGTCAATAATTTACTTCAATGTTTCATGAAGAAATCTGAAATAAGCTTGTAATGTTACTTACAATCTAGGAGAAGTAGATTCAGCTGGTTGCAATAGGATTCTTGAGATTGTTAGATTTAGGAATTTTCACATGGTGTAATTTCGTGGGGTTTTAGAGAAAATATTGGCATGAAATTTTACTAAGAAATTGTTTTGAAAGATACCACAAAATTCCCGAAAGGGATATTAGGCTATCACACTTGTACTAGACTTGAAATACACTAATAAGTATGCACAAGCATGGATGTTGGATAGAATGTGTTGAAATGCTTCAGTACAATTATGAGAACCAATGTTCCACCACGACTTTGGGACAGGGAGACGTGGGTGCGGGGAGAAGCACAAGGGGGACGTGTGGGAGTATCCTCAAATTTTAGGAAAATTTAGGGGAGAGGGGGGGACGTCGAGCTATATATATATATATATATTTTTTTTTTTTTTTTTTTTTACTTTCTAATATATATATATATATATATATATATATATTTCCTTTCTAATATATATATATATATATATATATATATATATATAGATCAAACTCATATTCAATAATGAAAGCATAAATACAATGATACACACCTAATTGAATTAAATAATGAAATACATTGATCCATACTCATCATCCTTACTAATACATACATGATTCATCCATAGATCACAAGATTCAATAATGAAATACTCCAATCCATATTCATTATTCGTTATTCGTTATTCATTATTCACCATTCTAGAATCTACATTAATTTAAAAATTAAATTCATCATTCATCATTCTAGATTCTAAATTGATTTAAAATTCAAATTCATCATTCATCATTCTAGAATCTAATTAGTACTAAGCAAAATAGACTATAATAGATACTGAAATATGAATACTGGAATAGTAAATTGATATAACAAAAACTCAAAAACAGTGGAGTGATGAGTCTAAAAGTCACTCTAAAGTACAAAGAGGGTTTGGTGCTCTTGATTAAATACTAATTCCATACCCTTGGACATGACAAAATGCAATGGAAACATTGCAATCCATCGAATCCTGAATTCCTGAAAAACTGTTAAGTCTACTGGATTTTGAGTGAGATTTAAAATTTTACTTTCTCCATATGAAATCCAATGAGGTCGGAATCACTCTCAAACATCCAGAGTCATTTCATGGTAATGTTAAAAATTTAAGTAAACGGATGAAAATGAATGATTCATTTTCCTTTAAGAATTTAACATTACCATGAATTGCATAGAATTAGTAGGGAAATATGGTCAATTACTAGGTTTTCCCTATCATAAATCATTGTTTAAAAGTAAATTAAATGGGGGACTCATAGCCCATATTGAGGGGGGATGCCCAGGCGTCCCCCTTTTGGGGAGTCATGTTCCCCACACTGGGGAAACATCCCCCAGACGCCCCCCATCCCGGTGCGTGGGGTGCGAGGGGTGCACACACTCGACCCTAGGGGACGCGTCCCCGTGGAACACTGATGAGAACAGGTGGTGTTGATATAAAGGTGGCAAACCTGCAGTTAAAAGTGACAATTTTGTGTCTTCACCTCCTGCCTATTGGTGGCAGCAAGGGTTGTTCAATCCAGCGATTGAATACCATATTTGCCACTTCAAATATTTTAAGGTTGGAGGAGTATTGAGAGAGGTGCTCTAATGGGCCCTTTTATTTTATGTCCTCTATCTTTATTCCTAGAAAATATTTCGTTGGCATTTTCCAGCAGGGAGACATGGGAGTTTCCTGTGAATTCTTTCAGTAGGTTGTGTCATTTCACAGTGCCTAGGAACAAATTACAAATGGCAGCATCGATGGGACTGATAATTATGAACTACAGTTTTCCATGATGAGCTGGAATGATCATTCTTTTCTACTCCAAATAAATAAGGTGAGCATATTACATAATCGATATAATCAGAGAGATATTGTCTGAAGGGAATGATCAAGACAACATATTAAAGTTCAATAAGTAAACCAAAATGTGCCATCTATCACCAAGAAAAGAAGCAATTAGAGAAAAAAGGGAGTGAGCACCAGTGCTTTAATACACATTTGATGGAATTTCTAGCCTATCACCACTTTTATTTTAATGTGCCATTCTTCTACATGATAATCAAACACAAGGGAAAAAAGGTTCTTGTATTGTAAAGACAAAATTATGGGATGCTATACCTGAAAATAACTCCTCATGAGCTCCGAGGAAAATACTATGTTGTTGGTTGAAATACATCCATTTATACGCCTTTTGCTAGCCTATTTAATAATATAATGCACCCTTTGTAGTCCACAAGTGCATTATAACGTGAGCCTTGTACATGTAAACAACATTTTCCTAGTCTATAGCGTCATCTTTCTCCATCAAACCAATGTTACCAAATCCTCACCTAAGTCATGAGCAAAAAGCTCGAGTTAAACTCACAATGACACTCGTTTTTATTTGAGGAAACTCATATGGTGGAATGTGATCTCTTTATCCTCATCCACAACTTTTTCCTAAATAAGAAAAGCATTCAAAAGTGGGAAAGAGCCATAAAGCATGAGGAAGAGTTTTCCTAAGCATTAAAGCATCTAAAAAGCAGATAAAAGCATTTTTACATGAGGAAAAACCATTCACCCAAAAGCATTTTCCCAATTCGAACTAAGGAGGAATTTGGCAATCTTCGAAGCCTCCACTGGTCTATATATTGGAGACTTGGCCATTGAGAAAATGATGGGAATTCTTGTATTGTTATGTTGTCAAGACACTGCTTGAGAGAGAGTTTGAGGAGCTAGGAATTGGAGGTGGTGTTGTTGCGACTGCACATTATGGTCTTAATGTCCTTCTTATTCATTAAAGATAGATTGATTGTTCTTGCTTCCTAATTTTTGTTCATTGTTCATTTGTTATGTCTATCTAATGAATGCTTAGAAGTTTGTCTTGTATTGTTTTATTCAGTAACGCATAGTTGTTGATTTATTATAGTTTTGACTATCGCGATTATTATGATGTGATAGTTTTCTTGTTTCTTTTTATGTGCAGGGCCAGGCTTTGGAGCTAGCTAGGAGTGCTTGCTAGCTACACTGACAACTCCAATGGATCTACATGTGAGGATTCAAGGGCTCACTTTCTTCTCATCTCCTTAATCTCTACTCTACTTCTTGCCTTACTAAAAAGCTTAAACCCTAGAACAATATTTCGCTTACCTTTCTTGCCTTAGGTTTCTGTGAGAACCTGAGAGGATTTTTTGTTCATCCTACCAAGCACAAATCCATATAGGAAAGAGGTGGCTCTACTTCCTAGTGCATCACTACAAATATCAAGTAGCAATAATTTTTCCTTTAATGGATGTAAAATTGGTTGTTTAGTCTGTGGAGTGAATAAAAATAAAATTTATTGATGAATTTAACTTTTTTTTTGGCCATAGAAAGGCACCATGCCCTTCTTGGATCTTTTTACCGCTCAAACTAGCAGGGGACCTAAAGGGGATCCCTAAATGGAAAATTCTAGGCCAAGGGCAACAAATGGAGACTTAACCCACTGTCACCTTAGCTAAAGCTTTTGTCTATTTACGAACTTTCATTGATGGGAGGAGACCCAGTATATTATGGAGTCACCAATGAAGGATAAGTCTATGAAATGATGTGGAGTGACCTAAACAATCCCTTTCCTGGAAGAGTTAGAAATATAAGGCTTTCTTTCTTTCTAAGCAAAGTACAATATCTTTTAGGGAAAGCAAAGGAGGATTCAAGGGTTAAGTTTATGGGATATGACTTATGAAGGAACTTTCCAATCCCTAAAATCCTTATTGTAATTGGTATCTCAGATGGTTCTTGAAGAATTGTCCTTTCAAAGGAATGGGACCAGACGGGACCAAGTGGACCCAATCTAGGATAGGAGGAATGAGTATAGAAACCAATGATGTTCTTACCTTAGGCAAGGCGGGGAAATGATCAAAGAAATAATTTTCACTCGAAGGTATTGATTTGACCCTACGAGGCACTAGCCTTGGGAATGCTAAGGCAAAGTTTGATCTCGGAGCTAGGGCTTGGCTTTTCTCCCAACTCCACCATCAAATGACTTCAAAATTGGAGGAGACCTTGAGGAAACACCAACGCGAGAGACTCTAGGAGATCGAACTTTTTGTAGGGCTAGTCTGTCGGTAAATTGATGCCCTAGTTGCTCCAACTTGGCTAGACTTGGAAGGTGAAAGAATGTGATTTTTAGTGACCACCTCTTGGTAGATCAGTGCCTTAGTCTTTGGGAGAATGGAGTCTATGAAGAATATGTGTAGGATGTCTTGATTCTTAGTCAAGGAGGCCTCAAGACCACTTCGCTAGCCTTCTACGTCAAGGAGAAGCAATCTTGCAACTTTTAAACTTCGATGCGCAAAGGAGATGGCTTATCAAGGTAAAATTCTTTGATAGAATTACCCCTAGGAGATTTCGTTCACATTACATGGCCCATACATTGAGAGATGCTATAATAGAGACATAATTCCACAATTTTAAGCAAGTGAATGCATGCAACAATTAGCCCTAGAGATAGCGAAAATCCCAGTCCAATGTATATGACAAAGTAAAACAAGAATAGCATTAAAGGCATGTACTTACATGTAACAGAGCATATCCAACCATCCACAATTGACAAAAGAGAAGCTCCAAGACAAGATAAACCAATAGCCACACATCAAAATTCATCCATAAAGCTCCAATTTGTCCTCTAGAAAAAAGTGCAGAATTCTCAAGAGAGAGAAGAGATCCAATCCAAAGTGATGATGAGAAAATGAGCTCATCTCACTTGTATTTATACACAAATTAGGAGTTCGAATTAGCTTGCTTGGCATACATAAGCCCCAAAAATAATGTTCTAATAATTAAACTTTTGGTGACAAGCCCACGAAACTAGCTCATATATAAATAAATAAGCCTCTCAAGAGGTCAAATTATAATCTATGCATGTTGTAGGGACCTCTAAGAGGCCTAATGAGGTCCATAGGTGCCACAATAAAGTGTAGGACCCTCAAAAGCAATGGACAAGGGGTTGCCCCCTTGTAATAACCTGTGGTGCTCCAAATGACATGTGGGGGCACACAAGTGTCCTCATGGGTCTCCAAACAAATCGAAGATGCCTGTAGATCATCTGCCAAGTGTATGGTGCAAATCAAGGGCCAGTTGGGCATGATGGATCAGGTGCTTCTTCCTCATCCAATAAGTGAACCAATAGCAATCTCTGAATGGTTGTGGGGATCCATGGAGTGTTTTTTGTTGCTATGGAGGCCCATGGCTCTCAACGCATGTGCCACATGTGCCAATTTATCTCTCTAGGGGATTAGGACCCTGTATAGGCAGACCAAACCCAAAATGGAGACCATTTGCAATCTTGCATAAGATCCAATGCGTCCCCTAGCCTTCTAGTACAAGAAGTCATTAGAGAAATAGAGTAAATGAGCTTACCAAATAATGGACCACAGGTGGGAACTTCATAATGGCCTACCCTTCCATAATGGGCTTTGGGATGTGCCAATGTCTCCTAAACTCCAAATGTGGTTAACCAATAATCCTATTAGATGGTTTTTAGTTTAGAAGGGTATAATATAGTCAAGGTACATCCCTAAAAAGGTGGTGGCATGTGACAGATAGGTGAATGAAGTAGGGGATGAGACGGGGCAACCCTGGATCACATGCTGGGGTTGAAGGGTAGCTGATAAGAGGGAAGTCCAAACTTGGGTTTATGATGTATAGGAGGGAGTAATCGTGGTACATGAGGTGGACCCGACCTTGATTTTTTTACACCCTTCTTTAAATTCCTTTTGCCATTTATGATTTTCTTTGATGAACTACTCGGGGCTCAAGGGGTAAGACCATGATGTATAAGATAAAGCAGTGGATACCCCCTTTTAAGGTGGGGTGGTTCATTTTGCACCAGTGGTTGGGACAATCATGGGTTCTGTTGACGGTGCTAGACCTGCCAACATTTAGGGGATCTCCCGGATATGATGTCCCAGCTAGACCTCACATTGTTTGGTGTAGGAGTCTCATCCGATATGATGGCCCAATTTCCATTATCTTAAATGTTTGCCTTATCTCTTTCCTATCAGCACGAGAGAGTGGCTTGCTTTGTCTTCGAACAACGAGGTTCGTGTGCTTAGCGAGTGCTAGTGTTACTTGTGTCAAGGTTCTTTCACAATAGATAGAGAGGGTGGGAGTGAGTCTCAAGTCGGAAGGGAGGAAGTCCCAGCTCTTTCAGAGACACACAACACAACAGGACATGCACAACTTTCGGAGGAGAAATCTACATGGATGCGGCAGTCACAACACACAAGGGAAGATAGCATGTACAACACCCAGCAGGATAGTTCGCGCGAGTGCAACGGTCATTATAACAAGTTTACGTGAAAGGTTTTGTCTGATGTCCGGGGAGGTAACCAACATGGGCAGGACAATGTTAACAACTTATACAACACATTTTCATAAATATATGTATTAGAATAGTTGAATGAGTTCAATTGTTTAACATAGGTTAAAGCAACATGTATTACAAGTGTTCAAGATTAATCTTACAAACAGTTACAACACGTGTGAAAATGTGTTGGCCTGTTATCAGGCTTCTGAATTAAGCGAAAGTTCCAAGACACATCGATACACCATACATCACTAACCCTGTAGGTGGGGCGTTGGAGCCACTACTCACTCCTCAAAGAAAATATTACAGACTCTCAAGGCTATGTGGGAGGAGCCAAGGTGAAAAGTCTTTTGCATGTACAAATGAGGGCTATTTATAGCCAAGGGTAAAATTGGCCCTTGTGACTGTTTGACTTCCCTCATGACTGTTTGACTTTCATGACTTTTCAACTTTACATGACTCTTCAGATTACAAGTGGGTCTCTTGGACTTCCACGTTACATTACATTGATTTACAACAGTATGGCCCACAATAGTGATGTGGCCGACATGACTCATGACACGACTCGACATGACAGTGTTGGTATGTTCATGCTACTGTTGGTGTGCATGTCGAGCTGCAGTGTTGCGGAGTGACGGATGTCCTCTTGGTGTATCACAGCTTCACCTCCGCATGGCAAGGTGAGCGGAGTTTTCGATGGTGATTAGGGTTCGCTTGATGTTGGATGTGTGCGTTTCTCCTTTTCTTGTACTTTGGCATGCTTGACATGTTCGTCTGTTTGCGAAAATTCCTCCTTGCATGTTCGTCTGTTCGAGAACACATCTCCTCACATGCATCGTTTGTTCGTTCGCAAACACATCTTCTTACATGTACTCTCCTTGTTCATCCCATCTATCGTCGCGTCTGTCTTATTCATGTACATGGATCTGGAGAGACTCATGACGAGATGACATTAAATCCATAAACCGCCTAGTCTACCATGACGCATGGTCGTTCGCTTATGGATGCAGGTGACGGGAAGAGAGGACAAGGCTATGAAACTGTGAGGCAAGTTTCAAGTTGGGATGCGGGCTCCGAGCATTGTTGGTGAAAATTGCGCAAAGGTCACTATGAGACTGAGATGGACTATCCAGATCAACAGTGACTGTCTGCGGGATTTGGCTCGGTTGGAAGGTAGATCTGCGGAATTTCTGGAGGGAGGCAGTGCGGGCAGCTAAGGGACTTGGCAACAAAAATTGCGCAATTCCTGGAGGGAGTTGGCTGTGGGCTTCAGGAGGCTTGGAAGTAAAAACTGCACAATTCCTGGAGGGAGCTGGCAACAGGTTGCAGGATGGCTTGGCAGCAAAAACTGCACAATTCCTGGAGGGAGTTCGCAACGGGCTGTGGGGTTGCTGGAGACAAAAACTCCGTTGTTGCTGGGAGGCTTTCCTACTGAACACCTCTATGTAGTTTCTGAGTTGAGTGAGATGCTAGGCAGTTGAGGGCTTGCTCAGAAATCTGCGCAAATTTATGGGAGAGCAGTCGGTCGGCTGACTGGGTGGCTGGCTGGAAAAATTGCGCAACTTTTGAGGGGAGACAGGGACGGGAACTTGGTGTCTGTCCGACTTGTCTGAACAGTTTCCTCAGTCAGCGAAGTGGGCAAGGTCTACAGCTTCTGTGTAATTTTTGAGGGGAATGAGTGCCAGGATCACTACCTGGTCAAACTCTCCAGTTGACCAGTGGGAGGGTTGGTTGATCAGCTTGCGAGTAGCGCATATTGAAATGGCTTGTTGGACACTTCTGCGTTGTTCTGGGTGATAGTTGGTTGATTCAATTGCAGGATGGAGGTCCCACTGTTAGAGGGTGATCTGGTCGTTAGAACTTCAACAAAATGACTAAGTGTGTGAGCGAGTGAAGTTTTGCATACGCGACCTTTCAAACACATTCAACAGAACTTGATAACTAGATTCCTCAAACCATCAAGACAACATATGCTCAACATGAATAACCAACCGTGCGAGTGACAAGTGCGGCGTTTGTGATAGATCGTTGAACGATCACAACGACGCTTGCGCGACAGTGCATACAACTTCGTGTGTGAGTGTGACGAGTGTTCACATAGCAAATACAACACGTACACACGAAGTGAGGACCTTGTGAATGACCAGAACATGGGTACAAGCATGGCATTATGACCAACATGCAAAAATCTGTTTGTTGAACGGTCAAGCAAGGAGGGTGCAAAGACTCACATGAGCCCATGGGGTGAGCCCAAGTGCTTGCAAACATCAAGTAAAATTCAAAGGGAGGCTCTCAAATTGGATGTAGTGGAAAATTTTGGAGGGTGTTGCAGCCCTTACAACGCTTAGCGACATGCTGGTAGATTTCCAGTTTCTCTGTTTTGGTTCATTGATAGCACAGGGCCTTGGTCTTTTAGGGAGTAATGAATTGTTGTGCGGGTTACTTCGACTTTCCCACTTACCCCATGGACAGACATGGTTCACCTTTTCCCAACTCATTAAAACACAACAAAAGTTTCAGCTTGATCATTGTTATATACCTAGGGGGGATAATATGGGGTACCAAGGGAGGTACCCAAGGTAATAATGTAATAATGGGATGGGCCATAGTAATAAATAAGTTGGTTAACCCATGTCATGTAAGGGACCACAAGTAGTTAATAATAATGTAATGGGCCCATGGTATTAGTTGATGGTATGAGGGAACCATGGTAATGACCCATGGTATTGTATGTATGAGGCCTATATAGAGGCTAGAGACTCCACATGGAGAGATATGAAGATGAAGAGAAGTATTCTTGTATGAACAGGCATATGGCTTGTGGAGTGTTCTCCTTCCTTAAGGAGTGAATGTATGGTGTTGCCCTACCTTAAGGGTTTGATTAATAAAGAAGCATTTCATATTATCTTTGGGTTTATTTGCATTATCTTATATTTTCATATTTGATCTTGTTATTCTTGGGTTAGATCTACAACAACTGGTATCAGAGCACTTTCTTGGGCACAAAAGTGGAAATTGTTTTTTCATTTTTGCAGGGTTTCTGGGGCGGCGAGTTGCAGGTCAGATCTGTACGTTTTGGTGAAATATCTGTAGATTCTAATTGCATATTTGTATTCCTTGTGAAAGAATACCCAAATTCAAAAAAAAAATCAGTTGAATCGGAGTCCGGATGAAGGAGATATCGCTGATTTAAAAATCAATGGGGTTGTAGACAATTTTCAGGACAGCGAGTTTGCGGCGCAGATCTAGAAGTCTTAGTGCTAGATCTGCAAGATATAATTGTAGATCTGGAATCTTTTTGAAAAAACACATGATTTCAAAAAAAAAATCAGTCGAATCGGAGTCCGGATGAGGGAGATCTCGCTGAATTAAAATCAGCTCTTTTTGCAGAAATTTTGGGTGATGGCGGGAGAGTAGCAGCGCAGATCTGAAATTTCAATTGCCTGGATCAAGATTTCTACTACATGGGCAGATGCAGAGTGGTTGTTCCATTTCTAAAAACAGGTTATAATAGAGATTCTGAGCAATATTGACGGATCTGTGACCATTTCAATTTTTCACCAATATTTCTGTGATGGCGGGCCTAGATCGGAGTTCGAGGGATTTGTATAAATTTGACGGTTCTCACACGTCAACATGGCTAGCACAAATGGAGCAGTGTTTCAGATTGAATCATATCCTAGATGATTGGACTAAGCTTTGGGAGGGGACCATGTACCTGGACAATGAACGATCGCAATGGGCGGAATGGCATCAACGTTGCAAGGGACCTTTTGAGAATTGGGATGCCTTCAAAAAAGCTCTTATAGAGCGCTTTGACCGTAAATCAAATCTTGTGGATAAGCACACACAGACAGACACACAGCCTATCAAAGCTTTTATTTTTACAGGAAAGAAGGAAACCAAGGAACCAAAAGGGTTATTTTTGGCTGGTATCTCTGTATTGCAGGTTCATGGATTGATTCAGAAGAAAAAAATCATTGTGTCTATCAATCCGAGTTGCAAACAAAATCTTATAAATGTCAACTTAGCAAAGAAATTGCAAGTCCCAGTAAAACAAATTGAACATAGAGAGGTTGATGATAAGGATGTTCAAATCTATAAGGATTTGAAGCTTTCTATGGATAAGTATGTGTTTCATTGTGATTTTTATGCTTCAGATATGGATAACATGGATGTTGTTTTGGGATACCCTTGGATGAAATCCGTGGGTACTATCAATATTAATGTGCAGAAGTTCCTGAAGCTATGGTATAAAAAGAAGAAAATTACATTACAGGCTATTTGCATCCATAAACAGGTAGAGCACATGGAGGCTGAAGCAGAAGATGTTCAAGGGACTGACATATCAGATGATGAGCCTTTGATGATTGACAATCAAACACAAACAGAGGCTGCAGAAGAAAAGGTTACAGGTGATGATACATCAGAGGAGGGCTCAGTGGTTGAAGTCATATTGAAAAAGAAGACACCACAACAGGCACCACAGCAGGGTGAAGTCAAGCAAAAGCCATCGTGGGTTAAAACTTCAACATATCATCACCCACATCACCCCACAAGACAACCATCATGGAAACCAAGTAGTCACATGATGGATAGAAAGGAGAGACGATCCACCTACTACACATCAACACAGAAGAGCTGCCACGGTCAACTTCCATCTCAAGCGAGCGAGGCACCAGCGAGATCGAGGGTTCACCTTTCTCTTGGATGGCTAGATGCACGTGCATGGTATCAGTGGACTACTCTTTTGAGTAGATCTTATTATTTGTGTTCTTCCCATGTTTCGGGGACGAAACATGCTTAGGGGGGTGGAATGTTATATACCTAGGGGGGATAATATGGGGTACCAAGGGAGGTACCCAAGGTAATATTGTAATAATGGGATGGGCCATAGTAATAAATAAGGTGGTTAACCCATGTCATGTAAGGGACCACAAGTAGTTAATAATAATGTAATGGGCCCATGGTATTAGTTGATGGTATGAGGGAACCATGGTAATGACCCATGGTATTGTATGTATGAGGCCTATATAGAGGCTAGAGACTCCACATGGAGAGATATGAAGATGAAGGGAAGTATTCTTGTATGAACAGGCATATGGCTTGTGGAGTGTTCTCCTTCCTTAAGGAGTGAATGTATGGTGTTGCCCTACCTTAAGGGTTTGATTAATAAAGAAGCATTTCATATTATCTTTGGGTTTATTTGCATTATCTTATATTTTCATATTTGATCTTGTTATTCTTGGGTTAGATCTACAACAACGAAGCCCAGTAGCAGCCATCTCAATGAACTGTCGAAAACTTCCTCTTTCTTTCTGCTTAGTTGTTGTTCTGCTATTCGCACTCCCTTCTAGAGTGAGAAGATATACGCGCAATGAATGTTGATTTGCAAAGAAAAATTGAATTTCTTGAGACTAGAAGTTTCCTAAGGAAAATTTTCCCTCTGTGCTCTTCTTCCTTCCGCCCGACGTTGGCTCTACTCTAGCAAACTACTTCAAAATCCATTGTGTCTAGCTAGAGATTTGCTCAACGAAGAATCTAGGTTGCTCCCTCTGCCTCTGGAATCACTCAATTTGGTAGGATTGAATTTTTTCTACTCCTCACTCAGAACTCGGTCTACTGGCAGAATGACTGCGTTGCCCTTGAGAATTTTAGTCTGCTGCCCACAATGAGCAGGGAGATCCGTTCTTTTTTTGCCTCTGAGCTCTCTGACTGATCAACTGCATTCTGATACCATGCGAAAATTCCAAAACTGAAACCCTATTGCAGCAAATGGAAAATATTCTCCTCATTATTAATTTTATTTAACAATTTATTTGTTGTTTGCTATGGAAAATGCTGAATAAATCACACTACAACCTTCAAAAATAAAATACTGAGGAAGAAAATAAAAAGTTGGAAGCTGATAAATGCTAACACACACATAAAAATAACATAGTTATTTTTGGACAAAACTCCTTGGAAAAACCCAACTTGGGAAAAGCGGTGCAGCAAATGAGGGTTTTATTATTAAGCGGTAGTGAGAAATTTTGAGCACAACTGGATATCGAAATTTGGCAATCCTATAGAGAAAAAAACTAGCAAAAATTAATGAGGATTTTTCCTCACCCTAAAGGCAAACTCCCGACATGACTTGCCTTCAAAAATTCGGCCCTATGACCCTCTCTGTAAACCTCTGCGCAATTTGCTGGACGTCTAGCCTCAAACTGGTCTTTGATGAAGTCGTTCTTCCTTCTGCGGAATGGAAAGACGCTCCTTCGACACTCTGGGATTCATTCCCAGTCTCTGGAACTGAAAACATCAATCTCTCTTAGCAATTTGACTTTGCCTCCAAAATTTGTTGCACTGCCCCAATGACTCTCCTGCCTCTCTACAAATGCACTTGTTGGATTTGGAATGCCTCCTCCAGCCCCTCTCTCACTACTTCGATTTCTAGCTCTCTCTCCGGCAACTGACTGAAGAGAGTACGAGGCAAAGGGAGAACAGAAAGACATCCAGAGGAAGGCTAACGCTGGGCCATATAGTGCTTACGTAGAGGCAACACAGTCCTTGAGGGGAAGTCGAGTTTCCTGCTGAGGGAAGGCGAAATTCAGTTGCCGAAAGCCAGGGTGTGAGTCTAGGAGGCAAAGGTTGATTTCTCAGCCAATAGAGGATCCAGAGGAGAGGGAGTGTAATACCCAGGAAGGGTGACGCAAAAACTACCTAGAGTGACACAGTTCTGCACAAAGGGTGATGCAGAGCTTCTAGAGTAGCAGGATCAGTGACTGATTTTCCTGTGATAGGGTGAGATCATTTCACCAGTGTTTCGTTCATTATTCTCTCTGTATCAGATTTCTAGTTGAGCATCCTAGAATTGTAGTCATATTTTCCCCTGCATAATAATAAAACCCTTAGAGTTGCTGCACCGGTTTTCCTGGATTGGGTTTTTCGAGGGACTTTTCATCCAAAAATAATTATGTCCTATGTGTTTCTATTTTCCTTGCTCAGTTTCTATGTTTTAGAATCATATTTAAATTGGTGTAAGCTACGTCAATAATTTACTTCAATGTTTCATGAAGAAATCTGAAATAAGCTTGTAATGTTACTTACAATCTAGGAGAAGTAGATTCAGCTGGTTGCAATAGGATTCTTGAGATTGTTAGATTTAGGAATTTTCACATGGTGTAATTTCGTGGGTTTTTAGAGAAAATATTGGCATGAAATTTTACTAAGAAATTGTTTTGAAAGATACCACAAAATTCCCGAAAGGGATATTAGGCTATCACACTTGTACTAGACTTGAAATACACTAATAAGTATGCACAAGCATGGATGTTGGATAGAATGTGTTGAAATGCTTCAGTACAATTATGAGAACCAATGTTCCACCACGACTTTGGGACAGGGAGACGTGGGTGCGGGGAGAAGCACAAGGGGGACGTGTGGGAGTATCCTCAAATTTTAGGAAAATTTAGGGGAGAGGGGGGGACGTCGAGCTATATATATATATATATATTTTTTTTTTTTTTTTTACTTTCTAATATATATATATATATATATATATATATATTTCCTTTCTAATATATATATATATATATATATATATATATATATATAGATCAAACTCATATTCAATAATGAAAGCATAAATACAATGATACACACCTAATTGAATTAAATAATGAAATACATTGATCCATACTCATCATCCTTACTAATACATACATGATTCATCCATAGATCACAAGATTCAATAATGAAATACTCCAATCCATATTCATTATTCGTTATTCGTTATTCATTATTCACCATTCTAGAATCTACATTAATTTAAAAATTAAATTCATCATTCATCATTCTAGATTCTAAATTGATTTAAAATTCAAATTCATCATTCATCATTCTAGAATCTAATTAGTACTAAGCAAAATAGACTATAATAGATACTGAAATATGAATACTGGAATAGTAAATTGATATAACAAAAACTCAAAAACAGTGGAGTGATGAGTCTAAAAGTCACTCTAAAGTACAAAGAGGGTTTGGTGCTCTTGATTAAATGCTAATTCCATACCCTTGGACATGACAAAATGCAATGGAAACATTGCAATCCATCGAATCCTGAATTCCTGAAAAACTGTTAAGTCTACTGGATTTTGAGTGAGATTTAAAATTTTACTTTCTCCATATGAAATCCAATGAGGTCGGAATCACTCTCAAACATCCAGAGTCATTTCATGGTAATGTTAAAAATTTAAGTAAACGGATGAAAATGAATGATTCATTTTCCTTTAAGAATTTAACATTACCATGAATTGCATAGAATTAGTAGGGAAATATGGTCAATTACTAGGTTTTCCCTATCATAAATCATTGTTTAAAAGAAAATTAAATGGGGGATGCATAGCCCATATTGAGGGGGGATGCCCAGGCGTCCCCCTTTTGGGGAGTCATGTTCCCCACACTGGGGAAACATCCCCCAGACGCCCCCCATCCCGGTGCGTGGGGTGCGAGGGGTGCACACACTCGACCCTAGGGGACGCGTCCCCGTGGAACACTGATGAGAACAGGTGGTGTTGATATAAAGGTGGAAAACCTGCAGTTAAAAGTGACAATTTTGTGTCTTCACCTCCTGCCTATTGGTGGCAGCAAGGGTTGTTCAATCCAGCTATTGAATACCATATTTGCCACTTCAAATATTTTAAGGTTGGAGGAGTATTGAGAGAGGTGCTCTAATGGGCCCTTTTATTTTATGTCCTCTATCTTTATTCCTAGAAAATATTTCGTTGGCATTTTCCAGCAGGGAGACATGGGAGTTTCCTGTGAATTCTTTCAGTAGGTTGTGTCATTTCACAGTGCCTAGGAACAAATTACAAATGGCAGCATCGATGGGACTGATAATTATGAAATACAGTTTTCCATGATGAGCTGGAATGATCATTATTTTCTACTCCAAATAAATAAGGTGAGCATATTACATAATCGATATAATCAGAGAGATATTGTCTGAAGGGAATGATCAAGACAACATATTAAAGTTCAATAAGTAAACCAAAATGTGCCATCTATCACCAAGAAAAGAAGCAATTAGAAAAAAAAGGGAGTGAGCACCATTTCTTTAATACACATTTGATGGAATTTCTAGCCTATCACCACTTTTATTTTAATGTGCCATTCTTCTACATGATAATCAAACACAAGGGAAAAAAGGTTCTTGTATTGTAAAGACAAAATTATGGGATGCTATACCTGAAAATAACTCCTCATGAGCTCCGAGGAAAATACTATGTTGTTGGTTGAAATACATCCATTTATACGCCTTTTGCTAGCCTATTTAATAATATAATGCACCCTTTGTAGTCCACAAGTGCATTATAACGTGAGCCTTGTACATGTAAACAACATTATCCTAGTCTATAGCGTCATCTTTCTCCATCAAACCAATGTTACCAAATCCTCACCTAAGTCATGAGCAAAAAGCTCGAGTTAAACTCACAATGACACTCGTTTTTATTTGAGGAAACTCATATGGTGGAATGTGATCTCTTTATCCTCATCCACAACTTTTTCCTAAATAAGAAAAGCATTCAAAAGTGGGAAAGAGCCATAAAGCATGAGGAAGAGTTTTCCTAAGCATTAAAGCATCTAAAAAGCAGATAAAAGCATTTTTACATGAGGAAAAACCATTCACCCAAAAGCATTTTCCCAATTCGAACTAAGGAGGAATTTGGCAATCTTCGAAGCCTCCACTGGTCTATATATTGGAGACTTGGCCATTGAGAAAATGATGGGAATTCTTGTATTGTTATGTTGTCAAGACACTGCTTGAGAGAGAGTTTGAGGAGCTAGGAATTGGAGGTGGTGTTGTTGCGACTGCACATTATGGTCTTAATGTCCTTCTTATTCATTAAAGATAGATTGATTGTTCTTGCTTCCTAATTTTTGTTCATTGTTCATTTGTTATGTCTATCTAATGAATGCTTAGAAGTTTGTCTTGTATTGTTTTATTCAGTAACGCATAGTTGTTGATTTATTATAGTTTTGACTATCGCGATTATTATGATGTGATAGTTTTCTTGTTTCTTTTTATGTGCAGGGCCAGGCTTTGGAGCTAGCTAGGAGTGCTTGCTAGCTACACTGACAACTCCAATGGATCTACATGTGAGGATTCAAGGGCTCACTTTCTTCTCATCTCCTTAATCTCTACTCTACTTCTTGCCTTACTAAAAAGCTTAAACCCTAGAACAATATTTCGCTTACCTTTCTTGCCTTAGGTTTCTGTGAGAACCTGAGAGGATTTTTTGTTCATCCTACCAAGCACAAATCCATATAGGAAAGAGGTGGCTCTACTTCCTAGTGCATCACTACAAATATCAAGTAGCAATAATTTTTCCTTTAATGGATGTAAAATTGGTTGTTTAGTCTGTGGAGTGAATAAAAATAAAATTTATTGATGAATTTAACTTTTTTTTTGGCCATAGAAAGGCACCATGCCCTTCTTGGATCTTTTTACCGCTCAAACTAGCAGGGGACCTAAAGGGGATCCCTAAATGGAAAATTCTAGGCCAAGGGCAACAAATGGAGACTTAACCCACTGTCACCTTAGCTAAAGCTTTTGTCTATTTACGAACTTTCATTGATGGGAGGAGACCCAGTATATTATGGAGTCACCAATGAAGGATAAGTCTATGAAATGATGTGGAGTGACCTAAACAATCCCTTTCCTGGAAGAGTTAGAAATATAAGGCTTTCTTTCTTTCTAAGCAAAGTACAATATCTTTTAGGGAAAGCAAAGGAGGATTCAAGGGTTAAGTTTATGGGATATGACTTATGAAGGAACTTTCCAATCCCTAAAATCCTTATTGTAATTGGTATCTCAGATGGTTCTTGAAGAATTGTCTTTTCAAAGGAATGGGACCAGACGGGACCAAGTGGACCCAATCTAGGATAGGAGGAATGAGTATAGAAACCAATGATGTTCTTACCTTAGGCAAGGCGGGGAAATGATCAAAGAAATAATTTTCACTCGAAGGTATTGATTTGACCCTACGAGGCACTAGCCTTGGGAATGCTAAGGCAAAGTTTGATCTCGGAGCTAGGGCTTGGCTTTTCTCCCAACTCCACCATCAAATGACTTCAAAATTGGAGGAGACCTTGAGGAAACACCAACGCGAGAGACTCTAGGAGATCGAACTTTTTGTAGGGCTAGTCTGTCGGTAAATTGATGCCCTAGTTGCTCCAACTTGGCTAGACTTGGAAGGTGAAAGAATGTGATTTTTAGTGACCACCTCTTGGTAGATCAGTGCCTTAGTCTTTGGGAGAATGGAGTCTATGAAGAATATGTGTAGGATGTCTTGATTCTTAGTCAAGGAGGCCTCAAGACCACTTCGCTAGCCTTCTACGTCAAGGAGAAGCAATCTTGCAACTTTTAAACTTCGATGCGCAAAGGAGATGGCTTATCAAGGTAAAATTCTTTGATAGAATTACCCCTAGGAGATTTCGTTCACATTACATGGCCCATACATTGAGAGATGCTATAATAGAGACATAATTCCACAATTTTAAGCAAGTGAATGCATGCAACAATTAGCCCTAGAGATAGCGAAAATCCCAGTCCAATGTATATGACAAAGTAAAACAAGAATAGCATTAAAGGCATGTACTTACATGTAACAGAGCATATCCAACCATCCACAATTGACAAAAGAGAAGCTCCAAGACAAGATAAACCAATAGCCACACATCAAAATTCATCCATAAAGCTCCAATTTGTCCTCTAGAAAAAAGTGCAGAATTCTCAAGAGAGAGAAGAGATCCAATCCAAAGTGATGATGAGAAAATGAGCTCATCTCACTTGTATTTATACACAAATTAGGAGTTCGAATTAGCTTGCTTGGCATACATAAGCCCCAAAAATAATGTTCTAATAATTAAACTTTTGGTGACAAGCCCACGAAACTAGCTCATATATAAATAAATAAGCCTCTCAAGAGGTCAAATTATAATCTATGCATGTTGTAGGGACCTCTAAGAGGCCTAATGAGGTCCATAGGTGCCACAATAAAGTGTAGGACCCTCAAAAGCAATGGACAAGGGGTTGCCCCCTTGTAATAACCTGTGGTGCTCCAAATGACATGTGGGGGCACACAAGTGTCCTCATGGGTCTCCAAACAAATCGAAGATGCCTGTAGATCATCTGCCAAGTGTATGGTGCAAATCAAGGGCCAGTTGGGCATGATGGATCAGGTGCTTCTTCCTCATCCAATAAGTGAACCAATAGCAATCTCTGAATGGTTGTGGGGATCCATGGAGTGTTTTTTGTTGCTATGGAGGCCCATGGCTCTCAACGCATGTGCCACATGTGCCAATTTATCTCTCTAGGGGATTAGGACCCTGTATAGGCAGACCAAACCCAAAATGGAGACCATTTGCAATCTTGCATAAGATCCAATGCGTCCCCTAGCCTTCTAGTACAAGAAGTCATTAGAGAAATAGAGTAAATGAGCTTACCAAATAATGGACCACAGGTGGGAACTTCATAATGGCCTACCCTTCCATAATGGGCTTTGGGATGTGCCAATGTCTCCTAAACTCCAAATGTGGTTAACCAATAATCCTATTAGATGGTTTTTAGTTTAGAAGGGTATAATATAGTCAAGGTACATCCCTAAAAAGGTGGTGGCATGTGACAGATAGGTGAATGAAGTAGGGGATGAGACGGGGCAACCCTGGATCACATGCTGGGGTTGAAGGGTAGCTGATAAGAGGGAAGTCCAAACTTGGGTTTATGATGTATAGGAGGGAGTAATCGTGGTACATGAGGTGGACCCGACCTTGATTTTTTTACACGCTTCTTTAAATTCCTTTTGCCATTTATGATTTTCTTTGATGAACTACTCAGGGCTCAAGGGGTAAGACCATGATGTATAAGATATAGCAGTGAATACCCCCTTTTAAGGTGGGGTGGTTCATTTTGCACCAGTGGTTGGGACAATCATGGGTTCTATTGACGGTGCTGGACTTGCCAACATTTAGGGGATCTCCCGGATATGATGTCCCAGCTAGACCTCACATCGTTTGGTGTAGGAGTCTCATCCGATATGATGGCCCAATTTCCATTATCTTAAATGTTTGCCTTAGCTCTTGCCTGTCAGCACGAGAGAGTGGCCTGCTTTGTCTTCGAACAACGAGGTTCGCGTGCCGAGCGAGTGCTAGTGTTACTTGTGTCAAGGTTCTTTCACAATAGATAGAGAGGGTGGGAGTGAGTCTCCAGTCGGAAGGGAGGAAGTCCCGACTCTATCAGAGACACACAACACAACAGGACATGCACAACTTTCGGAGGAGAAATCCACATGGATGCGGCAGTGACAAGACACAAGGGAAGATAGCATGTACAACACCCAGCAGGACAGTCCGCGCGAGTGCAACGGTCATTATAACAAGTTTACGTGAAAGGTTTTGTCTGATGTCCTGGGAGGTAACCAACATGGGCAGGACAATGTTAACAACTTATACAACACATTTTCATAAATATATGTATTAGAATAGTTGAATGAGTTCAATTGTTTAACATAGGTTAAAGCAACATGTATTACAAGTGTTCAAGATTAATCTTACAAACAGTTACAACACGTGTGAAAATGTGTTGGCCTGTTATCAGGCTTCTGAATTAAGCGAAAGTTCCAAGACACATCGATACACCATACATCACTAACCCTGTAGGTGGGGCGTTGGAGCCACTACTCACTCCTCAAAGAAAATATTACAGACTCTCAAGGCTATGTGGGAGGAGCCAAGGTGAAAAGTCTTTTGCATGTACAAATGAGGGCTATTTATAGCCAAGGGTAAAATTGGCGCTTGTGACTGTTCGACTTCCCTCATGACTGTTTCACTTTCATGACTTTTCAACTTTACATGACTCTTCAGATTACAAGTGGGTCTCTTGGACTTCCACGTTACATTACATTGATTTACAACAGTATGGCCCACAATAGTGATGTGGCCGATATGACTCATGACACGACTCGACATGACTGTGTTGGTATGTTCATGCTACTGTTGGTGTGAATGTCGAGCTGCAGTGCTGCGGAGTGATGAATTTCCTCTTGGTGTATCACAGCTTCACCTCCGCATGGCAAGGTGAGCGGAGTCTTCGATGGTCATTAGGGTTCGCTTGATGTTGGATGTGTGCGTTTCTCCTTTTCTTGTACTTTGGCATGCTTGACATGTTCGTCCGTTTGCGAAAATTCCTCCTCGCATGTTCGTCTGTTCGAGAACACATCTCCTCACATGCATCGTTTGTCCGTTCGCAAACACATCTTCTTGCATGTACTCTCCTTGTTCATCCCATCTGTCGTCGCGTCATGTCTTATTCATGTACCTGTATCTGGAGAGACTCATGACGAGATGACATCAAATCCATAAACCGCCAAGTCTACCATGACGCATGGTCGTTCGCTTATGGATGCAGGTGACCGGAAGAGAGGACAAGGCTATGAAACTGCGCGAAGGCAAGTTTCAAGTTGGGATGCGGGCTCCGAGCATTGGTGGTGAAAATTGCGCAGAGGTCACTATGAGACTGAGATGGACTATCCGGATCAGCAGTGACTGTCTGCGGGATCTGGCTCGGTTGGAAGGTAGATCTGCGGAATTTCTGGAGGGAGGCAGTGCGGGCAGCTAAGGGACTTGGCAACAAAAATTGCGCAATTCCTGGAGGGAGTTGGCTGTGGGCTTCAGGAGGCTTGGAAGTAAAAACTGCACAATTCCTGGAGGGAGCTGGCAACAGGTTGCAGGATGGCTTGGCAGCAAAAACTGCACAATTCCTGGAGGGAGTTCGCAATGGGCTGTGGGGTTGCTGGAGACAAAAACTCCGTTGTTGCTGGGAGGCTTTCCTACTGAACACCTCTATGTAGTTTCTGAGTTGAGTGAGATGCTAGGCAGTTGAGGGCTTGCTCAGAAATCTGCGCAAATTTATGGGAGAGCAGTCGGTCGGCTGACTGGGTGGCTGGCTGGAAAAATTGCGCAACTTTTGAGGGGAGACAGGGACGGGAACTTGGTGTCTGTCCGACTTGTCTGAACAGTTTCCTCAGTCAGCGAAGTGGGCAAGGTCTACAGCTTCTGTGTAATTTTTGAGGGGAATGAGTGCCAGGATCACTACCTGGTCAAACTCTCCAGTTGACCAGTGGGAGGGTTGGTTGATCAGCTTGCGAGTAGCGCATATTGAAATGGCTTGTTGGACACTTCTGCGTTGTTCTGGGTGATAGTTGGTTGATTCAATTGCAGGATGGAGGTCCCACTGTTAGAGGGTGATCTGGTCGTTAGAACTTCAACAAAATGACTAAGTGTGTGAGCGAGTGAAGTTTTGCATACGCGACCTTTCAAACACATTCAACAGAACTTGATAACTAGATTCCTCAAACCATCAAGACAACATATGCTCAACATGAATAACCAACCGTGCGAGTGACAAGTGCGGCGTTTGTGATAGATCGTTGAACGATCACAACGACGCTTGCGCGACAGTGCATACAACTTCGTGTGTGAGTGTGACGAGTGTTCACATAGCAAATACAACACGTACACACGAAGTGAGGACCTTGTGAATGACCAGAACATGGGTACAAGCATGGCATTATGACCAACATGCAAAAATCTGTTTGTTGAACGGTCAAGCAAGGAGGGTGCAAAGACTCACATGAGCCCATGGGGTGAGCCCAAGTGCTTGCAAACATCAAGTAAAATTCAAAGGGAGGCTCTCAAATTGGATGTAGTGGAAAATTTTGGAGGGTGTTGCAGCCCTTACAACGCTTAGCGACATGCTGGTAGATTTCCAGTTTCTCTGTTTTGGTTCATTGATAGCACAGGGCCTTGGTCTTTTAGGGAGTAATGAATTGTTGTGCGGGTTACTTCGACTTTCCCACTTACCCCATGGACAGACATGGTTCACCTTTTCCCAACTCATTAAAACACAACAAAAGTTTCAGCTTGATCATTGTTATATACCTAGGGGGGATAATATGGGGTACCAAGGGAGGTACCCAAGGTAATAATGTAATAATGGGATGGGCCATAGTAATAAATAAGTTGGTTAACCCATGTCATGTAAGGGACCACAAGTAGTTAATAATAATGTAATGGGCCCATGGTATTAGTTGATGGTATGAGGGAACCATGGTAATGACCCATGGTATTGTATGTATGAGGCCTATATAGAGGCTAGAGACTCCACATGGAGAGATATGAAGATGAAGAGAAGTATTCTTGTATGAACAGGCATATGGCTTGTGGAGTGTTCTCCTTCCTTAAGGAGTGAATGTATGGTGTTGCCCTACCTTAAGGGTTTGATTAATAAAGAAGCATTTCATATTATCTTTGGGTTTATTTGCATTATCTTATATTTTCATATTTGATCTTGTTATTCTTGGGTTAGATCTACAACAACTGGTATCAGAGCACTTTCTTGGGCACAAAAGTGGAAATTGTTTTTTCATTTTTGCAGGGTTTCTGGGGCGGCGAGTTGCAGGTCAGATCTGTACGTTTTGGTGAAATATCTGTAGATTCTAATTGCATATTTGTATTCCTTGTGAAAGAATACCCAAATTCAAAAAAAAAATCAGTTGAATCGGAGTCCGGATGAAGGAGATATCGCTGATTTAAAAATCAATGGGGTTGTAGACAATTTTCAGGACAGCGAGTTTGCGGCGCAGATCTAGAAGTCTTAGTGCTAGATCTGCAAGATATAATTGTAGATCTGGAATCTTTTTGAAAAAACACATGACTTCAAAAAAAAAATCAGTCGAATCGGAGTCCGGATGAGGGAGATCTCGCTGAATTAAAATCAGCTCTTTTTGCAGAAATTTTGGGTGATGGCGGGAGAGTAGCAGCGCAGATCTGAAATTTCAATTGCCTGGATCAAGATTTCTACTACATGGGCAGATGCAGAGTGGTTGTTCCATTTCTAAAAACAGGTTATAATAGAGATTCTGAGCAATATTGACGGATCTGTGACCATTTCAATTTTTCACCAATATTTCTGTGATGGCGGGCCTAGATCGGAGTTCGAGGGATTTGTATAAATTTGACGGTTCTCACACGTCAACATGGCTAGCACAAATGGAGCAGTGTTTCAGATTGAATCATATCCTAGATGATTGGACTAAGCTTTGGGAGGGGACCATGTACCTGGACAATGAACGATCGCAATGGGCGGAATGGCATCAACGTTGCAAGGGACCTTTTGAGAATTGGGATGCCTTCAAAAAAGCTCTTATAGAGCGCTTTGACCGTAAATCAAATCTTGTGGATAAGCACACACAGACAGACACACAGCCTATCAAAGCTTTTATTTTTACAGGAAAGAAGGAAACCAAGGAACCAAAAGGGTTATTTTTGGCTGGTATCTCTGTATTGCAGGTTCATGGATTGATTCAGAAGAAAAAAATCATTGTGTCTATCAATCCGAGTTGCAAACAAAATCTTATAAATGTCAACTTAGCAAAGAAATTGCAAGTCCCAGTAAAACAAATTGAACATAGAGAGGTTGATGATAAGGATGTTCAAATCTATAAGGATTTGAAGCTTTCTATGGATAAGTATGTGTTTCATTGTGATTTTTATGCTTCAGATATGGATAACATGGATGTTGTTTTGGGATACCCTTGGATGAAATCCGTGGGTACTATCAATATTAATGTGCAGAAGTTCCTGAAGCTATGGTATAAAAAGAAGAAAATTACATTACAGGCTATTTGCATCCATAAACAGGTAGAGCACATGGAGGCTGAAGCAGAAGATGTTCAAGGGACTGACATATCAGATGATGAGCCTTTGATGATTGACAATCAAACACAAACAGAGGCTGCAGAAGAAAAGGTTACAGGTGATGATACATCAGAGGAGGGCTCAGTGGTTGAAGTCATATTGAAAAAGAAGACACCACAACAGGCACCACAGCAGGGTGAAGTCAAGCAAAAGCCATCGTGGGTTAAAACTTCAACATATCATCACCCACATCACCCCACAAGACAACCATCATGGAAACCAAGTAGTCACATGATGGATAGAAAGGAGAGACGATCCACCTACTACACATCAACACAGAAGAGCTGCCACGGTCAACTTCCATCTCAAGCGAGCGAGGCACCAGCGAGATCGAGGGTTCACCTTTCTCTTGGATGGCTAGATGCACGTGCATGGTATCAGTGGACTACTCTTTTGAGTAGATCTTATTATTTGTGTTCTTCCCATGTTTCGGGGACGAAACATGCTTAGGGGGGTGGAATGTTATATACCTAGGGGGGATAATATGGGGTACCAAGGGAGGTACCCAAGGTAATAATGTAATAATGGGATGGGCCATAGTAATAAATAAGGTGGTTAACCCATGTCATGTAAGGGACCACAAGTAGTTAATAATAATGTAATGGGCCCATGGTATTAGTTGATGGTATGAGGGAACCATGGTAATGACCCATGGTATTGTATGTATGAGGCCTATATAGAGGCTAGAGACTCCACATGGAGAGATATGAAGATGAAGGGAAGTATTCTTGTATGAACAGGCATATGGCTTGTGGAGTGTTCTCCTTCCTTAAGGAGTGAATGTATGGTGTTGCCCTACCTTAAGGGTTTGATTAATAAAGAAGCATTTCATATTATCTTTGGGTTTATTTGCATTATCTTATATTTTCATATTTGATCTTGTTATTCTTGGGTTAGATCTACAACAACGAAGCCCAGTAGCAGCCATCTCAATGAACTGTCGAAAACTTCCTCTTTCTTTCTGCTTAGTTGTTGTTCTGCTATTCGCACTCCCTTCTAGAGTGAGAAGATATACGCGCAATGAATGTTGATTTGCAAAGAAAAATTGAATTTCTTGAGACTAGAAGTTTCCTAAGGAAAATTTTCCCTCTGTGCTCTTCTTCCTTCCGCCCGACGTTGGCTCTACTCTAGCAAACTACTTCAAAATCCATTGTGTCTAGCTAGAGATTTGCTCAACGAAGAATCTAGGTTGCTCCCTCTGCCTCTGGAATCACTCAATTTGGTAGGATTGAATTTTTTCTACTCCTCACTCAGAACTCGGTCTACTGGCAGAATGACTGCGTTGCCCTTGAGAATTTTAGTCTGCTGCCCACAATGAGCAGGGAGATCCGTTCTTTTTTTGCCTCTGAGCTCTCTGACTGATCAACTGCATTCTGATACCATGCGAAAATTCCAAAACTGAAACCCTATTGCAGCAAATGGAAAATATTCTCCTCATTATTAATTTTATTTAACAATTTATTTGTTGTTTGCTATGGAAAATGCTGAATAAATCACACTACAACCTTCAAAAATAAAATACTGAGGAAGAAAATAAAAAGTTGGAAGCTGATAAATGCTAACACACACATAAAAATAACATAGTTATTTTTGGACAAAACTCCTTGGAAAAACCCAACTTGGGAAAAGCGGTGCAGCAAATGAGGGTTTTATTATTAAGCGGTAGTGAGAAATTTTGAGCACAACTGGATATCGAAATTTGGCAATCCTATAGAGAAAAAAACTAGCAAAAATTAATGAGGATTTTTCCTCACCCTAAAGGCAAACTCCCGACATGACTTGCCTTCAAAAATTCGGCCCTATGACCCTCTCTGTAAACCTCTGCGCAATTTGCTGGACGTCTAGCCTCAAACTGGTCTTTGATGAAGTCGTTCTTCCTTCTGCGGAATGGAAAGACGCTCCTTCGACACTCTGGGATTCATTCCCAGTCTCTGGAACTGAAAACATCAATCTCTCTTAGCAATTTGACTTTGCCTCCAAAATTTGTTGCACTGCCCCAATGACTCTCCTGCCTCTCTACAAATGCACTTGTTGGATTTGGAATGCCTCCTCCAGCCCCTCTCTCACTACTTCGATTTCTAGCTCTCTCTCCGGCAACTGACTGAAGAGAGTACGAGGCAAAGGGAGAACAGAAAGACATCCAGAGGAAGGCTAACGCTGGGCCATATAGTGCTTACGTAGAGGCAACACAGTCCTTGAGGGGAAGTCGAGTTTCCTGCTGAGGGAAGGCGAAATTCAGTTGCCGAAAGCCAGGGTGTGAGTCTAGGAGGCAAAGGTTGATTTCTCAGCCAATAGAGGATCCAGAGGAGAGGGAGTGTAATACCCAGGAAGGGTGACGCAAAAACTACCTAGAGTGACACAGTTCTGCACAAAGGGTGATGCAGAGCTTCTAGAGTAGCAGGATCAGTGACTGATTTTCCTGTGATAGGGTGAGATCATTTCACCAGTGTTTCGTTCATTATTCTCTCTGTATCAGATTTCTAGTTGAGCATCCTAGAATTGTAGTCATATTTTCCCCTGCATAATAATAAAACCCTTAGAGTTGCTGCACCGGTTTTCCTGGATTGGGTTTTTCGAGGGACTTTTCATCCAAAAATAATTATGTCCTATGTGTTTCTATTTTCCTTGCTCAGTTTCTATGTTTTAGAATCATATTTAAATTGGTGTAAGCTACGTCAATAATTTACTTCAATGTTTCATGAAGAAATCTGAAATAAGCTTGTAATGTTACTTACAATCTAGGAGAAGTAGATTCAGCTGGTTGCAATAGGATTCTTGAGATTGTTAGATTTAGGAATTTTCACATGGTGTAATTTCGTGGGTTTTTAGAGAAAATATTGGCATGAAATTTTACTAAGAAATTGTTTTGAAAGATACCACAAAATTCCCGAAAGGGATATTAGGCTATCACACTTGTACTAGACTTGAAATACACTAATAAGTATGCACAAGCATGGATGTTGGATAGAATGTGTTGAAATGCTTCAGTACAATTATGAGAACCAATGTTCCACCACGACTTTGGGACAGGGAGACGTGGGTGCGGGGAGAAGCACAAGGGGGACGTGTGGGAGTATCCTCAAATTTTAGGAAAATTTAGGGGAGAGGGGGGGACGTCGAGCTATATATATATATATATATATTTTTTTTTTTTTTTTACTTTCTAATATATATATATATATATATATATATATATATATATATTTCCTTTCTAATATATATATATATATATATATATATATATATATATAGATCAAACTCATATTCAATAATGAAAGCATAAATACAATGATACACACCTAATTGAATTAAATAATGAAATACATTGATCCATACTCATCATCCTTACTAATACATACATGATTCATCCATAGATCACAAGATTCAATAATGAAATACTCCAATCCATATTCATTATTCGTTATTCGTTATTCATTATTCACCATTCTAGAATCTACATTAATTTAAAAATTAAATTCATCATTCATCATTCTAGATTCTAAATTGATTTAAAATTCAAATTCATCATTCATCATTCTAGAATCTAATTAGTACTAAGCAAAATAGACTATAATAGATACTGAAATATGAATACTGGAATAGTAAATTGATATAACAAAAACTCAAAAACAGTGGAGTGATGAGTCTAAAAGTCACTCTAAAGTACAAAGAGGGTTTGGTGCTCTTGATTAAATGCTAATTCCATACCCTTGGACATGACAAAATGCAATGGAAACATTGCAATCCATCGAATCCTGAATTCCTGAAAAACTGTTAAGTCTACTGGATTTTGAGTGAGATTTAAAATTTTACTTTCTCCATATGAAATCCAATGAGGTCGGAATCACTCTCAAACATCCAGAGTCATTTCATGGTAATGTTAAAAATTTAAGTAAACGGATGAAAATGAATGATTCATTTTCCTTTAAGAATTTAACATTACCATGAATTGCATAGAATTAGTAGGGAAATATGGTCAATTACTAGGTTTTCCCTATCATAAATCATTGTTTAAAAGAAAATTAAATGGGGGATGCATAGCCCATATTGAGGGGGGATGCCCAGGCGTCCCCCTTTTGGGGAGTCATGTTCCCCACACTGGGGAAACATCCCCCAGACGCCCCCCATCCCGGTGCGTGGGGTGCGAGGGGTGCACACACTCGACCCTAGGGGACGCGTCCCCGTGGAACACTGATGAGAACAGGTGGTGTTGATATAAAGGTGGAAAACCTGCAGTTAAAAGTGACAATTTTGTGTCTTCACCTCCTGCCTATTGGTGGCAGCAAGGGTTGTTCAATCCAGCGACTGAATACCATATTTGCCACTTCAAATATTTTAAGGTTGGAGGAGTATTGAGAGAGGTGCTCTAATGGGCCCTTTTATTTTATGTCCTCTATCTTTATTCCTAGAAAATATTTCGTTGGCATTTTCCAGCAGGGAGACATGGGAGTTTCCTGTGAATTCTTTCAGTAGGTTGTGTCATTTCACAGTGCCTAGGAACAAATTACAAATGGCAGCATCGATGGGACTGATAATTATGAACTACAGTTTTCCATGATGAGCTGGAATGATCATTCTTTTCTACTCCAAATAAATAAGGTGAGCATATTACATAATCGATATAATCAGAGAGATATTGTCTGAAGGGAATGATCAAGACAACATATTAAAGTTCAATAAGTAAACCAAAATGTGCCATCTATCACCAAGAAAAGAAGCAATTAGAGAAAAAAGGGAGTGAGCACCAATGCTTTAATACACATTTGATGGAATTTCTAGCCTATCACCACTTTTATTTTAATGTGCCATTCTTCTACATGATAATCAAACACAAGGGAAAAAAGGTTCTTGTATTGTAAAGACAAAATTATGGGATGCTATACCTGAAAATAACTCCTCATCAGCTCCGAGGAAAATACTATGTTGTTGGTTGAAATACATCCATTTATACCCCTTTTGCTAGCCTATTTAAGATTATAATGCACCCTTTGTAGTCCACAAGTGCATTATAACGTGAGCCTTGTACATGTAAACAACATTATCCTAGTCTATAACGTCATCTTTCTCCATCAAACCCACGTTACCAAATCCTCACCTAAGTCATGAGCAAAAAGCTCGAGTTAAACTCACAATGACACTCTTTTTTATTTGAGGAAACTCATATGGTGGAATGTGATCTCTTTATCCTCATCCACAACTTTTTCCTAAATAAGAAAAGCATTCAAAAGTGGGAAAGAGCCATAAAGCATGAGGAAGAGTTTTCCTAAGCATTAAAGCATCTAAAAAGCAGATAAAAGCATTTTTACATGAGGAAAAACCATTCACCCAAAAGCGTTTTCCCAATTCGAACTAAGGAGGAATTTGGCAATCTTCAAAGCCTCCACTTGCCTATATATTGGAGACTTGGCCATTGAGAAAATGATGGGAATTCTTGTATTGTTATGTTGTCAAGATACTACTTGAGAGAGAGTTTGAGGAGCTAGGAATTGGAGAAGGTGTTGTTGCCACTGCACATTATGGTCTTAATGTCCTTCTTATTCATTAAAGATAGATTGATTGTTCTTGCTTCCTAATTTTTGTTCATTGTTCATTTGTTATGTCTATCTAATGAATGCTTAGAAGTTTGTCTTGTATTGTTTTATTCAGTAACGCATAGTTGTTGATTTATTATAGTTTTGACTATCGCGATTATTATGATGTGATAGTTTTCTTGTTTCTTTTTATGTGCAGGGCCAGGCTTTGGAGCTAGCTAGGAGTGCTTGCTAGCTACACTGACAACTCCAATGGATCTACATGTGAGGATTCAAGGGCTCACTTTCTTCTCATCTCCTTAATCTCTACTCTACTTCTTGCCTTACTAAAAAGCTTAAACCCTAGAACAATATTTCGCTTACCTTTCTTGCCTTAGGTTTCTGTGAGAACCTGAGAGGATTTTTTGTTCATCCTACCAAGCACAAATCCATATAGGAAAGAGGTGGCTCTACTTCCTAGTGCATCACTACAAATATCAAGTAGCAATAATTTTTCCTTTAATGGATGTAAAATTGGTTGTTTAGTCTGTGGAGTGAATAAAAATAAAATTTATTGATGAATTTAACTTTTTTTTTGGCCATAGAAAGGCACCATGCCCTTCTTGGATCTTTTTACCGCTCAAACTAGCAGGGGACCTAAAGGGGATCCCTAAATGGAAAATTCTAGGCCAAGGGCAACAAATGGAGACTTAACCCACTGTCACCTTAGCTAAAGCTTTTGTCTATTTACGAACTTTCATTGATGGGAGGAGACCCAGTATATTATGGAGTCACCAATGAAGGATAAGTCTATGAAATGATGTGGAGTGACCTAAACAATCCCTTTCCTGGAAGAGTTAGAAATATAAGGCTTTCTTTCTTTCTAAGCAAAGTACAATATCTTTTAGGGAAAGCAAAGGAGGATTCAAGGGTTAAGTTTATGGGATATGACTTATGAAGGAACTTTCCAATCCCTAAAATCCTTATTGTAATTGGTATCTCAGATGGTTCTTGAAGAATTGTCTTTTCAAAGGAATGGGACCAGACGGGACCAAGTGGACCCAATCTAGGATAGGAGGAATGAGTATAGAAACCAATGATGTTCTTACCTTAGGCAAGGCGGGGAAATGATCAAAGAAATAATTTTCACTCGAAGGTATTGATTTGACCCTACGAGGCACTAGCCTTGGGAATGCTAAGGCAAAGTTTGATCTCGGAGCTAGGGCTTGGCTTTTCTCCCAACTCCACCATCAAATGACTTCAAAATTGGAGGAGACCTTGAGGAAACACCAACGCGAGAGACTCTAGGAGATCGAACTTTTTGTAGGGCTAGTCTGTCGGTAAATTGATGCCCTAGTTGCTCCAACTTGGCTAGACTTGGAAGGTGAAAGAATGTGATTTTTAGTGACCACCTCTTGGTAGATCAGTGCCTTAGTCTTTGGGAGAATGGAGTCTATGAAGAATATGTGTAGGATGTCTTGATTCTTAGTCAAGGAGGCCTCAAGACCACTTCGCTAGCCTTCTACGTCAAGGAGAAGCAATCTTGCAACTTTTAAACTTCGATGCGCAAAGGAGATGGCTTATCAAGGTAAAATTCTTTGATAGAATTACCCCTAGGAGATTTCGTTCACATTACATGGCCCATACATTGAGAGATGCTATAATAGAGACATAATTCCACAATTTTAAGCAAGTGAATGCATGCAACAATTAGCCCTAGAGATAGCGAAAATCCCAGTCCAATGTATATGACAAAGTAAAACAAGAATAGCATTAAAGGCATGTACTTACATGTAACAGAGCATATCCAACCATCCACAATTGACAAAAGAGAAGCTCCAAGACAAGATAAACCAATAGCCACACATCAAAATTCATCCATAAAGCTCCAATTTGTCCTCTAGAAAAAAGTGCAGAATTCTCAAGAGAGAGAAGAGATCCAATCCAAAGTGATGATGAGAAAATGAGCTCATCTCACTTGTATTTATACACAAATTAGGAGTTCGAATTAGCTTGCTTGGCATACATAAGCCCCAAAAATAATGTTCTAATAATTAAACTTTTGGTGACAAGCCCACGAAACTAGCTCATATATAAATAAATAAGCCTCTCAAGAGGTCAAATTATAATCTATGCATGTTGTAGGGACCTCTAAGAGGCCTAATGAGGTCCATAGGTGCCACAATAAAGTGTAGGACCCTCAAAAGCAATGGACAAGGGGTTGCCCCCTTGTAATAACCTGTGGTGCTCCAAATGACATGTGGGGGCACACAAGTGTCCTCATGGGTCTCCAAACAAATCGAAGATGCCTGTAGATCATCTGCCAAGTGTATGGTGCAAATCAAGGGCCAGTTGGGCATGATGGATCAGGTGCTTCTTCCTCATCCAATAAGTGAACCAATAGCAATCTCTGAATGGTTGTGGGGATCCATGGAGTGTTTTTTGTTGCTATGGAGGCCCATGGCTCTCAACGCATGTGCCACATGTGCCAATTTATCTCTCTAGGGGATTAGGACCCTGTATAGGCAGACCAAACCCAAAATGGAGACCATTTGCAATCTTGCATAAGATCCAATGCGTCCCCTAGCCTTCTAGTACAAGAAGTCATTAGAGAAATAGAGTAAATGAGCTTACCAAATAATGGACCACAGGTGGGAACTTCATAATGGCCTACCCTTCCATAATGGGCTTTGGGATGTGCCAATGTCTCCTAAACTCCAAATGTGGTTAACCAATAATCCTATTAGATGGTTTTTAGTTTAGAAGGGTATAATATAGTCAAGGTACATCCCTAAAAAGGTGGTGGCATGTGACAGATAGGTGAATGAAGTAGGGGATGAGACGGGGCAACCCTGGATCACATGCTGGGGTTGAAGGGTAGCTGATAAGAGGGAAGTCCAAACTTGGGTTTATGATGTATAGGAGGGAGTAATCGTGGTACATGAGGTGGACCCGACCTTGATTTTTTTACACCCTTCTTTAAATTCCTTTTGCCATTTATGATTTTCTTTGATGAACTACTCGGGGCTCAAGGGGTAAGACCATGATGTATAAGATAAAGCAGTGGATACCCCCTTTTAAGGTGGGGTGGTTCATTTTGCACCAGTGGTTGGGACAATCATGGGTTCTGTTGACGGTGCTAGACCTGCCAACATTTAGGGGATCTCCCGGATATGATGTCCCAGCTAGACCTCACATTGTTTGGTGTAGGAGTCTCATCCGATATGATGGCCCAATTTCCATTATCTTAAATGTTTGCCTTATCTCTTTCCTATCAGCACGAGAGAGTGGCTTGCTTTGTCTTCGATCAACGAGGTTCGTGTGCTGAGCGAGTGCTAGTGTTACTTGTGTCAAGGTTCTTTCACAATAGATAGAGAGGGTGGGAGTGAGTCTCCAGTCGGAAGGGAGGAAGTCCCGTCTCTATCAGAGACACACAACACAACAGGACATGCACAACTTTCGGAGGAGAAATCTACATGGATGCGGCAGTGACAAGACACAAGGGAAGATAGCATGTACAACACCCGGCAGGATAGTTCGCGCGAGTGCAACGGTCATTATAACAAGTTTACGTGAAAGGTTTTGTCTGATGCCCTGGGAGTTAACCAACATGGGCAGGACAATGTTAACAACTTATACAACACATTTTGATAAATATATGTATTAGAATAGTTGAATGAGTTCAATTGTTTAACATAGGTTAAAGCAACATGTATTACAAGTGTTCAAGATTAATCTTATAAACAGTTACAACACGTGTGAAAATGTGTTGGCCTGTTATCAGGCTTCTGAATTAAGCGAAAGTTCCAAGACACATCGATACACCATACATCACTAACCCTGTAGGTGGGGCGTTGGAGCCACTACTCACTCCTCAAAGAAAATATTACAGACTCTCAAGGCTATGTGGGAGGAGCCAAGGTGAAAAGTCTTTTGCATGTACAAATGAGGGCTATTTATAGCCAAGGGTAAAATTGGCGCTTGTGACTGTTTGACTTCTTTCATGACTGTTTCACTTTCATGACTTTTCAACTTTACATGACTCTTCAGATTACAAGTGGGTCTCTTGGACTTCCACGTTACATTACATTGATTTACAATAGTATGGCCCACAATAGTGATGTGGCCGATATGACTCATGACACGACTCGACATGACTGTGTTGGTATGTTCATGCCACTGTTGGTGTGAATGTCGAGCTGCAGTGTTGCGGAGTGACGGATGTCCTCTTGGTGTATCACAGCTTCACTTCCGCATGGCAAGGTGAGCGGAGTTTTCGATGGTGATTAGGGTTCGCTTGATGTTGGATGTGTGCGTTTCTCCTTTTCTTGTACTTTGGCATGCTTGACATGTTCGTCTGTTTGCGAAAATTCCTCCTTGCATGTTCGTCTGTTCGAGAACACATCTCCTCACATGCATCGTTTGTTCGTTCGCAAACACATCTTCTTACATGTACTCTCCTTGTTCATCCCATCTATCGTCGCGTCTGTCTTATTCATGTACATGGATCTGGAGAGACTCATGACGAGATGACATTAAATCCATAAACCGCCTAGTCTACCATGACGCATGGTCGTTCGCTTATGGATGCAGGTGACGGGAAGAGAGGACAAGGCTATGAAACTGTGAGGCAAGTTTCAAGTTGGGATGCGGGCTCCGAGCATTGTTGGTGAAAATTGCGCAAAGGTCACTATGAGACTGAGATGGACTATCCAGATCAACAGTGACTGTCTGCGGGATTTGGCTCGGTTGGAAGGTAGATCTGCGGAATTTCTGGAGGGAGGCAGTGCGGGCAGCTAAGGGACTTGGCAACAAAAATTGCGCAATTCCTGGAGGGAGTTGGCTGTGGGCTTCAGGAGGCTTGGAAGTAAAAACTGCACAATTCCTGGAGGGAGCTGGCAACAGGTTGCAGGATGGCTTGGCAGCAAAAACTGCACAATTCCTGGAGGGAGTTCGCAATGGGCTGTGGGGTTGCTGGAGACAAAAACTTCGTTGTTGCTGGGAGGCTTTCCTACTGAACACCTCTATGTAGTTTCTGAGTTGAGTGAGATGCTAGGCAGTTGAGGGCTTGCTCAGAAATCTGCGCAAATTTATGGGAGAGCAGTCGGTCGGCTGACTGGGTGGCTGGCTGGAAAAATTGCGCAACTTTTGAGGGGAGACAGGGACGGGAACTTGGTGTCTGTCCGACTTGTCTGAACAGTTTCCTCAGTCAGCGAAGTGGGCAAGGTCTACAGCTTCTGTGTAATTTTTGAGGGGAATGAGTGCCAGGATCACTACCTGGTCAAACTCTCCAGTTGACCAGTGGGAGGGTTGGTTGATCAGCTTGCGAGTAGCGCATATTGAAATGGCTTGTTGGACACTTCTGCGTTGTTCTGGGTGATAGTTGGTTGATTCAATTGCAGGATGGAGGTCCCACTGTTAGAGGGTGATCTGGTCGTTAGAACTTCAACAAAATGACTAAGTGTGTGAGCGAGTGAAGTTTTGCATACGCGACCTTTCAAACACATTCAACAGAACTTGATAACTAGATTCCTCAAACCATCAAGACAACATATGCTCAACATGAATAACCAACCGTGCGAGTGACAAGTGCGGCGTTTGTGATAGATCGTTGAACGATCACAACGACGCTTGCGCGACAGTGCATACAACTTCGTGTGTGAGTGTGACGAGTGTTCACATAGCAAATACAACACGTACACACGAAGTGAGGACCTTGTGAATGACCAGAACATGGGTACAAGCATGGCATTATGACCAACATGCAAAAATCTGTTTGTTGAACGGTCAAGCAAGGAGGGTGCAAAGACTCACATGAGCCCATGGGGTGAGCCCAAGTGCTTGCAAACATCAAGTAAAATTCAAAGGGAGGCTCTCAAATTGGATGTAGTGGAAAATTTTGGAGGGTGTTGCAGCCCTTACAACGCTTAGCGACATGCTGGTAGATTTCCAGTTTCTCTGTTTTGGTTCATTGATAGCACAGGGCCTTGGTCTTTTAGGGAGTAATGAATTGTTGTGCGGGTTACTTCGACTTTCCCACTTACCCCATGGACAGACATGGTTCACCTTTTCCCAACTCATTAAAACACAACAAAAGTTTCAGCTTGATCATTGTTATATACCTAGGGGGGATAATATGGGGTACCAAGGGAGGTACCCAAGGTAATAATGTAATAATGGGATGGGCCATAGTAATAAATAAGTTGGTTAACCCATGTCATGTAAGGGACCACAAGTAGTTAATAATAATGTAATGGGCCCATGGTATTAGTTGATGGTATGAGGGAACCATGGTAATGACCCATGGTATTGTATGTATGAGGCCTATATAGAGGCTAGAGACTCCACATGGAGAGATATGAAGATGAAGAGAAGTATTCTTGTATGAACAGGCATATGGCTTGTGGAGTGTTCTCCTTCCTTAAGGAGTGAATGTATGGTGTTGCCCTACCTTAAGGGTTTGATTAATAAAGAAGCATTTCATATTATCTTTGGGTTTATTTGCATTATCTTATATTTTCATATTTGATCTTGTTATTCTTGGGTTAGATCTACAACAACTGGTATCAGAGCACTTTCTTGGGCACAAAAGTGGAAATTGTTTTTTCATTTTTGCAGGGTTTCTGGGGCGGCGAGTTGCAGGTCAGATCTGTACGTTTTGGTGAAATATCTGTAGATTCTAATTGCATATTTGTATTCCTTGTGAAAGAATACCCAAATTCAAAAAAAAAATCAGTTGAATCGGAGTCCGGATGAAGGAGATATCGCTGATTTAAAAATCAATGGGGTTGTAGACAATTTTCAGGACAGCGAGTTTGCGGCGCAGATCTAGAAGTCTTAGTGCTAGATCTGCAAGATATAATTGTAGATCTGGAATCTTTTTGAAAAAACACATGATTTCAAAAAAAAAATCAGTCGAATCGGAGTCCGGATGAGGGAGATCTCGCTGAATTAAAATCAGCTCTTTTTGCAGAAATTTTGGGTGATGGCGGGAGAGTAGCAGCGCAGATCTGAAATTTCAATTGCCTGGATCAAGATTTCTACTACATGGGCAGATGCAGAGTGGTTGTTCCATTTCTAAAAACAGGTTATAATAGAGATTCTGAGCAATATTGACGGATCTGTGACCATTTCAATTTTTCACCAATATTTCTGTGATGGCGGGCCTAGATCGGAGTTCGAGGGATTTGTATAAATTTGACGGTTCTCACACGTCAACATGGCTAGCACAAATGGAGCAGTGTTTCAGATTGAATCATATCCTAGATGATTGGACTAAGCTTTGGGAGGGGACCATGTACCTGGACAATGAACGATCGCAATGGGCGGAATGGCATCAACGTTGCAAGGGACCTTTTGAGAATTGGGATGCCTTCAAAAAAGCTCTTATAGAGCGCTTTGACCGTAAATCAAATCTTGTGGATAAGCACACACAGACAGACACACAGCCTATCAAAGCTTTTATTTTTACAGGAAAGAAGGAAACCAAGGAACCAAAAGGGTTATTTTTGGCTGGTATCTCTGTATTGCAGGTTCATGGATTGATTCAGAAGAAAAAAATCATTGTGTCTATCAATCCGAGTTGCAAACAAAATCTTATAAATGTCAACTTAGCAAAGAAATTGCAAGTCCCAGTAAAACAAATTGAACATAGAGAGGTTGATGATAAGGATGTTCAAATCTATAAGGATTTGAAGCTTTCTATGGATAAGTATGTGTTTCATTGTGATTTTTATGCTTCAGATATGGATAACATGGATGTTGTTTTGGGATACCCTTGGATGAAATCCGTGGGTACTATCAATATTAATGTGCAGAAGTTCCTGAAGCTATGGTATAAAAAGAAGAAAATTACATTACAGGCTATTTGCATCCATAAACAGGTAGAGCACATGGAGGCTGAAGCAGAAGATGTTCAAGGGACTGACATATCAGATGATGAGCCTTTGATGATTGACAATCAAACACAAACAGAGGCTGCAGAAGAAAAGGTTACAGGTGATGATACATCAGAGGAGGGCTCAGTGGTTGAAGTCATATTGAAAAAGAAGACACCACAACAGGCACCACAGCAGGGTGAAGTCAAGCAAAAGCCATCGTGGGTTAAAACTTCAACATATCATCACCCACATCACCCCACAAGACAACCATCATGGAAACCAAGTAGTCACATGATGGATAGAAAGGAGAGACGATCCACCTACTACACATCAACACAGAAGAGCTGCCACGGTCAACTTCCATCTCAAGCGAGCGAGGCACCAGCGAGATCGAGGGTTCACCTTTCTCTTGGATGGCTAGATGCACGTGCATGGTATCAGTGGACTACTCTTTTGAGTAGATCTTATTATTTGTGTTCTTCCCATGTTTCGGGGACGAAACATGCTTAGGGGGGTGGAATGTTATATACCTAGGGGGGATAATATGGGGTACCAAGGGAGGTACCCAAGGTAATATTGTAATAATGGGATGGGCCATAGTAATAAATAAGGTGGTTAACCCATGTCATGTAAGGGACCACAAGTAGTTAATAATAATGTAATGGGCCCATGGTATTAGTTGATGGTATGAGGGAACCATGGTAATGACCCATGGTATTGTATGTATGAGGCCTATATAGAGGCTAGAGACTCCACATGGAGAGATATGAAGATGAAGGGAAGTATTCTTGTATGAACAGGCATATGGCTTGTGGAGTGTTCTCCTTCCTTAAGGAGTGAATGTATGGTGTTGCCCTACCTTAAGGGTTTGATTAATAAAGAAGCATTTCATATTATCTTTGGGTTTATTTGCATTATCTTATATTTTCATATTTGATCTTGTTATTCTTGGGTTAGATCTACAACAACGAAGCCCAGTAGCAGCCATCTCAATGAACTGTCGAAAACTTCCTCTTTCTTTCTGCTTAGTTGTTGTTCTGCTATTCGCACTCCCTTCTAGAGTGAGAAGATATACGCGCAATGAATGTTGATTTGCAAAGAAAAATTGAATTTCTTGAGACTAGAAGTTTCCTAAGGAAAATTTTCCCTCTGTGCTCTTCTTCCTTCCGCCCGACGTTGGCTCTACTCTAGCAAACTACTTCAAAATCCATTGTGTCTAGCTAGAGATTTGCTCAACGAAGAATCTAGGTTGCTCCCTCTGCCTCTGGAATCACTCAATTTGGTAGGATTGAATTTTTTCTACTCCTCACTCAGAACTCGGTCTACTGGCAGAATGACTGCGTTGCCCTTGAGAATTTTAGTCTGCTGCCCACAATGAGCAGGGAGATCCGTTCTTTTTTTGCCTCTGAGCTCTCTGACTGATCAACTGCGTTCTGATACCATGCGAAAATTCCAAAACTGAAACCCTATTGCAGCAAATGGAAAATATTCTCCTCATTATTAATTTTATTTAACAATTTATTTGTTGTTTGCTATGGAAAATGCTGAATAAATCACACTACAACCTTCAAAATTAAAATACTGAGGAAGAAAATAAAAAGTTGGAAGCTGAGAAATGCTAACACACACATACAAATAACACAGTTATTTTTGGACAAAACTCCTTGGAAAAACCCAATTTGGGAAAAGCGGTGCAGCAATTGAGGGTTTTATTATTAAGCGGTAGTGAAAAATTCTGAGCACAACTGGATATCGAAATTTGGCAATCCTACAGAGAAAAACACTCGCAAAAATTTAGTGAGGATTTTTCCTCACCCTAAAGGCAAACTCCCGACACGACTTGCCTTCAAAAATTCGGCCCTATGGCCCTCTCTGTCAACCTTTGCGCAGTCTGCTGGACGTCTAGCCTCAAACTGGTCTTTGATGAAGTCGTTCTTCCTTCTGCTGAATGGAAAGACGCTCCTTCGACACTCTGGGATTCATTCCCAGTCTCTGGAACTGAAAACATCAATCTCTCTTAGCAATTTGACTTTGCCTCCAAAATTTGTTGCACTGCCCCAATGACTCTCCTGCCTCTCTACAAATGCACTTGTTGGATTTGGAATGCCTCCTCCAGCCCCTCTCTCACTACTTCGATTTCTAGCTCTCTCTCCGGCAACTGACTGTTGCTACTTTGGATACCAATCTGCCAAGCGATCGAACTATTGAAGTGTCTTCTCCATCACCACATCGATATCCTCTTATAATCCTCTGTTGGAGCTCCGACGACCAAGATTAAAACTTAATCATGACTAGGATCATCTCTAGATCGATCCGTGTGAGTTTCTAGATGATTCACGCCTTGACTTAATTAATATTGATTAATTAACCATATTTCCTAAGTTTAGACTTGGGAAATATTTAAAAACTTGTTAATAATCTAATTAAGCCATTTCTAGGCAGAATTTCCATAAACGATTTCCGAGTTTTGGAGATCTCAAGTATTCTAGTCTCTTTACAAAATTTCAAGGCTAGAACACATCCGATGCTACAAAAACTAACAATATGTGCTAGTATTTTGTTCTTGTATGCTATATATTGTGTGAAAAATTTATAATTGTTATTTCATTTGTTGGTGATAAGAACATTCTATTGGTACAATTATCTTGCCTTAGGTGATATGATTGACCTTATGATCTAACAATTATTTTCAAGATCAAACTATGTGGAAGGATTGACCTTGTTTGAGCACTGGGCTTTGATTTGACGAATTATTTTGCAGGAGGGTTTTGGCCAGTGATTTTTTCAAAATTATTCATCCATATTATCTACTCTAAAATCTCAATTTTTTTTATTAATTTTTTGCTATAAAGATTTAATTTGTTAATAAGAGAAAATATTTAAATTTTGTAAATATTGTGGATATTTGTAAATAACTCTACCCCTTGTTCTATTTTCATAGCATTTGGGGTTTTTGATTTTTTTTATATATCTGGGTTTTGGAAAATTTTCTCTTCATTTGTACAAGTGAATTCTTAAGTTCTCATGGGAAATTCGAATTAGGTTGGAGTAACTAGCCCTACGACTAGGGTTTCAGGGGTTTCTCACCTCCAAGAGAAGTCGTGTAGCCTATTTGTCCAATTTTCTCAAGTGAGGAGGGTTGATCCAAGCCCTAGAAACCTAGATCTAGCATCCTAAGGTCGTAGAACCTGAATGCTCAGCCAAGGAGAGAGGACCGTAGGCCCTACGAGGTAAATTTTGATGTCTTTTATGGTAAATTTTTGTGTTTTCCTAACACATTTTTTTTTGCAAGGGTTCGAAATTTTTTGAGGCCTCTAAGGCCTAGCTGAGGGCTCTTTTCCTCTTGCGTCAAGCCTATTCTCATCATTTTTTGTCAGCCGCAAGCTTGTTTACCCTTTTCCCTTGGTGCCACAGGCCATAAGACCTCTTCTTCCCTCACTGCAACCCTAGTTGGGCCTCCTCCTAGCCACCGCAGGCCTTGATTCCTTGAGCCATGGCCTTTTCTCCCCTACAGTGAGCCCTTAAGGGACTTCTCTCCCTTGCGGCAACCTTTAAGAGGCTTATGTTTGAGTGTCGTATACCTAAAAGGCCCTTTTTCTCTAATTTGTGGCCTGATTAGGCCTTTAACCCTAAGTCGAGGCCTTTCCTAGGCATCCAAAACTCATTGCTCCCTTCCTCTAACCCTCCATGAAATCATAACTTGGTCATTACTTGGTTTTGCATTAGTATTTAGGAATGACACCTTGTTTTGCAGTGCTTTTCAAGTTAACTTTTGTGGTTGTAGGTGGATAAACTCATTGGAAGAGTCCTAGAAGCCCAGCTAGTCACCAACAAGGCCATTAGGCCTAGTTTTTTGCTTCTCAAACCTTCCCTTTCTCAACACTATTTTCACTACAAATGTATGAATCTACAGTACTGCTAGAGGACACATAATAGTGGCATAAAAGTAAATTAACAATCATCTTATCTCATTGGAAAACCATTTGCATTGTTGGGCTTACACATTGCTTGGTATCATCTCTTATGATTTTGGAGGACTGTTGTGATCATTGGTCTCAAGACTTCTATACTTCCTCATATCACTCTTTCATTTCGTTGTTAACTTTTGCATCCATCTATTGCGCTCTTGCATTCATAATTATTTCACTGTTAGCAATCTCATCTAAATGGCCAAGTATATGTGTGCTCATTAAGTCAATACTCTCAATAAGAAGATAATTTGACATAAATGGCATTCCTTACATAAGAAAGACTTGCTGCTCTCATAAGTTTGTTATTGCTCTTTTAATGTCATTAGCATCAAGTAATGAATAAGATATTTGATCATATCATCACTTTTTGAGTTTCCAAGTAGTTGTAATTGCAAGCATTCTTACATGTCATTGGTTATCAAATTAGTGAATGTTTTTCTCTCTTCCTTTCATTAACATTGAAAAGCATTAGTACATTGTGTTTTCTAAAGGATTGCTACCTTTTTTGTGACATTGTTTTAAAGGAATACTTTTTCTTATCATTCCTATCATTTTCTAAAGAATTTGGCTATTGGATATGTGGTTACATTGTTTTTCATTATCATAGTGGAATAAACATTCCTGAGAATAAGTGTGCTAACATATTGTTTTCAAGTGAGCATCACATCTAAGATTGAAGTTAACTCACTCTTAAAGCACTTGATTGATCACCATATTGATATTGTGATAAGAGTAATCTTGAAGTCATCTAAGAAATCCCAATAATTACTAATGGTGTTGATATCTTGTTGGAGTGACATTATCTAATTGGCATTTTAACATTGTTCAAAGAAACATTGGACTTGTGCATTTTACATTTATTATTATTTAATCAAGTAATGGTCGATTGTGAGATTTCTAATATTGAATTGCTTTACACTCTACTTGTCATTGGGTATCCTAATTGGTTCATTGAACACCGTTGTTGGTGAAGATTGTCCTTGTAATTGTTAAGTGCTTTCCTTTATTGCTCTAAATCGAATATTATTAGTTAGATCATTTGTCTCAAAGTATTTAAAACATTTAACGATCTCAGCTAAACCTAATCACTCATTTTGCTCTTACATTCTAGGAGTAGTAGTGCATTAATTAATTTACATCTAGGCATAAGCTTGGTTGAAATAAGAGAGGACCACCTTTCTGTAACGCCCATTTTTTCTGATACCATTTAATGACCTAACCAAAATTAAATCATTTAACTACTGCAATTTAAGAAGGAATTAATCAATTAGATTCACAGATACCTACCTGGCTTCCGTGTTTGAATTCGATCCTGAGTTGTTGTAGCACTAGCTTTGTTTCTGTTACCAAAATGACCAAAACCTCCCTGCCATACTGGGCACAATCTCGGTACCCAGCTCCAAAGTACTTCAAAATGGAAGCACTCTAGCCCTCGTGCCCAAAACTTCAAGAATAATTGAGCTCAAATTCTCTTTTTGAAATTATGTCTAAAATTCTCACTGTCTCTGCAAATATCCAAACTCTTTTCCCCTTCTTCTTCTCATTCCCTTCTCTTATGACGGTGAGGTTCCCCCCTTTGCCATTGTTGTGCAATGGCCTTTTAAGGTCCTCTCTGGCAATCACCGATCCCCCTTCTTCTGATATTCGTAGACCTGGCTTTTTTTTGCAATGACAACCAAGAATGTAGAGGTACTTACATGTATTGACGGTGAGGTTCCCCCCTTTGCCACTGTTGTGCAATTGCCTTTTAAGGTCCTCTCTGGCAATCACCGATCCCCCTTCTTCTGATATTCGTAGACCTGGCTTTTGCAATGACAACCAAGAATGTAGAGGTACTTACACATATTCAAGGGATTAATTTTAACTATTATAATCCATTATTTTTTAATATGTTGGTGATTTGTTTATGTCAACGCCTTTTTATTGTATATCATATGTTATAATTCTTTTTAGTTTGTATAGTATATGCATATTATCATTTCCCACTTTATTTGTATAATAATTCTTTTATTTTTAATTTATATAATAATTAATATATATTATAATTATTTGTACTTCCCTTACTATTTGTATAACACATTGCCTTTATCCTTTATGGTGTATAGTTATATATATTATGATACTGGTGCACTAACATAGTTAGGTATTCAATTAGAATTTTCAATAATTAGTTCAATTGTCCTTTACTTGACAAATTTATTGTTTTTATAATAGGTTAGTGTATATATATATTATTGCAGTGCATGCGATGCATGCATATGTAGCTATCATATGTATGTCTCATATGCATGCTAATATTCCTATGCCCCCTATAACTCAAGATGGATAATTACACTTTCTCACCCAGCTTGCGAAATTTAGACCCTCACTTGTGGTTGACATGGTGACCTTGTAGTCGTCAGAGCCACAATCTTTGTACCACTGGAGGCATTCAGGTTGGTTAGAACTCCAAGGGAGGTATCGTTAATCAAGCCATAACTTGCTTCCCCGAGGTTTCTCTCTACAACCCCTATGTAATGCTACAAAATAGGAAAAACAGTGATATGCAAGCAAATAACAATTTTTCACCATAGAAATTTTAAAACAATTAAAACACACCCATAACAATCAGAAATATGGAAGCAACAAAGCCATTTTATTATAAATTGGTGCAAGGGCACAAAATATGGAAGGAATGCAGCTGGGATTGCGTCAAAGGAAAGCATAGCAAAGCCTAGGTGAAGCAATAACAATCCAAAGCTAAAAACAAGTGACCAACTGTTGTACTGCACAATCCCCAACAATTTTGCGCTGTCTGCTGCAAAGATATGACTGGAAACTCCACCTCTGGTGCTCAGAAAATTCTGCAAAACTATTTCTAGGCTCCTCAGAAAAACCCAGAAAACCCAAAAATGGTTTGGCCTAGTTTTTACCTTCCAAAATTGACCCCCAAAAGGACATACACCCTCCAAGACTGTCGAAGCACGCTACCTGTCAATACACCAAAAAGTCCTTCCCAAACACTCTGGAAAAGTAGCAATCACCTCCACTGATGCTTCCCTTATTTCTCCTGATAAGGAACAACTCCAATGGCCAAGTCTCCACTACCCACATGTTCCTAGCCTTTTCCTTTTGCATTGGCCTAGTAAGTGTGAAATCCCCACTGAATGATAGCTCTCCTCTAGCCCAAAAACTCACTAAAACGGAAACAAATCACCAGAGCTTCTCTCCCGAAATTTCTCATGATGAAAGCTCCCCTAAAGAATGCAAAGGATCTCAACTCGGTTTCTCCCACTGTGTCCTCTAGAAATACGCACCACCTGGAGAGACTGAATAGAAATTTTGGAAACCACATTGAAAATCACCTCAGGAAGATTATGGATGAACCTCTCTAGGGTGGTACTCGAAGTCCCTCGAAGAAAGGGTGAGTTATTCGCTTGGAAAATTCTTGCTAAACAACAAGTGACCCGACTAAGCAACTCAAGCAACTAAGAAGAAATTTGATATGCCAAAGATAATCAAATGAGGAGTGTTGTCTTCCTTTTATAGATTTCGTGGGGCTTTTTCCATCCTTTGTGGGTCCCTCACTAAGCTTTCAATTTTCCCTCTCATGCATTTCGAACCATTGGCTTAGGGAGTGTGTATTTCCTTGTGTGGGTGGCCCCCACATGCTACTAACAAAACCAAAATAATTTACTTCTAACTCCTAAGTCTTCTAAATAAAATCAAATGGGACCCATCTCCTCCAAAATTGGCCCTAAAATGTATTATCTTGTTCCAAAATAATTTAGGAAGGGACATTACAGTCCTCCCCTCCCAAATGTTGCTTTTCCCCAAGCAACTTCGATGTTGGATGCTGAAGTATATGCTCGCCCTCCCAAGTAGCATCCTCATCCGACAAGTTCTTCTAACGCACAAAGTATTCTCTGATTATTGTTCTTCTGAGCTTCCTTTCCCTTGTCTCCAAGATGGCTTCCGGTTCCAAAACTAGATGCCCCTCATCATGAAGTGGAGGCAATTCCATAACTGTTGTAACCTGTTGCCCCAACACCCTCTTGAGGCATGAAACATGGAAAATATTGTGGATCTTTCTCCCTGGCGGTAGCTCCAACTCATAAGCTACCTCTCCAACCCTCATGATCACCCTGTAGGGCCCATAAAATCGTGGTTGCAACTTTTCATCCCCCTTCTATTTCAGAGTGGACTGTTGGTATGACTGCAATCAAAGGTACACCAAGTCCCCTTCTTCAAAATGCCTCTCAATCTGATGCCTGAAAACATATATTTTCTGTTGATTCTGAGTTTTTTGCAAATTATGCTTAAGAGAGTTGAGGATGTCTTGGCTCTCTAGGATCCAATATTTGGTCTTTGGGGCCCAGTTGTCTCCAAAAACGATGTTAGCAAAAGATAAAGCATCAACCATATAGAGCACGGAAAGGAGTCATATCAATGGACATATGATGTGTGGTGTTGTAGCAGTACTCTCCCAAGTGCAACCATTGAATCCATGCCCTTTGTTGCCCTGTGACATAGTTCCTGAGATAACCCTCTAGCCATTTGTTCACCCTTTCTATCTGGTAGTCGATTTGTGAATGGTAACTGGTGCTTGGGGTGAGCTCAATCCACTAGCCTGAATAGCTCCTGCCAGAATCCCCCCATAAATGGGTTGTCCCGGTCATTGATTATAATCTTAGGGAGTTCATGCAAGCAGGAGACTTCCCTAAAGAACACCTCCGCCACCTAAGAAGCTAAACACTGTGTCAGAATGGAAAATAAATGTGTGAACTTGGTCCGTTTGTCAACCACCACAAAAATGAAATCCTTCCCTGCACTGAGGGAAGCCCCGTGATAAAGTCCATAGAGATACTCTCCCATTTTCCCTCAAGTATGGGTAGAGGCTGCAACAATCCTGTTGTATGGGTCAACTCCCCCTTGTTCCTCTGAGAAGACTCACACTCCTACACCTATCTAAATACGTCCCCATTGAGGCCCTTCTAGGTGAAACGCTCTCTCACTGTCATGTAGGTTTTTTTGAATCCCTAGTGCCCAGACAAAGGGGAATCATGAGCTTGCTATAGGGATTAATGCATGGTGTTTGGTGGTGGTGATACCCTCACGGATCCTTCCCGGGATCCCTGGCAAATAGTGAGATTAGCTACCGCTGGCCCAGAGATACATGCACACATCTTTATTAGTGGAATGATAATCAAAGTAAGAAGAAGGATTATTACCTCAGATCTTGGTGTCGTGTTGCTGGAGAACACAAAGTAGCGGGGTGGAAAACCCCTCAGTGAGCTCCAAGATTAATGCCTACACATAAACAAGACGAGGCATAATATCACATCATATAATTTCAATAATCAATACAATAATACATAGGGATATCTAACTACATACATCTAAGCTACTCATAATCATTAGCATTGCATAAACATGTAAATAAATCACAATACCAATGCCATGGAGTGGACAACACAACTGCAAGTCTATATTAATGATAGAAAAGAGTGATTACAACCATCAGTTGCATCAGCCTTCCCTTACTCCTCCAGCTGCTCTCTCTCTCTTCCTTCTTAACCTCTTGAAGAGCCAATGTCTAATACAAGCTTCGACAGTCAATAGGCAATCCTTTCAATACTTTTGACCTCTTTCACAATGGCCATAGCCTCAAATATATAGCATGAGAGGATAAGCCTTGCCAAATCCTTCATGAGTTCTTTTGGGAAAAAACATAGATGTTTCCATGCTTTATCACTCTTTCCCTGTTTGTAGACTCCATTAGGAATAGAAATTCCCCCAAACAGGTTGAATCTGGATGTTTCCCTGCTTTATGAGTTGACATAGGAGTGAATATAGGGATATTTCTCGGTCAACTTGCTCCTTTGACCTCCAAAAACTCACTTAAGTTGACTAACACACCTCCCGAGGCAACAAACAGAGTTACCCTAGGGACTAACGCACCTGATGCATGGCTAGGAAGCTTTATAAAGCATCTTGCTAGTTCCTGGAGAGCGTTAGCTTGGCAAATAGGCCTGTGAACTTGGTCAATCTTTCAGTCATCTTGCCCTTCTCCTCTGAGCTGATGAGGAGGTCATTTTCCTATGTAATAGAGTTGCATGAAGGATACACTCCCTCAAACATCGAAACTAAAACTATGTGCCCCTTGTAGTATATAACCTCATCCATCACCCTGTAGCACTCATCTGCATAATTGCCTTCCAAGATCTTGCATTCTCGACGATCCTAATAGTTGTGCCTTCCAGTCATGGCAGACACTCATAAGTGAAAGTCCTACGAGCCTCCTAGATAGTGCATCAACTACCACATTGTGCTTCGCCAGCAAATACTCAATATCAAAATCATAGGCTTGCACCTTGCTAACCCATATTTGTTGTCTGTCGTTGAGGCCCTGTTGCCCCATGAAGTGGCGAAAACTGTTGTGATTTGTCTTCACCCGAAACGGGTTACCAACCAAGTACTGTCGAAACTTTGCTAATGCATGCATTATGGCCAAGATCTCCTTGTCGTATATGGAATCTGATCGCTCATGAGGTAGGAGCTTCCGACCCTCTAAAGCAATCGGGTGTCCACCTTGGGACAACATTGCCCCGATCCCCTCACCCAATGCATCACACTCCAATGTGAAGCGCTGTGTGAAGTCTAGAGTGCTAATACCAGACAACAACTCATCACCTCCTTGAGGCGATCGAATGTTGTCTGAGCTCCATCTATCCATGTAAAATCACCCTTCTTAGTCAGATCAATGAGGGGTGCTACCAACTGTGAGAAGCCCTTAACGAACTTCTGGAAATAAGTATAGATGCCCCAAAACCCTCTCAATGTTGTCACATCCCTAGGCACTGGCCAATCCCGAATGGCCCTGATATTCTCCTCGTGCACCTTGACCCCATTTGTGCCTATGATGTGTCCCAAGTAGGGCATCTTCGTTAGACCAAACTCAAACTTTGACATGTTGGAATAGAACCGTTTCTCCTCCAAGATACGTAACACCGCCTCTAGATGTTGTAAGTGCTCTTCCCACATCCCATTGTAGATAAAGATATCATCAAAGAATACTAGCACAAATCTCCTCAGTTGACCTTTGAACACATGGTTCATGCATCACTGAAAGGTAGCAAGTGCGTTGGTCAACCCAAAGGGCATGACCAAGAACTCGAAATGCCCATAATGACATCTGAATGTTGGCTTCGGGATATCTTGCTCCCTCACCCGAATCTGATGATACCCAGACTGCAAATCTATCTTAGAGAAGTATTTGGCTCCTTTAAGCTCAATCATCAACTCATCAATACACAGAATGGGATATTGGTTCTTCAATGTCTTCTTGTTGAGTGTCTTGTAGTTAATGCACATGTGTAGAGTCCCATCATTCTTCTTCACTAGCACCACTAAAGAAGCGAATGGATTGGAACTCGCTCTGATGTGGCCCAATGCCAATAGCTCCCTGATGGCCCCCTCAATCTCACCCTTATAGGCTTTGGGATGCCTATAGGGTGTAGTAATGACTGTCTGTACATGTAACGACCTATCTATAATACAGAGAACACAAGAATAATAGCAGGCATACGATGCATGCATATGATACCTACATATGCATGTGTCGCATGCACCACACTAGTATTTATATACTAAATTTAAAATGTATAACGTAAACATAACTATAAAAAAATAGATGTTAAAAATTAAGCTAAATCCTAAAAGGTGGTTATATAATTATATATATTTTAGATTATTAATAAAATTATATTTATAAATTAATAAAATTATTAAAAAATATATATAATAAATTAATTAAAGCTAAGTTACTTAGTATAACATTTGGATCTTTATATAAAAAAGAAGTATTTTATTTAATCATAAAATAAAAATTATGTATTACGTGACATGGATGGGTGTGATGAGGAGGCAAAGCGGTGGGCTGCTGGTGGAAAGGCGGCCATTGCCAAGAAACAATATATAAACCTGAGAGAAGAATTTTGGAGGGACATCAGGAGGAAGAAGAAGTAAGGAAGGAAGGAAGGGGATACTGAAGAAGGGAGGATATCTATAAACTGGAGTTACCAACAGAAGGAGCGCGGATTGTTCTGAGGTTTTTGGGCACGGGGAACAGTGTGCTTCAACTGAGAAGCTTACTGGACTGAGTAGCGAGGTTCTGCTCAGTTTGGCTGGGTGGTTTCGGTCTTTTGGTAACCGAAGCAGAGTAGCTTGAGGCATCATCAACCGCAGGGATACAGGTAGGTACTCTCATCAATTCTGTTAGTTACTTTGTAAAATTTCAAGAAATTTATCACAGGCTCATGATGAAAAACCCTTTACTGTATTTTCAATGGCTTTACAGCCCTTACATTAGAATATATATACAATATGAAAAATAATTAATAGAAAAAGACCGAAACCACCCAACCAAACGGAGCATAACCTCGCTACTCAGTCTAGTAAGCTTCCCAGTTGAAGCAGACTGTTCTCAGAGTAATCTGCGCTCCTTCGACGCACGTCAATTTACTTCTTTTGTCTAGTCCGTGGAACAAATATTCGTTGACGTGTGGCAGTGATGAGATAAAAAAAAAATGTAGAGGAATGATGAGAAGTGCTTATCTTGATTTCAATATTAAATAGAATTATAATGAATGTGAATAAAAAAGATTTGGGTCGTTGGGATGGCTGACAGAGTCAGGAGTGATGCCCAAGAAACAGAAGGGCATAGAAGGGATGGGCGTGTCTTCGCTGTTAGAATTGAGGGCTCAGCTCTACAAAACCCAAGAGGAAGCCAAGCGCAACAAAGACGCCGCCCCTGACGTTAATTTGCACCGCACAAGGAAGAGGAATAATGCCCCTCACGATATCTTCTCCAACCAGAACTCCGGCGTTGAAGATCGAGCTATAAAAAAATAATGTGTAGAGAAGTTATCGCCAACCAGGGATCTAGCAAGGACCGAATTATTTCTTTTTAAAATTACCTTTCAATCCGCTGCTGTTACAGAGTTTCTTTAGGTCCTTCAATATGCCATCTGATTCACCGTTCTGATTTTCAAACCATTTTATTTATTTTGGAAATTGAGGTTATGCTTAGAGTTTTCCATGAGGCAATCCAAAATAGGGGCAAGCCACTTAAACTGTCCGCATTTTCAATCGTCTCAGATTTCCTTGCATTCCTAGAATTGTGTTCAGCTGAGTTGCTGCTGGAGCTTTCCATGAATCACTCCTACAGTTGGTTATAGCCCCTTTATCTTTATATAGCCAACGAACTATTCACGTACTCAAATTTAATCGGGCATTATAACGTGCAACCCACTTTCTGTTTATGACGTGTGTGACGGGTTGCATTTTCAGTCGTCTGGTTAGCTATACTGCTTCTCTCTGCATGCCCATTCAGTGTTGCTCTGCTTTTATGTAGCTGCGTAACTTTCTTTTAAGTATTCTTTGCTACATCTGCATCTTTCTTTATTATCGTTATTTTAGAATTAGTATTTTTGCTGCTACCTGTTGTATTTTAATGTTACTGAACAAATATCAACAGCGAAAGCTGGTGTGAGGTGGCTTTGCAAGGTGTTGACCTATGAAAGCTGGTGTGAAGTGGCTTTGCAAGGTGTTGACCTATGATATCTTTCCAAGGTGTTGACCTATGAAAGCTGGTGTGAAGTGGCTTTGCAAGGTGTTGACATATGATATCTAATATAATGCACGAAAACCCCAATACTTAATATTTTAATAACTATGGTGACATATCTCTACTTTGTGATTTTGCTCCAAAGTAATGCCCAGTCTAAAACAGTATAACCTGCTCAGTCAGTGAGTTGAGCACCTTTTTATCACATTAAAAGCCAGGTTGAGGATAGCCACAGCCTTTAACTTGTGGCTATGTGAGGATTGTATGGTTGTAAAATAAAAAATATAAAAAAATGATTTGAAGGGACATAAACTCCTTTTAGTAAAATTATCTAGGACATTATTTTAACTATTTACTTTATTATTAAAGCATTTATGTGAAGATATTTTAGTGATTATAATTTTAAAGTATAAGACAATTGTTAACATCAAAGCTATAGTTGTGATATAGAGGTGTTATTTGTCACTTTATTAGTTTTAAAGGTATTTATATACCTTTAGAATAATTGATTTGAATGAAGAATTATCCTATGTACTGAGGCTGTAATCAATTTGATACATGGTAAATTCTAATCATACAAAGTTCAAAGTAAAAAGTGGGATTTCAGTGTGTTTGAGAGTAACCTCAATTTAAGCCAATTTTGTTCGAATTGCACATGTTCAATAATGTCATTGTTTATGAGGCATTTCAAGTTAGCATCGAACAGCCCCTTAAGTAGAGTCTGGGCTTTTGTACCCTTTGAGAATGTCCAATCTAGAAAAATGCATGTCTTTGTATGAAGGGCTAGAACAAAATCCTTTTCTTAAGGGATGCATGTTTGAATAAATTGTAATCTTTAAACCTAAAACTATGTGTAAAAGTAGTACTTGAAAAATTCATTATATCAAAACTTGAAAAAAATAGAATATCTATCTTTACTTAAGCATAACATTCAGTGCAGAATGGCACTTCGTTTAACATTAAAAGAAACCAGAAGTCTTCTTCAACCAAATTTATCAATATTTGGTTCAAAACAAATCACTGTAAAAATAATAACTGTTACTGAGATACAGCTTAATGTAAATATGAAGGAATCCAAAATCATCATCATCAACCAATTGTGCCATTATAAGAGCCAGATGGCAGATTGCTGGATCCACTTATTCAAAATAACTCCTTTTCTTGTGAATGCAGTTATCCACATTTCTTAAAGCATCTTGATAGGTCTTTGAAAAGTATTCTAATAACACAGAACTTGGAAATTCTAATTTGCTCAATATTTAATGGATTTTTGTCCAAAGACAAGATAAACTATAAAATTTAAATTGACTAATGTTAATTAACAGAGTGCAAACTGGACTTGATTAACATGATACTTTTCACGAAAAAAAAAAATTATTATTATTAAAGATTTAATATCCAACAAAGAGATGAAGGACAACACCCTAGGAAGCTTTAACTAAAAGCATTGATCTTGTAGTTGAGAGTCAAAATTTAGTTCAGAGTAAAATTCAAGGGAAAAAGGTAAAATTGATGATTAGTATTAAGCAACCGATGATTAGTATAAACTAACCAAATGTGGTAATCCACTGTAAGCCAGTTAAAATTCATGTGTTGTTTTTATGACAAGAGCAAATTTCATTTTAGATTGTAAAAGATTGATAGATGATTTAGTTTAATTACCACATCTTGGAATCCACCCATGGCAAGTCCCAAGCAGAGCCTCAAATATGTAGTGACATGTTAAATTCATGTAATAGAAGACCTCAACTAAGAGTTACGTCCCATCTACTGCAAAAAGTGAGTAAATTAGAACATGGGAATGAACTGATTTGACACTGTGGAAGATATATTGAGGCATGTTTGATTACTTCTAAGTTCTAAATGATTTGTTTCCAGCTTCAGCCAACTTGCTTGTGGTTAATTTTGAATAAATTGGACAACCTTCTCAAAACTCTCCTCTGTTTTAAATTAATGCATCAATTACTTCAGGACACCTGCAACAATTGAAGTTGTTCTGATCTAAATTGGCAAACTAAATTCATCTTAACAATCCGATACAACTCAGTCACAAGTAATCCTGAGCTAACAATAGGAGTTTTTATATGTATTTATGATATGAAAGAAAGTAGTGTGCAAACAATGCCAAACTATTCAAACAATGCGACCCACAGAATGACAGAGCCAAAATGCCTTACTACATCCTTAAATTCTAGCAATCAGATCATTGAATTGGTAGAGACAAACCATCAACCTGTCAAAGAGCTTCCTAGATCCTATAAAGGAACGCAAAATGGCACAGCCTAATGATTGTAATTTCAAAGTGAAAAAGGAAGCAATGTAATGACTGAAGTTAAGATTCAACTAGATGGACAAATATTTTTGTAAAACTCTATCTGATTAATTATATAGTTTCCTAATAATATGTTATAACATAATTATGCATATCCTAGATTTTATATATATATTCTAATTTGACACCTCAAATATTGTGGTTCCTGTCTTCTTTCAATGTTATTATTTGTTCACTACTTCCTCTAAATCTAGGTCTTGTAGAATATTCAAAACTTGGATTCCAATTGTTACAAGACTTGCCAAACAACATCCTTGGACTTCCACAACTAACAGCTATACCTATGTTTAGCAATAAACATGTAGGAATGAAAGCATATACCATAGATATAAGATCAGTTTCAAAACTATGTTATGGGTTGTTAGAGCTGATACTAAAAGATTTAAATTCGAAAGGATATCTTGAAAGAGTGTCAATGTATATCTTATTACTGTCTACATGGCTCTGTAAGTGAAATCAAACTCTTGTTTCTTGATTTTCTTAAAAAAAAAAAAAACTTAATTAAAAGGCATTGGTATTGTATTTAATTGGAGTGCAGAGTTAATGTTGCTTAGACCAGGTTGTGCAAATTTCAATCTGCAAAGTTCTATTGGATGATTTGCAATAGCAACACCATTACTACTACACACATTATTGATCGGAGTATATTTTGCAGAATGGTGCTATCCCTATCACATGAAAAATATTGTTTGTGACTAATAATATTTTGTATCATTTTCAGCTGCTTTTGATATTTTGTTGATTTAACTTGAAGGAAAGTAATGAGATTGTATGATTATAAACGGCCGCAGAGACAGTTGAGTGAATTTACAAATCCTTCACAATAAACGCTGAATGAAACACGGAATATAAGTTGAAATGTTCAATAATGCAGAGCACTTTCTAGTGGCGCTATGGTATAGGAGTTATTATAAAATGGAATGGTTGATTCTAGAAGGCTAGGATTATGTAGTTATATACCCCGTTAATAAAATTACTATTGAACTTGAAAAACTGCTAATATCATGTAAATAATTACATCGACAATTCAAAAATAAAAATAAAAATAAAAATCTGTTGTCCGCATTTACTTTAGATACTTAGAAATTGACAAATGATGTGGATATCAAAAGCTTCATTGGGAAACCATCCATAGCTATCAAGAATGTTGAAATGTATCATTTAATTGAGATATTAGCAAGGGAACAGCTGGATGGAAGGAATTGTTGATTAAGATTCCTCATCACTCAAGAGTTTAGGCAATGTACTACTATATCTAAAATTGTGTCCCAACAACATTAGGGCACTGAAAAGGTTACTTAAGGTTTGAAAAATAGGGTTAAGGTACTATAGAAATGATACATCAAACAAGTTGTTCAAGACGAGCCTAGCATTGAAATCAAGAAAAGACAAAAATGGTTGATTTAGACTCTTCGAATCTGAAAATTAATAGAACTATATAGAAATTAAAATTTGCATGAGGGGAGGTGTTTCTTATTATATTATATTTCATGGAGAGGAAGGAAAGAATAAAGGATGATATTGTGTCTCTAAACTCTTTGATCAAGCATTCAAGGAATCTTAAATTTCATGAACAGGAAATGGCCGAGCTAGTGTGCAAGACACAATTATCTACATGGGCAACACATAAATTAAAGCAAGAGTAGTACTCTGAGTTGGATAATTCTAGTGATTTTAATTCAATACGTGGTAGTTGGAGAGATGAAGATAGTGCTCCTGACATTTCTGGGGAGAGCAGGTTATTGTCTCCTGTTAACATTCATAGAATTGAGATTTTACAAAATAGTATTTTGGGGAAAGAATTTCAGAATCTACATTCTGATGCTGGAGAATCTCTCAGCCCTTCTGTAGAAATAGTTAGAGAAGACATTAATGATTCCTCAGTGTATGAAAGCAACACTTTGGCAGATGAAGAAACACACTTGAGAGGTTTCCTTAAAAGAACACTTCCAATTAAACTAAGTGGCGAATTAATTCATAAATATGTAGAATTTAACATTATGGAGAGAATAATTGAATTCACAGGTAAAAGTTGAATTCAGATTCTTCAAAAGATTCCCATATCTTGAATAAAGGATAAAGATTGGGACTTAATGGATAATTTGTTTGAAATATAAAATGATGTTGACATAGCAATGCAATTGGTTCCAATTAGAAGGTTATGTGCCTTATCTTCTGTTGTGGTAAAGTCTGAGAGCATTGACTTGATGAAAATGATGGGAAGGTGTCAATTTTGAAGAACTTTAAACCATGTTTTGTATATATTTGCTTTACTTTAAATCAGAGACTCAAAACCATTTTGAAATGATCATATATAAATGTGAATTTTTATGACATAATATCTATTTAATTCCGTTGGTACATGGATATCAAGACAGAATATGTTATTGATCTTACTAAATTATAGTTATCAAAGTAAAGTTTAAAATATTTGAGTAATTTTGCTTCTGATGGGAATTAAGTAGCGAGGTTCTGCTCAGTTTGGCTGGGTGGTTTCAGTGTTTTGGTAACCAAAGCAGAGTAGCTTGAGGCATCATCAATCGCAGGGATACAGGTAGGTACTCTCATCAATTCTGTTAATTACTTTGTAAAATTTCAGGAAATTTATCACATACTCATGATGGAAAACCCTTTACTGTATTTTCAATGGCTTTATAGCCCTTACAGCACACCAGGCTCCAACTCTATAGTGTGTTCAAACCCCCTATCAGGTGGTTGCCTTGGTGGTATATCTCCAAAAACTACCGGATATATGTCCAGTATCGCCTATATGTTTAGATGTGGTGGCTTGGTCCATCCCCCAGCCTCTAAAATCCTCAACTCTACTACCCATGCTATGTCCCCATGCCTCAAATCAATCTTTGTCTTGTGGATCGAAACCATCTAGGGAGGATATGAATGCATGCCCCAAAGAAAGACTAGTTTACCATCTGGTCCGGTAAACTCCATCTCTACTTTCCTCCAGTCGGTGGTAACTCAACCAAGGGAATATAACCATGAGACCTATGTGGGTTATAGTTTATGGATGAAGTACATGACCTTTTTTTTACTTCTGACCTTGTCTCTTCTCATAAAGAGGCCATTGTATAGCTAAAGTCTAAAGAGAAGATAGAGAAATATGATAGATATGCGTTAACTAAATTGCTAGTGTTAGGAGTGATCTTGAAGTGGTTTCTTTATTAAAGAGGGGTTGTGATTTAAGTTAGATAGAAAGGTGATGCATCGACAGATCACATAACAGGTTTGAAGAGGCTTCTTCAATCATACATGCTGGAAATTGATGAAAGTCTATTGGTATAATGTGAACAAGTCTTACCTCTATCTCGAGAAGAAACATAATGATAGAAGCTTCATATGTCCTTTTTCTTTTAGTAGAACACATCACTTATAATTTTTTGTTAAGCCATTTTATTTTGGCTTTTAAACCAAGCCATTTGAGGAATGTGATATGGACTATTGCACTGTTTTTTTACTATTGGTGAAATCCTTCACACAACCAAAAATAATATTAAATGGTTTAGGAAGACATAAGGAGTGAAAATAGTTGTCAAATGAGTAGAAACATGTTTAGAATCATTACCAAACAAAACTATGAGATGTTTCATGGAATAAATGGGAAAGTTGGCATGAGATTCCTTGTAAAGTTCATACCAGTGTAACTGAGAAAATAAAATCCCTTGGCATAATTTCCTTTCAGAGTTCATGTTTTTTTCCTTTTCATTCACTTCCAACAAAGCCACAAGCCCCAACAACAACAATGTCTAGGAATACCCAACTGAAAAGGAACTATAGGACATCCCCATTTCTAGAGGGTGTCAATAACTGGAATGAGAACACACCCAATTGCTTCCCTGATCTATCCAGCATACATGGTACTTCTAAAATTCACCCATGATGTCCCCAGCATTTTCAATATGGAATTTCTACAGAAAATGCATCCCCTCAGTGTGAGGACACATCCATGTGTATCACTAGATATGACACTACTTATCATTGACAATGTAACAATTGGTATCTGCCATCTTGTGGCCATTTTTAACTTAGTTTATTGTGTGTCAAATCCAAATATGAATATGCATCTGAATAATGTCAATATAGCATTTCCCTTGCCATAATTTCCTTTCAAAGTCCATGTTTTTCCTTTTCGTTCACTTCCAACAAATCCCCAAGCCCCAACAACAACAATGTCCAGGAATACCCAACTGACAATGAACTACAGGACATCCCCATTTGAAAGGTGTGTCAATAACTAGAATGAGAACACACCTCACTGCTTCCCTGATCTATCCAGCATACACAGTACTTCTAAAATGCACCCAAGATGTCCCCAACATTTTCAATATGGCATTTCTGCACAAAAAACATCCCCTCGGTGTGGGGACACATCCATTTGTATCACTGGATATGACACTACTTATCATTGACAATGTAACAATTAGTATTTGCCATCTTGTGGCCACTTTTAACTTAGTTTATTGTGTGTCAAATCCAAATTTGAACATGCATCTGAATAATGTCAATATAGCATTTCCCAATCCAGTTAACATCAGTGACATTAGTTATGTACTGCATGCTCATTACTGCAATACCAATTCCTAGTATCCTGACACAGCCTATATGTAACCAATCTCCATAAGACCTGCTTCATCCTTCACTATCTAGAAAGCTATCATAACCAACTTTTCCAAATAAATGAAGATAAATTGAAAATAAATTGACCTCCCCTCTAATTCAAAACAAAGGTGCAATGCACTAATGGGCACTGCAAGCCCATGGCAATAACTATAGTTCAATAGGCATGCAAATGTGCACTGTTGTTTGTGGTTTCTCAGTGGGAGGTATAAGTGGTATGGCACCCTTTGAAGCAAGATTTGAACCTGTGGCTGGAGGAAACTTCAGAACTGGGGGCACTGCACGAACCCCTAGAATTGGAGGTCATGGAAGGGGCATCACACCCATGGTTCCTGGTGGACGTGGAGGAAAAGTGGGACGCACCATAGGAGGGTAGGGAGATGAATATTGGGGCATACCTGTAGGTGAAACACCAAGAAATGGACAATTTTTATGTAAGGGCATAACACATTTCCAATAATCAAACAAACACATCATACTGAACAACACTTATCCAAAAACATATATTATAGGTAGGAGGGAAGGCACCTCCATGATCACTGCAGACTTCATTTCTACAAAGCAACAAAGGAATGAGAATGTTGGCTAATAGAATCCAAAGTGATTCCAAAAAATCTGAGATGATTCAAAATATGGTGCACTTCAATGGTGCACATGTGATGACTAGCTAGATGCTCAGATTATCGAATAAATATGCTAGCCTTGTGTGCATCCACCCCCTCCACATATCTAGATGCAACTAGTGCTAGGAAATTAAAAATATATCCCACCTGGATATGTGATTGATCCAAAAAGCATATGAACCTAGATACAAGTAGAGAATTTCTACCAAATGTAAGGAAATAAACTTCAAGGATTTAAGTAGACTTTCAAATTAGTAGAATTTAATCTAATGCCTAATAATTATAGCATCAAGGAATGCCACAAATGCAGATATATTGTAGTACATAAAATCCAAAATATAATGAAGTCAATTAATGGAGTAATTGATGGAGAAATCAATGGGGTCATTGGTGGTTGTTTGTCTCCTAAACACGAGAGTTACAATTAGATGTTTACAAATACATTGTGATACATTCCCACTTGCCTCTTGTCACCTAGTATTATTCTCACCTCTTTCTCCTTGCTTCCAAGGAATTGTTCCCTAAATTAGCAAAATCGAAATCAATATGTCTTCCCTCACAAGGAAGCCACACGTTTTCCACTGAAATGGGTGGTTGTGATATTTCTTTGCGTGATGGATGGGTAAGAACACTAGGACCTATCACCATGGATTTCTTGGAGTTCTACATGAGTTTTCAAGAGAATGGAAATTCCTACATGCTCAAAGGTTTCAAAGAAACCAATAGAGAAATAATCAACTACCATTGTATGGAAAAGATTTTGAAAAAGGGCCGCCATTGGTTTGAAACGTTGAAAATGGGGGATATGTGAAACGTGAGGGAAGACATATTGGTTTCCATTTTGCTAATTGACTAGGTGAAAGACTCACCTATTTTTTATACTTCCTCATGGCTAGCATGCTATAGGTGTTTGTCATGGGACCATTGGGTCCATCAAAGGGGTTAGCCAAATTTTAGCCCAACATAATAAGTGTACCAAATGAAATTTGTTGAGAGGGACCACAAGTAATGGTACGAGTTGGTCCAAAAAAAATGAAAAATTAGTTACTGTAAAGTGACACCACAACAACCAATGTTGCACAAGGATTTTTTGAGCTAGGTCTCATGTAATGGTCTTGGCAGGTCGTAGACATATTTTTTAAATTTGAGGGGAGTATTGCTGCAATGATGAAATTCTAAAACTCTTGATACTACGAAATGTGTAGGAACTTTGTTACCTGCATTGCAAAAGCTATGGTTTAGAGGAAGATTTTAGGATTTGTAGGGTCCTAAGGATAGAGGAGTGTCAAGTTCTATAGCTCTTAATATCCCTGTGGTTTCCATCAATAGTACTCAACCAAATCTTTCTTGTCACCAACTAATGGCGATAGATTATACCCTTAGTCATACTACCCATTTACCTAGTATGTGAGTTATCTCTCAAGTGTTATTCTCCATGTACTCATTGCAATAGGATGACTAATAGGGTTATGCAAGGTTGGTTTCAAGTGTATTGAGGGGGGTTTTGATATACCAGAAGGAACATGGAAGATAATTCCATATGTAGGTGTTATTTGATGCAATGCTACTCAAAGGGGTGCCAAAAGATGTTACAAAGGTGTTCAACAAGGTGATGCCTCTATTATTTTCTACATGTATTCTTCCCCAATTATAGGCTTGCCCATTGAATGATAGATATTTGTGTTATTTAAAGATTTTGAAACACATCTCTAACCTAAATAATGTTTTTCTAAAATTGGAACATGTGTTGCCATGAGAAAGTGCTCTGAGAAAACTTGTATTTGTGGTGTTTCTTGTTAGTTGAAATAGAATATTTAGAGCAAAAAGGGCATAATATAAATGCAGGAAGCAATTAAATAAGATAGATGGAATACAACTGTGAAAAGAAAATAATAGAACTAAAATTGGAAAATAACACTTTAAGCAATCCTTTATTGATATTCCAAACTAAATACAATGTTCACTTGCATTTTTCTGGGGGGCAATCTCCAACATGAGGAGCTCCAAATACTACAATACTCCCTTGATAACCCATTACATAGGTCCTATTGCTATATGTATAGTTTCTAATTGACGAAAACCGTAACCACCTAATACACTTCCATTAATAAGGCCTCAACCACTAGCTAATGGACCTTCTTTATCAAGTTCACTTGAATTTATTGATTTCACACTATACTATTATGTAGAGCCTTATTTAATAAAGATGGTTGTCAAAACAATAACAATTTGTTCCACTAACTATGGAAGTTAAGGTGGTTGTGGAACCCTAACAACAATGCAATGTTGTCACACTCAAACTTGACATAGGCTCAGCTAGCCTAAGACTAAGAAAAACTCAATGACTGGACATGACTCAGTGACTTGGGAAAGACTCAACAAATACAAATGAACCCAAAAATACAATAATTCAGTGCCCAAAAATATGGTGAGTCTCGATGAGTATTGCAATTTTGTGGTAAGTATAGAAAGTGGTGAGTTCATCGATGAGTTTTTTAGTGAGTGTGGGGGCTAGAGAAGACTCCACAAGACTCAACGGATGAGTCTTGGATGAGTCAAACTACACTAGTACATTGTGTATAGTTGCAACAATTCTTCTCTTGCATTTTCTTGTTATCCGAGTGTTCTCTCATTGTAGTCTTTTGTGCACATATCAGATCTGCACAATTAGAAGCTTCTAGTTGTCCAGATCTCTAGATTTTTGCATTGGTCAATTCATTTCAGTAATATTTTGGATTGGTGTTTAAAAAGCTTGGGTCTATGGATATATAATACTATGGTAGCGGTTTCTCTATTCTGATTTTTGAGTTAAAAGAAAATAAACTAGTTGTTTTGAAAGTTGGGCCATATTAATTGTGGAAGGAAAACCTCGATTGAAACCATGGAATACAAATTTCAAATTTCAATCTTTCATAGAAAAAATTGAAACTATGTAATTTTGAGTTTGACTCCTAAATTTGTTAACACAATTTCAGTATGAATTAGCCTTGAAGAGTATTGGAAAATTTCCAAGAAAGTACCTGATAATGTAGCCTCCCATAGTTGGTCACATGTCTTGTACTATTATTTTTGGAAATGGATCTTCATATAGGGCTTCCTCTGAAATTCAATGTTTTTACCTAGAAACAGGTTTTAGATTATGAAAAGGTTACCCTTCAGTGTCAGTTTTTCCATGAATATGGCATATAGCCCTACTATTTCCCTCTCCATAACCTAACTGCTAAAGGAAAGAAGGGTTTTGAGATGCAAGGAGAAGGGAAAAAGGAGAAAGGGTTACACAAGCAAACCTAAGAAAGTGAAGGATTGAGGAAAACCCCCATCAGATACTAAAGTGAACTTGGAAGACAACTATGATTGGAATAAAAATAAATGTAAAGAAAGAAAGTTGCAAAACAAGAGAGAAGAAACCATCATCAACGGTGAGTTCAAGAAGAAAGAAATTCAGCTAAGGAACCGCAAGGTAAGAGGTACAACAAAATAAAGTTTTAGTTAGGAAAAAGAGGCAGGAAAAGGAAAAGAATGTTGAGAAGAGATGAAAAAATAGTTGAAATTGTGCACAAACAAAATGTAAAGTCAGTTTTAAAACTTCCATACTAGTAAGGGCTTTGGTTGCAAAAGCTACATCTCTAGTAAAATTAGTTTGTTTCTATTAAAGAGACAAAGATCTTAGATCTAAGTCATTTTTGACAAAATTGGTGAGAACTAGAGTTCAATCTAATAGACCTATTTAGTCTGAATGAGGGAAAGAAATCTAAGAGAACAAATCATGTTTGATGAATCAATGAATCATTAATTAACAACAAACAAGCCTATTATACCTCTGAAGTGACAGTTTTCAAGTCAACTATTGTTTCTGTTACTTTTGACTACTGTTTCTTTCATCTAGTTATCTTACAATAAATTAAGTTTAGTGTACTAAGAACAACTATACATATGAGTCCTTCGAAATCAAAACATCTAATGGGTACAAGTTTCTTCTTTTCAATATACGTTTTTCTTGGTTTGAACCTATTGCAATCTCACATTTCTCTGGTAGATGGAGTTTTCCCATGTTTTGGTTCTTATAGTTACAAAACTTGGCTCCATGAAAACTTGGGTAAGACCAAAGAGTAAGTGATCTGACCAAACACAGGGAAAACTTAGGCAAACTAGGATAATTTTTTCTGACAAGAATGGAAATTTTGTACTGGCCAAGAAGCGAGTTTGACTTGGCAGCAAGTCAGTTTGGCTTGTTTTCTCTATTGGCTTGAGTTTGAATAGGAAACTATAAAAAAAATTGTAAGAATTATCTTGATAATGTTATCATATAAACACATATTTTAATGTAGTGGAAGACTAAAATAGGAAGATGGAGATGTAAGTAAATATGATAGTAGGGATAATAGTCATATCACGCCAAAGAGTTTTGGCATCTCCCCAAGAATGGATGATAGTGAAGAGGACTTCCCAGATCCAACTGTGCCAAAAATTGCCACCAAAGATCCACTTCAAACCTCAAGGTTGATATTCTGAAGAGTGGATTTGGATTCCTCTTCATCCCAAAAGAAAGTACTATTTTCAACTACAACAACAATCTCTTTGCCTGGCAGTAACCTTTTGACTGCCTCAGGATCAATATCTTTTTGGTCATATACATGTCAAGTCTATCCAAGGACACCATTGCTTGTGAGATAGATATTAAATCTTGAGGAAAGTTCCTAATGGGTTCTTGAAGAATTTTGAAAATAGATGTTGCAGTGAACCTTTCCTGGTATAAGTTTTACTCCTACAAAAATGCATGTAGTGATTGTCACTACTGAAACAAGTGAAGGTGTGTTCTATGTAGTGAATTTCGCTATTGAAACAAGTGAAGGCGTACTCCATAGAGTAATTATATTCATTGAAATAGAATACATAGTTTTGCAGAGCCATTCATATTCGGAATTCCTAAAAGACTCTACACATGTTTGGAAATTGTCTTCCCATGCTTGAAGTTTGATAACCCTAATATAATTCAAAAACTCATTAGTTGTATGAAGACCACACACTTTCATTAATTGGAACTGATATCTCCTATTTCTCTTAGATCCCCAAGCTACAATGCCCATTATCAATGCCATGTAAACAAAATTAGACAACATAGAAATTCCCAAAACCCCAAAAAAGATTGATAAAGCAACCCCAACTTGTAGAGGCATCATCCAGATGTAATGAAGCTACAACATCGTATTTGAAAGTTGTTGAGCATCCACAACCATGTAATTTACAATCTTTCCAACACCATGAGCTTGCATAACGAAGCTTGACAATCTTAAACCCTTTCTGTATAAAGTTGTGATCAGAGTAGACCTTATCAACATGCCCAAATTCTGACATTAAAAGTTATACTGATGGGAACAAATAACCTCAATGGATTTTGCTGAAAATAGTATCAATACAAGGAAAAAGACTTCATAAGGAAATCTTTGGTCTCTAGATGTAAAATCAACAATTTTTTGTATCAAAATTGGGCCAATATACATCACACACAGTTTTGCAATGGCTAGGGATGCAGTAAGTGCAAGATTTGGCCAAAAGCATCGAAGAAATGTAAGGTGTACAGGGTGTTGGTGTTCCACTATGTCATTAGACCAGTTTGATTTAAAAAGTTCAAACATATTTTCAGCGCTATCACTAGGTGCCAGTGCAGGAACATCTGTCAATTAAAAAGCATTTCTGTAACCTTTGTTCAATATAGGATTCAACCATCACCATGTAGCCCTTGACATAATACCTATTGTAGCATAAGGGGTTATTAATTCTTTCTCAATGCCAAGATTCAGAGTGCTACCATCTAGAAGAGGTTCGTGTAATTTTTTATTTTTTTATTAATATTTTAATTTTATTTTCAACAATGGTGATTCCTGTAGTCCCTTTGAGAGCTAATGCCAACAGAAATCCATGACTAGGGAAAATTATCAATGCAAAAAGGTCATCAAGAGGGAGAATACTATATGTATTAGGAGTTGTGGAGGTGAACTTGATGATTGTAAAGATCAAGAATATTGTATTCAGAATAAAATTCATAATCCACTAGAGATATCAAGACCTTGGATGTGTTGTAGATTTGAATTTCTTCTCATGTCCAATTTACTACCCCAAATACAATCCATGAAAGTGCTTGGACTAGTGTGTATATTACCTCATGGATAGCACATTTAGTTCTAAGTCCTAGTCTTCCAAATCTCCAAATGCAGAGACCAACATGCAATAAACTTACAATTCCTATGACAACTAAAGTTGCTCTAAATTTGAGACTAACATTGAGGCTCTGGCTCTAGCTCTGGCCCTAGAGATTGGTGTTTTGAGGGAGTGATTTTTCCTCTAATGATATCTTTCATGAACACAGTAATTTCTTTACCAAGAATTCCAGATAAAGCAATAAGAAACCAACATTGACGAGGGTGACAATTTTTCATTTGGAACATGGATGTGAATATCTACTATCTTGATGTTAGGGCACTCTATGTGCCCAGGGCGATAATACTTGAGTAGGAAACTGACAAATTTGGGTTTTTGATTTTGTACATACTTCACATACCTTGCTGAGATGCACATCTAGATTCGCCAGATTGATATGATTTTTTCTGAAAAATCTCACTCTCCCTGCTATTAGCACTGCCCTTCTCGGCTTTTTTTCCTCCTGAGGTCTCGAACCCTTGTACATCATCAACAAATGGATTGTACAACCCAATCTAGAACCTGAGTTAAGATCGAAACGTTCCTCCTTAATTCTACAATAGAATTTAAGAGATTATGCACATAGGAATAGCATCGAACCCTCCCAACTTGGTAAGGAAGAAGAATAGCGGGTAAGGGATTATGCGCAGAGGAAGAGCATCAAACCCTCTCCAAACCTGGTAAGGAAGAAGAGTAGTGGGTAAGAGATTATGCACAGAGGAAGAGCATCGAATAGGAGACCTGAAATCAATATGTTAATATTTGATATTGCATATAGACATGTAACTATTCTACTTTCATATAGAATCCCTAGGGCCAGCAATAAGTTGAGTGGGAAAGAGATAAAATATCCTAAGTGATATTGGGTGGAGGGCATACATGGGAGAAAATATTGTTGCATACAGTTAGAGGACACATCTCCCTTACCAGCTAGTCTTCTCCTCTAAAGAGCATCGAGTTACTCATCTCAGGGATACAGGGGTGCAAGAGAAAATCAATTTTGGCAAGTATTGGGTTGTTAATGATTTATGGGTTCATTCCTAAGTGGTACGTAGCAGAGAAAGGCCCAACCTCTATTTCTGAGTGGTCCACATTAACTGGGTGCTATTCCTCATGTTGATTCTCATACATGAGCGAACTAGCTTATTGAGGCAGGAGCAGAAGTAGAGAGACATTCTCTCACAAACAGTGGCACCTACTCTATGTCAAATTGTCCTAGCTGCAATAAATTGAAAAAGAGGAGGGTCGTATTACTACTTACAGGCAGAGGATCGTGTTGGGAGGTTATTTCTTGTTTTCTTGTGATACACTCTTTACCCAGGCATCATTCAACATCTCCAGAACTGTATAAGTATTGTGAAGGATACAACTTAGCTACAAACTAGGAAGGGACTGCAATTGTAGATTGCAATACTAAGCCGAAATAGAGTTTATTTATTTACAATAAAATCCCCTAGCTACTCAGTGTTATTGGCTTTGAGCCCTCTCCCAACCTGGTAAGGAAGAAGAGCAGTCGGGAAGGAGGGAAATTAAATGATTAGATTTAATTTGTCAATTGAGTAGCGGGAAACTAAATTTAATGGGTCAATTTTAAAGTAGCCCAATATTAGATTTTAACATTTTATGAATTGTTTATGTTGCCACTATTGAGTAGGAGGTTTCTTTGCATAGAGGGGTCTAGAGAGTGATAATTTTGGAGGTTTCTTCGCATATATGGTTTACGGAGTGATAATTTTGGAGGTTTCTTCGCATAAAGGGATCTAGAGAGTGATAATTTTTTAGCTTGAGGTATTAATAAAAACTATAAAAAAAAAATATTTTGAAAAATGTTTTTAGGATCTATCACATGAGAGTATAAAAATCTTCTTAAGTAAGTATGTTCATATAAAGAGGGAAAGAGAACATAAGGTTTATACATAAGGGGAATATTAACTAACCTTTAAAGAGGTGGAAAATATACCTAATTCTATGAATATTGTTATTAATAAACTCAAATAGTCCTAGGTAGCCCATTATTTTTGGGGAATAATGTTATTAATAAACTTAAGTATTTGTAGGTAGCTCAAAAATACCTTACTGGAAGTTAGTCATAGTTTAGTTTACATTAGTCATTCACATTAGTCATTTTTAGTTGTATTAATTATTAGTTAGTCATATATTTTAACCCGCGACTAAATTATTCATTTATGTTAGTTTTTTTTAGTTTGGTCACTTAAAATTGCTCATTTTTTGTAGTATTTCACTTGGAAAAGTTGTGGTGACTAACGTTTTTAGTCACCTAGTCACTAATTTCTCATTTTCTACTAGTGTATGGATTCAATGAGTATGGACTTAAGAAGGATTGTTCGTAAAAGGTAAACAACAAAAGAAATAAAAGAAGTGAAGCTCACATAGCTGAGGAAAAAGGAGAACCTGAGAAGAAGTCGAAAGGAGAAGATCCCAATGATCTTTAGTATTGAAGAAAGCCCCATCTCTATTAGGTTCGTTATGAAATTTTTCTTTCTTTTATTAAGTAGAAAGTAGAGTAGCATGCATTATTGCATTCTCTAAAAGAGTCTTCATTTTTGTAAAAGAATGACATCATAGATAGAAGCATATGACAGTAGAGAAATTAAAATCTACTCAATTAATTGCTTTGGAAAAGATAATCTTGTTTAAAAGGAATGAGAAAATTGGGACCATATTGCATATTATTGTTCATCCAAGCATTTTCTAACATCATGTTAGAAGTAGTCATTTTGCAAAGAGGGATCACCAAGATCCTATAAGAACCATCATTCTAGAAGGTTCTTGGAAAGAGAATTATGACATGGCTAGTATATATTTCATTTGGTGTGGAAACAATACTTGGAAGGATGAAGGAATGCAAATGGTCAAGCTGCAATTTCAAGGGCATAATAAAAGTCTTTCTACTCCTAGGAAAATGAACCTATCTTCGAAAGGTATAAGAAGCAGGCTCGTTGCTAGATGATTGTGTGAAAGCAAAGGTATGAATATTTTAAGTAACTCTTCTCAAGGATAAGATTCATATCTACAAGAATCATGAAAGAATAGTTTGTTGTGATATTGTGCTCTATAAGTCTTCCATATGGATGCATGATTCTTGAAAGAAGAAATTGGGCATGCTTTGGAATGGATAAAGATTAAGACTCTCACACAAGATTTCATCGCATAAATATAATGATATTGGTCAACATCAAGCATGGAAATCAAGGGAGTCCATGGGCACCTTGATTGAAATGGAGGCAAAGGATAAGGACTCTTGTATAATGTGGAGATGGATTATATGAAACAATGTTGAACTCAAAAGGCTCAATCAAGTAAATACTTTGATGAAGGGTCCATCATGATAAGGTAAATATGATATATAATATTTTGTGTCTGTTATCTGGTTAACGTATTGTTTTGCTACCTAGAAAGATATTGCAAGAAGACATGATGAAGATTGAGGCAAGTTCAATTCTCAGTATTGTGCTTGATTCAAAGAACATAGGGATTGAGTAATTGTTTTAGGTAATCCTGAAAGGATTGTGAACTCAAGATGTTTATATCATCATATTATGATCAAGAGATAACAATGTAAAAAGATAAACTGATGTTCATGTTCCTACATCAACAAAATACCACTTCAATGTTTAGAGGGAGTCATGACTAGCTTGAAGTTTGATAAGGCTCAATATAATTCCTTCATTATTATGACTAGAGGAAAGTGATATGCAAGATCGATGGCTTGAATCCTGTCACAATATTGAAGGGAGAAGATGGCCTTACAACATCTAGGAAGAAAGAAAGCTAAATAAAATGAGATACAAAGGAAAGAAGGAGCCATGTAGATATCTCCATGAAGCACTGGTATTTGATACACTTATAGAAACAAGCTAGAGAGATTATGGTCTTGACTTCCCAATTGAAAGGAAGTGAAAGAATATCCTCTATGCTTTAAGAGGGACTACGAAGTCTCCTTAATATTTGTGAAGGAGCAAGGATCCATTCCCTAAAACAAGTGGGAATAGGGATCTCCTTTCTGGTTGAGAGGGAGTGATGATAAACATCACATTTGTATTCTCTTCTTCATGTGTTATGCACTAGGCCAAGACTAGCAACTAGGCATCTAAAGTGAAGGTCATGCAGAGATAATGGTGGATGGAGGATTGGATAAGCATCTGTGACTTCCTTGAGGATAGAAAATCTAAGATAGGTAGTGGAATGACACTCTTTAAGGATTGGAAAGGTATCCAAGACGTGTGGTCGAAGAAGATCGATATTCTCTAAAGATTGAGGACATACCTAGTGAACATTTAGATGGGGTATGTACCTTGAAGAGGTAGTGTGGTATCTCACATAAAGCCTCCCAACACTATGCTCTTGTATAAGAAAGAGCTTGTCAAGTTAGAGGGCTGACTTGGTGCGTGGAGGACTACTTGGTCTAGGGTTTTGGGTCTTGGTTTTCTCATTTGAAGGATATTCTATAAGAAAAGCGATATTTTGGGTTTTCCCCTTGGAGGGGTTTTGCCCTGAATTGGAGCTTGATTTTTGTGTCCATTGTCTTTACTATTTTTGTTCTTGATAATTGTTTTATGAAACGATCTAATAAAGAAACACAAGAAGGTAAATAAACTTCACAAGCAATTATTAATGTTAAGGAGAAATTGAATTAATATTTTCCCTACTGCATTCTCCAACAAGGGTCAGTGAGGAGAAGAGTGAGAGGAAGGCTTATGAGAGATAATGAGTAATGGGTTTCCATGGTTGACTAAGTTTGAATCCATCTTCTCAGTTAAAATTGTTGGGGTTCTTCTCAATTTCGACGACTTCCCTAATGACATGGGTAGAGTGGTAAGGAATAAATGAAAGAATCTTAGCTTTGTCAAAGCAGATGAGGTGCGTTATGAGAGTGATTGAAAATGGTCGATTTGGATACTTGATAATGGACATTATTAGCCATGTGATCTTTCAAATGGGATTTAAAGGATATTCATATATGGGCTATGTAGGATTTACCACAGGAGCAAGGAATTTTATAAACTCTCAAACCAAGCAAAGGGTCAGATTTGTCTTTAACAAACCTAAAGAGTTGTCTTAGGGTGGTTTGGGGTTTGAAGGAAATTGAATGTTTTCTTTTCTGTAGGAGCTTGGCAATATGGTTATTAACACCTTGATTGTATGGGAGGGTTATATAATGGTTAATTGTGATGAAATGTGATAGACTATTAATGGCTAGTTATGGTAGTTGAATTATGATGACTTATGTCCATTGAATAATTGAATACGTATATAGGTTAAGGGGTTACTAAAAGTAGTGGATTATGATGTTAGTGAATTACAGGATGTAGGGTTAATCAGTTAATGTGGTTATCCATGGTCAATATGGTAAAATATGGTTATTATGATTAATATTTGTTTGGGGTTATATTGTGTCGTGTTGTTAGTGTGATTGGCATCATAGTTTTCAAAGGGTTATAAGAGTTCGAAAGGTATAATATATTCAAGCTCGTAGTGGTAATTATTTCATGGGTTAGTGTGAAATTCAAGATCATACCGGGTCATGGTGATTGCGTAATGGATTAGTATGTTATGGTTATTTTATTCTATGGATCATGATGTTTATGGGTTCAAGTGTGTTCAATTTGATAGTGAGAGTGATTAGGGTAAGGAGGATTTTTTAATAGTAGTTAAGGGGTTCATCTATTCGAGCATTATAACATCTTAAGAGGTAAGAATATTAAGGGTTATATGAATTTAAAGGTACACTTAGTTCACATTCATTGTGGTTAAGGATTATAATGCAGTAGTGTGTTTAGGGGTTAGGGGGCTATTGGGCCAAGTCATAATGTATCAAGTGTTGATTATGTGATGGGATTATTGGGTTATTAGTTAGGGGGCCTATAGGTCAGGGCCATAATGTATTAGGGATTCATTGCATTAGGGGATTAACGAGTTAGTGGTCAGGGGGCATGTTGGGTTGGGTTCTTAATTCTTAATGATTTAGGAGGTTAATGATGTTAGTTGATTAATAGTTTCATGGGTTTGTGTGAAAACATGGTTAACCATGTTTAATATGGTAAATATGGCTAATGAGTTCCTAATATGGTCAATGAAGGTTAAAGATGGTCATGGGTTACTAGGGTCAATGAGTAAAGAAGGTAGATTAAGAGATTAGGAGACAACATGTTAATGTGGTAAATATGGGGAATTGTGATCAATATAATCAAGATGGCCAACCATTGTCAATAGGGTGAATGGTGATTAACTACGACCAAATATTGTGAATATGGTTAACTGGTTAATGTAGTTAAGGTTAACATTGTTAACCATCGTCATAATGGTCAAATGAATTGTGATACACTATTAATGACTAGTTATGGAAGTTGAATTATGATGACTTATGTTCATTGAATAGTTGACATGGGTCAATATAGGTTAAGGAGTTACTAAAAGTAGTGAATTATAAGTAGCTTACAAGATGCAGGGCATATGTGTTAAGTGGTTACTAGAAGTAGTGGATTATGATATTAGTAAATTAGAGGGTGTAGGGTTAATGGGTTAATGTGGTTATCCATGGTAAATATGGTCAATTATGGTAATTAAGATTAACATTTGTTTGGGATGTAGAGTTAACGAGTTAATGTGGTTATCCATGGTCAATTGGTTAATAGTTGTTTGGGGCTATATTGTATTGTGGGGTTAGTGTGATTGACATGATAGTTTTCAAAGGGTTATAAGAGTTTGAAAGGTATAATATATTCAATTTCCTAATGGTGATTGTGTCATGGGTTAATGTGTTAACGGTTTTTTGTGTTAGGGACCAGGTGTTTATGGGTTCAAGTGTGTCCAATGTGACAATGAGAATGATTAGGGTAAGGAGGTATATTTCATAATAGTATGGAGTGGTTCTATTAGAAATCATAAGGATTAAGAGGTATAATTGTTTGGGGTAATAGTGGTTAAGGGTTTCACCATGTTAAGAGGTTCATATATTTGAGCATTACAACATCTTAGAAGGTAAGAGTATAAAGGGTTATAGGAATTCAGAGGTACACTTTGTTCATATTCATAATGGTTAAGGATTATAGTTCATTAGCGTGTTTGGGTTCATATTATGTTAAGGTGTGATTACATGAAATATCATAGAGATTATCATATTGTTAGGAAGTTTGTGTTTAGATGTGATTTCTTTAAATATCATAGTGATTAAATATCTTAACATTAGGGAGTTGATGTTTAGGGTCATAATTATTAAATATTGATTATGTCAAGGGTAAAGATGGTTAAACATTGTCAAAATGGAAAAATATACTCAATATGTAGACGAATGATTAAAATTCTTTATCATGAGGAGAATCTTTGTTCCTAAAACTCGATCTACTAAGAAGTAATCCATTAAGATCCCTTCTCCCATAGATTGAGTGGTTTACCGATCTATCATATATGAGCTGATATTTCTTGTCTTTTACGAGTTTAAGTGTTAGAAGAGCATACACATTTTGTTTTGGGATTTAAAAAAGTTTGGGATGCAAAACATAATTCATGTAGGCAATGTAGGAAATTTTTGGGGGATTCATGCAAGTGATGTACAAGAGTTTTGGGAGATTCATGTAGGTGATGTACGGAATTTTTAGGGGTACAAGGCATAAATCATGTAGGTGATGTATGTAATTTTTAGGGGTACAACACATAATTCATGTAGGCGTAATGGTCAATATAGTCAACAATTGTCAATCTTGGAGAATGATAAATTATTTCCACAAATGTTTCCAAGATTCTATTTGCCATAGTGTGTTTATGATGGATTTTTCGACACTGTTTTGGATTTCCTTCTACACCACATCCATTAATTTACATTCACCCTTAAAATCTTTTGGTTTCATTCCTTCCAAATATTACATAATATTATAATAATTGTCTTGATGCATGGAGTTGGGTTACACATTTTGGCAAAGCGAGGGTGCATTTTGGTGAAAAATGGAGCTAAATCGAGCCATTTTAAGTGCTCGATCGAGTTTCTTGATAGCTTAGAGATAGCTCAATCGAGTGTTTAAACAAACCCTCAATTGAGCTCCTATGTAACCCGAGTTAACACAGGAGCTCGACCGAGCCTATATTTGTCATTAAAAGTTGCACTTGCAGTCTACACAAGTCATTTTGCATAGATCACGAGGCAGAAACCGACTTGACCGAGGGTTTGGGATATGGAGGAGGTCGATCCAGCTACACAACGACACCACCAATGTCCCCGGAGATCAAACCAACCACTGTTTGGAGGCCAAGGTAGGTTTCCTATCATTTTTTGTCTATTTAAATTATTTTTTCTTGCAAAACAAAAATGAATTAATTTGAAATGAAAACCCACCCTACAAAAATCACAAAAAAAACCACAAAAACCATGAAGAAAACCCTTGAAAACCCACTAAAAAAAACTAGATAATTTAGGCTTTATTTATTTTTTATTTCATTGTATAAGTTTTCAATAATTGCAATGGTAGAATGTTTATTATGATTTTTTTCTAATTTTGAATGCTAAAATTTTTATTTTCTAATTATTTTATGTTTTGAAGTTTTTTCTTAACAATTTAGTCAAATAAATTTTCAAAATATTTTGATGTTTTGTTATCTAAAATGCATTTTAAATTTTGAATAAATTTGACAAAAAAATGTCCAAAACACACCAAAAGATAAAACAACCAAACTATAACCAATAAATAAACAAATTATGAGCTTAAGATTGACATAATGAATATGGTTGCTCATGGTGAACTTCTATTTATCAAATAAGAAATTTTATTTAATTTTTTATTTTAAATTAAAATTAATTTATATTTTAAATATTTTTTAATAATAAATATAGGGCAATTAGTTTTAAAAAAATAATTACTTAAATAAAATATTATATAAGTTAAAAGTCTCAAAAAAAAAAATTATTATATATATATATATATAATTATTTGACATAACTATATATATATTATAACTATGACATCACATGACTATGTATTTAACTTTTATAACTATAACCTCACATTATTATATATTACATATAAGATAACATAGTTGTATAACTATAATTTAACACACCCACACCCACACATATATAATTATATTTTCCCATAGTTAAATATGTAATTATATTTTTAACTATGTAGCATTACTATAAAAATATAGCATAACATTATAACTATAACATTACATAACATAGTGTAACATGTAGCATAACTAGAACATAATATAACTATAACAATTAACTATGGTTTTATATAACATTTGACATAGCATAACTATTTAACATAACATAACACCACATACACACATAAGAGTTAACGTTTCAACAATGCATCACTGATACATACATTAAATCCATGATGAAAAATGCATTTAAAGTGAATAAAAGTATTTTGACTCTTCTAATTTGTATCATATTGTTTCATTATGTAGGTTTTTGTACCATTAACTATAACAATTAACTATGGTTTTATATAACATTTGACATAGCATAACTATTTAACATAACATAACACCACATACACACATAAGAGTTCACGTTTCAACAATGCATCACTGATACATACATTAAATCCATGATGAAAAATGCATTTAAAGTGAATAAAAGTATTTTGACTCTTCTAATTTGTATCATATTGTTTCATTATGTAGGTTTTTGTACCATAAATATTCTCTTCATGTGCTTACACTTAGTACATGTCATGTGTCAAAAACAAACATTATAAGAACTTATAGTCTAATAGAGTATTTGGCTGGCATGAAATTTTATTAGTTTTGCAAATAGGTTTATTTCAAAATTTTACATATATATCTACATAGTTATGCTCTATGAATTAAATGCATTTTTTAGAAATGGGAAAAATTGTGAAGGTAGATTTGATCACTTCTTTCGATTGTGTTTACATAGAACTCAATACTTTGGTTAATAAATTATTAAAAAATGGACTCTAAAGTTTAGGACTTCATGCTAGATTATTTTACTTGAGTTTAGAAAATGTTTTCTTGTCAACATTCTTTCTAAGTCAACATTTTTTTTGGATTAGTTTATATGTATCATATGTAATAGTTTAGTCAACATTTTTTTAGATTAGTTTATATGTTTTATATATAATATACAGAACCATCTATTGTATGCCCCCCAATCATAGGTCATCAGAGTGTGAGGGGATCTGCTATACATGGTCGGGCTCATGATAGATCATGTAGCCCAACTAGAGTGTGTGTTCCACTTATAGAAACTGGCTTTGAAACCATTCTAAGTGTCAAAGGTAGTGTTTTTGTCTCTGTTGACGATCATGTTACAAACAATGGACCATCTTCACCCGCTACAAGTGTAATTTTAAATCCTCTTTAAACTTTATGTGTTTGTCTTAAAATTGTCTTTAATTTTTAAATCATCTTCAATTGATGTTTTTGAATTTAATGTATATGTTATTATGCTTCTAATTTGTTATATATGTGTTAAATTATGTTTCTGATTTGTAGAAGTTCAGTAGGGAAAAGTTGAGGATCACAGTGCAACATCGATCCCTCTGTGGGATGATGCTACAATTAGTGTCACACTAGAGGATGTTAGGGCCCAACATACATGGATCACAAGATAGTTGGGTAAAAATTTGCTACTTCACCTACTAGGCATAGTTGCCCTTTGATGTTGGATAACATCGATCAGTTGATTGAAACATACTAGAGGGAAGTTGATCAACCAGAGCAACCTCCACCAGTACATGTTTCTATGGATTTTTCTCCACCTCCACCTCATAACACTCATGTGGAGAAGAGTCACTATGTATAACCACATGGACCAACAATAGTACATGTTTCCATGGATTCTCCTCCACCTCCACCTCCACCTCATAACATTCATGTGGAGAAGAGTCACTATGTATAACCACATGGACCAACAATTGAGGTAAAAATTTTAATTCCTAGGATTTCAAGGTTTTCTTTTTTAAGTTACATGCATGTTAAATCATTTGTAGACTAATTATAATTTTTCTTTTTCATTGTGTACACAAGCCCATATGCAAAGTGTTGTAGATGTCAGAGTTATGTGGACGCATGAGTGGGATGTTGGGTATAGAGGAATTGATGATGTAGGTCCATCGATGTAGGCCCCAATCTTTGAGCCACATGAAAGGGAGCACCAAACCAAAATTCATAAGACCCCCATACTACATGACGTGCATTTGGAATTGAGTCAGTTTTGTAGATTCATATATGAAATTAAATGTGGTTCAATCATTTATTTCCAAATTGTTTATTTTGTATAAATAATGATCTAATTAGTTTGAATTTGAATGTGTTATATTGTAGTACCAGATTATGGACGATTAATTTGCACAACAAAACTCACATAAGAGTTTTGGTGGTACTTAAAGTGGATAGTTTGTATATTTTCAGGCCCATTTTATAGGGCACATTCACATGTGATACAAAATTTGTATATTTTAATACATGGACAATTTATGGATGTACATGGTCATTATTTCAATCTATGGATGTTTATTATTTCAGTTTATGGATGTTCATGTAACATTTGTAATTTGTATATATTTTCATGTGGACAATTTATTGACACATTCATTATTTCAGTTTATGGATCTTTTAATTATTTTGCTAGATTAAATTTTTTCTATATATGATAACTTTTATTAAAAAATATAACAATTTTGATTTCTAGTTTCATAGACTAAGAAAATATGTACATTCTTATTATGATGCAAGTCACTTTGATATTTGAAATAAAATAAATTATATCATAGTTTAATTAAAAAATATAAATAGGATTGAAATAAATTTTATTCAATTTTAAAAGTTGTCTGGTAAATAACAAATAAGTTTTATTCAATTTTATTCTTTTGATGTCATATACAAGAGCTTAATCATAACATGATATAAGTACAATCTTACTATGATGCAAGTCAATTTGATACTTAAAATGAACTAAAATATATCATGTATTAGTGTAATATTGAGCATGGAAATAATTACAAATATGCTTCATATTGCCCTTTAGAAAGTGTTTTTTAGTGCAATTAACATGTATGTTATTACAATTATTTTAAAAATAAATTCAATGAATTTTAAAGTCATCCATATTATAATTTTAAAAATCTATATATGGAAAATTTTGTGACCAACCCATATACCATTACATGGCAAACTATTTTAAGCGTAAAGTTTCAATTAAAAAAACACAAATAGGTTTAAAATAATTTTTACTAGTTGTCTTTAGTGCGGCGTTTTGGAAGCTTTTACGGTCTAATTTTTGTAAAATCAGGCATGAATTTATTGAAATCACAAGTTTGATGCATAATTCTTGCACAATCAAAGTGCCCTAGGGTTTTTCAGGGTATTGACTCCATATATACAGTCAAAAAACCAATTTAAATAACACAAATGAAGATTTCACCTCATTTTTTTTTTTGTCAGATTTCGACATCGGAAAGTCCAAAAAGTTGCACTAAAGACAACTCCTATTTTTTATTCAATTTTAAAAGATGTCTTGTAAACAACACATAAATTTTATTCAATTTTATTTTTATTGAGGTTATCGGCAAGAGCTTAGTCATAACATCATATAAGTACAATTTTACTATAATTCAAGTCACTTTGATACTTAAAATGAAATAAAATACATATGTATCAATGCAATATTGAGCATGAAAGAATTATAAATATGTTTCATATTGCCTTGTAGAAAATGTCTTTTAGTGCAATCAAATTGTATCTTATTACATTTCAATTTTAAAAATAAATTATTTAAATCCTAAATTCATTTGTATTATAATAAAAAAAACTCTATATGGAAATTTTTGTGACCTACTGATATACCATTGCATGGTCAACTTTTTTAAGTATTTCAATCAATTTATTATCTCAATGTTCAATTAAAAAACACAAATAGGATTGAAATAAGTTTTATTCAATTGTAAAGGATGTAAAGTGTAAGCAACAAATAAGTTTTATTCAATATTATTTCTTTTGAGATTATCTGCAAGAGCCTAATCTTTCTTGATTCTAAATCTATGGGGTTCACAAAATCATATCCCTAAAAATAAAACCTCCATGAAATTTGGAAAACTTTATTTTTACAAAGGTCTTGATCAAGGGTTTCTTAAACCATGGATTGATCTATTTGAATTTATAATTCAAGCTTAATGGAGCATTTTAAGCACTCGATCAAGCTTTTGAGGTCCTAAAACCCACAATTTTAGCACCCGTTAACCAGATTTGCAAGCATAGTTTTAGATGCGGATGACAGATTTGTATTTTGGGATGATTTTATCAAATCAAATTTGAAAACCCAAATCAGAAATTGAAGCACATCATAGTAGAAAGTCATCATCAATTACAAACTCTTAGGATTCTTATGATCTTCATTTGATGATTCTCGTAGTCTTCAAGCTGACAAATCAGAAATGAAGCATACCATAGCAGAATGTCATCATCAATAAAGAAATTTTGGATTCTGTCTTCACATCCCTCCTTCAGTTCCAGTGGCATCATCATATTCAAGTTTAATGATTCCAGATCAGAAAGTCAAACATCCCTCCTTCAGTTATAGTGGAATCATCATATTCATGTTTAATGATTCCAGATCAGAAAGTCTTGGATACTCATAGTCTTCACATCCCTCCTTCAATTGGTCCATACAATATGGGATCCCAATTGAATATTGTCTATATTGGACAATCAATTGGATATTGTAAATTGCACCATAAACAACATTGTGCCCAGAACTGCAAAGTGTGTTGTTTTTTATTTTACAATAAAAAAGCAACAGTCAACAAGTCAAAGTTGGCAACTCTTCTAACACAGAACACCTAATAACATTTTGGATTCGAAGATTTATTACAATGTGTCTTTGGTGATGGATACCAATGTGTTCAAACTTGGCAGCTCTTCTAACACAGAGCACCCAATAACATTTTGGACTCGAAGATTTACACCAATGTGTTCAAAATTTGGTGATGGATACCAATGTGTTCAGACTTGTTCAGAGGTTTTTGGCTTCTGTATTCTTGGGTAAAGCGGATCTCCATTGTATTTCCTCATTCTTTGTGTGTTCAGTACTTCCTGCATAACTATCTGATGCAGTGTTTTTGTTAGATATGGAAATATTACTTAAAAATGACTCAAAAATTGATTTTCATATCTTGAGTTTTAGAGGCAAATGACAGAGTTGTGTTTTGGGTTGTTGTTACCAAACCAGATTTGTAAGTAGAGTTTTAGATGCAGATGGCAGAGTTGTTTTTTGGGTTGCTTTTATCAAATCAGATTTGCAAACCCAAATCAGAAATTGAAGCACATCATAGTAGAAAGTCGTCACCAATTACAAACTCTGAGGATTCTCAATCTTCATCTGAGGATTCTAATAGTCTTCAAGCCAACAAATCAGAAATGAATCTTTTGGATTCTGTCTTCACATCCCTCCTTAATTTCTAGTGGCATCATCATATTTAGGTTTAATGATTCCAGATCAGAAAGTCCTGGATTCTCAGTCATTACATCCCTCTTTCAATTGGTCCATACAATATGGGATCCCAATTGAATATTGCCTATCTTGGACAATGAATTGGATATTGTAAATTGCACCATAAACAACATTGCGCCCAAAACTGCAAAGTGTGTTAGGTTTTGCTTTTACAATAAAAAAGCAACAATCAGCAATTCAGACTTGGCAGCTCTTCTAATGCAGAGCACCCAATAACATTTTGGACTCGAAGATTTATCAGCGATGCTAACCCACCTTTGTTCTTGAGCTTCACACAACCATCTGCTTAGAAACTTTAAATATACCAATAATTCCATCTACACCCTGCATTATCTACTTCTGTGTCGACATCACTTAAGACTAACTCCATTGCAAATTGTTTAATTGTGTAATATTCTAATATTTACAGACATATTCATTAGATTTTCACAACTCACAATGTGCTTGAGTAGCTCATCATTCCCTGTAAATGTCATCATTATATATCTATCCATCCACACATTTGTTAAACACAAATTTAGAACAAAATGGGACAGAATTTGTTTTCAAAATTCAAATTCCATCCATCATGGAGAGATTCATGAATTACATGAAATGACACGATGGGCAGAGAGTCGACGACCACATTAAATAGAAAACAACCTGAGTTCACGCGACGATAACTTTACTGGAAAAGAATAAACTTTATTAGGTATTAAAATAATATGCATTTGGTAGCATTAAATGTTATATATATTGGAATATAAATCTTTGAATATGCATTGACATTATATGTCTTGCATTTAATGCAATGTTGTATTCATATTGTTCACGTGAATATATCAATGTCTCTGCAACAATTTTAACCAGATTGCTGCAATGTGCATATTTCTTGTTGATTCAAATAGACAGCTCTTTAGCAAAGTTATCTACCCTTTACTGAAGAGGTTTTTGGCATCTGTATTCTTGGGTAAAGCAGATCTCTATCCTATTACATTGCATATTTCTTGTTGACTCAAATAGGGAGCTCTTTAGCAAAGTTATCCACCCTTTACTAAAGAGGTTTTTGGCCTCTGTATTCTTGGGTAAAGCTGATCTGTATTTTATTTCCTCATTTTTTGTATGTTCAGTACTTCCTACGGCATTATCTCATGTAGTGTTGTTGTTGTTAGATCTGAAAATATTACTTAAAAACTGATTTTCATATTCTGAGTTTTAGATGCAGATGGTAGATTTGTTTTTTTGGGTTGTTATCAAACCGGATTTGCAAGAAAAGGGTTAGATGCAGATGGCATAATCATTTTTTGGGTTGCTTTTATCAAATCAGATTTGTAAGCCCAAATCAGAAATTGAAGCACATCATAGTAGAAGGTCGTCATGAATTACAAACTCTCAGGATTCTCATAGAAAACATAAATCAAAGCTTACCATAGCAGAATGTCATCATCAATCAGAAAATTATGGATTTTGTCTTCACATCCCTCCTTCAGTTCCAATGGCATCATATTCAGGTTAAATGATTCCAAATCAGAAATTCCTAGATTCTCATAGGCTTCACATCTCTCCTTCATTTGGTCCATACAATATGGGATCCCAATTGAATATTGTCTGTCTTGGACAATGAATTGGATATTGGAAACTGCACCATAAACAACATTGCAGCCAGAACTGCAGAGTTTGTTGGTTTAAAAAAGTAACAATAACCAAGTCACGACTAATATTGTCTTGGATCTAATGGCTTGCCAGTCCATACTAATGAGCCCCAGTATTGCAACAAGGATGTTGCAACTCCTAGGGCGACCAAATTTACTTTATCAACCTTGGGTTCATACAAATTTGGAGGTGACAATGTTATATGCACAATAGATGCAATAGACTACTCTTGTCACTTCTCAACTGGGGCGATAGACCACTAGGGTTTTTCAAACCAAACTTCTATTGACTAGAAGGAGGCTGATCACTGACAGTGAATGTAAAGCTATCTTTAATGCAGAAAATAAATTCTTGCCCATGTTAAGGAAATGAAAGTGCTGAATAGAAAGTGCTATGAAAATGACATGGAATCACCTAGCTAGGAATTAACACACATTACTTGCAAAGAGACCTAATTTAACCTTGCATTCTATCATCTAGTTATCTGGACTAAGTACTAGGCATGGAAATGATCCTAATATTGTTAAGACTGATGTATGCATGTATTAGCTAAATATTGCAAAAAAGAGTCTTTTGGTTTACAATTTAGAAATTGAATGTTAAACTAATCAAGTTGATCTTTTGCAAGGGAGGAAGGTATGGGAAAAATGGTCAAAAATGGAATTGAGGGGTATGGAGGTAAAGTTGAAGGCCTACCTAGGCTCTGATCATTATTTTTGTCGAAAATAGTCTAAAATAGGTTGCTATAATGTTTCCTGTAGTTACTATAGGATGTCCTAGTTTACGACAGGAAATTTAGCTGAAAGCTATAGGAAGGTAGGGAAGGTGAACGAAAGTGCTAGGAAGGTAGTTGATGGTGGAATAAGGTACGGGGAAGGTGAATACTACCCAAGGATCAGCCCAACTCTTCAGGATGGTTGGATTTTCTCAAGGTGGTTGTCCACGGTGGCTACAAAATAGAAATCTGAATTGATGGTTGGTAGGGTTTGATGAGAGGTGGAGAAGACTTAGATGAGGCTAGTGGAATGATTCCTCCCTATAGATCAACAACCTCTACAACAACACATTTATTTCTTCATTTATGAACAACACTATGTAAATGTGGAAAAGATGAGTTGAATTTAAGAAATAGATTTATTGATGGCTAGTGGATCAAAGCTATGGAATAGAATGCTTTCTAATCTACAACAAACTGAAGAAACCAAAAAGACAATTGCAAGTGCTTCTAAGAAATCATGAACGATGACCTACTCAACAAGAAACCCTAAGCTATGTAATAACCAAAAGATAACCATGTTTTTGGGGTTGTGAGGGTGGGGCCCTCAAGCCATGATCCCATGAGGGAGATGAGGATGAGGCCACTGTCACAAGATTTTTTGAAGTATTTTCTTTCACTACTGTAACATTGATATACTTATCCAACTAATGGAATCAAAACTAACCAATCATTCAAAGGCTTGTAAATTAAACAAATCGAAATAATTTCAACAGCTAATCTATGATTCTAATATAAGGGTACATGTACAAAATGTTGAGAATGCGACAAGATGATGGAGCTTAGTGGAAAGGAGTCGCCTTCACTAAGTGGGCCCACAGGCTATTTTTGGCGCAAAGTCTATTTTTAGACTATGTCTGTTTTTAGACATATGGATCATGGTCTATGAGTTTCACGATGCTATTTGTGGATGATTGGTCATGTTGGTAAAAATAGATGGACTTCTATTTTTAGACATATAAGCGGTTTCTATTTTTAGACTGCCAGGCTAAAAATAGAACAGTCGAATATTATTAGCTCATAATAATATTTGGACTATAAACATTATCATGTCCTCTTGGAGCACTTCAGTTTGAGCTACAGATGTAGCACATGCAGCTGTCATAAGGAAATATGATTTTCTTGTGAGTCAGTTGAGCTATTGCATGCAGGACTTCAGTTAGAACTCATGTGGTTGAGTTTCGGTGGAGTTGATTATGGAGTTGACGGAGTTGTGTTAAGTTTGACTTAGTTGAACTAGTTGTATTTAGTCTAAATGCATAATGCACCAGTGATGAGTCGTGTGAATTAATTATTAATTAATTCACTAATTATTAACTCATAAAGAAACTAAAGAATACATCAGTTAACTCAGTGCATGGATAGTTCAGTGGAGACAAGTGTTAGAGGTTGAGATTGCTATCATTTGTGACTATAGTTGTGCATGAGATCTTGCACAATCAGTGAGATTGAGTAATGCCAATGATGATTGCGTGGTTCAGCCAAGGAAATACGAGTTTGCTTCAGCCATTCTTCATTATTCTCTTGCAGGATTGTGCAGTGGAGGTAGGCAAAGCAGCGGAGGAGGTTTGAACCTGTGACTAATTCAGATCTGAGCTAGTTTTGTGTGTAACAGGTGGAGATAGTACTGAGTACTTGCGAGGAGTATTGTACTATGTATTGTTACATGTTCTCAATCAATATAATATATAGATAGTTGGGGGTTTTCAGCTGTATGCTTTCCCCGGGTTACATACTATGTTAATGTGCGCATGCGATTGATGTTTCATTATTTTTAATTTCGCAAAATTGATGATCAACGTAGAGAAGCTTATGTATTATGCATGCATTCTGCAATAGTGTATAATCAGGATAATATCTGTGAATAAGTGTCATATTATTCAAAATGTCTACATGGTATCAGAGCTGTTGATCATCAGATCTATTATTCAGAAAGTGTTTACATTTTATTTCTTCAGGCAGAGTCTGTAATCAGGCCAGGTAGCCTCTGGATTCATCCTTCCTTTGGAAGGTGAGGTATCTGGTAAAATCCCATACAATCAATCTCTGTACGAGAAACACTTTGTTCTCACGCATTTTAGATCAGAGGCGGTTGAGTTGTTGAGCTGGTGGAATTCGAATTTGTAGCAGTGTTTTTCTTGGTGTCAACGTTGCAATGTCTTTCAACGGATTGTGATTGGAGTATGCTCTTGAGGGCAGCTCGAACTATATTGCATGGAAGGATAGGATGGAGGCGATGTTAGATGATAATGGGTTGAAGGATTTCGTAGAGGCCGAGGTCCCAAAACCTACTGATGTTGCTGAAGCTATGGTTTGGCAAAAGAAGACAATGAAGTGTCGAAGGATTCTGTTAGAGGGCATGAAGGATCACATTGTATCCAGATTGCATGGAAAGGCTTCTCCATACTTGATGTGAAAAGCGTTGACAGATCTATTCCAAAGCAAGAGCGACCAGAGGAAGTTTCCGCTCAAGGATAAACTCGGAAAAATTAAGTGTGAGAATGGAGACAGTATGCCTAGGTATTTCATGAAGTTCACCCAGTGTCGGGATGAGCTGGGAAGTGTGGGGGTGACTGTCGATGATGAGGACTTGGTGAGCTTGGCTCTCCTTGGCCTTCCGAAGAGTTGGCATTCCTATCAGGACTCTGTCAATGGTTGGGAGAAATTGCCAGGATGGGAGAGACTTTGGTCAGATCTTGTGCAAGAGGAGATCAGACGGAGCACGAGAGACAGTTCTTCATCCATGCATGATGAGGAGAACTGTGCCTTAGCGAGTAAGGTGAATAAGGGGACGAAGAAGGGTTTTATTTCCGAATCCAGTTTTTCCAATGATGGGAAGAAGGTTGACAAGTCGAAGGTGAGATGCTTTCGTTGTCATGAGTTGGGCCATTATGCTACTAATTTCCCAAAGAAGAAATCCAAGAAGGGATCGAGGGAAGGATCTGAAGGTGAGGCACTTGCTTCACAATTTGAGTTGGATTTCACACTCTTCGCATGCATGGTTTCATCCATGGTGGGAAGTGGTTGGTTTCTTGACAGTGGAGCTTCTTTCCACATGACCGGTGACAAGAGTTTGTTCAGTACTTTGGAGGAGAAAGATCTCCAAATACTCATAGTGATGGGTAATAATGAGAAGTATAGTGTCTTAGGTGTAGGCACAGTTATTTTTCAGAGGGAGCATGGAGCTCGAATTACCTTGACCGATGTTAAGTATGTACTAGGACTGGAGAGAAACTCGGTGTCGATCGCGATGCTGGAAGACAGAGGCTATGATGTAGTCTTCAGTAAGGGAAAGGTTTTCCTTAGACACATCATCATTAGACAGGTGAAGCAGATTGGTTCACGGGTCAAGAACCTTTATGCTCTTGAGGTTAAAGATGCATGCAAAGCCTTGAGCAGCGAGGCAACTGATGGAGACTTGGTGGTTGAGAGGGAGCATATATTACCTCTCAACATGCAGAGCCAGAAGAAGTCTCAGACAATTGTGGAGGAGCCACGATTGGTGCAGCAGCTTCAGGAGGTTGTGGAGCAGCCACAACAAGGGAAGCTGAGAGGAGATCGAGTAGAGACATCTACTCATGCAGAGACCTCCAGTAGGGGGAAACTTCGAGCCAAGTAGGCTGAGGGATCACATGCAGCCATACCTCCAGGTAGCAGGTGGGGTGATGTGGATTGATCGTCCCAAGGAGAAGGGGCAGGATCCTTGAGGTACCCAACCTCTTGGATGAGACCTTGCTACGGGAGCCCCGATGTGGAGTAGCAAGAACTGACTGATTGGGTAGAGACAGATGCAGATGGAGCGGCAGAGAGAGCGACAATGTAGGGAATCCCAGGATAGTGCATAGCTAGCAGGCTGCAGCAATGCGAGAGGCACATGTGTTTTGCACAGTGCTAGGTGGCACAAAGAAGTGTGCAATGGTGCGAGATGCATGGATATGTTGCAGTAGAACAGATGTCAAAGAGGGAGCACTTGTCAGCAGTAGGTAGAGCTTCAGCATCAGAGTATGTTCCTAGCTCAATAGAGTGGTCAGTTGGGAGTGTTTTTGTTCCAAGTGTTGTTGGAGCAAGTATACCAGGCAAAAGTGTTGCATGCAGCACATTCCAGAGTTGCAGGATAGGGGTTGTAGATAATCCATATCTTTTTGAGAGGGATTTTTGAGAATGCAACAAGATGATGGAGCTTAGTGGAAAGGAGTCGCCTTCACTAAGTGGGCCCGCAGGCTATTTTTGGCACAAAGTCTATTTTTAGACATATGGATCATGGTCTATGAGTTACAAGATGCTATTTGTGGATGATTTGTCATGTTGGTAAAAACAGATGGACTTCTATTTTTAGACATATGGACAGTTTCTATTTTTAGACTGCCAGGCTAAAAATAGAACAGTCAAATATTATTAGCTCATAATAATATTTGGACTATAAACATTATCTTATCCTCTTGGAGTACTTCAGTTTGAGCTACAGATGTGGCACATGCAGCTGTCAGAAGGAAATACGCTTTTCTTGTGAGTCAGTTGAGCTACATGCAGGAATTCAGTTAGAACTCATGTGGTTGAGTTTCGGTGGAGTTGATTGTGGAGTTGATGGAGTTGTGTTCAGTTTGACTTAGTTGAACTAGTTGTATTTAGTCTAACTGCAGAATGCACTAGTGATGAGTTATGTGAATTAATTATTAATTAATTCACTAATTATTAACTCATAAAGCAACTAAAGAATACATCAGTTAACTCAGTGCATGGACAGTTCAGTGGAGACAGGTGTTAGAGGTTGAGATTTCTATCAGTTGTGACTATATTTGTGCATGAGATCTTGCACAATCAGTGGGATTGAGTAATGCCAATGAGGATTGCGTGGTTCAGCCAAGGAAATACGAGTTTGCTTCAGCCATTCATCATTATTCTCTTGCAGGATTGCGCAGTGGACGCAGGCAAAGCAGTGGAGGAGATTTGAACCTGTGACTGATTCAGATCTGAGCTAGTTTTGTGTGTAACAGGTGGAGATAGTACTGAGTACTTGCAAGGAGTTTTGTACTATGTATTGTTACATGTTCTCAATCAATATAATATACAGATAGTTGGGGGTTTTCAACTGTATGCTTTCCCTGGGTTACATACTGTGTTAATGTGCGCATGCAATTGATGTTTCATTGTTTTTAATTCCGCAAAATTGATGATTAACGTAGAGTAGCTTATGTATTATGCATGCATTCCATAATAGTGTATAATCAGGATAATATCTGTGAATAAGTGTCATATTATTCAAAATTTATACACAAAAAGAAGAGGAACCTTCGCTGCTAGGGTTGGTCCCTAACCCAAGAGCTTCAACCCTCTGATTCAACTTAGTGCTGGATCAAAGAAACCCTTTTCATTATCACCAAAATGTCAAAATTAACATGATAATAACAGTTACAATATCTTAAGCTCGAAATTGCCTCTTGGCTATAATAAAAAGTCGAATCCTAATGAGGCCCTAGGCCTTCTTATTTATAAAACTGAAGCTATCAACAACTTAAAATTAGGGAGGCTTGGCTCCCAAACTCGAGATTAACTTGCCTTAAACTATCACTGGCTTGGCTACCAATGAACTTGGTGGGCTTAGCTACTTGTAACTCCGCGCTAATGAGATCTGGTGGAGGAATATTTGAGCGATTTAGGAGTTAAGGAGGGAGACCCAATCTCCTAAAATCCCTCTTTCTTGTCTACTTCGAGTTCCTGCCCTTAAATTAGCCAAAAACTACTCCAAATCCTGCAATTAATGCACATTAGGCCACATGTCATAACATCTCACCTTTACCCTTCTCACTAAGAAAAATATAATAAAATATGTAAAGAAATGTGAGAAAAATTGATTTTAATAAGCTGGAGAATGGCATTAAGGCCCATATAATTTACCTATTGATGAGCCTCATCATCACCCCCTACAGAAAGTGTTTCTCATCCTCTGAGCAACTTAGTCTATGTCCATGTCTTTCATAGCTCTTCTGGCCTCTCTAACATCCTAGGACTCTGTTGATGGAGTTTCCTCTTGTGGATAAAACCTTGCATGCTTCTCTATTTCCTCCCAGTGCTTTATTTCCTCTTCCTCCTTTCTACCTTCTAGCATACCCAATAGCAAAGGTGGGCTGAGTTTCAAACCAATCCAATTGATTTTGAGTCTCTGCGGTGCATTCTTATATAGTGGGGTCATTTCTAGTGCATCTCTCATCCTTTTAGGGGAATGACACTCCCTGATCCTTAGTTTGTATGATAGGGTGCCCCATCTCCTTTGGCATGCTTGTTGGCTTTCATCCCCTAACAATCTCAAGGTGTTCTCAAAATGTGTGATTGCTTGCTCTTGTGTAGCTAGGTATCTTGGTGCAAGCTAGGGATCATTGGCGATGATGTTGTGGGTGCAAATGACAACCATAGAATTGATTTGTTCTACTCTAATGTAAAGGGGCTCTTTTTCTTCTCTTTCCAACACCTGCTTCACCTCCTTAGCCCTGGCCTCCTCATGAATCATTAATGATGCAAGGACCATTAGTTGTAAGTCCCCCAACATTGCATTGGGGTCCCATACATTCAATTCTATCAAGGCCAAGTTGTGCAAGTAGAATTAAGATAACTTGGCCTTATACTCTAGGGTGTTTTTGTCACATAGCTCAATGAAATTCCTATAGTATTGGAAAGGCATAGTCCCTCGTTGTTCTAGTGTCTTTATCTGAAATTGCAGCCATTGATCTTTGAGGTACAAGGCATATGGTTTTGGTGGCATCCTGCACTGGAGTGCCTCCATGGAGAGGCTTTCCATGGTGCCAATTGGCTCTCTTTTTCCTCTAACTACCTCCTTAGCCATGTGTTTTCTGCCTCTAGTTGAGATCTCATAATTTTTTCTCTGTCTCTTATCCTACTCAATTCTCTGCCCATATCTAGTATCTTCTCTTTCATATGGCCCACATCCTCTACCTTCTTTGATTTGGAAATTTTGATCCAGCGATGTGTCCTTCCTCTCTCCTTCTCAAGCTGAAAGAAGAGAGGGATGGAAATTTTTTGTGGTATTACTCTCCCTCCCTCAATGAATATGTAATAAGAGCTCAGATTGGGATGTGGGCTAGGTTCTTGCAGCTCTTGGGACTCTCCCTTAGATGTATTTGGAGACTCTGCCCCCTCCTGTACTTGCGTTGTTTTTTCCTTGCCTTCCCTCTCTCCTTGTTATCCTTCCTGCTACTTTTTCTGTGTTTCCTGTAGTGTTGACAGAGTTTCCTATAGAAGGCTTTTTCCTTTTTGAAATAGGGCCAAAGGTGCCTTGTGTTCCTTTGTTGACTTTGACCTAGTGACAGGCCTCCTAACATAGGTGATGGGAGACTGTGGGGAAGCTTGTTTTGATGTGCCCTCTTCACCTTTTATTTCCAAGGAAACTAGATTTTCTTGCAATTTTGGTGAGTCCTCAATAATGATTGGAGTTTTGGTGGGTGTTTGTGGTTTCCCTTGTTTGATCCTAGTGCTCCTCCTTGTTTTGAAATGGAGTGGATTCTACCTCTGTCTCTTCCCTTTTTACTTGATAAGTGTGCTTAGGGCAGTCAAGGCAACAACCACCTCCCTCTCAGTTGGTTCAGGAGACAACCTTCGAGATTCCTCCCTTTCCTTGGTGTGTTCCTCAGGACTTCCTTCTTCCTTCTGTTCTTTCTCTTCACCTTTCTCCTCTTCTTCCTCTTCAGGTTCTTCTTTTGCCTCCTCTTTAGGTTCTTCTTCTGCCTCCTCTTCAGCAATAGAGGTATTGTCCCTATCATATTCAAGGGCTTGAATTTCAATCACAGCCTCTTTGTCCGTGTCTCTGAATGTGGACCATTGAATGGGGATTCTGAGCTGGCCCAGGGCATCCTCTAGTATAAGCTTAATAAGTCCATGGTGCACCAATTGCTGATGTTTTCCCTCTTAGACTTTTAAGCTCATGCCTATTATTGCTTACAACAAGAAGTAGGGTTGTTATAGACAATTTTGTGCCTTACAGCAACAAGCATGAATTGTCAATAATCCAAGGGATCCAAAGTTCCCTAAACATGATGTTCCTACCCCTAGAGGAACAAGGTCAGCAAGCCAACAGCTCTCAGATCAGTTCTCCACTTGAAAACACTCAAAAACAAGCAATCCTGAAATCAAAGCAGGTGCTCCACTAGGCTTCTGCGCTGAAACAAAACTGCTCCACGGTGTACCTGCGTTGCAAAGCAGGTAGAACAAAGCCCACCTGCGTTGGGCGAGTTTGGACATGTGGTACAGTGAGTCATTGCTTTGGAATCTTCCAAAAATGACACTTGGATCAGGTATTTCGCCTTGTAATGAGTCAGAGGCTTTGTTTCTCCATGTGGAAGCAAGGTTCACCAAGTGGACTCAAGAACTGAAGATCAACTAAAGATTAACTGAAGATAGAGAGGACACAAGGCAGCTACACATCAGTTGCAAGCTGACTCATCCTTTCTCAATTCATCTATATATTGAGCTCTCTCCTATGAGCTCAGGAGGCTGGAATTTTGTGCAAAGTAATGATATGCTATTGGTTTCATTCTTGAGTTATTGGGTGATTGTTTGAGAGAGGTGAAGAAGAGCGACTCTTTCTACTGGGAGGTGTTGCTGGGTTGGAGCCTGCAATGGTTGTAATCCTCTCAGAACCTTTTCTTCTACATTAATAAAAGCTATTGAGGTTCTTCTATGTGCTCTTGTTTCAATTATATATTGTGATGATTGCATGTTTGGTTTACACTAATCCATGAACCAGTTATGATTGCATGCCTCTTGTAGTTTCCTTCTTTGTTGTTTTGCAGGATCTCCTTGTAGCTGGGCGAGCAGAAGGACAAAGAGCTAGGAGCAAGCGGCCAAAGAGAAGAGTTTGGATTCGACATTAAGCGCAAGGCAACGGTTAGTGCTTTCTCCACTCTCTTTTGCTTTCATAAAGAAGTAAACCTTCAGTAGTTTGTTTTACAGTTGTTGCTAAGGAACTGTCACCCTTAGAGTGGGTTAGGGTCATCCGAGTCGGATACTTTTCCCTACAACAAACTGGTGACTCCAATGGGGATCGTATCCGTTTGATTGTGTTTGTAGTATCTTTGCTATTCATTTCCTGAACCAAAGAGTACCGAATCGAAAAGCTTTTGACTATATCAAAAGCGAAGTAGAGGGGCAGCTACTCTGGCTCATTTCTGAGCAAGTTCATGATTTGAAGAGCTGATCTACAAAGATCCTTGTAAGCTCTTAGTGATAGCTTTGCACCTTCTAAATCATCCTTTTGAGTGTGCTTGACTGAATGTCTCTGATTTGAGCAAAAACCGTGCATTTTTGAGAAAATTATGACCCGGAAACTGTGAAAACGCAACTTTCGTTTTCCAAAGCAGGTAGTACACAGGCTACCTGCTTTGCAACGCAGGTCCCAAAGGGGCTACCTGCGCTGAGAGCCAGTTTGGCTGTGCAGAGCCTGCGTTGGCCCAAATTTGCCTAGTGCATTTGGGGTTTCCTCCTTTCTCTTGCTTGTTTTCACTTAGATTTGCTGCTAAGTGCCAGTCTTGTACTTGTTTTGAAACCAGTATTACTTGCCATCATTCCGCCTCTGTTATATAACGAAATTGTACTTGTTCTTTGTATTTCTTATTCATTTACAATTTCCCATAATGAAAAGTAAACTAGTCATGCTTTTGGCCTCTTAGGTCTGAACCTGTGTTAGGCATTTTGCTGGTCTAAAGAGTTAGCTTGCTTGCTGTCCATAGCTGATTAGTCATTTTACTTTTGTTAGCATGGTTTGATTTCATGTATTTCCAGTGATTAAGCAAGTGAATCTTAAGGTGTCTTTTGATTGTTGGAAAACTTGTTTACTTTCGCTTTAAATCGAAATCAAAGTTATATAACCACTTTCTTTTTGTATCCATCCACATTAAGAAAGGGAAAAGAAAATACATGCATTGTGCATTTTGCATTTGACTGTGTGCTTGACGATTTAGGAAAAATTTGCATTTAGTGTGTGCTCTATGATCTGTGCGAAAAGATTTGCCTTTCTTTTCCCTCAGTAGTTAAGGTTTTCAAAGTTGAAAGATTGAAAAGTTTGCTTCTCATCTTAGATTGCATTCAGGAATTTGTTATATACATCTCGTGGTGATCCTTAAAGGCAAACTGTTAAGCAAAGATCAACATTAAAATAAATCCAATTTACATAACAACGCTTTGTAACATAACGCAAACATCTAGATGTCTAGGTAGAGACGTGTTCCGACGTCGTTAAACATAGTGACTGTCGATCTCTACGAAGGTGGGTGATTCCTCCTGAGAGTCGGTGTCACTAATACGGACTTGTGCTCCCATGTACCGTCGCGTATATATTGGGAGACCCCTATAGGCAATTATCCTTTATCCATAGGAAGCCGTGTCGACCGCCCTACTAATCGCGATGCAGTGAACACAGCATTCACGAAGATCGACCACCCGTACCGTAAAACGTATTTTGTGGTTTCGCGAAAAGTTTGGCACACCCTCTGCCTAGAACTCCAGAGCAGTTTCTTTTGGCCTTTTTCAAACTCTATAACTGAAAAAGTCCATCCGAGCATTTGTCACTTCGGGCTCGTTAAAACATCGAAGGCGACTAGAGTCATCTTTAGCTTTTTCTCGACTCTTAAAACATGAAAAAGCAAGTTTGTGTCTAAAAGCATCGTTAATAAAATTTATTTTAAGCGGAACATAATCACCTATTATTCCCACGTTGATCTTCCAGTTGAAAAGTATGGAGCCCACCAACAAAGGAAGCAACCTTGGAGGAAGTCCAAATCCCTTCTCCTCTTGGGGAGATGTTGGTGCGCCTCATATGGCAACATTGTCACTTCCAGGATTGACAATTGGCCTACCTATATGGCTCTTTTCAACTAATGTAGTCCAGATCGCCACTAATCCTGAGCAGTCGAATCAACAGTCAGACCAATCTAGAGCTACCCACCAGCCTTCCACTTCTTACAATTCTTCCTCTCATCCTTCATCTTCACGAGGTAGAGCCGGCAAAAGTCAGCCTCCCATGGAGAAGAAAGAAAAGAAGAAGAGAGAAAAGAAGCAGAAGGAGCCTATGGCGAAGGCGACTGGGGGCAAGCAAAAGATAGCTGACAAAAACCCACACACTGCACCGACCGGGCCTAAATCGCCATGTGTCATTTGCGAAGGGACCCACTTCCATAGTGATTGTCCTTGTATTCCCCGGATACTAAGGGACTGGTCCCCAAGGTTGCACAATCTGGTAGCATCAACCTCTGGTAGTCATGTTGATTGCAGTCCGTCAACTAGCGAGAGTGAAGGACGAAGAGGGAGACCAAGATCACCCTGTATGTTGTGTGAAGGCGAGCATGCCATCCACCGATGTCCATTCTTAGATGAGGCAAAGAGAGTTTTGGAAGATCGCCCGGTTTCACCGTTACGACTTCCTCCTGGATACCAAAAACTCGCGCCTAATCCCTCGATAGTTGAAAATCCAGCTGACCCGCTCAAGTGGTCACCTGAAGTGTCGGTCATTGAGAATGAACCTACTGAATCCAGACCAGACGAAAGTCTAAAGGTCGAAACGGCAGTTGACCCGGTTCTTCCTTCAGAGGTATCATCGTCCAATGACTCCGTCATTGAAGACCCATCTTCAAATGACACCCTCACTGAAGAGGATAAGGATGACACCGTCCATATTCTTTTCATCAACACAGACTCTGATGAGCATCAGGGCAATGCGCTCACTCCTTTATCGCAGGAAGGAACATCGTCAGAGTCGTATCCGGCCGTATATTCGGTCCCCCCACCAAGCAACCTAGTTGTATCCTTTGATTGGAATCAACTAGGCAGACCCCGGTTACCAGCTAGTATCCCATTCAGAATCATAGTCCAAATCTATAGAATGGTGATGGCTGGAACTATCATTGACGAATGGGCATCTGTGAGTATCCTTTCCTCTGTTGCTTGGAAAGCACTGGGCTGCCCAGCGCTTTTACCTGAGATGAGAAATCTATCAGGTTTTGATAAAGGAACCAGTCACCCGTTAGGGATTCTCCCCAATGTTCCAGTTACATTGAAAGGGAAGACAGTTCGCATGAACATCATGGTCGTCCAGGGACCCTTGGCATATAACTTACTCCTTGGACGAGACTATATATATTGCATGGAGGCAATAGTGTCCTTGCTCTTTAGAGTCATGTGTTTTCCGCACGAAGGAAGAATGGTCAAGCTCGTAGACCAACTTTCATTTCCAGGATCACGCATTGCAAATAGTCAAATACCATCCCTTAACGGTTTATTCACTCAAGGAAGGCCACCTCCCCCGGTTCTACTTCCCGATGAATGCGAGTAATTCGAGAAGAAAAGAATGGGGACCCAGGGGGCATGCACCCTGGCCTGCCTCGGGCAGAGAAAACCTTAGGTATAAAGTTAATTTCCGCAGAAGGATGGACTAGTCCGTACCCCGTCCGGCAGTGGAAGAGAGGGTTGTTCTAGGATAAAATTCTTTTGTCAAAGTTATGTGGAAGCGGAAGAATCGCTCCCTTTGTCTAAAGAAGTGGGTTCTCCTAAGGAGGGGGTCTATTTGTGGCAGCAAGAAGGCACCATCTTTGAATTTCAAGCCTCACCCATTAAAATAGCATGTTTTAAAGGATAAGTAGGGGCAGTCTTCAAAGAAAGAGAGGAAATTGCTGTAACAAGTAGTCACCATCCTTAGCAACCTAATGATAGACATCGCCGAAAAGAGGGTTTAGTTTGTGGCAGCAAACAAAACCATTTTTCGGATAATAAGTAAGAGGGTAGTCTCTAGAAATTATACTTTATACTTGGGGGCATGCGAACCTTTTGGAGTGCAAGCACGGGACGACTATTTATTTTTTTAAATTTTTAGGTCCTCCCTCTAAACCTGTAGGTCTAACCCGTTAAACTCGTAGGATTAGCCGTTTCCAGCTTGCATAAAGAAAGGATGAAGGGCAAAAGTTAAAACCTGCCAAATTGGAGTAATTAGTGAGGTATCGCTCCTTAAATAAGATTACCTCCCCTAAAGCATTCCTTGTATTAAGACTGGTATAAATCGAGCAGTTTTAGCTATGTTCATGCTCGTTAAAAAATAAACGCAAGAATCGAGAAGTTTTTGTGCGGAGTTCATGCTCGTTAAAAAATAAACATAAATTGTGAGCAATCTTTCCCTAACAGTTCAAGCTCACCCAGAAAAAATGAACCGGTAAACAACCTTGAGAAATGTAACCTTTGAAAGCCATATTAAAAACCCTTGGTCGTGTTTATATGCCATCACCTCCATCCGTTCATTTGGCCAATCGTTCACCTCCATATGTGTGTTTACCCATTTGGAGGAACAGCTGCGAAGAGTGATTTCACTTAGCCATCCTTGTGACACTGCCGTGATTGGAGAATTCCAACCTGTACCTGAAATCTGCTGCTATCCCTGTTCATCACTCGTTCCTCAAAAGACGAGTCTTCTTTGAGCTCTTTTCACTGACTCGTAAAATATGAAAAGTTTGCTGAGTTTTGGCCTTCCAGCTCGTTAAAGCGACCGGAAAGCTATCCCTCCTCTAGATTTTAATCTTTTTGGACCTGAGGGATTATTGCACAAAAAGATCGAGCGCTTGTTTTATTCGGCTCGTTAAAGCAATCAAAAATCCATCCCTTCTGTATTGTTTTATACTTTTTCGGACTTAAGGGATTAGAAGACGAAAAAGGAATTGCGGAGTTAACTTTTCGTACCTTTTCAGACTCTCTAAAAATGAAAAGAACCGAGTTTTCTTTGTCGTTAGACTCGTTAAAATGATTAAATAGCGACAAACTTGTCTTTAGACGAGAACGAGTTTCCCTATCGCTAGGCTCGTTAAAACATAGCGATGGGCTTGCCCGAAGGGCAGGTTATAGAACAAGCATATGTTATCCTCCTCAAGCTTGACAAAAATAAAGAGGTACTGGTCAGCAATGATTGGGGAAAAATTGGGAGAACCTCACAGTATTAATGGTAGCAAGTCGCTCTTGAACATGACACTTTGTCCTCCGTACCGCATCGGGTTGGGTTGTTTCATTCACCGGTCGCAGAATCATGGTCCTCGCCACACCATCCACAATTGGGGTAATGCTACCAATCCATCACATCAGTGTCGTTATATGTTCAAGAGATGTGGTTTTGTAAAGAGTCAACCGTGTTCCACCCACTACCATACATTATCCTTCATCCACTTCATGACCGCCACCCTGAATCATACATCACAGTTTGTTTTCACCTCATCACAATCACTAGCTCCGTTCCGTGTCACTGATGTGGGATTCATTAAGGCCCTCCTTTGACGGATCGCTCCTTGTCGACATCAGCTCATTGTCCAATGAGTTGATCTAGGAACACCCCCCTCAGTACTTTGAAGCTTGCATGCCTCAATGGCAAGTTTCTCACTTCCGGCGACAGGTATACATCAATGACCTTCGACCAGAAGATTTTGCATGGTGGTCGACGCCAAGTCCTTTATTCCCACCATGTGGATTGTACTGCCGTACCTTGAGGGTCATCATCCTTATCGGTGATTCCTCTCGCGCTTGTTAACGGTTTACATCATTGACCGGTAATCAAGCGATGTCTTTCCATGTTCGACTTCAAGAAATTCTCACATGGATCGACTTGTACATCGAGTGAATATCGGAAGAGATTGAAGACCCCGGATCTAGTTTCATCCATCCGGGCTGCGATATATATTCAGGACATAAAGACATTTGATATGTACATCATTACAGCAGATGATCATCCTTCTCAAAGGATGATAATGTCGGCAGAGAATTATCAGTCTATATCAGACGATCGTCTGTTCTATGTACCAAAATGTATTTATAAAGCTGAGCATGGGAATGCCCGCCTCAGCCAGATCATGAAAGATGTATGAAAAATAATGTATTGTATTGTATCTTATTACAGGACACTTCTCAGCAGATCAAATGAACTTCGGATCCTCTCAATAAAGCATTTCACCCGATAAACGACCTCATACTTTAGGGGGCATCTGTTATAGACAATTTTGTGCCTTACAGCAACAAGCATGAATTGTCAATAATCCAAGGGATCCAAAGTTCCCTAAACATGATGTTCCTACCCCTAGAGGAACAAGGTCAGCAAGCCAACAGCTCTCAGATCAGTTCTCCACTTGAAAACACTCAAAAACAAGCAATCCTGAAATCAAAGCAGGTGCTCCACTAGGCTTCTGCGCTGAAACACAACTACTCCATGGTGTACCTGCGTTGCAAAGCAGGTAGAACAAAGCCCACCTGCGTTGGGCGAGTTTGGACATGTGGCACAGTGAGTCATTGCTTTGGAATCTTCGAAAAATGACACTTGGATCAGGTATTTCGCCTTGTAATGAGTCAGAGGCTTTGTTTCTCCATGTGGAAGCAAGGTTCACCAAGTGGACTCAAGAACTGAAGATCAACTAAAGATTAACTGAAGAGAGAGAGGACACAAGGCAGCTACACATCAGTTGCAAGCTGACTCATCCTTTCTCAATTCATCTATATATTGAGCTCTCTCCTATGAGCTCAGGAGGCTGGAATTTTGTGCAAAGTAATGATATGCTGTTGGTTTCATTCTTGAGTTATTGGGTGATTGTTTGAGAGAGGTGAAGAAGAGCGACTCTTTCTGCTGGGAGGTGTTGCTGGGTTGGAGCCTGCAATGGTTGTAATCCTCTCAGAACCTTTTCTTCTACAATAATAAAAGCTATTGAGGTTCTTCTATGTGCTCTTGTTTCAATTATATATTGTGATGATTGCATGTTTGGTTTACACTAATCCATGAACCAGTTATGATTGCATGCCTCTTGTAGTTTCCTTCTTTGTTGTTTTGCAGGATCTCCTTGTAGCTGGGTGAGCAGAAGGACAAAGAGCTAGGAGCAAGCGGCCAAAGAGAAGAGTTTGGATTCGACATTAAGCGCAAGGCAACGGTTAGTGCTTTCTCCACTCTCTTTTGCTTTCATAAAGAAGTAAACCTTCAGTAGTTTGTTTTACAGTTGTTGCTAAGGAACTGTCACCCTTAGAGTGGGTTAGGGTCATCCGAGTCGGATACTTTTCCCCACAACAAGGGTATATTGAGTCTTCTGTCAGTGGGTGTCCCCTCCCCAAATGTGAACTCATGGAGGACTCTAAATTGATAGCCATAGACTATATTGAGCTTCCCTTCACAAGAGATATATTTCATAGTATGATAGCTCACCTCATTCCAAGGGTAGGGAAGGCTTTCCCTTCTTATCCCATTTTTGTCCTCAATTGACTCTTCATCCCTTCAGAATAATTTCTTCTTTGCAAAAGTGCTTGTAGCCTTATCCTCCTTTCTCCATGGCATCCCTTGAGGAAGTGTAGTGATTCTGCTAATTAATTCAGGAGTAATTTAAATTGACAATCCTATTACCACAATGGTAGCACTGATCCTAGCCTAAGGGTTAAGTGCCATGGAAAATTCTTGAGCTACATCATCATCATACCCTCTGAGCAACTCAAATAATCCCAACCAGTTATGTCTTCTAAATATTTCTACCACAGGGGGATGGAGGTGTATCCTAGATGTCTCTGTGGGTTCCCTTTTGTTAAACCCTCCTATCATGTTCCTTTTCTGGTTGGCTAACTGTAGGGAGTTTGGTAGGCTAGCCTTAGTTTTTAGGGTGACTGAGGGTGGTGGATGGCTGCAATTTCTCCCTATCTCCACACAACTTTCAAACTGTTCACAATTCTTTTAAAACTCCCAGGCCCACTGTAATCACTTAAAAACTCAAATTTTTATGTTCCTAGCTATCAATTCAAAGCATAGGAGATATGGGCCACCTACCTTTCACTGTGATTCTTTGGATGAGGATAATTTCTGAGCAATTGGACCCTATGCACCTCCTTTTAGCGTTCTTTGTGAATTTCCATTATTTCATGTAGCTCCTTGCATTCCCTATAGTTGTTGTTTCCTATAGGGTGGCTGAAACAGGTTTGCCTCCTCGATGGCTCTCCAAGGTGGTCTTGGTCCTCTTTGATCTCGAAATGAACAAATGGTGCATGAGAGTTTGGAATATTTTCTTTTTATGGTTGATTCCTTGGAGCATTGTATTGGTTGGAAATGTACGAGATTTCCTCTTTGGGACTGTTGGCCCACCTTTAGTTATCATGAAGCCTCTTCTTGTAATCATCACCCACTCTCACACAACTTAACTCGACAACCTTTTCAACTCATTCTTATTGATGTGATGTTGCCACGTGTCAGGTGGACTAGGATTTCACTTTTTATTTTCAAGTTGAGGGTGGCCAAGTTAACTAGCCACCTCCAGCTTATAAAATCGACTTTTTTCATATTCCTACACTTTTATTATATCGTACTTAGGGAAGAATTTAGATGAGGTGCCATACATGTGCTTTCCTTCACTTGGTTGTTGCATGCTAGAGGATGACTTTTTTGTGCTTCTTTTTGTTCAGGGAAGTGCTTTTACTTGGTCATTTTTCTGTATATTTCTTCCTGTTGATGTGGTTGTCCTCTTTGTTGTTGTGTGCAAGTGATTTGTCTTGTTGTTGTTGTTCCTGAGCTCTGGATGGGAGTCATAGTGTTTGCAGGGGTGTTGGAGTTCTTTTCTTTCCTTGGTGCTGAAGGAGAATGCATGGAGAACTGCTTTTGTGAGAGCACAGGCTGTTATAGGTTGCTATAGGAAATCCTATAGCTACCTTTTTCATCATTTTTTTCCTTTTTTTTCACTTGGAGGAGGAATGGGTGGTGATGTAGGAGTGGAAGGATGGAAATGGAGGAGATTGAGTGGTAGGTGAGTGAGGCCAATGATGGCATGGCCCTTGGAATATTTTTTTTTTATGGACACAGAGGTGGTATGGTCATGAGTTGGTGTTGGGTGAGAGGTGGTGAGGTGTATGGTCCCCTCTTTCAACCTAGAACAAGCCTGCATCATCATTTCCCAATCGGAATTTCATTCCTGTAGAGTTTCAAGACATCCTGTAGTACTACAGGAAACTCTTGTAGTAACTACAAGAAACCTTGTAGAAGTCAAAAAAATGCATAAAAACTGGTTTTTGATGCCTAGAAGTGAGGATGGATGATGGAGACCTAGTAGGCATGTGAGATATGAAGTGAACGAAGGAAGAATGGGGTGCTTCTTGGCTTGTTGTCCTCTTAACTATGAGTCCTTTATTTCCTTTAAAAACATGTAAAAAATCCACATAATTTTATTAGTGAGCAGGTTTTAGGTCCCTGCCATGTCATTTTGTTTTTTTCCTTCTCTCTCTCTTGTTTTCTTTGAAAGACACACAGGTTGCCTCAAAGGAGGTTTTCAACCCGTCTACTTTCCCTAGGCGCCTCAAGGGAGGTTTTCACCCAGGGATCTTTTTATTTTCCTTTTTTTCACTCTTGGGCTGCCTCAAGGATGTTTTCAACTCAAAAGTTGGCCTGAGGTTCCTCATAGAGGTTTTCACCTAGGTCCCTTGTTATGAAACCAGCTCACAAAAAGATAGAAAAGATAGATCAACGCCTTAGAATTCATCCTCTTCAAGGGGGCAACCTCCTTTACATTACACAAATTATGCTTCTTTGATGATTCAAATGACAAAACCTCCTTTCTATATATAGGAGTCTAAGGAGTCACAATATAACCCAGCCGACCTAACAATAATAATATAAAGGCACAAAAATAACAATAGAGGGATTCTATGGGGCACAGTAATAACAATATGGGGACAATAGGGACACAACAATATTAATAAGGGATACAACTACAATAGTAATGGGGTAATCATTATTATTATAGGGACCTAACATGCTCCTCTCCTTCAAAAAAGTGTTGTCCTCAACACTTGAGTAGTTTTGGATGCTTCTGTATAAAATTCTCATCCTCCCATGTGGAATCTTCAGCGGATAAGTTCTTCCACTTGATGAGATACTCCGAAATTGATCGATTTCGTAGCTATCGAGTTCTTGTTTCTGTGACTACTTCCTGTTCCAATATAATTTTTCCTTCCTCGTCAAGTTCTGGCAATATTGTTTGAACTAGGAGCGTGTTGCCTATAACCTTCTTTAAACATGAAACATGGAAAACTGGGTGCACTCGAGAAGCTACAGGAAGCTCCAATTTGTATGCCATAGTACCAATCTTTTGCAACACCTTGTACAGACCATAATACTTTGGTGATAATTTATTATCCTTCTTAGCTTTCTTGAGGGACATTTGTTTATATGGTTGTAGCCGTAAGAATACCCAATCACCTACACCAAAACTTCTTTCACTATAATGTTGATTTTCCTGTTGTTTCATTCTATTCTGCACCAACACAAGGTTATCCTTTAAGAGTTGCAGGACTTGTTGTTGATGCTCGATGTGATGTTCCACTGCTTGAACCTTAGAATTTTCTCTTAAATATGATGTGATGGATGGTGGCTGATATCCATAAAGTGCCATAATTGAGGTCATTTTTGTTGTTGTATGGAAGGAAGTGTTATACCACCATTTAGCCAGAGGCAACCATTTGACCCATTGTGTCTATTTATTAGATACAAAGCAACGAAGATACCCTTCCAAACATTTGTTAACTATCTCAGTTTACCCATCATATTTAGGATGATAAGATGAGCTATGAGCTAACTGAGTACCGAGACAAGAAAATAATTATGTCCAAAAATTTCCAGTGAAAATGGAATCTTTGTCACTAATAATAATCTTTGGGTTTCCATGTAGCTTTTGAATTGTTTCCATAAATGCAGTAGAAATTGTACTGGCTTTAAATGAATGTGATAATGCACAAAAGTGTGCATACTTGGTAAGTATGTCAACTACCACCATGATGACACTCTTTCCCTCAGACTTGGGTAAACCTGTGATAAAATCCATTGAAACCTCCTCCCAATGTTGGCTTGGAATGGATAAAGGTTGTAATAGACCCGGGGTCTTAATTGTTTCAACTTTATTTCTTTGGCAAACCAAACATTCCGCCACAAAATTTTGAATATCTGATTTAAGGCCATCCCAAAAAAATTCCTTCGTAACCCTGTGGTAAGTTTTTGAAAATCATGAGTGCCCTCTTAAGGGAGAAGTGTGCAATTCCATAAGAATCTTTTGTTTGAGTTGGGAATTCTTATAGAGGTATAAGTGATCTTTGTACCATAATGAATCATTTTGACAGCTAAATGTATAAGATGTACTGGAATCTTGTTGTAACTTTCAAATAAGTGCCCACACTTCTTCATCATTCTTCTATTCCTCCCTTGCTTCGTTTATCCAATCTGGTTGGATAATAGAAATGGCGCACAACAATGCTTCCACATCCTCATCCTTTCTTGAGAGTGCATCTGCCACCACATTTTGCTTCCCTTTTTTGTAGATGATTTCAAAGTCATAACCCAACATATTTGTGACCCACTTTTGTTGCTCTTCAGAGGATAATATTTTTTCTAAAAAGTATTTAAGGCTATTATAATCCGTTTTTACCTTGAAGTGTCTTCCCATTAGGTAGGGTCGTCATTTCTTAAGTGCATGTAGTATTTCCAACATTTCCTTCTCATAAATAGCGTTGTGTAAAAACTTTCCCTTGATTGGACGACTTTCAAAAGCAATGGGTCTTTCATCTTGCATTAAAAAATCACCAATTCCATTTCCTGAAGCATCACATTCCAAAATAAAGGTTTTTGTGAAGTCCGGTGTAGCTAAGACCAGTGCTTGGCACATTGCCTCTTTAATATGTTTGAAGGCCTTTGTTGCTTCTAGAGTCCATGAAAATGCATCTTTCTTCAATAATGTTGTTAGAGGTGCTGCTATTCTCCCATATTTATTAACGAACTTGCAATAATACCCTGTCAACCCGACCCTTGCAGATACTTTATGGATGTGGGGATTTTCCATTCCTTAATGGCTTTAATTTTGCTAAGGTGTACCTTAACTCCTTCACGAGATACAATATGACCCAAATATTCCACCTCTTGTACTCCAAAGAAACATTTGGATCTTTTTTCATATAATTGTTTCTCCTCCAATAGTTGTACCACCCTGTCAACATGTTCAACATGATCCTTCCAAGACTTGCTGTAGATTAGTATATCATCAAAAAATACTAACACAAATTTTCTAAGGAAGGGTTTGAAAATGGAATTCATCAAACCTTGAAATGTAGAAGGTGCATTGGTAAGGCCAAAAGGCATGACCAAAAATTCATAATGACCCTCATGAGTTCTAAATACTGTTTTTGGAATGTCTTTAGTCTTCATTCTAATTTGATGATATCGTGAACGAAGATCCAACTTGGTGAAGTAAATTGATCCATGCAATTGATCCAGTAATTCATCAATGACATGAATGGGAAACTTATCTTTAATAGTGAGCTTGTTGAGCTCCCTATAATCCGGACACATGCGCCATGATCCATCCTTCTTGTGCACCAATACTACTGGAGTAGAGAAAGAACTTTGACTAGGTTGAATTATACCAGCCTCTAGCATTTCTACAACCATACGTTGAATTTCACTCTTTTGGGCATAGGGATATCTGTACGGCCTGATGTTTGGATGAACACTTCCTGGAATCAGATGAATAGCATGATCATGATCACAAATAGGTGGGATACCTTTGGAAGTCTCAAATACCTTGCAATGATTGTCCAAGACTTTTTGGAGATCTGGAGAAATAGATGATTTCGATGTGGAAACATCTAGCGAACATAATTATGCAATTACACCTCTTTATTCCATTTTTAGAAGCTTTGTCATACCGTTAGAGCTGATTATCTTTCCCGGTTTCCCTGTAATACCCATTAATTCAACTTCCTTTCCTTCCATAGAAAATTTCATGAAAAGTTCTTGAAAATTAAAAGCTATTGTACCCAAGGATTGTAGCCATTGGACTCCTAGTACAACATCAGCACCTCCCATTGGAATGGAAAGCATTGGGCTAGTCAATACATATTCTCCCATGGGTAGCTTGATATTATGGCACTTTCCAGAGCAATTTATTGTTCCTCCATTTGCAACCATCACTTGACACTCTAGTGCTGGATATAGGAAGCAATTCAATTCTTTTGCTACCTTACAATGAATAAAATTGTGGGTACTTCCTGAATCAATCAACACTATTACCTTTTTCTTCTTGATTTGTCCTTATATCTTGATGGTTTGAGGAGTGGTAATTCCAGCCAATGCATTACAAAATATGGTTGGATTCATTTCTTCTTTATCTAGGCTTTGTTTCTGGAGTATATCCTCTTCTTTTGACCTTTCTTGCTCCTTTTCTTCTTCCTGTTCACAATTTATGTAGAATAATTTCTTCTCAGCACACTTATGACCTTTATTGTATTTGTTATCACAACTGTAACAAAGCCCTTTTGCTCTTTTTTCTTCCAATTGTTGTGGTGTCAACCTTATAGGTTGTGGAAGATTAGGGGCAACAACACTTCCATCTTTATAGTTGTGAGTGGTATGCTTCATGGTTGTCATAATTTTTCTTTCCATTTTTCTTGCTAACCTGAATCCTTTCTCTAATGAATCAGGTTCCCAAAGGTGAACATCATGTTAGATATTATCCTTTAAAGTCCCTATGAACACATCGATTCTATGCTCCTCTGGAATATTTTTTACCCTTATGTTCAATTTTTGGAACTCCTCAATGTGCTCCATTATTGAACCCTTTTGTTTGAGACTTATCAATTGGCTAAAAAAAGTGTTGCTTTTTGTATCCTCATAATGTGTTGTCAATTCTTCCTTACAAATTGCCCAAGTGATAATTTGTTTAGGAGAGAAAAGCCATTGATACCATACAAACTGATTTGATTCCAAATATAAAGTTGCAATACGTACCTTTTGTGTGTTTGCACATTATTGAGATCGAAAAATTGCTCCATCTGTAATATCCATGTTGCAGGATCCTTGCCATCAAAATTACTCATATCAATTTTTGGAATATGGTGGGTCTTCGATCTAACATTAGAGCCTATGAAATCATGATTAACATTTCTTTTGTTCGCATCATGAGTTTCCTTTACTACCCTTTCACGATTAGTAAGTATTTCTTGTAGAAAATTTGTCAAATCTGTCTTCAAATCTATCTTCAAATCGTCCATAGTAGCTTCCACACCATTCATCTTAACTTCCATGCCCTTTATCTTAGATTCCACGCCATTTATCTTAGATTCTGTTAGCTTTTGTGAGAGTGACATTTGTTGCACTTGGTCTTGTAATTTTGATATATCATGTAGCATTTCTTCCTCTTCTTCATGAGTCATGCTAGAGCTTTCAAGTTGCTTACTAGGTGTTTGCATTTTCTTTCCTTGGGGTATTAGTTACTGATAATAATGCTCTACTATGCCCTTTGAATTCCTTCAAAATAATTTTTCAAACCAAGCTTAAGCAAAAATTTAAAAAGTCTACACACCTTTTTCACTTTGTAGGAGCTCGATATTGTCTCTGATGTATCTCTGTAATTTCGGATCATCCAGTTCTGAAATTGTGACTTGCAGTAGCCCTCTATGTCCTCTTTCCAATGCCACCAGTCTGATCCAAATTGGATTCTCCAAGGAAGAGTTATGCCAAATCTCCCACAGTGACCTAATTATAGACTAGTTCAGTAGAGCGAACTTGTACGATGTGCCACGTGTCCCTGTTTCGACCTTTGGATCTGAAAAATATATATAAGAAACTACAGTCTGTCCTCTTTCTGTACCTTCTTATGAAATTTCAATCTAATGCTCAGAGAGAAAGTTATGACGATTTTCCCCAGGTCACCTATTTGGAATGTAATTCAGGAGTCTGCAAAAAGACCAACTTCCTCAGATCATATCTCCGCAAATATAGCGCGAAAAGCTCTGAAATTCAGACCTGAGGTTTAGTGTGATTTCATCTCAAATGGGTTTTTTTTCGCTTCTAAAACATTTCAGAAAAAAGTTATAGTGAAAATGCCACGATGACCTATTTGGAGTAGTGAAACCCTAGAATCCAAAGCTATGATACCAAATGTTATGAAACCAGCTCACAAAAAGATAGATCAACGCCTTAGAACTCAGCCTCTTCGAGGGGGCAACCTCATTTACATTACACAATTGAATGATTCTTTGATGATTCAAATGACAAAACCTTTTTTCTATATATAGGAGTCTAAGGAGTCACAATATAACCCAGCTGACCTAACAATAATAATATAAAGGCACAAAAATAACAATAGAGGGATTCTATGGGGCACAGTAATAAAAATATGGGGACAATAGGGGCACAACAATATTAATAAGGGATACAACTACAATACTAATGGGGTAATCACTATTATTATAGGTACCTAACATCCCTTTTTTTTCTTTTTTTCTTTTTTTCAAAAATAAAACATTCTTCAAGAATTTCGTAAGCTGGGAGCTGAGACACTTCTAAGCACATGAACTTCCTTCCTGATGGTACTGATGAACACTTCCTTTGACAGAGGTATTTTATAGGCTTTCAATCCATATCCATTACTAGCAACGAGATACCTTCTTCATCAATGGTCCTTATTTGCACAACCCCATTGTCATGGCATTTCTCTATCAGATATGGGCCCAACCACATGGTCATCAATTTTCCCTTGAAGTCCTTGAAACTGGAGTCATATAGCAGAGCCCAATCACCTTCTTGAAAAACTTTGTCTTTGATGTTTTTTTCATGCCAAACCTTTCTTTGTACTTGAGTCACCTCTGTGTGTAGGAGGGCCTACATCCTAAATTCATCTAAACCATTGAGCTAGAGAAACCTCTCTTGTTGTGCCTTTGTAACATCCAAATCCAACTGTGCTTCCATTCTCAAAGTGTTGTACTCAAACTCAATGGAGAGCAGAGCCTTCTTCCCATAGACCAAGTCATAAGGGGTGAATCTAGTGGTTGTCTTCCACGTTGTATTATAGGCCCAAATGGGCTCCACTAGTATGTCAACACAATATTTTCTGCTACTGCTCACAACCTTTGTGAGAAAGCCTTTCAATTCTCTATTGGTGACCTCTACTTGTCCATTGGCTTGAGGATGATAATCAGTTGACTTCCTATGCTTGATCTTATGCTGACTCAACAAATTTTCAATCAGGTGTGAGGTGAATTGAGCACCCTGATCAGTGACTATCTCTTTAGGGTACCCAAACTTGTAAAACACATTCTCCCTTAAGAACTCAACCACTTTCTCTTCTATTTCTACCTTGACAACCTTGGTTTCAACCCACTTTGTCAAATAATTAGTGCACACAATTATGTACTTTTTCTGCCCTAATGGTGGATCAATGGGCCCAATGAAATCCATGCCCCACTTGTCAAATGGCTCAAGAGTCACTTGAGGTTGCAAAGGAATTTCATCCCTGGGAGTAGGTTTCCCCATTATTTGGCACTAGTCACATCGACTGGTGTATCTTCTTGCATCTTGGTGGAGAGTGGGCCAGTAGTAGCCAACTTACAGTGCCTTGAAGGTTGCCCTCTTGGATGAAAAGTGACCTCCACAAGGCCCATCATGACATGCTAGAAGGATGTCAAAGACATCCTCCTCCCTGACACATATCCTCAGAATTTGATCTGGGTCTATCTTGAAGAGATTGCCCCCAATCCAAGTGAATGGGGTACTCTTTCTTATAATTATGCTCTTTTCCTTGGAGGGAAGATTTGGAGAGAACTGTACAGAGAACTGGAATAGAAAAAAAATTCTCATCTAACAGTTGATCATCAGCCATTCCTTCCTCACCTGCAGACAAAACAAGTCTAGACCAAAAATATGCAACTACATTTTCTCTACTAGGCTTATCAATGATAGTTAGATCAAACTGTTGTAATAAAAGAAACTATCTAATAATTATGGCTTTCACATTAGGCTTGTTCATCAAATATTCAATAGCAGCATGGTTAGTACGTACAAAGGTCTGGTAACTAGTGATGTAATGTCTAAATTTATTCAAGGAATGGACAACAAATAGGAGCTCTTTTTCAGTCACAGTATAGTTCAATTCAGCCTTGGACAATTTTTTTGCAGATGAAATAAATAGAATAAGGCAACTTGTCATCTATTTGGCCTATAGTTTCTCCTATAGCTTTGTGAGAGGCATCAACATGGATGTGGAAAGGAAGAGCCCAATTTGGGCCTCGGAGTATAGGTGCAGTGGTCAACTTGTCCTTTAAGGTTTCTAGGGCCTCTTGGCAGCTTTCCGACTAGAGAAATTCAGAGTCCTTGGCCAATAGTCCAAACAAAGGTGAGGCTACTTTGCTGAAGTCCTTTATGAATCTCCTATTGATCTGAAATGACCATATACTAAAAACTGAAGTAGAATTGATTAGCCATTAATGATTTGAATGATAACCGAAAGCACGGAAATCGAGGAAAATTGTTGGAGAAGAACACTTTACGACAGTTGATAAACCATAAGTAAGATGCAAAACATAAGTGAAAACAATGAAAACATAGATATACCAGACAACAAGATTTATTACGGAGTTCGTCCCTAATGGACTACGTCTTCGGGTCTGCGTTCAAGATGGGCGATCGTTTTATTAGGAATGAGAAGGAAGAAGTCAATTACATAGTGAATTAGACAGAATGAACTTGCACATAGGAAATTATGACCTCTGTCATCAGATAGCTCTCTGAACCAGCTTTCCAATGCCTCTTACGGTTTCCAAATCCAACTCCAGATTCTCCCGAAACACTGAAAACAAAACAACCTATGTCCTCCAGAACCTGCATACAAAAACCCAAAACTACCAATCCCCCTCTTCAATGAGAAATCCTGCCTTTTATAGGCCTGCAAGTACATTAAAACTTCTTTGAATCAAATTGGGGTGAATAAGCTGACTTGAAGGTTGAGTTGATTTGATTTTAGCCACCTTAGGGGACACCTTAGGGTTTATTAAGGTCCTCAAATTAATTGAAAACCAATTTTAACACATAAAAACCCAAAATAGACATTGGTTAACCTGAATGTCGTTAGCGGTTAGCTAATCGGGTGGAAGAGTGTGACAACTCATGTGAGTGCTGGAAAAAGTTGCGGTTATCGCGCCGGCGGTTCCGCTCTGCGGTTATGACATCACTGATCACATGCAGTGGTTTGAAAACCCGCACAGTTAAAGCCCGCAGTTGGGGACCTCTGAACACTGTGACATCCACTGGCGGTTAACTTATAGTGTTCAAATAATAAACAGTCCCGCTACGGGTTATGGGTTGCGGTTACCGCGCGGTCAAGGCCCGCGGCTTTGCTAACCCTTGTCACATGCATGGTCCCGCTGCAGTTAACTGTCCCGATGGTTTATTTGGCAGTTAGGGACTATTTTATATATATTTGTAATGTTTTGCCATGGGTTAACATAGGGATTAGGCCAAGAGGGTGTAGAGTTAGGTTTTAATGTGTTTTTGCATAGCTTTTGATGCGATAGGTTTAGGAATAGGTTTGGTAATGGATTTTTAACATAGGATTTAATACATGAATGTATAATACATGGTTTAGTACATGGTTTTGATTAGGGTTTGTAGAATTTAGGCATAGGTTTAGGGTTTGTACATAAATTAGGGATTATTTTAAAAACCCATATGTACAATTCTGTCACAATGCGACGTTCGCGAAATTCGTCACACGATGATAAATAACCCATGCCAATCGTTAACAAATGATGATATCGATCCTCTATCACGACGACAACCCACTCACATCGTTGACTCCAGCTGTCTTTGCAACAACAACTCAGACGTTGAATCTATGCCATGGGCGACACCTATGTTGACACCAATCCTGCTTGTCGAACAACAAAACACATGTCGTCGACCAACCCTGGCGGAACTATCGATGTACATAAGTCGACAGCCAGGTACAATACCACATCAACTGAATGCCATGAAAACCTATAAACATTACCTGAACAACCTGATCATAAACAACACTGTCGATCTATCGAATTTGAACTGAAGCGATGAAGACACTAAATGACACCCATGAACACTGATGACGACACTTTGAACATCTGTACAATTGGATCAATGGATCCTCCTGGATCACCTATAGTATCCAACTAAGCCCAAGAAACTTCTGACATCCCTCTGCTTCTGAGGAGTAGGGACCCTCTTTATGATAGCAATTTTATTTAGGTCCAATTGCAGTCCTTCCTAGGATATTGAGTGACCTATAATAGTCTCTACATTCATCAAGAATTCACACTTCGCAAGGCTAAGGGATAGGTTCATTTCAATGCATTTTCTTAATACCTTCCCCAAGTTAGAGAGATCCTCTAGGAAATCACACCCATAGGGAGTGAAATCATCCATATATATTTCTACAGAGTCATGGACTAGCCCTAAAAATATGCTCAGGACTGACCTCTAAAAAGTGGCAAGGGCATTACATAATCCAAAAGGAAGGACCCTATAAGCAAAGGTATGCCAAGGAAAAGTGAAGGTGGTTTTATCTTGGTCCTCTAGGATGATTTGGATATGATTGTAACCACTGAATCCATTCAGGAAAGAGAAGAACTTCTTTCCTGCAAGACCATCCAAGACTTAATCAATGAAAGGTAGAGGGAAATGGTTTTTTTGTGGCTTTGTTTAGTTGTCTTTAGTCCACACAGATCCTCCATTTTCCATTCTTCTTTGGGACCAGAACCAGAGGAGACACCCACTCACTATCTGAGATGGGGTAAATGGACCCTGCATCCAAAAACTTCTGCAATTCTTCTTTAACTATGTCTTTGAGGGTTGGGTTCATTCTCATCCGAGGTTGGTGCACTGGCTTGCAGCCTTCCTTGATGTAAATGTGGTGAGTACACACTGAAGGGTGCACTCCCTTCATTTCGTTATAACTCCAGGAAAAGGCATCCAATTTCTCTCTTAACATGTTACATAACTCATTTTCATGATGTGCAGAGAGATAGGGGTTGATTTTCAATGTTCTATCTGGGCCAAATTCTACCATCTTGACATGAGTGGGACTTGAGTCAGCTAGGAAAAAACCAGTCCCAGGGTTATCTTCAACTTTCTTTACTAACTCATCAAGAGACATGGTGTTGGGGGGTTGATTCTGGAGGATTTGATCAATCAGGTCACCTTCATTAGGTTGCCACCCTCCTATAGTAGCATCTAGGGTACAGATGGGGTAAGATGTGGCAAAGTAGATTTCATCTTTCTCCTCCTCTTCCAACCATAAAGGTAATTCATGCTCTAGAGATAGTTGAGTAGGAGGTTATAAGACCAATTGTTTGGACAAATTCCCTTATTTAATGTTCATATTCCCAACCCTACAACTTATGTAAGAATTAGAAATGGCTAAACATGGCCTTCCAAGGATGAGAGGATAACCATTGAACTTGGTCTTAGGTTGGAGAACTAAGAAGTTAGCAGGGTATTCCCAGGAATCAATGGAGACCATCACATCCTCAACAAATCCTTCAGGAGCTACTGTGGATCTGTCTGCAATATGCAAGACTGTTGCGGTCTTCCTTAATGACCCTCGGAGATTCAGTTTAAGCATAGTGTCCTTATTCGATGGTAGCCTCAAGATCGATCAAGGTATGGGGGACAATGATACCATCGATGTGCACATCCACCACAGGACTTCCAGGGTCTAGATACTTTGGGAAAATCACTCACCCCAACATTAAGTTAGATAATTGTCCAATGACATTAATTGTAGGGGTGTCTTTATTTCTCCTCCCAGAATGTTGGAAGAATTTCTCCTTGATTAACTTGTTATGGATAGGGACATCCTTGATAGCTTGGAGGAGTGGGATTTTAACACACAAGTTTTTTAATTCACCCAGAAGTTCAGTCTCTTTTGGGGTGTGCTGGCTAGGATGGATTAATTTCTCAGGAAAAGGAGGTGGATTCGCTTGAGGAACACTCTCTTCCTTTTCCTCTTTAAGCTGCTCAAGCAGAGATGGAGGTTGATTATCTGGAAGCACTCTTCAAGACCTCAGGTTTATTTCTTGAATTTCCATAGCATAGGCAGGGTAGGATGTCTCTCCATTATAGACCTATTGTGCATGTTTTTTGTTCAGGTTTAGATTTGGCCGAGCAGGAATCTAAGGTTTCTTAGGTGGAGCAGGGTGAAGGAGTTGTGGTTGAGATGGAGGTGGAGGCGGTAAGGATGAATATTGGTTGTATGGGGGCCTCCACCCCTATGATGGTGTATTCCACTAAGGTTGTGGGGGAACATATGGCGGAAATGATTGATTGGCAAGTTGGGAATGGTATTGAGGTGAAAACAACCAGGGAGAAGGTGTGGACCATGAAGGATGAGCAGGAGGACACCAAGGGGGAATGTACACATTCTGGTTAGGGTTGTAATATGAATAGAATGCCCCTTGCATGCCTTGTTGGTATGGTCGAGGTCCTTGAGGCCTCTAGTTGATATAACAGAGTTGTTTAGTCACACCTTCAGTTCCTTGATACACAAATTTCAATCCAGGCAAAGAAGGGAACTTGTCTATGGAGTCATTCTCCTCGTAGACTGATCAAATCTCTATAAGATTCAATGGACATTAATTTCTAGGGTGCCTCCTGGTGCATCTAGGGAAAAATACAGTTAAGGCTCTTTCTATTTCCTCATACTTCCTCTTAATCTACATGGTGTCCATTTGCAGAGCAAGGGTATGTAACATTTCACTCTTAAAGTCTTCCAACATGTTCCCAATTTCACTTTTGATGGATTTGTTGGAGGAGGACGAACTGGCCAAAGCTTGAATAACCCTACCCTTATTTCTAGTTGTCTTAGAATGATTTTTAAAAACTATCTTGATATCATCATAAGATAACTGGTAGATGTCCCCTCTTGATAGCATGTTTAGGGTTTCTAGAAGATCTTCCTTGATCCCTCTAAGAAGGAATAGCTTGAGTGATTCAGGATCGAGGGTGCATCTAGCCCTTTTGTAGCTAAGTTGGAACCTTTCCTCATAATCTTCCAAAGAATCATCATGTCCTAAGGTCATTCTAAAGATTTCCTCTTTGGTGTCTTTCGACCTACAATAATCCCTGTATTTATTGTTGAAGGGTTGTTTCATTTGAGCCCAGGTAGTGATGTTTTCCCCAGGTAAACCCATGAACCATCGCAAGGCTGCATCCTTAAGGGTGGATGGGAACAACTTCAACTTCTGGTCATAAGAGGTATAATCATAAGTTCTGCAGATGACAACAAACTCAAACAAAAAAGGTATCAGGGTCCTCTCAGGTTAAGCCATGGAAGTGAGGAAGGGAAGAGGGGCTTATGTGTTTCATCCTAGCATCGCCATTAGTTTCTCTGATGGGAAAAGCACCCTTAGTTATGTTTTCAGCTCCATTTCTGTTTTCAATCCCATTTCTATTTTTAGCCATGGTGTAAACTGGTGGAATGGTTTCTTCTTCTTCTTTCCCAATAGGCTCTTCAAAGATATCTGGTTCTTTGCCTAATGGGTCCTCTAGCTGACAACCACCGAAGAAGAGGGAAGGTTGGATGTTTGATAGTGTGGGGGTATTTGGCAAAACATTTCCTAAGTTGTCTCTACTCCTACGAGGCATGAAAGAAAATTGTTTTTTCTTTTTTAGGGTTTTTTCAAAACTACTTGCAGAATGGAAAGAAAACAGAAATTGCAACTATTTGTTGAATGAAACTACTTTGTAGGATGGAAAGAAAGCAGAAATTGCAACTATCTATTGAATGCAAAACAAAAGGAAAGCAAGAATTGTATATATTTATTGAATGTCAAATGGAAAGAAAAGCAGAAATCACATCTACCTAGACACCTCCTCGGTAATGACACCAAAAAGTGATGAGCCCCAGTATTGCAACAAGGATGCTGCAACTCCTAGGGTGACCAAATTTACTTTATAAACCTGGGGTTCATACAAAATTGGAGGTGACATTGCTATATGCACAACAGATGCAACAATCTACTCTTGTCACTTCTCAACTGGGGTGATAGACTACTAGGGTTTTTCAAACCAGTATTCTATTGACTAGAAGGAGCCTGACTACTGACACTGAATGTAAATATATATTTAATGCATAAATTAAATGCTTGCCTATGTTAAGGAAATGAAAGTGCTTAATAGAAAGTGCCATGAAAATGACATGAAATCACCTAGCTAGGAATTAACACACATTACTTGCAAAATAGACCTAATTTAACCTTGCATTCTATCATCAAGTTATCTGTACTAAGTAGGCATGGAAATGATCCTAATATTGTTAAGATGGATGTATGCATGTATTAGCTAAATATTGCAGAAAAGAGTCTTTTGGTTTTCAATTTAGAAATGTAAATGTTAAACTAATCAAGCTGATCTTTTGCAGGGGAGGAAGGTATGGGAAAACTGGTCAAAAATGGCATTGAGGGGTATGGAGGTCAAGTTGAAGGCCTACCCTAGGCTTTGATCATCATTTCTGCCCAAAAAAGTCTAAAACAAGTTGCTACAGGGTTTGCTGTAGTTGCTATAGGATTTCTTGTAGTTACTACAGGATGTCCTGGTTTACTACAGGAAACTTAGCTGAAAGATATAGGAAGGTAGGGAAGGTGAAAGGAAGTGTTGGGAATGTGGATGATGGTGGAATAAGGTAATAGGAAGGTGAATACTACCCAAGGATCAACCCAACTCTTCAAGATGGTTGGATTTTCTCAAGGTGGTTGTCCACAATGGCTACAAAACATAAATCCAAATTTATGGTTGGTAGGGTTTGGCGAGAGGTGGAGAAGACTTAGATGAGGCTGGTGGAATGATTTCTCCCTGTAGATCAAAAACTCTTGCAACAACACATATTCATTTCTTCATTTATGCACAACTTTATGTAAATGTGGAAAAGATGAGTTGAATTTAAGAAACTGATTTATTGATGGCTAGTGGATCAAATCTATGGAATGGAATGCTTTCTAATCTACAACAAACTTAAGAAACCAAAATGACAATTGCAAGTTCTTCTAAGAAATCATGAACAATGACCTACTCAACAAGAAACCCTAAGCTATGTAATAACCAAAAGATAACTTTGTAACACTGGTCTACTTATCCAACTAATGGAAGAAAAACTAATCAATCATTCAAAGGCTTACAAATTAAACAAAATAGAGATAATTTCAGGAACTAATCTATGATTCTAATCTAAGGATACATGTACAAAAAGAAGAGGAACCTCTACTGCTAGGGTTGGGCCCTAACCCGAGAGCTTCAGCCCTCTGAGTCAACTCAGTGCTAGATCAAAGAAACCCTTTTCATTATCACCAAAATGTTAAAAATAATATGAGAATAACAATCACAATATTTTAAGCTCGAAATTGCCTCTTGGCTATAATAAAAAGTTGAATCTTAATGAGGCCCCATGCATTCCTATTTATATAACTGAAGCTACTAGCAACTTCCATAAAATTAGGGAGGCTTGGATCCTAAACTCGAGATTAACTTGTCTTCAACTATCACTGGCTTCGCTACCAATGAATTCAGTGGGCTTGGCTACTTGTAACTCTGAGTTGAGGAGATTCGGTGGAGGAATCTTCGAGTGATTTAGCATTTAAGGAGGGAGAACCAATCTCCTAAAATCCCTCTTTCTTGTATACTTCGAGTTCCCGCACTTAAATTAGCCAAAAACTGCTCCAAATCTTACAATTAATGCACATTAGGCCACATGACATAATATCTCACCTTTACCCTTCTCATTAAGCAAAATATAATAATATGTAAATAAATGTGAGAAAAGTTGATTTTAAAAAGAAGGAGAGTGGCACTAAGGCCCATATAATTTACCTATTGATGGGCCTCATCACATACAATATGGGATCCCAATTGAATATTGTCTATGTTGGATAATCAATGAGATATTATTGAGCCCAAAACTGTAAAGTGTGTTGGTTTTCTTTTACAATAGAAAGGCAACAGTCAACAAGTCTAATTTATGGTATTTTAGTGTGTTGATTTTTCTTTTACAATAAAAAGGCAACAATTAGCTAAGTGATCCAATCGCATGCCAGTCCAGACAATATGGGATCCCAATTGAATATTGTCTATCTTGGATAATCAATGGGATATTATTGAGCTCAAAACTGTGAAGTGTGCTAGTTTGCTTTTACAATAAAAAGGCATCAGTCAACAAGTTGAATTTATGGTATTTTAGTGTGCTAGTTATGCTTTTACAATAAAAAGGCAACGATAAGCTAAGTCAAACTTATGATATTTGAACTTTTGGTTCAAAAGTGTTATGGACCTTTATGCATATTTCAAGGTGGATGTTGTAAATATAAATGTACTGAATACCATCAAATAATAAGCCTTAATTCTTTAAGAAATTTACATGTAGTATAGAATTTATGGTATTTGAACTTTTGGTTCAAAAATGTTTTGGAACTTTACACAAATTTCAAGGCGGGGTGGATATGACTTCAATGCTGAGTTATATTATAAATATAAATGCATTGCATTGAATATCATCATAACTTGTTCTAAATAATAAATGTATCTTCTTTAAGAGATCTATATGTGTATAATTTATGGTATTTGAAGTTTTGGTTCAAAAGTGTTATGGACCTTTATACATATTTCAAGGAACGAGTTTTATTTCTAACAATGTTTTTCTTAAAAGTAAAATTAGATTTGAATTAAAAATAAAATTTGGTTTGAATTAAATGCCTATGTTTCATAGTTTTATTTTTTTTAATAATAATCTTTAAAAAAAATTACTAATAACCTTTCCTAGATTGGTGATTTTTATTTTTAGCATTAACTTACTTTTAGAGGTGATTTTTCAGTAAAATTAAATTGTATACAATCTTACAACAACACTGCATATTATATTTATTTCAAACACTTAATAACATTTCCAATACTTTGAAGAAACAATTAATGAAAACACCCATTAATATGTTCTTGATATATAGAATCAAAACTTGTAATTGTCTTTTTTTTACCATCCCATTTATGTAAAGCTTTTGGAGAGTTTCATAATTCCAGAGTTTCCTTTGTTATAAAGGCCTAACCATAAACCACTCTTTCATTTATATAAATTTATATAAAAATAGAAGGTCTAAGATAAGCAATATTAACAACTAGTTCAATATTTCCTTAATAATGGTATTTCCATCTTGACTATCTTATTTATATACATAAACCACTCTTCCATTTATATAAAGGTTGTTCCATTTATATAAAGGTAGAAGGTCTAAGATAAACAATATTAACAACTAGTTCAATATTTCCTTAATAATGGTCTTTCCATATTGACTATCTTATTTATATAAAACTTTTGGAGATTTTCCTCAATTATGAAGGTCAAAGGTCTAAGATAAACAATATTAACAAGCAATTCAATATTTCCTTAATAACGGTCTTTCCATCTTGATTATCTTATCTATATAAAAAAATAATGGTCTTTCCATCTTGATTGTCTTATTTAAATAAAACTATTTCCTTAATAATGGTCTTTCCATCTTGATTATCTTATTTATATAAAAAATAATGGTCTTTCCATCTTGATTGTCTTATTTAAATAAAACTTTTGGAGATTTTCCTCTGTTATTGTGGTCTAAAATGAAACAATATTAACAATTAGTTCAACATTTTCTTAACAATGAGTGAAGAATAATAAAGTTCTCAATTTAATATAATGGGTTTCATTAGTTACTTAGCACTTTAATAATGATTATTAGATACAAATATAATGCATTTTATTAAATTTTTCATATGTTTCTCCCCTTTTTTAAGTTATGAGTTTCTTATGAGGTAATGGTTTACAAGGTTTTAACAGTAGCCTAGGGTTAATAGAAATAGTTAACGAGATTTGAATATGGACCTCACCTAGTAATTTTGGTTGGATTCCTTATATTTATGTGTCTTTAAGGACTTTTGCAACTTACTACCCTAATAATAATTATTGGATGTAATCTTGGTTGGATTCCCTATATTTAGGTGTCTTTAAGGATTTTTGCAACTTACTATCCTAATAATGATTATTGGATACAAATTGAATGGATTTCATTAATATTTTTCATATGATCCTCTTCCCTTTCTAAGTCAAGGTTATTATTTGTTGGCATTAGGCTATGGTTTATATTGCTACTTAACTAGAAGTGCATTTGGGCATTGCCTAGAAAAAAATCATATGTTTTTTTCAAATAACATTTAACTTTAATTTCACAAATAAAATCATATATTACCCTATTACAATTTAATCTCATACCTAAAAATATGTTTTTTCAAATAACATTTAACCTTAATCCCATAAATAAAACCATATATTACACTAATACAATTTAACCTCCCACCCAAAAAATAGATTGAAAACATTTTAAACGACTTAATCCTTTTTTTTATGCTCTCATAGCCTTTGGGATTGTAATAGATTTCCAAGAAGTTCCAAGAAGTTAAGGCAAAAGAACAAGAACATTTTTCTTGCTTACTCGTCCACAAGAATTTAGTGGATATCTATTTGACTTTCTTTAAGATGCCTCAAGGAATCCATGCCAGGGAGGCCTAAGAAACATCGATTGGTTCAATTACAAGTTCAACCAATTAATACACCAAACATTTATTTGCTTCTCATTTTTTTACAAATTCCCTGGGGTCATTTGATCTTCCTATATTATTTTGACAAGAGATATGTTTCTGAAATAAACCCTTCTCACTAATAAAATTTGAGTCTTGACAAGCTCCATCAAAATATATACACACTAAAAAATTGTCCATTTATACCTTTGAAATTTTTTCCTATAGTTTAACCTTTTAAAGTAACTTTATAATATGCCAATAAAACTAACAAAATAAATTTTTTTTTTCACTCATCCATATTCTTTTCAAAAAAAAATAATAACCACTCAAAGAGAAAATAAAAAATTTCAAAACTAAAAATGTAATAACCCCACAGCGAGAAAATAAAAAATTAAAACATATGTTACTGATTTATACTTTTACAATGGTTTAAAAGAGGCCACCTCATGTCAAACTTTTAGCAAAAGCAATATGAAACTCATTCGGCTCAATCTGGGTCGACATTATTAGAAGGCGAGACCGGTAATGAGACGGTACATTTGCCTGGGATCATTCACTAACAACTCTGGCATTTTGCATTTCTCGGCCATCAAACAGTAAAAATAACCGCCGCATAAAATCATCTAATGCTCTAAGTTCACATTCTCTGAAATATTCCCGCGATCCTCCATGTTTTTACAGAGGAATTGCATATTACGTTTGAGGTAGTATTCCGGCCCATGGGGATCATAAAATCAGCAGTTCTCGCCGACTGGTTCTCTGGTTGAAGCATCTTCAACAGCTGATCCGGTAACTGTAAACCGCGAGAGAAAATTGCAGGCTCTGAGCCTATTGTACCCTCAAAAGCACACTTGGCACCACCGAAACCGTAGATTTGGTGCCCAACATCGCATAACCTAGATCAGACAGTGCATATCATCGGAATCAGACGATCCAGAGTGCCCCAATCGGACGGTTCAGGTCACGCAAACTGACGGCCGAGATCGCGTTAATCCGATGGCTCAGGTCGTCGAAATTGTACGGTCAAGATTGTAGTGATTGGACGATTCAGATCGTGTGGACATGTTACCATCGGACGGCCGCCACGTGGTGATTTCCCAGCAACCCAGATCAAGCCATTGGATTAGATGCCACCTGGCGAATCCTCAGCCGCCAGATCTGGCAGTCGGAAGCCCGCCATGTGGCGCCTTCCCAACAATCCAGTTCTGGCCGTCGGATGGCCAAAACGTGGCGGCGTCCCAACGGTCAGATCTGATCGTCAGATTGCCACTACGTGGCGTATTTTCAGCCACTCACATCTGATCGTTAGATTTCCACCACGTGACGTATTTTCAGCCACTCAGATCTGGCCATCCGATGGCTGCCATGTGGCGAAATTCTGACGGCTGAGATCCGGCATTGCATGGCCGCCACATGTCGACCCCTGGACGGTCCAGATCTAGCCATTTAGTGTACGCCACGTGGCGAGCTGTGACAGCTTAAGGATGGATGCCACGTGTCACTCTCTGGACGGACCAGATCTACCGGTGCATTGAACGCCACATGGCGAGCTGTTGACGGCTTTGATCTGACTGTCCGATGGCCGCCACGTGTCGATCTTTAGACGACCCAGATCTACCCATCCAATGAGCGCCACATGGCGAGCCGTTGATGGTCTAGATCTGGCCGTCTGATTCCCACCACGTGTCGACCTCTGCACGGTTTAGATCTGGCCGTCCGATTCCCACCACGTGTCGACCTCTGCACGGTCTAGATCTGGCCGTCCGATTCCCGCCACGTTTCGACCTCTGCACGGTCTAGATCTGGCCGTCTGATTCCCACCACGTGTCGACCTCTGCACGGTCTAGATCTGGCCGTCCGATTCCCACCACGTGTCGACCTCTGCACGGTCTAGATCTGGCCGTCCGATTCCCGCCACGTGTCGACCTCTGCACGGTCTAGATCTGGCCGTCCGATTCCTGCCACGTGTCGATCTCTGCACGGTCTAGATCTGGCCGTCCGATTCCCGCCACGTGTCGACCTCTGCACGGTCTAGATCTGGCCGTCTGATGCCCGCCACGTGTCGACCTCTGCACGGTCTAGATCTGGCCGTCCATTTCCGCCACTTGTCGACCTCTGCACGGTCTAGATCTGGCCGTCCGATTTCCGCCACGTGTCGACCTCTGCACGGTCTAGCTCTGGTCGTCCGATTTCCGCCACGTGTCGACCTCTGCACGGTCTAGATCTGGCCGTCTGGTTTCCGCCACATGTCGACCATCCGACCTGGCCGTCCGATTCCCACCACGTGTCGACCATCCGACCTGGCCGTCCGATTCCCGCCACGTGTCTCTCTCTGGACGGCCCAGATCTGGCCGTCCGATTCCCGCCACGTGTCTCTCTCTGGACGGCCCAGATCTGGCCGTCCGATGGCCGCCACGTGTCTCTGTCTGGACGGTCCAGATCTGGCCGTCCGATTTCCGCCACGTGTCTCTGTCTGGACAGTCCAGATCTGGCCATCCGATGGCCGCCACGTGTCGACCTCTGCACGGTCTAGATCTGGCCGTCCGATTCCCGCCACGTGTCGACCTCTGCACGGTCTAGATCTGGCCGTCCATTTCCGCCACGTGTCGACCTCTGCACGGTCTAGATCTGGCCGTCCATTTCCGCCACGTGTCGACCTCTGCACGGTATAGATCTGGCCGTCCGATGGCCGCCACGTGTAGCTGTCTGGACAGTCCAGATCTGGCCGTCCATTTCCGCCACGTGTCGACCTCTGCACGGTATAGATCTCGCCGTCCGATGGCCGCCATGTGTAGCTGTCTGGACAGTCCAGATCTCGCCGTCCGATGGCCGCCATGTGTAGCTGTCTGGACAGTGCAGATCTGGCCGTCCGATGGCCGCCACGTGTAGCTGTCTGGACGGTCCAGATCTGGCCGTCCGATTTCCGCCACGTGTCTCTGTCTGGACGGTCCAGATCTGGCTGTCCGATGGCCGCCACGTGTCTCTATCTGGACAGTCCAGATCTGGCCGTCCGATGGCCGCCACGTGTAGCTGTCTGGATAGTGCAGATCTGGCTGTCCGATGGCTGCCACGTGTCGCTGTCTGGACGGTCCAGATCTGGCCGTCCGATTTCCGCCACGTGTCTCTGTCTGGACGGTCCAGATCTGGCCGTCCGATTTCCGCCACGTGTCTCTGTCTGGACGGTCCAGATCTGGCCGTCCGATTTCCGCCACGTGTCTCTGTCTGGACAGTCCAGATCTGGCCGTCCGATGGCAGCCACGTGTCTCTGTCTGGACAGTCCAGATCTGGCCGTACGATGCCCGCGACGTGTCTCTCTCTGGACGGCCCAGATCTGGCCGTACGATGCCCGCCACGTGTCTCTGTCTAGACGGTCCAGATCTGGCCGTCCCATGGCAGCCACGTGTCTCTGTCTGGCGGTCCAGATCTGGCCGTCCCATGGCAGCCACGTGTCTCTGTCTGGCGGTCCATGCCCGCCACCTGTGGCTCTGTCTGGACGCCGTATATCTGGCGGTCCGATGCCCGCCACCTGGCGCTCTCAGGGCGCCGCATATATGGCGGTCCGATGCCCACCACCTGGCGCTCTAGGACGCCGCATATATGGCCGTCCGATGCCCACGACGTGTCGCTCTCTGTACGCCGCATATGTGGCCGGCGGACGCCCACCACGTGTCGCTTTGGTGGAAGATATATTTAGTTTAGAGATCGGAGCTAGTTGAATGTGGGATAAAGAAGTGGCCAGTTCGATTCAAAAACTATGACAAGTCGAGGCCAGACAGCGAAACCATGTGACGCCTCATGCTCAAACCAGCAAATTTATTAGATCATTGTTCGTAATATTGTTTCGTATTTTCTTGCTGTGTGGAAGGTGCACAATGATCACAGGTAAAATGGATGCCAAATTTACAATGGCGAATAAGTTTGGCATGTTAGCTGCACATGGTTGTCATGTGAAGTAGATGTTTCTTCAGAGAGCATGAGCTCAGTTTATGGCAGTCTGCAGCAATGGGAACTCTGATTGGGTGCGCTAATTGTTTTTTCTGGTTGTTTTCATGTGTTTTAATGCAAATTTGAAATACAATTCCTTCTGGTCCATACTTCGGCTGTAAACGTCAACGGCTGCTGCGAAAAAGTTTGGCATTGATATGAATGAAGATGGAGAGGTCCTGTAGTTGAGAAATATTCAGTTGAGACATATTATACCCTTGCATTTACTGATGTTAGCAATATACTTGCTATACAATGGCCAATTAAAATCATTTGCTCCTCGACATATTACACCCTTGATAATCACGTGCTACCAGTAAGATTGTAAAGTCTCGACTTACGCTCTGGCAGTGATTGATTGTGTGTTAATTTTCATGCGTTTCTGAACAGAACATGTAAATACAACAAATTTGGTGCCTAGAAACATTTCCCTTATACTGTGCAGAGTTGCAGGAAACCTGCCAATGAGAAAAGCAGCACAAACTCAATTAAGGTCTTGTAAAACCTTTTATACCAATACGCCTAAAATTATTAATGCTTGGACACTATTAGTAATACCTGTTTCGTAAAATTTAGCTGTTGTAAACATTCTTATTGTTGAATATTGGTGAGAGTTGATGATGGCAATAGAGAGTTGTTAGGCAGTCGCAAATTTTATTGTCTCCATATATTTTTAGCAGAGATTGTCATATAAATTTAATATTTTTAGCAGGTCAAGGTGTTTAGAGACATGGTAACGGCGCACCTTTTTGCTGTCACTGCAGCTTCAATTGAGTGAGTGGCCTCATGCATGTATTTGCTTTATATGAGTTTTTCTTGCTTGGCCGTTGTCGTTTCAATGACATGAAATATGTGTGTGTTAATCAGTAATTGTAATAGTGTATAATACATTCATATTAATAGTGTATAATACATTCATATTATATTGCTTTGCGTTGATGGGAATGTTATATCAGAAGTTTAATAATTAAAAAAAAAATTAAATTAAATGAAATTTAGAAGTTATTATAAAACAAAATATATTTTTTTAAATTATGTTATTTTCTTGATGTTATATTATGCTTTAAAAATTGATTATATTATTTAAATAAATAATAGTAAATTGTTGGAAAATGTTATAAGGAAATTTAGCAAATATGATTAAATAATTGAATTAAAATGCATTATAAAATAATATATGAAATGAGTAATATTAAGATAATAATTAGATTTTTTTTAACATTATAAAAGAGGAAAGGAAGAGGAGACAAAAAGATGTAACTTGTATACAAATTCAACTAATTAATCATTATTAAAAATAATATTCATTTTATGCTATTTGTTTTTATTATTACAATTAAGATAAAATTTAGAGAAACAATGAGAATTATTCATAATGAAATTATAAAGATATGTTTTTATTTAAGAACTATAAATATCTCTCCTATTAAGTGATAGTGTTAGTTTTCATTGTATGATAAGTTGCAATTTGCTTCCCAAACCTATTCATAAAAACCAAACCAAGTGGGAAAATGAGTATTTTACTTGGTTTACGTTGCCTCTTATTGAGCGAAACCTTAGTTTGAGATCCATGGAATCATGGAAAAGGGGCACCCCTAGCTATAATTTGATATCATGAGTCCAATGGAATAAATGATTCATTGATTTGAGTTATGATATTTTTTATGGTTCAAAGTTCCAACTTACTTCTTGGATCCATTCAAAGGCATGATGAATTGGTCCTAGAAGCATGAAAACCGACTGATGAAAAAAATTGATTGTTGTAAGCCCTTGCAAGTATGTTTGTGTAAGGCTACTCTGAGCACTTACTTGAGAGTATACCATACCACATAAGATGCCCACAATATTCTTATTCTTGGTTCACATATACCCAAAATATGCTCTTAAACCATTTCCCAAGCCACTCCCAACAAGACAAGTTTCAATCAACTCATCAATGATCAATTTGGATATGTCCTATGATGGTGTGATCTTTACTATGATAGAGAAATACAATTGATGATAAAATGCGACAAAATATACAAATAAATAACTAGGATCCTCATTTATTGTACTCAAGTATTTTGTTTAATCCTGATATAGTCCTAATGTAGATGGTAATGCAAAATGGATCCAAACCAATGAATGGAATAAAAAAGTACCTACAAGGTGATTAAGAAATTAACCAATTTCAATAAAATCATGTAAAACAATGCAAATATAATAGTTGTATAAGACAAAATTAATGTGTAAGAGAAAAAAATAATTAGTGAACAAGAAAGAAAAAAAGGAGAGAAGCATGAGTGAGAAATGGAGGGTAATGGGTTTTGGCCTTCCCCTACCTCCACAACTCTCCCTATTTACTTCTTCACCCTCATTCTCAAGGGGTCCTTTGGCCAAGGAGAGGATAATGGATAATGAGCAAAGAAAAAATTATAACCAAAGATCTCCAAAATGAAGAACTGATCCCCATTCAAAGTTGGTTTTCCCATTTTCAATTTTCAGGGCAAAATTTATATGTTTTTTTACGGTTGCTTGATGCGTCCATTGCTGCCAATTTCATCTTATATGAGTGGATAGTTCAAAACCATACTTTATTCTCTATCCATTATGTTTATTACGATAACATATGCATAGTAAAATGCTATCACTAGCATTGGTGGTTAATTCAATAGAAATCTCTTGTAAATGAAGATTTGGTTGTTGTTTCAATAAATACAATAGAGTATTGTTTGACATAATGTCTTCACATGGCCATTGATAAATTGTTTCACACACACACTTGTAGAAAATCACTATTACACATAAACTTAGTGAAAGCCAACAATTAGAGAGGCTACGCCATATTCCATTTCAATTCTACAATAGATGGGGGGTATGGATTGTTAGCAATTAAATAACAAAGCAATGGAACACATAAAATATTGTGAAATTACAAACATAGAAAAGCATAAAACAAGAGAGACACAAATATATGTGGTTCACCCAATTCGTGGTAGATGGGTCCCAGGTAGGTGATTGTTTCCTTATAATATTATGGAATATTTTCCATTGTTGGTAACAAGTTGATAACAGGATATACACATAATCACAAGTTTATAACAAATTCATGATAGGTTTATGATAGATTACCATAGTTGGGTTTTTCACTAATAGGTGATCAAATTTTAGGGGGTTATGATAGGTCATACCCAACCTATTACAAGTTTTTATAGGATGGCGACAAGCTATGACAAATTTGGAACATATTCATATATAGTTTTTTCTACAAGGGTACAATTGGTACAATAGGACTAATAACAGGATGTGATCACAAGTACCATTACAATGTCATAGGCACCACCAGAATGTCACATAATCTCATAAGATCTGACAGGGCTGTAACAGGTACAAAAAATTACTACAAGTTTAATAATAAGGTTAAATACGGGTTGCTACACATTTGTCACAAGTTAGTGATAGGTTTATACTAGACCTACGTTAGGATTGTGGCAAGTTGTAACCGTTATAACACATCTATAATAGGTTATAATAAGTCTTGTGACTGAATTATTACAGGATGATAACAGGTTGTAATAGGTCTACAACATATCATTTAACATGTTTATTATGAAAGTTATGACAGATTATAGGGCCATACTAGGTGTCATGGAAATCCTATGATAGGTTTCCAACAGGTGTAACATGTTTTTTGACAGGCTTTTTATACAGGTTGAGACAAGCCCTTAGTTAAGTCTTGAGTACAAGAAGTGACAAGTTATTTGACAAGTCTTGACAGGTGAACAATATGGTTGACCCATGGCTATATATGCTAGTAAGATGAATGAATTTGATTATAGGGTAGTGAGCTAAGCTATATATTGTGGGGTCATCATGCTAGAATATATATAAGCCTATAAAGGTTATGGGGCCAGAGACCCTGAACTTGCAATTAATGTAATTAAACATTATTAATAATAAAATAAGGCCGGATAAGAGACCACTCCATAGAAAGAGTCTGGGGGGTGTAAGTCCAGAGAAAAAGGAAATAGTTGGGTCTTCCAGTGAAAGGTGCACCTTAAGTCCCACATGGCTCTGGAGGGTTCCACATAACGAAGTAAAGCCATGTAATTATAAGTGGGAATATTATTCCTATAAGATAATTGCTTAGTTATTCATTCACTCATTTAATCATTCAATTCGTTACTAATTAGTTAGGGAGTCCTAGGGTGGACTCTAGAGCTAGTTGAGGTGTGGTTATTCAATTAACCATGTCAAATTGGATGCATCATATTTTATGTGAGCTTGGGTGGCTCCGGGAGTCAGATGACTCTAAGAGATTGGTGCTCTCAGGGTTTTGTGGCCCTAATTATGGCTTGGTTCCATAGAGTTCTAATGGGGAACTCAACTTGGTGATAGTCAGTGAGTTCTGGTTGAGACCCTGGAAACGACTGTTTTAGGGTCCAACCTTAACCCCTTTATTTATGTAATAAGCCCACGGGGCCTCGTAAGAGTCATAGTTAGTTATTTGAGTCAATAAAGTCTGTAAGTGGTTATCCGCATTAATAATAATTGTAAGTGGTTGACCCGCATTATTAAAAAGGGACCACAATTAGTTATAAACCATCCATAATTAATAAACCCGTATTATGCAAGGGATCACTAGTAGTTAAAGTTTTGGATGTCATAAAGCTATAAATAGTCTTAGATAACAAGGGAAGAATCATCAACTTATATTATAATTGAGCTCTACTCTGTTGAAGGTTGCCCCCTTGAAGAGGCAAGTGAACATTGCATTTTTCTTCTAAATAATAAAATATCTTTGAAGCTTGTCTCAATTCATGTGATATTTTTGTGTTTTTGGCCATATTGTTTTGTATTTCTAGCATTCTTTTATTCTCATAGGTCAAGTGCATAAAAAGTGGTATTAGATCACTTTACAGGGCCAATTGTACCTCCAATTTTGGCGAAACGTTTTTTTTAGGCTAGAGATGTGTTCTGACATCTTTAAACCACAAGATCTATCATTGAGTGCATTAAATTGCAGATTTTGGGAGGCATGCACGCATGAAATACAAGAGGTGGTCACATCTATTTGACTCCCTTGTAACCCATGTCGGTAACTGTTATAGACATTTTTGGGCACAGTAACTCCAATCAAACATGTCCATAAAACAAGGGATCCTAAGTCCCTAAAAGTGTTGTTCCATCCCCTAAAAGAACAAGGTCAGCTGATTACATCATCTCCCAGAAGTTCTCCATGAAAAACTACTTAGAACTGGTCAAAACTAGACCATCTCACCTGCTCCATGGTCAAAGTGCGATGCATCCCACTTAATGCACACAGGAGGTGCGATGCATACTGAAAATCCCTTCTATGGGGTGCGATGGGCGAGAGTGGACAAATTGTAGAGGCATTTTGCGAGGAGGATGATCATGGAATCTTCCAGAAACTTCTCCTGTGACACTTGCCTCTCTGAATTCGCCCAGCGATGAGTAAGAGATCATCAATCTCCAAGTGGAATCAAGAACTATTAGAGACAGGACACTATTCAGAATCCCAGAAGTTGACTCACCCCCCTGCAATCATCTATATATGGATCCCTCTCCCAGAGATCCAGAGGGCTGGAATTTTGTATCTTGTAAGAAAGTGATGTTGGTTTCTTGTTGTAACATCATAGTGTTGGGTGATCTAAGCTTTGCATGAGGTGAAGAAGGGCTTCTTGCTGAGAGGATGATGCTGGGTCAGAACAATTGGTTGTAATCCTCTTTGCTATTTTTGATATTAATAAACCTATTCAAGTTTTCCTCCACATTCTTGTATGTTTGATGATATATGCTTTTGTGTGGTCAATATATATCTGGTCCTATATTGTTTATGATTGTAGACCTCTATTCTTCGATAGTATTATTCTGCTTTCATTCCACAGGTGATCTTTGAAGCTGTGTTGACGAGAGAGGAGCGGCAAGGATCTGTCAGAAGAAGGGAGAGGAACTGAGCAAGGAACCAAGCGCAAGACTGAGGTTGGTGTCCTTCATTCCCCTCTTATCTACTTATCATAAAGGAGAACGAAAGTAGTTTTAGTTTGTTTGTTTCTAAGATAGCTACCAGTCTTAGTGGGACTAGCATCTCTGAGTGGACATTAGATTTCCCGATAAAAAATGGAGACTCCGCTGGGGAGCGAATAACTTGTTTACTTTTCTATATTTGTTCGTTTTATAAACTTATAGACGGAGCAAGTCAAGCCAACTAGCCTTCGAACTGCATTTGCTATGCAAGTGCAAAGTAGATCAATGCTGCTTCAGTCTATCTCCGGGTTTTGTTTATAAACTGAACAATTGATTTGTAAACATCCTAATTGCCCTTGTGGTGGCTCTAGCAACCTCCTTAGATCTACCCCTGACCTAAATCCCTGAAATGTGCTGCAAACTGTGATCAAGAACTGGATCAAAAGTCTCGCACTGTACCATCGCACCCTCTCTTCAAGGATATCAGTATGCATCACACTTCTCATGTGCAGTAGGTGGGATGCATACTGGAATCCCTATGTAACAGGTGCGATGGTCAGAGAAGGCTAATTTTGCCTCCAGACTTTGGTTTTTCTACACTCTTTTTAGCTCTATTAAGGAGTTTTGCTATCTGTATTCAGTATACCTCTGTGTAAACCCCCTTCCTTTCCATTATTCCACCTCCATTGTGCAAAGAATTGTAAATGTTTTTATGTATTGTGAGCTATTTTTAGTTCTCTTTTACAAAGAAGTAGCGTAATTGAATTGTCGTTTCTTGATTTGGAAGTGTCGCAAGTGTCGTTTTCAGTCATAGAAGAGAATTTGATTGTTCTTGATAGTCGATTACAATGTTACTCTTGTATTTGATTTGAATTAGTAGTTTTTCAAGTGTCGAAAGCAATTTTTCAATTCCAAATCGCAAAGTGTCGTCATTGTCTTCATTTTGTCTTGAAAAGAAGCTTGTTAGTAATGTCGCTTTGAAAAATAATTCAGATTTGTGCTTAGCTTTCTTTTTATCATTCACACATTAAGAAGGTTGAAAACAAATACATGCATGCACATTTACATTTAGATTGTTTGTTGGTTTGATTTAGGACAGTGCATATAGTGTGTGCTCTCTGCTCTATGTTGAAAGAATAGCATCTCTCTTTCTTTAATAGCTAGGATTTTCATTGCCAAAAAAAGATTAAACGATTGTTTATCATCTTAGACTGCATTTTAGGAATTGTATATCTACATCATGCGGTGAACCTGGTTGGGTGATTCCTCCATTTTGAGACGACAAGTTCCAGTACGGACTTTTGCTCCCACGTATCGTCGAGTATATATTGGGAGACCACAATAGGCTATATCCTTTATCCATAGGAAGCCGTGTCTGCCGCCCTATCGATCACAATGCACTGAACATAGCATTTGGGAAGATTGACTACCGTACTGTAAAAAGTATTCTGCAGTTTTGTGATTGGTTTGGTAATCCCTCTGTTTAGACTTCCAGAGTAGTCTCTTTCGTTCCTTTTCAAACTCCTTAAAGGAAAAGGTCCATCTGAGCACTTGTCACTTAAAGCTCATTAAAAATTGAAGGCGACTAGAGTCATCTTTTGTTTTTTCTCGACTCTTAAAAATTGAAAAAACAAGTTGTGTCAAAGCGTCTAAAATTTATTTTAATCGGAATAAATATCACCTTTCCTACATTGGTCTTAGGTTGAGAAAAATGGAGTCCACCAACCAAGGATTTCCCCTTGGAGGAAATCCTAGTCCTTTCTCCTCTTGGGGAGATGTTGGTGCACCCCATATGGCCACATTGTCACTTCCAGGATTGACGATTGGCTTGCCCATATGGCTCTTCTCTACCTCTGTCGTTCAGAATACCGTAATTCCTGAGCAATCAAGCTAGCAACTAAATGATACCAGAGTTACCATCCAACCTTCTACTTCGTCCATTTCTCCCTCTCCTCCTTCCTCTTTGCTTGATGAAGCTGGTAAAGCTAAAAATCAAGTAACTGAGAAGAAGAAGGAGAAGAAGAAGAAAAAGAAGAAGAAGGAGCCAAAGGCGAAAAGGGGCAACGAGGCATCGTCTAGTGAAAATCCACACACTGCATAGTCTAGGCCTAAATCTCCATGTGTCATTTGCAAAGGAGACCACTATCATCGAGATTGTCCTTGCATCCCTCAAATCTTAAGGGACTGTTCACCCCGTTTGCACAATCCAGTGTTGTCAACCTCTGATGATCATGTTGAAAGTACACTGTCAACCAGCGAAAACGAAGTATCTGGACAGAAAAGGAATTGCAAATTTCCTTGTAAACTGTGTGAAGGCGATCATGCCGTCCATCGTTGTCCCTTCCTGGATGAAGCTAAAAGAGTTTTGGATAACCGTCCTACTTCATCGCTACAGATCCCTCCTGGATATAAGAAACTCTTGCCGAATCCATCGCTGGTTGAAAATCTGGTTGACACACCATTGTGGTCGGCTAAAGCATCTATCATTGGAGATGAACCCTCTGAATCCATACCAGATGAAAGTCAAAAGGTCGAAACGGCAGTTGACCTGGCCTTGCCTTCAGAAAGTCCATCCTCAGATGATATAATCACTGAGGAGAATAAGAACGACACCGTTCAAATTCTCTTTGTAAACACAGACTTCGATGAACATGGGGGTAGTCTACCCGTTCCTTTACTGCAGGAAGGAAGTTCATTAGAGTCATATCCGGCTGTCTATTCGGTCCCACCTCCAAGCAACCTAGTTGTTTCCTTCAATTGGAATCTACTAGGCAGACCCCGTTTACCGGCTAGTGTACCATTTCGAATCATTGTACAAATATACAGGATGGTCATGGCCGGTACCATCATAGATGAAGGGGCTTCTGTGAGTATCCTTTCCTCAATTTCTTGGGAAGCGCTTGGTTCACCATCACTTCTGCCTGAGATGAGAAATCTAACAGGCTTTGACAAAGGAACTAGTCGACCATTAGGGATCCTTCCCAATGTGCCCATAACGTTGAGAAGGAAAACCGTTTACATGAATGTAATGGTAGTCTGAGGACCTCTAGATTATAATCTACTCCTTGGATGCGACTATATTTATAGCATGGGAGCCATTGTGTCCTCACTCTTTAGAGTAATGTGTTTTCCGCATGAAGACAGAGTGGTCAAGCTCGTAGACCAGCTGTCATTTCCCGGCTCACACATAGCTAATAATCAAATACCATCCCTAAATGGTCTTTTCACGCAAGGAATGTCTCATCAATCTCCAGTCCGTCCACCTGAAGAGCGCAAGTGATTCGGGAGGAGATGACTGAAACCCAGGAGGCATGCACCCTGGTCTGCTTCGGCAGGAAAAATTTAGGTATAGGGTAGGTTTCGGCGAAGAATATATGACTGGTCCAACACCCGTCCGTATAGGAAAATGGGATTAGACCAGATAAGATACCTCCGTTAAATGGTAGGCCTTTCCCGACAGAACAAATGTTTTGTCTCCAACTTGAGGGGTAACCCAGAAACTCTACTTCACTATACTTGGGGGCATACAAACCTCTTGTAAGCAAGCGAGAAATGACCAACTAACGTTATCTCTATGATTCCGCTGACTTCAACTGCATAGGTCGGGAAAGTGGTCAAATCGACCATTCATCTTCGCAGGGGCCAAGATGGTGCCGACAAAGTAAAGGAGAAATTTTCCTACCTAAACTTGGAAGTGATCTTGGTAGTTAAGTACAGAGGCGTAGTTGGTCATTCCTAGCTTGCATACGAAAGGATCCAGAGCATAGTTTCAAATGGTGCAAGCTCCGTAAAAATTGAACCTATTGATGAGACATCCTTATTATATGATTGACTCGAGCAATTTTTATGTGGAGTTCAAGCTCGTTAAAAATTAAACATAAGAAGTGAGCAAATGTTTCCCCCAGAGTTTAATCTCATTCATTAAAAAATGAACCAATTTCGGGTAAATAACCATCGTGAATGCATTATCATCAAACTTTGAACCTTGGTCATGTTCTCATCATCACCTCCACTCTGTTTTGGCCGATCATTCACCTCCATTTGATTGTGTACCCTTTTTTAGGAACAACTGCGAAGAGTGATCCTGTTAGCCATCCTTGTGACATTGCCATGATTGGAAAATTCCAAACCTTACCTAGAATCAGCTACTACCCTAATTTATCACTCGTTCCTCAAAAAACGAGTCTCCTTTAAGCTCTTTTCATCTGACTCATAAAATATGAAAATATTGTTGAGCAATTGGGCTCTCCAGCTTGTTAAAGTGACCGGAAGTGTTATCCCTCCTCTAGATTTTAATCTTTTGGACCTGAGGGATTATTACACAAAAATATCGAGCGCTTGTTTTGTTCGACTCATTAAAATTATAGAAAATTCATCCCTTTCGTATTATTTTATACTTTTTTCGGACCTAAGGGATTATATGACGAAAAAGGATTATTGGAGTTTTCTTTGTGTTCCTTTTAGACTCTCTAAAATTGAAAAGGACCGAGTTATCTTTGTCATTAAACTTGTTAAAACCGAATAGCGACAAACTTGTCCATACTGACAAGAACGAGTTTCACTATTGTTAGGCTCGTTAAAACATAGTGATGGGTTTGCCCGAAGGGAAAATTATAGAACACGCATATGTTATTCTCCTCAAGCTTGACAAAAATAAATAAGTACTGGTCAACAATGACTGGGGAAAAATTGGGAAGAAAACTTGAAGAAACTTTATTGGTAGCAAGTCGCTCTTGAACATGACACTTTCACTCCGCATCCGAGTTGGGTTGGGTTGTTCCATTCACTGGTCATATCACCATTGGTCCATCACACCATCCACATTTGGGGTTAAGGCTACCAATCCATCATGTCAGTGTCGCCATTAAGTTCAAGAGAAATCACTTAGAGAATTCACCTATGTCTCATCCACTATAATACATTCACACTCCATTATTTCATGACCACCACCCTGAACCTTATATCATCAGACTAATTTCACTTCCATTGAGATCATTTGCTCCATTCCGTGTCGTAGATGTGGGATCCATTAAGGCCCTCCTATGATGGATCGCTTCTTGTCGACATCAACTAATTATCCAAGAAGTCGATCTAGGAACAACCCTTTTAGTACTTTGAAGCTTGCATGCCTCAATGGCAAGTTTCTCACTGCTGGCGACAGGTTTACATCAATGGCCTTCGATCAAAAGATTTTGCGTGGTGTTTGACGCCAAGCCCCTTTTTCACACCACGTGAATTGTATTATAGTACCTTGAGGTTCATCATCATTATCGGTGATTCCTCTTGTGCCTGTTAACAACTTGCATCATTGGATGGTAATCAGGCGATGTCTTTCCATGTTCGACTCCAGAAAATCTCTCACATGGATCAACTTGTACTTTGAGTGAATATCGAACGAGATTGAAGACCCCGGATCTAGTTTCATCCATCCGGGTTGCGATATATATTCAGGAAAATAAAGACATCAAATGTACATCATTGCTGCACAGATAATCATCCAAACTAAGGGATGATGGCTCTACCAGAATCATCAGTCTGCACACAGACAATTATCTGTCCTATGTACATGAAAATGAATTTATAAAGCTGAGCATGGGAATGCTCGACTCAGCCAGATCATGAAAATATTATGAAGACAATGTATTGTATTGTATCTTATTACAGGTCACCTTCCAGCTCGAAAAAAAACTTCGGATTCTCATGATAAAGCATTTCACCCAACATCAAAAGATTAACGACCTCATGCTTTAGGGGGCAACTGTTATAGACATTTTTGGGCACTGCAACCCCAATCAAACATGTCCATAAATCAAGGGCTCCTAAGTCCTTAAAAATGTTATTCCATCAACTAAAAGAACAAGGTCAGCTGATTACATCATCTCCCATAAGTTCTCCATGAAAAACTACTCAGAACTGGTCAAAACTGGACCATCTCACCTGCTCCATGGTCAAAGTGCGATGCATCCCACCTAATGCACACGGGAGGTGTGATGCATACTGAAAAGCCCTTCTATGGGGTGTGATGGGGGAGAGTGGACAACTGGCAGAGGCATTTTGCGAGGTGGATGATCATGGAATCTTCCAGAAACTTCTCCTGTGACACTTGCCTCTCTGAATTAGCCCAGGGATGAGTAAGAGATCATCAATCTCCAAGTGGAATCAAGAACTATTAGAGAGAGGAAACTAATCAGAATCCCAGAACCTGACTCACCCCCCTACAATCATCTATATATGGATCCATCTCCCAGAGATCCAAAGGGCTGGAATTTTGTATCTTGTAAGGAAGTGTTGTTGGTTTCTTGTTGTAACATCATAGTGTTGAGTGATCTAAGCTTTTCATGAGGTGAAGAAGGGCTTATTTCTGAGAGGATGATGCTAGGTCAGAACAATTGGTTGTAATCCTCTTTGCTATTTTTGATATTAATAAACCTATTCAAGTTTTCCTCCACATTCTTGTATGTTTGATGATATATGCTTTTGTGTGGTCAATATATATCTAGTCCTATATTGTTTATGATTGTAGATCTCTGTTCTTTGATAGTATTATGCTGCTTTCATTCCACAAGTGATCTTTGAAGCTGTGTTGACGAGATAGGAGCGGCAAGGATCTGTCAGAAGAAGGAAGAGGAACCGAGCAAGGAACCAAGTGCAAGACTGAGGTTGGTGTCCTTCATTCCGCTCTTATCTACTTATCATAAAGGAAAACGAAAGTAGTTTTAGTTTGTTTGTTTCTAAGATAGCTACCAGTCTTACTGCGACTAGCAGCTCCGAGTGGACACTAGATTTCCAGATAATAGTAACCTTTCAAGTAGTAGCACATTAGATAGAAGTGCACACATAATTCACTTCCATATACCATTGGGTGTATCGGAAGCCCCCCTAGGTAACTTGAAACCTAACCTTAGATAAGTCGCTAGTTGTCTTGCTTCTACAATACACTTAGAACAACACTCGAGGAGATTACTCACATGTACAATAGGGTAGTAAGGTAATATGGCTAAGGGTACAATTGATCCTCCTTAGTTAGTGCTATGAAAGATTGGGCCAAGTACTACTATTGGAACCTCACATATATCGCAATCTGTAGCACTTGGCACTCCTTTGTGACCATAGTTCTCTTAGCTATCTAAATATTCCCCTCTACCTTTTCATCTAGATCAGATCCAATAGTTGGGGTTCGGCTACCATTGTATAGAACATATCCAATAGTCGGGATTTTTCTGCCACCGTACATGTTAGATTCAGTAGTTGGAGTTTTCATAGTGTAGATCAAACTCTTTATGTAGTGAGGGTTTTGGCTGCCACATTCCAATTCAGATTGTCATAGCACATTTTGTAGTACCGAGACTTTGGGATTTTCGCTACTACAATCCATCCTCAATTTTTGCAGGATATTTGAAAGTATCAAGAATTTTGGATTTCACCCACCACAACATTGATAAGTTGGGAGTAAAAATAATTTTGGAGTATTAAAAAACAAAAATGTCTAACACCATCATGGCATGTTTGCAAGATACCTAGCTCAAAAGATTCAGGATGGCGAGCTAATTGTAGTGGTACCATTCACCTATAAGCCCCCCAATTTTCTTGTAGCCCCAAATTTTTCTCGATGCAACTTCAAATGACCCACATTAGTAGACTCCTGAGCTTACCCTATTTCCAAATATACTACTCTTAAGTAAGCTCAAAATTTGACTAGGGCTAGTGTATGGATGGCACTAGGTATCAAGTTATGGTTATGGAGAAAGTCGACACCCTTGAAAAAAAATTCAATGAATTCCATGCATCCTTTAACAATAACATTAAAGTAGAAGTATTGGAAGCCCTGAGCAAGTCTCACAAACCCATGGGGGAAGAACACAATGTTGATTCACATGTAGAAGGAGAATCCAACCATGAGATTCATTTCCATGGAGGTCACTAATATTCAATCCACTAGACACCCAAGCTGGACATGTACAAATTTGATGGCTCTAACCTAACTATATGGGTGGCACAAATGAAAATATATTTCCACCTTAATAATATATGGGATGATGAAACTAAAATACATGTGGGAGCTATTTACTTGGACCAAGAGTGATGGAAGTGGCATTAGAAATTTTATTAAGGCAGGCCAACTTGGCACATGTTCTCAAATGACATTTGTGAACACTTTAATCATGAATATCACTTTTTGGTTCATGTCACTAAGCTCAGGAAAATGAGTATAATACAAAACTACATTGCAACCTTTGAGCAATTGGCCATATAGACTAAAGGACTAGGAGATGCCTTTTACTTGGAATGTTTCATCAGTGTCCTAAAGGAATCCATCCAAGCCCATATCTGAATGTATTACCTAGCTACTTGGTTGGAAGCATGGCACAAGGCCTTATATGTGGAAGTCACTTTAAATGGAAAATCCAATTGTCCAAATTTTGTCGCACTGACACATCACACCCTAGCTACAGGCGCCACCCAAACATTAAAGGTTCAAAAGGTGTCGCTGACAGAAATGGCCAAAAGAAGGAAACAAGGTCTCTGCTACTACTGTGATGAAAAATTCTCCCCAATAAATAAATGCAAGGAACCAAAATTCTTTCACAACTCTATTGACAAAGCTTGAACCACTAAAGTGCTTGAGGAGGAAGAGGGTGAACCCCAAACAAACCTAGATAATGATCCTATAGCTACTCCATATGAGCTAGTCAACTCACTCCATGCCTTGGTTGGCATTTCTTCTCGCCAGACTCTTGAAAACCGAGGTTTTATTAAACATCAACCAGTAGTGGTGTTCATTAATAGTGGCAACATGCATAACTTTGTCCATAAGAGAGTAGAAAAATCCATTCATTTTTTTTTCAGGGAAGTCTCTAATTTCCAAGTCCTTATCACTGATCGGGGGACCATGAAATGTGAAGGACGATGTAAAAATATTAATCTTTAGGTATGGGATTATCACCTCAAAACCCACATGTTTTCCATTGAAATGGGCAGTTGTGATTGTCCTTGGTGTTGAATGGCTTCACACATTGGGCCCTATCATGATGGACTTCCAAGAGTTATATATGAGCTTTAAGCAGAACGACCACACTCATACACTGAGGCGACTCCATGCAGGTGCTCCTCATATCATCAACTCACATGGAATGGAGAAAAAATTAAAAATGGGACATCATGTGATAGTAGCACAACTTAATGTCACCCATACCATTAAATACACTTCTAACATGCATCCCAATATAAAATAGGTATTATATTTCCACTAGTTGGTCTTTGACAAACCTAAGCAGCTCCCACCCTCTAGGGGTGAACATGATCATATCATCCCTTTGCTCCTAGGTACCCAACCACCAAATTTCCTCCCCTATCTATATCATTTTTCACAAAATATTGAAATTTAAAAAATCATCAAGGAACTCCTCGAAGTCGATCTTATTCATCCCAACACCATTCCTTGTTCATCTCCAGTGTTCATGGTTCTAAATAAAGATGGTGAATGATGCATGTTTTAGAATTTAGGGCCCTTAATAAGCTCACTATCAAGGACACTTTTCCTATCCCAGTAGTTGATGATCTGGTTGATGAACTACATGGTGCCAATTTTTTAACCAAGATGAACCTCCACTCCGGATATCACCAAATATGAATGAAGGAGGTTGAAATTACCAAGACAACCTTTCTAACTCATGAAGGCCATTATGAATTCCTAGTCATGCCATTTGGTCTTTGGAATGCCCCATCCACTTTTCAGAGCCTCATGAACCACCTTCTAAACCATATCTTAGAAAAAATTTCCTAGTCATTTTTGATGACATTCTCATCTACAACATGACATGGGACAAACACCTTCAACATGTTGACCAGGTATTGCAACTTCTCAAATATCATAAAATATTTGTCAAATTATCCAAGTGTTCCTTTGGCATGGAAGAAGTAGAGTATTTGGGACACATTATGGGTCGTGAAGGAGTGAGGGATGATCCGAAAAATATTCAGGCAATGCAAGATTGGCCCCAACCAAAAACCTTGAAGAGTTTGAGGGGATTCTTGGGTCACACGAGATACTATCACAAGACTCGTCGCTAATTTTCTCAAGAAAAATTCATTTCTTTGGAATGACATAGCTCAACAGGCCTTCGTGGCTCTCAAACGGGCCATATTTTCCACTCTAGTATTATCCCTACTTGACCTTAGAAAACCTCTAGTATTAATGAATGAAGGTAGACCATTAGCTTTCTCTGGTCAATAACTCAGTGGCAAGAATATGGGTCAATCTACCTATGAGAAAGAAATGATGGTCATCTTACATGCTTGTCGACCATACTTATTGGGGCATCATTTCCAAATCCACATTGACCATCATAGCCTAAAATATTTCCTAGAACAACATTTATCATCACCACAACAACATAAATGGCTCAAAAAATTCTTGGATATGATTATGAGATAACTTTCAATAAGGGGCATGACAATTCAGTGGTTGATGCCTTATCACGCCAATTTGAGGAAGAGGGCACCCTTTTATCCCTCTCTCTACCCATACCATATTGGATTGAAGAAGCTCATCATGAATGTTGTCCCACCCCTCTCTGTCCCACATCATTAAAAATTTATGAGGAGATTCCTAATTCTTGAGAGGACTAATCTTGCAAGGATGAGATTATTCTCTATAAGGATTAGGTAGTATTATCCATGACCCTCACCCTAAAAAACCGCATCTTGGAAGAACTGAATTAATTTCCAGTTCCAAGACATTTAGGATTTCATAATACTTATACACGAGCATGCCACTCTTTTTTTTAGATTGACATGAAGCACAACATTCTTACTTTTGTAGTTGAAAGTAAAATATGCTAGTGCAATAAAGGGGAAACAATTAAGCTACCGGGAACCTTACAACCCTTGCAACTCCCTGCTTCCATTTGGACAAATTTTTCCATGGATTTCATTATAGGTCTGCCAAAGTCAGGCAAAAAATTAGTCATCATGGTGGTTGTTGAAAAACTTTCCAAATATGCTCATTTTTTCACTCTACCGCACCCATTTACCCCAAAATTTGTGGCTCAATTTTTCATGGACAAAATATTCAAACTGCATGACATGACGACTTTGATTGTGCTTGATCGAGACCCCACTTTCACTAAAAAAAATTGGCAGGAACATTTCAAGATGTAAGACCCTCCTCCCACATATACCCAAGAAATTGGAAAACTAGGGTAAACATTCAACGAGAGGCCACTATGATATGATTCAACCTCCTAAGTCACATTAAGGAAATGGAACCAATAGAAACACACCATACAAACATTAATCATCAACTACAAGACCCTCAGGAACCAATCCAATACTTTAGAAAAATTACCTTGGGGTCCCACTGAACTTTTGGATAACTTAAGCCTCAGTAACTCCCATGCTATAGGCATGAGGATGACCAGAAACCCAAATTCACTCTCACAAGCTTGCCTGCTAGTGACCAAAGACAAAAAATGTCAGTGCTATGTTAGCGATTCTAGGATTTGGGCCACTTTTTCAGGCCCAAAGCCCAGGTCACTACCCATAATTGAACCATCTCTTCAAATCAGTAAAATAACATGGAAATGATAGTACTAAAGCAAATACTTCTTCAAGACCTTGATTGGACCACTACTAGCCATGATAGGCATTTCGTCAAACATATTTCAAATGTGTAATCTATAGGTGTAATTAACAGTTTTGAGCATATGGGTCTCATACTTAGCTGAGAATCGCTAAGAACCATTGATGCCTCAAGACATCAACTTCCATTCCATCCATTAGGTCATATATACATTTATCATTCAATTACAAGTAAAAACATGATGAGAGACACACACGGATGCTGTCATAAAAAATGTACATAACCAACATAATAGGGACATAATTATCCATGAAATCACAGTCATATAAACCACATATAATCCATCATAATGCTCATAGAAATAAAAGGAGAAATAACCTGTTATTAATGATGTGAAATCCAAACTCGGGATGGGACTTCCATGTTCCATTGTACCATAGAATGACTGAGCCAAATCTCTCTTTATCCATTCACCATCGTGCCATATTCCAAGCATGAATGTGCGATCTCATAGAACACATCAATAAAAAACCATCCAGAGCTTCCAGAGGCCACCCACCCCAACCCATCAAATAGTGATTCCACCTCACAGCCAGACATCACAAAACCATCATAGGATCAGTCTCTATCCCAACCATCCAGAGCTCTAGAGCATTTATTCCAACCAAGGCTCCAGGACTAGTAACTCAACCCACAGCTGCTGCTGGGATCCAGAGAGTTTGTCCAACCAAGGCTCCAAGTCTTGCAACTCAACCCACCAAGGGATCTAGAGAATTTGTCCAACCAAGGCTATGGGAATTGTAACTCAATCCAAGCTGTTACAGGGTTCTAGAGCATTTTTTCAACCAAGGCTTTAGGAACTAGTAACTCAACCCAAGCTAAGGAAACATGAGAACCAACTGAAAACAAATAATGAAAGTAAACCCACAATCACCATGATTATCTAGGAAATGGAAAGGCTAGGAAATCCACTGTCAACCAAGTAATCCCCCATCCCAATGACCTATCACAACCAATAAATCACATGCATGTTCCATGCATGCCAAAACTAGTGAGGGAAACATACATGCAACTTGGTACCTACAGAAAATCTGATGTAGTCGCTAATCTCAATGCCTTCTTGCGCTTTCCTGCTCTTCCTTTGCCTTCTTCCTCTAATAATCCAAGTATGACACACCCACCAAGAGTGCTCCAAGAAAAATATAAGTCTCCAAGAATATGAGAGAGAGAGAATAATGAGAGATCTCCAAAACTAAATTGACCAAAGGTTAACAACTAATCCTCATAAGAGTTTTTATGAATGAGGCCTCTATTTTCCTCATTTTCCATTATTTTCCTTCATTTTCCTCCTCACATGCAACCTGTGACCCTTCACCTCCATTTTATCCTAATTTCCATTATTTTCATAAATAATTGTTCCAAAAGATCCATTTTTCCTTTCCAAAGCCTTAGCCATTTCCTTTGCCAAATTCCTTAGCCATAAACAATCACAAGTGATCCCCATCACTAGGATTCTTCCCAACATTCAACTTGGAATAAGTGTCCCATCATCTGTGGTTATTATTTTGAATTTATTTACTTTTATTACATGGATTTTTCACCAAGCCTGTTACAGAACCCTCCCCTTGGGGGAAGATCGTCCTCAGTGTTAAACAACACCTGTCACCACAAAATTGTTGTAAACAAAATATATACTGCCAATGCAACTTTATAACTTAGCTCAATGTAGTATTTACAATGATCACCCTGCCAAAAGAAAACCAACATAACAACATAATAACATGACATCATAACAACATACTACATAATGGAGCTTTATAAAACAACTCTTGGTGGTATTTACATCCATATACATATGTACATAAACCAACATCATAAAAAATATACCAAAATATATACCAAAGCATATACCAAAACACCAAGCCAAAACTTCTTTGCCTTAATCAGTAAACAAGAAAGGATACATATCCCGCATCAGATCTGTCATCTCCCATGTAGCTTCATCGGGCCCAAAGTGCTTCCACTGCACCTTAAATTGCTCGATTGCTCAGTTCTGGAGTATGAGCACCTTTTTTTGCAATATACACTGAGGCTCCAACTGGAATTCTCCATCTAGTTCCACCTACAATACAGATTAGTCAATCACATGATCAACATCCTTAACATACTTCTTAAGAAAAGATACATGGAATACAGCATGGAATTTCACTTTCAGAGGTAGTGCAAGCCGATAAGCTCCTGACCCAATCCTCTCAATGATACTAAGGGCCCACAAAATCGTGGTGCCAACTTGGTACATGATCTAATCGAAAGGAGCTCTTCTTTGGTTCGATGCACAAGTACACCTGTTCCCAAACCTGAAACTCCTTGAAAAACCTATTCTGATCTGCATAAATCTTTTGCATATCTTGTTCTTCCTTTAGATTCCTTTTTATAACATGCATTTCCTGTTCCATGTTTGCCAACATATCTGGTCCAATCAACACCCTGCTAACCGGATCACTCCAACTGAGGGGGGTGTTACAACTCCATTCATAAATGCCTCAAAATGACTCATTCTCAATTATTCCTAATATCCATTGTTGTACATGAACTCTACCAAGGGGAGATAATCTTCCCATTTCCACTACTGATGCATCACGTACATCCTCAACATGTCCTCCAATATTCTATTGACCCTCTATGTTTGCCCAAACCTACAAACAATTCCTTGAAAAACTTGGAAGTGAACTTCGCATCCCTGTCTGACACAATCTTCTTTGGAACACCATGCAGTCTGACCACATCTATGATGCATTCTTGTGCTACATTGCTAGCTGAGAATGTAGACTTAACCGGAATGAAATGTGCAACCTTTGTCAATCTGTCCACAATGAACATGATAAAATCATGTTGTCTCACTATCTTCAGTAAACCTGTAATGAAGTCCATGGAAATGAATTACCATTTCCACTCTGGAATCATGATCGGTTGTAGCAGTCCACCTAGATACTTACATTATGCTTTCACTTGTTGACAATCAAAACATCTAACCACAAACTCTTCTACATCCCTATTCAAATTCAGCCAATAATAAAATTTCTTTACTGTTGTTTGTGTCTTTTGATACCCTAGGTGACTCGAATATGGTTTCACATGAAACTCCCTCAAGATCACCTTCTTGAGCTCACTTCTATTTGGCACATATATCCTGTCTCAGAACCTGAAAATACATCTTCCATAAGACAATAATCCATATCATGTGCACTTGCACCTGTATTTGTACCATCACCTGTAACTGTACTTGTACTATCACCTATACCTATACATGTGCTCTGCTGCAACCTAAGCACAATATCCATATATCTGATATCTTGCTAACCTGCTCACAAGATCCTATCGTGTAGATATTTCCCATAGGAGCTCATAGTTGTTAAGCGATTTACCTGTATCCGCCTACTAAGAGAGTCAACCACTTTTTTCTCTTTACCTTTGATATATCAGATCTCAAAATCAAAATCATTGATTGTGGCCAACCATCTAGCCTGCCTGGAATTCAGATTCGATTGGTCAAACAAGTACCTCAATCCAATATGATCACTCATAAGTACAAATTTCCTGCCAAGAAGATAGTGTCTCCACATCTTCAATGCATGTATCATCACTGCTAACTCCAAATCATGTGTAGGATAGTTCTGCTCGTGCTCGTTTAGTTTTCGGGACTCATAAATATTGGGAAAAATACTAAGAGGGGGGTGGGTGAATTAGTACTTTCAAAATAAAAAACTTTTCATTTCATATTTTGATTTATGTAAGCAACTTTACTGAATGGAACCCATGCATGTATGCGACTGTTCTAAATACAAATAATGTACATCCAATAAACTTATGTTTCAGTTAGTTCATCATTTGTTTACCTTCATCCAATGCATCAATAATTTTTTAAACATTAGATAGACAATAACCATGTGTAGTAAGAAAAAAATAAACCATCACATGTAAGAAAGAAACATGAACACTAAGATTTAAGGTGGAAACCTAATGCGGGAAAAAACCACCTGCTACCATCATCTTTGTCTTCTTTTAATATACAGAAAAATGTTTTACAATCTTGTAATGGTGCAGACTCATACTAGTACATAGGCACCCACCCGCAGAAGGCTACAACCTTCGCTCATTTTCCACCTCTTACTAGAAGGGAGCTCCAACCCCCCTAATTTGATTTACCAACTACTACTGGAAGGAATCTCGAACTCCCTCAACTCGAGGGACCACATTTCATAATTTTTCATACTGGACCCACTACCAACATTTAAGCTCAATACCAATCATCAAACAATAACTCATCATTGTAATTCAATCATCAAATTCTGACACAACTGAATCAACTAATCACTGAAGCCTAATCAACTAAAACTTAATCAAAACTCAACCAATCAGTTATATCACTATAACAAGAACATAAACCATCATACTTCATATCACAGAAACCAGATTCTATTACTGCAAAGCCTGATCAACTATCTGTCAAAATGTATACACTACTTTTTCATAGAAAACCTGCGTGTGTACATGCCTTTCATGAAACATGCCTATGTACAGATCTTAAACTTTTGTAAAGTAAAAACTAGACCATTATCATTCTGAAACAAACACTAAATCATACTCAAATTTACTGCAACATTCCAAACCAATCACATAATAGTTCCTTATATTCAATCATAATCAATAAGTTATCTCAATATTCTTCAATCAATCAATCCATAATCAAAACATCATTGTTTAAACTTATATCAACAAGAAGGCTTCATTGGCTGACAATAGAAATACATTAGAACTGATAAAACTAAATAGACATCCTTTCATCAAAAACCCTACTTTCCATATGCTCTCTCCTCAAAGCATAGTTGTGTGTACATGCTTTTCAGGAACCAAGTGCACATGTACTCGTCTTATCAAAAACACATCCACATGTGTACAAACCTTGCAGGCTATAAAACCTGCGTATGAATATGCAAACTCAGAGTCAAATCTTTGCTGCAACACATAACTTTAGACATACCCAGATCATGGCATACACATAAAAATAATGCATTAACACAAAACAAATAATTTCATAATCATGATTGTCATCTCAGATCTATCGGATCTGATCCATCATCAAACTCTTGGGTGCATACTTAGTTTAGATCAAGTAAAGAATCAATAGCCCATAACATGCATGTTTTCTTTAGATCTAACTATTCATAAGATTTCCATCACTTGCACACTTTGCACTATATCACCACTTTGATCTTCATCATCTTATATAGCTTAGCCTTTTTCAATACCACAGGTCAAAAAGGAATTATTCCAAAATGGAGTGAGAGGGCTTGGATATGGTGTATGCATTGCAGAAATTCAAACATTACTTATTAGGCACACACTTTAGGATGTTTACAGACCATTCTGCATTGAAGTACTTGGTGAACAAGATTGTGTTGGGGGGGGAGATCTCCAGGTGGCTATTGCTATTCCAAGAGTACAAACTTGAAGCAATATTCAAGCCAAGACGATTGAACACTGGGCCAGACCATCTGTCCAAAATTGAGACCGACGAAGAACCAACGAAAATTGAAGGACTACCCAATGCGCAGTGATGAGCCCCATAAATGGGTAATTATATGGGCTCATTTTGCCTCCTAACTTAGCTTAATCCACCATTCTAATTAGTTTATTGCATGTTTTTATTATATTTATGCTAATAGAGTGAATTGGGTTGGTCATTATGCCATGGAGTCTAATGTGTGTTTAATGCAGATTTTTGGTCAATTTTGGAGACAAAGTCAAAGATTTAATGGACATTTGGCAGAAAATATTCGAAGAAGACAAGGGAGAGGATTTATAGGAGGGTATCCCCCTCATTTATGACTCCCCACTTTGAATTCTCCATCATGTAGCTCGGAGCACAAGCAGCCACATCAATGCACCAAAGAGGCAGCCGAGCAAGTGGAGGATAACTTCTGTTTATCTCAAGTTTTGGGAGCCAAGCCTCCCTGATTTTAAGGAAGCTATTGGGAGCTTCAGTTGTATAAGTAGAGAGGCCTAAGGCCTCATTAGGTTGTTGGAAGTTAGTCAAATTTTCGAATTTTTGTTGCAGCTTTTCTCTGCTCAACTTCGAGCTTACTTTTGTTGATAGTTTCATGTGATCCTATTATTATTTTGATAATGAAGATGAGATCTTGTTCAAGCTAGCACTGAGTTACCTTAGAGGGTTGAAGCTCTTGGGTTAGTGCCCAATACAAGTAGCCAAGCTCCTCTTGTTTTGTATTTATATGCTTTGTTTCAGTTTATGAAGTAGTTGCTGTTAGATAGATTTCTATCTTAGTTAAGAATAGTTTTTTTTTGGTGATTTAAAAGGGTTGTTTCCATTTCAGTTTGCTGTAGCAAGTTGAAAAGTGATAGGAAAAAGATACAAAAAGGCCATCAACAGAGCCTTGGCCTCCTTTCCTCCCTCTCGGACCAAGAACTGAGGCCAAGACCCTCTTGCTGCCACAAAAAACACAGATTTTCATTTTCCATAGGATTTCTAGTGTTGCAGTTTGTTAGAAGGTTAATGCTTTGCTGTAGATCTATTTTGCCATGCTCATTTCTATCTTTGCAATAAATTTCCTTCCATGATTTGTTTCCATGTAGCATTCTTCAGCATTTACTTTCCTAGATCAGAATTTAGACTAGCTTGATGCAAAGTTCTGTTTTTTTTGATATAGCTAGTTTCCTTACTTGCTTAATCTCATGATGTGAATTTTAGTTCTCTTGCAGCAATCCTCTTCTCACAACAAGTCAACCAATTAGCCATCACCATTTCTCTTTGATCTATGTTCCACAGGTCACCCAAAGTCCCTCACAAATCTGCCTTAGTTTTCTCCACTTTTCTCATGAACTTTCCTTTCTTTCCTTGAACAAGTTGAACCATATTTCTCTTCCATGATCCTTTTTTATGAACCCTAGACAGTTTAACACATCACCATAGCCTTCAGATACCCTTTCCACCTGCTTTCCAACCTTCAAAAACTCCAATAATGCTCTCAGCATCCTCCTGTAGATCCCCTGCAGCCTCCTGTAGATTTTCCTGTAGGTGTCTTTTTGAAGTTCAATTGTAGGAAAAGCCTCCAGAAGGCCACCTGGGACCTACTAGGATGCATCCACACCTTCTTGCACCTCTGAAAACTCCAAAGTTGTCCTCTATCACCACCTAATCATTGTCATATTCATAAACAAGTAAATTACATGCATGAAAGTTTGACTTAAAAATACATAAAAATCCAAAAAAAATGTTTTTTTCTCATTTCCTTCTAGAAATAGCTTGAGTAGATGTTGTTTAATTCCTAGGTTAGGTAATGGCATTCATTTCATGGTTTTTATCTCTCTTTATGCAAAAGTAGGATTAGTTGGTTAATTAAGGTTTGCTAGGTTTACGTTACATTTCAGTCTTCTTCTCGTTTCTGCAAGTAGAGTAGCCTCTATAGAGTAAGCTTTCCTTTCTTTCATCACACATAGAGCTTCTTCTGGAATCCATAGAAGTTGGCTTGAGCTCCTAGTGATCTTGCACCAGCTGACCAAGTGACAGCCTACAGTAAGAACTAGTACTTGTGCATACAACACCATCGCTTCCAAGTTTGTTACGAACTACCGGGTTGATAAAAGTAAAGTAAGAAGCCCAAGAGTTGCAGCATTATTGCTGCAATACTGGTGCTCACCACTTTTTTGGTGCCGTTGCCAGGGAAGCATCAAAATATTTTGTGATTACTGTTTTTCTTCTATTTTCTACTACAACATTCTGCTAAGTATTTTAGTTCAGCAAAAGTATATTAGTCATTTCCCTTCTTTCCTTTCAGTTCTGGAATTTCCATTTCAGCAAAAGTAGATTATACATTTCCCTTTTTTCCTTTCAATTCTACAATTTCCATTTCAACAAAAGTAGATTAGCCATTTCCTTGCTTTCCTTTCTGCATCTCATTTTCTTTCCTTTTCAGTTCTACAATTTCATTTTAGCAAGTTCATTTTAGTTAGTTGCAATTCGTTTGTTCAATCAATTTTAGTTTTGCAAGTACAAGTAGAAAAAAGCAAAAATCAACCAAAATATTTCTTTTCATGCCTTGTAGGAACATAGATAATTAAGGAAAATTCTTTCCCAACACCCCTACCACATCACATAGCCACCTTTCTCTATTCTTCGGTGGTAGTGACCAGGAAGAACCTTTAGGTGAACAACTAGATATATTTGAAGAACCTATAGGGGAAGAAGAAGAAAAAAACATCCCTCCTGAGACAATGGTTGAAAACAAAAATGATAGGGGGTATGGAGAAAGAGTAGAGGGTACCTTTCCCATCCGAGAGACCAATGGGGACACTAAAATGAAGAACATAAGCCCTTTAGCCCTATCTCACTTCCATGGATTGACTACAGAAGATCCTGACACCTTTTTGTTTGAGTTTGTTGTTATCTGTCGAACCTATGACTATGAAGAAGATGAGAAAAAGTTGAAACTATTTCCTTCTACTCTCAAGGATGCAGCATTGTGCTGGTTCATGGGGTTGCCTGGCAATAGCATCACAACTTGGGCTCAGATGCAGCAGGCCTTTAATAACAAATATTGAGACTACTGTAGGTCAAAAGACACCAAGGAAGAAATCTTCTGAATGACCATGGGAAGTGATGAATCTTTGGAAGATTATGAAGAGAGGTTCCAGCTCAGTTATAAAAGGGCCAGGTGCACACTTGACCCTGAATCTCTGAAGTTGGTCCTGCTCAGGGGAATTTCGGAAGACCTTCTAGACACCCTCCATCTACTGGCTGGAGGAGACATCTACCAACTACCTTGTGAAGACATAAAGACTATTTTTAGAAACCATTCTAGGGCAGCCAGGAAGAGAGGTAGGGGCAATCAACCCATAGCCAGTACCTCCTCATCCAATTCATCGCTCAAAGGTGAACTTGGAAACATTCTGGAAGACTTCAAGAGTGAGATGCTGTAGAATCTTGCCATGCAAATGGATACCTTTCATATCAAAAGGAAACAAGAGGAAACAGATAGGGCTTTGGCCATTTTCTGTCCTAGGTGTACCAGAAGGCATCCTAGGAACGAATTTCCTTTGAAATCTATTTGTTCAGTTTGTGAAGAAGATCATTCTACATCTAAGTGCCCTTCCTTTCCCAGACTTAAAGCTGTATACCAGGGGGTTAAAGGAGCCACTGAACCACTCTATTTCATGAACCAAAGGAGACCGCATGGACCTAGAACATACCAGCAGGGGATGCAAGGGACATCTCAGGCATACTACAACCCCAACCAAACCACTTCCATACCTTCTTGGGGCCCTTCTGCTCATCCTTCCTGGTCCACACCTCCTCCTTGGTCCTATCCATCTCAATATCATGCCCAACCAGCTGCTCATGCATTTCAATCCTATGCTCATCTACAACCTCAGTAGAATGTATCTCATCAGAGGTGGAGGCCCCAGTACAACTATCCTCCCACTCTTTTGCCTGCACCACCTACTCAATCACAACCATTGCCTCCTGCTCCACTTAGGCAACCCCAAATGCAAACTTGAACTTGAACAACAGACAGGTCCAACAAGTATATAGTGGGGAACCATCATTCCCAACTTATGTTGTGGAGATTTAGGAGATTAAACTACGATCTGGGAAGGTTCTCCCAGATAGCCAACCTCCCCCTCATGAGGTTGAGGAAGATAAAGAGTAATGTGAATCGAAATCAATTCCACCCTTTCCTAAGAGGTTATTCGGGACAACACAGCCCAGCCCAGAAGAAACTGAACTTCTGGGAGAATTGAAATAGTTATGTGTAAATATACCATTTCTCCAAGCCATAAAGGATGTGCCTATATACAATAAGATGATCAAAGAGAAGTGCTTCAGGCATCTAGGTAGGTGCAAGAGAGATGCCCCAACCATCAATGTCATAGGACAATTGTCAGACCTGATGTTGGGGTACGTAATCTATCCAAAATATCTAGACCCTGGAAGCCTAGTAGTTGATGTCCACATAAATGGTACCATGATCCCACATACCTTGATTGATTTGGCAGCTGCCATTAATGTGATGACAAAGGACACCATGCTCAAACTCAACCTCCAGGGTTTCTTGAGGAAGACCACGACAGTACTGCAACTAGCAGACTGCTCCACCATGACCCTTGAAGGGATTGTGGAGCATGTGATGGTCTCCACTGATTCTTGGGAGTACCCTGCTAATTTCTTAGTTCTCCAGTTGAAGGAAAAGCTCATTGGGTATCCTCTCATCCTAGGAAGACCCTGGTTGGCCACTGCCAATGCTTACATCAGTTGTCGGGCTAGGAATATGACCATCAAGAATGGGCATATGTCTAAGTAGCTAATCTTATACCCTCCTGTCCAACCCTTGCTAGAACATGATCTACCTCTTTGGTTGGAGGAGGAGGATGAGGATGAAGTCTATTTTGCACCACTGTGTGCAGTAGAAACTGTCATGGGGGGGAACTGAAAAATGAGGTTGATATCATTGAAAATTTAATTCAGAATCCACCTCCCAGTATTTTTCCATTAGAAGACCTAGTGAAAGAAACCCAAGACAATCCCTTAGCTGATCTCTGTGTGGCTGACCCGACCTCTCTCCATGTTAAGAATATAGAGTTCGGCCCAGAAAGAACCTTGAAAATCAACTCATCCCTATCCACTTCCCAGGAGAAGGAACTGTGCAGCTTATTGAGAAAACATTTAGATGCCTTCGCTTGGAGTTATAAGGAGATGAAGGGAGTGCACCCTTCAGTATGTACTCATCATATATACATTAAGGAAGATTTCAAACCAGTCAGGTAGCCTCAAACGAGGATGAATACAACCCTTAAAGACATTGTTAAGGAAGAATTGTAAAAGTTACTTGATGCATGATTCATCTACCCCATCTCTGGCAGTGAATGGGTCTCTCCTTTGGTGCTAGTGCCAAAGAAAACTCGTAAGTGGAGAATTTGTGTCTATTATCGGGAACTAAACAAGGCCACTAAAATGTACCATTTTCCTTTGCCTTTCATAGATCAAGTGTTAGATGGTCTGGCGGGGAAAAAGTTTTTCTCCTTCCTAGATGGGTTTAGTGGGTACAATCAGATTCAAATTAGCCTGAAAGACCAAGATAAGACGAATTTCACTTGTCCTTGGGGTACCTTTGAATATTGGGTCCTTCCTTTTGGTTTGTGCAACGCTCCAGCCACTTTCCAGAGAGAAATATTGAGTATATTTTCTGAACTGGTTCATGATGCAGTGGAAATATATGTGGATGATTTTACTCTTTATGGTTCTAACTTTCAAGAAGCTTTATCTCACGTAGGAAAATTTTTGGACAAGTGTATTGAAATGAACCTATCCCTCAGTCTGGAAAAATGTGAATTTTTGATGACTGAAGGGACCATCTAGGTCATGCAATATCTCAACAAGGATTGCATGTGGACCCCAACAAAGAAACCATCATCCAAAGGGTCCCACCTCCTCAAAATGTAAGAGATGTCCGAAGTTTCCTAGGCTTAGCGGGATATTACAAAAGTTTCATTAAAGATTTCAATAAGTTAACATCTCCGTTGTTTTGTCTTTTGGGAAAAGATGTCGAGTTCATATGGATTGAAAACTGTCAAGTGGCCCTAGATACCTTGAAAGGAAAACTTGTGACTTCCCCAATTTTGATAGGCCCAAACTAGGCCTTACCTTTTCACATTCACACAGATGCCTCGAACAAAGAAATAGGAGCAGCCTTGGGAAAAATTGATGAAATGTTACCTTATGTCATATACTTTATAAGTAAAAATTTATCAAAGGCAGAGTTAAACTATACGGTAACTGAGAAGGAACTCCTAGCTATAGTGCATTCCTTAAATAAATTCAGACATTACATCACAGGCTATCAAACCTTTGTACACACTGATCATGCTACAATTAGGTATTTAATGAATAAACTAGATGTAAATGCTCACATCATTAGATGGTTGCTTTTACTGCAGTAGTTTGATTTAGCCATTGTTGATAAGCCTAGTAAAGAAAATGTTGTTGCTGACTTTTTGTCTAGAGTAAATTTGCCTGCAAGTGAAGAAGGAATGGTGGATGATCAAATGTCAGATGAACACCTATTTTCTATCTCGGTACTGTCTCCATGGTTTTCTGATATAGCAAATTACTTGGTTTCAACACAGTTCCCACCACATCAGTCCTCAAAAGAGAAGAGAAAGATCGTAAGGAAAAGCACCCCTTTCACTTGGATTGGGGGAAATCTATTTAAACTTGGCCCAAATCAGATCTTGAGAAGATGTGTTAGGGAGGAGGAAGTTTTTGACATTCTCTTGACCTGCCATGACGGGCCTTGTGGAGGTCATTTTGTAGCAAAGAGGGCTGCCTTCAAAATATTGCAGGCAGGCTACTATTGTCCCACTCTTCATCAAGATGTGAAGAGATATACCAGCCAATGTGATCGGTGCCAAAGGATGGGGAAACCTACTCCAAAGGATGAGATGCGCATGCAACGTCAAGTGACCTTTGAGCCATCTGAGAAGTGGGGCATGGAATTTGTGGGTCCTATCAACCCTCCTTCAAAATAGAGGCAATACATCATTGTGTGCACCGATTATCTGACAAAATGGGCAGAGACAAAAGCAATCATGGCAACAACAGAGGAAAAAGTAGCTGAGTTTTTAAGAGAAAACATATTTTATAAGTTCGGGTATCCAAGAGAACTGGTCACAGCTCAAGGCAATTAGTTCACTTTCAATTTGATTGAAGACATGATCACACATCATAAAGTCAAGCACATGACTTCCACCCCTTACCATCCACAAGCTAATGGGCAGGTGGAAGTAATTAACAGAGCTTTGGAAGGAATTTTGACCAAGGTAGTGAGCAACAACAAAAAATATTGGGCGGATAGACTAGTTGAGGCCACCTGGGCCTATAACACAACATGGAAGACCACCACAGGGTTCACACCCTATGAACTGGTCTATGGGAAGAAGGCTTTTCTGTCAATAGAATTTGAATATAATAAATTAAGGATGGCAGCTCAGCTAGACCTAGACCTCAGCCATGCACAAAGGGAAAGACTACTCCAGCTCAGTGGATTGGATGAACAAAGATTGAGGCCCTTCTCCACACAGAGGTAGTTCAGATTCAAAGGAAAATATGGCATGATAAAAATATCAAGGAGAAGCAATTCCAAGAGGGAGATTGGGCACTGCTCTATGACTCAAGGTATAAAGACTTCAAAGACAAGCTGAGGACAAGATGGTTGGGACCCTACACTGTGGAAAAATGTAATGACAATGGTTCAGTTCTAATTAGAACCATTGATGAGGAAGCCATCCCCATGCCTGTCATTGGACATAGGTTGAAAATTTACAAGAATCCTCTCTCTAAGTGATAGTTCATTGAAGATCTGAATAAGATAGTGTTGGTAGTGGAGCAGGTCTTAGCCTCCACTCCACCCACTCACTGAAGAAGTAGGAAAAAATAAATAATAAGAACTCAAGTGAAAACCACCATGAGGTGCTTGAGTCCCATCATTGGGTTGAAAACCTCTTTTGAGGCGGCCCAGTGATGACAAAAACAGAAAAAAAAAAAAAAGAGAAAGAATAAGATCCCTGGGTGAAAACCTCCTTTGGAGGTGCCCAGGGCAGGAAATTAGGGTGAAAACCCCTTGAGGCACCCTAGTTGTCTTTCAAAAAAAAAGAGAGAGAAAAAAGAAGAAGAAAAAAACAGAAAGAAGGAAAAGGAAATTGACTTTTAATGTACATTGCAGGTTAGAGGTGGACCACATGAGAAAAAGAAGATGCCACTGAGCCTATTTCATATCCCCAACACTCTTCTCCATTGTTTCTGACCTTCATCCACCTCTCTGTGTTTTTTTCCAAAGACTGTGTATCCTACAGGAGGCCATGTGTGTTCTATAGGGGGCTCCTGTAGAAATCACAGAGAGCTAGAAATGGTCTCAAAAAGTAGTTTGAGGGGCTGAGAGATTTCATTAAGAGCATGTAGGCCTTCCTATATCTATCCACCCTCTTGGCCATCCATCCCACACCTGCACCACCTCATCATCATCGATATCTTTGCTTCCTGTCAAAAAACATAGAAACCATTTTTTTAGAAAAAAACAAAAAATAAAAGGAACAACACCTCCAAATCTCACTTGCAGCTTACCAAGTACCTCTCTGCCTTCATCAACATCTCCAGTATCATCCTCATAGCTCCCAACACAAAAATCAACTAAAATTTTAAAGGGAGAAGCAACTACAGGAGCTCTTGTAGGAATTCCTGTAGCAGCTGATCCCATTAAAATCAAGCCACAACAACAAAATAGGTGCAACCATAGGATTGAAGGGGACACTTGAAGCCAGATCTAGCTAAAGGAAACCTACACAAAGCACACAAGCCACACATGAGGGAGTAGAAAGCATACAATAGAGGAGATACAGGCATGCAACAACTGAAATACGCGCATGCAGTAGTGAAGGAACCAAAATGCACCACCGCATGCACATTCGACTTGCAGGTAAGTGTTTAACCCTCTCCTATGTTGCATCTGTGTAATTCAAAAATATGCATAAGAAAATGAGATGGTTAGGGTTGAACGAGAAAAGGTGGCCAAGTAACTAGCCACCCTCGTCCAATTGACTGCGCTCATCCAGAGATGCCACCACATGTGTACCTAGTCAACTCACAGAGAAATCCAAAGGACAGGTAGTATACAAACTCTGATGAAATGATGGGAAGTGATTGCGGGGAAGAGTCATGAGGACTCATGATGACAAGGCAGTGGGGACCAATGGTCCAAATATAGCAACGCACCTTTTTTCCAGCTCACCCCATCACTGGAAATATCTCTAAGAAGACATAAGTACTCCTCCTCGAAACTCCTTCACCACCTTTTCTTGCATCTCATCCTCATCCACTTAGCTACAACAAGCTCTATACCACCTCCATAGCCTCAAAACCATCGTTCTCTATTGTTTTCATCTATCCTCCTACTGTCGGCATTTTACAGGAGCAGTAACAAGTTCTATAGGAGCACCTATAGCTAGTTCTATAGGAGGGGCAGTAAGCAGTTTTTAAGGAGAAAACATGGGATTTTTGCTCGATTTATGGTTTGAAGAGGTAGGTTATGTGCATACCCACCTTTATTATTAATATGTGTAAGGAATGATATAGTTTTAAGGAGGAATTGAACTTGTAGGAGAAGATGAATTCCATAAAAAAATTCTGCCTGTTTTCTTAAAAAAAACATAGTTTTTCTCTATTTCCTTGTTCCTTCAAAATTCTTGTCTCCATCTCTATTTTGGGTGTTCAAAGGGGGTATAAGAAAAATGACAGAGGGATTTGTGAGGAAGGAGCCCACAAATTTAGCTAGGATCCACGAGCATCCCAAGTAGTAGCCATTTTTACCAGAGCAAATTGGATGCCATTCCTTGAAAATTTTTGAGGGTTTGATGAAGAAGTGGCTCAGGAGTTTGCCCTTTCTTTAGTTCCTCACTCAAGGACCCATGCCACTGTTACTTTGAGGGGTCTCTCCATCGAAATCACCCTAGAATTTATTAGTAGGGTTACCAGCCTTCCCCTTGGATTACCTTGGAGCAAAGATGAAAAGCCAATTGGGCAATTTGCCAAGAAAAACTTCTTCCAATCAAATGAACATCCTATAGAAGACAAAAATGGCATTAGCAGAACAAGCATACCTTACCCTTGGGATGAGGTCAGTGATCAAATTATCAAGTATATTTCCTATGAAGGAAGGTATAGCATAGTTTATGGCTACCATTTTAAACTCCTCCATGAGCTGAGATATGGTATGGACATTCCAACACCCTAGAAACTCAACATTCCCTATTTTCTCCTGCAATCCCTTATAGACTCCAGCATTAAGTTGAAGGTAGGAGGTCTAGATCAGTTGGCTCACCATGGGTTGATTAAACTATCAGTGGAAGAAGGCCTCCATACCTTCACAATCCCCATAGCATGGGAAATCTTCAAAAACATGACAGAAGAAGATGATATAAAGGCCTTCATATGATCACAGTCCTTCTGATAATGAGGGGGAAGAGAAAGAAGGGGAAGAAGGGGAGGAAACTGAGGAACAAACAGAGGAGGAAGACACCAAAATAGAGAAGGAGGAAACTAAACAAGAGGAGGAAGAAACCAAAACAGAGCGAGAGGAAACAAAACCAGCAGAGGCAGAGAAGACAAAGGGAGAGGAAAAAGGGACAGAAAAGACAGAAGTGTCTTCTGAGACCCTAGAAAGAGAGGCAACAGCTGCCTTGACTGCCCTCAGCACCCCAATGAAACAAAAAAAAGAGGAAATGGCAAACATCAATGTATTTCAGGGCTCAAAAAAGCACAAGGATAAAAACAGGAAAACCACGACCATCTTCAATAGTGCCTATTGTAATTGAAGATTCACCCACTGTCAAAGGGGAAGAGGAAGTCCCAGATCTTCCACGTGGAAAAAAAGAGTGCAACTACAGGACTTAAAAACAACTCTACAGGAGGCACATACTGTTCTACAGGAGACCGTAACTAAGCTACAAGAGACCGAAAACTTGAGAAAAGGGTAGAAGAACAGCCAAAGGGGAAGGATGAAACAATAGAGACTCAAGAACCTGACCCCTAGCCTAGTTTGGGCTCTTACTACAATCTTGTTGAGGGGGGGGGGGGAATTATTCCACAGAAATTTGCAGTCCCACTTTTCTTTGAGTTGGAAAAATAAAGAATAAGGAGCCATAGATGGATGCAAATTGCCAAATCCAAGGGGGTAGAGGATATTGGCCACATGGAGAACAAGCTTAGAGAAATGGGTAGGGAGTTAAGTGCTGTAAGACATAGAGAGGCAATCACAAGAACTCACTTGGAAACAGAAAATGAGTTGCTAAGAAGACAACTGCAAGAAAAGGAGACACAATTGGCATGCATGGCTAGCTGGTCTATGGAGGCACTATAGTGCAGAACACCAGCAAAATCATATGGAGTATACCTCAAAGACCAATGGCTACAGTTTCAGATCAAGACTTTGGCATAGAGAGGCACAATGCCTTTCCAAGATTATAGACAGTTTACGGACATATGTGACCAAAGTTCAGCAAAAGACAAAGCAAAGATAGCAGAGTTCTATTTGCATAACATGGCTCTCACCGATATGAACCTATGGGACCCCAATGCTAGGCTAGGGGACTTGCAACTGATGGCCATGGCATCATGGATGAATCATGAGGAGAAAAGAGAAACACAAATAAAAAAGTTGCTGGCAAAAGAGAAATTTGAACTGTTAATTATCAGAGCTGAGCCATCAGACCCCATGGCTCTCATCAACACACACTAGTTGCTTGCAAATAATCCTCAAAGTGCCCCTAAGTATAACAACGATCAGGCTCAGGCCATTGCACATTTTGAGGATGTGGAAAGATTACTTGGGGAAGACTTTATTCATGCTTGTATGAGGAAGTGGAACACTCTCCCACACTGTCTACAAATCAGGGAGTATCACTCCGCAACAAGGATGAAAGAAGAATTAAGGAGAGTGCCATTGTACAAGCACTCTATGCAGAGTTTGAAGGCCAATTCGATTGGCCTAAAATTGAGTCCCCCACTACTATTAGGCCTACTCGAAGGTAGAAAAGAGGAAGAAGAACAATAACAGTGGGAAGAGGTGGACAAAAAGGTAGGATTCCATGACAAAGAATAGGACCTCAATTCAGAAGCATGGGATTTCAAGGAGGCCATCATGGTCATCAAAGATGAGGAGATGGACTAGTTGCTCAGAGGATGAGCAACACATACAATAGGGGGGTGATGTTGAGCCCCATAAATGGGTAATTATATGGGCTCATTTTTCCTCCTAACTTAGATTAATCCACCATTATCATTAGTTTATTGCATGTTTTTTGATTATATTTATGCTAATAGAGTGAGTAGGGTTGGTCATTATGCCATGGAGTCTAATGTGTGTTTAATGTAGATTTTTGGTCAATTTTGGAGACAAAGTCAAAGATTTAATGGACATTTGGCAAAAAATATTTGAAAAAGACAAGGGAGAGGATTTAGAGGAGGGTATCCCCCTCATTTATGACTCACCACTTTGAATTCTCCATCATGCAGCTTAGAGCACAAGCAGCCACATCAATGCACCAAAGAGGTAGCCGAGCAAGTGGGGGGTAACTTCTGTTTATCTCAAGTTTTGGGAGCCAAGCCTCCCTGATTTTAAGGAAGCTGTTGGGAGCTTTAGTTGTATAAGGAGAGAGGCCTAGGGCCTCATTAGGTTGTTTGAAGTTAGTCAAAGTTTCAAATTTTTGTTGCAGCTTTTCTCTGCTCAACTTCGAGCTTACTTTTGTTGACAGTTTCATGTAATCCTATTATTATTTTGATAATGAAGATGAGATCTTGTTTGAGCTAGCACTGAGTTACCTCAGAGGGCTGAGGCTCTTGGGTTAGGGCCCAATCCAAATAGCCAATCTCCTCTTGTTCTATATTTATATGCTTTGTTTTAGTTTATGGATTAGTTGTTGTTAGATATATTTTTGCCTTAGTTAAGAATAGGTTGCTTTTAGTGATTTAAAAGGGTTGTTTCCATGTCAGTTTGCTGTAGTAGGTTGAACAGTGATAGGAAAAAGATACAAAGAGGCCATCAACAGAGCCTTGGCCTCCTTTCCTCCCTCTGGGGCCAAGAACTAAGGCCAAGACCTTCTTACTGCCACAAGAAAACACAGATTTTCCTTTTCCAAGATTTCTAGTGTTGCAGTTTGTTCAAAGGTTAATGATTTGATGTAAATCTATTTCTCCATGCTCATTTCTGTATTTTCAATAAATTTCCTTCCATGCTTTCTTTCCATGTAGCACTCTTTAGCATTTACTTTCCTAGATCAGAATTTAGACTAGCTTGATGCAAAGTTCTATTTTTTTGATATAGCTAGTTTCCTTGCTTGCTTAATCTCATGATGTGAATTTCAGTTCTCTTGTAGCAATCCTCTTCTCACAATAAGTCAGCCAATCAGCCATCACCATTTCTCTTTGATCTATTTCCCACAGGTCACCCAAAGTCCCTCACAAATCTGCCTTAGTTTTCTACACTTTTCTCATGAACTTTACTTTCTTTCCTTGAACAAGTCCAACCATATTTCTCTTCCCTGATCCTTTTTGATGAACCCTAGACACCTTAACACATCACCCTAGTCTTCAGCTACCCTTTCCACTCACTTCCCACCTTCAAAACTTCCAAAACTGCTCTCGGCATCCTCTTGTAGACCTCCTGTAGATCCCCTGCAGCCTCTTGTAGATTTTCCTATAGGTGTCTTTTTGAAGTCCGATTGTAGGAAAAGCCTCCAGAAGGTCAAATGGGACCTCCTAGGATGCATCCACACCTTTCTACACCTCTGCAAACTCCAAAGTCATCCTCCATTGCCACCTAATCATTGTCATATTCACAAATAAATAAATTACATGCATGACAATTTCACCTAAAAATACATAAAAATCCATTTTTTTTTTTTTTCTCATTTCCTTCTAGAAATAGCTTGAGTAGATGTTATTTACTTCATAGGTTAGGTAATGGAATTCATTTCATGGTTTTTATCTCTCTTTTTGCAAAAGTAGGATTAGTTGGTTAATTAGGGTTTGCTAGATTTACCTTACATTTCAGTCTTCTTCAACTTTCTGCAAGTAGAGTAGCCTCTATAGAGTAAGCTTTCCTTTCTTTCATCACATATAGAGCTTCTTTTGGAATCCATAGTAGTTGGCTTAAGCTCCTAGTGATCTCACGTCAGCTGACCAAGTGACAACCTGCAGTAACAACTAGTACTTGTGCATACAACACCATCGCTTCCAAGTTTGTTATGAACTACCGAGTTGATAAAAGTAAAATAGGAAGCCTAGGAGTTGCGACATTATTGCTGCAATACTGGTTCTCACCATGTAGCTCTTTGTAGTACAGGTTTCTGATGATCATTTTGTTAATATCATTTACTTTTTGACTACCAGAGTAGCCCATGCAGAGTATACGACTAAACAGAAGAAATAACTCATAGTCAGAGCTGTGGATTTTTCTCCGATTATTGGACGTTTCTATAAAATGGGCCCTGACGAGATATTGAGCAAATATGTCCCTAAGCACGAAAGACACAATATTTTGGCAGAAGCACATGGTGGTGTCGTGGGAGGACACTATGCAAGAAAATCCATTGCGTAGAAGGTTTAAGAGTAGGACTATGTTGGAAATAATACTGAGAGGGGGGGTGAATCAGTATTATCAAGTCAATTATTTTCTTTTTCACACCCAGATCATATACGCTACTTCAGTTAGAGAAAACCACGTATATACGCAACTACAGTAAAGGAAACCTGCATCTAACTTACAAACTTGTAATTTAATTAATCTTCAGATGTTGATTTTAAATCTGTGTGTCAGAACGATAGAAACAATAACCAGGAACAGGAAAAATGCAGAAAGTCACACACAAGAACACAAGATATAAGGTGGAAACCCAATGTGGGTGAAAACCACTTGCTGCAATATGTCTCTATATTTTTCAGTTAGAAACTTCTTTTTACAATGATTCTCTACTGGTGCAGTCCTTTACCAGTACGTACGCAGCAACTTGCAGAGAGCTACAACCCTCTCTCATTCTCCAGCTTCTCCTGGAAGGGAGCTACAACCCCCTTAGCTCTTGCACTAGCCAAGATACTAGTATGTAGGTGCTGGCCTACAGAAGGCTACAACCTTCTCTTTCTTCCAGGGACCACATTTCATAAATTTTCAGACTGGATCCATGAACTCCAATCAAACATCAAGAATTTCTGCATCAAACAATCTCCTTTTCACCAATTAAAACTGAATCAAATAGACACTTCTCCGACAGTTGTACCCAGAACACAGTAACAGTAACCACACACCAAATTCTGAACCCAGAACACTGCAGCAATAAGCAGAAGCAGCTATAACACAATTCAAGAGATGTATGCTACTTCAATAACCAAAAACCTGCGTGCATACGCTTATGTGTTTGGACCAACTTGCGTATACGCTCTTTTTACTTATAGAACTAGCGTGTATACGCGCCTTCACTTCACTGAACCTGCGTACAGATCTATAAAGGATAATTCACTCTTTCAAATATTCAGACATTAGTTAACCCAGATTACCAGATTTATAGATCAAGCATGCGCCAAATATAACGGATTAAAATCATAGAGAGATACTATTATTCAAGCCTGAAGATTATGACCCATAAATAGAACTTATTCTTCTGCTTGCACTCAGGCTCCTCCTTCATTCAGATCCAGATCTGCACCATAACCCAATCACCAGTATTCCAGATCTAGCACTTTATCAGATATTCAATAATTCAGATCTCCTTCCTCTTTTATAGTCTTAGTCCTTTCACAATACCACGGTCTAAAACCATAACAAAGCAATACCATGGACCCAATACTCGGGATCAACACTTCTGACGAGATACCATCGCCCAAAACCATAGGTTCAATTACCAAGGACTAAATACCATGGATCAAAAGTAAGTTCTCCAACATGTATGCGCTTTTTCTTGCGTGAAAGTGCGTGTATATGCATACGCGCCTTTGTAATGTCTAACCCATGTGTATACGCATCTTCATCTAGGTGAACCTGCGTATATATATTTTCCTTCATTCTGAGAGCTTGAACTGAGATGTGTCACCAGAGTGAGTTGCCATCAAGAACAACACCTGTGCCACACCAGTGCCATAGCGCCAACCTATGTCATAATGCCAACAATCTCCCCCTTTGGACTTGATGGCAACCCCAAGATCCTCAAAGTCATTCTCCCCCTTTGTCATCAAGGGCAAAGGGTTATGCTACCCCTGAGTACATGCTGAAATCTCTGCTCTGCTGTGATGGCCATGCTCCCCCTGACTGTAGGAAATATCTGCAAAAAGATGTTCTTCACAAAGAACAATGATTTATACATCATAAAAGACCTTCCTATCACGAAAAGACTCTATACAACATCCATCACCCAACTAAGTGGGGATCATCCACCCAAACAAGTGGGGATACATTAGAAGTTTACATATGACAACCAAGAACATTACAACATTCATCCCAGGAATAGTGGGGAAACCAACATAGGTCGTTGCATGACCTTGATAATAATATTAAAGGATAGAGACAAAATATTTAGAGCAAGACTATGAAAGTCACCAATAATTAATATTAGCAACACTATGCAGATCAACAACCCTGTTCTCCTTCTATTATCCTTCTGCAGCTGATCCACTTGAACCCAAACAGCTTGTGTACTCGAAACAAGAGCTTCTACCGAAATGCCAACAATGCATTATTAAAAGTTTATCTGCTCCCCCTGAACTTGTGCCAGATGGTCTCTCATCAGACCCATATCAGACTCTCTTTAACCAGAGTCTGTCCCCATTGATTTCCTTCAAACCACCATATACACGACTGTACCTGCATAAACCAATGTATGTACATGGATCTTCCTCATGCAACTCGTGTACAACCACATTTCTCTGAAACAGACAGGTTTCAGCAGCAAGATGATGCATTAACTACCCCCAACTTCTGTTTGAGGTATTCAAATGTCTCCCTGGGCAGTGGTTTGGTGAGAATATCAACAACTTGTTCCTTAGAGGGAACATACTCCAACTTGACCTTTTGTTCAAGCACCTGTTCCTGAAGAAAATGGTATTTGATAGGTATGTGCTTGGTCTTTGAATGCATGACAGGATTCTTTGAAATTCTGATTGCACTTGTATTGTCACAAAAAATGGAAATAGGTGGAGTACAAGTGATTTGAAGATATTGCAATGTTTGCATCATCCAAAGGAGTTGTGTGCAGTAAGATGTAGCAGCTACATACTCTGCTTCAGCTGTAGATAATGTGATGGAACTTTATTTCTTACTGAACCATGATACTAATCTAGGACCCATTAAGAATGCACCACCACTAATGCTTTTCCTGTCATCCACGCTACTTGCCCAATCTGCATCTGTATATGCATGAAGTGTGATATCTGTATCTCTAGGATATCATAAACCATAGTTTTGAGTCCCTTGAAGGTATTTGAAAATTCTCTTGACTAGTTGAAGATGAGTTTCCTTTGGATTTGCCTGAAACCTTCCAACTATCCCTACTGCATGCATAATGTCTGGTCGGGTACCTGTTAGATAGAGTAGACTACCAACCATGGATCTATAGGTAGGTTGATGTACAACTGCTGATTCATCATTTGTGCTGAGACTGCATCCTGTAACCATAAGAGTACATACTGGTTTTGAATCCTCCATCCCATATTTCTTCAAGATCTACTTGAGATACTTGGTTTGTGATAGAAAAATGTCGTTTTTATTTTGTTGGACTTGTAAACCAAGAAAATATGTGAGCTCACCAAGCATGGACATTTCAAACTCCTTTTGCATTACCAAGGCAAAATTTTGACTCATGTCTTCTTCATTGCTGCCAAAGATGATATCATCAACATACACAACAAGTATTAATAACCTTTCATTGTCAACCTTTATATACAGATTGTTGTCTGTTGATCCTTTTTCAAAACCTTGTTGATGAAGGTACTCATCCAACCGAAAATACCAAGCACTTGGAGCTTGTTTAAGACCATAGAGAGCCTTTTTGAGTATGCATACAAGATTTGGATCATTTCCAAGGATGAACCCATTTGGTTGTTCAATGTACACTTCTTCATTCAAGTCTGCATTCAGAAAGGCATATTTTACATCCATCTGAAATACTTTGAACTTTTGAAAGCTAGAGAGAGCAAGGAACATTCTCATAGCCTCAAGTCTAGCCACTGGTGCAAAGGTTTCTTCAAAGTCTATGCCTTCTTGTTGCGCATATCCTTTACACACAAGTCTTTCCTTGTTTCTAACCACATCTCCATTTTCATTTAGCTTGTTTTTGAAAATCCACTTTGTCCCTATGAAATTCTTATCTTTTGGTCTAGGAACCAACTCCCAAGTGTTATTCCTTTCAATCTGCTCAAGTTCTTCATTCATTTCCTTGACCCAACATTCTTCTTTGCATGCTTCTCATACATTTTGTGGTTCGGTGGAGGAGAGCAATGCTAGATAGCTTGAAGCTTCTGAAATAGTTCTCCTTGTTTGTAAACCTGCCTCTTTCTGCCCCAAAATTTGAGATTCTGGATGATTCTTCTGAACATATCTGGATGGAGTCTTTTCTTCTATTATTATTTATTCTTCTGGTGCCTCATGCATTTCTTCATCATGAATCTGATTTGACGTTGAGGGATAGTCCTCATCATCTTCGAAAACTTTAGATCTTTCCTGCCTAGGGTTATTTCCTTCTTCATCAATCACTATGTAAATACTTTCAATAATTTTTCCAAGCCTTTTATTGTAACACTTATATGCTTTGCTATGGGGAGAGTAACCAAGGAGAATGCCTTCATCTGCTCTAGGTTCAAACTTGCCAAGATTTTCATCAGTCCTTTTAATGTAGCATTTGCTTCCAAAAATTTTGAAGTATTTCACCGTGGGAGTCTTACCATACCAAAGTTCATGAGGAGTCTGAGTCCCGTTTACCCGGACATTTGTCTTGTTAAGAATAGTTACTCCAGCAAATGCAGCTTCACCCCAGAAGGTTGCGGGAGTTCCAGATTCATTGAGCATAGCACGAGCCATTTGTTGAACCGTTCTGTTCATCCTTTCCACTACTCCATTTTGCTGAGGTGTCCTTGCAGCAGAAAATTGCCTTCTTATGCCATCTTCTTCACAAAAATCTAAAAATTCATCTGATGTAAATTCTCCTCCTCGATCAGATTTGAGACATTTGATTCGTCGATCTGATTTGTTTTCAACCAAGGCTTTGAATGATTTGAACTTTTAGAAGGCTTAATCTTTATATTTCATGAGTCCTAACCAACACATCCTTGAAAAGTTGTCAATAAACAATATGAAATACTCCTCACCTCAAGGTGACTTCTTCCTAGTTGGACCACATATATCAATATGGACAAGTTCAAGTGGCCTGCTAGCTGATCCTTCCTTCTCAGGGAAATTAGTTCTGGTTTGCTTACCAAACTGACATGATTTGCATATTGTATTGTCTGGAATTCTGATGTCAGGAAGATCACGAACCGCCTGATATTTGCATGCTTTCCTTATCTGAGAGAAGCTAAGATGCCCTAATCTTCTGTGCCATAGTGAGTGTTCATCATTCTTGCTTAGATAGCATTGATGTTGTCCTTCTTTGAATATGTATAAATTATTTGTAGTTCTTGTGCCTTTGATCATTGTTTTTCCTGTATCAAGATCACGGACAGTACATCCATTTAATCGAAATATTACCTCAGTTCCTTGATTGCACATCTGACTGACACTCAATAGATTATGCTTTAAGCCATCAACATACATAACATTTCCAGCTTTGAGCTTTTCTTTCAACTGAACAGAACCTTTTCCTTTTATGAATGGGGGGTGTCGTTTCCAAATGAACCTTCTTTGCCTTTTCTAAGGCACTATATGATTGAAGTTTTTCTTTATCTCATGTCATATGTTTCGAACATCCATTGTCGATATACCATTGATTTTCCTGTCCTTCTGCATATAAGGCTATCCCACATCTTTCTGGTTGCGGTTCTTTCATTCTCCATGTTTTGGCACTTAAGACTTGTTCCTTTTGAGTTGTCTGCTGAAACCTGCTCTTGCATTCAGAATCTTCACGAATGAAGTTGTTATAAATAGAACATTCTATTTCATTTTCAAGAGTAGAAAAGTTATTGTAGGTCCTCTTCATGATCCCAGTCATACTTCTTTGTATTTGAGCTTCTCCAGTCATGATTTTCTTATAGGCAACACATTGAGCTGCTTTGTGACCAAAGTTATGACAAGAGAAATACCGGCCATTGAAGAAACTACTGCGATTATCAAATCTACCAACCAAATGATTGTAGTTTCTATTGACATCCATTCTTGAGGCAAATTGAGAATGTTTTACCTATGGCTGATTGTAGTTTCTGTTCATCCTTAAGGTAGATTACCCCCGATTTACCTGGTAGTCTTTGTTCATTCTTGAGGTAAATTGTCCCTGATTTACCTAGTGCTCTCCATTGAGCCTTTGCTGTCGATTTTCAATTTGTTCACTCCTCCTTGCTGCATCAAGATAACTTTTGGAGGTGGATGCTTGAGATGCTTCTTCATTATATCCCAGACTTGTCTTGATTAGTGGAGAACGCTGCACTTTGATAATCTCATCTAAAGTTTTAGATCCTTTAGTAAATCTGAGATTAAGGGCTTTTGTTTTCTCAATTTCTTTTCTAAGCCCCACAATTTCACATTCTAGCTTATCATTATATTTATCCTTTTCGACAAGTTGGCACGTTAGAGTATCTATAATCATATTCTTCTCCTCTAAATAAACTTTAAGTCTAGAAATTTCTTCATAAAGCCCTTCTTCATTTACAACATCCAAGAAACCATCATCTTCAAAAGCCATCAAAAGTATATCATCATACCTCATTCATCTTCATCATTATTTGACAATCCATCACTGTCTTCATGCGTGTAATAGCTCTTCTTATTCTGCTTTCTGTTCCATCTGACAGGTTCCTTACCTTTGTCTAGTTTATCTTTATGAGGGCATTTTGAAACATAATGACCGACTCTTCCATAAGCAAAGCATTTGAAAGGCAGCTTATCTCTGAATCTTCCAGCCCCCCGTTGAAGGTTCTTGACAAAATTTGATTCTTCCTCTTCTTCTGACATATTTCCTGACTCATAGTAATCTCCTTTGCCTAATGCCTTGAATGCAGCTTCTCTGCTGTCTGATGGTCGTCATTTCCTCATTTTGTAAGCAGTTAGAATTCTGTGCAGCTGTGACATGGTAAGGTTCTATAGATTTTGTTTTTCTTCTATTGCAGAAACTTTTGATTCAAACTTAGAGGACAAAGATCTTAGAACCTTTTCAACCACAACAACCACTTTTATCTCTTCACCCAAGTTTTTCATACAATTAACAATCTCATCTATACATAGGAAATAGTTAGCCACACTTTTATCATTGCGCATTATGAGATTTTCATACTGAATTCTAAGGGTTTGAAGTTTTGCTCGTTTTACATGTTCATCTCCTTCATAGCTCAGAACGATCTTGTCCCATCAAAAATTGGTGGCCTGATCGATGCTTCTATCTTGTAGTTTCTCATGATGATAGATCTTCCTTCAAGTGGTCAAGCTTCTTCTGAAGGACCTGCTCTGATACCAATTGTTGGAAATAATACTGAGAGGGGGGGTGAATCAGTATTATCAAGTCAATTATTTTCCTTTTCACACCCAGATCATATACGCTACTTCAGTCAGAGAAAACCACGTATATACGCAACTACAGTAAAGGAAACCTATGTATAACTTACAGACTTGTAATTTAATTAATCTTCAGATTTTGATTTTAAATCTGTGTGTCAGAACCATAGAAACAATAACCAAGAATAGGAAAAATGCAGATAGTCACACACAAGAACACACTATATAAGGTGGAAACCCAATATGGGTGAAAACCACCTGCTACAATATGTCTCTATCTTTTTCAATTAGAAACTTTTTTTTACAGTGATTCAGTACTGGTGCAGTCCTTTACCAATATGCAGGCTGCAACCTGCAGAGAGCTACAACCCTTTCTCGTTCTTTAGCTTCTCCTAGAAGGGAGCTACAACCCCCTTAGCTCTTGCACTAGCCAAGATACTAGTACGTAGGTGCTGGCCTATAGAAGGCTACAACCTTCTCTTTCTTCCAGGGACCACATTTCATAAATTTTTAGACTGGATCCATGAACATCAATCAAACATCAAGAATTTCTGCAACAAACAATCTCCTTTTCACCAATTAAAACTGAATCAAATAGACACTTCTCTGACAACTGTATCCAGAACATAGTTACAGAGTAACCACACACCAAATTCTGAACCCAGAACACTGCAATAATAAGCAGAAGTAGCTAGAACACAATTCAAGAGACGTACGCTACTTCAATAACCAGAAACTTGCATGCATACGCTTCTGTGTTTGGACCAACCTGCGTATACTCTCTTTTTACTTACAGAACTAGCGTGTATACGTGTCTTCATTTCACTGAACCTGCGTATAGATCTATAAAGGATAACTCACTCTTTCAAATACTCAGACATTAGTTAACCCAGATTACCAGATTTATAGATCAAGCATGCGCCACATATAACAGATTAAAATCATAGAGAGATACTATTATTCAAGCCTTAAGATTATGACCCATCAATAGAACTTATTCTTCTCCTTGCGCTCAGGTTCCTCCTTCATTCAGATCCAGATTTGCACCATAACTCAATCACCAGTATTACAGATCTAGCACTTTATCATATATTCAATAATGTAGATGATCCTTTGCCAAATAAGCTCCTTCCTCTTTTATAGTCTTAGGCCTTTCATAAGACCATGGTCCAAAACCATAACAAAACAATACCGTGGACCCAATACTTGGGATCAACACTTCTGACGAGATACCATGGCCCAAAACCACAGGTTCAATTACCAAGGACTAAATTTCGCGGACCAAAAGTAAGTTCTCCAACATGTACGTGCTTTTTCTTGTGTGAAAATGCGTGTATACGCATACACACCTTTGTAACATCTAACCCGCGTGTATACACGTCTTTGTCTAGGTGAACCTGCGTATATATATTTTCCTTCATTCTGAGAACCTGAACAGAGATGTTTCACCAGAGTGAGTTGCCATCAAGGACAACACCTATGCCACACCAGTGCCATAGCGCCAACCTGTGTCATAATGCCAACAAACTATGGTGGCCCATGGTGCACAAGGATTCCAAAGAATATTGTAGTACTTCTGATGCCTGCCAGAGGACTGGGAGACCATCGAGAAGGGATGAATTGCCACTAAATCCATGAGTCACCTTGAAGCCTTTTGATAAGTGGGTGATTAAATTTGTTGGGCTAATCAATCCACTAGGAAAGAAGATTGGTTCATAATACATTATTACCATGATGAATTATTTGACCAAATGGGCTAAAGCACAACCAATAATGGATTGCAACGCCGACACTGCTGCGCAATTCATCTTTGAATATATCTTGTCAAGATTTGGGTGTCCAAAGATCCTGATGAGCAATCGAGGATCACACTTCCTAAACAACACTATTGAAGCATTGACAAATGAATTTTAGGTACCTCATCAGAAGAACATGCCTTATCATCCTCATGAGAATGACACGGTCAAGGCTTTCAACAAATTTTTGGGGAACGCTTTGACTAAAATATGCAATGTGAACAAAAACGATCAGTGTGTGCACATACCAACAATTTTATGGGCATACAAGACTACCTACAAGAAGTTGACAGGACATACTCTGATTGTTTTATGGATAGGAAGCCACAATGACTATGGAATACATAGTACCAAGTTTTAGAATCATCATAGTCATGGACATGGCGGACAACGACATTATGGAGGATATATTGGAACAACTGATCACACTCGAGGAAGATTGTTTTATTGCAGGATTTCACCAAAAAGTGTAGAAAGCTAGGGAAAAGGCCTGGCATGACCAACATATTAAGTAGAAAAATTTCAAGAATGGAGGCTTGGCTCTGTTGTACGATAGTAAGTTCTCAAGGTTCCTAGGAAAATTCAAAATGCATTGGTTAGGACCATACATTGTCAAGGATATCTCAGATGGTGGCGCAGTTCAGCTTGTGAAGCGGAATAGAGAATTATTTCCTGGGCAAGTAAATGGTAGTACGTTGAGAATATGCAAGGATGATTCCATCCCTGGGACTGCACAATGACTATTTGAATGAAGACAACTCTTAGTGCTACAGGTAGTTGGAAGGAAGCATGAAACTTTAAACTACTCTGCCAAAGAAGGACTTTGTCGAGGAGGAAGTGCTGCACGATATTTAGATGGATGGTACAGATGGAGGAAGTTGTGATGAAGAAGGAGTAACCACATTGCAGGGAAGGGTATGATGTAGTTCATCTAGAATATGACCGTTGGGGTTGTTGCAGTTGATTTGACAAGGAAATTTCCATTAAAAGGAGTGGGGGGAACACATTTAATGGGCATATTTAGGTAAATCTGCCACCAAATTCGTATTTAGGAAATGGATCTGAAGGAGATCATGGAATTTGAAATTAAAAAAAGGCTATAAATATGAAAAACCACTCCACATTCGAACACTTCGCTCACTGAGATTTAAACTGGTGATTTTTCACTTAAGTGTGAGCCCAACATTCTGTTACATGTATGGTAAGAATTGGGAGGAGATTGAACAAGAATTTCTTAGATGAGGGCCAAGATTCCTCATGACTGCTACATCACCAAAGCATGTCACCAGGCCAAGAATTTTTGGATGACTACTGGGAGGCAAAAGAAGAGGGAAAGAAATTCCACTATGTGTGGTTATTTCTCTTGATAATATTGACATCATGGAGAATGCTAGAGGAGTCACAATTCCCCACTGTGGACCCTGACTTCTGCGAGGCTATGAGGTATGCCTCATTGTGGGATTCCAAGGAGCGAACTCATGTTACAAAGAAAAAAATGTTATGAGTCTTGTTTGAAATAGATTTTTACACTGTGATCAGCCAGAGGCCGAGGCTATCACTAGTTTTGTTTGAACAATACAGAGAGATTGCAGACTCCAAGGCATATTTTCACCATGTATAGATCTGCACCAGGAAGGACCTAGAGGAGGTTTGGTACGAGCTACAATACTTGGTCATTGATGATGACATCACGCAAGTGGTGAGAAAATGGCCAAGTGATTGGGTAACCCCACGTATGGAATGGGAAGAGAAAGAACCATCAGGCACTAGTCGAGAAACAAAAGGTATTTCAGGTGCGGGGAAGAAGAATCATCCAACCAACAAGGGAAAAAAAAAGGTGACTAAGAAAGTCACAATCGATCTAGAGAAGGAAACTGTGCCAGAGATAGAGTGTGAAGCTAAGTAGGAGTAATAGGCCATTGAAGGTGGTGATCTGGGTGGTGAAGACCCTTTTGTTGACACTAAGGAGGTAGATTCCAAATCCATAGTTATAAGGTGGAAATAAAATGTTGGAGGCGCGTGGAAGAAGTGCAATTTGAAAAATTATGTTGGCATAGAACCGATGGTCCTCACTGAGGGGATATAGACGAGATTAGAGACACAGTCCGAGCTATGATAGAGGACATTTGGGGGAACATTGAAGACCAATATAAAATATTTTTGATAGAGGTCCAACGAGGCCTTAAGAAGGTGCAGGTTCAAGTGAGTGTGGTTCAAGCGAGCGTGACACCATCAAGGAAAGCTACAGTAATCACATCTGAGCTCCAGGTTGTGAAACTACCTGGTGCTGCTCTACATTTTGAGACTGCTGAGGATCAGGAGCCCGCGTAGCACTGGAAAAATATGAGTATCAATCTTGTGATGCTCCCCATTCAGACCTTGCATGAGTTACATTAGGGAGTCACTAATGAACTAAAGATATGGGAGAAGCACACTCTATTGGTAATTAAAGATGTCAAAAATAACAAATGACAAATGTTCAAGGACAAGAATCAGGCCATCAAGGATCATGATGAGGTAGCTACACACATGCAGCAGCTAGAAGAGACCATCACCAAATCTTGTAGCGAACTACGAGAGCTCCAGATCCAGAAAGAGGCAACACTTGAAGAGAAGCTTTAGAAGCTTGTGGTAGCAGTAAAAGAATCAAAGGCAAAAGTCGACAAAGTAAAATTCGAGTTGGAAATGTAGATTGCAGAGTTGCAAATGAGGGTGTAATCGAAAACTCCACTAGAGGTTCGCGAGCAGCGCGAAGAAAATATCAAAGATTCTGTGGAGAATATAGCTACTACAATCAAGTACTATAACCAGATCTTCAAAGACACTATGGAGATATGGGCCATGTTGCAGGAGGACCCACATGTACTGAATATAAAGTGAGAGATCTGTGACAAGCAACAATAGTTTGATGAAATCAATGTGATGGTGCAGAACCTAGGACTTGCGCAATGATTTACTCTCTCCAGGAGAGAAAGTTTTTGTAGGGATAGATCGATGAGCTATGATGAACGGAGTAGATCATTTCAGCATGGACGCAACCATGGACCAATGAATCCATTGAGCTCTCACAAAGAGTGGAGATAAAGTTGAAGATCATAAGGCATATGTGTTAGCGCTTGAAATTTCACCTCAGGTTGAGAAAGGTAAACCTCAAGGCAACATCAAACCACTTAGCCTCGTAGCTAGCCCTACGGGGCAGGAGAGGGCTCTCTCCGGTCTATCTTGATAAAGATCTTCAATGGGCGAGATAACCAATAGGGTAACACTGATTTTAGGCTAGTAAACTGATCAAAGGGTTGATTTGGGATTTTTAGGGTTTTTGGTGGCAAATTGAGGAGGTGGCAATTTTGGGTGTGGGGATTGGACACAGTTTCTGCAGGGGGTTCTTTGGGGCGAGGTAGGAGACAGTATTGATGCCTTTCATTGAGGTGGATGATTAAGAATGACAGATGAGGAGTTAAGGAGAGCAAACAATAACTTTGAATTCTCCTTAAATAGTAGAAAACATTGAAATTAAACAAACTTAAAAGCAGAGCATGACAGTCATGAGTTCTACTTTAACACTTCATTTGCTTAATGTGCAGAAGGAAAAGAAAGGAAATGATTCAAATAACACACTTACAAGTACATATAGAAACACACCATCAATACATGTAACCACAAGAATCCCAAAGAGGACTGCAAAACCCTAGTCTTCCTTAGCCAAAAATTGCAGAGATACAGTGAATAATACAATGATAGCTTCTCCCTCAAGAGTCCAACCCTAAAAATGAGCAAGAGAGTACATAATATAGATCATCTAACATCTTTCCCTGCATCTAGGGGTCGAGCTCACTATCCTAGGAGCTGTTTCAACCACTTCTAAACTAAGCACTAAAAACTAGGCAGTCAAAACAACTTGCCTCTATAAGCTAGGAAACCAATTCATTCATTTAATTTTCACCTATTTCATGAATGAATCTTCTAGAAGAGATATATAAGTGTAAAAGTGTCGTAAAATTACATTATTTACATCAAGGAGGATGACAATCCACTCCAAAAAGTCAAACATGGTCAAAACTGCGTTTTGCTGAGCTGTACACTGAAATTTTGAGAAATTTGCCTGATAGGTCGCGTGCCTTTGAGGGCACGTTTGGGGCACTTCCAGGTGTCCAAATGGGGCAAGAGTAGGCTTTTTGGAAATTTCTATGAGTCTACTTTCCAACCCAACTGGAATTTCTAAATTTGGTGGTCATTTGCCCCTCCAAAATTGCAATCTCCCAAGACTGCTTTTTGTGTCTCAAAAATGTGGCAGAAAGTCATTTTTTGCTTGTTTTTTGACTTTCTGGAGGCCCAAAACTTCATAAAATCTCTTGGAAATGGATGAGCATGTGTAAAGTTTCATGACAAATATGGAAATGCCGATTTTTTGCAAAATAGAGTTGCCAAGTGAAAGGGTCGCGCGGGGGGTGAGACCCGTTAAAAGGGCAAAACCTGTAAATTGCCTGAAAAAACCAAAATTGACCCAAAACGCTCAAAATTTCTTGGGATTTGTGCTGTGACTGAGCTATTTAGTGCCTTGCTCCTTCAAGGAAGCCTCGGCCAAGATGTGGAGGGGATCGGGACTTTTTCTCCTTTTTTGTGCCTTGGCCAACTGCCTTTGGAGCACCTTCATCTTCGCCTTGCACACGTGCATCCGCGCCCAATAATGGTTCTTCATGTTTCTCAACAATTTCTTATCTTGGTTTGCCTTCGCCAACAGCCTCTCCAAGTGAGCATTGAGCTGGATAAGCATGGACTCTCGCTCAACGGGCAATAGATCACCGGGTCTTCTTCTATTCAAGATGCGGTCTCCACGAATCCTCCACAACTCATCAAGAGCTTGCTCATCCTCCAACTGTTTGTTGCGTTGCTCTAGATATGAGATTGTCCATTGTGCCCCCTCTAATCTCCTCTGCAATGCATCATTTTCAGCTCTAAGGTGTTGAATGATCTCCTTTGACTCTTGGCTAGGAGAACTGACATCGAGATCAACAAGCTCTATATCTGGAACACCTGATGGCCCCTCATCAATCCTGGGCTGTTTGCCCCTCTTTGATACCTGTGCTACTGTCGGAGACGAGGCCCCTTCCACGTGGTGTGGAGATAACACTCGTGGTGCTGATGAAGAAGGCGAGACCCCTTCCACCTGCTGTGGAGAAAGTACTCGCCTAGCTGCTGCAAATAAGGCCCTTTGGCCTCTCTGATAAGTGACCAATGGAGGAGAGCTGACATATCTGGTCTCAGGGATATCATGCTACTGTGATGGTCCTCCTTCCTCATGAAAAATCTCCGGATGTGGTGGTGGTGCTGTAAAGAACTCACGAGAGATGAACTCCTCCCATGAGATGCCCTGCTGAGCCAACTGATGTAAGACCACAAGCTGAATCAAACCATAATGGTAGAGGCTCCTATACTGCTGTGCTGAGCTCTTCCACTGCATCACGGGCACCATCCTCTCAATATTTTGGCAGAAGAAAACAAAGATGTTCATCATCCGTACCCGTGTGAAATGCATCAATAGGCGAATATGGTACGAATATACCTGTGAAATCTGCCCTCACAGGTAAAATAGAGCATGATAAGCCTCATCATGGGAGCATACTCACTCCTGAGAAATCTGAAGGGAAACACACCTGTCAAGTGTCTCATGAATGCGGGTCTAACGAAAGGCTCAAACTGAACACTGTCCAACACCTTGCGCTTATTCCATACCTCTCCGACATTAGGTATCCCTGTGGCCTGTGGAATCACCTCGGGTGTCAATGTAAAGTCCACCCCGACAAGGTTGACATGTCCATCATGCAAATGTAAAACAAATAGGCGAGCCAAGTCTCTGTGATGCTGAATCCGAGAGATCCTCTCGCAAAACTCATAACAAGACATATACCGGAAACATGAGACTGCCATAGGACAAGCCTGTAAATCTGTCAAAGAAGTGGGCTCCTCTCTCCTATGATGACCACCCTTTCCACCCTTATGAGGCCTCCTCTGTACCTCAAACTCTGAAGCTGATGCCTAGTCATCACTTTGCTCGTAATTGGTTTCGGTTTCTGACATTGTTTAAGGCGTAAAGTGGCTGAAATGTGCTGCTGTTTCTGCTTGGTAAAATGCTAATTAAAATGCTGTTTCAAGGGGACAAGGAGCACGAGGGGAATGTTAGGGGAGGGACACTTTAAAGGGAAAATGTGAATAAATATATAAAACAGGGATTTTGGGAAAAATCATTGCAAAATCATTGCATATACACCATTATACAAACTTATTAACATGGATATTATTAGAGGTAGGGTTAAGGTTTGATTTTTACTTGTTAGGGAAGAGGGGTAGGGTTTAGGGCTTTTCACTAATTTTGCAAGGGAAATTTACATGGAATGTCAAGGAAAAAGAAATGGGAATGGGGAAAAAATGATTACAAGGGAATACCTTAAAACAGCATAAAACCCTAGCCACTTTTACAATTTCAAACTACAGCAACATGGAGCTTTTCTCTTGCACATGGAGATCTTTGAAAATGTACTCATGATTTCTTTTAACCATAACAAGCAACAAATTTTTAAGCTTGAGGGCCTACCTCACACAATCCGGCGATTTTGTGGCTCCTTGGTGAAATTTGTAGGCGGTTTTATAAGGAGGGCGCTGACGGGTCGCGCGCCACTGATGGGTTGCGCCCGTTATCCTGAAATTGACTAATTTGATGCTTTTGCTCGATACTTTTTGCAGGGATAACATCTGAGGGATCTTAGCAAGTGAGCGAGGGTTACATGCTATCCTTTGAAGCCTTTTGAAATTTTACCATTTTTTACAAAATTTTGAAAAATGACCTTGGCTTTAAAAACAGGGTTTTTAAATCCAAGGTGAAATTTAACTGTACAAGATAGAATCTTTCGAAGAAATACTTTGAAAATCATCCCTCTGGCTTGCTGGGCACTTATTGACCTTCAGAGACATGACCTTGAAGACAATCTTGACCAAAACCCTAGACCTAGAATTTGACTTCAAGACAAGACAAGTAAGCTTGAAAGAGTCTAAGGACTGAAACAACCTTGATCCAGCAATGCCAAGAGGGGGACAAAGGCACCAGCTCCTCCATCAGGGTTATGGCATGCCTAATGGAATGCAAAAATGATACTGATGAGACACCTACTTATGCAAATGCAAAGAGTTTTGATCGCTGATGGAGGGCTACTAGACCGACTCTAACAAGATGCAAAGAACCATTTGTCTGGCGACAATAGGGTCGATGACAGACAAGTTGGTAGAGGAAGTACGATATGCTACCATGTAGTGCGCAAAGACACTTCAACCTTTGTAGGATGCATACAGTGGTCTCAAAGCAAAGATTTAGGACATACCAGTTGAGTGACTTGTGACAAGTCACATCTTTGTGTTGGGGGCCTGTTGGGTAGGATCCCCCTTGGTCAAAGTTTTTTCAAATTTTGGTAAATATCCCACATTTTGAGGAGCGGAACGTGCTTCACGAAATATTTTAGGAGTAATAGGGGATTTATGGTGGGTCAAAGCTCCTTATTTTGTAAAAAGATGGGATCAATTTGTATGTTTTGAGCTCTGCCCATGGTTTTTAGACCATGGTATTGTAAGAGAAAAAGATATATAAAGGTTTGTGTTAGTAAGTGAAAGGTCATTCAAATAGTCAATGATGGATATGTTTTGATATTTTTGGGTCTATAATTGTCACATATTTCCATGTTAGAGCGAAGGGGAAGGCTCCTGTAGCTGTGTTTGCAAAGACCTTGGTAAGTTTGCAACTGTGTGTGCAGGCCCTTGCAACTGTGCGCAGGGTAAAAAGGATTGTAATTGTGAAGATATGAAGATAATAAAGAAGATTTTGAAGGCATACTGGTGTACTTACATTCTGTACTTTTCTTTATGAAATTATTGTTTACTTTTCTTCTGTGCAAAAAAGATAAGATTAAAATTAATATATGAATGTTGTTATAGTTAATTACACTTAAGGTCTAGTGATTTATGCATAGTAGATAGAGTTTTAGATTTGCGAAGTGGTATTTTTGTACGACTAGATCGTATTTGGTATAATAGTAAGTAACACATAGCGTATTGATAGATATGAAGGTGAGTTAGAATAAGTCAAGAGCCACACTCCATAATCCTTTTGGATGCAGAAGCTTGGTTCTAGCATCCCCTAATATTGCCTAGAGTGAGATTGTGGTTTGTGCGAACAGATTGTTGCTGAAAGGGTCGGTGATAAAGGGTTCTATTGGTTAGTGCAACTAACTTTGAACCTGGGTATGAGCCCCTCAAGCCAACATGCCTTAGGATATAGGTAACAAGGAGAATGTTGCACCACCTAAGAGGTTCAATGCATCAGATAGAGGACAGAGACACTAATATGAGGAACAAAATAAGGAGCCCTTGTGGTGTTGGACTTATGGAGGAGATAATCACAGGAGAGACTGTCCATAGTAGCAGAGTGGTAGGTCTAATATATACAATGCGTAGGAGGCACATATTGTTGGAGATATTGGTGAGAGTATTCCATGTATCTATGCAACATTGCATAACAAATAGGTAGAGCATCAAGCATCTATCATTGAAATGGATGGTAAGCTTTGTGATCAAGTTATTTCTATTTTGATTGACCCTAGATCTAATTATAGCTATGTTAGTCCTGGCTTGGTGGATAAGTGTGGTTTGAGTAATTAATTTCATGTCGAGTCTTGGTTAGTGCAGTTGGCTACATGTACGAAGAAGCGAGTTCATCATTGGGTAAGATCTTGTGCATTTGACTTGAATAGTATGCCTGCCACAACACATTTGAATGTATTACCATTGGGTTCATACAGTATGTTGTTGGGCATGGGCTGGTTGTATCTTCATAGAACCAAGATGGATTGTTGTGATAAATTCATTGAGTGTGTTGATGACAATGGGGAACCAAGAATATTATAGGGTAAGAAGAGAGCTACATCAGTTAGGATGCTGACAACTATGCAAGAAAAGTGTAGCTGCAGAAAAGGGTGTAATTTTTTCGTAGTACACATTTCTAGTGATAAGGGTAAGGAAGTTGAGGATATGGATGTGTTCAGCAGGTACCCATTTTTACAACAGTTCAAGGATGTATTTCCTAAGGACATTATAGAGTTTCCACCTCATTAAGAGGTAGAATTTTCTATTGAGTTAGTGCTAGGGGCAACTCCAGCATAAAAAGAACCTTATAGGATGAGCAAACTTGAGTTGGTTGAGTTAAATTTACAATTGAAGGAAATGTTGGACAAGGGGTACATTAGGCCAAGTGTATCATCATGGGGTGAACCAATATTGTTTGTGAAGAAGAAAGATGGAACACTCATATTATACTTTGACTACAAGCAGTTGAACAAAGTGACCAACAAGAATAGGTATTTGTTACTGAGGGTTGATGACTTGTTCGATAAGCTCAAGCGAGCATTGGTGTTCTAGTAGATTTATCTAAGATCCAGATATCATCAGGTACACATCAAAAAGGAGGAAATTTTCAAGACTGCATTCAGGACCAAGTGTAGGCATTATGAGTTTATCGTTGTTCCATTTGGCTTAACTAATGCTCCAACTACATTTATGATTTTTATGAATAGTGTGTTGCATCCATATTTGGATAATTTTGTTATTGTGTTCATTGATGATTTACTGGTATGTTCTAAAAATGAGGAAGAGCATGCAGAACATTTAGAAGCAGCGTTGAGGTTGTTGAGAGAGAATCTGTTGTATGCTAAGCTCAACAAGTGTAGTTTCTTTCAAAATGAGGTACACTACTTGGGACATGTTGTCTCCAAGGAGGGAATTGCAGTAGATATAGAGAAGATAAGAGCCATCATGGACTGGGTAGCTCCTAAGAATGTAGATGAGGTGAGATATTTCATGGGTTTGGCAAGCTACTAGATGAGGTTCATAAGGAACTTCTCATAGATTGCTTATCCTATCACATCATTGCAAAGGAAAGGTAAGAAGTTCGAATGGATTGAGAAGTGTGAGGCTAGCTTTGAGAAACTTAAGCAGTTGTTGACACATGCACCAGTGATACAGATTGAAAATCTAGACAAAGAAGTTGTAGTGTGCACAGATGCATGCAAGAGAGGAGTTGGTGGAGTCCTTATGCATGATGGACAAGTGGTATGTTATGAGTCCTGGAAACTAAATGAGCATGAGGATAAATATCCCACACATGATTTGGAGTTACCAGTGATCATACATGCATTGAATATTTGGAGACACTATCTTCTTGGCAGGAAATTTGTACTTATGAGTGATCATATTGGATTGAGGTATTTTTTGGACTAGCCAAATCTAAATGTCGGGAAAGCTAGATGGTTGGCCACAATTAGTGAGTTTGATTTTGAGATCCGATATATCAAAGGTAAAGAGAAAAAAGTGGTCATTGATCTTAGCAGGTGGATATAGGTAAATCACTTACCATCTATGAGCTCCTAGGGGACAGATTTATAGGATAGGATCTTGCAGGCAAGTTAGAAAGATGTTAAATATATGGATATTGTGAACATGTTGCAACAGAGCACAGGTACATGTACAAGTGATAATACAGGTACATGTATAGGTGATGGTACAGGTACAAGTGTAGGTGCATAGGATATGGATTATTGCCTTACAACAGATAGATTGGTCAAGTTATGAGAGAGGATATATGTGCCGAATAGCAGTGAGCTCAAGAAGGTGATCTTGAGGGAGTTTCATGCGAAATTGTATTCGGGTCACCTAGGGTATTAAAACACACTGACAACAGTAAAGAAATTTTATTCTTGGCCGAATTTGAAGAGGGATGTAGCAGATTTTGTGGCTAGATGTTTTGATTGTCAATGAGTGAAAGAAGAATGTAAGAATCCAGGTGGATTGGTATAGCCGATCGCGATTCCAGAGTGGAAATGGGAATTCATTTCCATGGACTCCATTACAAGTTTTCCGAAGACATTGAGACAACATGATTCCATCATGGTCATTGTGGAAAGATTGACAAAGGTTACACATTTCATTCTAGTCAAGTCTACATTCTAAGCTAGCTATGTAGCACAGGTATTCATCAGAGATGTGGTCAGACTGCATGGTGTTACGAATAATATTGTGTCAGACAGGGATGCAAAGTTCACTTCCAAGTTTTGGAAGGAATTATTTGCAGGTTTGGGAATAGAGTTGGCCTTTAGTATGGATTATCATCCACAGATAGATGGAAAAATAGATAGGATCAATTGGATATTGGAGGACATGTTGAGGATGTACGTAATGCATCAACAATGGAAATGGGAAGAGTATTTTCCCTTGGTAGAGTTCACGTACAACAATGGGTCTCATGAATCATTGAGAATAAGTATTTTTGAGGCATTGTATGGATGAAGTTGTAACACTCACATTAGTTGGAGTGATCTGGTTAGCAAGGTGTTGATTGGACTAGATATGTTGGCAAACATGGAATAGGAAATGTTGGTTATAAATAGGAATCTAAAGGAAACACATGATAGGTAGAGGATTTATACAAATTGGAATAAGTTTCTCAAGGAGTTCTAGGTTGGGGAGTAGGTGCACTTGTTCATCAAATTGAAGAAGAGCTCCTTGCGGATTGGATCATGTGCCAAGTTGGCACCATGGTTTGGTGGACCCTTCAGTATCATTGAGAGGATTGGGCCAGTAGCCTATCGACTTGCATTGCCTCTAACAGAGAAATTCCATGATGCATTCCATGTATCTTTACTTAAGAAGTATGTTAAGGATGGTGATCATGTGATTGACTGGTCTATATTGCAGGTGGAACTAGATGGAGAATTATAGCTAGAGCCTCAGTGTATATTGCAGAGAAAAGTGTTCATGCTCTGGAAGTGAGCAATCGGGCAAGTTAAGGAACCATGGAAGCACTTTGGGCCCGATGAAGTTACATGGGAGATGGTGGTTTAGATGCAGGCTATGCATCCTTCCTTGTTTTCCGATTGGGGCAAAGAAATTTTGGCTTGGTGTTATGGTGGTTTTGAGGGTTTGGTGGGCCTAATTATGGCTTGCTTCCATAGAGTTCTAGTGGGGAACTCAACTTGGTGATAGTCAGTGAGTTTTGGTTGAGACTCTGGAAACGACCATGTTAGGGTCCAACCCTAACCCCTTTAATTATGTAATAAGCCCAAGGGGCCTCTTTAGAGTCATAGTTAGTTAGTTGAGTGAATAAAGTCTATAAGCGGTTATCCACATTAATAATAATTGTAAGTGGTTGACTTGCATTATAGAAAAGGGACTACAATTAGTATAAACCGGCCATAATTAATAAACCCATATTATGCAAGGGATCAATAGTAGTTAGGGTTTTGGATGTCATAAATCTATAAATAGTCTTAGATAGCAGGGGAAGAATCATCAAGTTTTATTATAATTGAGCTCTTCTATGTTGAAGGTTGCCCCCTCGAAGAGGAAAGTGAACATTCTACATTGCTTTTGAATAAAAAAGTATATTTGAAGCTTGTCTCAATTCATGTGATATTTCTATGTTTCTCGAAATGTTGTTTCATATTTATGGAATTATTTTATTCTCACAGGTCAAGTGCATAAAAAGTGGTAGCAGATCACTTTCTAGAACCAACACTACCTTCAATTTCAATGGATTTTTTTTTAGGTTAGAGATGTGTTCCGACATCTTTAAACCACATGATCTGTCATTGGGTGCATAAACTTATGGATTTTGGGAGCCATGCATGTGAGAAACACAAGAGGTGGTCACACTTATTGAAATCCCTTGTAACCATTGTGGGTGCCCCTTTGAGTAGTAGTGAATTAGATAGAACCGCGCACATAATGCACTTCCATATACCCTTGGGTATATCAGAAGCCCCCCTAGGTAACCTAAAACCTAACCTTAGATAAGTCATCGATTGTATTGCTACTACAATACCCTGAGAACAACACTCAAGGAGATTACTCACATGTACAACAAGGTAGTCAAGTAGTATGACTAAGGGTACGATCAATCCTCCTTAGTTAGTGCTCTAAAAGATTGGGCCAAGTACTACTATTGGACCCTTGTGTATATCTCAATTTGTAGCACCCAATACTCCTTTGTGACCATAATTCCCTTAGCTATATGAAGATTGCCCCCTAGCTTTTCATCTAGAGTAGATCCAATAGGGTTTGACTTCCATTGTATAGATCAGATCCAATGGTTGGGCTTTTCCCGCCATCGTACATATTAGATTCAACAATTGGGGTTTCCACAGTGTAGATTAGACTCTTTATGCAGTGATGGTTTTGGCTACCAAAGTCTAGTTCAAATTTTCTTATCACATTTTGTAGTACCGATACTTTGGGATTTCTGCTACTACAATCTAACCCCGATTTTCACATGATATTTGGCAGTATCAAACATTTTGGATTTCGTCCACCACAACATTGATCAATTTGGAGTTAAAATATTTTTGGAGTATTAAAAAAAAATGTCTAAGGCCATCAGGATGCATGCAAGAGGCCTAGCCCATAAGATTTGGAACGACGACCTAATTGTAGTGGTAACATTCACCTATAACCCCCCCAATTTTCACACAGTCCTAAATTTTTCATGATGCAACTTCAAATGACCCACATCAGTAGACTCCTGAGCTCACCCTCTTTCCAGCTTTACTACTCTTAAGTAAGCTCAAAATTTGACTAGGGCTAGTGTATGGATGGTACCAAGTCTTAAGCTATGGCTATGGAGAAAGTCAACGCCCTGTAAAAAAAATTCAATGACTTCCATGTGCCCTTTAATGATAAAATTAAAGCAACAATATTGGAAGCCCTGAGACAGTCTCACAAACCCATGTGGGAATAACACAATGTTGATGCATGTGTAGAAGGAGAATCCAACAATGACATTCATTTCCATGGTGGTCACTAATATTTGATCCACAATACACCCAAGCTGGACATGTAAAAATTTGAAGGCTCTAACCCAACTGTATGGGTGGCACAAATGAAAATATATTTCCAGCTTAATAATATATGGGATTATGAAACTAAACTACATGTGGGAGCTCTTTACTTGGACCAATAGTGATGGAAGTGGCATCGTAAATGCTATTAAGGGAGCCCAACTTGGCACATGGTCTCAAAAGACATTTGTGACCACTTTAATCAAGCATCTCACTTTCTAGGTTGTCTCACTAAGCTTAGGAAAATGAGTAAAGTATAAGACTAAATTACAACCATTGAGAAATTATCCATATAGCTTGAAGGACTAGGATATGCCTTTTACTTTGAATGTTTCATCAGTGGCCTAAAAGAATCCATCGAAGCCCATGTTTGAATGTATCACCCAACTACTTCATTGGAAGCATGCCACAAGGCCTTAGATGTAGAAGTCACTTTAAATGCCCAATCCAATCATCCAAATTTTGTCGCATTGGCACATCTCACCCCAACTACAAGCCCCATCCAAAAACTAAAGGTTCAAAAGGTGTCGCCGATAGAAATGGATGAAAGAACGAAATAAAGACTCTACTACTACTGTGATGAAAAATTCTCCCTGGGACATAAATGCAAGGAACCAAAATTCTTTTAAGTTGATTCTACTGAAAACAACTCTATTGACGAAGCTCCATCCACTAAAGTGCTTAAGGAGGAAGAGGGTTAATGCCAAACAACCCTAGATAATGATCCTACAAGTGCTCCAGATGAGATAGTTATCTCACTCCATGCCTTGGCTAGAATTTCTTCTCTCCAGACTCTCAAAAACCAAGGTTTTATTAAACATCAACTAGTAGTGGTGTTGATTAATAGTGGCAACATGCATAACTTTGTCCATAAGAGATCCATTCATTGTTTTGTTAGGGTAGTCTCTAATTTAAAATTTCTTATCACTGATCGGGGGACCATGAAATGTGAAGGACGTTATGAAAATATTAATCTTTAGATGGGGGATTATCACCTCAAAACCCACATGTTTTCCATCGAAATGGGTGGTTTTGACATTATCCTTGGTGTTGAATGGCTTTGCACACTCGACCCTATCATGATGGAATTCTAGGATTTATATATGATCTTTAAGCAGAACGACCACACTCATACACTGAGGGGACTCCACACAGGTGCTCCTAATATCATCAACTCACACTGAATGGAGAAAATTTTAAGAAAGGGCCATCATGTGATAGTAGAACAATTTAATGCCATCCATGCCATTGAATACAATCCTCCTAACATTCATCCCAATATGAAATAGGTACCATATTTCCACCAGCAGGTCTTTGACAAACCTAAGAAGCTCCCACCCTCTAGGGGTGAACATGATCATATCATCCCTTTGCTCCTGGGTACCCAACCACCAAATGTCCTCCCCTATTGATATCCTTTTGCACAAAATAATGAAATTAAAAAAATCATCAAGGAAGTCCTTGAAGCTGATTTTATTCATCCCAACACCAACCCTTATGCATCTCCAGTGTTAATGGTTCTAAAGAAATATTTTGAATGGCATATGTTGCCAGACTTTAGGGCCCTTAACAAGCTCACTATCAAGGACAAATTTCCTATCCCAGTAGTCGATGATCTACTTGATGAGCTGCATGGTGCCAATTTTTTTACCAAGCTAGACCTTCACTCGAGCTATCACCAAATACAAATGAAGGAAGTTGAAACTCCCAAGATAAACTTTCAAAATCATGAAGGCCGTTATGAATTCCTAGTCTTTCCATTTGGTTTCTGTAATGCCCCATCCACTTTTCAGAGCCTCATGAACCACCTTTTGAGCCATATCTCATAAAATTTTTCCTAGTCTTTTTTGATGACATTCTCATATACAACATAACATGGGAGAAATACCTTCAACATTTTGAACATGTATTACAAATTCTCAAATATAATAAACTATTTGTAAAATTATCCAAGTGTTCCTTTGGCATGGAACAAGTAGAGTATTTGGGACACATTATGGGTCGTGAAGGAGTGAGGGTTGATTCAAAAAATATTTAGGAATGCAAGATTAGCACCAACCAAAAACCTTGAAGAGTTTGAGGGGATTCTTGGGTCTCATGAGATGCTATCACATGTTTTTCAATAATTATGGATGCATTTCTCGAACCCTCACTAATCCTCTCAAGAAAAATTCATTTCTCTGGAATGAAATAGCTCAAAGGCCTTCATCGCTCTCAAACATGCCGTGTTATCCACTATAGTATTAGCCCTAATGTACCTTAGAAAACCTACAATATTACTGCAAGAAGGTAGACCATTAGCTTTCACCCATCAACAACTCAATGGCAAGAATCTGGGTCAATCTACATAGGAGAAATAAATGATGGTTGTCTTACATGAAAAAGAAACTTGGTGACCATCCTTATTGGGGCATCATTTCAAAATTCACATTAGCCATCATAGCCTAAAATATATCCTAGAGAAACATCTATCGTCGCCAAAAAAAAATAAATGGCTCACAAAAATGCTTGGATATGATTATGATATAATTTACGATAACTACCGTGACAATTCCATGGTTGATGCCTTATCGTGCCAATTTGAGGATGTGGGCACCCTTTTATCCCTCTATCTACCCATACCATATCGGATTGAAGAATCTCATCATGAATGGTTTTCCCACCCCTTTCTATCCCATATCATTAACAAATTATGAGGAGATCCTAATTCCTGAGAGGACTACTCTTGGAAGGATGAGATTCTTCGATATAAGGATCAAGTAGTATTATCCTTGACCCCCACCCTCAAAAAATGCATCTTGGAAGAGAGTATTCCTTTCCAGTTCCAAGACATTTAGGCTTTCATAATAATTATACACGAGAACACCACTCTTTCTTTGGAATCGATATGAAGCACACAATTCTTACTTTTGTAGCTGAATGCAAAGTATGCTAGTGCAACAAAGGGGAAACGATCAAGCTGCTGGGAACCTTACAACCCTTGCCACTCCATGCTTCCATCTGGGCAAATTTTTCCATGTATTTCATTACAAGAATCCCAAAGTCAGGAAACAAATCAGTCATCATGGTGGTTGTTGACAAGCTTTCCAAATATGCTCATTTTTTCACTCTACTGCACCCATTTACCCCAACATTGGTGGCTCAAATTTTCATGGAAAAAATATTCAAACTACATGACATGCTGACTTTGATTGTGTTTGATCATGACCCCAATTTCACCAAAACATTTTGGCAAGAACGTTTCAAGCTGTAACACCCTCATCCCATATCTACCCAAGAAATTAGATAGCCCAGGTAAACATGCGACGAGAGGCCACTATGATATTGTTTGACCTCCTAAGTCACATTAAGGAAGTGGAACTGATAGAAACACACCATACGTACATTAATCCTCAGCTACAGGACCAAGAGGAGCCAATCCAATAATTTAGGAAACTTAGCTTGGGTTCCCATTGACCTTTTAGACAACTTAAGCCTTCGTCGCTTGCATGCTATAAGCATGAGGGTGACCAAAAACCCAAATTCGCTCTCACAGGCTTGCCTGCTAGTGACCAAAGACCAAAAATGTGAGTTCTATGCCAATGAGTCCAGGATTTGGGCCACTTTTTCATGCCTAAAGACCAGGTCACTGCCCAAAATTGAACCATCTCTTCAGATCAATAAACTAACATGGAAATGATAGTACTAAAGAAAATACTTGTTCAAGACCTTTGCTGGACACCTACCAGCCATGAGAGGCATTTCATCAAACATATTTCAAATGTGTAATCTACAATTGTAATTAACATTTCTAAGCATATGGGTCTCATACTTAGCTGAGAATAATTAAGAACCATTGATGCCTCAACACATCAACTGCCATTCCATCCATTAGGTCATAGATACATTTATCTATCAATTACAAGTAAAAACATGATGAAAGCCACACATGGATGTTGTCATAAAGCATGTACATAACCAACATAATAGGGATAAAATTATCCATGAAATCACAACCATATAAACCACATATAATCCAACATAATTCTCATAGAAATATAAGGAGAAATACCTTTGTTAATCTATCCACAATGACCATGATGGAATCATGTTGTCTCACTGTCTTTGGCAAAACTGTAATAAAGTCCATGGAAATGGCTTTCCGTTTCCACTCTAGAATTGTAATCAGTTGTAGCATTCCACCCAGATACTTACATTCTGCTTTCACTCGCTAAAAATCAAAACATCTATCCACAAATTCTGCTACATCCCTCTTCAAATTCGACCAATAATGATTTTTTTTTACTGTTTTCAATGTCTTTTGATACCCTAGGTGACCCGAATATGGTTTTGCATGAAAATCCCTCAATATCACCTTCTTGAGCTCACTACTATTTGGAACATATATCCTATCTCGGAACTTGATCAATCCATATGCCGTAAGACAATAATCCATATCCTGTGCACATTCACCTGTACCTGTACAATCACCTGTACCTATACTATAACCTGTACCTGTACCTGTACCTATACTATAACATGTACCTGTACCTGTGGTCTGCTAGAAACTGTGAACAATATCGATATATTTGAAATCTTGCTGACTTGCCCGCATGATCCTATCCTGTAAATTTGTCCCATAGGAGTTCATAGCTGCTAAGTGATTTACCTGTATCCGCCTACTAAGAGAATCAACCACTTTGTTCTATTTATATTTGATATATCAGATCTCAAAATCAAACTCATTGATCACGGACAACCATCTAGCTAGCCTAGTGTTGAGATTCAGCTAGTCAAACAAATATCTCAATCCAATATGATCACTCATAAGTACAAATCTCTTAGCAAGAAGATAGTGTCTCCACATATTCAATGCATGTATGATTGCTACTACCTCCAAATCATGGTTGGGATAGTTCTGCTCATGCTCGTTTAGTTTCTGAGACTCATAACATACCACCTGCCCATCCTACATAAAGACTCCACCAAGTCCTCTCTTGCAAGCATCTGTGTACACTACAAAGCCTTTGTCTGGATCTACACTCTATAGCACTGGTGCATGTTTCAACAACTACTTAAGTTGCTCAAAGTTAGCCTCACACTCCTCAGTCCATTCGAACTTCTTACCTTTCCTTGACAATGATGTGATAGGATAAGAAATCTGTGAGAAGTTGTTGATGAACCTCCTATAGTAGCCTGCCAACCCAATGAAAGATCTCACCTCATCTACATTATTAGGAGGTACCCACTCCATGATGGCTCTTATCTTCTCTGGATCTATTACAATTTCCTCCTCTGATACAACATGCCCCAAGTAGTGTACCTCAATCTGAAAGAAACTACACTTGAGCTTAGCATACAACTCAATGCTCTCTCAATAACCTCAAAAATGTTGCTAAATGTTTGGCATGCTCTTACTCATTTTTAAAATATACTAGTATATCATCAGTGAACACAATAACAAACTTATCCAAATATGGACACAAAACACTATTCATCAAACATATAAATGTAGTTAGAGAATTAGTTAAGCCAAATGGAACAATGACAAACTCATCATTCCTGTACCTATTCCTGAATGCAGTCTTGTAAATGCCCTCCTCTTTGATGCGTACCTGACGATATCTGTATCTAAATCAATCTTCGAGAACACTGCTACTCCCTTCAACTAATCGAACAAGTCACCAATCCTCGATAATAGATACCTATTCTTGATGGTCACTTTGTTCAACTGTTTGTAGTCAATGCATAATATGAGTGTTCCATCTTTCTTCTTCATAAAAAATACCAGTGCGTCCCATGGTGATACACTTGGGGTAATATACCCCTTTTCCAAAATTTCCTTCAATTGCAACTTTAACTCAACCAACTCAAGTGTGCTCATCTTGTAAGGTGATTTGGATGTTGGAGCTACCCTTGGAACCAACTCAATAAAGAAGTCTACCTCCTAGTGAGGTGGAAACTCTATAATGTCCTTAGGAAATACATCCTTGAACTGATGTAAAACTGGGTAGCTTCTCAACACATACATATCCTTAACTTCCTTACCCTTATCACTAGAAATGTGCACTGCAAATAACTTACACCCTTTCCTACGGCTACACTTTGCTTGCATAGTTGTCACTGTCCTAAATAATGCATCTTTATTCTTACCCTGTAAGACTCTTGTTTCCCCATTGTCATCAACACACTCAATGGATTTATCATAAGAATCCACCTTGGTTCTATGAATATAAAACCAGTCCATTCCCAACAACATACTATATGAACCCAATGGTAATACATTCAAATGTGTTGCAATAGGCATACCATTTTAGTAAAATGCACAAGCTCTTACCCAATGATGAACTCACTTCTTCGTACCTATAGGAAATTGCACTAACAAATACTCGATATGCAATTCCTCACTCAGACCACACTTATCTACCATGTTAGGACTAACATAGCTATAATTAGATCCAGGGTCAATCAAAATAGAAATAGCTTGATCACAAAGCTTACTGTCCATTTCAATGATAGATGCCTGATGCTCTACATGTTTGTTATCAAATACTGCATAGATACGTAGAATACTCTAACCAACATATCCAACACTCTCTACGTCATGCACACTATATATCTTAGGCATACCACTTTATTACTATGGACAATCTCTCTTGCGATGATCTCCCCCACAAGTTCAATGCTGCACAGGCTCTTTATTTTGTTCCTCAGATCATTGTCCCTATCCTCTATCTGATGCATTAAACTTCTTAGGTGGTGTGGCATTCTCCTTGTTACTTGTATCTTTAGGCCTTGCTCTCTTTTTGTCCCATTTACAGGAGAATATTATCTTGGCCAATTGTAAGTCGCCCTATAAGGTGGGCATCACCAAAAGACTCAGGCTAGACCACTTGGGTGTCTGTCAGGGGTACATGAGGCTATGGTTGGAGATTAAGGTTTCTTGGGTTGGTGAAATTGCTAGGGTTTTTTGTTTCATCAAAACTGTTGCCTGAAGTTGCTTCCCCAAGTCGGTGGTGACCTATGGCTGAGATTATGAGCCACATAGTCTACATCTAGGATGAACGTGGAGAGTTCGTAGCCAGTTTGGAATTTCACTTAGATAAGCACTCCTAGTGCTATGATATATGCTATGTGTATATTTTTACATGTGTTTCCATGTTATAGTAGTAAGCCCTAAAATGGGTAGCTGTGGTATATATGTGCCATGTCCATATTTTATGTTATGTGACTATTAATGCTAGTCATGGTTTGGTTAATTATATTTATTTATTGTATTGTGCGTGTATGAATATTATCATTATTAAATGCATGGTCATGTATATATGAGTATGTTATGTTCAATTTTTATTTTTATGCTGAAACCCTAGCTTCGTGGATTTTGTTTGTATGTTGTTGATGAAAAATTACTTCCAATGTGTTATTTAAATACATTTGTACATGGTGTGCAGTGCATATTTGATGCGTGTTACTTATTTCATATTAATCATAACTTCCAGGCACAAAATTAAAAATTATGTCAAATCTAAGTCATATGCTTCCAAAATTAATTTAATTATATTTAAAACTATTGTTTGAGTTGTGTTTCTTGGGTGGGGGTTGGGGAAATTACAAGAAGAAAGTTGAAATGAATGCAATAATATTGTAAATTTTATCATATATGTATAGGAAAAGGCAGTAGAGGCCTAGATCTAGTTTCAAGTTCAAATATAATTCTTTAGGGAAAATAAAAAAAGAATAAATGGCTAATGGAGAAAACGGAAGTTGATCCAATAAAAGACATAGATTATCAAGTGAAGAAATAGTAAGGTGAGGTACTCCATTGTGTACTCTAGAAAGAATAAATGCCACATATGAGGAACATTCTAGTGCTACTTACAGAGCGAAACATCATAATCATAGGAGATGGATGGAAAATGATCATTTACTAGAGGGGTTTAAGAAATCCAAGCCTCCTACATTTGATGGTGAGTTAAAGAATGAAAATGATGCTTAGGTGTGGCTTCTTAGAATGAAAATTTCTTTAAAATCCAAAACTAATCTAAGAACATGAAGATAAACATGGCTAGCTTTAGTTAGAAAGGAAAATCCAACATTTGGTGGGAAGATTTGAAATATGTGAAGGATATAAGGGGTGAAGGGTTGTCCTGGAAGGAGTTTGAGAGATACTTTAGGGACAAGTACTTGATTGAAAGGTACTTTGACAACAATTCTTTGGATTTCTATGAGCTCAAGATGGGGAAGAAATCAAATGAAGAATATATTGAAATTTTTCTAGAGATGTTGAGGTATGACCCTTATCTTAAGGATGAAAAGGAAAAAATTCAGAGGTACATTAGTGGTGTGCCACATAAATTTAAAGACCAAATTGTGTTTGATGAATGGAAAATTCTTAAAGATGCAATCAACAAATTAGAGGATTACTATAAGCAAGCTAAGCACATGTCTAAGTATAGGGAAAATTGGAAATTAAAGGAAATTTTAAATTCAAAGGAATTGGGTAGAAGATTGTGAAGAATCCACCCACATTCAAAGGGGTGAACACAGTTCCAACCAACAGATAAAATCAGCATATGCTCAATGCTATCAACAAGGGCCACTTTAATCAAGTCATAAGAGAGGAAAATAGGAGATATAGAGGGAAACCCATGAATTGTTGGATTTGTGAGGAAAATCACCAAAACTGGGAATATGCCCAATGCTTCAAGGATGGATCGACGCTGTATAGGATACAAGGAGTTGAGACAGCGAGGGATGTGGCCCAGAATGTGCCAAGAATTTACACAAAAATATACAATCGACAAGTTGATCACTAGGTAATGATTATTGAAATGGAAGGTAAGCTACATGATTAAAGTATTTCAATTTTGATTGATCCTAGTTCAAATTTTAGTTTTATCAATACGATAATTGTTGAAAAGTGCAATTTGGTTGAAGAAGCACATAAGGGTTTGTGGTTGGTCCAACTAGCCACAGGGACCAAGAGAAGAGTGGAATATATCATTAAATCATGCCCCTTGATGTTAAAATACATGAATATAACAACTAATTTTAATTATTACCATTGGAGGAGTATGATGCATCGCTTGGAATCGATTGGTTGAATAAACATAGAACAAGGATCGATTTATTTGACAAATCAATCAAATGCCTCAAATAGAAGGGTGAAAGAATAATATTTCAAGGAAAAATAAAACCAACATCAGTTTTCTTAGTGATAGTGATGAAATTCAAGATGAGATTCCAAAAAGGATGTGAATTATTTGTTGTTCAAGTGATCAATAGTTATGAGAATAATGGTGGTAGTAACTTATCCCGTATTGTAAATGGTTGATCCGCATATAAGAAAGTGACCACAGTTAGTTGCAAACGAGCCATGGTATTAGATAGATGGTATTGAGAGAACCATGGTACTGATCCATGGTATTGCATGTATGATTCTATATAAAGGACAGAGACTCCCCATTGAGGAGTGTCATGTCTTATTTTGTAATTGAGCTCTGCTAGAGGTTGCCTCCTCAAAGAGGCAAGTGAACATTGCTTTCATCTCTGAATAATAAAATACTAGTTGTTTTTATCATATTGTTATGTGTTCTTGGTTGTATTTATTCGTATATTTTGTATTTTGGCATCTTCTCCCAGGTCACGAGTATAACAAGTGGTATCAGAGCGCTTTCTAGGGCCGATGGTATCTCCATTTTTGGGAAGAATTTTTTTTAGGCTAGAGACATGTTCCAGCGTCTTTAAACCACGGGATCTGTCGTTGAGCGCATAAACCTGCGGATTTGGCGAGGCATTCATGCAACAAATACAAGAGGTGGTCACGCTTGTTGGACTCCCTTGTAACCCCTGTGGGTACCCCTTCGAGTTGTAGTGCATTAGATAGAACCACCCACAGTCTGTCTTCTACATACCCTCGAGGTATGTTGGAAGCCCCCTAGGCTCACCTAAAACCTCGCCTTAGATAAATCATAGGTCATCTTGTTGCTACAATACATCGAGAACAACACTTTGGGGGATTACTTGCGCATATGATAGGGTAGTCGGGTAGTATGGCTAAGGGTACAGTTGATCCTCCTTAGTTATTGCCTGGAAATATTGGGTCGAGTACTAATGTTGGACCCCTATGTATATTGTGATCTGTAGCACCTAACACTCCTTGAGACCATAGTTCCCTCGTCTCTCTGAAGATTTCTCATTATCTCCTTTGCCAGATCAGGTCTAGAAGTTGGGGTTTTGTGGCCGCTGCAACAATCAGATCCACCAATTGAGGTTCTATCACCATAGTACCATTCAGATCTAGCAGCTGGGGTTCTGTCGTAGTCGTAGTCCAAATCACATTCAACAGTTGGGGTCTCGCATGAAGATCTGACCATTTGTGTAGTTATGCTTATGGCTCCTATACGTTGGGGTCATTCTCGCAGGGCAGTGGGCAAGATTTTTTTTTTTGGAAATTAGCCACTGCAGTATTGGTAACTGAGAAGTAAAACTCCATTCGGAGTAAAAAAAAAAAAAAAAAAAAAAAAAAAAAAAAAAACTAAGGCCTTCCCGGGACGCTTATAAGAGAATTAGCCCATAAGAATCATGACGATGAGCTGATCGCGGTGGTACCATTCAATTGTCAGCTTCAATTTTTAGGCGGTCCCAAATTTTTGAAAGTGACAATAAGTGACCAAGATCTATGTATGGTAGAAACCAGAGCTCAAGCCATGGCCAATGAGAACATCAAGAACCTTGAAAAACAGTTGGATTCTTTCTAGAACTTAGTAGATCAAATGCAAAAATTCATGGACACATTCAAAAGGACCTCGTCGGGGTTGCATTCAGAGGCACATGGTTTTAATGAAGATCTTGAAGGAGAATCTAGCCATCATATTCACTTCCATGGAAATCACCAACATTCCCACCCTTGACCACCAAAGCTAGACATGTATAAATTTGATGTATATAATCCGTCAGTATGGGTAGCACAAATGGACCAATATTTCACTCTGAATGATATCCTAGATGATGAAACTAAACTACGTGTGGGAGGCCTTTACTTGGACCAAGAGAGATGGCAATGGTGGTAGTGGCATCGGAAATGCTATCTCGGGAAAATTACTTGGCAGGTATTCTCAAAATCCATTTGTGACCACTTTGATTGCGAATCTAATTTTTTTGGTTGTCTTACCAAGCTCCAACATACAAGCATAGTAAAAGACCACATTGCAGCCTTTGAGACATTGGCCATTTGCATAAAAGGTCTGGGAGATGAATTCTACTTGGAATGTTTTATAAGTGGTCTCAAAGAAGCCATCCAAGCCCATGTTCGGATGCACCACCCACCTACATGGATGGACGCTTGAAAAAAGGCTATCAAAGTGGAACGTGCTTTAGCTTCCTAGTCACCTCATCCAAATTTCATAGCCAAGGGACACCCCACCCAGGCTCAGGGCACTACCCATACACTTAAGGTTCAAAAGGTGTCCCCAATAGAAATGGTTGAGAGAAGAAAACGAAGATTGTGCTACTACTGTGATGACAAATACTCCCCAAGGCATAAATGAAAGGAACCAAATTCTTTCAAATTGATGTTACTGATCATAGCTTATCTAAGGAAGCCCCATCCCTTGAGGGACCAGAGGAGGAAGATGAGGACACCTAACATGACAATGAGCCCCCAGCTACATCAAAAGAACCAGTTATCTCGCTACATGCTTTGGCAAGAATTTCTGCACCCAAAACTCTCAAAATCAGAGGTTTTGTTAAACATTGCCCTATAGTAGTATTGAATGATAGTGGTGACACTCATAACTTTATCCATGAGAGTCGCTGAAGCTATTCATTGTTTTGTCAGGGAAGTCTCTAATTTCCAAGTCCAAATTGCTGATGGGGGGACAATGAAATGTGAATGCCGCTGCAAAAATATCAAACTTCAGATGGGAGATTACCACATGAAGACCCACATGTTTGCAATCAACATGGGTGGTTGTGACATTGTCTTTGGTGATGAACGGCTTTGCACACTAGGCCGAATCATAATGGATTTCCAGGAGTTATATATGAGTTTTAAACATAATGACCACATGCATACCCTCCGTGGACTCCAGGAATGTGCTCCTTCTATCATCAGTTTGCATCGAATGGAAAAGTTGTTGAAAGAGGGCCATCATGGAGTTATTGTCCAATTTAATTCTATCTAGGCCATCGAGCCCACTGCTTTTTAGATTCATATTGAGATGCAATAGGTCCTAAACCACCAACAATAGATATTTGACAAACCTATAGAGCTTCCATCCTCTAGAGGGGAACATGATCATAGCAACACTTTGGTCCTAGGGTCACAACCACTGAATGTGCGGCCATATAGATATCCTTTTGCTCAAAAGAATGGAATTGAAAAAATCATCAAGGAACTCCTAGAAGCCGGTGTCATTCGTCCTAGCATCAGTCCTTATTCATCGCCAGTGGTCATGGTGCTCAAGAAAGATGGGGAATGGTGCATGTGTCTAGACTTCAGGGCCCTCAACAAACTCACGGTCAACGACAAATTCCCTATCCTAGTTGTTGATGATTTGCTGGATGAACTACATGGTGCTCAATTCTTTATTAAGCTAGATCTTCACTCGGACTATCGCCAAATATGCATGAAAGAAGTATACATTCCCAAGATTGCTTTCCGAACTCATGAAGGCCATTATGAATTCTTGTTCATGCCATTTGGTCTCTGTAATTTACCATCCACTTTTCAAAGCCTCATGAATCCCCTGCTGAAACCATATCTCAGAAATTTTGTCCTCGTTTTCTTTGATGACATTCTCATCTACAACCTCACCTGGAAAAACATCTTCAACATGTAGACTTGCTCTTGCAACTGCTCTGGAAGCATAAATTATTTGTCAAATTGTCCAAGTGCTCTTTTGGCATGGAAGATGTCAAGTATTTGGGCCACATTGTGGGTCGTGAAGGTGTCCGGGTGGATCCCAAAAAGATTCAGGAAATGCAATATTGTCCCCAACCAAAGACCTTGAAGGGTTTGAGGGGATTCTTGGGTTTCACAGGCTACTATCACAAATTTTTCCACAATTATGGTCGCATTGCTAGACCCCTCACTAACCTTCTCAAGAAAAATTCATTCCTCTGGACTGATGAAGCACAACATGTGTTTATGGCTCTCAAACATGCCATGTGTTCTACTCCTGTATTGGCACTACTCGACTTCACCAAATATTTTGTGATTGAATGTGATGCTTCAGGTACTGGTATTGGTGTTGTCTTAATGCAGGATGGTCGACTCTTGGATTTCACCAGCTAACAACTAAGTGGGAAACATCTGGGACAATCTACCTATGAGAAGGAGATGATGGCCATCTTACATGCAGTAGATACATGTCGACCATAGTTATTGGGGCAGCGTTCCCAAATCCGCATAGACCATCAAAGCCTCAAATATTTTTTGGAGCAATGTCTATCCTCACCCCAACAAAATAAATGGTTGACCAAAATGCTGGGATATGATTATGAGATAATTTACAAGAGAGGGCGCAAAAATGTAGTAGCGGATGCTTTATCATGCCAATTTGAGGATGAAAGCACCCTTCTATCAATTTCTCTCCCCATACCATATTGGATTGAAGAAGCCTGCAAGGAATGGTTTTCACATCCCTTTCTCTCCCAACTCATTAATAACTTGAGAGAAGATCATAATTCCATAGTGGGCTACTCTTTAAAGGATGAGATTATTTTCTACAAGGATAGAGTAGTGATATTTCCGACATCCACCCTCAAAACGTGCATTTTGGCAGAGTTGCACTCATCTCCTGCTGTAGGTCATTCAAGATTTTAGAAGACTTATGCTCGCAGTCATTGTTCTTTCTTTTGGACAGGCATGAAAAATGACATTCTTACTTTTGTAGCTGAATGTGATCTGTGTCAATGCCACAAAGGAGAAATAGTCAAGTTCCCAAGCACCTTACAACCATTTCCCATCCCTGCCTCAATCTGGACAGATGCTTCTATGAATTTCATTACTGGTCTTCTGAAGTCACGTAACAAGTCAGTCATCATGGTGGTTGTGGAAAGACTTTCTAAATATGCTCATTTTTGCACCTTACCCCACCCATTTATCCTCACTTTGGTGGCTCAAGCTTTCATGGACCAGATATTCAAACTGCATGGCATGCCCACCTCCATTGTGTCTAATCGTGAAACGACCTTCACTAGTAACTTTTGGCAAGAAATTTTCAAGCTACAAGGCACCCAACTCCAACTAAGTACTTCCTATCATCCCCAAACTGGTGTTCAAACTGAAGCAATAAAAAAATGTTTGGAGACCTACCTAAGGTGCTTCACTTCAGAAAATCAACATCAATGGGTACAATTGTTACCTCTAGCTAAATGGTGGTATAATACTAACTATCATGTAGCCACCAAGATGACTCCATATGAAGAAGTGTATGGTCAACTCCCACCTTCACCTACTTCCTATCTCCTTGGATCCTCTAAGGTGCGAGTAGTGGATCAACTCCTACAGAACCATGCAACCATGCTATCCCATCTCAAAGATAATCTCCATCAAGCTTAGAATCACATGAAGCAAAAAGTAGACCAATATCATTCAGAGTGCACATTTCAAGAAGGGGGTCAGGTATTCCTGAGGTTCCAACCATATAAGAAAACATCACTTAAAGACAAGGGATTTCAGAAACTAGCTCCAAAATTATACGAACCTTATAAAATAATTCAGTGCATTGGAGAAGTAGCCTACAAGCTAGCCTTGCCACCAACTTCAAAAATCCATCCCGTCTTCCATGTATCATGCCTCAAGAAAGCGTGGGGAACAATTGCAACATTCAAACTAGTCTACCTGAATTGGATGAAGAAGGTTCACTCTAGTGCCGACCTGAACAGGTCCTCAACACGCGAGAATGACATCTATGCAGCCACACGATCAAGGAAGTCCTCGTCAAGTGGAAAGATACCTCTCCAGAAGATGCGACCTAGGAACCAACCACTATTCTTCAACAGTTTCCGTAGCTTCAGTCTTGGGGACAAGGCTGCTTTTTATGGGGGAGGGCATGTTAGGGTCCAACCCTAACCCCTTTATTTATGTAATAGGGTCGATTCATAGCTATAGTTAGTTAAAGAGTCAATAAAGCCCATATTAATAATTGTAAGTGGTTGACCTGCATTTAAGAAAGGGACCACAGTTAGTTGCAAACGGGCCATGGTATTATATAGATGGTATTGAGAGAACCATGGTACTGACCCATGCTATTGCATGTATGAATCCTATATAAAGGATTCCCCATTAAGGAGCATCGTGTACTATTTTGTAATTGAGCTCTGCTCTGCTGGAGGTTGCCCCCTCAAAGAGGCAAGTGAAAATTGCTTTCATCTCTAAATAATAAAATACTAGCTATTTTTCTCATATTGCTTTGTGTTATGGGTTGTATTTCTTCATATATTTGATATTCTGGCATCTTCTTGCAGGTCAAGAGTATAACAATGTGTATCAAGGATGAAGACATCCACATAGTCACTTTCCAAATAAGGTATGGCCATTGCGAATTTTTGGTTGTGCCTTTTGGAATTATTAATGCACCAACAACCTTCATGTGTCTGATGAACAACATATTGAGTCCATTATTCAAAAAAATTGTATTGGTATTTTTTGATGATATTTTGACTTATTCAAGAAACAAGGAGGAAAAAGGACACTTAGTTGTAGTGTTACAAATTTTAAGAGAAGATAGGTTATATTCAAAGCTCAAAAAACATGAGTTCTTTGAGTCTCAAATTTAGTATTTGGGACACATCATCTGAAGGGAGGGTGTATCGATTGACCTATAGAAAATTGAATCGATTAGGGAATGACCAACAACAAAGAATGTGGTTGAGATTAGATCATTCATGGGTTTAGTAGGTTATTATAGGATGTTCATCAAAGGATTCTCCGAGATTGGTCATCCAATCACAACATTGTAGAAGAAGGGGAAGAAATTCGAATGCACAATAGAATGTGCTACAAGTTTTGAGTAGAAGAAGCATTTGATTACTCATGCACCAGTGTTAAGAATAAGAAAGCTAGACAAGGATTTGTGGTTTGCACATATGCTTGCAAATAGGGACTTGGTGGAGTCTTGATGCAGGAAGGAAAAGTGGTGTGCTATGAATTAGGGAAGCTAAATGAGCATGAGAAAGATTATGTAAGTCATGATTTGGAACTTGTGTCTATTTTTTATGCTTTAAAAAAAGTGGAGACACTATCTCCTCAGAAGAATTTTTTTATTGATGATAGATCATAGAGGTATAAAATATTTTCTTTATCAACCAAAATTGAATGCTAGGTAGGCTATATGGCTACATTTAATTAGCGAGTTTGGTTTTGAAATTAAATACATAAAAGGGAAGGAAAACCGAGTTCCTAATGCACTCAACAGACTAGTTCAATTATACCATGTTGCGACCATAAGTTCCTATGGGATTGATCTCAATGAAAGAATTAAAATTTTGGGACAATAAGATGAAAAATATTAGTAAATAAAGGAAAATATATAACAATAGTCTGAAGGCAAGAAATACAAGAAATTTTACCTCATTGGGGATGGGATGATTATATTCAAAATTATAATTTATATGCCAAATGAGGATAACTTGAAGAATCTCATACTAAAATAATTTCATACAAATCCATATTTAGGCCACCCAGGCTTCCAAAAGAGATTAACAACCATTAAAAAGACATATTATTGACCTAATTTAAAAAGGAAGTGGCTGACTTCATTTTTAAATGCATTTAATGTCAGCATGTGAAGGCCAAGTGTAAGCACCCAACTAGACTATTACAACCTATTCCCATATCGGAATGGAAATGTGAAGTAATCTCCATGGATTTTATCATAGGGTTTCCATGGACAACCAAGAAACACGATATCATCATGGTCATAGTAGAAAAATTTAGCAAGGGTGCTCACTTTGTGGCTATTAAATTGACTTACACAATAAGCAATGTAGCTTATGTTTTTATAAAAGAAGTTGTGAGGCTACATGGAGTGCCCAAGAGAATTATCTCAGACAGAGGTGCTAAATTTAATTCAAAATATTGGAAATAGTTATTTGTTGGCTTAGGGATAGAGTTTGAAGTTAGCACACCATACCATCCACAAACAGATGGGAAAAAAGAGAGGAGAAATAGAATATTGGAGGACATGCTTCAAATGTATGTAATGCACCAACCAAGGAAGTGGGAAGAGTATTTTCTACTGGTAGATGGTTTTTACAATAATGGTTACCAGGAATCCTTGAAAATGAATCCATTTGAGGTTCTCTATGGGAAGATATGTAGTACTCCTACGATTTGGAGTGATCCAATGAATAGGGTACTCATTGGATTAACATTCTCAGGGAGATGGAGTAGGAAATGATGAAAATTTGATAAAATTTAAGGGTGGCACAAGATAGGGAGAAAAGATATGTGGATTAGCATATATTGCATACATATTTTTTTGTGGGAAATAATGTCTACCTATGAATTAGGCCTAAGAGAAGCTCTCTAAAAATTTGGTCGTGTGTGTTGGAATTATAGTATTGGCATTGATGTCAACATGGAAATGACGCTACTAGTTGAGTTGACATTGGGATGATTGTGTTGGCATTGATGTCAACAGTATGATGTCACTCATGTTGGTTTGTGTTGGCATTGATGATTGATTAGATGATGGAATTGATGGATATTGATGGTAGCATGATGGTCTTGGAGGAGTTTGGATGTGCATTGATAGACATGTCATGATGGACCATGGTTTATTGATGATACAAGATAGTTGGATGGTTCTACTACAGGTAGAGGATGCTGCTAAAGATTGATAATACAGTCTACATGTGATGGTGATGGTTTATGACACATTAGTTGAGTTATCAATTAGGTCCTCATGTATATCATTATGAGGATGACTTCTTGTAGTGATGTGATGGCTTGATGATGGTGCTATAGAGGTGTTTCAGGTCTTTTAGAGGTGTTGCAACTTGTTAGGAGTTTTGATGGAGAGTGGAGGACTTGTTGGCACACATGCCAACCTTGTTTGTTGGCCGTTTAAGGTCAATTTGGAAATGATACTTGGGAGGCATGTTTGATCTACTTGCATATGTGTTAGAGGCTATGTCAAAGGCTTAGAGGCTTGCATAATAGCTGGAGAAGATGTTCCAATAGGTGGCATAGGTTCTAGATTGAAGGTTTGATGTTTTGACCTATGCTCTATCCAAGTCGCTCCATTATAGGCTCATGAGAGCGACTAAAAGGTCCTAGTTGCACTTAGGCATGCATGTGAGAGGGAGTGAAGCTTCTGGTCAAGTTCAAATAGTGTCAAGCATACAAATGAGGAATTTCACAAGATTTTCTCCATGTTCCTCTTGCTGTTTGGAAGTAAATTAACAAATAAATTTCTAAAGGTTTCCAAAATTGTTAGAAAAAGTTGAAAAAGCTTTGAAAAATTCCTCTCATGACGTGAATGAATTTAGTGCACTAGTAGTGACCTTGTTGGATTGTTTTGGTAAAATTTGTGCACATTTGATCCTAGGACGAAGCTCAATTTCACCTTACAGGATTTATATTCTTATCCTGTGAGATTTGTGGTTGTTGATTGAGGGTTGATTGTGAGTAGATGTTGAGAGTATGTGTGAAAGAGAAGGTTATATACTTTTTTATGCTTTAGACCTATTGGAGAGATTAAATTCTTTAGTATAAGAGTGTTAATGACTAAATAATGAGCATATCTGAAGCATACTGCAGAATAGATCAAAATGAAGTTGTTGGTGTAGAGGTTAATTGGAGAGTTTTCTATGCTACTGTAGAATATGTTGGTGATCCTCTCACACTTGTTTTGTAGGAGTTGCTGATAAATTTAGAACATATCCATAGTGTCTCATTTTTTTAGTTCTATTATGCAGCCTTTTATTATTATGAGGGTCTGATTGTATTCAATTTATTGTGGCCACTATATTTGCTAGTTTGGAGGCTTATTATTGTGGAGTTTATATTTGATTCGATGATGAGATCTTGCTGCTGAGGGTGTGTATGCATAAATGATTTCTTTTAAGCATAGTGTCTTGGGATCTAGTTTGAAAATAAATGAAAGGAGGTCCATATAGTGGTAGAGGAGAAGTGACTTCATGAGAGAGTAGCAATGATGGCGAAGCTTCAGTGAAAGTAACAACTTCTCATCCAATGGTAGTTGGATAGTCCAATCGAAGTTGGGCGAGGATCGATTGATCGTGGTGGCTTTCAACAGATTGTAGTTTGTAGGTACATAGAGAACAAAGTCTTCGGAGCTGATCAATAGTATCGAGTATCCTAGTCGATGGGTGTTGGAATTTTGTATATGAGGTCAAGTCTCCATGCTGGTGGTAGTCAGCCAACTATGTAAAATATCAATTGCTTGACTAATAGAAATTCAGAGTAGAGTAACAACAACAAGGGTGGTTTTTCTCCCAGAAGGGTTTCCACCAGAAATATTGTGTCTCATGTGTGACTGATGTCTGTGTCTTTGATGTGTTGATTATTGTTTCTCTCATGATTATCTTTTTTTAGCTTCTTATGTGTTTATATGCATGGGTAATATAACGCATTACTGGTGTATATATGTGTGATTTAGTAATTGAAGTAATAATTGGCAAAAATTATATATAGATCACACTACTGATTCACCTCCCCCTCTTAGTAGTGATCAAAGGTTTTCAACAATTGGTATCAGAGTGTGGCTTTTGGTTGCAGCTTGATCACTGGAGAGTAGATCTAGGGTTTTTCGGTGAAATTTGATTTTTTTTTTTGTAGAATGGTTGTCCTCACTGCTGCAAATTACAAGGTATGGAACAAAAATGTAAAATCTAAATTATTATATTATGGATCTAACATTTGAATATTAGTATGTGAAGGTTGTGGTAAAGATACAACTGCAGATGAAGTTTTGCAGCAAGATGCACAAGCACGGTGCATAATCTACAAGAATCTTCATGATGATGATATGAATAGATTAATGGGTGTGAAACGTGCCAAAGAAATGTGGTAAAAGCTAGAATCCATATTTGGTGATGGTAATAACAACAATAAGGAAAATGAGAAGAAGAGGAACAAGAAGAAGAAAAAGTAGAAGGGACTTCAAAAATAAGAATCTCAACCACAAGAGTCTCATTTTTCTAGTGCACAAGATTCGACAAATGATGAGAAGAGATCATAAAATCATGAATCCAAAGGTATAAACATTAATTTTGATGATTCATATTTAGATAATGTTGAAGCACATAATGAATATGAGAATGTTATTAAGGGTCTTAGAGCTGAGATTTCTAAACTAACAGCTGCATGCAAGGATCAAGAAAGATTGTTGTAGATTTGTGATGATAAGGAGACCAAGCTCAAGGAAGAGATTGTCAGCTTAAAGATTAAGTTGATTGAATATAAAAAAGTTGAGGAACGTATGAGGAAACAATATCAAGGAAAGGTAGAAGAGGTTGAGAAATTAGAAGGTGAAGTGGTTTCCTTGAGAAAGTAGTGAAAGATGGAGTAGAGCACGGTAGCCTTGGATAATTTTCTTGAAATCTAAATATCACCATTGGATAAATCCGGTCTTGGATTTAAAAAGGGTGAGTCTAGTTTGCATGCATGTAAAAACACTAAATAAGAACCCAAGAAACCTATAGCAAACAATAGAAACAGAAAAATTGAGATCCAAGGAAACAAGAAGCAAATCCAATAGCCAAGTAGCAAACAAAATAACCAACAATAGAAAAGAAAGCAAAAACAACAACCAATCAAGTAACAAAACCAGCAACAGAGAAGAAAATCTCAAGGAGCACCTACTTCCAGAAGATCCTTTGCTCCTAGAGATGATCATAGGGACTCCATTAGATTTCAAAGGAACAAAAATCCTTTCTATCCTTTGATACATGAGACACAATGCCATAACTATCACAAGTTTAGACATATTGCAACAAATTGAGGGATAAGAATGTATAGTCCATATCAGTGGAGATTCCATGAATATCAACAACCAAGGAGAATGGCCAATAGGGAAATTTGTGATTTTTATGGTTATTCCTACTCATGTCACCTGTTTTTCCATAAGGCATGTGATTGCAAATCTAACAAATGGGGGAGAAACACATTTCATGCAAGGTTTATATCTAGAATTAGCAGAAGAAGAGTTTATCCTCTTAGCCATGTGGAGTTCTATATTTTCCATATATTTGTCCATATGGAAAGAGATTTTTTTTTTCCTCTTTATTTAAGACAAAACCATCAAAAGCAACAAAAACCAAGAGGATCTAGTACAAAGAAAGTGAAGTAAGAGAAGGAAGAGAAGAACATGATCAAAGAGGAGAAGAAGTAGCCCAAAACTGTGTGGAGAAAGGAGCAACAAATCTTCAAGTACTGAAGATAATTCCCTCTTGTAGTCCATGGCTATTTCTTGCATAATTATAGAGGACTGAAAAATTCATGAGAGGTGCACAACCTTAGGGGGAGAATTTTATGACTTGATGAGTATGAAATTATTTCATATATGATGATTTATTTTAAACCTCATGCACTTTTAGGTCCACAAGATCATCTTGTCCTTTGAAGGTATATTGAGCTGAGTGGGAGCTATGCATGGTATGGATTTATATGTGAAATTTAGCATTTTCTTCATTTATTTTCACTTAGTCATTTGTGGAAGATTTATATGTGTTTTCATAAGTGAAAGGGAGTACATTTTTCAGCCATATATATTCTTTTGATTTCCATTAATAGTTGTTTTAAAAGATATGAAACTATGCATAGAATGTGATCATGATTCCATGATGTATTGAGACGATTTGTGACATGGACCAACCATGTATAGGCTATTATATGATGATTACTACAGCCATGTATTTGTTATTGCATCATCATTATGCATTGGTTATGAGTCTAGTCAATAGTATGTTGAGTCATCTTGATGATAGTCATATTATGGAGGAGTCTTATGGAGTCATTTTGCAACCATATGTATGGGCTAATGGTGATGTAATAATCATGATGTATCATGTATTTGAGTCATTGGTCCACATGAGATCATTATAGAATCCATGTATTTCATTTATGTATTCATGTAATATGATCATGGAGCCATGTACTTGTATTGGGGTCATATATCCATGAGTTATGAGGTTATGTTATGGTCATATGAGAGTATGTATGAGGTCTTATGTCACTACTACAACCATGCATTTATCAATTTTTATGTCACTTGAGTCATGGTCATGTGGATTCTTGGTCCATATGGTGCTTCTATTTGTCAAAGGAAGCATTGTTTACAGTGAAAGCGATCATTTCAGCCCAACAATCGATATCTCTACAGCTTGGAGATGGCTTGTGTTAAGGGGGAGCATTATTTGCTCCTATTCGATTCAGCCATACATTGTTTTCATTATGATATATTTGGAGGTTTTCATGCTATGCCTCATATTATGCTATGATGGTGGGTTTCTTGGCCTCATGTGATGAGATGTTATGGTAGTTGTCTCTATATAGTTATGGGGGAGGTTTTCTGTGGTTGCCTCAAATGATGATGAATTTTATGAAGTTGCTATGAGGAGTGATGGTTTGATGCTTATGTGCATATTGATGCATTTAATTGATGCTTCTCATATTTACTTATGATGTTGTTCGTTGATGTTGGTTGATATGCTGCTAGAGATGTTGGTTGATATGCTTCTCTAGATATTTCTTGGATATATTTGCTGCGTGTTGCTTATATGGAGGCATTAATGATTTTTGATGCATTATATTTCAACCTTGTAATGTAGGTTTTGACCCCGTACAAAAATTACCTGCATACGAATTCTAAAACACAAAAAATAAACAATGCGAGAGCATAACACATAAAACACATATACACAAAGATTTTCCCTTGGATCCCAAAATCGAGACTACTAGCTTGATTTTTAATTATGTTCCTTTCAATGTTACAATACATATTTATACATGCAGAAGCATCCAATACCATGGATCGAAAACCACCTCATCTAAAAACATGTGTGAAAATCATGCACAAAACCATAAGTAGGTCTGCCCATCCTAACATGGGGTCCAAAACCAAAATTTTTTGGGCGCTGCCTCGAACCCAATAGAGGGGGGTTACCTGTCCCCTCTCTAACCCCTTGGTTAACTACGTGGGCTAGTTGTGGAAAGAATATTACACAATCCAAAATTATCCCACTTGTTGTTTTCTTTTCATAGGGGGCCATAAGAGAGCTTAGTCATTTATCCATCCCTGTAACGCCCATTGTTTCTCAACACCAAGAGAACTTCTCATCTTTTTTCAATGCATTTGTAGTATTCTTCAAATTGTCCACCTTTAATAGCAACACATTTTTTTCTTCTATCATATCCCTCACAAAGTGATACTAAACATCAATGTGCTTTGCCTTTGAAGATATGCAGGGTTCTTTGCTAAGAAAATTGCACTTTAGCTGTCCTAGTCTATCCTTATAGCTCCCTATACTAACCCCATACTTGAACACAATCTCTGCAACCAAACTGCTTCCTTGCTTGCATGAGTGGCTGCCATGTATTCTGCCTCTGTAGTTGATAGTGCCACTACAGATTGTTTCTTACTCGTCCAACTTACTGCACCTCCAAATAGGTTAAACACATACCCACTGATAGATCTTCTCTGATCCAGATCTCTAGCCCAATCTACATCAATAAAGCCACGAATATCCAACACTTTGTCTAATCCTGGTCTTCCTTGGTAGCACAAACCATAATCACTAGTGCCAGACAAATACCTGAAAACTTGCTTCACTGCTATCCAATGCTCTTTCCCTGGTTTTGACATAAGCTTGCTCAATACTCCCACTACATGTACAATGTCTGGTCTATACAGACCATTGCATACATCAGGCTACCGACTGCACTTTCATATGGAACATGAGACATGTTCTCTTCTTCTTCTTGTGCCTTGGGACACTGTTCAGTAGATAACTTCACACCTACAGGAATAGGAACCTTCACCGGTTTACTATCCTGCATGTTAAACCTTTGCAGTATTGTCTTGACATAATTCCTCTGGTTTAACCAGAGCTTCCTCTTTTCCCGATTTATTTTAATTGCATTCCCAAAATATAGTTTGTAGCACCAAGATCTTTCTTGTTGAATTTAGAGGAAAATTGGGTCCTCAAATCTTGGCTAATTTCTTTGTCATTTCCAACCAACAAAATATCATCCACATATAATACCAGATAAATAACATGGTCACCAATTAATTTAAAATACACACAGTGATCTGCTTTGCTTCTGGTGAAGGCAAGTCCCCATATAAATGTATCAAATTTCTGATACCACATCCTTGGTGATTTTTTTAACCCATACAGAGGCAACAATGTGAACTTTGAAACGGGAACTGATACTGTTACCCGTTTCGTAGAGATAGCAAAAAAGTGACCCGATTTTGAAAAGGGGTGATGCAGAACACACATGTTTTTTTAGAGCATAGTTTTTGGCACTTTAATTTTTTTATGTACATCACGTTTTAGAATGGTAGTGATTTTCATGCTGATTTAAAGAAGTGAGTATTCTGCATCACACCCCTTTTTTAAAAACCTTGTTTTTTGGCTTTAATTTTCTTAATGTATAAAATGTAAATAATTATTTTGTAAATTTGATAATTTTTGAAGTGGTTGTTTTCTTCACATTTTCTTGTTTTTTTATTTTAATTTATTTATTTATTTTATTTTATTTTATTTTATTTCGTGAAGTTTTTATTGTTTTGCATTTTTAAATTAGAAGGTCAATATTTAAATTTTCGATATTCTACATATTTATACATCCTTAATTAATTTTTCAATCCACATGAAATAATTGTTTCTAAAAAACAATATTTTTAAACAATGGACATAAAAATAACCATTTTTAACATAAATATAACTAAAAAACTACATGTTTTGATAATTTTTTGCTAGAATTGACATGTCAAAATCACAATTTTTATACAATAATTTTAACTAAAAATGGTTAAATAATAGCTTTTTTTATGAATTTCATGTCAAAAAAGTATTAAAAATCACTTTTTTTTTTTTCAAAAAACAATGATTAACTTAAAAATCAATGCAAAAATCACATATTACAAATATTGAACGTATAACAACCCTAATTGAGTGTTTATTCTTCTTATAAAATGTCATAGTCAAAACATTGCAAAGCTTGATTTACAAGCATAACTTAAATTTAATCAACAAAGTCATGTAATCCAAACTCTTCGTCCTCTAGAGTTTCATCATTGTCTTCTTCCACAATATTTTCTGTTTCATTTTGCTCATTTTCCTCTTCTAATGGGTCTTTGATGTCTGTGAATCTCCCAATGTATGTCTTTCCAAACATTCCATGTAATGGTGGTTGGGGTTCCTTTGCCTTTTTTGCCACACGTGATTCCCCTTTCTTCAACACAATTTCTTGCATTGCATCTGGAAGAAATTGAAGAGCATTAATTCTTTGCTAAATGAAATTGCACTATACTGGATCTTTTTCAATTGCAATGCAATTTCTTCCTTTTTGAAGGCAACATGCTAGTGTTGTACCTAATTATCAAGCACAAAAGAAATAATGAACTAAATTAGTACAATGACATATTAATTAAAAAACTAATATATTGAAATTCAATTCCATATAATAAAACTTACTTGAGCCAGAAAATAAATCCAGAACCCAATCTCCTTCATTTGAATAAATGTCTATAAGATAGCTAATCAATAATTGTGGTTTTTGATAAATGTTAACTATCTTTCCTTTTGCTTCTTTGTCTTCATATGTTAGTTTTCTCATAACAGCATCATAAGTCAGTATTTAGCTATGAATCTTTCTATCTACCCGATTAAAAATCATAAACATATGGCTATCATCTTTTGCCCAACTATCAATATGAATGAACTCACAATCATTTATAAATTGTTGATCTTCATTGTGAAGAAGATTTGACTTTTTCCTGTAACATGAAATAGTAAAAATTCAATTAACTTGTACATATATAAAATTTTCAACATTAATCAAATATACATTTTAAACATCTTACTATGTAAGCTGCACCCTTGAATTTGTTTTCCCCTTGAAGCTTGACAATATCATTGCCAATTGTGTGTCTGAATGAAATGTCACAAATCTCCATAATGGTGATGACGTGACTTCTGCAAATCCCGCAACCACTTTACTAAAAACTTGATAAGTATAAGGGTCACTATCATAGTCAATGTTTGGAATATTGAAACCATGGGGAATATCTACAATGACTAGGGCATAATCCCTTTTAGGTATGAGTTTAGAAATGTCTTCACAGTCGCCTTGTATTACTTGATATTGAATAGTGTCTAGCCCATTCCAAATGAAATGATTAAGAGTTGGATCAAGTTGAACATCCTTAATACGTTGCTTCCTCAGTCTATCGATCTTTATTTTTTCAATAAAGGTTTTGAAACTATGTGACACTCCATTATCATCCTTCCTCATCTTTTATAAAATAAACAAATATATGTGTAAGTTATAAATTAAAAATAGTACACAGGTGAATAAAAATGAATGTATAAGTCAAGATACCTTTTTAAATGGAAGATAAAAAGCTTTTAATGTTGATGTAGAACTTGAATCTGGATAGTTGCATACAAAATCATCCCAACTATCTTCATTCAACAATCTAACCATTTGTTCTTTAATTTTCATATAAACTTTGTGATTACATAGATAAAGTAACAAAAAGTTATTATAATGATGTGTATAACAAATACTACCAAGAACAACATGTTTTATTTAAAATATAATTATAGTCTAGAAATAAATAAAAATATTTCAACAAACTTACTTTTGAAATTCTTCAGACATTTCCTCCAATGATAATTCCCCCGACCTCACATGAGATAATATTGTTTTGAAATTTTTTTCATCTTTCACTCCTTGCATCGCCCTCCAAGGTGTGATAGTCATATCGTCTGGAAGATGCTTCATTTCAGGAGCTAATTTACTGTTGCCACATATCAATGGCTTAGACTTTTTGATCTTCTGGTTTTTAATGGCAATGTCTTCCCACATGCTAAAAATCTCATCAATCAACCTCCAAACATCTCCAGTTATAAATGTCAACTGGAAAATGTTATCAACACCTCTAAATAAATCACTATGTTTGCTGCCTTTTCCACCTTTTGAATTGGTTTTCTCTTCAATTTGATATCCTATTTCCATACAAAATTCCTTTCGGAAATTTGCAGTAACATTTGTCCTATCCCCACCACATTTTTCTTTAAATTCACTATGAATAAATCTAACCCTTCGGATGAAAGTCATAGACATCCTATATTTATTATCTGAATTATGATCCCATGCCACTAACTTTGCTTCTGTATCAGATAAACTAGCGTAAATGATACATTTCATTGTTTCAAAACGTGGGTTATTTGGATATTCCTCCATCAATTGTCGATGAGCTTCTACAGAATGGTTCCCTCCAAGCACATAATAATTGTATTCAAAACATTTTGACTTATCAAATGCTTCTTTGTTGGGAACTTGAAGTGGATCAACAAGAAGCACATAACTAACCACATGAGAATATGGATTGTACCTCATCAATGTCTTCAAGTTGTGAACATGCAGATGATGTGGCTTTCTAACTTGATATTGACACTATCCTTCACTTGCTTTATAGGTTTGCCTGACATTAAGCTGAAATGTGCGACCACCATCAATTAAGTTTCTCTTTGTAAAATTCTCTCGAATGACATTTTGTTTTGTTATGATAATGCCATCTTCAAAATCAGCTCCTAGTGTAATGATTTCTCTGCTTTCTTTTGAAGTTTCACTAGGTTCTTGACTGCTGGTAATGACTGCTTCAAAATCATCAACTTTACTTTTTTGGGTCATAACATTCCCAACAGAGTTATTCTTGGGCATTGTTACTTTTGGATTTTTATGGCTCTTCTCAGTTCCAATGTCATTTTCAGTAATGACAACATATGTTTTATTGTCAATTTCAACTTCATCGTTCTCAAAAGTAACTTGTTTACCCTTGCTAGATTTATCCACCAAAGACCTTTTTTTCTGATTCTTTGGATGTAGTTTTGTAGCATTATCAATTACTTCATTTTGCCTATTTTCCATATCTTCTTTTGACACTGAGTAAAAACTGCTGACAACTTTCATGATATCATGCTCAATGAAATGAATGCCTCCCAATCTAATTGAACAACCTTCAATGAAATTCTGCCAAACAAAATATCATATGTCAATAAAAAACAAAGTTAAAAAATATAGCGAGACTCTTTCAAAAACGCAAAATACAAATATAAATAACAATACTTATGATGTTTTGTGTCATCTCATTTACGATTTGACTACACAACTTTGTACATACCTCTCTTGTGTCATACAATGAATATGGTAGTTGGTATTTAACCCTTTCATGTGACTTGGGAGCTTTTGTAAGTACGTAAACAACTTCAGTGTCCGGTATCGAACACATATCTACGACTCTTCCCATTACCTCAAAAATTCCATTATCATTCGGTATATCGATATATAGATATATATTCACATTTGTGCTTTTTCTTTCTTTCACATACCACATTCTTGATGGAAATTTCACCTCTTTCGAATTCTTCCAGTCTGAAATCATCTTCTTATCACTTGAGGCACTCGAAAGATTTGTAGTCATGAGCTCAGGTGGAGTTCGTTCACCAATGTTTCTTTTAGATGCACCTTTAAGGGTCTTTGGTCCAGAAAGATTCACTGAAATTCTCTTTGATGCCATTTTCCTGAAAAAAAGAAACACATAAATCAATAAATAATAAAAACATATTAACTTAAATTAACAACGAAAATATATCATAAATTTTAATCAACAATCACCCCACCCATCGCCCCTCACATTCTAAAAGGGCATGCATTAACATTCTAGTGTAAAAAAAGTAAATCAAAACATTTTGCCCAGACGTCCTCACCCAACCCCCCACACATCACATGGGGGCCCTCACCCACCCACCCCCCCCCAAGCATCCCAACCCCCCGGCGGCCCAGGCACCCTCACCCGTCCCACCGCCCGGGCGCCCCGGCCCAACGCCCCCAACCCTCCCGGTCCGGGCACCCTCACTCGCCCTTACCAACCCTCCCTACCCCCCACCCAACCTGACCACCCGCCCGCTCGGCCTGGGCGTCTGGGCGCCCTCACCCGCCCCACCCCTCCTAGATGCCCTCACCTGCCTGCCCCACCCCTCCGGGTGCCCTCACCCACCTGCCTGCTCGCTCGGCCCGGGCGCCCTCACCCGCCAACCCTCCGGGCCCTCGCCCGCCCGCCCGCCCTCCCGCCCCACCCCTATGGGCACCCTCACCTGGCCCCCCGCCCGGTGCCCTCACCCACCTGTCCGCCGCACCCCTTTTGGCGCCCTCCCTACCCTCGCCTCACCTGCCCGCCCCACCCCTCCCGGCGCCCTCCCTACCGCCCCCCTCACCCGCCCGCCCGCTCGACCCGGGCACCCTCACCTGCCAACCCTTCGGGTGCCCTCGCCCGCCTGCTCAGCCCGGGCACCCTCACACGCCACCCCTCTAGGTGCCCTCGCCCGCTCGCCCGCCTGCCCCATCCCTCCGGGACACCCTCACCTGCCCCCCGCCTGGCGCCCTCACCCACCCTCCCGCCCGCCCCTCCCCTCTGGGCACCCTCACCCACTCGCCCGCCCTCCCAGCACCCTCAGCCGCCCGCCCCACCCCTCTGGGCGCCCTCCCTAAAACCCCCCTCACTCGCGCGCCCCAACCCTCTGGGCACCCTCACCCCTCTTAGTGCCCTCAACCGCCCGCCCCAACCCTCCCGGCACACCCACCCCTCTAGCGCCCTCACCCGCCCGCCCCACCCCTCCAAGCGCCCTCCCTACCCACCGCCCCCACCCCTCCGAGCGCCCTCCCTACCCACCGCCCCCACCCGCCCGCCCGGCCCGGGCGCCCTCACCTGCCACCCCTTCGGGTGCCCTCACCTGCCTGCCCGCCCCACCCCTCCGGGTGCCCTCACTCGCCCCGTGCCCTCACCCCTTCGCCCGCCCCACCCCACCCTCCCTTTGCCCAAGCGCACCACCCACCCTGCCTCGGCCCCGCCACCTGGTCCGCCCGCACCCCCACCCAGCAGACGACAGGGCGGTTCTGAGGCACCGTCATGCAGGTGCCACCTTGGCCGCCCACGCCCCCGCCTGGTAAGCGGTAGGGCGATTCCGCGCCCTCATGTAGGCGTCACTGGGCCGCCTGCGCCCCCGCCCGGCAAGCCCTGCCGCCTGCCGGGCGGGGGCGCGGGCGGCCCAGGTGGCGCCTGCACGAGGCCGAGAATCAGCCTGCTGCCTGACGGGCAGGGGCACGGGCGGCCCGAGGGGCGCCTACACGAGGTGCCCTCATGCAGGCGCCACACGGGCCGCCTGCACCTGCGCCCGGCAAGTGCCAGGGGGTTTCCCGAAATCGCCCTGCCACATGCCGGGTGGGGGCGCGGGCGACAGGGCGATTCCCAGAATTGCCCTGCCGCTTGTCTGGCGGTGGTGCAGGCGACCCGGAATCACCCTGTCGCTTGCCAGGCGGGGGCGCGGGCGGCCCGTATGGCGCCTGCATGAGGGCGGCTCGTGTACGCGCCACCCGGGTCGCTCGCGTCCCTGTTCGGCAGGCGGTAGGGCGATTCCCGAAATCGCCTTGCCACCTGCCGGGCGGGGGCGCGAGCAGCCCGGATGGCGCCTATACGAGGTTGCCTCGCAGGCCGCTGGCGCCCTTGCCCGGTAGGCGGTAGGGCAATTCCAGTAACTGCACTGCCGCCTATTGGGTGGGGGCTTTGGCGGCCCAGGTGGCACCTGCCGAGGGCGGCCCTGGTGGCGCTTGTTGAGGGAAGCCCTCGGCCGAAGCCACCCGGGCCGCCCGCACCCACGTTCAGCAGGCGGGAGGGCAATTCCGCCTGCCGGGCGGGGGCACGGGCGACTCGGGTGGTGGGGCTGAGGGAGGGTGGGTGGGGCACCCAGGCAGAGGGGGGAGCCCGGAGGGGTGGGGCAGATGGGCGGGTGGGTGAGGGTGCCGGGCGGGGGGGAAGGTGAGGGCGACGGGTGGGGGGTCAGGTGAGGGCACCCGGAGGGGTGGGGTGGGTGGGTGAGGGCACCCAGAGGAGTGGTGGGTGAGGGTGCCCGGGTCGGGCAGGCGGGCGGGTGGGTGAGGGGGGGGGGTTAGGGAGGGCGCTCAGAGGGGTGGGGCAGGCGGGTGAGGGCATCGGGAGGGGTGGGGCGGGTGGGTGAGGGGGGGTGGGGTAGGGAGGGCGCCGGGAGGGGTGGGGCAAGGGTGCCCGGAGGGGTGGGGCAGGGGCGCCAGGAGGGGTGGGGTGGGTAGGTGAGGGCGTCGGGAGGGGTGGGGCGAGCGGGTGAGGTGAGAGGGGTGGGTAGGGGGGTGAGGGCGGTGAGGGTGGTGAGATGGGTGGGTGAGGACGGTGAGGGGGGTGGTGTGGGCGAGTGAGGGCGTTGGGAGGGGTGGGGCAGGCAAGTGAGGGCACTGGGAAGGGTGGGCGGGTGGGTGAGGTGAGGGGGGTGGGGTGGGTGAGGTGAGGGGGGTGGGGCAGGTGCGGTGAGGGCGGTGAGGTAGGCATCTGAGCGGGGTGGGGCGGGTGGGTGAGGGCACCCGGAGATGTGGGGCGGGCAGCCCTTGAGCCCACCACCCGGGCCACCCGTGCCCCCGCCCGTCATGTGGCAGGGCGATTCCTGAAATCGTCCTACTGCCTGCTGGGCGCGGGCGCAGGCGGCCCGGGTGGCGGGGCCGAGGGAGGGTGGGCAGGGCACACCCGGGGGGAAGGGGGTTGGGCAGGGGGGCACACCCACGGGTATTAAGCAAATGAGGTTGACCGGGCCCACCATGCTCATGATGGATGTAATTGTTATTTTGGCTCAGGAAAATTATTAATTTAAAAAAAAAAAATTTCTTTCATTAAACTAATTTAATATAAAAGTTTTCAAGGAAATTTTTTTTACTTACCTTTCAATTGCAAGAATTATTCGTTGAATATGTTGTTGATAGCGATTTAGCTGCTCCACAAATTCACGAGTCTTTCAACGATTTTCAAAAAGCCTGGATGTGATGTGAGTAATAGTGATAATGAAATTTTAATATATAAGTGAAGTTACGAAGATGTTTTACTGTACAGTTAATATGGGATAATTTGTTTTACAATATTATAAAGTGAATATTATAGATTTGTTTTACAACGGGTTGAATGTGGGATAATTTGTTTTAAAATATTATAAAGCGAATATTGTAGTATTGTAAAGCGAATATTATATAGTTTAACTATTAAAATAATTAATGTAGAAGCTGTAGTGTACAATTTTAATTTTGATTTCATAAAAAAAATTAGTTTAAATTTTTCAATAAATTGTAGAACAAAATAATGAAGGTAATTAAATTTAATAGACTTTTTGGAGGGAAATATTTTTGCAAAACTTTTTGGAGGGAAATATTTTCGCGAAATTTTTTGGAGGGAAAATTTCATTCTTTAACCTATATAATATCTTTAGGAGACTCTCCATTTGTATCATTCAACATCTTTTATTTGAAATGGATGGATTGTTCTGATAGTGAAGTTTCGATTTATACACCATCAACTTCTTCATCACGTAACAACTCTATTCATATTGATGAATATGGCAGGAATTCTTCCACTATGAATAGAAAGTCAATTCCTCCACTTAGTCCGGATTCTAAGGACTATGAGAGCAGCACTGATGAAAGAGGGGATGGAGAATTTCAAATAAATAAAGAGTCATAGATTCCACTTAGTCCTACTTCTAAGGACTATAAAAGCGGCAGTGATGAAAAGCATGATGGTGAAGTTCAAAAGAATGGAGTGCCATGATGTCCACTTAGTCCTAATTCTGAGGATTATGAGAGCAGCAATTTTGAAGAGGATGATGGTGAAGTTCAAAAGAATGGAGGGTCACGGTGTCCACTTAGTCCTAATTGTGAGGACTATGAGAGCAGTAGTTTTGAAGAGCATGATGGTGAAGTTTAAAAGAATGGAGTGTCACAGTGTCCAATTAGTCCTAATTCTGAGGAATATGAGAGCAGCAGTTTTGAAGAGCATGATGGTGAAGTTCAAAATAATGGAGTGTCACAGTGTCCACTTAGTCCTAAGTTTGAGGACTATGAGAGTAGCAGTTTTGAAGCGCATGATGGAAAATTTCAAAAGAATGGAGTGTCACGGTGTCCACTTAGTCCTAATTCTGAAGACTATGAGAGAAGCAGTGATGAAAAGCATGATGTTGATTTTCAAAAGTATGGAGTGTCAAAGTGTCCACTTAGTCCTAATTCTAAGGACTATGAGAGCAGTAGTGATGAAAAGCATGATGTTGATTTTCAAAAGTATGGAGTGTCATGGTGTCCAGTTAGTCCTAATTCTAAGGACTATGAGAGTAGCAGTGATGAAGAGTGGGATGATGATTTTGAAAAGATTGGAGTACCACAGTGTCCACTTAGTCCTAATTCTGCGGACTATGAGAGCAGTAGTTATGAAGAGCGTGATGATGAATTTCAAAAGAATGGAGTGTCACTGTGTCCTCTTAGTCCTAATTCTAAGGACTATGAGAGAAGCAATGATGAAGGACAGGATGATGCACTTAGTCCTAATTCTAATGAGTATAAAGGTAGCAGTGACAAAGGACGGGATGTAGCATCTTCAATAGGTAAATAATCACATTTTCAACGTAGTCCTAATTCTATGGACTATGAGAGTAGCACTGGCAATGCATATGAGGAAGAATATCTATTAAACATCGAGTCAGATTTTCCATTCAGTCCAAATTCTAAGGACTACGACAGTAGCATTGAAGAAGCAAAAGATGAAGAATATCCTTCAAGTCAATATTTGAAAAGCAGAGCTGATCATAGTGTGGATAACATTCCTCTTAATGATGATGAAAAGCCTTATACAAATGATGATCCAATGATGGAGATGTTGCCAAGAAATATTGTATCAAGGAGTAGGAGCAGACTTTTTCGTATGAATGCAAGTTGTTCTAGTTATACAAGGGGTAGAGCAGAATATCTAAAGAGAAGAAGTTCTATCAGTGCTCTCATTTCAAGTGAATGTTGCCAAAAAGATTGCTTGAAACATATGGATTTCAAATTTGCATTAGAAAGCAGGAAGAGATATTTGTCAATGAATAAAAGCATGCAAAATTCATATTTAGTTGGGTGAATGCAATCTACATTGTCAGGTTATGATTATCATATTGGGACTTTTTTAATCTGTAGAAAAGGTTTCAAATGTTTCATTCGATTGTGAATTTTCGTCTCTCGAGAATTCAAGAAAATTTGGAAAAGTTTCCCACATTTTATTCAGAAGTACGTCAAAAAAGACAGTTTGGTCCATTATCAAATACTACAATGTCATGGATGAAAGATTTATTTTCAAAGCATGGAGAGTATATTCCAAATAGAGAGACAATACATATTCTAGATAATTTTTCAAGACGAGAAATCTACAACTTATACAAAGAATATGCAGAAGGTGCTGAGGGACATGGCCATTTTATTACATATCAATATTTTGTGAAGGTATGGAAGAAAGAATTCAACAATTTCTGTATTCCTAAGAAGACAAGGATGGGGATTTGTAGTACATGTGCTTCTCTTAAATAAAAAAGGGACAAATGAGAAGGCTCAGAAAGAGGTAAGCGTTCATAACTTTAACTTTTAAAATTGTATAGTCATCAACTATGAAAACATATTTCTTAATAAATATCTTTTATGTTTTATAGATTTAATTATCAAAGAAATTCAGGAGCATCGCGAACAACAAACAAACGAAAGGAAGAAGTTGTACAAGCATCGAAAGAAGTGTTATGATAATCTGAATAAATATTTGGGTTTGATAATTGATGGTATGGACCAGAAGAAAACACTTTTACCATATTTTGTTCGCACAACCAAAAATTTACAGGAGGAAAACTTTATTCAATTTCACTTGGTTGGTTGTATGGTCTTCAATGGGAAAATGTTGCCAAGGGTGTACTTCACAGCTCCAAATATTCATAATGATGCAAATCTGACCATTACCATAATTCATGATGTGATTTATCATTGGTCTGGTAATCTTCCTGAGGTTTTGTATCTACAATTGGACAACACTTGCCATGAAAACAAAAATCAAGTTGTTTTTGGATATTTAAATATGCTTGTTGAATTGAGAATTTTTCAAAAGGTAAAGGTTGGTTTCCTTCTTGTTGGGCACACTCATGACCATATTGATCAAATGTTCAGTCATTTTTCAGTCACATTGAGGAGGAAGGAAGTTGGGAGCTTGCCATCACTAATTGAATGTATTAAGAAATCATACATGCGAGAGCCTACTTTTGATGTGTTGGAAGAAAATGTTGACATGCGAAGGTTTATTCTGGGATCATATGGTAAGGGGAAATGCATTGAACAACTTAATGACATTATCTTCCAACATCAATTTCGTATCAAAAAAATTGATGGGAAAACACTAATATGGGGCAAGAAGTATTCAACTACTATAGAATGGGCACCGTCATCAGGTTTGCAATTTTTGAAGTTCATTCCAGATCATCCAATATTTGCATCAAAAATATTGTTACTACAATCAATTGGTGAAGTTCAGAATGCACGCAGACAGAACAGGGCTATAAATAATTATGATTGCCTAGAAGAAATTAAAAAATGTATTAGATATACATATGAGTACTTTGACATTGATGATTCAGTTTGGTGGGAGTCATTTTTCAATAATCAATGTGATATCATTTCAACAACAACAAATGAAGATATATCTTTGAAAAATCCATTTATTTGGCCACAAAATGTGTCAAATGAACATGAGGAAGTAAACATTCTTGAACAACAACAATCTCAAGGTATTATTAACTCTTCACAGGCAGCAGAAATAGAGATGTATATTGGTTCCAGAAGATCTCGTGCACAATGTGAAGCCATGGAAGACCTTTATAGGGGTTCAGTACAAGATATTAAGGAGGGTTGCATGATTGGAGTGCTAGCAGATGGAGATCCCAATGGCTATCCATTTTGGGTTGCTAAAGTTATAAAGGTCTTTACAGAAAATGAGGATGTTACAAATGTTGAAGTACATTGGTATGCCACAGATACACACCCATTCAATGGTGTGTATAAGCCAGAGATGGTAGTTGACAAAAAAAATGGTGGAAAAAGAAAAAGAAAGGGTAAAATGTAAATCGCCGCTGCACAGACATATTAAAATTGGAGCATGTAGACATACTTGTTTATGAATTCAATTTAACAAAGAGAGGAACTCTTCGCTTCAAGAAGATAAATATTCTGAAAAGGTTGTTACTAGAAGGAACAATGTTGACATGGGAGTCACTTGAAACCGTTCGTAGATATAGAAGAACTTTGAAACCTGAAATGTTGGGCATGCATGTGGACTCAGATGGGGCACTAGTTGATGATGGCGGCCTTCAATAGATGGTAGTTCATAGATCCATGAGAGAAATAGTTTCCTTTCTGATAGGTGCCAACATACTTTTAAACAAGTCAAGTCTTCCAGCTCATGAGAGGGAGCTAGTCCATGTAAAATTTATTCAACAAATTAATAAAACAATTGAGCAATGCAACAACAACATGGTGGCTTTTTTCCTAGGGAAGGATTTTCCACCAAACGTACTTGTGTCCATTGTGTTGATTGATTTTATGGTTGCATGTTTAATTTTATGCTCTAATATATGGTTGTGTGTTTTAGTTTGTGCATGGATTAAAAGATTAATATTTGGAGAAGACATTTATATGTGCTCTCACTACTGATTCGCCTGCCCCCCTCTCAGTAGTGATCTAGTTTCCAACAATTGGTATAAAAGTGGGGTTCTTGGGTGCAACTTGATCAGTAAAGAGTAGACCTTGGATATTTTGGGAGATTTTTTGCAAATTTTCCGAAATGGATCAACAAGGTATTCCAATACTTCATGAAGATAAATTTGCAACTTGGAGAGTGAATTTGGATTTGTATTTTTTATGCGTCGATGAAGACATTTTTCCATTAGTTGAGTATGGAATTAAAGATGAATCTAATGATTTCGTTAAAAAATATGATTTTGAATAGTGTTTTGAAATCTGATAGCAAGTTTCTGAAGAATTTTGAGACTACCAAATATATGTTGGATAAGTTGTAGAACTTGTATCTTGGAGGAAAATTTCATATTTTAGAAATAGAGAAAAATGTAAAGGATTCTACTTTTATTGCAGTAATAAATCAATCCTCGTCACAAGAAGATGAAGGAACTAGTGATTGTAGTGTTAGATCTAGTATTAATCTTGAAGAAAAAAAAGAAGAGATCAATTGCAAATATGATGAGCAATCCAAGGTAAAGGCACTAGAAGTAGAGGTTCAAAGGCTCATGGTTGAAAATAAAGATCAACGAATGTTGCTATAAATGTGTTATGAAAATGAGTGTGCATTCAAAGAAGAAATTTTAGATTTGAAAACTCAGCTACAAAAAGGAATGAATATTAAAATTGAAATGAGGAATCAATACAATGAGTTGGAGGATGAGTTTTGGAAATTGAAGGGTGAAGCAATTTCTCCAAGATAAGAATTGGAGAGGTTCAAAACTAGTGCGCAAGCATATACAAGCAAATAAAAAATGTTGGAGCACCTAGTTGCAAGAAAAATTTTGATATATATGTTTCATGCAACATGCAACAAAACAAGCGAAGAAGGCCCAATAGGAAGAATAGAATTGGAAAGTTTTATAATTGTGGAATTCGTGGACACATGGCAGCAATATCAGTAATGGAAAGATCAAATTATCTCATCAAAAGGAGCAGCCAAAGGAGAAGCTACTTCAAGCATGCATGAAAAGGAAATCTCCATCCGCTAGGTATAATAGTCCATTTTATGGTTATTGTTTGTCATGCAATGATTTTGGCCAAAGCGCTATTTACTATAGGGCACATGCAGGGAACAAAAATTACATCAACATAAGATATCATCCTATTCATTTTTCCTTGGTCACATAAGATGTTATGTTTGTGACAATATTGGCCATAAGGCCAAAGATTGTAAGCTTCTCACGTGTTTTAGGAGATCCATTCAAAGAAATTAGAATATGCAAGGCCAACTGCATAAGAATAAGAAGGATCAACAGATGAAAGTTTGGAGGAGAAAAGAGCAGCAAGGGTCTCCCAAAAAAAATTTAGGCATGTGTGGTCTCAAGGGGAGAATATGGTTGCATTGTGAGTTGCATGCAAATTCTTAATTGTGTAGCCATATGGGAAAGTGTATGAGAAGAAATATATGCATATTGTTGAAGATGCATGTGTTCAGCGGGAATCCTTGAGGTTTGAAGTGTTATTTCCAATTTTTTTCTCTATTTTTATTCTAATTTTTTTTTAGTTGGAGCATCCATGTGCATCTATTGATAGTTTTGATGAAGCTATATGTTTTGGTTCGTGTTGATGCTAATGTTGATATGGTAGCCATATATTTATTCTCATGCACATGGCCAAGCTGTTGGTTTCCCATGCACTAGAACATGTTTTGGTTAGTGCTCCTATTTGTTGCTGTTATAGATGGAGATCATATTGTTGCTCATGGAGGGATACTATCTAGATGCATATGCCATATATTATATTAGCATCGTTGATTCCATATGGAGCATATTCATTTCTCAGTATTTCCATGTACTCATGATATTTCATGTTTTGGGCATGTATTGATGAGATCACCATTGTGTGCAAACCTAAAAGATATGTACTATCATTGTGTCATCTTTTGGGCACATTTCTCATAGAGAGAACCATGGTGTCGAGCATGCATTGTCATCAACTATATGTAGAAATTCTCATTGTAGATTAATCTGATTATGCAATGTACTAAAGAAAAATACTTAATCTACTTCTACAATCAAACTTGCGGAATCTTATTTGATTTTAACAAGGTCAAATGAAACACATATAATAGAGAAGAAGAATCAATCGCACATGAAACACAGAAGAATACTCTAAGGAAAGCCTCAGCTAAAAACCCCGCTATCTGTATTATCATACAAGTGGAAATATCTCAGGATTACAAAATGCTTTAGCTCTCAAGCTATCCAGCTCTCCATACAATCCCTCACTGCTGCTCATAGACAGAATAGACAACACATATGCCTTCTCCTCTGTCATCCAAGCCTCCCATTTCCTTGCATTTTTCCTATGGGATGATTCACCTTCAACCAAGTGGAACACTGCTCTTACACACTGTAAAATTGCGTAATCCTCAAGGAATGAATTCCTTCTGCATGCAACATATTTTCTCATAGGAAAATTCTTGCAACTGATAGTACATTTTCCCTACCTTTAATCTCAACTAGGTCTTTGTCTAAACTGACATGCACGAGTTATTTATAAGACAATATTTAGTTATCTGGAGTACACTAGTTGCATGCATGCATGCATTAACTGACTGAACTCACAATTAGTTCCTCAAACTGTTTGGAACTAGTCTAATTGGACTTAACTCAGTTAACTGAGCTAACTAATTACAACTCAAATACTACTCATCCTTATCTCCTTAATTAAGGGATAACTTCCTCAATCAAAGGGATAACTGTTGCATGACTTCATAAAGACTTCATGTTTGAATTTCTCCGACTAATTAACTCAAGATGAATTAATTAATTATTTTTCAAACAGCTGGTGAGACTAAATTCGAATTAATTCTCAATTTTAATTCAAGGACAAATTAAAATTGGAATATATCTTGAAATGCTATCTATAGCAATGCTATTTTTAGCAATCCTCTTGACAAGAAAGGGATTATCTGCCACACCGATCCTGTCTCTATGGAACTCAAATTTACACTTTGATAATGCCTTAGTCAAAATGTCAGCATCTTGCTCCTTGGTCAAAATATACTACAACAACATGATCCTCCTCGCCACACAATCTCTGAGACGATGATACTGAATTTTGATATGCTTGGACTTGTCATGAAATACTAGATTCTCAGAGAGTTTGATACAACTCTGATTATCACAATAGATCAGAGTTGGATCCATCCTCTGATCAAACAAACCAACTAGAATTTTCCGCATCCAAATGGCCTCACATGTTGCTTGACTTGCAACCATGTATTCAGCCTTCGCTAAGATGAGTGAAACTAACCTCTGTTTCCTGATGTACCAAGAAACCGCAGTTGAACCAAGGTTGAAAATTCCTCCTGATGTGCTCTTCCAATCTAATGGACTCCCTGCCCAATTTGCATTTGTGAATCTTTGTAGCTTTACTCCCTCTGACCGTCTGTACCATAATCCAAACTGATATATGCCTCTGAGGTATCTCAAAACATGCTTCATTGCCTTCCAAAATAGCTTGGTAGGTTGAACCATAGCTTGACTCAGTTGGTTCACTGCATAGCACATATCTGGTCATGTGTTGACTAAGTACATCAGTGAACCCACAAATTGCTTGTACACAATAGCTTCTACTACTTCTCTTGAAGTAGCATCCTCCTTCCTCTACTTACCTACTAGAGGAGTTAGCATGGGCTTGCACTTCTCCATGTGGAATCTCCTGAGTATCTCATTGGCATACTTGCCTTGAGACACAAACACTTCCCCATCCTTCTAGAAAGTAGTGCATGAGACCCATGTCTTTCATCTCGAACTCTCTTGCAAAGTCCTCCTTGCAAGACATGATCAATTGATCATCACCTATCAATATCAGATCATCAACATAAAGAACAATGATCAACTACTTACCTTCCACCATGATGTGGTACAAGTTCGCATCCGCTTCACCCTTTGTGAAGCCTAACCTGGTGAAGTAGTTGTTGATCTTGGTGTACCAAGCACGAGGTTCTTGCTTTAGCCCGTACAAAGCTCTCTTGAGTCAGCACACATGCGACTCATGATCGAAGGTCTCAAAACCTTCCAACTACTCTATGTACGCCTCTTCCTCAATATTTCCATTGAGTAATGCATTCTTCACATCCATTTGATGGATATTCCAAACCATCTGTGTTAATAGTGCCAACATAGATATGATAGATAAATACCTTGTACAGGAGAAAAAGCCTCATCATAGTCGATCCCCTTGACCTGTGAGAAACCACGGGCAACAAATATTTCCTTATGTTTCTCCACACTACCATCAGTAGCTTGCTTTACCTTGTAAAGCCAACGGGAACTCACAAATGACTTGTTCCCCAGTTTTGGAACCACATCCCAAACACTGTTCCGAACAATGGAGTCATACTCCTCCACCATAGCATCAACCCAAATCAGTTGCTGCACTAATTCCTCAAAGGAAGATGGCTCGATCTCAACACATTTTTCAACAAGAGCCATGTATCCAGTGTACCTATTAGGTGACCTCCTCTGCCTTCACTGAGAAGATGGCTCTCCCACATTCTCTCTCGCATCTGACAATAATCTGCCAGCTTCTCTTATGCGCTTCTGCCCATCTCTGGAAGACTCTGCTTAAGTGGATGTCTCCACTCCTAGAACCTTTGCATGTGGCTGCTCCGAATCAGTTTGAGGCTCCTCCTCCTTAGGAACCAAAAGTTCCTCGTCAACTTGTAGTTGGAGCTCCCTATCAAGGGAAACTCGCATGGCCTTCTTCTCATCAAACATAAGATCTCTGTGAACCACTGTCTTCGGATTGGTAGGAAAATACACCCAATAGTTGTGGGGTGTATTAGTGTACCCCACAAGTATCCCCAAATCTGATGTCAGCTCAAGTTTCTTCTAGGCATCCTTGGTCACATGGCAATATACCGATGAGCCAAACATCCTAAAGTGACCCAAATCTAATCTCTTCTCGGAGAAAGCTTCCTTTGGTGTCTTCATCCCAAGAATGTGGTGTGGGCTTCTATTCTACAAATAGACCACTGTGTTGCATGCCTCAGCCCACAAATGAAGTGGTAGGCCTTGGTCATGCAGCATCGCCCGAGCTGCCCCCACAATCGTTCTGTTCTTCTTGTCGGCCACCCCATTCTACTATGGGTTATGAGGTGTCATCAACTCCCATTTAATTCCTTCTGTTGTGCAGAAGTCCTTAAACTCTTGAGAGAAATACTTTCCACCATTGTCGCTTCTCAAGGCCCTGATCTTCTTCCCTGATTCTTTCTCAATCAAAGCTTTGAACTCACAAAACTTTGAGAAGGTTTGATCCTTCTTTTGCATGAAATAGATCCAGCATTTACAAGAAAAATCATAAATGAAAATTACATAATACCTTTGTTTAGCGATGTAGGTTGTTGAGAATGGTCCACACACATCTGTGTGAACTCGCTCCAAGATTGCTTCAGCTCAACTGTCTCGATCATGAAAGGAAGATTTTGCATACTTACCCAAGGTACAACCTTTGCATGTGTCCACTTGCTCAAGTTTACCTTTGGGAAGTCTGGTAGAGATTTGCTGCATTATTTTCAAGGCCCCATGATGCAAGTGGCCCAACTATCTATGCCATAACTCGCCAATCTCTTGGCTTTGCACAAATTCTGCTTTGGAACTGAATGCAGCACAGTCATCTACCTCCAACTTGTAGAGATTGTTCACTCAAATCCAATCCTCTTGGTATGACCCGTGGCTATGTGTCTCACGAATGCCTTTCCTTTACTGAAGACTACATCATAGCCTTTGTCTTCCAACATCATGACCAATACCAAGTTCTTCTTCAGTCTAGGCACATACTTTGCATCATTCAGGATAAGAGGAGCTCTATGCTCCCTCTAAAAAACAACCATACCTTCACCTGAAACACTGTACTTTCCATCATCGCCCATCTCTTTGTGCATCTTGACGTCTTTCTCCTCCAAGGTACTCAATAAACTCTTATTGACGGTCATGTGGAATGAGGCTCCACTGTCAAGGTACCAAACACAACCCATCATCGATGAAACCATGCGTGCGATGAGGGTAAAATCAATTCGAACTGAGAGGCTAGCGCCTCACCTTCTGATCCTTTCGAGGATCCCTTCTTGGATTTCTTCAATGGACGATTAGTTGCATAATGGCCCACCTCATGACAATTAAAGCATCTCACTTTAGATTTTTCAATCTTCTTCCCACCATCGGAAGAACTCGATTTGGAATGGGAAGCCTTCCATTTCCCTTTCCTCACCTTACTGGCTAAGGCTATATTTTATTCATCATCATGCGTAGATGACGAACCATCTCTGGTGCTCCTCCTCATCTCATCCTGCATTAGATCCAACCACACTCATTCCCAATTTGGCAATTTCTCTTTTCCATTCACTGAGTCTTGGTAGCTATGCTAGCTCTTAGGAAGACCAAGGAGAGCAAGACTCACAATATCATTATCGACTGCTATTATTCCTACAGTTCCAAGCTCATCTCTGCAGGTGGTGAGCTTGTTCAGATATGTATAAATCGTGTCGCCCTTTTCACACTTGATTTTATGAAGCTTTTCCTTCAGCATCAGTGTCCTCTGGTCACTATTGTTCTGATATAGGTCCTTCAATGTCTTCCACATTGAGAATAGAGTCTTCTTCCCATGGAGACTCAAGACCATATGGTCTCGAACTCCCTCCAGGAGAATCCTCCTCGCTTTTGCCACACACTTCTTCCATTCTGCCAATTCTTGGGTTTTAGTTGTTGCTCGCTTGGGGATTTCTTGATCAATGAAATCCTTCAAACCATTGTCCTCTAATACTACTTCCATGCTATGTAATTCAAGCTACCATCCAAGGCATATCCGAGTCTCAAGCCATTGAACGCCATTGGTGAACTTTGAGATGTGATAAGAAATCAATTTTGTACCTGCAATCAAGAACTTCAAACTTCGAACTTTTCCATTCTCGGTATGATTTTCACAGCTTTGATCGCCTTTGCTCTGATACCATGTAGAAATTCTCACTAGAGATTAGTCTGATTATGCAATGTACGAAAACAAAATACTTAATCTACTTCTACAATCAAACATGCGGAAACTTAATTGATTTGAGCAAGATCAAACAGAACATATATAACAGAGAAGAATAATCAATCACACATGAAACACAAAAGAATACTCTAGGGAAAGCCTCAGCTAAAATCCCCGTTATCTGTATTATCATATAAGTGGAAATATCTTAGGATTACACAAAGCTTTAGCTATCAAACTATCCAGTTCTCAGTATAATCCCTCACTGCTACTCATAGATGGAATAGACAACACATATGTATTCTCCTCTGTCCTCTAAGCCTCCTATTTCCTTTCACTGTTCCTCTGGGATGATTCACCTTCAACCAAGTGGAACACTACTCTTACACACTATAAAACTGCGCAATCCTCAAGGAATGAATTCCTTTTGCATGCAAGAGATTTTCTCTTAGGGGAATTCTTGCAACTAATAGGACACTGTCCCTGCCTTTAATCTCAACTGGGTTTTTGTCTGAACTAACATGCATGAGTTATTTATGAGAAAATATTTAGTTATTTGGAGTACACTAGTTGCATGCATGCATGAATTAACTGACCGAACTCACAATTAGTTCCTCAAACTGTTTGAAACTAATATAATTAGACTTAACTCAGTTAACTGAGCTAACTAATTACAACTCAAATACAACTCATCCTTATCTACTTAATTAAGGGATAACTTCCTCAATCAAAGGGATAAATGTTGCATGATTTCACGAAGACTTCATGTTTGAATTTCTCCAACTAATTAACACAATATGAATCAATTAATTATTTTTCAAACAGCTGGTGAGACTAAATTCGAATTTTAATTCTCAATTTTAATTCAAGGACAAATTAAAATTGGAATATATCCTGAAATGTTATTTATAGCAATGCTATTTTAACATTTCTATTTTTAGCATCTATTGTTGCTATTTTCAACACTATTTATGGTTCAATTGGAGTCCAAGTTATGTTTCATTTTGTATATCTTTGATCTTTGATGTAGCCCCAAATTTCGGGTGCATGATGGATACTTGGGTCCATAGAGTCATGGTTGGTGATAGGAGAGTTTATAGATGATTCATATGTCAAACATGTATATTGTCACAACTATGTATTTGTTCCATGAAGCATTCTATTGTATTGTATATCATGTCCAAAGTTAGTTGGAGTCATGGTCCATGCATAGTAGTATCTTGCACTAGGAAGATGTGTTTCTTTAGCAGGAAGAGTGTATGATTGCAACCCCATTACATTCTTAGGGGGATTATGTTCAATTTTTAGATTTTGCATGACATTCGCTAGTGGTGTTGGTAGTCAGTTTCCTTGTTTTACATGCTTATCTTGCAAGAGATATTTCTATGGGTTGCATCAGTATAGTGTTAAGCATGGCAGGAGGAGTCCTTCCCTCATCTGACACATTATTGGCATTGTTCTTTAGTGTCAGTAAGGCCCTTTTCCATTGATTTCAAAGGGGGAGAGAACTTTGATGGATAGTTGCAGCTTTAGTTTATGGAGATCAACCTCACTTGTTGGATGGAGGTTGACATCAATGCCAAAAGGGGATTTTGTTCACATTGATCTCAACATGGCCATGATTTTGATTGACATGTGCATGTGTGTTTGGCTTGGTGGTCCTAGTGGTTAACATTGATGTCAACATACTTGTGGAATGACTTATTGGAGATAATGTTGTTTAGTGGAGATGATTTGGAGGCTGAGTAGAGATGGACATGTAATGTTGGAGATGTTGCTATTGTAGGTGGTTAGAGTGTTGCTCTAGGTGTTGAATTTCTCTACATGTCTTGGAGACATTGGATATGTTGATACATGTGTTGAGTTGTAGCTGCTTGTGTTGGAGATGCCTCTATCAGTGTTGGAGGAAGTTGTATGACATGTTGTTGTTGCTACCGGATCTTGGAGATGTTGCTATAGGTATTGGAGATGTTTAGAGAGGTTGCAGTTGCTGCTTGAGACGATGGACATGTTGGTCTTGGTACTAAGGTTGGAAAAATAGGTCTTGCATGTCATTGACTTATTCTTAGCCTATTTCATCAATTCCAGACTTGAAACAAAGTTTTGGAGGAGTGATCAAATTTTGAAGAAGGTGTTCCATCAGTTGGTAGAGGTTTTGGACTTAAGATCCTTTGGTTTTCTTCATCCTTAGCCCCAGTCGCATGGAGCCAAGCTAGTGGGAGCAACTGAAAAACTCCAGCCGCATGAATATAGGCATAGGGGAGTGACTATGATGTTCCAGTCGCATGGTGACAATAATGTGCATGTGACCGAGCATTTTCATGAGTTTATCTCCTTATTTCTCACATTGCTCAACTAATTTTTATGTTGTGGCGACATTATTGTTTGAAATTTTCCAGTTTATGGTCAAAAAAGTTTGTGGAACCTCCATAATTTGTTTAAATTTGAAAATATAAAAAATGAAAGTGGAGTTAGTGGTTGATAGAGTCAATGAGATGAATCAAGATCAAATCAAGCATATGACCAGAGTTGTGAAGCCCAATCATTTTGTGTAATTCTTGAGCTGAGCACCTGAGTTCAGTTACATATTGGAGGAAGCTCAATGATAGTATGGTTGATTCTTTGGTGTTTTGAGCAAGTGTGGAGGATTGTGTGCAAGTTGCATGTGTAGTCTAGTGCAGAATTTATGAAGCAGTTTATAGTTGTAGCAGTAGTGAGTTGAATTATGTTTCAGCCATCATATTGGTGTAGTGTGTGAGAAGATGAAGTGTGAATTGGAGTAGTGGTTGATGAGATTGTGTGGCAGCTAGTGGAGATTTTGGAAATTGTCTTTTATTATTTTGTTCTTTAGTTTTTGGTTGGAGCTTTTGATTCAAAACGATGGTGTTGTTGTAATGTTCATGTTGAACAGATTGGGAGTCCAATATGAAAATATATTAAACAAGGCTCACATGGAGGAAGTGAAGGCAAAAACGTTTTAGAGTATACAATGACTTGGTGGATTTGGTAGAAGGAAGAGATTTATCCATCCAATAGGAGTTGGATAATCCAATGGCAGTTGGGTGAGGATCCTCGATGGTGGTGAACTTCAACGGATAGTAGTCCATAGATGTGTGAGAAAAACAATTTCATGTATGATATGTGCCAGCATACTGTGAAATAGGTCGAGTCTTCCGTCTCATAGGAGTGAGATGATCCATGTAAAATTTGTTCAACTAATTAATAAAAGAATTGAGCAGCGCAGTAATAGCAGGGTGGTTTTTTTTGCCTGCTAAAGGGTTTTCCACAAGACATACTTGTGTACATTTTGTTGATTGATTTTATGGTTGCAAGTTTATTTCTATGCTATGATCTATGGTTGTGTTTGAATTTGTTCATGGATTACAAGATTAATATTTGGAAAAAAATATTATATGTACTCTCACTACTAATTCACTCTCCACCCTGTCCCAGTAGTGATCTAGTTTCCAACATAATCCATATGTTAATTATTTTAATAATAATAATAAAAATAATAATAATAAAGTTATAATTTAGTTAATTTTTATGATTTTTTTTTTTTTAAATCTTGACAATAAGTGATGTGACCTTGGATTGATGTCTATCAACATTTACCATCCATTTAATTTATACAACAACTATAATATAACTAACATAATTTAATTATAAATGGAATTTACAAATAACCATCACAACAAACTGAACTCATTACCATTGTTCAACTAAAAACATTCTACCACTTCAAATAATTAACTCATAAACTAATGAAAATAAAATTTCAACTTTTGATATTTTGAACCATAAACTTATTATTTTATATTTAAACAGAATGAACTTTCAATTAAAAATAATTTTTAGTTTTATTTTCAAATTAAATTAAGAGAAAAGTTTCAACTTAAAATTAATATCAGTTATCGACTTAAAAAAACAACAAACCATTCTCTCCCTATTTATTAAAAAACCCCTTTGATGAGGAAAAATTAATATTCTTACAAGTATAGCATAATTTTAATATAGGTTGAGTGGCCTAATAGTTAAGAGCTTGTGTTTCCTCTTAAGAGGTATATATTCAAAATCCACGAGATAAAGTATATATGCATTCATAGACTTAGCATTCAAATCACTACATGATCTCATACACCAATATGGTGTCTAGACCCTCACATTAAGATTGGATAATAATAATAAATATGATGTTTAAACAATGACCTTAAAATTAGATAATAATAATAATAAATAGAGTCTCTTAAAATTAAATAATAATAATAAATTTAATTTCACAAATAAGTTCAACACCACCCCCATTTAAAACCTCCTGGATGTGAGAATTTTTTTGACATGCATACATAAATCTAGACGAGACCTTCCGGATACCATAAGACATACAGAGACTAAATGGGTTCTAGAGTATTCGATTGGAGAGGATTTCGATGATTTTGCTGGATAGAATCAACTAGCAAATTAATTGGGATGGATATTTCCATATTGCTTTGTTTGGTGGCATATACCAAACGCCCACCAAACGCAGCGGCGGTTTTTTGGCTAATCCCACGCCGTTGCTACGGCCTTCGGAGGTGACGATTTGGCTTTCTAAAATCCTTTCGTGGCAGTCTGCGAAAAGAAGTAGCGATTTTCTTGAACGGAAAACGACTTGCCTGGTCTTATCGACATCCGATAAAGTCGCTGCAGAAATCTGAATGTGCAACTCACGCCCCAATATAAATATCAACTCGTCACAAGAAGAAAAGTCTAGCGTCAATCCGTCACAATAATAAGAAGAAGAAGCGTGTAGCTTCGATCCGAGGGCAACCTCCGGAGAGTCAAGTAGGATGAAGGAAGATGGAAGGTAGGATGGAGGGCAATGTTACTCAATGGGATTGCGGGAGCACTCTGTATGATTCATATGAGCTCGTTTCCTTATGGAATATACTGGAAAGGGTAATGACTGCGTCTAATTCACCACCTGCAGTACTGACAGTGACAGGTCAGGAAATCCCACGTAAACCCACCTCTTCGTCTGAGTTTGTTTTCGAAAATGCAAATGCCAAGTGCCAATGCTGGGCAGTCCACAAACATCCGTTCAGCCGCTTTTTCCGAATGGCGTTTCGCTTTTTGCGTTTTCCTGTGCCGCGGACAAGAATTGCGAAATGCCGGACTCGGGTAATTGTTTAAATTGGATCAGGATCCATAACCAACTCCGATTTCTGGAGTTTTGATATTTGGAACGGATTTACAAAAAAATCCCATCGTTATTTAGATCATTTACATCCTGAATTTCAAAAAGCCTTCCATGAAGGCAGACGGCGTATGTACGACGAAGTAGAATATATCTAAATGATTTCTTTCTGTTTCTTTTGTTCGTTACTTTTCTGCTGTGAACGTTGGCCTATCCAGCTCCTTGTATCCTGTTACTACACAATTTTTTTTTTTTAATATGTTAAACTACGTTAGCCTCATCGTAACAAAGAATACAAAACACCGACCATCTTAAAACATAATATTTCGGATAAAAGTTTAAATCGGCATACATCAACTCATATTTGTTTGGTGGTGAGGCTATTGGCTGGTTTTTAATGGAGTTGTTTTTAGTGTGACTTTTAAGATTTTTTAATGTTTGAATTTGATAGAAAAATTTGAAGTGAAATCTTGATTTGTGTTATTTAAACTAGTTTTTTGACTCTATATATGGATTCAGCACGTTCGAAAATCCCTAGGGTGCTTGGATTGCACAAGATTACCCATCAAGTTTGTGATTTCAATAAATTCCTGCTGAATTTTAGAGAAATTTGACTGGAAAATCCACAGTAAAAACTTTTAAAATGTCCCATTAAAAACTAGATATTTAACCAGAAAAACCCACCCTAAAAACATCCAAAAAATCGCACTATAAACAACTCCGACACTATTTTTATTTAGATGGCAGATTTTATGAATATAAAAAAGTTATGAAATTAATTTCATACTTCTTTTTCATCAGATTTCTCAGAAATATTAATGAAATCTGCTATCTAAGTTTAGTTATTTTTAATATATAAATTTTAAATAAAATATTTTTACAAATATTTTGAATTTAGGTTTTTGTGATCCATAACTTGTATATTAAGATTTATCAGAAATATTAATAAAATCTGCCATCTAAGTTCAGTTATTTTTAACATATAAATTTTAAATAAAATATTTTTACAAAATTTTTGAATTTAGATTTCTGGGATCCCTAACCTGTATGTTAAGATTTTTTTGGTGAAAATTATGTAAGAGAAAAAATTTGTCTAGGGATTTCCAATCATTAAATATGTTTTATTTTCAAAATAAACAAAAGTAAAATATTTTAAGCATCTGTCGTTCATTTCTTTTGTGGATCTAAAAATTCAAAATAAAAATAGCAAGAAAAGCTGCTCACGAAACTCTTCTATCATCCTTCAAAATTTTTCTTGATAAGGGATTTGAAATATTAACAAATATAATTATTAATATGGATACTTTGAAACTTAATTCAAAAGTAAAATATTTTTATATTAATTTATGACTAGTGAAATATTTAATTTTGGTGGTACTCTTTCTATTAGGCTCTATTAATTATTTCAATATTTACTCTTTCTACTCTCATAAAATAATTATGAAAATGTTATTCTAAACATATCTTAAATTGTTTAAATTTGAACTGGAATTTCAAAGGATGAGATTTTGTAATGTGTAAAATGCTTATCGTTCATATGTTAATTTATGTATAATAATTACTTAAAAAAATGACACTTTAAGAAAAGTATAATTTCCTTTATAATGATAAATTTAGATATAATGATTTATATATTTTTCAATTGTGACTTGTTAATTTATGTATAATAATTACTAAAAAAATTACACTTTAGAAAAGTATAATTTCCTTTATAATGATAAATTTAGATATAATCATTTATATATTTTTCAATTGTGACTCGTTATCAAGCCGTATTTTAGCCAATTTTACGATATAATGATTTATATATTTTTAAATTGTCAATTGTTATTAGGCCACCTCATCTTAGTCAATTTTAGCTATAAAATATTTAGATACTTTTATACTAGCTAATTTTAACAGTAAAGTATTAGATATTTTTATAAAATCAACTATATAAATAAAATGGACAATCTTATTTCATTTAATAGTTAGCTAAATAACTATTTTTCTAATTTCACATTTGTAAATATAAATAAACTTTAATTACGTTTTTATTATAATAAGTATAATAAATTAAATTAAATAAATAAATTATTATAAATTAAATAAATAAATAAACATTTTTATTATTGAATTTTTTGACCGGAGAATCCACAGTAAGAGAATTTTTACATCAACGTTTCAAATCCCAAATGGGATCCATCATCAGGGTTAAGAGAAAGATGATAAAAGAAGAGCAAGATGGAAGAGATAAATACTCATTAGGGTTTAAGGGAACAGCACAGGTCGGCAAGACAGATAAATAATGAGACTTAATTTTAATTTTAATTTTTAATTTTAATTTTTCTAAATGAATATCATTTAATTAATATCTAAAAAACAAAATCATTATAAAACCTAAAACCTCTATTAATATTAATATCTATAAAACCTAAAAATTATATTAATATTAATTAATGTAAAACCTAAAATATAATATTAATATTTATAAAACCTAATATATATATTAATATTAAAATCATAAATCCTAAGACTTATATAACATTAATATTTATATAACCTAAGGCTTTAATAACTTAATATTTATAAAACTTTAATCTCTATATAACTTAAAATTTTTCTCATATAACCTAAAACCTATATTAATATTAATATTTATAAAAACTTAATAAAAATAATAGTATTAAAATCTAAAAAACTTAATCACTTTTCTAATATATATATCAATATTAATATAAATTAATATTAATAAAACCTAAATTCTAAATTCTATATTAAATTCTATAATGAAATCTAAACTAAAATAAAACCTACATTAAGTCCTAAATTATATTAAAATCCATTTATGTAATTATAATAATAATGAGAGCTTTATAGAATATATAAAAAACTTAATATTAAAAACAAAACTATGCTAATATCTATAATAATATTTGTATTAATATCTATATCCTAATGTCTAAGCTAAATAATATTTAAAATAATTTCTATATAAATTAGAATAGTTTAATATAAAACCTTATTATATTATAAATAATTAATATTTATAAATAATTAATCTAATAATACCTAATGAAACAAAAAAGAGGAACTGACTAATCATAATAGAAAAGAGGAAAGGAACGGAAAAACTGACCTGATTGATCGACAACTTACCTGGGGTTGGGTTGACGTTTCCTGATTTCACTGATCAGAGGAAGCCAGCTTCCACTGATCTCCAAACCTCTGTCCCTGTTCAGATTACAAGGATGCTTCAAGATTTCGAGGGCTTCTCTGATTTTCCGTCTCTGATGCTGCTTTTCTCTCGCGATAATTGATGTGTTTTCTAAGCAGATGTGGTGTTTAGTCTTCGAGGAGTGCTCTACCAAGGCTGAGGTACGAGATCTTCCATTCCTGATGTCAGCGCCATGTTCTTTCAGTCTTGTCTGGAGGGAGCGACCCGTTTCACCTATGTAGCTTTTTCCACACGAACAGTCTATTTTATAGACTCCTTTGAGCTGCTGCTTATCAATGTCATCCTTAACAGATTTTAAACTTTGTCTGATGGTATCGAGAGCTGAGAATTGGGTTATAGTGTTTTTCTTTCTTAGGATTTTTGCCATTTTGTCTGTGACCCCATGGATATAAGGTAGAAAAACCTTACCACCTTGAGGTTGATCCTGCTCTTTAGGTTTGGGAGATGACAACCTCTTTTCAGCTTTCTTTATGGCTATTTTAATCTCATGATCCTTGTAGCCTATATTTTTGAAAGTTGAAACTAAATGCCTCTTCTCTTCGTTTATATGTTCTGAGTCAGAAATTCGGAGGGCTCTAATGGCAAGAGTGTTCAGAACGCCAAGCTTTTGGGCTGGGTGATGGTGAGAATCCGCATGAAGGTAACTCTCCGTGTGAGTTGACTTCCTGAAAACCTTATGGCCCAACGAGCCATCCTCTTTTCTGATGATAAGAATGTCCAAGAAAGGGATGCTCATATTTTCTTCAAGCTCCATAGTGAATTTTATATCAGGGGAGATGGAGTTAAGGTGATTGAAAAACCTGTCGAGTTCTGCTTTACCATGGGTCCATTTTATATTGGTGTCATCTACAAAACGTTTCCACCAAGATGGTTTTAAAGGATAAGATTCCAAGGCCTTCTTCTCAAAATATTCCATGTATAAGTTTGCCACAATTGGTGAGAGGGGTGATCCCATTGCTACACCAGATGTTTGTTCATAAACTGTTCCTTGGAATGTGAATACAGTTGACCTTAAGCAGACTTCAGCCAGTTTTGCGGTCTCTGGATCAGTGACACTTCTTATAACTTGAATGGCTTCATCAAGAGGAATCTTCGTGAATAAGGAAACCACGTCAAAGCTCACAAGGATGTCATCCTTTTCCATTCTTTCATTTTTAATAAGATTCACAAAGTCGTGTGAGTCTTTAATGAAGGAATCAGTATTTCCAACCAGGGGCTTTAGAATCTTGGCGACATATTTAGCAAGCTCATAGGTTGGGGAGCCAATAGTATTAACTATCGGTCTAAGGGGAACCCCCTCCTTATGGATCTTGGGTAATCCATAGATTCTAGGGATGTTTTCACATGAGGGGGCTAATTTCTTTTTCACTTTTTCGTCAAGGCTGGAATCTGAGATAATCTTTTTTACATCCTTCATAATTACTGTTCAGCTTCTTATAATTGCCACAATTTAGGTGATCATTCATTTTCTTAACATAGTCTTCTTTATCAAGGATAACTGCTGCTCCTCCTTTATCTGCTTTAAGAACAACTATCTTGTCATTATTGAATAAGGATCTGAAGGCCTTTTGCTCTTCCTTACTCAAGTTGCTTTTGGGGGCCTTGGCTTTTCTCATGATGAGAGAAAACTCTTGCCTTAATGCTTCTTTGTCTTCAAGAGGGAGGTTGCTAATCCCATCTTCAATGCTACAAATCATCTTTTCAATGGGTAGGCTTTTAGGGGCCATTGCAAACCCCATCCCCTTGCTGAGAACATTAATGGCTACCTGATCAAGAATCTCGGAAGACAGGTTAACTACTTTTCTTTTTGATGAAGATCCATATGAGTTTTCGCCAACATTTTTTTATTTTATTTTTATTACCTATTTATTAAAAAAATGCTAAATTTTTATTATAATAAGTATAATATAACAAAATTAATTATTAACTCAAAAATATAAATACAAATTAATTTGTTCAATTTAAATATCTTTTTATTATTTTTAAATTTAAATATTATTTAATATCCAAAATCCCTCTTATAGCAAAAATTATTATCAATCCAGGTTCAACATAGAATTAATATGTAAGGTATGAAATGCTCATCCATATTTGAAATCCCTCTTATACAAAAAGATTATTATCATTCCATGTTCAAAATAGAATTGGATATGTAACATATGAAAAGAGAGATTAGTTTTTTGTGTTAATAATATTTTTAAATTAAAATTTTTGGTTTATTTGTTTATTTAAAGTAATTTGATGATTAAATTTGAAATTAAAATATATATACTAGCAATTGTTTTAAAAGATACAGAGAAAAGCCGATAAAATTATTAAATTGGAATTTTTGAATAGATAACCAATAAAATAACTTTATTAATCACCTAACTAACTTCATTTCTATGGGTCCATCTCATTCCGAGATATTCCAAAATATTTTAAAAAATAGAAATTCTAATTAAATTCAACTGTAATGATTATTTCTTTACGTTTGAATACACTGCTACCGAATTCATAAATATGGTACTCATAATTGAAGGCATGTCACAAGGAGCATCTCATAACTTTCTCTGCGATACGATTCATGACTACACGGTAAACCGTTGGACACTTTTCTTGAAACTCAAAACGGTTAAAATATTTAGACTTAATAGTCGAAAATCTAGGCTTGTCCCGAAAAAAGTCATGAAAATCGAATGCTTAGGCTCCTCCAGAGCCAAATCGCGGAATCCTGCACAGTCCATGCGACATGATTATGATTGTAGAAATCGACCGGTGCCGCCGTCTTTGGCGAAAACAAGCTCCAGCACATCTTGCTTTTTAGATAACATCGTAAATGTTCAGGTCCTCCGCAGAAGCGAGCCTCTCCATGTGAAATTTGAGCAAAATTGGATAAAGATCAAATAACTATTCAAGCTCCAGAGCTGCGAATCACAGTGAATTATTATGTGAGCAAAACTAAATTGGAATTAAAGTAGTTATGGATATGGCTAGGTCCAGGCGCCACTTTTCTCAGGTCGCGTTTGAAGATGGAGAGGACTTTGATAGTCACTTTTTGGAGAAGAAGCCTGGCATTACTACACTTAGATTGCTGTGCATTTCTCTTGTGTGCTTTCTTGTGTTACCGGCTCTCTTTTCTTTGAGCTACAGCGCCTTTTCACAGGATTCAATGAGTGGAGAGAATCCAATCTCACAGTTGCAGCAGAATCCAGCTCACATTGGTGAGGAAAAGGACATTGCTGGAAGTCGTAATGAAGAAAACAGGGTGTTAGAAGATCAAACAAATTACCAGGTGCCAGATGTGAACAGGGATACAAATGGAAGAGATTTGGACCTGGAGAATCAAAGTAGCTCATCAATGAACCAAGGTAATCATTTTAGATTTTTGACCTCTGTATTAAATTATGTTAAATCATATTGATGTTTGATATATTAAATATTATTTCATTTTATGGTGGTTTAATATAGATATTTATTTTATTCAATACATCGCCAAAGCGTTTTATTTTATAAATTCATTCTTTCATGCATTTGTCTATAATGCAATTTTTTGGAAGTTTTTCTGGTGGGTTTTTCTGGTCAAAATCCGGCAGCAATTTATTGGAATGGCAAGTTTGATAGCTAGTTTCTGCACAATCAAAGCGTCCCGGGGGTTTTCTAGGGTGCTGAATCCAAATATGCAGTTAAAAAACCATTTTAACTGCAACAAATCAAGATTTAACATCAATTTCTTCCACCGGATTCCGTCACCGGAATCTCCAAAAAGTCGCATTATAGACAACTCCTTTCATAATTAATCCAATCAAAACATATTATTGACGATCCTCTCATTTAATCCAATAGTTTGCCTTTTTCATCTGGGCACCTGGAAGGTTCGATAAGCATAGGCCATGTACTTTGTTTGTGCAATATGGTGTATAAGATAGGACAATATCTATGGAGTTGTCTATAATGTGATTTTTTGGAGATTCCGGTGATGGAATCTGACCAAAAAAATTGAGGTTAAATCTTGATTTGTATTATTTAAAATGTTTTTTTAACTGCATATTTGGATTCAGCACCTTGAAAAACCCCTGGGATCCTTTGATTGTGCAGAAACTAGCGATCAAACTTGTGATTCCAATTAATTACTGCCGGAATTTGACCGGAAAACCCCACCAGAAAAACTTCCAAAAAATCGCATTATAAACAACTGCCAATATCTATGTGCAACATGGTGTATAATATAATCTCCAAGGTGATTTCCATGAGTATAAAGCCTATAATTTCCCATGCCATTTCAACTAAAAAACAATGAGATTTTATGGGGAGGATTATTCATGAATTGGTGGGCTCTACCTAAGAAGCATTTCATACTATGCCACTTAATTCGACGCCATATCTAATTATGAAACTATATTTACCCATGCTTGTGATTAGTTATCTTTTACCTTTATACATCTGCTTCTGCTTCATATTTGGCTTTCCCTTAGAGTGGGTAAGTGATTAATGAAATGTGGTTCCTCCTCTCAATTGGTAGTTCTGGTTAACGGCTCCGTGTCTAATTTCTTCCGGCCCTCTAGAGGCTTGTGATAGTTGTAAAGGGGCTAAGTAAAGAATCGAAATGTATTTAAAGGGTCTAAGCTGGCAAGTCAATATCGTTTACTCATCCTCACTTTGTAGATTATGTTCTAGTTTTTAATTATGGGTCTTAATGGAAAATATATTAGCTGTTGGATGGTCTCAATCTTTATTACTGGGTAGGTGATAACAAAAGTAGAGAGAAATATTCATAAAACTAGTTTAAAGAAAAATAAATAGATTTCAATGAATACTTACTTTTTCATATAGCTATTTTATAATTATTTCCTACACTTTTACCCACGGTGATAGAGGGCTTTCACTATACATATCATCATTTGCATTTTAATTATATATAATAAATATTATCATTCTTTTAAAATATATTTATAATTAATTAAGTATAATTTATTTAAAAATTACATATTTTTCTCAAATTATTTGTACATGATTATTCGTGTGTGGTGGAGGTTTTTATCAATGAATATATTGAGAATACTCTTTTAATGGTGATGTTATTGGTGTGTGGAGGTTTTTATCGATGAATATATTGAGAATACTTTTTTAATGGTTATTTTTTTCAAACTTATTTAGTTTTAATCAATTTCTAAATAATTTGATGAGACTTTTTTTTTAAATGTTTGAAAAATGATTATATAAAAAAAAGATTTTTATTTGAAATATATAATTTATAGGAAAATCATATCTATAATTATGTTAATAATATAAGTATACATCTTGTTTATATTTATTTTTTCATAAAAAATATATATTTAATTAAATGTATAATTGGTTTTATAGTTTTATTATATGTACATATTCTTCTTCCAAAGTATAGTAATTTTTGTATTGTAAACCTAATTACATATTTTTTTACATATATAACATATCTAAATTGGACATTTTACATTCCCAATCAGGAAGAAAAAAAACAAAAACAACCTCATACGAGTTTCCCTCTTGGCTCCTCGATTTGGAACCTGGCACAAGCAAATTAGAACCTAATTCAAGGCCATGTCTTCTGGGATATTAGGAATGGTCACACTGCACTTTTTTTGGCAAGATTCGTAAAAGAATTGCTAGAATTGAGAGAATGGGAAGACCTTAGAGACTTGCAAGCTTTTACTACAAAGCATCAATGTGCAACAATGGAAGGTTTTTGGAAGCCTTCTTTGAAATCTACACTTTTTCCCACTCTTAGGAAGATTGGCCAAATTCTCCTTCTAAGGTTTATTGCTCCACTCTCACTCAAGATCTACAAGATCAGAAAATACCCATTGATAAGGATTCAAATAAATTATGATGGGTTTATCAGGCGAAATGAATGTTCACATTGAAGGAATCCTACTCATTGATAGTTGGTTATCAAACACTACCCTAGGAGTCTCTTTGAAGGAAAATATGGACTAACATATTGTGGCCCAAGGTTTCTCAACTTCTCTGGTTAGTGGGAAGATGTAATATCTTAAGATGGAATCACATTCAGAAAAAAATATATCCAAGTCCCATCTCTTTGTCATATTTGTAGACATTAGGAAGAAACCATGGATAGTATTTTAAACTCTTTCCCATTTGCTAAGGAAATTTGGTCTAAGGAACTTGCTCTCTTCAACCACCTAGATCACACCCTTAACAAACTAGGATAAATGTTGGAGTAGTGGTGCTCTAGCCTATTTTCTAGTTCGATGGTGAATGGAACCTAGCCGTTAGCTCCTGGATTTGTGATGTGGAATTTGCGGAAATAAATAAATCAGAGGGTATCTAAGAACCAACAAGAAACAATAGATCATGTGTGGCACATATTCAAACATAATATTCGACAAACCACTCCTGCGGAGACTTGGTCATAGGAAGACCAGGAGATACAACCTCACGAAGTAACTGTTTTGAAAAAATTAGATCTATCATCCTCCATTCTTTCACCCTCCCCTATTAAAACCCCCAACCCCTTTGTCGAACCTCTCCCACATACTACTCTCCTTGTTTTGAGGGATTTGTGAAACTCAAATTTTATGGAGCTTAGAAAGGGAACCGAGGGCGAGTTGGCCATAAAGGAATTTTTCATGACCAGGATCACAATGTCTTATGGATTTGTGCAACCAATTGTAGTATTACAAGCAACAATGTTGTAGAATTTATAGATTTAGAAAGAGGTCTAAAATTAGCTCTATCAGCAGGGTATGCTAAGCTTTAGATTGATAGAGGCTCTCAATTAGTGATAATGACTACCCAAAAGATAATCCATGGAGAACTGGAAGAGAAGTTGTCCAAGAGATGGAGGCTTGAAATTCTCATCTCTTGTATCCTTTTTTTGTTACTTTCCATCAACTATGTTATTAGTTCTCACTCTATGAGAACATGTAATGGAGAAATAAACATTTTGGATAAATTTGTATGCCAAAATAAAGGTAAATGTTTAGATGTTGGTTGGATGTTTGGTGCTCAATCAAACTAACACAACTCATTTCAAAAAAATTTGGATGAAGAACAAATTTCCCCAATTAGAGTGGAGGGCATGGGTGTGCAAGATCCTAGCGGGTAAGATCACCACCCCACTGCCTTATGTAGCTTTTAAGAGGGGGGTGGCATGGTGTTATAAATATATATTTCTAATTTTCTATTTAACAGTAAAATACACCAGATGATTTCTGAACGTTATATATATATATTTTGAATGATATTTACAAGGCTGAGGCAGTGCTCCTTAAATAGGAGTTGATTGACCATGCCTAGTCAGAGAGACATGTCCCTTGGGGACTGATGTCTCTTCATTTAATTAATTATTTGCTAATTAATTGATTATAATTAATAATTTATTTATTTAAATAATATTTTAATATTTTAATATTTTATTTAATTGTTATGACTTTAAGTTCATAACATTTCCTTCCCCTTAAGATGCTTTGTCCTCAAAGCATAGGTAGCCGAGGTGTTGATGCACGAAACGTTCTGATTCCCAAGATGAATCTTCCTTTGGTAACCTCTCCCATTTGATGAGGTATTCCTTTATTATCTTAGATCGTAAAACCTTTTCTTAAGTAGCGAGTATACCTTCAGGTTAAAGGACTATTATCCCTTCTTTATCGGTCTCTGGTATTTCTGTTTGTGCTATTTGGTTTTGCCCTAATACTCTTTTGAGACTTGATATGTGAAAGGTATTATGGATTCGATAGTTGTCCAGTAACTTTAACCCATAAGCTACACTAATATTTTTGATTATCTAGTACGGTCCATAATATTTAGGTGACAATTTATTCTTCTCTTGCTATTTTAGTGATAGTTTCTTATAATATTGGAGTCTAACAAATAACCAATCTCCCTCCTTGAACTCTCTTTCAAAATGGTTTTGGTCGGCTTGTTGTTTCATTCTATTCGGATCCATGGTTATATTTTCTTTTAGTAAGTTGATGATCCTTTGACTTTATCCTATGTGTTCTTTAACTGCTGGTACGCTAGAATCAAGGAGTGCAAATTCCTTCCACCTGGATGGCTCGTAACCATATAAGGCTTGGAAGGGCGTCATCTTAGCTGATGTGTGGTACACGGTATTATACCACCATTATGCCAGGTGTAGCCACTGTGTCCATCTGTTTTGTTTATCTGTAACGAAACAACGAAGATATGTTTCCAAGCATTATTAACGATTTCGGTTTGCCATCTATCTGGGGGTGATAGGCCGAACTCATATTGAGTGATATTCATGTTTGATGGCATAATTCCTTCCAAAATTTCCCTTTAAACCTTACATCTCTATCACTGACTATGACCTTAGGAAACCCGTGTAGTTTGTAAATATTTTTACAAAACACATCAACAATTTGTTTAGTTGTGTCAGTATTTTTAATAGCCATAAAGTGGGCATATTTAGTGAGCTTGTCGACTACTACAAATATTTTATCCTTTTCATCAGATGTAGGTAGTCCTTCAATAAAACCCATCAAAATATCCTCCCACTTCTGATTTGGAATGTGTAGTGGATGTAGCAATCCTGGATTTGGAAAATTTTCACTCTTGTTTCTTTGACAATTATCAGATTCTGCAACATATTTATGAATTTTCTTGCTCATACCCTTCCAATAGAATGATTGTCGAATGTTGTAGTAAGTCTTGTAGAATCTGACATGTCTGGCTACTGGCGAATTGTGACTCCTTTAGTATTTTCACCTTAAATTTGGATGCGGGTGTTAGGTAAATTCTCCCCTTGTACCATAAGATGTCATTTTTCCACTCGAAGTTGGTATAATAACTGATATTATTAATCATGGAGTCATAATCCTTATACTTTGCATATTCAGCTTGTATTTCGTCCAACCATTCTGGAGCAACTATCATGGTGGCACATGTTGTGTGATCGTCATCTTTACGTGAGAGTGCATTAGCTACAACATTCTCCTTTCTCTTCTTGTGTAATATTTCTAAGTCGAAATTTGAAAACTTCTCCACCCACTTCTGTTGTTTTGTTGATAATGTCTTTTGCTGAAGTAATAATTGAAGACTGTTGTGGTCGGTTCGGATTGAAAACTTACTTCCAAGCAAATATTGGCGCCATTTCATCAAATCGTGTATGATGGCGAGCATCTCCTTTTGGTATGTTGATTTTAAGCCTTCTCGTTTATTAAGTTTCCTGCTCTCAAATGCTATAAGGTGGTTGTCCTGCATCAATACAGCTCTAATTCGGAACCCAGAAGCATCACATTTGACTACGAATGGTTTGGAGAAGTTAGGAGTTGCTATTACTAGTGTGGTTGACATCACTTCCTTTAATTTCTCAAAACACTTGTCTGCTTAGTCATGCCACTTAAAAGCATTTTTATTTAACAAATTCGTCAGGGGTGCCGTTAGATGTGCGTAGTTTTTTATAAATCTTCTATAATACCCTGGTAAACCTAAAAATCCCCTCAACTTTGATATGTTCTTGGGTTTGGGCCATTCTTTGATTGCCTTGATTTTGTTGGGATCCACTTGGACTCCTTCCCTTGATATAATATGACCTAGGTATTAAAATTTCTTCTGCCTGAACATACTTTTTGATAGCTTGGCATAAAACTGGCTCTTTTCCAAAACAGACAACACTTCTTCTAGATGTTTGAGATGTTCTTTCCATGTCTCACTGTAGACTAGAATATCATCAAAGAAAACTAATACAAACTTCCTAAGATAAGGGCGAAAGAGCTCATTCATGGTTGCTTGGAAGGTGGCTTGTGCATTTGTTAATCCAAATGGCATGACCTTAAACTCGTAATGCCCTACATGAGTCACGAATGATGTATTTTCAATGTCTTCTAACCTTACTCGTATTTGGTAGTAGCCTGATCTTAGATTTAACTTGGAAAAATATTCTGCACCATGTAACTCATCTAGCATTTCATTAACGAACAGAATCAGAAACTTATGTTTAATAGTGATTTCATTTAAGCCTCTGTAATCTATACATAATTAGAAAGATCCATCCTTCTTTCTGACTAATACTATGGGTGCAACGTATGGAATTCTACTCTTTGTAATGATTCCATGCTTCAATAGGGCTTGTATTAAGCGTTCTATTTCTTTCTTGTGGTGATGGGGATAACGATATGGCTTAACATTAACTAGTGTTGAGTCTAGTTTTTCTTCGATAATGTGTTAAATTTTCCTTTCTAGGGGTAACTTTATTTGTATATCTTGGAAAACATTCTCGTATTTCTAGATCAAGGATGAAATATCTGATGATTCATGAGTCTCTTTTGTCGATAATAATTCCAAGTGCTGACATTGTGCAAAAATGTTGGTGCCCCCTTGCAAATAAGCTTCTTCATTTGTTGAGCGGAGATGACTTGTGTGGGTGGTGCTTCAAACCTGAACAACTAATATTTCCTTCCATCCCATTTGAATCTAATGAACTGTTTTATGTGATTTGCTGAATATGTGCCTAGTGTTCTTAATCACTGTACACCCAAAACAACATCTACTCCTCCTAGGGGAACTGTATAAAAACTGGACTCCATTGCATAGTCACTTAATTGCAGCTTAACCTTATGGAACTTGCCCACTCCATCTATACATTTTCCATCTGCTACCATAAATTTTAAGTCTGCTACCGAGTAAGCAAAGATGTTCAGACTTTTTGCAACATTGACATCTACAAAGTTGTGCGTACTTCCTGAGTCCACTAGAACAATAATTCTTTTCTTCTTGATTTAACATTTAAGCTTTAGTGTTTGTGGTTGAGCTATCCCTATGATGGCTGCTATGGAAACTCGTGGTATATCGTCTTTTGATTCTGGACTAGGGTTTGCATTTTCTTCATTGTCCTCTTCATTAAAGCTCTCTTCTGAAGATCCCTCTTCTTGTTCAGCTTCACAGTTGTACAATTTTTGTGTTGCACACTTGTGTCCTACATAATACTTGTCTCCGCACTTTCAAAATTTGCCATCCTTTTTCCTTTTGACATTAGATTTTTGTTTTCTTTCATTTCGCAATGGTGGTGGAACGTACTTGCTAGTATTTTTTGATGAGGGTTTACCTATCTTCCCCTTGGAATAGCTGTTAGCCCTATCATTACTGGCATATGGTGCTTTGTGAAGTTTATATTTCCGCTCAATAATTATGGCTGCATGTCTGGCCTCCTCAATGGTTTTGGGTTTATGAAATTTTAATTCTTTGCGAATGTAATCTTTAAGGCCACAACAATACATTTTTAGCAGCTCCTCATCTGAAACCCTTTTTGCCTTACTACTAATACTTCCCATTCGTGAGTGTATTCACTCACTGATCCTTTTTGTTTCAGGTGAACACTCGTAGACATCCTCCTCCTCCTCATCATGAAACCTTTTTAATAAAGAGTTTTTAAGGTTTTTCCAATTGAACGAGCAACCCATGCATTTAGACGACCACCACAAAAACTAATCATACGCTTCTACTTCTAAGTAGTTGGATGCAGTGATGATTTTTTCTTGTTCACCGAGCAAAGGGTTTGCTAAAAAAAATTCATCGATCTTATTCACCCATACGATGATGCCTTTAAAGTTCTTACCACCATACTTCGGTAATTCATTTTTGATTTTAATATTGTTCCTTTCAGAAGATTGAGTATAATATTGGCTTCCTTCAAAGTGAATTTGGGGTATTTGTTGCATCTCACGCCCCAGGAAGTCATGTTCTAGAGAAGTCTCCCCTTCTAGAGTCTTGGGACTTTGTGTAGCTGAAGGTGGATCGGTCTCTCCGAAGCGCCGACTCATCAAGTTTTTTAAATAAACTATATCGTTGGCCATCTGGTCCTTCTTACTAACTGACTTCTCGACATTATCCAGGCATTTATTCAGCTTGATAATGTCCTCTTGAACCTTTTTCATATCGTCATTGTTGTTGGCTGCCATTTTATTTTGTTTTTTCCTTGAAGATCCAGGCCTTTTTTTTTTTTAATAAATAATAATAGTTTTTTTAGAATATTACTAATTTTTTTAATTAATTAAATCAAAAACATATATATATATATATATATATATATATATATATATATATAACGACAAATATATATATTATATAGTTATTTTTTAAATAGTCGATTTGGTCGAAATTTTGTTTTGAACCAGCGTTGGTCACGTCGTCCAGAGCTTTAACCAGTCATGACTGTTAGACCACAGACCAGGTGTATCGAATCCTGCAAAATGGTTAGTGCGGTGTGTGAGATTGTCAGCAAGAGTACGCTACAGCTCGACCTAGCCACTTATTGGAAAACCCGCGGTTGACACAGAACACGCATGACCATAGAACACAACATGTTGTTAGTTGCAGAGCAACATACGCTATTTTTCTTCCACACCAAGGAGCTACAAAGGCACGAAGATGTCGCCGATGGCACGACTGTTTCTTCACTCTGCTTGTTCGGCCTTGTAGCAGATTTGCACAATGAATGCAGGTTGCAGATGGAAGGCCCATAGGGCTTGACAGCTAGCAAAATGTTGTGTGTGTCACTACTCTAATGTTGGCTCTGATACCACTGTTAGAAATATATATTTCTGATTTTTTATTTAACAGTAAAATACACCAGATGGTTCTCGAATGTATTATATATATATATATATATATATATATATATATATATATATATTTTGAATGATGTTTACAAGGCTGAGGTGGTGCTCCTTAAATATGAGTTGGCTGGCCATGCCTAATCAGATAGACATGTCCCTTGGGGACTGATGTCTCTTCATTTAATTAATTATTTGCTAATTAATTGATTATAATTAATAATTTATTTATTTAAATAATATTTTAATATTTTATTTAATTGTTATGACTTTAAGTTCATAACACATGGCTTCCCCCCCACATGCAGATGCATTCGATTAATGGTCTTAGTGTATATGAATATGGTAATTCCTATTCTCAACCCGAATTTTTCTACCAAGCCACTATGACCGAGTGCTATCTATGGTGACGTAATTCCCTCTTTAATGCGGATGGGTCTATATCTAAAGACTTATTACATAGAGGTTCTATTGAGAGGCTATTTTCTTACTTTTCTTGTGTATCTTCCTCCCACATTCCCAAACTTATTTCATTCTACTGCAAATTATTGTGTAACATTGGAGGTTCTCCATATTTTAATTAATTGTAGGATTGTTCTTCCAGTGATTGAGACTTTATAGTGTGAGTGGAGTTAGGGTTTTAGGAGAGCAGGGAAACCTCTTCTTGAAAGTGGAATTGTTGGAGATTTTATTCTTCTTCCCATTGCCATAATGGCAACTTCAAATGTCTGCCACCTCTTGGCCCCTTGGCCTTGACATGTGACACTTTTTGTGGTACTCTTTATGACCAATATCTCTATTCCCTTTTCATATGGAAACTTAATTGTTGGATTTTTCTTTTCTGGATATTCTGATGACTATTAAATTTAGGTTTCGTGAAGGGTGGCATGTATTTTATGTTTGAAGTTTCGCATGGAAATATTTCTCATACCCCTTGGCGGTACTCATTGCCTTCAATATGTCTACAAACCTCCTACCCTTCTAGTTCTCCAATAATTGTATTGTATCCCTGGTATCATTCCATTATGAGTTCGTAAGCTTGATAGTGCATGGCTAGTTGTCGAGATGGGTGGGGTGGCCAAGAGGATGGTGACCATGGTCCATAGGTTAGAACTTGTGACCAAGAATAGGGACATGAAGTTGTAGATATTTACCACTATGATATTCCTCCTCATATAGGAGTTGATATTTGACGCCTTGTGTCTCTTGCTATTGAAGTCTGTCTTTTTTTTTTTTTTACTGAAAAATTATTGAATATGTTTCTCACTGGGTTCTTGCCCCTGGTCAATGATAAGGCAAATGTGGAAACAATATATTAATTCAATCACTCTTCAATGATAGCTTAAAACTCTCCTGGGAAGAATATTGAAAGAGAAGCAAGATCAGGAGTGCTATGATATTTTTCTACCCTAAATGACATCAAGTGTGCATAGATATTTCAACGTTCATGCTTGGAAAATATAGACACTTGAATACCTCACTTGGAGAGACACCTCCAATACAAGCTTAAACCTCTAACCCCTCTCGATTTTGGTTTCACTAATCCTACATCAGTAACATTTTCAGACTCTTGAGTTTTTACTATATACCAAAAATATTTTCCTTTTAAGTTCTCCAGTAATACGCTCACTAACTTTCATCACTTAATTGTGTATTGGTATGAATTTTTACTAAAAAGTAGTCGATACATTTGGAGTCGCTAATAGCATAATGGCATATGAGACTGCCTTCAATGAGATTATAAAATCATAAACAAATAATAGATGTACTTTGATGTTTTCAAACTGTGAAGCAACACAAACTTAAACTAAAAAAATTAGACATTTTAATTTATTCTCTTCGTAAGAAACGTTGCCAAAAGAAATATAACTAAATACTTGTAAGAGCACTGCGGGATGATGGTGGTATAAAATAATTTATCTACATTGGAAAATTTGAAGGAAAATTATTATTCATAATGAAGAAGCTATTCGTGCTGAGGGTAGATTGTTTTAATTGTAAGAACACTACATAATGATGATGATTTACAAGAACTTATCTTTATTCCTATGAATAGAATTACATGAAAAGTATTACTTATGATGGCGAACTTACACCTTTTGATGATAAAATGTATATAGTCGCTATATAAGAAGAGAATTTATGAGGAAGATGTTTATATATATGGAATATTGAAAATAATAAATACGATGTCCAACTTATTCATTCACGACATAGTAAGGGATATCGTGCCTAACGATGTATTTAAGGTATATTCCAATTACATTGATAATCATGTTGATCTATTAGGCCTAATATGCCATAATACTTTATAAATATCATAATTCAACATAATCATTAAAAATTATATCTAATTAAACATAAATTCAATTAAGATAAATGTCACAATCTAATATAACTATTCCTACATATCGCAATCCATCATAATTTGTTGATAAATGTCCCAAAATCATAACATTTTTGATCTAAGATAATATAACCAAGTTAATAGTATAATATATATATTTACCATATTGTAACTTCTTACCGTCTTATAAATTATTTGTAACTAATTAATATTTTATCATAATTGAACATGTTTCATAATAATTTTACCATAATTCATTAAGTTTCATTATTGTGTTGTTTGGAAATGTGTTTAATAATCTAGCATAAAGGAGATGCTGGAGATTTTGTTTCTTATTTTATGATTAAAAATAATAAAATATATATATATATATATATATATATATAGAAATTAATTAAAAAATAGTAATAATATTAATTTTATGTAAAGAAAAATTAAATAATTTATTTATTTATTTTTGTGGTTTACAGGGAGTTGGTTATTTTATGTATAAATGATTCTCACAGAACAAGCATGTCAATCTCAATGGGACTAGAAGTTAAGTGGGGAGGTGTTGTCATTGCCAAAGTCAATTTTGGAACCTACATGAATCGTTGTTTTAAGCCCCCTAGTGCCATTGTGTTGTTTGATTTTTTATTGGTTTCTTTTCTCCTAGTGTCAATCCTCCTAAGTTAATGTATCCTAAGTGTCATATGCTAACCCTTAGAATCGCTTAGGTTATCTAGTCCATGGCTAGGTGAACTCATGGCTTATCTTGACTTAGAAACTAGCCTTTATGCCATGCACACACTTTAAAAAGAAAAAGCACACAAAATAATAAAAAAGAAAGCAAAAGTAAGAAAAGTGCTCTTTAAGGAAAAAAACACTTCAAGTTGGTGAGGACATGCACTACAATTGAGTGCACTCCTTCGGGCTGAAGAAGTGCACCCTCCTTGAGCACACTCCTTCATGCTAAGAAATTGATCCATTTTTTAGCACACTCCTTTTCACTGAAGACATGCACTCTTCCTGGTTTCATGCATATGCCTTTTAATTGCATGTGGGCACACTCCTAAAAAATAGGAGCCCACTAAAATTCCCTTAGCTAATCCTTTTAGTTGTAGACAAGTGGTGATCATGCATGAAACAATTTTGCATGTAAACTCTTTTAAATTCACCCAATTTATCATTCATTTGCATAATCATTCTCATCTGGGTTGGCTGGACAACTGTAGATCTCGAAAATCTTCATCAACCTGTATTACAAGTAAGTTTTGCATGTTGAATCTATTAATTTCCTTTGATGATTTCGAAGTCATTTTTTCTTTTCTTACTGGTATTTATTCATTTTTTCAGTTTATTTACTAGCGTTTATGTTCAATATTGATTGTGTAGGTATTAATTTGTTGTCACATGGAGAGACTCTACACATTTATTAACCTTTGGCATTCCACCATGATTGCGATAGGGCCCATATAAGCTTGTAGATCCTTCTTCTTCTCCTTCCTACCATGAAATATTGTTGCTAGAATTGTTCTTGAGCCATACCCAAGTAGAGAACACTTCTGAAACTTGAAGCCCAATCAACCTTGAGAATTGCATCCAAAATGACCAAGTTTCCCTCTTAAGCGCACCCCTTCGTCACGAAGAACTGTGCCCTTCCTTGAGAACATGGTTGCACTTAAAAGGCTCGAATGCTTTTCTTTCCTCCCTTTAGCATGTGCCTGTGCGCCCTCCTTTCCTTTGAGCACATGAGTGCACTTTGAAAGAACGAAGGATTGAAAACATGTTACTTCACCCCTTCAGAGTGCGCTAGTGTGCCCTCTCTATCTCCTTGAGCATATGAGTGCACTATGAAGGCATGAAGGTCCGAAAACTCACCCCTTCAACCCTTCAGAGTGTGAAAGTGTGCCCTTGATGGTTTCCTTCCCTTGCTTGAGTGCATGAGTGCATTGCAAAGCCTTAAATGACCCTTGACCATCCTTCATGATTTGAAAATGCAACCTCCTAGTTTGCATGCTTATTTTCTTATCCGTGAAAGTGATTTTGTATTGTCGTTGATAGAATTTCATGATCAGTTACATTTGATGGCTCTTTGTACATGATGTACATGATATTATTGCTTAGTTAGGCTACATAAATCTAATCTTGTCATTATGAGTGTGCTGCCACAAATAGGTGTTCGAGCTACAAATATTGTCTCCCTTTCATCATCTCTTGGAGCCATGCCTCCCCATAATGTTGTCTCCAAACAAGTCTCAGACGCAAGAACTGAGGAACCTATTGAATTTACCAAGCTAACCATTCCCATCTATGCAAACACATAGTGCTTCATTAATAAGTCTGTTGAGGTCACATGGAGAGGCATATACAACACATTCATGCAGAATATTTTTTTATTTTTATCTATTTATTTATTTATTTTTCTGAGAACTTGGAGGAATTGGAAGCATACATCAACATTAATAAGTCCAGGATGCACATGATCAAATGCATATTCCTAGTCATCCCTTGTGCATAACTAATTGAATGGATCATTACACATATGGATGACTCTCATCTTGTGCTTCACAGTGAGGGTGGCAGTTAGCTTGTCACTTATTATGGAGAAGACATGCAGATATGCTACAAGATGCTTAGACCCATAAAATATGCAAATGATGATTTCTACATTATATGAGTGACATTATCGAATCATGGTTTCGATATCCTGCTAAGTTTTTACATCGCTCATCCATAGTCTATCCTGCTAAGATCCTCAGAGATGTATATCAATATTTGATATCCATGTGTTTTCAATTGCATGGGAACAAGAATGTTGAGGTGTTTGAGGAAAACTAGATATATATGCTTAATATGGTGGTAACCCATGGAAGAGTCTTCAATTGGGAAGATATAAATTGATTTGAGTTGCAATGTCATGTGGGGAAAGAAAAACAATCTTTGAGAGTGAACCAAGCACCAAAATTGTACATGTCTGCATTTATTTTAAATGGAATCTATGTGCAATACGCGTTCCTAGGAATGTACTGGAACAAGACCCCTAAGAAAAAGTTCCCAATTTACTTTCACTGTAGAGTGTTATCAAAATCAAGGTTCAGATGCATATATGATAGATTGGCCAAGCACTTATTTGCATTTAGCTTCCATATGATATTCGAGACCAATCCTCCTTGCATGACTGATCGGGTGAAGGAGTCACAATGGGATACCGTGGCTCCCAAGGGTACATAAATTAGATGTTTTGGATGTCAGTTATCCACGCATATCATGGCAGCATATGTGACCAATAAGGTGGTCATGAAAGAAGTAGTCAAGCAGTTGGATAAGGGATGGTTAGGAGTTATCCACAAGAGGAAGAAAGCCCCTTGGCCCACCTACCCGTTGAGGATCAAATCATATGAGTTGAAGAGGCACAAGGTAACAATAGTAGAAATGCAAGAGCTCGACCGCTTGCACTTCTCCACTAAAGACTTTCATGGATACGATCCCAAGAGAGTGTGTAGGAAACATTATGAAATGATTGGTTACAATATGAGGTATTCATCGATGTCCATAGCAAAATACAAAAAGTGAAGAATTGGTATAATGCAGCTACAAAGACATACCAAATAGTGAAGACCAGCTCAACCCAAGATCCACTAGCTCAAGATATGCAGGTCTGGAAGGAAGAGCAAATAATCCCTCAAGTAAGGAAAGTAGCTCCTAAGAAGAGGATCATATATGATTTGACATGCAAGAGTAGAAGGAAATGGAAAGATGATCATCTAAACATAGGAGTTGTTTAAGAAGAACAGGAGAGGAGAGAAGCAAAAGCATAAGAGGAGAAGGGGTAGCAGGATGAGTTGCTTCAAAATAAATAAGAGGAAGAAGAGGAGAGGTGAAGCATAGAATAAGAACAACAAAGGTAGTCCCATGAGGAAGAGGCAACAAAAATACTAGAAAAAGAATAATTGACTCAAGGGATAGAAGAGGAAGAGTTGGAGGAAGAAGATATCATTCAACCTATGGATGATGAGCCAAGTTCCCTAAAGGAACCTCCTCTCGTAGGAAGTCATCCTCCATTTGGGGATATGGGGATCACACCTCCATGGGAAGACAAGGTCATGGATGTATGCAGTGTCATGTTTTATCAACTTAAGAAGAGGATTGTGCATGATCCTGGTGGCTCCAGAGACACACAAAGGATAAAGAGGGCTTATGGAAACTCAAAAATCAAAGTGATCAGAATGCTTTTGAACCAGGATCAAAGCATAGATCTCATCATCCTAATCGCAACAGTGTGAATGGTTCGTCAATCCGAGCTCGTATGAGGGAGAACGAGCTAGTCAAAGTTTTGGTTAAAGTTGGACTATGGACCAGGTTTAAGTGTCCTACAATTTGAGCAAGCCCGGGGCATGAAACCTAGCTCTGGAAAGCGGGCGAATTTGTTGGATCGTTAAATTGTCTAATATCCCCTATATTAGACAAATTCAAAAAATATGTTTTTTATTAACAAAAATAATAAAAAAATATAAATGAGGTAGCGGGCCACCACCTTCGCCACCCCAAACTATATAACAAAAATTATATTAAAAAAGGACCGACGAGCCATGACCCCCACCGGTCCAACCACACCCTCCAACCAAAATTTAATATTAAATTTGGGTTAGCGGCCATTACCCCGTCGAACCCTCCAACCACCCTACCACATATAAACATAAGTATGGGCAGTGGGTGGGCCACCTCCAGTGGACTCGACCCATGCCCCACCACACTAAACTATATGCCATATGTTAAAGATGAGGCCAACAAGGAATGAACCCACCCAAACCACGTGGGTTGGCCCCCACCAGGTGGCCCCATATGGTGGCATACAACCAACCCACTCCCATTTAACGCACCCCCCAAAACATAACCAGTATGCACTATTTTAAAAACCAATCCATGCACCATTATAAAATGTTATAAAACCATATGCCAAAAAAATATATATGCATGCCTAATTAAAGAGAATCAGGATTTGATCCCCCGACCTCTCTCCAGCCAAACACTAAGTTTACCACTGCGCCAACCAAGCCATGTGGTAAAGTCTGCTCGGTAAATTCAATATAAACTCATTTTCTCAATGCGCGAAGGTGGAGGAGAATGGGTAAGGAGACCGAGGAGAGTGTGCACATGGATCAAGAAATATTATTTTTTTATTTGCAGGTGGAACCATGAGCCCAGAGAAGAGGCAGGCAAAACCATGATTGAGCCAAATTCTTAGGAGGGTGAAATTTTTGCAGTGTCCAAATTGGACAAACTTTATGTCTATCCTACAACTCTTAGTGACACGAACCTAATAGCGCAGTCAGAATTTTGATCTGAACAACAGATCTTCAGACGATCTGGAGGAGGGAATCTTTGAGGAACCTAGGGGGAATCTAAAAGATTCCTTAAGCCCCATATTTCCACTTCTCAGAATTTAGAAATTTAACAGTCGATTTTTCACTATTTGATGTCACAAATCTGATGGTGCATTCAGATTTCCCATTTGATCATTTCATTTTTTGGCCACTTTTCTAAGTGGAGTGCAGGTGTCAGGATTCATGTGCAAGCAACCATTTCTAGGAGATTTGACGTCGCGAGATTGATGGTACGGCCAGCTTCAGTAGCTTGACATCCTTGTCTTCAGATGGCCCCAAGATGTGAGGTATATGCAGTAAGTTCATGTACTTATTTTTGCTATGAGATGCATTGTGCTGCATAGATCCTTATTTGATGTTTGATGTGGGATCTTGTTTTCTTACTTGTTTCATGATTCCTGCTTGATGTGACGTGTAATCATTTGTGGGATGTACTTCTTGTCATGATTCGTCATGTTTTGTTTCAGATACCTTTGTCATTATGTTGATGGGATACCCATGTGTCGCCATGTATGTTTGCATTGAGATCCCTTTTATGTCATTTTGGCAGGATTCTCATTATCATCATGCATGAGTTTATGTCATACTGATAGGAGTCCTTTTTGAATGAGAGTTCCCGTAGTGGAACATCTCTTGGAGCCACTCCTGCGTGAGGGCATTTTCCTTGTATGATAGCGACGTCACATCTTATGTACATAATCAATATTGAAAACACTTAATGCAGTGGCCTACATTGTGGCCCGGGGATGTAGTCCCTCCTAGACGAACTCCATTATCAACGTCTTGTTATTTTATGTTGCTGATGATTGTCCTGTTCCTTCTTCTTTACAACATGCATATATGTTCAATTATGCTACTTTAAATGCAATTCTAATCGCATCACGAAACTAAAAGATCTTTCTTAAATATGGGAGTTGAGTCAACTTGGATCAGTGCAGCAGAGGCATAGATACTTTCTGAAGGATCCTCAGAATCTAGTCTCAGTTGCTACATAGAAGTTGATAGCTTCCAACACCAGAAGGAATTCTATGGTAGTCATGGTAGAAAATGTTTCTTTTACCACAAAAGCATAGGAAAAATTTGAATATCTACCAAGTGAGAATGTTATATTGAGGAAATAAATTGTTGTAGTAAAGCAATAGGTGAAACATCTTGTGGCGAAGAATCAACGGTTATCATCACTAAGTTTGAATACTGTGGAATGGCAGTTAGCCATGCAGTAAGAACTGGGGCCAATGGAGGACACCATTGCATGAATATATGATGAGATGATGCTTATAAAACATGTGGGGGCTCCTCTTGTTGGCATTCAAAACAAAGCACAAGAAGTGGTAAAAATCCTGAAAGTAGAAAACAAAGCGGTTGACCATCTTTAGGAGTGGGTTTCCAAGTATCCAAATGCTTTGCAACATTTGGAAAATAAATACATGATTTCCATAGAGATAAATAAAGCTTAGTTGATACTCCACCATCAGAACTACATGCGTCTTGGAGAATAATCAATTAGTATTATTGTTGCCTATAATTGACTGCATAATTGTTTGGAGTATCTAACATAGAAACATGGGATGCCCACAAAAGGAACACTTGAAGAAATTAGAGGCAAAGAAGTCATATTCTAGGAGACCAGGCAATACATTAAACAAATAAAGCAAGAAACATAATAGAAATGTTTAGAGGTCACCAAAGACAGTATTATACAATAGGTCATTGCACTAGTCAAGGCTCATATGAAACTTTCATGGCTATGGAATACTGTAAAATCAAGCTCCAAGACTATACTGACTAAGGGACTGGAGGTGAAGATGCGATATGTAGGGGACTTACCAGTTTGGGTCAAATCCATCTCGACAAAGTTCAGAGCATGGAACACATACATTAAAAATGAGCTCCATGAGGAAGAAAATGATTTATTAATTTGATGAGCATTTGTCCCATTATCAATTTTGTCTTATATAGCCACCACCTCATATGTAATTTGTCTTATGTAATAAATTGTATGTAATGAAGTCCAAGGGGCACATGTGGAATGTGAATAATCACATATCAAATTTAATAAGTCGTGAATAGGATATGAATAGTCATGGGAGTTGAAGAGTCACGATGAAGCTCAAAGGTAATTTTTATTTGTTATATATAGCTCCTCATAACTCAAGCCAAGGGCTTGGATTCTTGGAGCCTTGCCTTGGATTATCTTGTAGTGCATAAGAGACATATCATTCTTTGGAGAAGAAAGTTGTGGCTTCATGCTCCACTACCGGATATAGTGTTTCATTCATGTAACAATGTACTTGGGATCTTTCACTCTAATTTAGAAGCTCTACCAGCTAAAAATTCTTCATACATGTATCGTAGATATAGTAGGAATACTCTTGTTATGTTTATGATATATGTTGCTTTAGTTACATGCTAAGCGAATGCACTACTTTGTTTCTTAGCTATGTTTATTATTGGATAAGTGTCATTATGCTATAATGAGTGATGCTTAATATGTGGACTAATCTCCAGGTATTCAACAAGTTCTTCTCTTCCTTCTTGGGTCCCCCTTTAGGACAATACTACTACTTTTCTAATCGTAGGGTTGTTTTCTTTTGTACCAGCCATGGATGTTCCCTCATGCACCTTACATTAGGTGTCTCACAAAGATTACATACTTGTTGCCCAAAGAGGTGTTGTGATCTCTTGTGTGTGTGTGTAACTAAGGCATACGTTTGAAACCTTTCCAATGGTTGTTGGACCGTATGCCGAGATGGGACTCCTACATCAAATTGCGTGAGGTCTAATTGGGAATTCACATAAAGTATATAGCCTTACAATGTTTGTGACATCTAACACCATTAATAGGAGAATAATAGAAGCTCCTCCCTACCACCCGAGCTACACCCACTTGACATTTTCTTTTCTATTATGAAGGAGGTGTAAGTTATATCATTCTTAATATGTTTTTTTTCCTGGAAAAAAAGGTCATACTTATATTCATGAGCTAAAAATAAATACAATCTACATATGAACCTGAAGTGCATTCCATGGGATTTGTCATGATCCCACTTGAGGCTAAAAAGAAAGGAATAAAGTATTCTAGAAAATAGCCAAATGGCTCTATTACCCCTCAAACCATCAGGGGTCCTAGGAGGGGATCCTATGGAGAAACTACTAGGTCAAGTAGAAATAATGGCACAATATCCCACTATCACCTTAGCTAAATCTACCTACTTTTTATGGACTTTTACCAATGGGATGACTCTCGGTATGAGAATAATCACTGGGAGATATAGATCAATGATAAGATGTAAAGTGATTCCAAATGCCTATTCACAAGAGAGGCTCAACTGACAAGATTACTTACTTTGGAAGAAAGATGTATGGCTCTTTAAGAAGGGCTAAGAGGATATCTTGATCTAGTGTTGAGAGTTATTTCTTGAGATAAAGTTCCTTAAACCAAATAACCCTAGAAATATAGGGTTTCTAAGCAATCCTTGTGAAATTGGAGTTACAAGGGTGTAAGACAACAAAGAAGCCCTAGTGGGCCCAAACAAGGTCAAGATTTTGGGGTTAAAAAACAAACTAATGGACTTGACTAAGTTGGGGTGGAGAAGAGGTTCAAAGTAATTAGATTTTTATTGAGATTTGAATGCAATGACCCAAATGAAGGCATTGACCGAAGGAACCCTAGGGAGAAAAACGATATTTGAGCTAGGGCTTGCAATATCTTGAGATTACACCTTCAGATTAGTCTCAAATTTTAAGGACCTCTCAATAAAACCCCAACCCAATTCTTGACCAATTTTCAAGTATTTTGGATGGTTAGAATGAATTTTGTGTGATGCTTTAGGAGGCCTACTAGCATTACGCCTTATTAAAGGAGAAGAGGTGAAAAATATTTTTCTTTTGATGATCACCTAGGACTAGACCAGTGCCTAGCCTATTTGGAGAATGGAGTATAATGAAATCAATGTTTAGAAATGCTTGTTCCCAACCAAGGAGTTCCCCAACAAGTTTGTATGCCCTTAGCAACAACTAGGTTACTCAGGGAAATTTGTGATTCTTTATGCTATAATTTGATGACTTCTCAAGGAAAATAATGAACTATCATGTACCCCTAGGAAAATAATTCACCATCCTTCATAATAATCATAAGAAAAACACATCACAAAGACAATATTGGTAACTTCACATTAGCATTAGGGCAGCTACACCAACTCACAAACATAAATATTTCATAGATAATTAACTGAGACAAAGTACAAGATAAACATAAAAAAGTGTACTCACAAGTATAGTGAAATTATTCCAATCATCCAAGTGAAAGAAAATTGAAGCTCCAAGACAAGAATTAAGCTCCTCCAAACATGGAAATGCATGAAGAAACTAATTCGTCCATCAAAAGTCTATAGAGAAAATCCTAGAAGAAACAAATGATCCAAATCCAAGTGATGATCAAATGAAATGATCATCACATCAATATATATCCTCCCAAAGGGGTTCAATTTGCCTAATAAGGCCTAATAATACCCCTACTACTAAAAGAATGTGCCAAAATAACATCCATTGATGGCAATCCCACCAACATAGCTCCATGATACAACAATAAGCCTCCCAAGAGGGAAAAATAATAGATATAATAGGTCGAAGGGCCATTGAAGAGGCCTAATGGAGTCCAATGTGTGGAAATATGAATAAATGAGCTCCAAACATAGTGATCTAGGGGTTTGCCCCTCGATATCCAAGGGAGAACTTCTGGTGTCCCGAAGTGGCTATGGGGGCACAAAACATCCTCGTAGGTCTCCAAATAGATCGAACAAGCCTATATCCCATCTATAAGGGATAGAAGAATGGTGCAAGCCCTCCCATTGTATCCAAAGGTGAGACACATCCTCATCTAGGCCTTGGATTAAGTACGAAGTGTGTGGTGCAAGAGTGGAGTCTGCTAGGCAAGATGGTCTAGGTGCATCATCCAAAAGGTGGAACATGAGCAAACAATAGGTGGAACTAAAGGATCCCATGAAGTGGAAATCTATTTTGAGCTATGGTGGAGACACATGACTCTCAACACTCACATTACAAATGCCAATATGACCCTCTGGAGGGTTTGGACCTTGTATAGGGAGACCAATATCAATGTGAAGACCCATCTATAATCCTGTATAAGATCTAATGTGTCCCCTCACCTTCCAGTACAACATATCATTAGTGGAATTGAGTAAATAAGCTTACAAATCATGGAATCAATTAGACAATTCATGGTTATCCCTTCCATAGTGGGATTTATAATGTACACTTTTCTCCAAGTTCAAGAAGAATGTTAACCATGGACCCTATTAGATGGTTTCAACCTCAAAGGGGGTGACATGTCCATGGTACATCCATCAAATGGTAGGTGGCATGTAATATAATGGTGGAATGAAATGGGGCATCAGGGGAAGGCTCCAAGCCACATGCATAGTACAAGGGTGGCCATAATAAGGGAAGTCCACACTTGGGTGTATGAATGCAACAGGCAGAAATCATGGTACATGAGTAACCTCGACCTTTGTTTTTCCACCCTTCTTCATATGCATGTTTCCTTTTATTTATTTTTCTTTTGTAACTGCTCGGGGCTCCAGGTGATCCAGGTGGATGTTGGTGTCCACCCACCTATCCCACTTGGACCCCCACAACTGTCTCTTTCAGTTTCTCAGTTTCCATAATTGTAGCACAATTTACTATTTTTAGCAGTTTTTCGAGTCCTAAACTTTTGGAGCTGTTTTGAGGCCTTAAACGATGTTTTTTTGGGAAATCTGGGAGCAACATGGATCCATGGGCTAATTTTTCTCTTCCCAAAGTTGTAGTGCTCAGATAGATCTTTCTAACGAGCTATTGTATGCGTCAAACGAAGATCGGCTGCCAAAGTTATGACCTCGAGAAGTTGATGTACCAACTTACCCAAAATGGGGCCCACAATTTGGCGTTTCATCTTTTAAGGTTAGGTTTTCGGATTTTAATGGTTTTTCATTGTTTCTTAATAATAAATATGCCTTCAAGCCTCATTGTAACATATTTCAGAGGCATGTAGCCGCCACATCTCTTCTCAGAGATAAGCTACGATCGCCCTAGCTGGTTTATTTCCATTGCTGTTTGCAAGCATATTTTAGTATTTTACATTAATGAAAAGAAGTATTATTTCCATTGCATCTTTGTGTTTATGGTTATCTCTATGATTTGCTACGTTCCTATTTAAATCCAGATCAGTGGCATTAAAGCGGTATGCTTTTTCTTTGTTTTTCTTTGCATGTCCCCAACGAGGTCGGGATATAAGGAGTTAGAGCTTGAACTGGTCGAATCTTTGCAAGACCAGCCTCACAAATCCTGATGGCTTCCCATGGTAGATGAAAAGAAAGACGAGGGGGCAGGAGATCCTATCAAAATCTTGCTCGAAGAAGCCCTCGAGTGACAAAGGAATGCGATGATGGACAGCTTTGCCCAGATCCTTTAGTAGCTACCAGAGGGGACACATCAGCTTCCAGCAGCTACTCTGGAAATGCCACACCCTTTAAGGTACAAGTTAATTTTGAAATCCCCATCTTCGAGTCTCAAATAGATGAAAATGCTGTAGATAAATGATTAAATCTACTAGAAGGTTATTTTTTTGTTCATGACCTTTCTAGCGAGCAAAAGATCACTTTTGTACTTCTCAAAGTAGCCCCCGACATCAAGGACTGGTGGGAAACCTACTACGAGAAGAAGGATGAAAACATGGGCTCACTATTTTCAACTGCACCCACTTGGAATTCATTCTAGGATTCCATCAAGAAGCAGTACTACCCTATCAAAAGCTATGATGACAAATACATAAAGTGGGCCATGCTATGGCAAGGAAGGGACCAAGATGTGCTAGAGTTCACAAATATTTTTCATACCCTTCGCACACGGTTGGGTATTAAGGATTTTGACCTATATTTGGTACTCAAATACCGTGGCTGCCTGCACAAGTACATCTAGGAAGAGATGGAGTTCCTGAACATCTAATCACTCGGCATGACGTACTGATACGCTGTCAAAATCGAGCAGAAGTTTAAACAAAAGAAGCGAGACTTTGGATCTGCAAATCCGAAGACCAAAGGACAAAGCCAAGGCGGGGTGACCCAAGACAACCTATCGAAGCCCCAAGAAAAGAACAACACCAAAAAGTCGAAGAAGGACACAAGAAAGTGGTGTGAGTTCCATAAGGGTCCCACTCATAACACAAGTGAGTGTCGGACCAAGCAGTCATTGGTGGCCGAGTTGAAGGCTTCAGAATCAGATGCATGTTCTGACCCTAAGTCAGAACCTGACAAGGGAAATGGCAAAGGGAAGCAGATCATTGACACAGAGCCCAACACCACTATTGCCACCACCAAGATCCAGAAGAATGAGCCCGAAGATCCAAAGCAGGGGGACTATCTTTTCCACTCACAGATGTGGGTGAAGGGTTCACCGCTGTAATTCATTGTTGACAGTGGGAGCCAAAAGAACCTCATTTTAGCAGAGGTCGTGAAGTAGTTGGGCCTACCAACTACACCACACCCGCAACCGTACAATATCAGGTGGCTTCACCAAGGATGAGATCTCCGAGTTCGCCAGTAGTGTCATCTTCCCTACAGCATAAGCCCTTCACAGATGAGGTATTGTGTGATGTTACACCTCTAGATGTTTGTGATGTATTATTAGGCCAACCATACTTATGGAGGCGACATGTTGTGTATGAGTCAAGGCATTGTGCTGTTGTTATTTCTTTGGGTAATTCATTATACACGATACGGGAGGTAGCCCCACCTACTGCCACTTCTTTGATCATCGCTAAGAAAGGCAACAAGCTCATCTCACAAACTAGGAAATTTATTTTCTGTCTAGTTCGCTCCCAAAGTTAGGGGAAGATCGTCACCACATCCATGACCCTCATGAAGGGTTCCTTCATGCAACAACAACAACAAAGAGATACGGTCATGATAGCACATGAGAACAAATTCTCCTCACCCACAGGGGTACCACATAGGTTTCAGGTGGGCAACAAAGTCTGGTCGCCTCAGCAGAGAGAACACCTTAGTAGAACCCATCAGAAGCTCAAACCACTTCGACATGGTCCTTACACCATTACCAAGGCTGTGGAAAACAATGCTTTGGAGCACAACATTCCCTCATTCCTTAGCTTACACCAAGTGTTCAATGTGTACCACCCTCGACCATGCTTCCCACCATTACTAGACACATCTGAGATTGCAGAACAACCCACCAGGGACCAAGTTTAGCAGATGGAGGAACTCAACGCAATGGGGACCATTGCTTCCTAAGGGGGGAGGAATGATCCAGGTGGATGTTGGTGGCCACCCACCTATCCCACTTGGACCCCCACAATTGTCTCTTTCAATTTTTCAGTTTCCATAATTGTAGCACAATTTACTATTTTTCGCAGTTTTTCGGGTCCTAAACTTTCGGAGCCATTTTGAGGCCCTAAACGACAATTTTTGGGAAATCTAGGAGCAACATGGGTCCATGGACCGATGCTTCTCTTCCCAAAGTTGTAGTGCTCAGATAGATATTTCTAATGAGCTATTATATGCGTCAAATGAAGATCGGGTGCCAAAGTTATGACCCCGGGAAGTTGATGTACCAACTTACCCAAAATGGGGCCCACAATTTGGTGTTTCATCTTCTAGGGTTAAGTTTTGGGATGTTAAGGGTTTTCCATTATTTCTAAACAATAAATAGGCTTTCGAGCCTCATTGTAACACAGTTCAGAGGCATGTAGCCACCACATCTCTTCTCAGAGATAAGCTACCATTGCCCTAACTGGTTTATTTCCATTGTTGTTTGTAAACATATTTCAGTATTTTACATTAATGAAATGAAGTATTATTTCTACTGCATCTCTGTGTTTATGGTTATCTATGTGATTTGTTGTGTTCCTATGTAAATCCGGATCACTAGGGGATGAGATCATGATGTGTAAGATATAGCAATGAATACCCCCGTTTAAGGTGGGGAAACATCGTCCACCAGGGGTTGGGATAATCATTGGTTCCTAAATGACATAAGAGGCCAATGTGATGGGCCCTAGGAAACAAGGTGATGACCATGATGAAAGGGGTAGAGCTCATGTTTGGATTTTTCCCAGGTACTAACTTTGTATGTCCTAACCATTGTTTGCATTTTATGGTACATTTCCTGTTGAGAGTGACCAAATTGTGGTTTTTCTTTTCTTTTAGCTGCATTAACCTCCAGGGTATCATTCCAGGCTTGACCAAAAATGTGTACAAGGGGAGGGGGAGGCTAAATCCTTGTTGACCCAATGGAAAAATATGGACCCGAATGGGCAAATGGTGAATGGGGTTATAATGAGAAGAGGGGAGTGATGTATATAGTGTTGAGAAGCGAGACCACACAACCAAAAATGGGGTTTCCCATGTCGTGACACCCCTAAAGCTAATATCCTGTAAAATATATCCCATGGGATTATTATACAAGGATAACCATCAAATTGGACAAAGGAGATAAGAATACAAACCAAGCCCACTCATTCTACCGAATCTCTCCACCAATCCATGGCCAAAATGTACCATGATAAGTAAACAAAAATACCCAATTACATAATGGAAGGTCATAGCTTCAGGGTTGGAAGGCCCACCTTCAAACATACGATCATAATAAATGGGCGAGAGGGCACATGGATAACTTAGATGGCATAGATAGTGGGACATCATGCTATCTGGTGGCTACAAAGGGGTACCAACTTACCAACTGAGGACTATATAGGAGACAATTTTTCTCCTATGGATACTACCCACAGATGGTGGGTAACAAGCCAAAGAGAGATATATACATACACCAATAAAGAGTAAAATAAAAAGTGGAAGGCCAATAAGCACCAATCTTTCCCTTCTTTCCTTTCTATTTCTGGACCTGCTACCAAACCCCTAGGCCAATATCGATTGGGACCAAATCCAGAGTACCTTTTGAAATATGTAGAGGATGTTCTTTATTTGAGTCTGAGCTATCAGATACATGGGCATGTTTAGTGCCCCCAAACCATCCTCTGTGACTATCTCATTTGTATGTTGTTCTAAGACCATACACATTTAAGAATATGTCATATTATGTATAAGAGAAGCATCATCAATGGTCACCACAATCCCTTGTAAGCCTTGATGTAATGAAGCTTCCTCTTCTAGTTGGGTTAGTTGGGTTACTAGGGTATCCTCCTCCTCCTCCTATGATTGGTGAGGCTCAGAGTATTTCCCACCTTTTCGTTTATTTATTAGCCTCTTCGTATTTTTTGGGTTCCTTTTGGCCTAGTACATGATTTCTATAGATGTTTAGTTTGAAAACATTCTCAACATCTAAACGTTGTGTTTTCATAATCTAATACTTTTGTCCAATTGATATCCTTATGTTTCAATATAATGTAGCTAGGAAGATATTTACTAAGATCAATCTCAACACAAATTATGGAAAATCTAAAGATACCATTATTTTTCCTTTCATTGTCCATTTTCTTGAGTTTCCCAAGAGTGTTCTCAATGTCCTTAATGAACCTAGTGTACCAGAAAGGAAGGGGAAGGTTTGGGATTCTTACTTAAATTGACATGGTGGATATTATCATAGTTGTGAAATCAAATTTTTGGGATCATCATATAATTAAAATGCTCGCATTGCCCCAGAACCATGGGTCTTCATTCAATACATTTTTCCATTTCTTTTTTAGTGTCAAATTAGACAACAAAAAATCCTTTGAAACATAAGTAAAGGTCACAGTTTGGCGTCCAAAGGGATAATACCCATTGGTGTAAAGCCTCAGGTTTGGGCCAAAAACCATTAATTCTACAAATTACAGTCTTTGATTTGAGAGCAGAATAGAGAGTATTTACCTCTGGAAAATTTACATTTATGGTAGGGGTCTTCTCCATTTTCTCAACAATGTAGGGCTTAAGACTATTTTCGATATGATGTCCAGTGCTATTCTAGGGAAGATCAAAAGGAGGAGGAGGATACATTCCTTTGACTGCATCCATGTATGACAAAGATCCATTTTTTATCCTGGAAATTGTAGCGCCACCACACAATCACATATTTAGAATAATAGTTGAGTTCTTGGAAATGCCATCGTCTTTTATCTGTGTGCAATATGTAGCTAATATCTTGCATAAATGAGGTTTTGTTCCTCTACAAGAATATTCCACCTATCCATATATATTATTTCAGGTTATATATATTATATGTTGCATTAATCCAAAATAGGGTAGTTTTCCCTCTAATATTTTAATGATAATCTAGAAAGTCCAAGGCTCCACTCGAGATAGAGTAGCAATAGGCTCCTTCCAATGAAGATGAGAGTCCATTGGTTGTGGCTCATTAGTCCAACAAGAGCCATATCCGACCACCTTCAACAATTTAAACACACTCACATTAATTCCCATAGAAAACAAAGAGTGGTCTTTGGTGTCCTTTGATAGTAAGAAAGGGACAAATTGAGAACTCCTAATTGTTTGTGGTTGTGGACCTCCATAGGTGAACGAATCGAACCTAAATCCCCACTGGAATAACTGACATGGGATCCCCAAGAAGTAACTTAGGAAAATGATATAACATATGCTGACCTCCTCACAGGGAAAGTCCAATCATAGGCCACATACATAATCCTCCTCCTCTAATTGAAACCCCTCCCCAGGAACCTAAAAATATAAGTTGTAATAGAGAAAAAAACATGGAGATAGTAATGCCCTCAAATAACAAGACCGTCCATCCTAAAATGACCACTCCATCAAAGAAAAGTCTACCTCATCCATGACACCGAACCTTTGAAAACCGAAATGGTTATCATATTCATTCTTTTGACCATGCACCATTAAAGAGGCGACCATGTGTTCACATTCCCTTGTTCTGGTGAAAATACTAAGAGCATAGTGCCCCCATACCAAATGAGTATCCTAAAAAAAATCCATAGTCATGACAATGCATATTCATGTGATATATATTTGAGCCCTCTTGCCCTAGGCCACCATGGATTCTGATCAAGTGTTGAGCTAAGACGGCGACGCCAAGCTTCACAGAAGAGAATAGGGGTGGGATTATTTCAAATCTATTCCAAACACCAAAACTCGAGAGGCTCGAAACCCTAACACATGCGAGAGCCATTTTTTTCCACTAGTATTGTTTATGTTTATGATCACATTCTTAATAACATTTATGATCATATTCTTAATATGTCATTGATGTATAACATTTAAAAAACATTAATAACATTTTTTTTAAATGAATTATAAATAAACTATTTTAATATATATGTTGAGTGAAATATTTTAACAAATACATATATATAGAAAGAGTGTCTTTATTCCATTCATAAGTTCTTTCTAATTCAAATTATGAGAGATATTTGAAATTTCTTCTATATTAAGTATGGAGTTGACATACAATATTTTAAAAAATAGATTTGTTATTTAAAAAAAAAAAATTATATATATCTATCTATCTATATATATAGAGAGAGACACACAGAGGGGGTGTCATGTATTATTAATGTTTTAATTGGTGTTGTGTAAAGACACCACAAATTCATTAGATTTCTTTTTGGAATCCAGTATTTTTTTTTTCTTAATAAAAAAGATGGAGCATTTGAATCATTTTTATTTATTTATTTTTATTTTATTTATTTATTTATTTTTTTATGGTGGAAATGGATTCAACACCATTAAGAACCCCTGGGGAACCCAAAATCTTGAAGTTTGATAACTCTAACCCATATTTTCAAAACTTTCTGCTGGATTTTTTCATGGTCATGATCTTGCCCGAATTTCCATTATTTTCCGGGCTAATTTTTGGACTCTTTTAGACTATGTTGTTTTAATGTGAAATATGTAAATCATAAATAAAATATCTCAATGTCAACTGTATATTATATAAAACAAATAAAAATAAAAATTATAATTAAAACATTTTATTACTTAATGTTCAAAACCAACATATATCCATCATAATTATAAATTTACCAAAATCATAAAAAATCAAATCTATTGAATTGCAAATATTTTTTCAATACTTATTTAAAATTCACTTATTTCTAATTTTTAAATCATATTTACTTAATTTATTATATTATTAATTTTTTTATTAATTTATTGTTAATGAATAATATATATAATAAAAATTCACTTATTTCTAATTTTTAAATCATATTTACTTAATTTATTATATTATTAACTTTTTCTGACACCTCAGAACTTCAAGTTACTTTTACTTGTATGTTTTTACTTTACAGTAAGGAAACAAACTCTTGTTTTTACTTTTGGGAAATGGACATTAAATAGATTCAGTAATAATAATAGTTTTATTAAATAAATAAATAATTATGGCAGATGTGGTATTCTATGGGAATTCTAAAAAAAAGAAAAAAGAGAATCACTGATGAACCTTTGTAACTCTCTTTCACCCAATAGTTATCAGTTATTAGTTATTAGTTAAAGAAACAATTACCCTCCCTCTACTCTTCCCTTACAAAAGGAGGAGAGAAGGAAGAGGGAGGGGGCTTTTCTGGATGGAAAAGAAATTCCTTGAGCTGAAGAAGGATTCAGTGGGAATGAGTTTTGAAAAAAAAATTCCCTGGAGGAAGTAAGAGTGATTGTTGGCTGGACCTGGAGTCTTGAGGCCAAGCAACAGAAATTGCTACAAGCGTATAACTGATTTATTGGGTAAAAGAGGAGCTTGGGGGAGAACCCTGGACGTGATTGCCAGGTTCTCATAGGAAGGGTGGAAAAAAGGTTCATTGATTACGGTTTGGCCTCGCCATGGTAGATAAGTACAATCTGGTTAAGTATGTCTTGCTTAATTAATGTGTAAAAGTTTAGGATATAAATATTTTGGAGTTGGATTTGTACTGTTTTTTTAATCTTGTTTCAGTTTGAAAAGTAGTGCTATGAATTAGGGGTAAATTAACTTAGACGTGAGTTAAAATAGATGCAAGTTAATTAAAATGTGCAGATAACAAACTGTTGAAAATGTGCATGTTATAGTACAGATAGAACGAATGCACAAGACCTATATCTTAAACCTGAATGCATTATCCTGTATGCCAAATTTAGCAATCTGGGTAAGACTGTGCAACCCAACCTGAGCATAGAATGATTCTAAGAAAAGAAAAATAAACTTGAACATATAACAAAATGCCCAGAGTTAGCCAAGCATCACTAAAAGAACGAAACTATACGAATCGAGGTGGGTATTCCAACTTATGTTTATGAAAGAAAGAATACATGAAACTACATACAGATAAGAGTGAAATGGGCCAGAAACTGACCAAACTTGTCTATGTGACTGCAATTGTAACCATGATAGATAACCCAGTGTAACAAAACCTTAGGAATGAGATACGTTAAATAAATACCCATACAAGAGATAAATAAGTATTTACAGTATTTATACTTTTGTGATTTAGTTGATGGACCTCTGGTGAGGAATCACGATAGTAAGCGAAAATTCATTACCATAATTTTGTTCCAATGTGATAAGTAGTTAAAAACACAGTGCCTTATACAGAGATAGGAGATCTAGGAAACAGGGTTTCCTTTGTAAAAAGAATAACATTGTTTTAATAGTCTCGGTCCTTCAGATTTGTTCCAAGGGAAACCTAAGAGGATGCCCTGGAATGACGTTCTGAGGATGAAACAAACTAATGATTCACCAAATCAACGATACAAATTTCAGAGAGAAAACTTAGCTATAAAAGGAACCAGAATAAAAGCATATCAGAATTCTTCATTGTATTAATAAGAAAAATGTTACAAAATAGTTAATAACAATGGTTCGCCTTAAATGATTACAAACCAGAATCTAGGGATAAAATTACATTTATGTGCCATGCAATCCCAAGAACAAGGAGCCGTCACCATTCAGAAAACAGAGGTCGTGTATAGCACAGTTCATAATTTAATTAGAAACCAAAAATGGGAAACCCTGTTCAGAGCAAAACCCTCATACAAGGGAAGAGGAGTCAACAACAATCAAGGAAGACAAAACCCACATACCCGGAGGCCCCACGCTGGTTGGCACATGACTGTGAGTAGGTCTGGATGCCGCACCCATTTTCCATTTGGGCAAACCCTACACCAGAATCTCGGGGTTAATACCTCTTACAGTCATCTAACCACCAAAGCTATGTAAACAAGACCTGCACAATAATGCATGCAAAACCCTCATCACTTACCCGAAACCGCGAGGGTGAAGCAAGGGTGTTTTCAAAATAGAGACTCCAGACACCATGTTGGAGGCGGCACCTGCAGGAATCGAAACCTCATTAGCTTGACACCATAATAGGATTAAATGACCAATGATAACAAGATTGAATTTAGAAACCGTGAACAGAATTCAAAACCAGAATCAAATTGTTAACTTGGTCTTACCTGATTCAAGAGCAACATACAGCTTCAATACAAGCTTGTCCATAGGTAGGTATGCCCGGTGAACCCTCTTCCATGCACAATAGGTAGAAATCAATGAGTTGCAAAGGAAAGTCACGGAAGGAACTAGAACGCAACCCCTAGAGCCATGCCCAGCAAATGAACAAGGAAACCATGCGAATGCTGGGTCGAAAGGGTTTACCCTCAGAGCTTGACACAACCTCGAATCCATCGCCAATCCTGCGTTGTGCACTAGACCACAGGTGGCAAGCGATTAGGATGAGTTCTGGCAGCTGGCAGCCATCCAGCCAAGGGCCGCCCGGATGAGCCAGGGAAAGTCAACACAAGCCATGATGTGAGATACAGAGAATCGCTCGTAATAATTAAATGTGTACATACCATCGGGTCAGATTTATTAATGTATAATTTTAGCAGTCAAGTAAAGTTGATCCAAGATACATCGAAGTTTGGATATGTTAATGCCAAGCATTATTATATTGCAGTAGAATAACAATAGTTTAGGATTTTTTTTATTAAATTTTGTATTTTAATTTTATTACATGTATCTATGTGTTTTATGTTATACATGGATGTGGATGTTACAATTGGTATCAGAGCCTCAGGTTACTACACTAAGGATGGGTTGAATGATTTGGAAAATAAAAAAATGATTCTGATGCACATAGGAGCACCAAACATAACCCATAAGTATGGGTTCAATTGGGAGAAACAAATTCTAGCACCAATGTTGCCTTACTCAAAACAATTTAGCAGTTAAGAATATAAATGCAGAAATTGTGAGTGGACAATGAAATAATATTATGAAAAGTTTATTAGATAGACAGAACCAGAGAAATACAAATCCTGGTCAAGGAGAATAAAATGGAATAGAAACACACCGACAACAAGAACAACATCAAGAATCAGAAGGGGGACAGACAAGTAACGAGGAGGAATCAGATAATGGTTCCAGCAAAAAGGGATTAAAAAGACAGAAAACAGAACTTCAGGGAGAATTCAAGAAGATCAAGCCACCAAACTATAATGGTGAAACAAAGGAAGCAGTGGAGGCATGGCTTATTAACATGAAAAAATATTTTCAAATATATGAATATGATGAAAATTTGAGAGCAAGGCTAGCAATTTATCAGTTGCAAGGCAAGGCCACCCTGTGGTGGGAGGAGATTAAAATAGTCAAGGAGATCAATGAGCAAGAGGTTGCTTGGGAGCAATTCCAAAAGCATTTTAAGGATAGATATATGACAGAGTGATTTTATGACAACAAAGAAAAAGAGTTTCATGATTTAAAACTAGGGCAGCAAACAATGGATGAATTTATAACAAAATTCACGTCACTACTAAGATACATCCCTTATATCCGAGAAGAAAAGGCTAAAGTCCAACGTTTTGTTAGCAACTTGCCTGCTTTCATGAAGGAAAGACTGGAATTTGACAATCCGAAAACAATGGATGAAGTAATCCGAAAATCTCGGATATGTTATCAACAAATGAGACAGAAAGGTGAAGTGTGGAAGAGTTGGCCAAGTAAGAAGGGACAGAAAAACTTTACAAATAAGAAGAATATGAGGAACACGAGAACTAGATTCTCAGGATGTAAAGCACCAAATGGACCTATTAATCGAAATCAACAAAAGTACAAACCCCCGAGTGATGTAAGACAAAGTGAGGCATCAAGTAAATTGGAAACCAGTCAGGTGCCCCAACCACCGTTACAGTGCTGGGGTTGCGGGGAACCCCATTACTACAAGAACTGTCCTCATAGAGGAAGAGCAGAACCTATTGCAAATATTCATGAAGCTTCTACTATGGGTGATGTAGCACGAAACGTACCTCGAATGAATGCAGCGCTGGAAGATCGTCAGGCAGATTATCAACCTTCAATGGTGGAACTTGAAGGTAAAATATATGGTCATCTTCTTTCCATTTTAATAGATCCACTCACTAGTTTGAGCTATGTTAGTCCTAGAATAGTATATGAATGTCATCTAAAAAGTTCAAAATTTAAGAACCCTTGGTTGGTTCAATTAGCTACCGGTGCAAAGAGAAACGTCTGTGCAAAAGTTGAAGGTTGTGAAATAAAATTAGCTGAACAGAAAATTAGCACAAATATAAATATATTACCATTAGGCTCTTATGATGTCTTGATAGGAATAGATTAGCTGGAGTGACAGTGGGCCTTAGTAAACTATAAAGATAAGACCATTAATTTTTTGTCTGAAAATGGTGCTAGGGTAGAGGTTCAGGGGGTGAAGAGAGAAGTGAAGTTGCGATCTATTACAACCCATCAACTAGCTAGATGTATGCGTAAGGGTTGTCAGATCTATGCAGTTCAAGTAGGATTTACAAACTCCAAAGATAAAGTGTCAGCTCTAGAGGAAATTCCTGTAGTACAAGAGTTTAAGGATGTATTTCCAGAGGATATTCCTGGACTACCACCCAAGAGAAGTCTCAACTTTACCATAGAATTGGTCCCTGGAGCCGCCCCAGTATCAAAGGCACCATACAGAATGAGTATTCCTAAGCTAACTGAATTAAAAATCTAGCTGCAAGAGCTACTAGATAAAGGATATATCTGACCCAGTGTATCTCCTTGGGGAGCTCTGGTTCTGTTCGTAAGAAAGAAGGATGGTACCTTGCGGCTATGTATAGATTTCAGACAATTGAACAAGTTGACCGTGAAAAATAAGTACCCCTTACCTTGGATCGATGACCTCTTCGATCAGGTTAAGGGAGTAGTGGTGTTTTCAAAGATTGATTTAAGATCTGGATATCACCAAATTCGGATTAAAGATGAAGATATCTTCAAGACTTCTTTTAGAACTCGCTATGGCCACTATGAGTTTGTAGTCTTGCCATTTGGTCTTACTAATGCCCCAGCAACCTTCATGAGCATGATGAATGGGGTTTTCCATTCTTATCTGGATAAATTCGTCCTTATATTCATTGATGACATTCTCATATACTCTAGAAGCATCGATGAGCATAAAGAGCACCTTTGCATAGTACTGCAAACCTTAAGGGAAAATCAGCTTTATGCTAAATTCAGCAAGTGTGATTTCTATAAAGATCAGATTCAGTACCTAGGACACATCATATCTTATAAGGGTATAGCGGTCGATCCAGAGAAAATAAAAACCATTATGAATTGGCCTATTCCAGCCAGTGTGATGGATGTACGCTCTTTCATGGGACTTGTTGGTTATTATAGAAGATTCATAAGGGGATTCTCCAAGGTTTCTTATCCAATTACTTCCCTACAAAAGAAAGGGACAACCTTCAAATGGTCAAAAGACTGTCAAGAAAGTTTTGATAGGTTGAAACAATTGCTCACAACAGCTCTGGTGTTAAAAATTGCAGATCCTGAAGAGGATTTTATAGTTTGTATAGATGCATGCAAAGAGGGTGTGGGTGGCGTTTTAATGTAGAATGACATGGTCATCTCTTACGAATCCCATAAACTCAAGGAGCATGAACATAAATATTCTGCTTACGATTTGGAGCTAACTGCAGTAGTGCACGCCTTAAAAGTATGGCGACACTATTTATTGGGGAAAAGATTTCTGCTTAAAATAGACCACAACAGCTTAACCAGTTTTTTTAATTAGCCTACCTTAAACGCATGCCAAGCTCGATGGACTTCATTTTTAAGTGAATTTGACTTTGAAATTAAACACTTAAAGGGAAGAGAGAATAGGGTGGCAGATGCATTAAGTAGAAAGCTGCACCACCTCTACGAAATCTCTTTTAGTCAAATTGAACTTAATTTTGTGGATCAGTTAAAGGAGGCAACCCAGAAGGATCCTGAATACAGTTATCTATGACAGTAGGTAAAATTTGTGCAAGGTTCAGTGAAGCAAGGGGAGTATAGTATTAACTTTGAAAATTTATTTTTATTCAGAAACCATATTTACGTACCTAAGCAATTGTCTCTGAAACAAAGTATGTTAGATGAATTTCATAGAAGCCCCTATGTTGCTCACCCAAGCTATCAAAAACTTTTTACAGCTGTCAAGAAAGCCTACTATTGGCCTTGAATGAGGAAAGATATTGCGAAGTACCTAGCTAAATGTCTAGAGTGTCAGCAAGTCAAGACGAACAACAACACCTTGCTAGATTATTACAGCCGCTACCTGTTCCAAACGGAAATGGGATACTATAAATTTAAATTTTATAACAGGGTTGCCGTGGTCTAGAACAAAGAATGACTCAATTATGGTAGTAGTAGATAAGTTGAGTAAGGCAACTCATTTCATACCTGTCAAACCCACATTTCAAACAACCTAGATAGCTGATATATTCATGAGGGAAATTTTTGGGCTACATGGTATGTCGAAAGTCATAATGTCTGATAGAGATGTTAAGTTCACTTCTGCCTTTTGGAAAGCGTTGTTCACTGGGTTAGGTACATAGGTCCACTTCAGCACTGCATATCACCCCCAGACTGATGGAAAAACCAAGCGGGTGAATCAAGTGGTAGAGGATATGTTGCGCATGTATGTGATGTAGCAACCTGGGAAATGGGAAGAATATCTACATCTGGTAGAATTTGTGTACAATAACAGTTATCATGAGTCACTTAAGATGAGTCCCTTTGAGGTACTTTATGGAAGGAAATGCACCATACCTGCAAACTGGAATAGTCCGGAGGATAAAGTGATATTAGGACCAGATATGTTGGAGGAAATGGATAAAACTGTGAAGAGGGTTTGGAAAAATTTGAAGGTTGCCCAAGACCGACAGAAAATGTATGCTGAAAAAAAGAGAACTTACCAAGAATTTCAGGTGGGAGATCATGTGTATGTGCGGATTAAACCAAAGTGGAGTACGTTGAAGTGGGGGAAGTGCGCTAAGTTGGCCCCCTGGTTCTGTGGCCCATTCCAAATTTTGGACAGAATTGGGCCGGTGGCCTACCAACTAGCCCTACCCAGCCACATTAGGGTCCATAATGTGTTCCATGTTTCCCTTTTAAAGAAGTATGTATATGACCCCAGACATATCATAAATTGGCAAGAGCTTCAGGTAAAAGATACTATATATAAATACATGAATGTACATACATGAGCATACAGATGTGTATATATATATATATATATATATATATATATATATATATATATATATATATATATATATATATATATACGTATACATATACATAAATAGGTGTGCATAACTCAGAAATTACTTACTTTAGAGTGTGGTGATTATGTACACATCAATTATATAACAATGATATTTGTGGCAGGTCAAACCAGAAGGAGAATTTCTAGTCAAACCCTTGCAAATACTCGATCAGAGAGAAGTAACATTGTGGAAACGAGCTATCATCCAGGTTAAAGTGCAGTGGAAGAACTTCAGCCCGGAGGAAGCCACTTGGGAAGATAAAATTTTTATGCAGGAGGCATATCCAGAATTATTCAGGAAATAGCTAGAAAGATGAACACCGAGGATGGTGTTCCGCTAAGAGGGGGAAAATGTGACACCCCAGAACTTCAAGTTACTTTTACTTGTATGTTTTTTACTTTACAGTAAGGAAACAAACTCTTGTTTTTACTTTTGGGAAATGGACATTAAATAGATTCAGTAATAATAATACTTTTATTAAATAAATAAATAATTATGGCAGATGTGGTATTCATTGGGAATTCTTAAAAAAAGAAAGAGAATCACTTATGAACCTTTGTAACTCTCCTTCACCCAACAGTTATCAGTTATTAATTATTAGTTAAAGAAACAATTACCCTCCCTCTACTTTTCCCTTACAAAAGGAGGAGAGAAGGAGGAGGGAGGGGGCTTTTCTGGCTGGAAAAGAAATTCCTTGAGCTGAAGAAGGATTCAGTGGGAATGAGTTTTGAAAAAAAAGTTCCCTAGAGGAAGTAAGAGAGATTGTTGGCTGGACCTGGAGTCTTGAGGCCAAGAATCAGAAATTGCTACAAGTGTATAACTAATTTATTGGGTAAAAGATGAGCTTGGGGGGAAAACCCTGGCCCCCCGATTTTGTGGCCCATTCCAAATTTTGGACAGAATCAGGCCGGTGGCCTACCAACTAGCCCTGCCCAGCCATTAAGTGAGTATATTTGTGGAAGAGAGGTTGATTTCTTTAATGAAGAAGAAAAAAAGTAATAACTCTATCTATATAAACTTGATATAAAATTATATTACATATCAATTTGTGTTAAATATAAAATGAATTATACATATTTTTTATATTATATATATATACCACTTTACAACCAATGCCCAAACCACCGACCTGTAAAATTGTGTAAGGAATTTGGCAGGAAGATGAATGAATACATTCCTCAACAGATATTTCAAAATACATCATTGTAGCTTCGTTGTCATTCAAGATCCTTTGTTCCACTTTTTTATACCACCATGTGCATCGCGTGTGAAGTTTGTTTTGTAGGGCTTGGCAAGGGTTCTTCCCAACCCATTATAAAATCTCTCATATATAATTAATTAATTAATTTGAATACACTTTTGGTTTATGCTTAATTATCCGTGCATTGAATGAAGGTAAACAAATAGGAATGAAGATGACAAGTTCCATTGTAGACATTTCCCTCTCCAAAAGCATCCCACAATGTTCAACATGTTTTTGGCACATCCCTTTAGCAATTGAAATATGAACTCTTTGAATCTTGTTCCAAGAAGCTCCAAAACTCCTTCATAGCAACATAAAGTATTGCATGACAACAATGTAAAGTATTCCATCCTTACCAGCACTAGACAACAAATTCTTCATTAAACACTTGGGCTCAACATGGTGACCCCTATAACATTTTGTATTTGTCGTGTATCTTCCACCTTTATTAGATGTTTTATTTGTGGTGAATCTTCCACCTTTATTCTAATGGATATATTATCCTCTTTTGCTAGCTCTCGGAATCATGGAGGTCGTTTTTGTGTATAAATCATAGGATCATTGTCCATACTCATGTCTATAATGCCTTTATTTTGAATTTCCTTCACTTAAAGTACATATTATAGAAACTAACTCTTGTTTTTCATCAAGTTGTGGGCTTTGGCTTGTTATGAATTTCAAAAAGATGTAAAATGGTTGATTATGGTACACCGATTCAAAATATGTTGTGGGAAAAGTTGAGGGAAATGAGCACACAACATTAGGTTGTTTGGGCTATTGGGTTATAGTTATGTATGAGAGAGATTAAGGGGGCACATCGGAGGAATGTGCCAACCTCATCCAGTTAGTTAGCTTTTGTTCTAATGTTAGCTTAAGCAAATGAGCCATGAATACTTCTAGTTTTAGGGAGGGTGAAATTCAAAAGACATACTTTGATTAAGGTTTTTCTTTTCTAATTATAGTGTCCACAAGGATGGGTTGTTTTTTCCCTTCTACTTTAGGCTTACTTATCTATAAATAAGGTAGGGTGGAGGTGGTTCAAGTTTTTTAGTGTAAGATTGAGTTGTGTGCTAGTGATTAACAAGGTATTTTTGAGATGTCAGTATATGTATTTCTTTAGCATGCATGAATGAGATAGAAACTTGGAAGAAAATTGATTATGTTAATTGTAATGTTTATCTTTTCCACAATGAGTTTATAAAAACTAAATAGCCTCTTTTAATTTTCAAGTTGACTAAGTTGGTGAAGTGGAGAAATACAATTTATTTACCTTCAACATGGTAAGGCTCATAAAATGATGCCCATGAATGTTCCTGCATTAATTGTTTGTCTCCAATAGGACCACTACATGATCTAATAATAATGATGTTTGAGGGGCCAAGCTGGACAATTATTAGAGGAAGCAGGGTGCTCCTCTAAAATATCCCCTAACATACAAGGCTAATGGACTTCTAGAAGTAGAAAAATATAGTAGTTGCAGTTCTTTTAAATTGCGAAATTACATTTACGCTAAAACCTAAATTTTTAAAATAGGTCAAAGTGAACTTGGAGAACGCATTATTACTTATTCACTAATTTATTGGACAATTTCAACAAATTCAAACTGAATTAAAAATTGTGCTACTCAAAGTATCAACTTGCAGTCATCAGTTCTAACTTGCTCAAGACTTCTTCCCAACCTAATAGTTGGCATCATCATGTATAGGGTAAGCCAAAAACTATTTTATTCCTTTTAATTGCAATGCGATTGAATAGTTTTGGGATAGATTATTGTACACCAAAAAACAATTCAATCTCATATGCATTATTCATGGCATTGTTAGTCAGAGTACCAAATTACCAATGCATGTGTAGATTGTATTCATTCAATTCAATGTGAAGTTAGGATCATTTTAACTAATAAGGACAATAATATCACTTCATTCAGTCGGTATTGATTTTATACATAAAATCCACAGAGATACAAATACTACCAAATCTGCTCTCAAGTTTTGGTAGTTTAACCTATCATACCTTCAACCAAAGAAAAGAGAAGCTCACATTTGAAAGATATTAAAGAAGTGAGGGAATCCTACATGCAGCAACATGTCAAATTTTAAACATTTCGACAACATTTTAACTCCATATTCAACTATATTATTTGATTCAATGCTTTAATTGTTAAAATCGTGATATTTTTTTTCAAAACCTGACGTTGATCGTCTAAAACATCAATGTAATATACATAGACTAATTAGAACCTTCTAGTCATTTTAATTTGAGTACAAATTAATATAACACTAACTCCAATTCTATTCTATAGTGTCATAATCTTGTTAGAAGAACAATCACAAGAGAAATCAAGTGGTAAGTGGGAACAGGAGTGGCTTTGACACCACTCATAATTTACTTGGGAAGGAAACAACCAAAAAATTCTGCATACTAACAATAAATGTATACTTTGTCTCGAGTTATGTTCCCTCATTTATTTCCCTCATTGCAGTTAGAAGATGAGGAGTGATGTAGTGATATCGTCCCATATTTATGGGTTCCTCCTTGCACAAAATCATTTATGCATTTGGATATCACTGGAGCTCTCTCTGGACTAGGTCATATGGGAATGGGCAATGTTTTTCAATGAAATTTAGCAACATCATTTATATTCACTTTCTCCCTTTCTTTAATAAACTCAGAATATAACTTTCCAGAGAAAATTATAAGACGTTGAATTCCCTCCTCATGTTCAAAGTGATCATTCTAATCCTTAATGACACATTTTATTTGAGTGTCCTATTTTTAAAACCCATGATGGCCTTGTAGATCACTAAATTCAAGAAATATTGACTTGTAGGTCTGAAGGTGGAGAAGTTTCTTTGGAGCCAATTAATAAATAAATGTTTACATTAACCTTCACAAAATAATACATCACATGAATTTTCATGTAGAACATAGAGAAACATTTTATTTTGACATCATTTTTATAGGGTTGTTGAATTCCATGATAGTAATGGTGCATATGAAAATTTTCACTTACTAAAAATGTTTTCAAGATAGAGCCACTTGTATATAAACATCACTTATGTCCTTAATATTTTTTGATTATCTAGTATGTTGCAAGCGTTCCATTATTTGATCATATCTTGGATTCTGGTGAAATGTATGGTGGGTGCTCAAGTTATGTAGATGAGGAGTTGGAAGGAGAAATTGTCACGAGCCATGCTAGTGAATCTTACCCCATGCATAATGAAAAAAACCTGAGAAATTGTCACGAGCCATGCTGGTGATTCTGACCCGATGCCTAATGCCAACAATTATGAGGATATTGTGAAATAATTTCTTTCACCATTCTGTGATATGCCAATCATCTATTAGAAAAGTTTTGAAACAACATGGATATAGTTAGATGATGTGCTTAAATTATTATTTGTCATTTAAGTTAGGCCATATTTGTTCTAGGTTCTTAGACTGCATAGAAATTGAAGTTCCATGAGCTCAAAATTGCAATCCCTGCAATAGGGAAAACTATAAGAGTAGTATATGTGGTACAAATATTATATTATGCATGTAGGTTTCAACCCTATACATAAATTACTTGCAAATGAATTCTTAAAAAATACAAAAAATATTCAATGGAGAGAATATAAAAAATATACACAAATATTTTCTCTTGGAACCCAAAACCTACAAAACCAGATTAATTTTTCATTACATTCCTTTTAATATTACAATATATTATATGCATGCTGAAGCATTCATAAATCCGAATCCATTAACCCTATATTAGAACATAGCTATAGTTCCCTTGACCAGATCTAGAAAATACCATGGGTGAAACCATCATGCGCAAAAACTATTCACAAAACCATGGGTGGGTCCACATAAAAAAAATCCTAGGGAGTTTCCCCTGTCCATGTGCAAGGGGAGTTGTAACTCCCCCATTGCACCTAGCACAACTTAATAACACATAGTGATAATCGTGGAAATAATATAACACATACCAAAATTTTTCCCACTTGTTGTTTTCTTTCCACACGTTGGGCCACAAGAGTGCATAGTGATTGGTCCAAGGCTACAACACCAATTTTTTCTCTAGATGAAGAAAACCTCTTAGTGCTCACAAACTTTGTCAATGCATATGAAACATTCTTCAATGTTCCCACCTTTACCAGTGACACATTTTTGTGTTCAACCATATCCCTTACGATGTGATACTGAACATCAATATGCTCCATATCCGAATAATAAGTAGGGTATTTTATGAAGAAAAATTCATTTTGGCTATCAAAATCTATCCTTATAACTCATTTCACCAATCACATACTTGAACACAATATGCAACCAAACTGATTCCTTGCTTGAATGAGTGGTTTCCATGTATTCAACCTCTGTAGTTGAAAGTGCCACTAAAAAATGTCTATTTTTGCATCCAACTGACTACTCCTTTAAATAGGTTAAACACATACCCACTTATATATCTTCTCTAATCTAGATCTACACCCCTGTATGAATGAACAAATGCATGTATGTCAAACTTTCTATCCAATCTTGGTCTTCATTGGTAGCACAAACCATCATCACTAGTGCCATGCAAATAATTGAAAAACCCGCTTTATTGTTGTCCAAAGCTCCTTCACTGGTTTTGACATAAATATGCTCAATACTCCTATTACATGTGCAATTTATGGTCTAATACAAACCATTACATACATTAGACTACCGACTGCATTCACATATGGAACATGGGACATGTCATCTTCCTCTTCTTGTGCCTTGGGACACTATTCAACATATAATTTTACACCTATAGGAATAGGAACCTTCTATAGTTTGTTATCATTCATATTAAATCTTTGCAATATTGTCTTAACATACTTCCTCTGGTTTAACCAAAGCTTCCTCTTTGGCCGATCTCATTTAATTTACATGCCCACAATATAGTTTGCAACACCAAGATCCTTCATGTGAAACTAGAGGACAATTAGTCTTCACATCTTTGATAATTTCTCCATCATTTCCAATAAACAACATATCTTCCACATACAAGGCTAAATAAATAACATAGTCATCAATTAATTTAAAATTCACTGAGTGATCCTCTTTACTCCTTGTGAAGCCAAGTCCCCACATATATATATATATCAAATTTTTGGCACCACATCCTTGTTGACTACTTTGACCCGTATAGATCATTTTCAACTTTCATACCAATTCTTTCTTACCATTCACCATGAATACTTTTGGTTTCTTCATGTAGATTCCTTCTTCCAGATCCTTGTGAAGAAATGTTGTCTTCACATCCGTCTGTTCTACCTCAAAATCAAAAGCAACAACAACAGATAAAAGTAATATAATATAAGTTAAATTGGGATTAGGAGAAAAAATATCACTAAAATCAATTCTTGGAACTTGGGAATAACCTTTCACTAATAACCAAGATTTGTATTTCTCCACTAATGTTCCTTCTAAATTCGTATTGTTTTTAAACACCCTTTTTCTTCCAATGGGATTCCTTTCAGCTGGAAAATCCACCAGATCCCAAGCTTCATTTTTGTCTAAACCTTCCATTTCTTCAACCATGGCCTTCTTTTAGAGTTTTCCATCCACTGAATCCACTTCCTCCCTGACATTTCTGGGATCATCAATAGTAATATATAAGGAAAACTTTGAACAAAAAGTAGATGGAATATACCTATTTGGCCTTCGCCTTTCTCAAACTGAACTCCTAAAAAGTGGAGTGCTTGGTTCTTCCTCTTCTGATTCATGTTCTTATGTAGAGTCTGATTCTTCCTCCTTTAGTTCAAACTCTATCTTCTTCATTTCCTTTTCCTTTGGTAGGAATTCATGTTTAATAAAATATTTCACTTCTCTAAACACCACATCTAGATTGTATAGAACCTTTCTTGTTTGTGGGTTCCAAAGGTTATATCATTTTAAACCATCCTTATACCTAATAAAGATGCACCTTTTATATTTAATATTCAAGTTGGTTATTTTCTTCTTTGGAACCTGTGCATATGCATTTCAATCAAATGCCTTGAGATATGAGAGAAAGGGTTCCTTATTAGTCCATACCTCACGTGGAGTGTTATCCTCCAACATTAATGAAGGTGATTTGTTAAATATGTAACATTCAATATCCACTACCCCTACCCATAATTCCTTCCCTAATCTAGTGCCATTGAGCATGATTCTTGCCTTTTCCATCAACGTCCTATTCATTCTTTCTAAAACTCCATTTTTCTTAGGTTTTTATTGAGTAGTCTTATGTCATGCTATATGACACTTCTTATAGAACTCTTCAAATTCCTTCTTGTAGAAATCTCCACCATTATCTGTCCTCAACACCTCAATGTTCTTCTCTACCCGATTTTCCACCAGAGTCTTAAATTATTTAAATCTGTCAAAGATTTCATATTTATTCCTTAGGAAATATATCCATGCATTCCTTGAGAAGTCATCTATAAATGAGACATAATACACATATTACCCTATGATGGAACCGACATAGGTCCAAATAAATCACTACGCACAATCTCTAATATCCCTTTTTCCCTCTTAGCACTAGAAGAAAAACTTACCCAATTCTGCTTCTGATATACACAATTTTCAGAAAAATGAAATCCAGAGAGAAATTAGGCATACCTTCTATCATACCATTACCATGTAGTATTCAAAGGCCCTTCTCTCTAATGTGTCCCAGTGTTTGATGCAGAAACTTATTCTTTTTACCAAAAATTACAATATTTTATGCTCCATTTTCAGGAACAAAAAAATTGTTGTACTCATCAATAATAGTATTTCCCATCAACATATACAAAGTTTCTATCCTAACTCCCCTCATCAATACTAGTTATCCTCAAATAATCTTACTAGTATATTTCTTGAACATTATTTTTACACCTGCATCATCCATATTTTTTTTATAGAAATTAGATTTTTGGACAGTGCAAGAATGTACAGAACACCAGGAAGTGTTCTAAACCTTCCACCTTGCAACTTCAACTTGACTCTTCCAAATCCTATGATTTTTTTCTTTCTTTCATCACCTAGGAAGACATCACCACCATCCTATTTCTCATACTCCCAGAACTAATCCCTGTGGGAAGTCATGTGAAAGGATGGACCTGAGTCAATCAAACATGCCACATGATCTACATGTGTACTAGAATAAGCCATGTACACATCCACACCTTCATCTGAGGTAGTTTTCACCTCTACAATAGGAGCAACATCAAATCCATTTCCTTTTTTAGGAATTCTAGATCTACAATCCTTTTTGTAGTGCCATTCTTTTCCTCATTTCGAGCATACCTTTATAAATTCTCCAGGAGATTTATATCTCCCTATAGATTTAGATCTCCCACTTGAGGACTTATTTGCATTTCTGTTTTGGTATCATACTCTTACAAAAGATGCATCTCCATATTTTTCCGTCTCATCTTCTCTAACAACAAGGATGAGACTATTTCATCAAACATCAAGGTAGTTTTATTGCTACCTATAGCAACAACCAGACTATCCCATGAGTTTGGTAGAGAACACCAAATTGATGCGCTTATCTTCATATTAAATTTTAATACCAACAACTGACAACTAACTTACCACAGTATTGAAGGCATTTGGATGCCCTGTCATCAAGTCTCCAGCCTTCATCCTCATGTTATATAACTTTTTTCGCAGGAACAATTTTTTCACTTGGGAATAGATTGATACACAGTACCTAACTTGTCCCACAAAGCCTTTGTTGTAGCTCCCGCTGATACATTAAACCATACTAAATCTGAGAGACAAATCATATTGTTATCTTTTCCTTCTGATCTAACTCCACCCAGTCTTTTGTTGACATTCATGTTGGTGTCATCCCTTAATCTATAGTAATCCAATGATATATGTCCACCAATAGATCCTCCATATTGAGCTTCCACAAATAAAAACTCTATCCATTGAATTTATCAAGCTCTATCTTTCCATTATTTTCCATATCCTTTCACCGCAAGAATCGACCCCACAAATCTTCCACTATAACAGGGTCTACCATAGGCCCGAAAATTAAACCCCTTAGTTGCAAAGGTGACCCCTTGAAGCCAAAACAACTCTAGTACCAAACGTAGGTTTTAAACTTGTATAGAATTACCTGCAAACAAATTCTTAAAAAATAGAAAAAAAATATATAATAGCAAGAATATAAAAAATATACACAAAGATTTTCGCTTGGAACCCAAAACCAGGAAAACAGATTGATTTTTCATTATATTCCTTTAAATGTTACAATACATAATATACATTCCAAATAATTCACAAAGGCCAATCCATTAACCTTACATTATAACATAATTGTAGTTCTCTTTACTCAATCTACAAAATACCATGGGAAAAACTATCATGCCCAAAACCATGCACAAAACCATGGGTTGGTCTGCCCACCATCATTGGGTTTGAATAAAAAATAATTCCTAGGGAATTTCCCTTGAACATGTGTACGGGGGCTACTGCACCCCTACAAACCCCTCAGCAGCGGGTGTTACTACCCCCCCATAACCCCCTATTATGCCCTGCACAACATAACAACATGTGGAACTAGTTGTGGAAAGAATCTGACATATACACAACAATGCACCATACAATGCCCTCCGCATCGTGTTTTCTATAAGGAAACTAGAAAGACTCTTGAGTATTAGTAGAAACTTATCAAAGTGCAAATGATGATGGTAGTATTAATCCCACAATGGTAAGGTTTACTATTTTGGTTCATATTGTGGGTAACTATTATCATAAATGTCAACTCAACTGGTAAGTTAAGGTACAAAGTAATATTTTATCTTTTTAGAAAATGTTTGCTTGTTGGTTACTACTAAAACATGTAGGTTATTTTCAAGAAGACAGAGACAGGTAACATACTAAACATTGAAAAGGAAAATTAAGCATTAATGTAAACATTATCTTATTTCATACACTATTGTTACCTTTGGAAGATTCTATCTTTTAATGCTAATCCTAAGATTCAAGTTGATAAGTTTTCATTGTTCATTATATTCTAATCATAATTGCATACAGTATTGTTAGCTTTGGAATATTTTATCTTTCAATGTTGATCCTAATCGAAAAATTTTCATTGTTCATTACATTTGAATTATAATTATTAGACTATTTCAATAGGAAGAAGTTTGAACTAATTTTCTCTCTTTTGGTCATGGTTGGCCCCTCCTTTTTTCAATACTATGTTAATTCCACCCTAGAGACTTGAGACAATTGAACATAGGATATATTAGCTTTATCACATAATTAAATATGACCTTACAAAATCTAAAGTGATTAGCCTTTCATTTGGTTTAGAATCAATGTTCATTGATCCATCTAGATTTGCTTGTACTTATAAAAGAAAATATGTGTTGTTGTATTTGTGTTTGGATATCTATATTTAATTAGTCATTAAGGAAGAGGCTATCTATTATACCAGGGTTGATTGGGTAATGTTGTGAACCACCTCATCATTAGAGTAGACAAGGAATACTTAGTATCTATGAAGATTGAGTACATTGAAAAAAACTATAGTTACACTATGAGAAACTTAGTATTATGAACCCCGTATTTCACATTTAACATAATTATTCAAGCTAGGCTCCATTCTTCTTAATTTTATATTTGCATATAATACATGCGTGCATTGCTCCACTTGAATCTCTTTTCCATGGCCTTGATAATCAATATATAGTGTACCTCTTGATATTGGCTAGCCTTGGTTTGCCTTGAAACTTATTCTTCAATCTTGTTATGGCCATTTTGCTTTTCTATTGCATAAGTTGTACCAAGATTCACTTGGACTCTCTTTTTGGCATTTTGATAAGAGAAACCTTTTTATGATGTTTCTTCTAGGGGATTGAGGGATATTTTCAACTTTCTAGGCATGAATTTTGTGAAAGTTTGCTTTTCCTTTCGTTCAGACCTTACAAAATGATTTGTGAGATGGAATCTTTAGCTTTTCATTTGTAGTATTTGACTAGTGGTGCAAAACATCTAATTCATGCTTCACTTTTATTGTTAGCGGAGGATAAGATATAGAAAAACTAATAAGCTATAAGTGACCTAAATTATTACTAAAGAAAATGCAATGTGTTGATACTTACATTTTTAGATAAACAGATAGATATAAAACTTGAAATTCCTTCATGCAGTGGTTATCAGATAAAATCTCCTTTTGGTCTTTAAGGGACAAGCTGTGCAAGATCACATAGCTCATTCCATGTGCAATGTTTGGTACTTTGAATCTATAAAGAACCTTTTTTAATAACTTAGTATGCATATTTATGCATGTTTTTATGTATCAATAAATTTATATAGACACCTCTATTAGTATAATGTCTAAACATTATGTTTCATGTTTCTTTTTCTTGTAGGCATTTGGCAAGGTTCCTCCTTTTCCTAGCTTTGAACATTTCAAGTGCATTGGAGTTAACAATAATTACAAATTTTTCTTCACTTTTCCCTAGGTTCATCTTTTACTACAAATTTTCCCATCCATTTTTTAGTATATGGTAATATGGCATTGATTCCTTTTGATTTATATTTTCAATGTGTTGTAATTACAATTGAGTTAATGAATGTTCCTTCTTTCAGTTCCTTGTAGGAAACTTTATAAGGAGTGAATGCCTCAGAGAATTATACACTAGTTATAGTTCAATTCACCCATAGATGATGAAAGCTACAAATAATTCAACAATTTGTAACTTCTTGTAATCTTAGTCTAACCTGATCATCAACAACGAGATTATGATAATACAAAAATTGTAGATAGTTGATGTTGACCTCTCTACCCACAATGTGAACATGGTGTGCCTAATAATATTAGAGTTATGTTTGAGCTCTGAGCCTACTCTGATTAAATCAAAATGAAATAACCTCCCATAGGGTTTAATATATTTCATCTTTTAGCATCTAGATATAGGTCATGTGGTTATACATTAGTACTTTTATTGTTAGAGTTGTATGGCACCCTCCAAGAATTTTAATTACATATTCATGTTTGAGTAATGTCTTACGTTTGTAAAGGTATTCATATATGTTTGAAAGGGTCTCTACCATGAATCTATTTCACACTGTGATTTTGTTGTGTCTTTCACATTTGAATATGATTTCTATAATAAACACAATAAACTCAATTTGTTATTAAATACTTATAATTTTATATCATCAACATAACATGCAACCTAGAACTTAGTTTGTAAATGACTTAACAAGAGGAAAACCAACTTGATCTTGTTACCTCTACTATCGTTGTACAATTTCAAATGTATTTCTTATAAATATTTTCATTATTCTTTTTACATTCATTTGAAGTTAAAGCTATTCTTTTTGTTGATTCAACTTTGTAAGTGATGTCCCCAAGTATATGGTTAACTTTGTTCAATTACTTGCCAATAAAGGCACACCATTAACTTTTTAGATTGTGCAAGTTGTAACTTCGTCCCTAGATATCAATTGATTTTTAAAAAATTGTACCACAAATGATCTGACAAAAAATTTTAGTGTTTCCATTAAATAATGTTAGCATTGAACCCCTATTATCAAGATGGGGCTCCATTATTCTTAATTTTATATTTGCATGTAATACATGTATGTATTTCTCCAATTGAATCTCTCTTTTCCATGGCCTTGATAGTCAAAATATAATGTACCTCATGATATTGGCTAGCCTTGTTTTTCCTTGAAACTTATTCTTCATGCTTTTTATGGCCATCTTTCTTTTATATTACATAGGTTGTACCAAGATTTTCTTGGAATGTACTTTTGGAAATATGACAAGAGAAACATTTCTATGATGTTAATTCCATGTGATTTAGGGATACTATCAACTTTCTGGACATCAATATTGTGGAAGTATGCTTTTCTTTTGGTTTATACCTTACAAAAAAAAATCTGTGAGATGACACCTTTAGCTTTTCATTTGCAATCTTTGGCTTGTGGTGCAATTATTATTTTCTTTTGGTTTAGACCTTACAAAAAAATTTGTGAGATGACACCTTTATATTTCATTTGAAAACTTTGGAGGATAGGATATAGAAAAGTCAATCTATTAGAAATGACCTGAATTAATACTAAAGACAATATAATTCTCAAATACACACAATTTTAGACAAATAGATAAAAAACATGAATTTGGATCCTATAATGGTTATTGTATATAAGATCCCTATGGTCCATAGGGAACAAGATGTGCAAGACCACAAATTTCATTCCATGTGCAGTGTTTTGTACATTAAATCTATCAAGCATAATTTTTAATAATTTAGTATTTATATGTATGCATGTTCTCTATCATGTACAACTCAGATAAAGGGATCATTGATTCATATTGATATATCTAGGCTAAAAAATGTGCTTGATCACTATAATGAATCTCATCCTCATCCTTGCCCAAAAGACATTCTTAGTAATTTAAGGAAAAATCCCCTTATTAGTTTTGTCATAAGTTTGAGCTACCAAGGAAAATATATTACAAGTTTCTACCCTATGTGGCATGTGCAAGATTTACATGGTCTACTGCAAGGTGAAGGGGATGCATCAACAAGATTTGAAGTGGAAGGAGTAAATTTTACCTCAACCTTCTTGACCTTATCTTGTGGATTAAACCATTTAGGATCTCATCTTTAATGTCTTCATGAGTGACCTTGAAGTCCTCCAGGTGATATGTAAACTTTTTAAGATGCTCTTCTATAGAAATAACATTATTACCTTGAAATTTAGGCATATTCTTTTGCCAACCACCGTACAACATGTCCTTAGGATATCCCCCAATAGTGGCATAATTAATAGTGTCCATTTGTCTTATGGTAGAAATTGAAAACGACAAGAGTTAAAACATGAGTTATTGAAATCGAAAGAATAAAAGAAACAAAAGAACTACTTACCACTCTATTACTAGTATGTAAAGGAGAATCCTAGATTCTTTCTTGTTGAAAGAGCTTTTTAGGATTTTCCAAAAATGGATGAATACCCTGCTTTGGATCAAACCTAGGTAACTTTTTAGGCATATTTACCTTGGGAAATTTTCCAAGTGAATATTGTAACAACCTTGGTGAAAAATCCATGTAATAATAGTTAATAATGGCAAAATAATAACCACGGTTATGGGACACTTATTCCAAGATGAATGTTGGGAAAAACATCCTAGTGTGGGTGTTCATTTGGTTTATTATGGCTAAGGAAATTGACAAAGGCAATGGAAAAGGATTTGGAAAGGAAAAGTGGCATTAACTGGCATTTTATTTATCAAAATAAAGGAAATTAGGAGAAAAGGAAGGTGAAAGGTCACATGTTTCACGTCAGGAGGAAAATAATGGAAAATGAAGAAAATAGAGTCCTCCTTAATAAAAAGGCTTATGAGCATGTTAGTTGGTACTTTTAGTCAATTGAATTTGGATATCTCTCTCTATTCTCTCTCTCACACACTCTTGGATACTTAGAGTTTTCTTGGAGCACTTCAGCATTGGATCAAGAAAAGAAAAGAAGGCAAGAGGAAGCAAAGATGAAGCAAGGCAGGATCAAGCGGCTACATCAAGATTATTTACAGGTATCGAGTTGCATGTATGATTTCCTTGCTAGTTTTGGAATGTATGGTTATGCATGTGTGTTCTTGGTTATCTTGTTGTCATCGGCATGGGTTTTTCTAGGTGTGATAATGTTCTTCAACTTTGTATTTCCATTTTTGGATATCCATGGTGTGATTGGGTTCTCATGTTTTTGGTTGTGTTGGATTGTTGGATGGAATCAAAACTAAGTGAGGTGGTCTTTAAAAGAAAGAACCCATAGTCTAGTGATCCCAGAATTAGTCTGTGCATTGTGGTAAATCCTCGGCCTAGTAACCCCTGAATCGTACTGTGGGTTGCGGTAAAGCCGGATTTTGTGTTACCTCGATGGGCCTTGGAATCCTTGATCGCTGAATGGCAGAATATACGACAAAACCTAGAGGTAGGTGCTTTCAATAAGGACTAGGAATCCTTGGCCAGTGAATGGCGAGATATATGGTAAAGCCTTAAGGGTGGAGTCTTGATTAGGCGTAGTGATCCTCAACCAATGTATCGCGAGATGTACAATAAATCCTAGAGACTAGGAGACAGATAAATTCCTCACGGTGTGGGTGGATAAAACTGGTGACATCCATGCTTGTTTAGGGCCTAGTGATCCAGTGTGGATTATGGTAAAGCCTAGTTATATTGATGAGGGTGAGGTGGTTTAGCCTCAGGAAGCCCTAGTTGATTTTGGTTATGAGTCCCACATTCATTCTTGGAATATGGCATGAGGGTGATTGGTTGAAAGAAATATTTGGTTCAGCTAATCTTATGGTCCAGTGGTATGTGGAAGTCCCACACTTGGTTGGCTTTTTCATTCATTAATAATATTTCTTTCTCTTGGTATTTCATGTGTAAATGTACTAGTTAATATGTGGATTTTATGGTTGTTGTATCCTTTCCATTTCTGTTGTTTATATGTTGGTTATGAGTATGTTTTATGAACTCTCATCATGTTTTTGATTTGTAAATGAATGAATAATGAATATATGACCTAATAGATGATAATACAACTGATGTGAAAGGAATAAATGCTTCTTAGTATTGTTATGACCTATAGAATGAATATTTGTGACATGTTTGACAAAATTTGTGTCACGGATAGTAGGGGTCCAGTCAAATCATTGATAAAATGTTTGTGTTAACATCTTTGTATCAATGTTATTTGTCATTTATGAATTTTTCATGGAGTTCTGGGTAGTGTCCCGTGTCCTAGCCCTGAAACAATGGCACAAAATCTATGATTGCTGGCATAAAGCTAGATGAGAAAGTCCATAGTCATTGGCTTTCCCTTGGTATGGGAGAAAATAGAAGGCCTCAGTCACATGCATGGACTTTCAAGGGAGCAACTGGGGAGTTAGATCAATGCACGTTGAGTTTCCTGAAGGGTTGGTCACCTATAAAAGGTTGGTTGGCTGCTGGAGGTTATATAGCATGTATAGAAGGTCAGATTGGTTGTGTTGTGTCTGTTCCACTTCCTTAACTGCACATGGGGAGTTGAATCAAGTCATAGTATCCTCTCGTCACATGTTTACCCCAATGGACTGGGTAGCTTGGGTAAATGTGGGAGGAGGGTGTTATAAATACAAATATTTGCAATAAAATAAAATACCCACCAATGACTTAGTACTAAGAATCCTATATTGTTCCCTAACATTGGTGCCAAGATGCTATTAGTTGAAACTATCTAGTTCTAAGGTAACTAGAAAAAATACAATATCACTAAGTAGTCTTTCTCTACACTTTTGGTTAGTGCTTCCGAACCACAATGGGAAGTTCCTAGATGACTTTAGGAGACAAAATATGATGCAATAAATAGTTGGTGACACCTAACTAAAAAACAAAGAGCAGTAGGTGATTAAGTGATGAAAGATCACATAGAAAAAATGTAGTATTACCTATAATTCAAAGTTAAATTTAATGAAATAACATTGAAAAAGGTGCTAATAAATCAACAAGATAAAATTTACATCAAGCTTTAATTTCTATTTTTGGGTTGAAAATGGCATGGAACCTTATGCAAAAAATTAGTTTATTGTTGGGAAAACAACCTAGTATAACTATATTATGGAAACATGTTTGTTTAAATGCAAAAAATAGAAATTACAACAATAATTTATGAGTGTCCTAGTGACCAAAACACTAGTAAACTTGGGTATCTGTGCTTTGTTTGTATTCAATGTTCTTGCAAAATTTTCCATGTCTTGTAAAGGAAGCTCTATAGTCTTATTATATTGCAAATAATGATTACAGTTTTAATAGATATTTTAATTAAAAAATAAGACGATATCATATTATTAACGGTAAAATGAATATTTAGTAGTTGCAGATCGAAGGGTCAGATTCATCTTTCATCCCTGGACTATCCAAAGAATGGAGCTTCTAGTCCTTAGTAGGACTCTTGAATGGTCGATGCTATCGGTTACATAGTTTTTATAGGAAAACCATTAAATGATTTAAAAGGTGGAGGGACATACATGCAATGCATTGGAAACAGAGTGGGAATTTTTTGAAGTGATTAAATGATATTTCATGTGTAATATGTAGCCCAGTCAATATTCGGTTAGAAACTCATATTCTAATACCTGACTTGATATTTCCTAGTGTTGTAACCAACTAATAAGACTTCACATGTTTCACATGTGTTTTGATATTAGATGAGTATGAATATTGCAGGATATTTTTTTTTTAATATAGTCACAAAATCATAATAATTCATTTATGTTTATTAATAATAAACACAAATAAAATGAATATAAAACTACTAAATTAGTAGTTTATATTGATTTATAGTGAACACAATGAGACTAATATACACAACTAAATTAGTCATTTCACAACCAAATATACTACTATGTGATCACCCGAGGAAACCATTTAAGATATTGTAAATTAGCCACTAATAGTCATTTATATGAAAATTTTAGTCATCGTTTGAAACAAATTAATAACCAAAGAAATATGACCAAAATGTTGGTTGTGAGATAAGATCCTAGAACTTAGCCACTAATATTCATTTATATGCAAAGTTTGGTTGTCGTTCGTAGTCACACATTTGTCATTTCTAATAGTCATTTATCTATTTTCTTGGTCATTGAATGTGGTAATTAGCGATTAAATCAATGACCAAATTCGTGACTAAATATACTACTAGAAGATAAAATTGAGAAAACCAATTAATGACTAAGCTAAATATGACTAGATTGGTTACGAAGATAAGATACTTTAAATTAGCTACTAATGGTCGCATGACCAAACATAGTCGTTTATATGCGATTTTTAGTAATTTTTTTTGTCACTAATTTTTGTTTTTCTACTAGTGCAATATATATGAATCAACAACTAGACTAGTCTCATACTCGTGTGAGATGGGGTCGATTCCAACCGATACCACTATAACCTCTAGATGCCTATGTATTCCCTTTTCGTAGGTATAGGTAAATCAGAGGGATTTGAACTTCAAATCTCTTCTCACATAACACTTCATTGTCATAGCGATTACAAATTGATTTTTGCCCAGGGGCTTGACAAATATTGAAATACATTACTTAACATGGATATTCATATATTTTATTTAATGTATATATTAAAATATTTTAAATTGTTAGAGAATTACATAAAATGAAAATATAAGAAATTGGCTTCTGCTATTACTCATAATTTATTTTATTTATGTGTACGTGTGTGTGTATGTGTAACAAGTTCAAAATTGAACTACTTTATTATTACTCTTAGCTATTATCCTTCACAATTTATTGTGTGAATATATTTGTGTAAGGAATAGGCATAGAATTGAACCAATTTATTTTTCATATTATTATTCTTTATTTATTTTTATCAATTTTTTAATTAAGTTGGAATTATGTTTTATTATCATTTATTTTTATTACCTTTTTTAAATAAGTAGAAAAAATAAATATGTACAAAGATCTTATCAAAAGGAAGAAAATATCATATATAGATAGGAGGAAAGAGCATCTTCTTCAACTTTTTAATGTTGAACCTAGAAAGTTTTGGAGGAATATTCTATTCCTAAAGTGGAAGAAAATAATTTTATCCCCTTAAAGAACTAGGATATCTATCTTAAGAATGCTTATGGTTCTCCTAACTCCATGAGCACCATCTTAAACGCTCTTATAGATCAAGAGGATATATTTTCAATGGAAGACATGGAGTTTGGGATTAACCGACTCGCTAATAGGAAAGATAGATATATTGAAGGCTATCAAGCTGAAATTTTCAAAATGGGAAGGTCTATCCTCATCCCTCATATAAAAAAAATCCTCATTTTGGAAGTAAAACAATGATTTACTAAGCATTCCCTCTAACTACAAAACCATTATGATTAGCCACATTTTAGCCAAAGTGTATGGGATCATTTTGGAATGAACATTAGATTTTGGATTGAAAGCCATGGTAAAATATCTATAGGGAAATATGGATTTAGGAGACATCACTCAACTATATACCATCTTCTTACTCTTAAGATCATTTCCTAGGAATGTTGCAACAATAAAACTAATCTCTCTCGTTGCTTTGTTGACTTTAGAAAAGCTTTCGACATAGTTCCTAAAATTAAGTTGTGGAAGAGGCTAGAAGAGATTATGGTTCCCCTTGAGTTGAGAGTTGCTATGACTAGGCTATACAAGAATGTTATTTCCAATCTTAGGACCGCTGAGTCTTGGTCATAATAAATTAAATGCAATATCAAAGTTAAGAAAGTGTGTCCCTTGTCCCCTATCCCTTTTGGAATTTACAATTATAAGCTAGAAGAATGTTTGGAAGCTATATGATGTGATGGCCCTAGGCCTATTGGTATGGTCATTACTCTTCTCCTTTATGTTGATGATATAATTCTTCTAGCCACTGGAGTCATGACAATATCAGGAAGAAACTTAGAATTCTCCAAGCTTACTACTGCAAGATGGGTATGAATGTTAATGCTAAAAAGACTTAGGTAATGACTATTAAATCCAAAAATATCAACTATGATAATTTCTTTTATGATAATAACTACTTGTAGAAATCTTCTTCATATAAGTATCTAGGAATCGATACTCATCATTAGATCAACTAGAATTATAACAGTGATAAAAGAATAATTGAGGGTTGGAAAGCTTATTATGGGCTTAGAAGCAATTCTAAGTTGATAGATATTTGGATATGGAGTAAAACAAGTTCCTCTTTGAGACTCTCGCCATCCCTATTATTTTATATAGATGTTAACTTTGGGGATGTAGTATATCTAAAGAATGTGGAGGAAGATTAAGTTGATCCAAAATCAATTCATAACCTACAACCTCAATATTAAAAGAAATACTCCATATTCTATGCTCTTGATTGAATCTCACCTTCCCCCCATTATGATTAGATATCTCATGTATAAGAAGAATCTATAGAACATGGAAACCAAGGCGCTCCCCAAAATTTCTTTCAAATCTAGCCAAAACCCCAACCTCCAGCTCAAGCGAGGTTGGAATAAGGATGCTTATTCTTGGATAGACCATTGGTGGGTAAAGGAGGAAATTATATTGGAGAGTAAGGATAATATTAAAAATATTATTACTTCCAAATTTAAGGATAAGTTGTGTGATGATAAGTAGTTAGAGAGAAAAATGAAGCTAAGGTTCTATAAGGAGTTGATTAACCCCAAAATTGATAAACATAATTATCTTTCTCACTTGACCATGCTAAGAAAAAAAATGATTATTTCCAAGATCAGAACTAATTCTTATGATCTTCAAAGTGAAATAGGGCATTGGTCAGTTCCTAAAACACCTTGGGGAGTAAGAATATGTCACCTTTGTGATACTAAGAGGGTTGAAGCTAAAAAGAACTTTCTCTTGGATTTACCAGCTGTTATCCATTCTAATTTTCATAATCTTTGCCCCAATACCAACCTTCTTGACTACTTAAGTCAACAAAACTATGATGATCTACGAATGTTTCTCTCCATTCTTTTCATTCATAGAAAAAAATATTAAAGAATGCCAATTAATCTCTTACTTTCTTAAGGTTCGATAGACCATATTTTTCTTAGCGGACATTAATCGCCATCATCGTCATAATTATTTTTTGATTTAATACTTCACTACAATATCTTCCCCATACTAAAGAGTTTCACAATTAATTATTTGAATGTTATTAATCTTATTTTCTATAAGTTAATATATATCAAATAAATATTTATATAAATTAATGGAATAAATTAACTCATGGATAAATTTAATATTTTTAGTTTATATATATATATATATAAGTTTTCAATGAATTATAGTTTTAATTGATATGAATTTCCGTAGATTTGTCTCCTATTTCATTTTCTTTATACTTTTAATTTTATTTCTTTCTCTCTCTCTTTATTATTTTTATTTTATTAAAGATGGAAAATTCTAGTTATGTTGAAAGGCATGTCTATTTTGAAATAAACTTTGAGAAAATTATATATATATATATATATATATATATATATATATATATATATATATATATATATATATATATATATATATATATATATATATATATATATCTATATATATATCTATATATACATATACATACATATACATACATATACATATATATATATATATATATATATATATATATATATATATATATATATATATAAGTTAGGCATTTTGCATTAAGTTAAATGAGGATTACATAGACGAAAAAACATTTTGCTACTACTCTAATCAAAGGAAAACTAGACAAATAACATAACTTTAGAGTCTTGAGACTGCTAAGACCTCATCTAACTAGAGCATATTGTAAATAGAAACTTATAAAAATAGGATAGTTGTGCCAAGCCTTGACATACATCAACATGAGAAGATACCTTGAGAGAGGAAAAAGACAAAATCTAACCAAAAATTCAAAATACAAAATATATATACTATTTTTTATGTCTTTGTTCTTCCTCTTTTCTTGAAAATTTAATCCATCCTAAAAAGTTGTCAGGAGTAGATGATGTAGAGACAATGACTACATTTTCTTGAGGCATTTCCATTTCAAGAGGATTTGCAATAGTGGATGCTTCCTTATCACTTTTCGATTGATTTGACTCATGAAAATGTTTACACCAACTTGTGGACAAATACAAGATCATGGTTGTATCTCTTTATTCTCCATTCAAGGGTTCCAGACGAGAACAGGAAGCTGATGGGCGAGGAGGGATCCTAGTGTCTATAGGATGAGATGGTGTTGTGTGGAGCTAACCTGAGGCCGAAGGACTAGATTTGGCTACAAATGCCTTTTGTTTTTTCATGTTATCTTGCTTGTGAGCTAATGAATTATTATATCTTTTTGGGTCTTTCCATCCTCAATTCTTTTTCTTGGTATTAAGACGATGATAATGTCCTTGAGAAGAAGAGAAAGCATTTTGTACATGACCTAGATACTGACATGACCTATAGAAAAAAGTAATGTTTTCATAATCCACTAGTTGCAAAAAGGTTATGCCATTTCAATTTATCAGGATCTTATCAAGAAACCCTTTGTTGAGATTTATTGCGATACATATCCGTGTGAAAGTTACAATCCCTCCCAAGGTTTTTTGTATCTTTTTTAATAAACCAACCTAGAGAGTTTCCTACATAAGATAAGATATGCAAAGCTAACAAATGAATGGGAATATTAGGAAGTATTACCCAAATTGGAGTGACTAGAGATGTCATGGATAAAGGGTTGAATTCAAGAAACGATGGATGAAAGGAGCACCTAGAATGACCCAAAAACAAAGTTCCTTGATATAAAAAACTTTGACTATTGGTGCAATGGAAAGGATACAAGGATATTTTTCACCAAACACATAGTCCTCCAATTTTCTTGTCAATCGCTACGAAATAATTGGTAGCACCTGTTCTCAAATTAATTTTTTAGTCCCTACAAAATAATTTGGTAGTGCTATTTGATACAGAATGATATGGAAGTGCACTATCAAATTTTTGTACTGTGATTTTTGGGAAGATGAATCGACTCATATATTTCCAAATCAACTCTCAATGGCCCTATCTTGCTCCTCAACACAATATACAATTAATTTTGCTTTTGCCACTAGATTTTGCAACATGAGTTCAAATTTTATAGTCGAAAAACTAGTTCAAAATAGGGTACTCTATTTTAGTTTAATAAAATTCAAGTCACTAGAAGAAAAACCACACATTCTCTACACCTAAACATAGTGAACATTCCTTCACAGAGTCTTGAAACCATTACAACAAGAATACAAAAGATAAATGAACAAATCACATAATGATTGAAGCCACAATGTTCAAATTATTAATCTAAATTGATTCAGCAAGTTACAGGCTCTCAAATTGATCAAATGCATAGGAATAAAACAATAATTAATAACAATTCATAAGTTGAAATCACTTTGGTATAAACACAATGTTTCCATTCATTCTCAAACCATACAATCTCACAGTCCCATTTTCTATTAATTTACGTAATTTACACATAAAGTACCTTCTAGTTCACACAAATTCGAAGGTATATGTGTGTTTGCGAACTTCAGAGTTGTAGTTACATAGAGAAAACAACAAGTTCCCATTTTATCCTCCCTTCAGGAACTCCTCAACGCTCTTTCATTTATTCCCAAAAATAAAAACTGACTATGACAACCAAGAGTCATGAAATTTGAATTGTTTCCCCTTCTCCACAAAATAATGGAAACTGAAAATTATATTTACAATAGAAAATAAATTCTCCAAATTATTTCTAAAACAAATAAAAACTCACTCCTAAATTAAATATTTAAAATTTCTTAAGAAAACATTTATTTCTTCCAACATTACCATGTGACCATCCCATCACATTGGTAAGATCTTGTCTAGACTTCATCAAATTTTGTGCTCAACCTATGCACCTGCATCAGGCTCCCTAGGAAAGAAATATTTATGAGTTCTTGCTCATAAGTTCTTCAATAGAATAACCTTCTTTTTGTAGAGATGCAACATTCATCCAAGTAGATTCCTCAATCAGATGACCTTTCACTTCACTAAGTACTCCATATATATATTTCCTCATGTTTTCTTTGCAACATTTGTTTCCAAAATCATTCCAGCCTCCAATATTTTTTCCATAGGTATTTATTTTACCCAATGTTGTTCATTGACTTCATCACTATTTTCATTTGTTGTAGATGATTCTTTGTCACCATCTTGATAAGGGTACACATTAGTTACATTAAAAATTGGTGAAATACCAATGCCTATGGGTAACTCCATTTCATAAGGATTTGTAGAAAACTTAGAAACTATCTTGCAAGGACCTATTTTCGTCATCTTAAATTTATTATACTCCTTCCTCAGAAATATCTCCTTTCCTAGGTGAGCTAAAACCATGTCTCCCACCTCAAAGTTCACTTCTCTTCTTTTTAAAGTAACTTTCTGCTTCTATTTAGAGCTGTTGACTTGTAACCTCTGCTTAAATTTCTCATTTAACTCACTCATGGCTACTACAAAATCTTCTCCTTCAGCCCTTATGTGTTCTAATTTTACCAAATCTCACATTTCACTAACTCCCCTAAGATGCATTCCATACAAAATATGAAATAGACTTTTCCAAGAAAGTTACTGATCAAAAGAGAACTATTACCTCGAAACTAGAACTATAGGCAAAAACCTCAAAAAAAGCATGAAAAAATAACTTGAAGACGAAAAGTGTTGATGCTAGAATAATGTTTTTTAATTTTTGTGATGTAATTTTTCAACATTTTATAAAAATGGAAGTAAAAGCCATTTTTTTGTGCAAAAAAACGCCTTGAAAATAAAAAGTGTTGATGTTGGAATAATGTCATTTTTTGGGGGTAAATTTTCAACATTTTTTAATAATGACATTAAAGATAAAGTATCATGACTCCGAAAAACCTTAAAATTCCAACAATTTTTATGCATGACATTAAAGATAAAATATCACATCTCTCAAAAGTCTTAAAATTCCAATGATTTTCTCTTAAAGTTCCAAAGATTTTCAGGGATGACATTAAAGATAAAATACCATGTATTTGAAAAAAGCGTTAAAATTCCAACGATTTTTAGGCATGAAATTAAAGATAAAATATCACGTCAATGAAAAACCTTAAAATTTCAACATTTTCCAGCCATGGTGTTAAATAAAAAATATTTATAACTGTTTTCAACCATAACATTAAAGATAAAATATCATGACTTAGAAAAACTTAAAATTTTGACAAATTTTGAACCTTGGAATGAAAACCAGAGATCATGACTACAAAAAGCCTTAACTTTTGGACATATTTCAAGCATGGTATTATGCAAAAAAATTATGACTAGTAAAACTTAAAAAAAAACACATGAATGAAAGGTTATACAAAGTAATTTCCTTTTTAAATGCTAAAAGTATAATGAATTTAAAATCTTAGCCTAAGACAACTTGACACATTGCAACAAAAATTTAAAAATCAATCATCAAACTGACACAGAGTGTAGGCAAACTCGTCCCATTGTAATGAAAACTTAAATACCAACCATGAATTGACACATTGTGGAGGCAAAATCGATCCATTAAAAAAAAAACTTTAAAATCAACTATCAAATTGATACATAATGGGTTCAGGTTGCTAATCGATGATCGACGAGGGCGCTCTAGAAAAAAATAAAATAAAACAAAATATTAAATAAATATATAAATAAAAAAATACAAAACACAAAAGAAAGCAAAAGTTAAAACACTGAAAAAGGAAAAAAAAGAAAAAAAAAAACACAATAAGTTAAAAATGATAATATTAAGTATATAAAAATATATATTAAAACATTAAAAAATTAAAAAAACATGACAAAAATATGAAATATATAAAAAAATAACCAAAAAAATCAATTTTAAAAAATATATAGAAAAAACCAAAATTAAGTTTTAAAGCTTAAAAATTGAAATAAATAAATAAATAAATAAATAAATAATTACAAGAAAATGTCCCCCCCCCCAAAAAAAAATAAAAAAATTAACCAAAAAAAAACACTAAATATCACTTATTAGATAATTAAAAAAAAACTAAATAAAAAACATTAAAAAAAATAAAACATTAAAAAAAAACACAATAAAAACAATTAAAAAAATTTAAAAGAAATAATTAAAAAAACAAAAACAAAAAACACATTTAAAAAAAATTATAAAAGGAAAACCTCATAGACCCTGGGTGTGTGAGGGTCAATTCCGTGTAGCTCTCTGCTCGCCTAGACCCGAGGCCCCATGGGCTGTGGACATGGCAAGATCGATTCTCGGAATCGACCTTACCCTACCTAGCGCCTAAGGGGTGTTGATTTCTTTTCATATATATATATATATATATATATAACTAACTTTTTTATTATTATTATTTAGTAATTGTTTTTAATTTACTTTTTTCCATTGTTTTTTTATTTTTTATTTTATTTTATTTTTAATGGCTATATATATATATATATTCTAAAAAGAATTGTTTTAATGTTGTTTCTTTCTTTCTTTTTTTATTTATGTTTCTATTTTTTTTTGGAATTTTTTTTTGTTTTATTGTTTTTTTAAAATTGTGTTTTATTTTTTTGTTATTTTGTTATTTTTTATTTTTTTATTATAAAAATCTGTTATTTAATATTTCATTTTTAGTGAAAAGAATCTAAAATACCTATTTTTTTTAATAATAACTATACCCAAAATCTGTATTTTTTGTCAAATGTTTAACATTTTTATTTGTTTGTGACAATTATTTTATGTGTATGGAAGTATTAATTAACGATATATAAATATATAAAAAGTCCTAACCTCAAAATATTAATGTTATTGTTTTTGTTAACTTTGCAAAAAAAAAAAAATTCCTTATGAAAAAATATTGCAAAGAAAAGAAAAAAACACATGCTTGGAAAATCCTTAAAAAAACATCTTAAGACAAAAAACTAGAAGAGGAATAAGACAACTTGAAAATGGTTAAATAATCATCATTTAAAAAAAAATTCGTACTTAGGACATAAGAATATCTAAAGTAAAAAAAATATGCCTTAAAAAAATGTTGATGTTTTTCAAAATCCGCATGAAAATCACCAGAAAAAATTATCTACACTTAATACATTAGAAAATTTAAAGTACCAAAAAAAGGTCCTTTAAGAAAAGGGGTTGATGCTACATCAACACCTTTCAAAATCAACATGAAAATCACTAACATTTAAAAAAAAATGTTCATACTCAATACATAAAAAAATTTAAAGTGTCAAAAATATGCTCCAAAAAAGGTGTATTCTGAATCAACACTTTTCAAAATTGAATGGATTTTTTGCTACCTCGAAAAATGAGTAATCGGTAAAGTTCTCGTTTGATTGGTAACTATGTTTTCCCTATGCTTCTCTTTGGGCAATCATTATATGTGAACTCAACTTGAGCTAAGGCACGATCCCATTGCTTGGGATGATCACCCACAAGGCTTCTCAATATGTTCCCGAGACTTTTATTCGCCACTTCGGTCTATCCATCATACTATGGATGATAGGCTCAGTTGAAGTTTAACTTGGTTCCAAGTTTTTTCCACAAGGTTCTCCAAATTTCCCTATAAACCTTGTGTCCCTATCAAAGATTATACTCTTCAACAAACCATGTAGTTGAACAATCTCATTGAAATGAAAATTAGCCACATGTATGGTATCACTAGTTTTGTAATGTGGAATAAAATGAGTCATTTTCATAAATATATCCACAACTACAAGTATTGACTGAATACCTCATTGAGTCTTTGGTAAAGCCAAAAAAAAATACATACTCACGAGTCCCATGGTCTATCGGGATTGAGTAAAGGAGTATATAGTCCAACATTTTGACTCCTTCCTTTTCCATGTTGGCACACCCTACACCTACTCACATATTTATGCACATCCACTTTCATCTTTGGCCAAAAATAAAAAATCATTCAACTACCCAAAGTTTTTATCAACAACAAAATGTCCCACCAACCCTCTATTGTACTTTTCTTGTACCAAGTTCTCTCTCATAGAATAGTTGGGAATACATAGCACAGGTTATTCTTGAATAACAAACCATCCTGCAATATGAAATCTTTCCATGGGCTTCTATCTTTGTTTACAATATTCTTGCATGCATTAAAAGGTTCTTGAAAATCAACATCAACTTCATACAAATCCTTGAAATAGTCAAAGCCTAAAACTTACACTTGACTCTCTTGCATGATCGAACATATCCTGCTTAAAGCATTGACTACCTTGTTTTCTTGTCCACTTATATGCTACTTCATTATATACTGTAATGGAGAATTATCAAAGAACAAAACGCACTCCTTAGTCATTAAATAATACCTCCAATGCTTCAAATCTTGAATCACAATATAGAACTCTTTGTCATAAGAAGAGTATTTATGTTTTGAGTCACTTGAATTCTTGCTAAAATATACATTAGTTTATCTTATTCACTCAATACAACTCCAATAGCCTTGCCATGGGAAGAACATCTTAGTTGGAAAAGTTGATTGATGTTGGGCAACTTCAACACTAGTCTTTTAGTGATATTCTTCTTCAATAGTTGGAAACTCTCCTCTGCAACTACTGTCTAACAAAATGGTTGTATGTCCTTCTTAATCATATCTATGATAGGTTCACAAATATCATTGAAGTTCTTGATAAACTTCCAATAGAAGTTGGCTAAGCCATGAAAGCTTCTAACTTTGAAAATGCTCTTGGGTGAAGGCCAATTCACAATTGCCTCTATTTTCTCCAGATCCATTTTCAATCCATCTTTTGAAATGAAAAAACCTAAGTATACTAACTCAGGTTTCATAAAAGTACATTTCTCAGGTTAATTAACAACTTTTCTTGCTGCAATATTTCCATAACATATCTCACATGTCTAAGGTTCTCTTCTTTAGTTTGACTGAAAATTAAGATATCATCCAAGTAAACAATAAAAAACTTACCAGTGAACACCTTCAAGACCTTTTTTATCAGCCACATGAATGTACTGGGTGCATTGGTTAGTCCAAATGGCATGGCCAACCATTCGTACAACTCGTCATTGGTCTTAAAAGTTGTCTTCCACTTTTCCCGTTCTCCAATCCAGATTTGATGGTGATCACTATTTAGATCAATATTTGAAAAGTAAGTTGCTCCACTCAAAGAGTCCATCATATCATCCATCCGTGGAAATGGAAATTTTTATCTAATCGTGATATTGTCGATTTCTCTGGAATCTGTCCACATCCTCCACTGTCCACTCTTCTTTGGACTTAGTATGGTAGGCACAACACATGGACCCAAGTTGTCTCTTATCAACCCTTTGTCCAAAATTCTCTTGAACTTGTTTCCTTACTTCTTCATTTTCCTTAAGTGTCATTCAATATGAAACCTTATTTGGAAGGCTTTCTCTCGGTATTGAATATATGTGATGGATGATGCTTATTTTGGGTGGAAACTCAATTGGAAAATCATCTACTACAATATCATTAAATTCATGTAACATTTCCTAAATTTCAATAGGTAAATATGCAATTTCAGTGTGAAAAAGTATTACCTTTGGTTTGTATATTATTGCATAGTTGACCTCCTCTTTCTCCATCTATTGCAAAAAATCTTTACCACTTAATCATAGTGGTTTTTGATTGCTTGTTTCACCTACACTCTCTTCCTTCAACATTAAAATGGTATGTTTGATGTCACCCTTTTCAAACTTGTAGCATTTTCTCTCTCCATCATGTATCACTTTCCTATCGAACTGCCATGGTCGACCCAAAAGGATGTGGTAGTCATCCATTAAAATTATATTACATATTACCCTATCCTTATATCTGCCTAGCTAAAACTCAACTTTACTTTGTTCATTCACTAACAATTGGTGTCCCTTATGCAACCATCATACCTTGTATGGTGTTGGATGTTTAATCCTCTTCAATCCCATTTTTTCCACCATTTCTAAGGAAATGAGATTATCAATGCTTCCACTGTCAATCACTACCTTGCAACACTTCCCTTTGGCTTTGGACATAGTCTTAAAAAAGGACCTTCTTTAGGCTTGTTCAAATTTTTTTTTGGATGGCTTCAAAAAGGCTTTATTCATCACCAACACCTCTCCGATTTCTGACATATTTTCTGCCTCATATACTTGTGGTTCTATTGCTTCTAGCTGAATTATGTGTGCACCACACTATCCTGTAATTTCATACTTTGGAGAATTAAAATATTTGTGACCCATTTTGTTACATCTATATCATCGGTCAATAGTATCTCTACCTCTTCCTCTACCTTTCTAGTAAGGTCTTCCTGCTCTGATGCCACCTTCTTTCTCCATCTGCCTTTACTATTTTGAGCCACCTACATCATTCTTTTGAGATGGAAGCTTCCCTTTTCCAATTAATTATACTTTTCCTTTGACAAAACCATGCCCTCTACTTAAGTTCTACTTTCTTTTTATCTTTTCTTCCGCCTTTAAGGCATACTAGTATGCTTCTTCCATGGTCCTTGGAGAAAGCATGCTGATTTCATCCTAAATATCCATTCTTAAGCCACTAATATACCTTGTTGTCTTTTCTAGGGTATCTTCCACACAACTTGCTCTCAAGTTAAATTTGTAAAATTCTTCGATATATTCTTTCATTGTCAGTGACCTTTGCTTGAGGTTATGCATTTTCATGTAAAGAGTTAATTAGTAATCTTTTGGTAAGAATTCTTCGAGGGAGAATTCTATGAGCAAACTTGCGGAGTTGCCATGGGCTCCCCCTTGTCCCCTGTTGTCGCGAATCTCTTCATGGAGGATTTTGAGTCGAAGGCTTTGGCCTCCTCTCGTCTCTTACCAAAGCTTTGGAGGAGATTCGTTGATGACACTGGTGTTGTCTGGTCTCATGGTCCGGATGAACTCGATCGCTTCTTCTGTCACCTTAATAACCAATCCGCCGCCATAAAATTCACGATGGAAAAAGAAGAGAATGGTTGTCTTCCATTCTTGGATGTTCTCATCTCTAAAAAGGTGGATGGTTCCTTTTCTCATCAGGTGTATAGGAAGAAGACGCATACTGAGCAATACTTGCATGCTTCTTCCCACCATTTCCCTGCTCAAAAGTTAGGTGTTCTTAGCACGCTTGCCACCCGTGCTGTTAGAATTTCGGATGAGGAGAGCCTAGAAAAGGAGAAGGCTCACCTCCTGGATGTCTTTGAGAAGAATGGTTATGATAGACGCCTCGGTCAAAAAGCCTTCCTCAAGGCTAAGAAGGAGCCGTCCACTCGTAAAGTTTCCAAGGATCATATCATGGGTGTGAACCTTCCGTACATCCAAGGAACCACGGACAGGATTGCAAGGATTTTGAGGAAGTACGATGTGGCCGCGACCTTTAGACCTCTCAACACTATCCGTGGTTCCCTCAGGTCGGTGAAAGACCCGATTGACCCTAAGGACATGAAGGGCGTCTATGTCATTCCCTGTTCCTGTGGGACCCCTTATATTGGTGAGACCGGTCGCTCTATTAATCAATGGATTAGCGAGCATTCGGCTGACTTAAGACATGGAAGGACCAAGTCCTCGGCCCTGGCTGAGCATGCGGGAAAGACTATGCATCATGTGTGTATAGAGGAGGCTCAAGTCATTGCCAAAATTGCGCACTTTCACCATCGCAAATTTAGGGAGGCCCTGGAGATCGAAAAAAGGCCGGTCAACCTTAATAGGGATGATGGCTGGAAGATTAGCAGTTGCTGGGTCCCAGCCTTGTCTTCTTAGCCTTCTCTTTTCCTTTTGTTAGGTCTTAGGGTTTTTGTCTTCCACCTCCTTTAATTTCTTTTGTCGGTTTTGTCCTACGATCTTGGAACGGTTGAGTTTGTTTCGAGCTATTATTGTATATATGGGGCTTATTAGTATTATATTATTTAAGTATCCCTAGGTTAACCTTAAAAATTAAGTTTCCCTTAAACGAATTCTTAAAAAAAAAAAAAAAAATTTAAACCTTATAAATATCAATAATTATCAGTATTGATATGTCTTTATTCTTCTTTATTTAGATATCTATATATTTATTACCTACTAATGACACCATTTATTTTTATTTTTCATTAAATAAATAATTTATACTATTATTAGTTTATATTTTTTCATTTAATCATTTATTTATTTAGTAGATTAATAATTTATTTATTATTATTTTTCTTCATTTATATATTTATATATTTAGTTAATAAATAAATAATTTGTTTATTTTATCTTACACCTAATATAACTAATTTTATATATCTATATGTAAAATTTATTTATTTATTATTATATTATAATTTATTTATTATTTATAATTTTATAATTAAATAATTTATTATTATTCTATAATTCTTTATCTATCTTACACCTAATATAACTAAAAATATACCATTTAATTTTATTTTTTCATTAAATAAAATATTTTATACTTTTATATTCATTAATATATAATTTATTATTAATTTATATTTCTTCATTGATTTATTTATAAATAATTTATTATTATTTTATAATTCTTCATATGTTTATAGTTTTATCTCACACCGAATATAACTAATTTTATACATTTATATATAAATTTATATATATTGATTTATTTATTATTATATTTAATTTAATTTTTATCTATTTTTTACCTAATATAACTGAATTGGACCTTGCTCCCTTAGTTAGGTAACCGTTGGTGTCTCTGCTCTAGCTATTTAAACAGGCGAAGCTGGATCTGTTTTTCAACTTGTCCTGACGATGAACCACACTAGTTGGTTCGAAACGCGTCGACAAAAGATTTGCTATGTGATTTTGCCGAAGATTATCTTACAAGAATTTACTCTTCATATTTTCCACCATCATGTCCCAACTTTTGATCAATGGATTATTCTTCTTTCTCCTATCAGTCTGCACATTGTCCCACCATAGTGAAACATGACCCTTCAACCTTATTACTATAAACTTCACTTGTTTCTCATCATCTATATCTTCATATTCAAAATACTTAGAACTCATTGATCCAATCAAGCAATTTTTCAGCTGAGAGACTGCCATCATAGCTAGTTATTTTAGGTTTTTAGTCTTGAACTTGAGCCTAACAATTATCTCAATAACTTGACTTCTAGAGTTTTCTCAGCAAGTGCTACTCCTTCTTCCTCAACTTCTTCTTTAAGTTCACTAATATCTCCAACCTCAGGATCTTGTTTTCTTCCTCCTCCATGGCCTCTAAGAAATCTTGTAGTCTCCTTACCTCTTCTTTGATGTCTACATTTCCCACGAGTCTTCCTCCTTGACCTCGTGCTCTTCTTGCTTGTATAGCCATCTTCTCTTACACTGTTGACAATAAAAACTACGAAAATGTTTTCTTTGATACCACAGATTGGTGCAATGGGCAGGCTAAGAGGATATTTTACACCGAACACGTAGTCCTCCAGTTTTCTTGTGAGTCACTAGGAAATTATTTGGTAGCGCCTATTCTCAAATTAGTTGTTCAATCATCATAGAATAATTTGGTAGCACGGTTCACTACAGAATGATTTGGCAGTGCACTGTCATTTTTTTGTATTGTGATTTCTAGGAAGATGAATCGAATCAACTCTTTCCAAATCAACTCTCAATGGCCCTGGCTTGCTCCTCAAAACAATATATGATTTACTTTGTCTTTCTTCACTAGAGTTTGCAATGTTAGTTTTAATTTGATAGTAAAAACAATCTAAAATGGGGTTTGACTTTATTCAAAACTATGTTTTAGTTTAATAGTGTTAAAGTCACTAGAAAAAACCACACATTTGATACAGTAGAACACATTGAACATTGCTTCATGGTGATTTGAAACATTACAACAGGAATACAAAAGATAAATGAACAAATCACACAACGATTGAAGCCACAATGTTCAAATTGTCAATGTAAATCGATTTAACAAGTTATAGGCTCTCAAATTGATCAAACACATAGGAATAAAACTATAATTAATAACAATTCATAAGCTAAAATCACTTTGGTTTAATCATAATGTTTCTATTCAATACCAAACCATACAAACTCATAGTCCCATCTGTTGTTCATTTACGCCACTCACATAGAAAATACCTTCATGGTCACATAGATTTGAAGGTACAAGCATGTTTGAAAACTTTAGAACCATAGTTACACAGAGAAAAACAAGCTCATCTTTTCTCCTCCCTTCGAGAACTCCTTGGCACTCTTTTCTCTATTCCCAAAAAGAAAAAATGACTATGACAACCAAGATTCATGAAATGTGAATCGTTTTGCCTTCTCCAAAAAATAAGGGAAACTGAAAACTATATTTTCAATAAAAATTAAATTCTCCGACTTATTTCTAAAAAAATCAAAACCCACTCCTAGATTAAATATTCAAATTTTCTTAACAAAACATCATTTTTAATATTTTTTTCAGCATTACCATGTGACCATCCCATTACATTGGTAAGCTCTTGTCCATACTTGCTCAAATTTTGTACTCGGCTATGCACCTACATCAACGATCCTCTCGATCTTGAAAATAAGCCATAAAGAAGCCCTTCAAATAGAAATATAGATCCACATTTAGGGACCAGGTTTGATACACCCATTCCTAGAGCATAGATGTCAATGGCCATATCCCATTAAAATAATAGATTGTCATTTTGTTCATAGGATCAATTGAGAAGAGTGGATTATGGGTCTTCCACCTCTAAATTTGAAATATCTTGTATTTGTTCTATAATGAAGGCCAACCTAGAGATATTTGGGAGTCTGTTGCAAGATCCCTAGATTTAGAGCATCCTTAAAGGATTTTGGCTGAGAGAAACAGGACACACCTCAACCTTTGACTCCTTCCTTAAGTCTTGACGTTAGGAGGATTAAAACATCCTTTTCTATACCATACCCTTTGAGTAAAATCCATTTCTGAAGTTTCCTACCCCCATGCAGCAGCCACATTGAGATGGAAAATCTTCCTATTTGAACTTAGATTCTCATTACTAGTGTAGAGACAAAGTTAGTGGCTTTCACCTATAGATATAGAGTACCTCCTAGATCGAGAAGGTCAAGTGATTTGAAGAAATGGAATCACATAGAAGGAGGGAAGAACCTTATGACAAAAAAATTATTCCTCATGGTTAACAAATTTGCAACAATGGCACCAAAATGAGGGAGATTTAGATAAGGGGAGAATCTTGAAACTAAAAATCCCCCATAAACAAGGCGACGATCGAAGGATTTAGTGTTTCCATTACCATCGAACAATAAATAAAATATTTCAGTATCCTTGTTCAATTTAAATATGAACCATTATTATATGGATGGTAACTATTTAATTTCCATAGAATACTTTTATTAATAGTAGAGGATATACCCTTGAAATTTATGTAGTTATATTCTTTCTTTTCAATTTAAGTAAAAATTGTTATCTCTAAAAATGTCATTGAACTTTTACTTTATTGTTTCTTTACTATTTTTTCCTAGTGATATGTTTTTTTAGATTTATATATATTTTTAATTCATATATTAATTCATTTTGATATAATAATTAAAAAACTATAATTTAATTATTTTTTATGCTTTTTTAATCATAGTAATTTGAAATAAATACCTTAATTCCTATTATATATAAATACTTACCTATATTTACAAGTTGTGCTAATCCATGCTCTCACCCAGAAATTAATAAAAGTAAAGGACTTTTAACTTATCACACTATCACTTTTTTTATTATTATTAAATTATTAAAAAAAAACTAAACTTACTTCAAATGAATATCCAATATTATGTATAGTTTAACCCAAAAAAATAGATACTGGTAAGTAGAATATAACTTTAATAACCTTAAATTCATACATCAACTAAATTTAACTTTTTAGTGGTGTGAAAATTTTGAGCAGAGGCAATTATTTTACAGCCTTGTATGAGAACAAAGTGTAATTTCGTCTATATTTAATGTGGAGTTAACACGTGTTCTTAAAATAAAAACAAAATATTTTCTAAATAGAAAAACAATTTAAGTTGTAATAACAAGTAAAATGTTTAAACCTTATATTTTTCAAAAATATTTTAACACTTAGATTTAAATAAACTATTTGAATATCTATATTAACTAATTTATGTCAATGTGAAAAAAATATATTTTAATGTTGTATATAATAAAATATTGAATGTGGGTTATCAATATAATATTTTAATACAAATTAATATTGATATATATTTAAAAATATTTATATTAATAATAAAATAACTATTTTAATGTGCTCGTAAAATGTTTCTATGCCAATGTTATATGTAAAATATTTTAATGCCAATTATGCATATATTATATATTGTTTTCAAAAAGCTGTGTATATGTACATCAAAAATATGAATCTATTAAAAAAAGCTTTTTATTGTTAAAATATTTGAAGTGGTCTTAATATTTTAGAGTTGATCTTTTTTAAATATATATTTTATTGAAAAATATAACAAAAATTTTTTGGACTCACAAGTTTAAGTTATATATTCCATATAACATTCAAAAATACAGCTCAAAAAATAAACATTATATTTTATATTTTAAAAAAATTACACAAGCAAAATTTTGATCCTCTTTACTAGTTTTTTAAAGATCCGTGATCAAGCACAGTGAACTACCAACCTAATAAATTATAAAAAGCAAAACATTACTTTACCCACCTGCAGAAATCTGTAGAGGCCAAATGGGTTCTAGAGTGTTCGCTTGGAGAGGAGTTCGAGGATTTTGTTGGATAGAATCAAGCAGGAAATCGATTGGGATGAATATTTCCATGTTTGCCTTGTTTGGTGGGGTTTAACAAACCGCTGATCCCAGGCCGTTGCGACGGCCTTCGGATGTGACAATTTAGGTTTCCCAAGTCATTTCGTGGCAGATTGCGAAAAGAAGTAGCGATTCTCCCAAACGGAAAATCACTAGCCATGTCTTATCGACATCCGATGAAGCACATGTAAAATTATGAAGGTCTACTCTATTTCTCCGAAGTGCAACTGACATCTCAATATAAATATCAACCCGCCACAAAATCAAGAAGCGTCTAGCTTCGGTCCGAGGACCACCTCCAGCCAGTCAAGGAGAATGGAGCGTAATGTTGCTAAATGGGATTGCGGGAGTACTCTGTATGATTCATATGAGCTCGTTTCCTTATGGAATATGATGGAAAGAGTAACGACTGCGTCTCATCCACCTCTACTCGCACTTACAGATCATACTAGTACCAGCAAAAACGATGGAAAGCGTGAAATCCCACGGAATCCCACCTCTTCTTCTGAATTTGTTTTGGAAAATGTAAATGTCAAGTGTCAATGCTGGGCAGTCAATAAACATCCATTCAGACGGTTTTTTCGAATGGGGTTTAGCTTTCTGCGTTCTACTGTGCTGCGGACAGCCAACGTGAACCGCCGGACTAGGATAACTGTTTAAACAGGACACGAATCTCCATTAGTCTTTAAATAATTTACATACTGCATTTCGAGAAGCCTTCAATGAAGGCAGACGGTGCATGTACTACGAAGTAGAATATGCATGTTCTACGCGAGAGTTAATTTTTTTTTGTTTAGATGGTGAATATGCTGTTAAAATAACTAACTTGTCTTGCAGATTTATTTAAAATTAGAGAGTGAGTTAACTCAGCGGTGAGTGAAATTGAGTTAAGTGATAGGCTATTTTAATGAGAGTTTTTGATTGGAAACATAGTTAACTTATTTTGTGTATGAAATTTATGTTAATTGAAAACATAGCTAGTTTGTTTTGTGTATGAAATTTGTATTTTGACATTCTGTCTTTCCAACAAATTATACATATTTTAATAAAATATTTTTATATTTATTCTTTAAAAAAATAATTAAAAAAATAATTTCCGCATAAAAAACAGATATATAACTCTTTTAATGGTTAAAATGGAATTGAAATATAATATTTGAAACTTACTTAACTCTCTCCCCTATCGTAACTTAACACATATGAGAGATTTGAATTAGTATTATATAAAAAAAAGTGAATTAGTATTATATAAAAAAAAGTGTCTTACGGATTCATCATCTTTACTAATAGTAAATTTGACTAAAATATTTCAATATTTATATTAAATATATTTTCCTTTTAGGAGGAATATCTTTATATTCTATATATTTAATATATATGTTTTGGTTTTTAAGTATTACTCGCACTCAACAAGAAAGCTCTAAACCATTACAACAAAGCTCATCACGTTGCTGGTGGACTTGAACCTAAGTTGGAGAGATAACAATCATTCCTTTCAATCAACAACTTCAACCTAATTGACCAATATGCATTTTCTATATATAATGCAATTAAAATTGAAAGAAAATAAAAATAAAAAGATCATTTTGCATAATAAAGATAATATGAAATAAAGGAAAATTAAGATATTAAAAAGAGGTTATCAATAATTATTTAAAATATCAAAAGAATGTTTTTGTTTCAATTAGTATAAAGATGAAAATTTGCATGGCTAAATAAGGGAAAAAATTCTAATGAGCTAGGTTGGGCATTGGACAATTCCCAAAAGGTTGTGTGATGAAAGAATCTATCATATTTATTTGATATAAAGAGGATTGAATATGAAAAAGAAACTTTCTTAGAATGTTTAGCATATATACATATTCGATCTCATTTTCATAAGACTTGTCACACTACTAACTTTTCTAACCTTTTAATTCTAACAAAATTATGGTGGTCTTGGAATTTCTTCTCTAAATTATTTTTTAAAAAAAAGAAAAATTCATCAAAAATGATTAACTTGAAAAATAATACTTTATTGATTCATAAAAAAAATAATTATACATATATTTTAACAAAATCTAAAGATAAATCTCTGAAATATCTAGAGGGGAATTACCTATATTTAACTAATTTGGGCAAAGTCTCCTTTAACAAGTAAGTCTCTTCTTGATAATGTTAATTGGAAAGAAAAGATACACTATCCAACACATACCTTAATTTTGACTATTTCAATAAGTAGCAGAAACAATGGATAAGAGTTGCTTTTAAAATTAAAAAATGTATCATGCCCATGTTTTGGTGAAAACATCTCCCAATCAATTTTGAGACTTACAAAAAATAGAATTATTGATATCGATATGTTCGCGAATAAGATGATAGTGAGTGTTAAAGTGTTTATTTTTGTGACGAAATACATGGTGTTGAATTGTGGTCACAAAATATGGGAGTTAGTTTTTTCTGTTCATGTGCAAGAGAATTTCATGACATTAACCATACTACATGACATGTTGATCACGCAGGTACTACATAGTCTACTTTAGTTTAAGATATTGTGGCAATGCGATGTTTCTTATATGTACAAGAAACTAATGTTGTACTTAAATAATTAAAAGTTCTTTTTCAGTAATCAATGTTAGAAGAATTTTGTTTTAAGAAGTGGAATATGAATTTCTATGGTATATTTTACTCACAATGTATTTCAGGATTTTTTTACTAACTTTTTAATTAGAGACTCATGAATATGGAAATTAAGCAGCTTACTCCATACATAGTGTCTAGGCTATTAGCTATAATACATATAAATTAATAAAAAAAAATAATGACTAAACTATTATATATAATACAAAACTATTACATATGTTATATATAAATTAATCTAAGAAAAAAATGTTGATTGAGAAGGATGTTGATAAGAAGTAGAATAATCTAGCCTGAAGTCTTACACTTTAGAGTCTATTTTTGATAATCTATCAACCAAAGTATTGAGTTTCATATAAATACAATGGACATAATTGATCAAATCTACCTTCACACTTTTCTCCATTTCTAAATAATACATTTAATTCATAGAGAATAAATATATAAATATATGTGTAAAAAATATGAAATAAACATATTTACAAAACTAATAAAATTTCATGCCAACCAAATACTCCATTAGACTTTAAGATTTTATAATGTTTGACTTTGACACATGACAGGTAGTAAGTAGTAAGTGTAAACACATGAAGATAATGTTTCTGGTACAACACACTACCAAATGAAACAATATGTTACAACTTAGAAAAGAGTCCAAATATATTTTTTCACTTTAAATACACTTTTCATCATGAATTTAATGTATTTATTAATAATAGATTGTTGAAACTTTAACACACACACACACATATATATATATATATATATATTTTAAATTATTGTATGTTAAATGTTATGTTATATTATGTTATAGTTATGCTACATGTTACACTATATTAGTTATAATATTATGTTATACATAATGTATCATTATTTATAGTCATGTTATATAATTTATATAGTTAACATAACATAGCAAAATATATATATATATATATATATATATATATATATATATATATATATATATAATAAAAAAATTCCTTATATATAATAAAAAGATTCCATATTTTTAACTTAGATAATATTTTATTTAAATTAATTTAAATTTAAAATAAAAATTTGAAATAAATTTTCTTATTTGATAGATAGAGGATTACCATGAGTAACCAAATTTATTATGTTAATTTTAAGTTCATAATTGGTTTATTGATGATTATAATTTAGATTGTTTTATGTTTTACAGTTCTGTTACACGAGAATAGTTCCTTAGAGGTGGGAAACCTGCTATGGGAACGTTACTTTTTCAGTGGGAGTTTCAATGGGAGATTGGGAAAGTTCTGGGAGCTTTGAACATTGTTCCCGCATTCCCTAGTGTTAGGGTTTACAAAACCTGTAGAGAAATATGTTGCAGGAACCGCTCCCGAGAGGTGGGAAACCTGCTATGGGAATGCTAACTTTTCAGTGGGAGCTTCAATGGGAGCTTGGGAAAGTTCTGGGAGCTTCGCATTCCCTAGTGTTGGGGAATACAAAGCCTGTAGAGAAATATGTTGAACTGCCCACAAAACATGACTCTATGTTGAAACCTTCACACAAAGAAAGGCCAAAGACATCTTTAACACCATATCCTTAATTGAGAAACTGGAGCAATCTCTTGATGGGTTAAGAAAGCTTGTGGCACCTTGACCTAAGTACAATATTTGGGATGTTAAGTGCAATATCTAGGATGTCAAGCTTACGAGTATTCCTTTTTTGTTTATGTATATATGTCCCAGAAGATTGTGTGTGCATATTGTATGTGGTAGTCAATGCTTAAACATTATAGTTGTTTTTTCTGGTAAGAATAACTAGAAAAACATGTGAGAGAACTCATAGTGAGTGTGTGCATATTGGTTAAATATTATAGTTGATTTTTCTTGCAAGAATAACTACAGAAACATGTCGGAGAACTGATAATGAACTTGACATTATATATATATATATATATATATATATATATATATATATATATATATAAGGGAGAACTTGACATTTTATATATATAAAAGAGACACTTAAGGAGAGAGACACCCAAAGAAATATTTATATATAAGAGAGATTATATACTTATTATTTATAAATTTATATTAATTTTAATATTTGAATATTTTGAATCAATATTAATTTTGATTATTATATAAATTATATAATTAAAAAAAAAAATTATTATATAATATTACTACTCCAGATTATCCGTTTTTTGTAAATTTTGGAGAAACCTCTAATTAATTTCCAAAACCGTACCCAACTTCCCAAAGTTCCACCAAACACTCAGGCAACATAGGTTTTTTGCTATATTTTTATCAAAACTATTCAAAATTTAAAATATATTTAAAATAAAAAAAAATAAAAAAAATTGAAAATTTATTTCATTAAATTTCTTTAAAAAAAAAACTTCATAACATAAAAACAATTAGAAAGTAAAGATTTGCCATTCAGAATCAGAAAAACAATCGAGCAGGAAATTGACGCGGATCAATATGTCCTTGTTTGCCTGGTTTGGTGGGGTTTAACAAACCGCTAATCCCAGGTCGTTGCGACAGCCTTCGGAGGTGACAATTTGGCTTTCTCAAATCATCTCGTGGCAGTTTGCGAAAAGGAGTAGCGATTTTCTCAAACGTAAAATCACTAGACATACGATGAAGCACATGTAGAATTTTGATGGTCTACTCTATTTCTCCGGAGTGCAACTGACATCTCAATACAAATATCAACCGTCTAGCTTTCTGTCCAAGGACCACCTCCAGCCAGTCAAGGAGGATGGAGGGTAATGTTGCTAAATGGGATTGCGGGAATGCTCTGTATGATTCATATGAGCTCGTTTCCTTATGGAATACAGTGGAAAGGGTAATGACTGCGTCTAATTCACCACCTGCAATACTGACAGTGACAGGTCAGTAAATCCCACGTAAACCCACCTCTTCTTTTGAGTTTGAGTTTGTTTTCGAAAATGTAAATGCCAAGTGCCAATGCTGGGCTGTCAATAAACATCCCTTCAGCCGGTTTTTTCGAATGGGGTTTAGGTTTTTGCGTTCTCCTGTGCTGCGGACAGGCAATGTGAAACGCCGGACTAGGATAACTGTTTAAACAGGACCAGAATCTCCGTTGGTGTTTAAATAATTTGCATACTGCATTTCGAGAAGCCTTCAATGAAGGCAGCCAGTGTATGTAATACCAAGTAGAATATATCCATGTTAATTATTTATTTCTCGTTTCTCTCATTGATGTTGAATATGCATATTTTAATAAAATATTTTTATATATATTTTTAAAAGTGTAATTAAAAATAGGATTTCTGCATTGCATTTTAATATGACAGGGAGACATGGATTTCTTTCTGACTTAATATAATATTTAAAAATATTCGATAGCTAGAAGAAGAATATTTTGATATTAAAAATATCTTAAAAAAATTAATTATATATAGAGATAAATTAATATTTAAAAAAATTAATTATATATAGAGATAAATTAATATTTATGAGGAATTTATTCATGGGATTTGGATAAATTGTTATTGGGTGTGTTGTTAATGCATTTTTAGATGTTAAGTCATTGGTTCAATTCCTCACTTTATTAAAGAGTTATTATTAGGCATGATCATGATGTGAGCTTACAAAAAAAAACACATATGAGCAATTTGAATTGGTGATATATTAAAGGAGTACATTTAAAATGCACCCATTCACCATCCATGTCACATGGAAAACTTAACTAAAATATTTCTATATTAATTTTAAATATGTTTTTTTCCAGGAGCAATATCTTTATATTCTATATGAGTAATAGATATGTTTTGGTCTTGAAAGACTAATCTACTCAACAACAAGGCTCGAAGTTATTACAACAAAGTTCAAATTTAATTTTGTCCTTAAATTAAATTACGAGTAAAATTGTAATTCCACATCACATGACAACTTGTATTAGTTAACTAAGTTAATTTGACTTAGTTGGCTCAATTAATTGAAGTTGATGGTATAACTTGTCTCATGTAGAATGTTTTCTACATTATAGGAGCCCTGGTTGAGTTTCTTTTGAGTTGTAATTAATTAATTCAGTTTCATTCAGTTAAAGTTAGTTAAACTAGTTCCAATTGTTGGAAAAGCTAGTGGGAGGTCTAGTAGTGTGGCACTGTCTAGCTAACTGATAATTCACTCATAAATAACTCATGCTTATTAGATCTGAGAGTTACCCAGTTGAGATTGGAGTTCAGGGAAATTGTACTATAAATTGTATAATCATTTGAATTGTACAAGTGGTGCATATAGTTAGAGGAAATCTTATGAGGGTTGTACAATTCCAATTGAGGAATTTCCCTAATTAATAGGATCTAATTCCCAAGGAAACAGGGACTTGGACAAACCAAAATTTGGTTAAGTATTGGCATGAGCTTGTCTAGGATGTTGTGAGACAGATAGAGATAGTGAAGACATTGTTGGGGCTTGAGTAGGGCATTTTAATCTTCTCATATTTTTTGACTAATGCAATATACATATAGCAAGGGTTTTTAGCTATGGATTTCCCTAGGAAATCATTATGTAATGTGTTGATTGAATTATTTCTCTTGTATGCCTCGTGATTTCGTGATCGTTTAATTTTTCTTGCTGATGTGTAGAGTAGATTCAAGTCTACTGCTTTAGTATATTACAATTAACAATTTGAATCTACAAGGAATTTATACATGGTATTTGAAATGAAATCATTCTAGAAGAGAATAATACAAGTTTGTATTTTGCAGGTGAAATCGAATTTGTAATATCATACTTGAGAGCGAGTAGGATGTCATTCTATGTATTGAAACTCGAATATGCCCTTGAGGGTAGTTCGAACTAGATTGCTTAGAAGGACATGATGGAGGAAGTGTTGGAAGACAACAGGCTTAAGGAATTCATAGACACATATATTCCTGAGCCTCCAGCAACTGATTCTCAAGATCCAGCAGAGTGGAGAAAATGTGTTGCAAAGGCGAGAAGGATTATTCTAGAAGGCGTTCGACTCGGACCTCCATGGTAAGGAGACTCCATATGCAATGTGAAAGGCCTTGATAGACCTATTTCAAAACAACAGTGACCATAGGAAGTTGGCACTGAATGACAAGCTGAGGAAAATTAAGATGGAGAAGGGCGACACACTACCAAAGTACTTGACTAAGTTCACCCAATGTCGTGATGAGCTTGGAATTGTAGGTGTTACAGTTGTTGAAGCTTATCTGGTCAGCCTAACACTTCTAGGCCTTCCCAAGGGCCGACACAATTACTAGGATTCGATAAATGGGAGGGGGAAGCTACTTGAGTGGGAGCATTTGTGGTTTAACTTAGTGCAAGAAGAGATTGGGTAGAACACCATAGATGGATCCTCATCCAAGCATGATGATGAGGATAATTGTGCCTTAGCTAGAAAGGAAAATAAAGGGAGAGATAAATCATCCCATTCCAAATCATTTTATAGTTAGTGTAGCAAGAAGAAGGACTTGTCAAAGATTAAATTTTTTCACTGTCATGAGTTGGGACACTATGCCACGAAGTGTTCGCACAAGAAGGCCGGCAAGAAGCCCTAAAGAGGAGTGGCAGGTGAAACTCTTGCTTCACAATTCGAGTTGGATTTCACCCTCATCGGTTGCATGGTGACATTGATGATAATGTTTATATAATGGCATTGATAATGATGAAACAAAAGTAATATTGAATAAGAAAAAACATTTCTTAGCATAATATGTTTTATTCTTTTATCTTACAAAGATAAGGTATATTTATAGTTTGGTATAATAATGGTATATTTGAATAAGTGAAGTGCATGCCTATTCTATAATAGAGTTGTTTTCACCATTGTTATATAAAGAAGTACTACATAGTAGCTAGTACCTACCACTTAGTTTAAATTGAGGCATTTTGTTAAGTGTAATTTTACATTCCAATCCTCATTTTTTATGTCATGATGTTAGGGATATAGATGCAATATTCATGCATTAAGTCCATATGACATTGTGTTGTGCAAATATTGTAATATCAATTATTATATAATAATTTTAAATATTAATAATAAAATAATAAAATTAAATCCATATTCTTAAAATATAAAGAAACTGCATAACAAAGTGATATTAGATCAAGGAAAAATCAAATTCTTAATACCATGCAAAATAATATTAAATTAAAAGAAAAATCAAATACTTAATAACATGCAAACTTTAGCTTTACATTTATTTATTTTATTTTATTTTACTTTTATAATATTGATAATTTTAATCTTTTTAAATATTATTTTTTATGTGATAAAATAAATAAATAAAAAAATAAAATATTAAAAATCATGATAATTTGTGAAAATATATTTTTATTTTAATTTAAAAATATTTAAAATTATTAAGCATTTAAATAATATAACCATCCATATCATTAATATGTATACGTATGAATGTAGTTGGATTGATCTTAGAAATTTGAGTTTCAGTTCGCAAAGCCCAAAAATCTCCTTGCAACTATACAAAAGGCATTAACAAAGGCACGATGAATTGGATTAATCTCTATAATTAATATTTTAAAAAGATTTATGAAATTCTCAATTTTTTAAATGATAATTAAATATTTTTAATAATGTAATAGTATCCCGCATGTATTATAGTAATTGGTAAAATAATTTTAGGCTTTTCCATGGTCTATTTCTTCATCTAGTCGTGATGATGAACCACACTTGTTGGTTTGAAACGCGTTGGCCAAAAATTTATCTTATGTGATTTCCACTGAAAGAATTTGTTTAATTCATTATGGATCACAGAAACTTGAATACAAAAATTACTACCCTATACGGAAGGGCCACTACTAGAAAATAGTTGTTATATTCTAACGACTAGAAAATATTTATCTTCATCTATTTAATCTAATGTTGTGATCTGGTTCTTCATCTTCTTCTAAAGATGAATCACACTAGATGGTTCGAAACTCGTCGACTTAAAGTTTCTTTATATGATTTTTACCAAAAGATCTCTCAACATTCATAATATGGATCATAGAAACTTGAGTTATGATAAAATATTTATGTTTTTAACTTTGTCCATGCTGTAACATGTTACAGATAGAAAGAGGATGTACAAAATTTTAACACGCAAGTCGCTACATGTGAAAGGAGTCCTAGTTCGCTATGAGTCCCGGCGACAGAGGCAAGAGCTAGTGGTGGTGGATTTGGAAGAGATTTGTAAATAAACAACAAATAAGATAAGATATATTTATGAATAAAAAAACAAAAAACAAAAGAATAAAATATCAAAATTACACTTTAGTAAATAAACCAATATTGGTTATTTTTGACAGAATTAATTCAAAGGCAGTGTAAACTCAATAGGTATGCAGGTATAATAATGTTTATTATATAATAAGTATCCATGTACATTGTTATATAAACAACCTGTATTTTATCCAAAGCAGTAAAGTATATATATTTATATAGGCAATTTATGATAATATCATAAAAATGTTGCTAGAATTTATGGATTATATGTTTACTTAAAATATCACAATACTCACAATAATTCATATTATTAGTCCCTACCATAGGTATGACGGGGATTATAGTAATCGAAAATGTGCTTTTAACATTACTTTTCACGAGTTAAAGCTGGTTAATATCACGAATAATGAAATTTTAACAAAACTTTTTAAATATTGTAGTGTATTTTCATGTTTGGTCATCTTATTTGGCCTCTTCCTGAGGTGGGGAGGTTATAACCTGCTATAACCATATATTATATTGATATGTTCACTGCTTAGCATTTTGAAAGAGCTAAACTAATATTAGCATTAGTTCAAGACATTAAATGCTAATCTTTTCTTGGGAGACATTATTGCTAAGTGAGCAAACTTCAATAGGCTATTTTGACCATCTGAGAATGGAATGCATGTTAATGCGTTGTGTCGTGGCTTGGGAAAGAAGGTGGAAGTGGGTGGGTTGGACATACTTGATACCTAGTGGCGGTGAGCTAGACACACCTGATACCTAATGCTCCTATTACTATAGTTTTTGGCACATTCACTGTTTCTGCATCACCTAGAACTTACACTCGACCTAAATCTTGAACTGAAACTGTAACTTACACTAGATTTAAATCTTGAACTGAAACTAGATCTTGAACTAAAACATGTACTGAAATTACAACCATAGTTGTTGAAGCCTCTTTTCACTAATTGTTTCATCAACAGTTGGTTTAGTACCGTGATTTCCAGAGCTACCTAGGTGGATTTCCCTGTGATGACTGGCAGGCAGGCAGAGTGTATCAGGTGAACTAATTATTTCATCAGAAACTAGTCTCGCACCACGATTTACAGAGCTATCTACGTGGGATTTGCAGAGCTACCTATGTGTGTTTCCCTGTGGGGACTGGTAGGTAGAGTGTAGCAGGTGACTGGCCAGTAGAGAGTATCAAGCCCAACTTAGTTTAGTAACCAAGCCCATTGGAGTAACAAGTAGAGTAGTATCCAAGCCAAGACAAATGTTCATCAAGCCCGTTATCTAGTAATAACAATGAATCTATCGAGTTACTCTCGCTATTGGGCCTCTGTTTGTTTGCTAGAATATTTTCGGCCTGAATTCTTTATGTAAGAAGAATTGGCTGAGGCATTCTTGGGGGACTTCCATCACAATGGACCATGTTTGAATCCAAGGGTTTCCAAGAATCAACTGGGAACTTAATCTTAGGAGGCGAGGAAGAAGATAAACGCGCCAGCTTGATGGATGAGTCACATGTTCAAATCACAGAAGAAGAAGTAGAAGCATCTAGAAATAAGGGAAGCAATAGATCTGTTCGCATTATAATGCATGTGTTGTACTTGATGGCAACCCTCTCATAGAAGAACATCTCACTTATATACAATCGGATGAATCTACAGAGAAAACAGGTCATATCGGAGCAAGATGGAGCCAAGAGAAGCTAAGAGGAGACAAGAGGAGCCATATATATGTATATGTCACATTTATATGCCAAAGAAGAGGAGCATTCACAGCTATCGGGAGCTTATCGGAGTAATAGAGGCATTAACATATGCAAGGAGGTCTTTGGAAGACACTACCAAGCCAGAGGAGCCATCGGGAGCTTATCGGGAGCCATCGGGAGCAACAAACAGAGTTATCGGGAGCGCAGACAGAGTTATCGGGAGTTATCGGGCTTACAAAACCCATGTATGCATGCTTTAACACTATCAGGAGTTATCAGGCGATTAAAACCCATATATATGCATTTTACAATAATCAAAGGCATTTCCCCTTTCGACGGAAAAACACAGTTATATGTGTTAATATATAGTTCGGCATATATGGATATCGGTGCATTGCTGATCGGGGGTACCGCTATGTGACACCGCTGAAACCTATGATTGCGAAGTGGACCCGATGGTGGCATTAAACTTGGGGTATAATAATATCGCGTCCGCTACTTAAAAGTCGTGCCTCACCCGAATGCCGATTGCGATAAGAGGAGGCGAACCCGATGGAGGTATTAAAGGCAGTCTATAATAATATCGCATCCGCGGAAATCGGTCATATTATAAAGGCTTCCCACATCCAATCTCCGACAGTGATGAAAGTATGCAAACCCGAAAAATTTATAAAGCAAGGTTAATTGCCATATCGCATCTGATCCATCGGATCGGCCATCGGCAATAGACAATGTTATGTGCATGCGCCGATAGCGATAAGGTTGCGGACCCGATGAAGGCATTAAAAACAGTTTATAATAATATCGCGTCCGTCATATGGGAGAGTTGTGTATCGCAGCGCTTGAAGCCCTGCCACACCTAAACGCCAATTGCAATAAGCAAGCGGATCCGACAGCCATATATAACATGATTCAATATAATATCGCATCCACAGGAGGATCGGCCCATCGGCCTATCGGCCTATCGATCATCGGTGATGTCTTGAAGCGGACCCGATATATTTTAGATGCGGGTTTAATATTGCTTGAAGTCCGCCTTTTAGTCGTTTGGATTGTTTTTCATCATTTTTCCTTGTTTTATCACTTAAGTCATCGTTTAAGTGATCGGTACAAGCTATTGAGCCCTAGGTTTTCGGATCCCCTGTATTGGTAATCTACAGTTTCAATTCTTTGTTTTGACAAGAGCTTGAATATATAAGAGGAAGGGAGATTGTGTGGCAGGATATTGGTGAATGTTGAAGATCTTACAAAAGAACAGTTCCAAAACACTTGCGATCAGTAGGGAAGTGATGGTTGAGATCTCATCGGCGCAGTCTGGGTATGCTTGAAGCCTGAAAATCATCTATTTGCAGGAGTGATATGGTGCGCAGAGCAAAAGACTGTGCAGGCGCATATACCCGCATATCAAAAAGAAGCACAGGCGCAGATGTTCATAGATGTTTTGGAAAAGTCGCGGTCCCTGGTCGAGATTTGTTTTATCTGCCTTTGACTAATCTGCAGAGTTCTGGGTGTGCAATATTATGTTTATCCATTGTATTGAGTTTTGATATCGACATGATTAGCCTCTGTATTGATGGTTGATTAGATCGGGTAGATAACAATCATAATATACTTATACGTATATTGATCTGGTGCTTGGGTGATTCTGAAGATTTGTTGTATAAGGAAATTAGTTGATTCTCATTTGATCTTCTTGGATCCAGTCTAAAAATTAATGAAACGTGGTCCTTAAAAGAATTAGGGGGTTGTAGCTCCCTTCAAGGAGAGACTGGAGAATGAGAGAGAGAGTTGTAGCTCTCTGCAGGTTGTAGCCTGCGTACTGGTAAAGGACTGCACTAGTACAAATTCATTGTAAAAGAATTTCTATTTGAAAGAAGATAGAGACATATTGCAGCAGGTGGTTTTCACCCACATTGGGTTTCCACCTTATATCTGGTGTTCCTTTGTGTGACTATCTGTTTTTCACTATTCTTGTTCATTATTATATGGTACTGACATACAAGTTAATTATCAATATCGGAAGAATAATTTAAAGCATAAATCTGGATGGTTTATTGAAAAGAACTTAATAATACTAATTCACGCCCCCCCTCTTAGTATTATTTCCAACAATTGGTATTAGAGCCGGTCCTTCAGAAGAAGCTTGATCGCTTGAAGGAAGATCATTCATCATGAGCAACTACGAGAGGGAAGCATCAATCAGGCCACCAATTTTTGATGGGACAAACTTCATATATTGGAAGGTAAGAGTTACTGCCTATCTTCAATCTCTTGGTACAGAAATCTGGGATATCATAGAAACAGGGTATACCTTTCCATTAGAAACTCCTACACATCCAGTTGAGAAAAAGAAATATGAAACAAATGCAAAGGCACTCAATACTCTATTAGGATGCCTATCTCAATCAGAATTTGTCAAGGTTATGCAGTTTAAATCTGCAAAAGAAATATGGGACAAGATTGTACTGAGCTATGAAGGAGATGATCAGGTAAAACGAGCAAAACTTCAAACCCTCAGAATCCAGTATGAAAATCTTAGAATGTACAATGATGAAAGTGTGGCTAACTATTTTCATCGAGTAGATGAGATTGTTAATTGTATGAAAAGCTTGGGTGAAGAAATACAAGAGGCTGGTTGAAAAAGTTCTAAGATCTTTGTCCCCTAGGTTTGAATCTAAAGTTTCTGCAATAGAAGAAAAGGAGAATCTTCAAAACCTTAAAATGTCACAGCTGCATGGAATTCTAACTGCTTATGAAATGAGGAAAGCAAGACCATCAGACAGGAGAGAAGCTGCCTTCAAAGCTTTTGACAAAGGAGACTACTATGAGTCAGGACACATATCAGAAGAAGAAGAAGAAGAATCAAATTTTGTTGGAAATCTTCAACGGGGTGCTGGACGATTCCGAGGTAAGTTACCTTTCAAATGCTTTGCTTGTGGAAGAGTCGGTCACTATGCTGCCAAATGTCCTCATAAGGATAATAATGACAAAGGGAAGGAACCTATTAGATGGAACAAGAAACAGAATACAAATAAGAAAAGCTATTACACTCATGAAGATAGTGATGGACTTTCAAATAGTGACGAAGATGAACGGGGTAATGATTATAAAATTTTAATGGATTTTGAAGATGATGATTACATGGATGCTATAAATGAGGAAGGTTTTTATGAAGAGATTTCTAATCTCAAAATTTGCTTAGAAGAGAAAAATGTGATTATTGATTCACTGCAATGTCAACTAGCTGAAAGGGAAAAACATCTTGAAAAATTGGAATGTGAAATTGTTGGTCTTAGAAAAGAGATTGAGAAAACAAAAATTCTTAATCTCAAATTTATTAAAGGATCTGAAACTCTGGATGAGATTATCAATGTGCAACGTTCTCCACTAATCAAGACAGGTCTGGGATATAATGGAGAAGCATCTCAAGCATCCACCTCCAAAAGTTATCTTGATGCAGCAAGGAGGAGCGAGCAAAGGCCTAATGGAAATCATCAGGTAAATCAGGGACAGTTTACCTCAAGAATAAACAAAGACTATCAAGAAAATTGGGGGCAAACTACCTTAAGGACAAACAGAAGCTACAACCAGCCACAGGTAAAATCTTCCCAATTTGCTTCAAGAATGGATGTTGGTAGAAACTACAATCGGTTGAATGATAGATTTGATAATCGCAGAAGTTTCTTCAATGGGAAATGTTTCTCTTGCCATAACTTTGGTCACAAAGCAGCTCAATGTGTTTCCTATAAGACAATCATGACTAGAGAAGCTCAAAAACAAAGAAGTATGTCTGGAATCAAGAGGAGGACCTATAACAATTTTTCCGCCCTTGAAAGTGAAATTGAATGTTATATTTGGAATAACTTTGCTCATGAAGAGTCTGAATGCAGGAGCAGGGTTCGAAAGGCAACTCAGAAGGAACAAAGCCTGAATGCCAGAACATGGAGAATGAAGGAACCACAACCAGAAAGATGTGGAATAGCTTTTTATGCAGAAGGACAGGAAAATATATGGTACATCGACAGTGGATGTTCGAAGCATATGATAGGTGATAAAGAAAAAAATGAATCATATAGTGTTTTAGAAAAGGGAAAGAAAGTCTCTTTTGGAAATGATACCCTTGCAGTCATAAAAGGAAAAGGCACTGCTCATTTGAAAGAAAAGGTCAAAGCTGGAAATGTTTTGTTTGTTGATGGCTTGAAGCATAATCTTCTAAGTGTCAGTCAGATGTGCGATCAAGGAACTGAGATAATATTTCGATCATGGATGTAGTGTTCGTGATCTTGATACAGGAAAAACAGTGATCAAAGGTAGAAGAACTCCAAATAATTTATACATATTTGAAGAAGGACAACAACAATGCTATTTGAGCAAGGATGATGAACACTGGTTATGGCACCAGAGGTTGGGGCATCTAAGCTTTTCACAAATAAGGAAGGCATGCAAATACCAGGCAGTTCATGGGCTTCTAGATATCAAAATTCCAGACAACACCATATGCAAATCATGTCAGTTTGGTAAGCAAACCAGAACTAACTTCCTTGAGAAGGAAGGATCTGCCAGCAGGCCTCTTGAGCTAGTCCATACAGATGTATGTGGTCCATTTAGGACAAGGTCACCTCGAGGAGAAGAATACTTTATACTATTCATTGACGACTTCTTCAGGATGATTTGGCTGGGACTTATGAAACACAAGGACGAAGCATTCGAAAAATTCAAATCTTTCAAAGCCTTGGTTGAAAATGAATCAGAACACAAAATTAAGTGTCTCAGGTCTGACAGAGGTGGGGAATTTACCTCAAATGAATTTTTCGATTTCTGTGAAGAACATGGAATAAGACGGGAATTCTCTACAGCTAGGACTCCTAAGCAGAATGGAGTGGTGGAAAGGATGAACAGAACGGTCCAACAAATGGCTCGTGCTATGCTTGATGAGTCTGGCACTCCCGCAACCTTCTGGGGTGAAGCTGCTTTTGCTGCGGTTGTTATTCTCAACAAAAAAAATGTCCGAGTGAACAACACTCAAACTCCTCATGAGCTCTGGTATGGTGAGACTCCTTCGGTAAAGCATTTCAAAATTTTTGGAAGCAAATGCTATATTAAGAATAATGATGAACAGCTTGGCAAACTTGAACCTAGAGCAGATGAAGGCATTCTCCTTGGTTATTCCCCCCACAACAAAGCATATAAGCGTTACAATAAAAGAATTGGAAGAATTGTTGACAACATTGATGTAATGGTTGATGAAAAAGGATACATTCCCAGGCATGTAAATTATGAAAATATCGAAGAAGATGAAGACTACAATCCAAATCAGATTGATGATCAAGAAGAACCTCAAGGGGCACCAGAGGAATAGATAAGGATAGAAGAGAAGACTCCATCCAAGTACGTTCAGAAGAATCATCCAGAAACTTAGATTTTGGGGCAGAAAGAGGTAGGTGTACAAACAAGAAGAACAATTGCAGAAGCTTCAAGCTATTTGGCATTACTCTCCTCCACTACCATTTGAACAAATACCTTCATCAACAAGGCTTTTCAAAAGGATCAGCAGATAGCAATCTTTATATAAAAATTAAAAATGACAAAGTGCTAATACTTGTTGTGTATGTAGATGATATTATCTTTGGCAGCAATGAAGAAGCTATAAGTCAAAGCTTTGCCTTGGTAATGCAGAAACAATTCGAAATGTCCTTGCTTGGAGAACTGACATACTTTCTTGGACTACGAATCCAACAAAATGAAGGTGGTATCTTCTTATCTCAAACCAAGTACCTCAAGCAGATTCTGAAGAAGTATGGCATGGAAGATTCGAAACCAGTATGTACCCCTATGGTTACAGGATGCAGTCTTAGTGTGAATGATGAATCAGTAGCAGTTCATCAACCAACCTACAGATCTATGATTGGAAGCCTACTTTATTTGACAGGTACCCGACCAGACATCATGCATGCAGTAGGAATAGTTGGAAGATTTCAGGCAAATCCAAAGGAAACTCATCTTCAGGCAGTGAAGAGAATTTTCAAGTATCTTCAAGGAACTCAAAACTATGGCTTATGGTATCCTAGAGACACAGATCTCACACTTCATGCTTACACAGATGCAGATTGGGCCGGAAGTGTGGATGACAGGAAAAGCACAAGTGGTGGTGCTTTCTTTATGGGTTCCAAATTAGTATCTTGGTTCAGCAAGAAACATAGTTCGATTGCTTTATCTACAGCTACGGCAGAATATGTGGCTGCTGCATCTTGTCGCACTCAACTTCTTTGGATGATGCAGACCTTGTAGGATTTTCAAATCACTTGTACACCACCTATCTCCATCTTCTGTGATAATACAAGTGCAATCAACATTTCAAAGAACCCAATCATGCATTCAAAGACCAAGAACATACCGATCAAGTATCATTTTCTCACGGAACAAGTGCTTGAACAAAAGGTCAAGTTGGAGTATGTTCCTTCTTAGGAACAAGTTGTTGATATACTCACCAAACCATTGCCCAAGGAGACCTTTGAATACCTCCGGCAAAAGCTGGGGGTTGTTGATGCATCATCTTGTTGTTAAATCTCACCTGTTTCAGAGATTGTTGGTTGTACGCGAGGTTCATATGGGGTATACACATACAGGCTTAGGGGGAGCATATATAATACATTGTTGGCATTATGGTAGTGCAGAAGGAGTAATATGTCTCTATCTCTTTCATGATCCAGTTTATAATCAAAAGGAGCAGGTTCTTAGGGGGAGATATAGTCAGGAGAAGCAGGTTTGGACAGCCGCATGTGTTACAAGGAAAGAATATGTCAGCCCTTTACCCATGATGTCAAAGGGGCAGAGTGAATTTGGAGTTGTTGCCATCAAGTCCAAAGGGGGAGATTGTTGGCATTATGATGCATGTGTTGTACTTGATGGCAACCCTCTCATAGAAGAACATCTCACTTATATACAATCAGATGAATCTACAGAGAAAACAGGTCATATCGGAGCAAGATGGAGCCAAGAGAAGCCAAGAGGAGACAAGAGGAGCCATATATATGTATATGTCACATATATATGCCAAAGAAGAGGAGCATTCACAGCTATCGGGAGCTTATCGGAGCAATAGAGGCATTAACATATGCAAGGAGGTCTTTGGAAGACACTACCAAGCCAGAGGAGCCATCGGGAGCTTATCGGGAGCCATCGGGAGCAATAGACAGAGTTATCGGGAGTTATCGGGTGATTAAAACCCATATATATTCATTTTACAATAATCAAAAGAATTTCCCCTTTCGACGGAAAAACACAGTTATATGTGTTAATATATAGTTCGGCATATATGGATATTGGCACATCGCTGATCGGGGGTATCGCTATGTGACACCGCTGAAACCTCCGATTGCAAAGCAGACCCGATGGTGGCATTAAAATTGGTGTATAATAATATCGCGTCCGCTGCTTAAAAGCCCTGCCTCACTCGAATGCCGATTGCGATAATAGGAGGTGGACCTGATGGAGGTATTAAAGGCAGTCTATAATAATATCGTATTCATGGCAATCGGTCATATTATAAAGGCTTCGCACATCCAATCGCCGACAACGATGAAAGTATGCGAACCCGAAAAATTTATAAAGCAAGGTTAATTGCCATATCGCATCCGATCCATCAGATCAACCACTGGCAATAGACGATGTTATGTGCATGCGCTGATAGCGATAAGGTTACAGACCCGATGAAGGCATTAAAAACAGTTTATAATAATATTGCGTCCGTCATATCGGAGAGTTGTGTATCGCAGCGCTTGAAGCCCTGCCACACCTGAACGCCGATTGCGATAAGCAAGCGGACCCGACAGGCATATACAACATGATTCAATGTAATATCGCGTCCATAGGAGGATCGGCCCATCGGTCTATCGGTCATCAGCGATGTCTTGAGAAGCGGACCCAATATATTTTAGATGCGGGTTTAATATTGCTTGAAGTCCGCCTTTTAGTCGTTTGGACTGTTTTTCATCATTTTTCCTTTTTTTATCACTTAAGTCATCGTTTAAGTGATCGGTCCAAGCTATTGAGCCCCAGGTTTTCGGATCCCCTATATTGGTAATCTACGGTTTCGATTCTTTGTTTTAACAAGAGCTTGACTATATAAGAGGAAAGGAGATTGTGTGGCAAGATATTGGTGAATGTTGAAGACCTTACGAAAGAACAGTTCTGAAACACTTGCAATCGGTATGGAAGTGATGGTTGAGATCTCATCAACGCAATCTGGGTATGCTTGAAGCCTGAAAATCATCTATTCACAGGAGTGATACGGTGCGCAGAGCAGAAGACTGTGCAGGCGCATATACCCGCATATCAAAAAGAAGCACAGGCGCAGATGTTCACAGATGTTTTGGAAAAGTCGCGGTCCCTGGTCGAGATTTGTTTTATCTGCCTTTGACTAATCTGCAGAGTTCTGGGTGCGCAATATTATGTTTATCCACTGTATTGAGTTCTGATATCGGCATGATTAGCCTCTGTATTGATGGTTGATTAGATCGGGTAGATAACTATCATAATATACTTATACGTATATTGATCTGGTGCTTGGGTGATTCTGAAGATTTGTTGTATAAGGAAATTAGTTGATTCTCATTTGATCTTCTTGGATCCAGTTTGAAAATTAATGAAACGTGGTCCTTAAAAGAAGTAGGGGGTTGTAGCTCCCTTCGAGGAGAGACTAGAGAATGAGAGAGAGAGTTGTAGCTCTCTGCAGGTTGTAGCCTGCGTACTGGTAAAGGACTGCACTAGTACAAATTCATTTTAAAAGAAGTTCTATTTGAAAGAAGATAGAGACATATTGTAGCAAGTGGTTTTCACCCACATTGGGTTTCCACCTTATATCTGGTGTTCCTTTGTGTGACTATCTGTTTTTCACTGTTCTTGTTCATTATTATATGGTACTGGCATACAAGTTAATTATCAATATCGGAAGAATAATTTAAAGAATAAATCTGGATGGTTTATTGAAAAGAACTTAATAATACTGATTCAACCCCCCCTCCAGTATTATTTCCAACAAGATCTTCTAGAGCATTAAATGTACATGGAGGTCTTGTAATTGTCTTGACATCTCTGCAAAGAAGAAGAAAAGAAGCACCAAACCACATTCACATTCTCAATTTCAGCATCAGCTACAACATCAGTCACAAAATCTACAACCCATCAGTCGGAAAACCAGTGAGTTATTTTTTATTTATCTCTCTTTAACATTTCTATTCAGTATAATTATGAAATATAGTAAAGAAGAATGCAGTAGAGGGTGAGGTACACCTGCATTGTTTAGACGATTTTGGGGCTGCAGATTTTGTATTGTAAATATTGTAATAACACAATGCTCTGGTCTTCCGGGTGTTTGGCACTGATGCTAAATCCCGTCCCTTATGCCCTTCCCAACAACCCTGTAACTTATGCCCATCCCTTACACACGAGCCCTTAGAAGAAATGATATGCCGAATTCTACCACCCGAATGAAGCAGAAATGAGCACAACTTTCTGTAACTGAGAGCAAATTACTTTAGGGATCTCAAATTTTTTAGCAAACAACTGATGGCTAGTGGAGGATGAAAGCTTTAATCAAGGACCAGGGTGGAGAACCAATAGAGACCCTTATTTCTCCTCTCATATATTGTTCCAACAATTGTTCAAACGACCTCTACCTCTTTCCTCTCATATATCATTCTAGGAATTGTTTGAATGACCTATGTCGATGCTCTTCCAAATCTATTTCATATTTTTCACATAAACAATCAATAGGTATTACCGTGTCAAATAGTGATATATATGCATGTTGGTGCTCATAAATGATAGATACGTGGTCATAACATGGGCCAACTCTTACATTTTAACTCATGTTTAATTAAATTAATATATTTCCTTCAATTACTTGTTAATTCTAACAATTACCTGGCCATGCACTTTGCCAGATATTAGATTTCAAATGCATTACAGGGTCTCATCACCACATGAGTAAGTTTATACATTCATCTCTAACATCTTTGGATAGCTTGGCCATGGGACAATAGAAACCTATGAATTGTAATAAATGTTGTGGTAACAAAGTTTGTTGTAGTTTATACATTGGGCTCTGGCACCTCTGGATAGCTTGGCCAATGCCAATGCAAAAGTTTGCTTGTTTCTTTAGGATTATTACAAAAAGTTGGAAGTTGATTATGATGCTACTTCTCTATTGTGCATTTATTTCTAGGTTCACTGCTACCTCTTTGTTTTGCATTTATTGCTTTGTTTTTAATCTGATGTATTGCTTTGTTTTTAATCTCATGTGATATGTTTGTTCAAAGAAAATGAAGGCTCCTATTGAAACTTGAAAATCCTTAATTGTTTTAACTCTCTACATTGCTTCAACGAAGAAGAATTATAATGTTTACAACATTCCTTCTACACTTTGCTTATTTAATTGATCTCTCTTTCTGCATAATTAAAATAGATTTGGATAATATTCTAGAAAAATAGGTCTCACTTTGAGTGTTTAGTGTGATGACCTAGTTCGTTCATTGAACCCAACCCCTCTTCTGCACATCCTGGTAAACAAAATCAAGGAAGAGAAGAAGCATGTGGGTAACAATATGCTTGGTGAAGGCAAAATAATGCCCAGAGATCGCGTGGTGATTTGGAATCTCACTTCTCAAATGAAGGATGCCTTCATTGGTACTAGTACCATGCCAGTAATTCTCTCCTCCTAGGTTGTGTCTGTCAATATATATAGATGTATTGAAGTTTTCTATAGATTAACAAGCCTACATAAATTTTCAAAATGCAATCTCTTTTTTTCAGGTCATTAGATCAATAGATGTCTTAAATTACGATAGCTAATTTTGGACACTTCCATCCACTGTAAGTGATATGATAATTGTTCAAGGAAACCACATTATGATGATGTGTCAACATTTATTATAAATATTAGATACAAGTAATGGATGGTAACATAATTCATGGGGATTGATGCGCGCGTGAGAGGTCCGGTTAGACTTTTGTTCCTGAGCATCTGGATTGGGATTACCTTTTGTATTTCCATTCTGGAGTGGAGAGGGGGGTGTGTCGTCGAGGTTGAGGAGAGGGGCTCCCGATTTTCTGATTCTAGTTATGGTATTTCAATTCATGTTCTCCTTCTCAGTGGTCAGAGCTATTAAACAGAACCCATAGCAAGATATCGGGTTGGGATATTAACACTCTTAAATAGATCACTTAGTCTTTAAAGAAATAGTGTGCCCTCGTCTTCCTGGCTTCAACAATAAAGGCTATGTTTTGGTTGCTTACCTGTTGAATGGTAACTTGGATCTATGTTGATCTTAATATATATCTGATTTTCCCCTTTGGTTTTCTATAGCATACCACTGTTGTTGGTGTAATTAGTGTTGGGCATTTATGTTTTTCATGAACTTTGTTCCATTTATTCTATATCTCCTTCAATAAATTAAACTTGTAAATATACCAAAAGTCATGCAGAAGATTCATTATCATAATTTTATTATATTTGTATGTTTGTAGAAAAATTTGTGGTCACATTTTCTTGCTAGTGTGTTGACAACTTTAGTCTCAATGTTGTTTTCAGCTTGTAGAATATTACAAAGGTACGAGTTAAACTTACAATCTACATCTTCCATCAATGCCATGCCTGTACATACTATTTTTTAAAAGTTTAGGGTGAAATCTGTTATCATTTCATGTATAGTCTATTATGAAGATTTCGAAGAGATTTAGCTGCTTATTTAATATCAAAACTTTTTCTTTTAAGTACAAGTTTGATCTCAGCAATCTAGAATTTGAAATTTCATTTTGAGTGTGATAGAATAAAAATGCCTTTGCAATCCCATCATGTTTTCCAATGTTTGTGATTATTGCTCAAAATTTCCACTAAATTTTCCACTTAAATTTTTCTGATTTGTGTTATGCATGGCTGGTTTTATCTTTTCCAAATGGCCCTTATCTCAAAAGTACATCATCCCTACATTGTGGAATACAAGGAGCCATGTGTAGATAAGGTCTATTATTGTTCTCCTTTTGCAATAAATGATATCTGAATCTACCATATTAGATATTAATCTCATTTTCCATCTGATTCCATTGTGCTTTCCAGAAGATATGATTGGTGCTTCTTAATTGGAAGTGGATTTGAATTAATGTAGTTTAGTCTAGGTTTGATGCTATAGGGTTAGTCTACCTTTAACAAGAATGAAATGGTATTTTGAAAGAACTCGTCCTATTGAACATGCATGCTTTTTATTTTTACTATTTTAATACCATAAACTATATATGAGAAAAAAAAAGAAATTTCTTTCAAAAAAACATGGTGTCTTTGAACTGAGCGATATGCCTTCTCATTTAGTGATAATGGATTTCTTAATTGTGAAAGATAAATTATTTGTATGGTTAAACATCTCTATGTTGTCAGTTCGAAATGAACATATCCTATGGCACCAATCCTCCTGAAATTTTTTATTGCAGAACCATGTTATGAAACCAGCACACAAAAAGATAGAAAATAAAGATCAATGCCTTAGAAATCAACCTCTTTGATGCAAGAGCATTCGAGCACCCTTCATTAAAATTAGAATCCAATGCTGCAAAAAGAGGAAGCATGGCATGAGGATGAGATTTACTCATGTTTTGTTGAGTTTGTTAAATTTTTATTAATGAAATTACTATTTTAAGAGATTGTAAGCCATTTCACTAAAGTAGATATGGTCAACCTATTATAAAAATAGGGAAGTGCATGATTTTAGCAAACTATTACGAGATCCTAAGAGAAACAAATGGATCTGAAATGATCCATTCGATTATTGTGTTATATATAAATTATAGCCTTCGGTATAGTGAAAAGGAGGCTAGACGCTATGTAACATCAAGCATTGAGACAACGACCTAGCTCATATAAGCGTATTGTATTTCGAATTTGAAATTAATATAAATCACGTGTTTTGTTATTATGAATTTTCTATTGCTGTGTATACGAGTGTATTAGTTCTTCAATTTCTGTGAAACTGTATGTTTTTAGATAGATCAACACTCATCTTATGTTGTGTACAAGCTTGAATCCATGTGGAATTGCATGCACTGTGTAGAGGAATATGGATGGTGGTCCATAAAAGTGATAATGTGTTGCTGCATAGTGAACTATTTCATTCATATCATGGGCATATAACCCACATGCCCACGTGTTTGAGAAAGGATGCAACTTTGCTGCATCAAAGTGGTATCAGAGCAGAAGAAGATTCTACGTGCAATTGGAAGAGGTGCAATTATGTTGAGGATTGGTAAGCTCATGGTATTTATATTTTTGTGCTGGTAGCAGCAGAGGAAGGTGAGAAGATTTGTAGTAGCCTAGAGTAAGGAGTGCTCATATGGTTCCAATGGAGAGAACCAGAGAGATGCCAAAACACTGAGCTCAGAAAAGAGAAGCTTAGTTAGGTATCATGTATCGAGGATGACTTGCTACTGCAGAGGTTTTATTGCAGCTCACGAATGTTGTTGTGATGACCAGAAGCATATGATTAGGAGGTCATAAATTTTTGTACCTCGGGAGTCTGATGAAGGAGCATCCGAGCACCCTTCATTAAAATCGAAATCCAATGCCGCGAAAAGAGGAAGCATGGCATGAGGATGAGATTTTCTCACGTTTTGTTGAGTTTGTTAAAATTTTATTAATGAAATTACTATTTTAAGAGATTGCAAGCCATTTCGCTAAAGTAGATATGGTCAACCTATTATAAAAATAGGGAAGTGCATGAGTTTAGCAAACTATTACGAGATCCTAAGAGAAACGAATGGATCTGAAATGATCCATTCGATGTATTGTGTTATATATAAATAATAGCCTTAGGTATAGTGAAAAGGAGGCCAGACGCTATGTAACATCAAGCGTTGAGAGAGCAACCTGGCTCATATAAGAGTATTATAATTCGAATTTAAAAGTAATATAAATCACATGTTTTGTTACTATAAATTTTATGTTGTTGTGTATACGAGTGTATTAGTTCTTCAATTTCCATGAAACTGTATGTTTTTAGATATATCAACACTCATCTTATGTTGTGTACAAGCTTGAACCTGTGTGGAATTGCATGCACTGCGTAGAGGAGTATGGATGGTGGTCCATAAAAGCGATAATATGTTGCTGCATGGTGAACTATTTTGTTCATATCGTGGGCCCATAACCCACAGGCCCACGTGTTTGAGAAAGGATGCAGCTTTGTTGCATCACTCTTCGAGGGGGAAACTTCCTTTACATTACAAGAATGAACAACTCTTGGATGATACAAATGACAAGGCCTCCTTTCTATATATAGGAGTGAGGGGTCATAATGTAATTAGAGCCGACATAACAATGATAATGTAAGGGCACAACAATAACAATAGTGGGCTTCCATGGGGCACAATAATAACAATATGGGGACTACATGGGCACAACAATCTAATAAGGGGGTTTCACTACTAACAATAAGGGGTTACACTAGTAGTATAGGGACCTAACATGCCCCTCTCCTTCAAAAAGTGTTGTCCTTAATGCTTGAGTAGTTCTAGATGCTTTTGTATAAAATTATTGTCCTCCCATGTGGAATCTTCCATGGGTAAGTTCTTCCACTTGATGAGATACTCTGAAATTGATCGATTTCGTAGCTATCAGGTTCTTATTTCTGTGATTGCTTCAGGTTCCAAAATGATTTTTCCTTCCTCTTCAAGTTCCGACAAAATTGTTTGAGCTAGGAGCTTCTCACTTATAAACTTCTTTAAGCATGAAACATGGAAAACTTGGGGCACTTGGGAAGACACAGGAAGCTCCAATTTGTATGCCATAGTACCAATCTTTTGTAGTGCCTTGTAAGGACCATAGTACTTTGGTGATAATTTATTATCCTTCTTAGCTTGCCTGAGGGAAATTTGTTTGTATGGTTGTATTCATAAAATTACCGTCATCTATATCAAAACTTGTTTCACTGCGATGTTGATTTGCCTGTTGTTTCATTCGATTATGTGCCAAAGTGAGGTTATCCTTTAAGAGTTGTAGAACTTGTTGTTGTTGAGGGTCTACCTTAACACCTTCATGAGATACAATATGACCCAGGTATTCCATCTCTTGTACTCTAAAGAAAAAATTGGATGTTTTTGCATATAATTGTTTCTCGTTCAATAGTCTGAGCACTGTATCTACATGTTGAACATGATCCTTCCAACAATTGTTGTAGATTAGTTTATCATAAAAAAATACTATCACATTTTTTCTAAGGAAGGGTTTGAAAATGGAATTCATCAAACTTTCAAATGTAGGAGGTGCATTGGTAAGGCCAAAAAGCATGACCAAAAATTCATAATGACCCTCATGAGTTCTAAATCTTGTTTTCGCAATGTCTTCAATCTTCATTCTGATTTGATGATATCCTACATGAAGATCCAACTTGCTGAAGTAAATTTGTCCATGAAATTCATCCAATAATTCCTCAATGAGAGGGATGGGAAATTTATCTTTAATAGTGAGCTTGTTGAGCTCTCTATAATCCAGACACATGCGCCATGATCCATCCTTCTTGTGCACCAATACTACTGGAGCAGAGAAATAACTTTGACTAGGTTAAATTATACTAGCCTCTTGCATTTCTGCAACCATACATTCAATTTCATTCTTCTGTGCAAACGGGTATATGTAAGGCCCAATGTTTGGAGGAACACTTCCTAGAAAATGAATAGCATGATCATGATCACAAATAGGTGGGAGGCCTTTCGGAGTCTCAAATACCCTGGAATGATTGTCCAAGACTTTTTGGAGATCTTGAGAAATGGATGATTTCAATGTGGGAACCTCTAGCAAACATAATTGTGCAATTTTGCCATGTTGTTCTTCCTTTAGAAGCTTTGTCATGCTGTTAGAGCTAATTATCTTTCATGGTTTCCCCAAATGTTGTAGCCATTGGACTTCTTGTACAACATCAACACCACCCATTAGAATGGAAAGAATTAGACTATTCAAAACATATTCTCCCATGGATAGCTTGACATTATGGCACTTTCCAAAGCAATTTATGGTTCCTCCACTTGCGACCATCACTTAACACTTTGGTGATGGATATAGGAAGAAATTCAATTCCTTGGCTATCTTACAATGAATAAAATTATGGGTACTACCCGAATCAATCAACACTATTACCTTTTTCTTCTTGATATGTCCTTATATCTTTATAGTCTGAGGAGTGGTAATTCTAGCCAATGCATTACAAGATATGGTTGGATTCATTTCTTCTTTCTCTGGGGTTGGTTCCTTGTGAGTATCCTTTTCATTTGATGTTTCTTGATCCTTTTCTTCCTAATATTTCACTGCTTCAACCTTCTTCTTTTTGATATGTCCTTCTATCTTGATAGTTTGAGGAGTGGTAATTCCTGCCAATGCAGTATAAGATATGGTCAGATATGTTTGTTCTTTCTCTAAGGTTGGTTCTCAGTGTATATCCTCTAATTTTGATGTTTCTTGATCCTTTTCTTCCTCCTCTTAACAATCTATGTAAAATAATTTTTTTCTCAACATGCATATGACCTTTAATATATTTTCTATCACAATTGTAAGAAAGCACTTTTTCTCTTTTTTCTTCCAATTGTTGTGGTGTCAACCTTGTAGGTTGTGGAAGGCTAGGATAAAAAACACTTCCTGTTGGTTGTGTTATATTCTTTCCACAACTAGCCCACGTAGTTAACCGGGGGGTTAGAAGGGGGGCAGAGCCCCCCCTTCATTGTGTTGATTGTGTAGCAAGGGTAGTCACAGGGGGTTTGAGGGGTGCAAGTAACCCCACTTTACGGGGTTCGAGGCAGTGCCCCAGAAAATTTTGGTTTTGGACCCTATGTTAGGTTGAGCAGACCTACCTATGGTTTTGTGCATGATTTTTTCACATGGTTTTAGATGTGATGGTTTTTTGGTCCATGGTTTTCGAAGCAATGGTTTTCGGTCCATGGTATTGGATGCTTTGGCATGTATAAATATGTATTGTAATAATGAAAAATCAAGCTGGTTGTCCCGATTTTGGGATCCAAGGGAAAATCTTTGTGTATATGTGTTTAATGTGTTATGCTCTCGCATTATTTATTTTTTGTGTTTTAGAATTCGTTTGCAAGTAATTTTTGTACAGGTTTAAAACCTACACTTCCATCTTTATAGTCGTGAGGGGTAGGCTTCCTTGTTGCCATAATTTTGCTTTCCACTTTTCTTGCCAACCTATATGCCTTCTCCAATGAATCAGTTCCCAAAGGCGAACCTCATGTTCGATGTTATCTTTTAAAGTCCCTATGAAGACATCAATCCTCTCCTTCTCTGGAATATCATTTACCCCTATATTCAATTTTTGAAAGCCCTAAATGTGCTCTGACATTGAACCCTTTTGTTTGAGATTTATCAATTGGCTAAAGAAGGTGTTGCTCTTTGTATCCTCATAATGTGCCATCATTTCCTTCGTGAAATTGACCACATGATAAGTGGTTTACGAGAAAAAAGCCCTTTATACCATAAAAATTGATTTGACTCTAAATATTAAGATGCAATATGTACATTTTATAATAGTTGCACCTCATGTAGATCAAAATATTGCTCCATTTGTAGTATCCAATTTACCAGATCTTTTCCATCAAACTTCTTCATATTGCTTTTTCTTGATTTTAGGAGCTCAATCTCGAAATGGCTATGACTCTTTTGGATCTTTAAGTTCTGAAATATCGACCTGTGATATCCCTTTGAGTCCTCTTTCTAATCCCACAATTATGATCACAACTAGATTCCCGAAGAAAGCATTATGCCCAATCTCCCGCGATGACCTAATTATAGACTAGTTCAGTCGAGCGAACTTGTATGACGTGCCACGTGTCACTGTTTTGATCTTAGGTTCTGAAACTAATACCCAACAAACTATACTCCATGTTCTTTCTTGAATTAGATACTCTGAAAGAGAGTTATGATGATTTTCCCAAGGTCACCTATTTGGGATGTAATTCAGGGGCCTGCAGAAACTATAAATGTCCTGGACCATATATCTAAAAATATAGCAAATGAAAATCTGAAATTCGGGCCTACACTTCATCAAAATTTTGGATCAAATGGGTTTTAATGTCAGAATCTAAAACTTCGTAGAAAAGAAATTATAGCGAAAATTCCATGATGACCTGTTTGAGATGGAATTATGAAGCTTGAAAAAACCCTAACTTCCTCAGCTCATATCTCCGAAAATATAGCGAGACAAGATCTAAAATTCGTACTCGAGGTTCAGAAAAACTTCTTATCAAATGGGTCTTTTTTTTTATCTTCTGAAAAGGCGTAGATAAAATGTTATAATGAAAATACCACGAAGGCCTTTTTGGAGAAGCGAACCCTAGAATCCAAAGCTCTGATACCAAATGTTATGAAACTAGCTCAAAAAAAGATAGAAAAGAAAGATCAACACCTTAGAAATCAACCTCTTCAAGGGGAAAACCTCCTTTACATTACACAAATGAACAATTCTTGGATGATACAAATGAAAAGACCTCCTTTCTATATATAGGAGTCTAAGGGGTCATAATGTAATCAGAGCCGACATAACCATAATAATGTAAGGGCACAACAATAACAATAGTGGGCTTCTATGGGGCACAATAATAACAATATGGTGACTACATGGGCCCAAAAATATAATAAGGGGGTTTCACTAATAATAATAAGGTGTTACACTAGTAGTACAGGGATCTAACAAGCCATGTGCCTTATCTTTATTTGTGTGGAAATCTAGTACATTTTTCGACCGTAATGCGAAGTTTATTAAGTGTCTTGAATGTTTTCTTGGCAAGGATGCTATGTGTGCATTGTTTTAGGTTACTATGAATGAGGGGACATGTAAGTTTTTCTTGTCAGTAAAATGAGGTTGCTTCTTCTATTCATTACATTATCTTTTGTTTAAATGTCTTACTAAATTGCCATGATTAATGTAGGGTTGAAGAAATAAAAAGGACTAATGGAGTGTATTTTCCTAAAGATATCAATGTCGGATTTTTTTTCCTAACTTGTTAGAGAAGCTTTGCAAATGCTTAAGTTATTTAACTCATTTTAAAATATTATACTCAAAATGCATGCAATTTATATTTCTAATGTCTATGACAACTTAAAAGTTTACAGGATACATTTTTCAGAAACTTTGCAAATGGTTTGAACAAATTTTGATGGTCATGGACTACTTGCATTTGAACCATATCCTTAATCGAGATATGAAGGTCAATTTTTTGCACAACTTTTCATCTAAGTGTTTGCTACTGTTTCCTAAAAAGGCAGAATCCCATTGACTACAACTCAAACTGCTTCTCCAATGGCAGAAGCTTCTTCTTTATTGTGGTCTCTAAAACAAAGACACCCAAAAGAATCCATGGCCTCATCCAATCTCCAAAGTTGATTGAGTTTCAAAACCCCCTTCAGAGTCTGGTCAAGTATTCGTAGATGTTGTGACTAAGATTGGAGATCCAGATAGTAAGCAGATTGGCCTTATTTACTTTATTCTACAATCGTTGAATACTAAAAATTATTATCATTTGAATTCACTCAACATCTATGTCATACAGGAGGAGTTGAATTTATAATATTTTTGTTTTGTATACTATCTTTGTTCTTATTGCAGATGTGACACCCCACATATAATTTCTAATATTTTTGTTTTGTTTAGAGAGCTTAAGCTAAATATATGCTTATATGTTTTCCTTATGTGAACATATGCCTTGCATTCAAGGTAGGGACTTGCTGCCATGCAACCCTCCTTGTTATATATTGGTTTTAAATTCTTCAGTTTAAAAAAAAAAAAATATTCATGTTTATATTTTAAGATAGATTCAAAAGTAGAACTATTTTAATTGGAAAAGTAGTTGTGTGTATTGTATTTTTTGATGGTAATTTTAGTATAGTTTTTAACAAATATGTTTCTTTTCTCTTTGATTTTTTTTTTTCTCTAGGAGGTTGGTTGATATTTTTGGGTATATCAATTAGGTATTCCTATGGATGGTGGAGTGACACGAAACTAGAAACCATATTTAGAATAAATTTGTGAGAATATCATTTTAAGCTCAGGTATTTGAGACTGAAAAGAATTGGGCAAGTATTCATTTTCTTTAGTGGAAAATTCAAAATCGATGAAAAGTATTAAATTGTGGGTGAAACTTTATTGTTTTACATTACATCTCTCTTGGCTATGTATTTGAACAAGAAATTCAAAAGCAATGTAAAGTCTCTTGCATTGTTAGTCATTTATGAAACTTTTTCATTTTACAATGCATTCCTTTTGGCTAAGTATTTCAATAGAGAACTCAAAAGAGACATAGAGAATCTTTCATTATAGGTCATTTATGAGTATCTTTTGTTTAAATTTCCACACCTTTTGACTAAAATTTATGTAGTGTAGATTTTATTGCATCGTGGGTCACTTAGAATTTTTTTTGTTTTACATTGTATAATTTTGCTTATGCATTTTAACAAAATAAATTCGAAGGAGATGTAAAGTATATTTATTTTTGGGCCATTTATGACACTTTTAGGTTTTACATTGCATCTTATTTTTCTATGTATTTCAATAGATACTTCCAAATAGGTGTAGGGAACAAGAACTAGTGGAAAAGGTTTCTCATATGCATATAAATCTTTCAAGACAAGGCATGCACAGAGTAGTTACTACAAATCTAAATGCACCTTCTATACATGGAACAAGAAAACTATCATAGAGGTAGGTTTGATGGGGTCACAATGTAACTTTTCTACATGAAACATGACATTTTACCTAACATACAGTCAAATAAGTTCATGGTTATATGTTGTTGTTAATACTTCATTCCAATATGCTACCATTAACCAATATGTTGATATTATTGGATGTCATGCCCATTGATCCATATTCAATCACTAAATATATCATTTGTTAATACGCGTCATTTATGCCCAGCTACTTTCTTACAATGAGCAATATCTTGGTGGTCACAATACACTCTACATTGTTTCCAACTAGGCCATAACATGTAATAATGTTAAACATAATGGGGAGACATAGTGAGGAAAGCAACCATTGTCACTATCTCACCTCCTTCATATGCTAAAGCATTGTGATCAGCATTCTCTTCCATCCAATAAACAAGAGTATCATAATGACAAGTTATGGGTCGTGGTTAATTACCAAGAGGGACATTGTTTACTCTCACTTAGAGAAAGGGAGACTTGATAAACTCTCTTCCTTTCAATTTAATGCAAACAAGTAGGTTGGAGGAGACTATTGATAGTCCTATTTGGTATTATTTAGTCTCTAGATATCTTTCATTTGGTAAGCCAAGTTAGATGGATCATAAGACAAATCCTAGGGTTGTGTATGGATACCTTGGAGCTAAATCTGGAGGCATGGTTTTTCTTGAAAATTCCATTTCTATAAGCAATGTTACAGTGCCTTGATGCCCTTGTCATTTTAGTTATGTTCCCATTACTAATAATATACTTAGTTATGTAGTTATTTTTCTAGTTTTTGTTCAAGTTTGGGTCTCAGTTTCTTATGAGCTTACCAAAGACAAAAAAATGATGTTTTGACATAAGGTAGTCATACTTTACCTATAGATAGGATATAACATTATATATAATCTTAGACCTACTCTATTACTTAGTTTCTCATTACCTACATATATTGTTTAGAAAAAGGAAACTACATATGATAATAATTTAATATTTTCTACAAAGATGGCTTATTCATTAGAGGCCCATTCATTGAAATTGTTGGATAGAAGGTTAATTTTGAGAGCACAATTTGATTAAGAAAGGAAGAATTTGGTTTGTAGTATTGTCAATGTTGGTATGGAAAAATACATAATTTATTTATCTTGCATGATTACAAAAAAGAAGATATTATTTGAAATTTATTTCACAAAGTGAAAAGAATCATTTTTAAAGAGTTTACAACATCTTTAGCTTTATTCCAATTGAATTTTTGGGTGGATCTTAATTTTTCCTATTGACATCTTCTAATATTCATTTTGTCTGAACTAATATTTTTGTAAGATATTCAATTTTAGGTCGATTGACATTTTGATTCAAACATTAAGTTCATAAATAGCCTAATCGCTATGTTTATTTTTTGCCTGATCACCATGTTAAAAGGTATCTCGATCAATATTTTAAAAAAACCTCAATCATCTCATCGAGACTAATTAATTCTCTTTTTCAGAGTTTTTTGACCCAATTATAGGCCTTCAAATACCCTAAGTTGTTTTTATAACACTTTATTTAAAATAATCTACATTTCTTGTCTAATACATACTTTTAGATCTATTACAAAATATTTTGTTTTTGGTGATACTAAATTTCAATATGCCATCAAGAATGGACTAAACAAAATATAAAGAAATTGGATTCTAACATCAAGGTCATTAAGAAGCCATGGTGTATACCTTACATAATGCCTAATTTTACATTGATCCAAACAAGGTTATCCCTTGCTCTCTCTTTGATCAAAAGACTAGGTGGACCTTATTCAAAATTTCCACCCAATCCTAATATAGTAGTTCACTACGGGAAGACCCTCACCAGTAGTAAGGTTAGCCTAGGTTGTAGCGTGATAAGTAGTTTCTTAAGCACAGTAGCGTGATAAATGGAAGAGGTCATAAGATGTGAAATATTTTGACCAATTAATTAGACGATGTCATGTGTATAATATGAGAAACTTGACAAAATCGCCTAATTGTTCAAAGGTGTAGAGACAAGCTATTTTACAACTATCTCCCTTGTTTTTCATAAATACAAAGAAATAACAAGGACTCCAGAGTTAAGATCACTTTTTCTTACATTTGAATTCATATTCATTCCATTAACACAAAATTACGTGATCAAAGAGTCGAGGTGTCATGTAAAACTCAACAAGCTAGAAATTTCTATTTCTTACTTACGTAAAATTCAATAAACTAGAAATTTATATTTTTTTTATCTCCATTTAATTCTAATAATATGTTCTTACAATGCTAGCATCTCTTTCTTAGTCTCAGGCTTTGGTCCAATGACTTCGTTTGGAAGTTTTGTCCCCAGAGGGGGACAGTGATTTATTTTTGGGCAAGACTATATATGCCTAAGATTTATTTTAGGTATGATTTATTCCATTGAAAAAAAAAATATATTCTTTTAATATTTACTGGAATCACCAACTCTCAAACAAAGTTTAATGCTTGAAATTAAATATATATGTAAACCTACGACACCGCTTAATGTAAAACTCAATAAAGTCAAATTTTGTATTTCTTACTGCTACTTTGAATTTTCATAATTTTTTTTTGTTAGTGGTAAGGTTAGCACTTCTTAATTATTAAAGGTAACTCGAGTAAAACTCAATAAAATAAAAAAATTCTATTTCTTACTACTACTTTAATGTAAAACTCAATAAAGTCACATTTTGTATTTCTTACTGCTACTTTGAATTTTAATAAAAAAAAAAATTGTTAGTGGTAAGGTTAGCACTTCTTAATTATTAAAGGTAACTCGAGTAAAACTCAATAAACTAAAAAAATTATATTTCTTACTGCTACTTTAAATTCTAAGAATTATTTTCGTAGTTGCAAGGTTAGCACTTCTTAATTATTAAAGGTAACTCGAGTAAAACTCAATAAACTAAAAAAATTCTTTTCTTACTGCTACTTTAAATTCTAATAATTATTTTCGTAGTTGCAAGGTTAGCACTTCTTAATTATTAACTCCAATGGCACCTTGTTCTGGATGTCGTTTCATAACACCAGGTGTCCCTTCTTATTAATGAAGAGGCGGGTAACTGCTGTAATTCGTGGGAGGAATAACCGGTGTGATCAATGCTTTAAATCCTTTGTGTAGTTGATGACTTCGCAAAGGTACAAGGTTTTTCTAAGAATAGGAGATATCTGCTCCTCATCCTCCCTTATTCGTCTAGTTCTGGTTTTATTTTATTGGCATGGTCATCTCAAGGGGTTTGGAAGCATAATGTGCCAGCGTCTTTATCTCAGGTTTCATCTATTTACTTTGATTCCTCTATCCATTTATTTTAAGGGTTTTGTTTCGTCTAGACTAGTTAAGAATGTTGCTTTTGGATAACTTGTTATTATATATCAATTGTCTCATCTCTTAACGGTTGATTGTCTCTAGTCCCGTCGAATTTTGTCCTTGCAAGTTGTTCTCATTTCTCATAAAACTTTTAATATTGTGTATATTTTCATAAAACTTTTAATATTGTGTATAGTTTCTTGTATCGTTGGTTTTCGGTCTTGTCCTTTTTAGATAATTGCTCTCTGGTTTGGGAGTTTCTTGACCATGTTATAGTCACTGCACATGGTAACATCACTATTATCCTTGTTCCCTATGGCTCAAAACTTTTTGACTAGGGGCGTGCTCATGTCATGCCCTTAAGGTGTAGGGAGTTGCACAATTTATTAGAATTTGGTCTTGTGAATTGGCGTTTTGGGCATGATTAGGTAGTTTTCAGGTCTGGTAGTAAATATGTTGTCACCCATCCCTTTCATAGATCTGAAGGTAGAGGTTCTTGTCAATTCTATGTATAGTGTTATTTGATTGTAGTTTCTTTGATCCTAGAAGGAGTATGGATAGAATAAGAGGAGGAAGAGGAAATATTGGCACCCAAAGGTGTCAACCTTATGCCTTTGATTTTGTAATCATTTTCCTTGATTTTGTTCCTTTAGAGGTTAGAAGGGACATCTTATTGCTGGAAATCAAGGATGTAGTGGATAAGCCTTACTACTTAGATTTGGAATTGGGTGATGTTGATGTGAAATGGGTTCTAGAGCCTCACATATTCTGGAAGAAAAGCCTTAACTTTTTTAATTCGCTAGCATTACACTACTAAATGGCCACTCTATTCTACCTGATATTTAAGTACAAGAAAGTGGAGACCTACAATACTTCCTCCTGTTTAGAAGACATAAAACAAACTATTTGTAACCTCATGTTTCATATGGATAATGTGGATTCTTTCTTGTCTTGCATAGAATGCTTCCTGGTGAGCAATTCTAGTTTCAGTGACCTCAAAGACCCTCTAATCTATCATGGTGAAACCCCTTCAAATCATGGTTAAAACTCACTATTATTTCTTCTAATCATGATTGATGTTCATGTGTATCATGGTTTTTTTTACTACATTGTTTTTAATATTCGTAATCTACAACCATGATCTTTTTATCTTGGTTTATTTATGTCTTTGGGCCTATGAAGAACTTGGATGATATTGTGCATATGAATTATTGGGAATGTGTATGTTTCTGTATTCAAACTTTTGTGATCTATAATGAATTAAACAAAGTCTTTTGGTAGAAATCACATGAGAGAATTTTTTGGCCGACGCGTTTCGGACCAACAAGTGTGGTTCAACATCAAGACTAGATGAAGAGGCATACCATGGCAAAGGCTTAAATAGACAGCAATGTAGAGACATAATTTCAAGTAACGGATATATTTGAACAATAATGTTTAAATTATAATATTAATTTATTAATATATTAAAAACAAATATTATTAAGTAACGACTATGAATAGGATGATAAAATACATAAAAAACACGAAGGATCAAGAAAATAAACTCTAATGAAGAATAAATCAACAACAAATACTATAAAAAGATGACAATACCTACATAGATAAAAAATTAAAAAATAAATAAAAAACTAGGAGGACAAGACAGGGACCCAATTTCTACTAATAATCCAACCATCATCTCTATTCAAATTATTGGGCCCTTTTTCAATTTCTAGGGCCTCCCTCAATTTACGATGATGAAAATGATTAACCTTAGCAATGACTTGGGCCTCCTCAATGCAAATGTGATGCTTAGATTTATCTGCATGCTCCGCCAAAGCAGAGGAGCAGGTCCTGCCATGCTTGATTTTAGCAGCATGCTCACGAATCCTTTGATTAATCAGCTGACCAGTCTCATCTTCCTTTTATCCGAGGGACCATTGACAAGATTGCAAGGATCCTAAGGAAGCATAAGGTGGCTTCAACCTTTCGACCTTTAAATACCATACATAGTTCCCTTAGATCTGTAAAAGACCCAGTGGACCCCAAGAATATGAAGGGTGTTTACGTTATCCCATGCTCTTGTGGGACTCCCTACATTGGTGAGATTGGTCACTCGATTAATCAAAGGATTCGTGAGCATGTTGCTGACATCAAGCATGGCAGGACCTACTCCTCTGCTTTGGCGGAGCATGCAGATAAATCTAAGCATCACATTTGCATTGAGGAGGCCCAAGTCGTTGCTAAGGTTAGTCATTTTCATCATCATAAATTGAGGGAGGCCTTAGAAATTGAAAAAATACCCAATAATTTGAATAGAGATGATGGTTGTATTATTAGTAGAAGTTGGGTCCCTGTCTTGTCCTCCAGTTTTTTTTTTTTTTTTTTTAATCTATGTAAGTATTGGCATCCTTTTTACAGTATTTTTTGTTGATTTATTCTTCATTAGAGTTTATTTTCTTGATCCTTCATGTTTTTTATGTATTTTATCATCCTATTCGTTCTTAACTCCTTTTAGTATTTTTGTTATTTGTTTAATGGGCCCAAGCCCCATATTTTATTGTTGACCCTATTTTATTTATTGATTATTTTTCTTTGGATATATATATGTTTTTCTGTTATTTATTTATTTCTATATATATATATATATATATATATATATATATATATATATATATATATTTATTTTGACTTGTGTATATTTTTGTTGTATTTTATTTATTTTTCCATTAATTATTTTTAATTTATTTTATTTTATTTCCATTAGTTATTTTATTTATCAAATGATCTTGTCTCGATTAGGGTCTTGACTTGATTTTATAATTTTTGACTTCTCTCCTTTGAAGTTTGACTTTGATTATTTGTTTATTTATTTTAAAAACTAGCTGTTTAATATAACGGTTACTTATTAATATTTATTTTTTCAAAAACTAGTAATATTTGGTTTTAATAAATTAACTTAAGTATTATTTTTCAAAAACTAGCCGTTACATATTAATATTTTAATAAATTAATAAACTAATATCATTATTTAAATATTATTTTTCAAGAACTAGTAATATTTGGTTTTTAATAAATTAATTTAAATATTATTTTTCAGAAACTAGCTGTTACCTATTAATATTTTTAATAAATTAATAATACCATTATTTAAATATTTTTTCAAAAACTAGCCGTTTAATATAGCCACTACTTAATAATATTTGTTTTTAATATATTAATTCCATGGTCTGCCTCTTCATCTAGTCCTGATGATGAACCACACTTGTTGGTTCGAAACGCGTTGGCCAAAAAATTCTCTCATGTGATTTCTACCGAAAGACTTTGTTTAATGTGCATCTTGTGCTTTGACTTTGTTACAATGGACGATGATTCCTATGGCTCGTTGGGCACAATTGTGAGTCTTAGCTCTTAGTAAAGGCTTTGGATGACCCAGGGGATAAAAAAACATGCTCAAAAATCAAGCACTCAAATTCTCCTTAAACCAATGCCAAATGATAGATCTGATTGTTATGAATCCAACGATACTTGAATCATCTCAACCCAACACTATATGAGAAAGTTATCACGTTTTGAAGTTTTTTACAAACAACTAAAAAGTCAACTTATAGGGTTCACTGGGAAGACCGTATGATGATGTGGCACTGGTATTAGTAGATGAATGTGCAATACAATTGTCAAAGGACCAATCATGACAGGAAGAGTGGTGAAGTTTGATTGGTTGTGGTGTTTGAGGTTGGGCCAACCGCAGGCCACCACATGGCCCAATGAAAGGCTGACATGTGGCCCTATTGGAGGTCACCACGTGGCTTAGGCTCATTAGATAATTTTATTTTTATGGATCGATTGAATTTGGTGGAGTTTGACCCCATGACCTCCTACAACACAACTGAGCACCCTACCATCACACCATTGTGATTGTTGTTATATAATGGTGGCATGTTTTTATTTATTGTAATATGGTTTAGAGGTTTGGTGGTGGGTGGGGGGGGAGGAGGGGAAAGATGGCGGGCTCGCCCGACTCACCCAAACCATGGTCATATTACATAGCACGTAACTGAGAGTTGAGGTGGAAGGGGCAAGCAATTGGCCCAACGCCGGTCCCGTTTAACATTGATGTAATCATCAGTGGAACTAATCGGAGGAGTAGGGTGCCATCACCAACATATGCCACTTCACACAACTAGGTGTGGGGTTAGTGGTGCACATGGCCTCTGGCCATCACTCCCTGGTCACATGAACTTCACATGACCGACCTAGAGGCAGAAAATATGGGTGCAGGTGTCAATTTAACCATTTGATAATTTGCACGTTTTTCGGCGAGAGCGTGCCACCTGTGTTTTTCAATTTTTTGTTGTGCAAGGGTGTCAAACGTAGAATTCATTGCCAATTTTGATAAGTGGTCAATTTTGTAGAATAATTAGTAGGGAAATAAAGAAGGAGGCCTAACTTGGCCATTTTTCAACCTTCCTGGAGCCCAAGAAGAGCCTACACAGGGGTTTTTGGGTGTTTTGGACATAATGGCAGTGTTATTTTTATAGCTTTAGCATTGTATATTGATGCAATTTGACATATGATCATATAATTTAAAGGAACAACATTGAAAGTTGGACCCGGAGATGTAGCCCAAGAGGGGTGAACTTCATCATCAAATTATTGTTTTATGATGCTGCATGTTGTCTATTTTTCTTTGTTTAAATCTGCAAAACTTAAGTATGATTACTAAGTTAATGTTCTTTTGAAATTTTGATCTATTCTCCAAAAGACATAAACTATCTTGCAAGATTTTACAAGAAACTTTCATTTTTTAATTTTAGATTAATTTGGTATTAGAGCATGGTTGTTTTGAAGGTTTGATGTTTTTTCCAAGTCTTTTCTTGAATGATTACAAGGTCTAAATTAAGAAGAGGAGGAGGAGTGATTGAAGAACCAAACCCTAAAATTGGTTCAAGGAGGCCACAAACTCCAGAAACTCCACCAGTTACAGAACACGAAGTATAGGAGTTGATGTTTGAGGATGAGAGATATTTTAGAAAGGCTTTCAATGATATGTCTGAGATGGTGAAAGTGTTGTACAATGAGAGGAAATCAAGGTTGCAAGGAGAAAGTTCAAATCATCCAAAAGGTAATGGTGGTGATGGGAGCAAGCCTCCACCTCCACCTCCTCCTTCATGTCCATCCTCACCTCCTTATTCACCTCCTTCATCTCATAGACCTACTCCTCCTCCGTCTCCAAAAGGACGTTGTGCTAAGTCTCCTTTGATTAAGCTTGATGTCGAGTTCGAATTGCCTATGTACAATGGGGAAGTCAATGTTGAAAATTTGGATAATTAAGTTCGTCAAATTGAAGCCTATTGTAGGATTCAAAATATTGATGATGATGTTACAAAGATCCATCTTGCTTCTCTTCATTTGAGAAGTGTAACCCTTATATGGTGGGAGACCATAACTCATGAATATTTGAAGAAAATTGGTAAAATTATCTCTTCTTGGAATGATTTTATAACTGCATGAAGAAAAAAATTTGATCTATTAGCTCACATGAAAAAAGAAATTATGGATTGGCAAAATTTTAGACAAGCTAAAGGTCAAAGTGTCAAAAGTTACACACAAGAATTTAGAAGAAGAGATTTAATCTTGGGTGTTGATTTGTCTTCACAAGATACTCTCCTTAAATACATAGGTGGATTACATAGTTATGTGATACATACTATACTTATGTTTAATCCCACCAATCTAGATGAAGTATGTGTTCAGGAAACTTGTTTAGAATCAAGAGGCAGGAATGTTCCTAAATAGACAGCAAGAAACCTTTCAAATATGGAGACAAAGAAAAGGGGAAGTTTAAAGGCAAAGGAAAAAAGAATGCTACAGTCAAGAAAAAGGGAGAGAAGATTACCTGTAAATATTTTTCAAAGGAAGGCCATTATGAAGATCATTGTTGGAAACTGTATCTAGAAATGAGACCAAATAAGTTCAATAACAAGGTGAAACAAAAGGTTGTTGCTACAATCAACAAGATCTAGGATCTAATTCATGTGATGAAACCCAAATCAAAACCATGGGAATGAAAGGTATAACTTCTAATGCAAGTACTAGTTCTTCTAGTAATCCTATTTAATTTCGAAATGATAAACAAATAAATGATCTTTTTCATATCAGGGTAATTACAAAACATACAAAAGTTGATACATTGTTTGATAGTGGATCCCAAGTTAATCTTATCTTTGAAGAAATTTTCAAGAAACTTAATCTGGTGACTACACCTGATACTAAAAATTACTCTTTGGGTTAGGTATGTGATGGTGCGAAATTTCAAGTGACAAGAAAATGTAAACTCAAATTCACCATCACTGCAAATTTTATAGATGAGGTAGAGCTTGATGTTGTACCAATTGATATTTGCTTAATTGTTTTAGGGAGTCCATACTTGTACGACCAAAAATCCATATTCGTCATGAGAAAAAATATCATATTTTTAATGATGTAATTGAGCATATTGTTAGAGAACATCGCAAGAAGATGAACTTGTCTCTTGTTAGTGCTGGTTAGATGAAAAGGCTTGTGAATTGTAGTAATAAATTTGTGTTGTTGATGATTAAAGCTAAAGATACTACTAAATTTGAAGCTTTCACATGATGTGATACAAAACTCAAGCATGAATTGTTTGAACTTGTTAACAATTATGACAAGAAGTTTCGGCAACCTAAAGGGTTACCTCCTAAAAGAGGAATCCGACATGAGATTCACTTGCAACAGGATGCACCACTTCTAAATATTGGCATGTATATAATGTCAATTTTGGAGAATGTAAAGATTAAGAAGAAAATTCAAGCGCTGCTTGACAAAGGGTTCATCAGGCCTAACACATCGTCTGTTGTTGTCTTGGTTCCAAAGAAATATGGTACATGGTGCATGTGTATGGATTTCCAAGATTTGAACAAAATCACGATAAATAATCACCATCCTCTTCCTCACATTGATGATTTTCTAGATCAGCTATAGGAAGTTGTTTACTTTACTAAGTTACATTTGAGAAGTGGTTACCATAAGACAAGGATTGTTGAAGATGATATTTGGAAAACTCATTTCAAGAGAGAACAAGTTTTATTTGAATGGTTAATTATGTTGTTTGGGATTTTCAATACACTTGAAACATTTGTGAGAGTTATGAATGATGTGTTGAGACCATTCCTTGATGATTTTGTCATAGTCTACTTAGATGATATTTTTATTTCCAGTAAGATTCGTGAAGATCATGTCAAGCATGTGAAAGAAGTTTTAGATGTCTTGAAAAAAGAGAAGTTGTATTTGAAGCTGTCTAAGTGTGAATCTGGAAAAACATGTTTGGTTTATTTCGGTCATATTGTAGGAGGGGGTGAATTGAAGATTGATCCCTCAAAAGTTGAAGTCATTGTGAATTAGCCTAAACCCAACAACGTGACAAAATTTAGGATCTTTTTAGGAGCAACCCAATATTATTGAAATTTTATCACTATCTTCTCACTCATTGCAGCACCATTACTATTATGAAACCAGCTCACAAAAAGATAGAAAAGAGAGATCCACGCCTTAGAATTCAGCCTCTTCGAGGGGGCAACCTCCTTTACATTACATAAATGAACAATTCTTAGATGATACTAATGACAAAACCTCATTTCTATATATAGGAGTCTAAGGAGTCACAATATAATCTAGCCGACCTAACAATAATAATATAAAGCCACAAAAATAACAATAGAGGGATTCTATGGGGCACAGAAATAACAATATGGGGGTAATAGGGGCACAACAATATAAATAAGGGGTATAACTACAATAGTAATGGGGTAATCACTAGTATTATAGGGACCCAACATGCCCCTCTCCTTCAAAAAAGTGTTGTCCACAACGCTTGAGTAGTTCTGGATACTTCTGCATAAAATTCTCATCCTCCCATGTGGAATCTTCAGCGGATAAGTTCTTCCACTTGATAAGATACTCTGAAATTGATCGATTTCGTAGCTGTCGAGTTCTTGTTTCTGTGACTGCTTCCGGTTCCAATATAATTTTTCCTTCCTCATCAAGTTCTGGCAATATTGTTTGAATTGGGAGCTTGTCACCTATAACCTTCTTTAAACATGAAACATGGAAAACTGGGTGCAATCGAGAAGCTGCAGGAAGCTCCAATTTGTATGCCATAGTACCAATCTTTTGCAACACCTTGTACGGACCATAATACTTTGGTGATAATTTATTATCCTTCTTAGCTTGCTTTAGGGACATTTGCTTATATGGTTGTAGCCGTAGGAATACCCAATCACCTACATCAAAACTTCTTTCACTGCGATGTTGATCTGCCTGTTGTTTCATTCTATTTTGTGCCAACACGAGGTTATCCTTTAAGAGTTGGAGGACTTGTTGTTGATGTTCGATGTGATGTTCCACTGCCTGAACCTTAGAATTTTCTCTTAAATATGATGTGATGGATGGTGGTTGATACCCATAAAGTGCCATAAATGGGGTCATTTTTGTTGCTGTATGGAAGGAAGTGTTATACCACCATTTAGCCAGAGGCAACCATTTGACCCATTGTGTCTGTTTATCAGATACAAAGCAACGAAGATATCCTTCCAAACATTTGTTTACTATCTCAGTTTGCCCATCAGATTGAGGATGATAAGATGAGCTATGAGCTAACTGAGTACCAAGACAAGAAAATAATTCTGTCCAAAAATTTCCAGTGAAAATGGGATCTCTGTCACTTACAATAATCTTTGGGTTTCCATGTAGCTTTTGAACTGTTTCCATAAATGCAGTAGAAACTGTACTGGCTTTAAATGGATGTGATAATGCACAAAAGTGTGCATACTTGGTAAGTTTGTCAACTACCACCATGATGACACTCTTTCCCTCAGACTTGGGTAAACCTGTGATAAAATCCATTGAAACCTCCTCCCAACGTTGGCTTGGAATGGATAAAGGTTGTAATAGACCCGATGTCTTAATTGTTTCAACTTTATTTTGCTGGCAAACCAAACATTCCGCCACAAACTTTTGAATATCTGATTTAAGGCCATCCCAAAAAAATTCCTTCTTAACCCTGTGGTAAGTTTTTAAAAATCCTGAGTGCCCTCCTAAGGGAGAAGTGTGCAATTCCATAAGAATCTTTTGTTTTAGCTGGGAATTCTTACAGAGGTATAAGCGATCTTTGTACCATAATGAATCATTTTTCCAGCTAAATGTATCAGAAGTACTGGAATCTTGTTGTAGCTTTCGAATAAGTGCCCACACTTCTTTGTCATTCTTCCATTCCTCCCTTGCTTCGTTTATCCAATCTGGTTGGATAATAGAAATGGCACACAACAATGCTTCCACATCCTCATCCTTTCTTGAGAGTGCATCTGCCACCACATTTTGCTTCCCTTTTTTGTAGATGATTTCAAAGTCATAACCCAACATCTTTGTGACCCACTTTTGTTGCTCTTCAGAGGATAATCTTTGTTCTAAAAAGTATTTAAGGCTATCATGATCCATTTTTACCTTGAAGTGTCTTCCCATTAGGTAGGGTCGCCATTTCTTAAGTGCATGGAGTATTGCCAACATTTCCTTCTCATAAATAGCTTTGCTTAAAAACTTTCCCTTGATTGGATGACTTTCAAAAGCAATGGGTCTTTCATCTTGCATTAGAACAACACCAATTCCATTTCCTGAAGCATCACATTCCACAATAAAGGTTTTTGTGAAGTCCGGTGTAGCTAAGACCGGTGCTTGGCACATTGCCTCTTTAAGATGTTCAAAGGCCTTTGTTGCTTTCGGAGTCCATGAAAATGAATCTTTCTTCAATAATGTTGTTAGAGGTGCTGCTATTCTCCCATAATTCTTAACAAACTTGCGATAATACCCTGTCAACCCAAGAAATCCTCGCAGATGCTTTATGGATGTGGGGATTTTCCATTCCTTAATGGCTTTAATTTTGCTAGGGTCTACCTTAACTCCTTCATGAGATACAATATGACCCAAATATTCCACCTCCTGGACTCCAAAGAAACATTTGGATCTTTTTGCATATAATTTTTTCTCCTCCAATAGTTGTAGCACCCTGTCAACATGTTCAACATGATCCTTCCAAGACTTGCTGTAGATTAGTATATCATCAAAAAATACTAACACAAATTTTCTAAGGAATGGTTTGAAAATTGAATTCATCAAACCTTGAAATGTTGAAGGTGCATTGGTAAGGCCAAAAGGCATGACCAAAAATTCATAATGACCCTCATGAGTTCTAAATGTCATTTTCGGAATGTCTTCAATCTTCATTCTGATTTGATGATATCCCGAACGAAGATCCAACTTGGTGAAGTAAATTGATCCATGCAATTCATCCAGTAATTCATCAATAACAGGAATGGGGAACTTATCTTTAATAGTGAGCTTGTTGAGCTCCCTATAATCCGGACACATGCGCCATGATCCATCCTTCTTGTGCACCAATACTACTGGAGCTGAGAAAGAACTTTGACTTGGTTGAATTATACCAGCCTCTAGCATTTCTGCAACCATACGTTCAATTTCACTCTTTTGGGCATAGGGATATCTGTACGGCCTGATGTTTGGAGGAACACTTCCTGGAATCAGATGAATAGCATGATCATGATCACGCATAGGTGGGAGACCTTTTGGAGTCTCAAATACCTTGGAATGATTGTCCAGGACTTTTTGGAGATCTGGAGAAATAGATGATTCCAATGTGGAAACATCTAGCGAACATAATTGTGCAATTACACCTCTTTGCTCCTTTTTTAGAAGCTTTGTCATGCCATTAGAGCTGATTATCTTTCCTGGTTTCCCTGCAATACCCCTTAATTCAACTTCCTTTCCTTCCGTAGAAAATTTGATGAAAAGTTCTTGAAAATTAAAAGCTATTGTACCCAAGGATTGTAGCCATTGGACTCCTAGTACAACATCAGCACCTCCCATTGGAATGGAAAGCATTGGGCTAGTCAATACATATTCTCCCATGGATAGCTTGATATTATGGCACTTTCCAGAGCAATTTATTGTTCCTCCATTTGCAATCATCACTTGACACTCTGGTGCTGGATATAGGAAGCAATTCAATTCTTTTGCTACCCTACAATGAATAAAATTGTGGGTGCTTCCTGAATCAATCAACACTATTACCTTTTTCTTCTTGATTTGTCCTTCTATCTTGATGGTTTGAGGAGTGGTAATTCCCTCCAATGCATTACAAGATATGGTCGGATTTATTTGTTCTTCATCTAGGCTTTGTTCCTGGAGTATATCTTCTTCTTTTGACCTTTCTTGCTCCTTTTCTTCTTCCTCTTCACAATCTATGTAGAATAATTTCTTCTCAGCACACTTATGACCTTTAGTGTATTTGCTATCACAACTGTAACAAAGCCCTTTTGCTCTTTTTTCTTCCAATTTTTGTGGTGTCAACCTTATAGGTTGTGGAAGACTAGGGGCAACAACACTTTCGTCTTTATAGTTGTGAGTGGTATGCTTCCTGGTTGCCATAATTTTGCTTTCCATTTTTCTTGCTAACCTGAATGCCTTCTCTAATGAATCAGGTTCCCAAAGGCGAACATCATGTTGGATATTATCCTTTAAAGACCCTATGAACACATCAATCCTATGCTCCTCTGGAATATCTTTTACCCTTATGTTCAATTTTTGGAACTCCTCAATGTGCTCCATTACTGAACCCTTTTGTTTGAGACTTATCAATTGGCTAAAAAAAGTGTTGCTTTTTGTATCTTCATAATGTGCTATCAATTCTTCCGTAAAAATTGCCCAAGTGATAAATTGTTTACGAGAGCAAAGCCATTGATACCATACAAACTGATTTGGTTCCAAATATACAGTTGCCATACGTACCTTTTGTGCGTTTTGCACATTATTGAGATCAAAGAATTGCTCCATCTGTAATATCCATGTGGCGGGATCCTTGCCATCAAACTTCCTCATATCGATTTTTGGAATATGGTGATTCTTTGATCCAACATTAGCGTCTATGGAATCATGATTAACATTTCTTTTGTTCTCATCATGAGTTTCCTTTACTACCTTTTCACCATTAGTGACCCTTTCTTGTAGCAACTTCTTCAATTCTTCCATGTCTGTCTTCAAATCAATCTTCAAATCATCCATCTTAGCTTCCATGCCCTTTACCTCAGATTCCACGCCATTTATCTTAGATTCCACGCCACTTATCTTAGCCTCTGTTAGCTTTTGTGAGCGTGACATTTGTTGCACTTGTTCTTGTCATTTTTATATATCATGTAGCATTTCTTCCTCTTCTTCATGAGTCATGCTAGAGCTTTCAGGTTCCTTACTAGGTGTTTTCATTTTCTTTCCTCGGAGCATCAGTTACCGATAATAATTCTTTACTATGCCCTTTGAATTCCGTTAAACCAAGATTACACAAAAATTTAAAAAAAAACTGCACACCTTTTTTCACTTTATAGAAGCCTGATATTGAATCTGATGTATCTCTATAATTTCGAATCATCCAATTCTGAAATTACTACCTGTAGTAGCCTTCTGCATCCTCTTTCCAATGCCACAAGTCTGAGCCAAATTGAATTCTCCAAGGAAGAGTTATGTGAAATCTCCCACAGTGACTTTCTTTTAGACTGGTTCAGTAGAGCGAACTTGTACGATGTACTACACGTCACTGTTTCAACCTTTGAATCTGAAACACACACACAAGAAACTACAGTCCGTCCTCTTTCTGTACCTTCTTACGAACTTTCAATCCGATCTCCGGAGAGAAAGTTATGACGGTTTCCCTAGGTCACTTGTTTTGAATGTAATTCAGGAGTCTGCAAAAAGACCAACTTCCTCAGATCATATCTCTGCAAATATCGCGCAAAAAGCTCTGAAATTCGGACCCAAGGTTCAGCACGATTTCTTCTCAAATGGGTTTTTCTTGCAACTTCTGAAACATCACAGAAAAAACGTTATAGTGAAAATGCCACGATGACTTGTTTGGAGCAGCGAAACCCTAGAATCCAAAGCCGTGATACCAAATGTTATGAAACCAGCTCACAAAAAGATAGAAAAGAGAGATCCACGCCTTAGAATTCAGCCTCTTCGAAGGGGAAACCTCCTTTACATTACGTAAATGAACAATTCTTAGATGATACAAATGACAAAACCTCCTTTCTATATATAGGAGTCTAAGGAGTCACAATATAATCTAGCCGACCTAACAATAATAATATAAAGCCACAAAAATAACAATAGAGGGATTCTATGGGGCACAAAAATAACAATATGGGGGTAATAGGGGCACAACAATATAAATAAGGGGTATAAATACAATAGTAATGGGGTAATCACTAGTATTATAGGGACCCAACAATTACATTCTTTAACAAGTTTGAAGAAAGTCTTTTAGTGGGGAGGAAAGAAATAGAAAGCATTTGACACTTTGAAAGAGAAAATCAATACAACACATGTTCTAGCACTTCCAAATCTTAAGTAGACATTTGAGATTCAAATTGATGAAAACAATTATGCTATGGGATCCATTTTGATGCAACATGGTAAGCCAATTTGTTATCATTTTGAAACCTTTACCAATGTAGTAATTAACTATACAAGTTATGATAAATAGTTGTATGATTCGATACAAAGCCTGAAGAAATGGAAGCATTATTTAATGGGTAAAGAAACAATTATTAATATTGACCATCATCCATTGCTATATTTACAATCGTAAACGAAGATACAACGAGTTAGATATTTTAGGTGGATGGGATTCCTACAACAATTTCATTTGGTAATCAGGTATAAGAAATTTATATAAAAGAAAGTTGCAGATATGTTATCAAGGCATATTGTTAATGTGTATGTTATTATTAAAAATAAATCAATCATGCATGAAAGTAATATTGAACAGTATGCTCAAGATGAATATTTTAAAGATGTTTATGCAACTTTGAGTCAAGGCAATCATGTTGAAGAGTTGGATTATCATGTTCATAACAAGTTGTTGTATCATCTTGGCAAGTTATGTGTTCCATAGGGTGAAAGAGTCAATTTCATAAGGGAAGCCCACACTTCTCTTATTGTTGGTCACTTTGGTGTAGGAAAAACAATTGCTCAAATTCAGAGGTATTGTTATTGGCCTTGCATGAATGAAATTGTTTCAAGATATGTAAAAGGATGTTCCATGTGTGCTACTAGCAAGCCTAGTAATAGGAAATTGGGTTTGTACACTCCACTTCCTATTCATTCTCATCCTTGGGAAAGTATTTCTATGGATTTTTTATTAGGGATACAAATGTCTAGGAAAGGTCATAATTATCTATAAGTTGTTGTGGATCATTTCAGCAAAATGTGTGTGTTGATGCCAAGTAAGAAACAAGTTATAACTAAATATACCAGAAATATTTTCTTCCAAAATGTATGGGTTCATTTTGAGTTACCCACTTCTATTATTTATGATAAATATTCTCGATTTGTCAGGAAGTTTTAGTCAAGTTTATGGGAACTCATGGACACAAAGTTGAAGAAGAGCACTACATTTCATCCACAAACCAATGACCAGACAGAAGTAGTGAACATAAAAGTAGTGCATCTCCTTCAAGGATATTGTGGTAAGCATCCTAAAATTTGGGATGAGCATTTGCATTACATCAAACATGCCTACAATCATGCCAAGCATTCATCTACACAAGTATCTCCATTTGAAGCTTGTTTGGGTTATTTTCCAAAGTCTCCTTTGGATTTCATCTTTGGTAAAGATATTGCAGTAGATGGACATAGTGATGTGGAAAAAGCCAAGCATTTCATTGAACAAATTCAGCTAGTGCATCAAAGGGTACAAAAATAGTTAGAGAAAATCAAAGCAAAGTACAAAGCAAGACATGAAAAGCATCGGGTTCATCATCATTTCCAAGTGGGAGATCAAGTTTGCTTGTACATCAACAAGGAAATACTTCAAGGTGAAGGCAAAAATCTCAATACAATCATATATGGTCCTTTTAAAGTCTTAGAGAATATTGGTAATAATACTTTCTGAATAGATTTTCCACCTTACATGCAAATTTATTCTATTGCAAATGTGGAAAACTTGAGATTATATAAGACTCTAATGATTGATAATCATGAAGAGAATGTTCATATTCCATCTATAAAATATTTTTCTCCTAATATTTAAATGATTTGCAGGACGACTCAATTCATGACAGGAGGATCAATGCTTCACATAGAGGAAATGTGGATTATCTTCAAGTGGGACTCAAAGGTACAAATCCAAGTAAAACAAGGTGGATTGAGAGCGAGAAAGTGAGGGAGTTGTACCCTCACTTACTGATTAAAAACAGAATTTTGGTGGTCCAAAAGCTTCTATTTGGGAGGAATGATCCATGGGATAAACAATATGCTCAAAAATCAAAGTTCTGAAATTCTCCTGAAACTAGTGCTAAATTGTAGATCTCGTCATTCAGATTCCAATGATGCTTGAATTTCCTTAATCTGACACCATATGAGAAAGTTATCACATTCTGAAGGTTTTGAAAAATAGCCAAAAAGTCAACTTACAGATTTAATTGGGCCGCTGTTTGGGCAGACCGCACGATGACATGGTGTTGATGTGAGAAGGTGACTATGTAGTATGGTTGTCAGAGGACCAATTAGAATAGGAAAAGTGGCCAAGTTCAAGTAGTTGTGCCGTTTGTGGTTGGGCCAAGCACAGGTCACCACGTGGCCTAATGAAAGGTTGTCATGTGGCCCTATGGGAGGCTTCCATGTGGCTTAGGCTCATTGGAATTTTTTTTTTTTATGGACTCGTCGATCTTAATGGGGCTCGGCCCTATCACCTTCGAAAACATAACCGAGTGCCCTACCATTGAACCATCATGATTCTTGTTATATAATGTTGCCATGGTTTTATTTAGTTTGATAAGGTTTGGTGACTTTGGAGTGGGGGGGTGGGGTCAGCTTGCCTGATTAGCCTAGCTTGTGGTCATATTACACAACACATAACTGAGAGTCGAGGCAAAAGGGGTGGGTATTTGGCCCAGCCCCCAGTCCTATTTAACACCAATGTAACTGTCGAAGGAAGCAATGTGTGGGGGGGGGGAGGGGGGCCTGTGGCACCTTGCCTGCGCCCTAGCTCACAACCATATGCCACTTCACATGACCAGGTGCATGGTTGGCAGGGCACGTGGCCTTTGGCCCATGCTCCCCAGTCACATGAGTACCACATGACTATCTTGGAGGCGGAAAATAAGGGCGCATGTGTCAATTTAACCATTCGAAAATTTTCACCTTTTTCAGTGGGAGGCCACTGTGCAAGGGCACCAAAGGCATAATTCATTGCTAGTTTTTAAAGGGGTTTAATTTTGCATAAAAATTAGTAGGGAAAGGAATATGGAAGCCTAACTTGGCCATTTCAGCCTTTTTGGAGTCAAAGAAGAGCCTACAAAGAGGTTTTTCAATGTTCTTGATATAATGGCAGTGTTTTTTTGCAATTTGAGCATTCTATGTTGATGTAATTTGACATTTGATGATCCAGATTTAAACAGGAACGCAACAAAATACAGAGATAAACATATACACAAAGATGTAACGGAAATAATACTTCATTTCATTAATGTAAAATACTGAAAGATGCTTACAAATAGAAATGGAAATAAACCAGCTAGGGCGATGGTAGCTTATCTCTGAGAAGAGATGTGGTAGCTACATGCCTCTGAACTGTTCTGAACTATGTTACAATGAGGCTCGAAGGCCTATTTATTGTTGAGAAACAATGGAAAACCCTTAACATTCCAAAACCTAACCCTAAAAGATGAAACGCCAAATTGTGGGCCCCGTTTCGGTAAATTGGTACATCAATTTCCTAGGGTTGTAACTTTGGCATACGATCTCCGTTTGACGAGTACAATAGCTCGCTAGAAAGTTCAGGACCCGAAAAACTGCTAAAAATAGTAAATTGTGCTACAATTTAGGAAACTGAAAAGACTGAAAGAGACAGTTGTGGGGGTCCAAATAGGATAGGTGGGTGGCCACCAACATCCACCTGGATCATTCCTCCCCCCTTAGGAAGCAATCGTCCCCATTGCGTTGAGTTCCTCCCTGAGATGAGGAAGCTTCTGCTGAGCTGGGTCTCTAGAGAGCTGTTCTGCAATCTCTGATGTGTCCAGAAATGGTGGGAAGCATGGTCGACGACGGTCCACATTGAACACTCGGTGCAAGCCAAGGAATGGAGGAATGTTGTGCTTCAAAGAATTGTTGCCCGTAGCCTTGGTACTGGTGTAACGACCATGTCGGCGTGGTCAGAGCTTCTGATGGGCTCTTGTAAGGCGTTCTTTCTGCATATGCAACCAGACTTTGTTGCCCACCTAAAGCTTGTGTGGTACCCCTGAGGAGAAGTTGTTCCTGTGTTCTGTCATGATCGTATCCCTTTGCTGCTGCTGCTGCATGGAGGAACCCTTTGCAGGGGTCATGGATGTAGCAACGATCTTCCCCTTACTTTGGGGGTGAACCAAACAGATGAATTTCCTAGTCTGGGAGATGAGCTTACTGCCTTTCCTAGTAGTGATCAAAGAGGTGGCAGTAGGTGGGGCTACCTCTGGTATTATGTATAATGAATTATTCAAAGAAATAATGACAGCATGAGGCATTGACTCATACACAGCATGTCGCCTCCACAAGTATGGTTGGCGTAATAATACATCACAAACATCCAGAGGTGTAACATCACACAATACCTCGTCTGTGAAGGGCTTGATGGTGTAGGGAAGGTGCCACTATTGGTGAACTTTGAGATCTCATCCTTCATGAAGCCACCCAATACTGTACGGTTGTGGGTGTGGTGTAGTCGGTAGGCCCAACCGCTTCATGACCTCTGCTGAAACGAGGTTCTTTTGGCTGCCACTGTCGACAATGAATTGTAGCGGCGAACCCTTCACCCACATCTGTGAGTGGAAAAGACGCTCCCCTTCCTCTGGATTTGTAGGTTCATTCTTCTGGATCTTGGCAGTGGCAACAGTGGCGTTAGGATCTGCATCAATGATCTGCTTCCCTTTGCCATTCCCCTTGTCAAGTTCTGGCTCAGGGTCAGAACATGCATCTGATTTGGAAGCCTGCAACTCAGCCACTAGCGACTGCTTGGTTCGACACTCGTGTTATGAGTGTGACTCTTGTGGAACTCACACCACTTTCCTATGTCCTTCTTCGGCTTCGTGGTATTGTTCTTTTCTTGCGGCTTCGACGGGTTGTCTTGGGTCACCCTGCCTTGGCTTTGTCCTTTGGGCTTCGGATTTGTAGATCCAAAGTCTCCCTTCTTCTGTTTGAACTTTTGCTCGATTTTGACAGCGTATCGGTATTCTATGCCGAGTGAGGAGATGTTCAAGAACCCCATCTCTTCTTGGATGTATCTGTGTAGGCAGTCGCGGTATTTGAGTACCAGATGTAGCTTAAAATCTTTGATACCCAACTGTGTGCGAAGGGTATGAAAAATGTTTGTGACCTCCGGCACATCTTGGTCTCATCCCTGCCGCAGTGTGTTCCATTTGATGTATTTGTCCTCATAGCTTTCGACAGGGTAGTACTACTCCTTGATGGCATCCCGGAAGTCATTCCAAGTGGGTGCAGCTGAAATAGTGAGCCTGTACTTTCATCCTTCTGCTCGCAGTAGGTTTCCCACCAGTCCTTGACGTGGGGGGCTGCTTTGAGAAGAGCGAAAACAATCTTTTCCTGACTTGAAAATTCATGAACAGAAAAATAGCCCTCTAGCAGGTTTAACCATTTATCTACGGCATCTACGTCTATCTGACCCTCGAAAATGGGGATTTCAAAATTAACTTTTACCTTAAAGGGCATGGCATTTCCAAAGTAGCTACTGGAAGCCAATGCGTCGCTTCTGGGTAGCCGCTGAAGGATCTGTGCAAAGCTATCCATCATCGCGTTCCTTTGCCACTCGAGCGCTTCTTCGAGCAAGATTTTGATAAGATCTTCTGCCCCCTCGTCTTTCTTCTCATCCACCATGGGAGGTCGTTGGGATTTGCGAGGCTGGTCTTGCAAAGGTTCAACCAGTTCAAGCCCTAACTCCTTATATCCCGACCTCGTTGGGGACATGCAAAGAAAAACAGAGAAAAAGCAGACCGCTCTGATACCACTGATCCGGATTTAAACAGAAACGCAACAAAATACAGAGATAACCATATACACAAAGATGCAGCGGAAATAATACTTCATTTCATTAATGTAAAACACTGAAATATGCTTACAAATAGAAATAGAAATAAACTAGCTAGGGTGATGGTATCTTATCTCTGAGAAGAGATGTGGCGGCTACATGCCTCTGAACTGTGTTAAAATGAGGCTCAAAGGCCTATTTATTGTTGAGAAACAATGGAAAACCCTTAACATTCCAAAACCTAACCCTAGAAGATGAAACACCAAATTGTGGGCCCCGTTTGGGTAAATTGGTACATCAGTTTCCCAGGGTCGTAACTTTGGCATACGATCTCCGTTTGACGCGTACAATAGCTCGTTAGAAAGATCTATCCGAGCACTACCACTTTGGGAGGCAATGTTGCCCCAGATTCCCAAAAAAACGTCGTTTAGGGCCTCAAAACGGCTCCGGAAGTTCAGGACCCGAAAAACTGCTAAAAATAGTAAACTGTGCTACAATTTAGGAAACTAAAAACATTGAGAGAGACAGTTGTGGGGGTCCAAATGGGATAGGTGGGTGGCCACCAACATCCACCTGGATCATTCCTCCCCCCTTAGGAAGCAATGGTCCCCATTGTGTTGAGTTCCTCCTTGAGATGAGTAAGCTTCTGCTGAGCTTGGTCTCTGGTGAGCTGTTCTGCAATCTCTGATGTGTCCAGAAATGGTGGGAAGCATGGTCGACGACGGTCCACATTGAACACTCGGTGCAAGCCAAGGAATGGAGGAATGCTGTGCTTCAAAGAATTGTTTCCCGTAGCCTTGGTACTGGTGTAAGGACCATGTCGGCGTGGTCGAAGCTTCTGATGGGCTCTTGTAAGGCATTCTTTCTGTAGATGCAACCAGACTTTGTTGCCCACCTGAAGCTTGAGTGGTACCCCTGAGGAGAAGTTGTTCCTGTGTTCTGTCATGATCGTATCCCTTTGCTGCTGCTGCTGTGTGGAGGAACCCTTTGCAGGGGTCATGGGTGTAGCAACGATCTTCCCCTTACTATGGGAGTGAACCAGACAAATGAATTTCCTAGTCTAGGAGATGAGCTTGCTGCCTTTCTTAGTAGCGATCCAAGAGGTGGCAGTAGGTGGGGCTACCTATGGTATCCTGTATAATGAATTATTCAAAGAAATAATGATAGCACGAGGCCTTGACTCATACACATCATGTCGCCTCCACAAGTATGGTTGGCCTAATAATACATCATAAACATCCAGAGGTGTATCATCACACAATACCTCGTCTGTGAAGGGCTTGATGGTGTAGGGAAGGCGGCACTGCTGGCGAACTTTGAGATCTTGTCCTTCATGAAGCCACCCGATACTGTACGGCTATGGGTGTGGTGTAGTCGGTAGGCCCAACCGCTTCATGACCTCTACTGAAACGAGGTTCTTTTGGCTGCCACTGTCGACAATGAATTGTAGCGGCGAACCCTTCACCCACATCTGTGAGTGGAAAAGACGCTCCCCTTCCTCTAGATTTGTAGGTTCATTCTTCTGGATCTTGGCAGTGGCAACAGTGGCGCTGGGATCTGCATCAATGATCTGCTTCCCTTTGCCATTCCCCTTGTCAAGTTCTGGCTCAGGGTCAGGACATGCATGTGATTTGGAAGCCTTCAACTCGGCCACTAGCGACTGCTTGGTCCGACACTCGTGTTATGAGTGGGACGCTTGTGGAACTCACACCTCTTTCCTGTGTCCTTCTTCGGCTTCGTGGTATTGTTCTTTTCTTGCGGCTTCGACAGGTTGTCTTGGGTCACCCCGCCTTGGCTTTGTCCTTTGGGCTTCGGATTTGTAGATCCAATTTCTCACTTCGTCTGTTTGAACTTTTGCTCGATTTTGACAGTGTATCAGTATGCTGTGCAGAGTGAGGAGATGTTCAAGAACCCCATCTCTTCTTAGATGTATCTGTGTAGGCAGCCGCGGTATTTCAGTACCAGATGTAGCTCAGAATCTTTGATACCCAACTGTGTGCGAAGGGTATGAAAAATGTTTGTGACCTCCGGCACATCTTGGTCTCATCCCTGCCGTAGTGTGGTCCAGTTGATGTATTTGTCGTCATAGCTTCTGACAGGGTAGTACTACTCCTTGATGGCATCCCGGAAGTCATTCGAAGTGGGTGTGGCTGAAAATAGTGAGCCTGTACTTTCATCCTTCTCCTCGCAGTAGGTTTCCCACCAGTCCTTGACATGGGGGGCTGCTTTGAGAAGAGCAAAAACAATCTTTTCCTGACTTGAAAATTCATGAACAGAAAAATAGCCCTCTAGCAGATTTAACCATTTATCTACGGCATCTGCGTCTATCTGACCCTCGAAAATGGGGATTTCAAAATTAACTTGTACCTTAAAGGTCATGGTGTTTCCAGAGTAGCTGCTGGAAGCCGATGCGTCACTTCTCGGTAGCCGCTGAAGGATCTGCGCAAAGCTATCCATCATCGCGTTCCTTTGCTGCTAGAGCGCTTCTTCGAGCAAGATTTTGATAAGATCTCCTGCCCCCTCGTCTTTCTTCTCATCCGCCATGGGAGGCCATTGGGATTTTTGAGGCTGGTCTTGCAAAGGTTCAACCAGTTCAAGCCCTAACTGCTTATATTTCCCGACCTCGTTGGTGACATGCAAAGAAAAACAGAGAAAAAGCAGACCGCTCTGATACCACTGATCCGGATTTAAACAGGAACGCAACAAAATATAGAGATAACGATATACAAAAAGATGCAGTGGAAATAACACTTCATTTCATTAATGTAAAATACTGAAATATGCTTACAAATAGAAATGGAAATAAACCAGCTAGGGCGATGGTAGCTTATCTCTGAGAAGAGATGTGGCGGCTACATGCCTCTAAACTGTGTTACAATGAGGCGCGAAGGCCTATTTATTGTTGAGAAACAATGGAAAACCCTTAACATTCCAAAACCTAACCCTAGAAGATGAAACGCCAAATTGTGGGCCCCATTTGGGTAAATTGGTACATCAATTTCCCAGGGTCGTAACTTTGGCATACGATCTCCGTTTGACGCGTACAATATCTCGTTAGAAATATCTATCCGAGCACTACCACTTTGGGAGGCAACATGGGTCCATGGACCCATGTTGCCCTAGATTGCTAGAAAAACATCGTTTAGGGCCTCAAAACGGCTCCAGAAGTTCAAGACCCGAAAACTACTAAAAATAGTAAATTTTGCTGCAATTTAGGAAACTAAAAGGACTCAAGGAGATAGTTGTGGGGGTCCAAATGGGATAGGTGGGTGGCCACCAACATCCACCTGCATCATTTGAGCATATAATTTAAGGGGCCAACATTGGAAGCTAGATCTAAAGATGTAGCCTCGGAGGGGTGGACTTTGTCATCAAATTATTGTTTTCGGATGTTGCATGTTGTCTATTTTTCTCTATTTAAATGTGAAACACTTAACTAATATTAGTATTTTTAAGTGTTTTTGCAATTTAGATCCATTTCCCACAAGACATAAACTATCTTGCAAACTTTTACAAGAAACCTTCATTTTTCTACTTTCATATCATTGGACACAACTGCTTTTTTAGGAAGAACTATTGGATTCATCTTACCTGCGTATTGGTGGAGTATCATTCTTATTATAGGTATATATGTTGGTTTTGTTACCTTGTTCCATTTTTCTAGATATGTCTTACTTGGCTCTTCATGGAGTACCAAGCTTGTTACAGGTTTCGATGTTGGTCTTGGTACCTAGCGCTAGTTTTGCATGGTATTTGCATGAAAATTATGCAAATGAACCTCCTTTCCCTATGTTTTTATATTTGGGTATTGGATAGATGTGTCACAACTCCTTCTTTGCAATTGGGTGGATTAAAGGGACCTTTGTTGAAATTATACCAGGCTTAGAGGTCATGCCAGGAGATTTTAGCCTTGATCAATTTTTTTTATATTGTTGGATATTTTGAATGTAAATGTTTTGATGTAAAGTTGTATTGACTATTGGGCATACTTGGTATGGGATGATGTTCTGGATATTTTCGTTTTTGTGAGAAACTCTTGCTATGGATGGTGTATTGATTTCTGTGTGCACTTTGTATGGGAGGAAATTTTGGATCTTTATGTTTTGCTGAACAACTCTTGTTCTAGACATGTTCTATGGGTTTGGTTTGCCGTCTTCAAGCTCCTCTGGGTTTAGGTGTCAATGAAGTTGTCTCAATGTAATCCTTCCTTTTGATTAATACAAATTGTATCAATTCAAAAAAATATCATAAAATAATAAAAACATATTTATATATTTTTGATATATATTTATAAAATTCAATTTCCTTTTAGGTAGATTATGTACACTTCTCCTTAAATTGCATATAACTATAATGAGAGTTTAGTTTTTTTTTGTTATATAGTTTTATGAACACATTTTAATCATTTATATCAATTAGGATTTTTAAATCAGAGTATGATGAAGGTGTATTTATATATTGTTTTAATATTATATTATAAATATATATTTTCATAAAATGGAAATTAGAAAATGTGTGTGTGTGTGTGTGTTTTGGATTTTATTACCTCACATCAACCAAAATGCCATTACATAAATCATTCATTCACCACCATCAAAATTCATGGCAGATGCTCTCAACTTGTCCAATAGGAAACCTAGTATTTTGACCATTTGTCAATGGAGTAGCATGACCAAAACTAAAAGGAGTTTAATTTTTCCATGATCATTAACAATTCTATGTAAATATCATACTAGAAAAAACTAATAGTAACCATCTAAAAACTATTAATCAAAAGAATTTACTGGGGCAAGGTCTCTTGCACTAGACCCTAGAGGAGAATAAGATGTAGCGATACAAGGAATATGCTACTCTATATATGCCAACTGATCATACATTATCGCCATGTAGAAGTTCACGTCTCGATGCTACCATTTAACATTAGCTAGGTATACAAAAATATTGTACTAGTTAGCCTATCTCTCCATCAGAATTCTCGCAATTAGTATTTCCATTTTGCAATACAAATAGAGAGTCCATAGCTACTATTTCCTATGACCCCTAGTGAGGCCAAATTCTTAGGTTAATTGTGCAAATTCCTCTAGAATCTCTGAGTCAGATATGGAATGGTGGTCTCTGACAACCATAACTTCTACGTCTTTCGTTTCATTGTGGGTGCCTTTAGGGATGTTCATGCAAAAGGAAATTGTAGCCTCCCAAGCTTGCTTGGGGTTGTGATTCCTTCCCTAAGAACCTCAACCAACCCCTCTACATATTCATCTCCTCATCCGTTGTCTTTGCAAAGTGACAGGGTGACATAAATCAACCTCAATAAAAACACTACCCTAGTCCAGAAAAAATATAACATTGGAGATGCTCAACACAACTATAGGCTCAACGACCGCATATGAGGATTTACTACCAACACCACAATGGGAGTATACCCACTCAAAAATTTTGTTGTGACATAGCCTGAGTGACCAAATAGAATGGTAGTTTTATCACCACCACGACACCCTCCAAAAATTCATTACATTCAAGTTTTGGAACATACCTAATTGTTGTATCAAGTGTCACTTCATGCCATCTTACATGGTTCAAGTTTTATTGTTTGTTTCTAAGTTTCGTCACATTGTTTATAACATCTATCATGTACTTCATGGTTAAATCAAACTATTTACTCATAAGATGACACTTTGGTCACAATCATATAGATTTTATCTATTGTATTTGGAGAGTATTTGTAAACTAGCATTTCGATGTGTATTTTTTAGTATTTGATCCTATCCAAGTTTTACGGATGAGTTGGTATGTGTCACACATGATTTTATGTCTAACTCATTGTGTTTTCCCCTTGCCCTATCCTTCAAACTTAGAAAAAATTTTGTTTTTGGCCCACCAAGTCTAAGAGGGTGCATATCACATTCTTAAGGTCGAGTCGAGATCCCTTACCCATTTGGACTATGCCCTATGCCCTCCCAAAGTGCATAGTGCACTTTGAAGAAATAACCTCTCCTCCCCTTCATGAAATGCACCCTAAAGAAAGCATCTCTCTCACTCAAGTGCATGGAATTTCATCAATCAATAGTCAAGCCTTCCTTCTCTCTTCGGGATTCACCTTGATCCTTCACTAAGACCTCAGCTAACTGTGTGGTGCATCAATAGTGAACAATGATCTTCATTCATATTTATGCCTGTACCCTCCCTATGACTTAATACTTTCCAGTTGAGTGTATGGCACAACAACAAGCATCATTTAGCTAACTTGATCTTTCAACTTACGCCATGTTCCCTCCCTCAAGCCTATTCTTCTTAGTTTAGTGCATAACGCATCGTCAAGCCTCAATCACTCAACACTTATCCCTTGACAGTGCACCCGACTACCAGAAAGCTTTATCCTATCTTCCCGAGTGCACAAATGAACCATGAGATGAATTTTGTATGAAACATGTTGAAATAAGAGGATTTTGGGCTAATGTTTGCTTTCCATTACTGATCTTAGTTGCAAGTGTTCCAGAAAAATATGGCAAGGATGCATGAGGAGATATTTCAAAGGGAGGAGCTTGAGGAAGTATCCAAGTTCGAAGAACACATAATGAAACGAGAAGAAGAACATTGGAATATTTATGATGAAAGTAGCTCATAGAGACTCAATGTGATTCGACACCCTTTCGAGGGTAAAGGAAACAACAACATGAAAGCTACATGCAATATTGAAGATACAAGTGGCAGCATTCTCACCTCTCAAGAAATTACATCTCATCAATCACTGTGAGTCCAAGTCGTTAATGTTAGTGACTTGTCATGTTTTTATCTCACGATGATGTGGAAATTATGATGTAAATATGTAATTATTGTGAAGAGGAAACATAGAAGTCTAAGTGTAATTTATTGGCAAAAGAGCCATATTGAGAAGTCCAAAATACACATGTAATTCGAAAATTCATGAAGAAGTTGAAGAGTCATTTAGAAATCCAAGAGTTACATAGAATTCCAAGGGTTCTAAGAAGTTAAAAAGTCATATGAGAAACTCAAGACTCCTTAAGATATGAACGAAGCCCCAATACTCAAGCAAATAACTTTTTCACCTTGGATTCTCCCATAAGGCATTAGAGAGATAGAGATAGTTCTTTTGGAGAGAAAGTAGTGGTTCTAATGATCCACTATTGGAGCTAGTGGTGTTCATTGTACTAATTTATCTTGTAACTTTTACTTAATAATTGAAGCCATTTGGAAAACACATTTTCATGCATAGATCATGGATGTTTCAAAACTTCTCTTCAAATGTTTGTGGTTTATGTTAGCTTACATACATAGCAAAGAAATTGAACTATTTGGGTGGATTTGGTTGTCAACTTGTTGGAAATGTGTTGTGATTGTTATAATGATTGTTGCATCTATGTCAACTATTCCACTTGATGCCTAATGATTCTTCCTTGTTTATGTGTGTGTGACTTTATTGGACTAATACTATTACTTTTCTTTTAGAGACTCACTTTTGTTCCCTAAAATTAAAGAACCTTGATTCATTTACAATTGAAAATTTCACAAGGAATTATCTCTTGCTCATTCAGAAGTGAATGCGCTCTACTCTCTCATGCTAATTGTTCAAGTTGTAATTCTGAATGGGACTCCTGTACCAAATGATGTGACATCTTATTGGGACTTCATATCGGGGAGATCCCATGTATGTTGGTGGGATCCAATACCATCAACATTATGGCGCTAGAAGGAGGGTAGCCTCGTTTTTATGGCTGATAATTCATCTCACCCTAAATGAATCATCTACAAAAGGTAACAACAGTCTGAGTTCTACTACAAATCCTATTCCTGAAATTGGAGAATATTCTCACCTAGGTCTGGGACACAAATTTTAAGTTACTTATGATTAGCTCGAGATGATCCAGTCCATTACTCACCAGTTTGCGAAAACTCTTGGATTAGTCCCTATTGCTGATAATCTTCCTCATACACTGAAACAGAAGGAAAGAACTTGCACTAGTCTACTGGTTTCATTGGTGGAAGATTTGGTTTTTTCCATCCTTGAAGAGTTAGCAAAACCTTCAAAATAAACAGTTCAACAAGGGGATCTTCCACCTATTGAGGAAGGACTAGAGGGTGACGGGGGAGATTTTCAATTTTATGATGAGGAGCGGCCTGAGGATAATGAAGAATTGGAAAGTGAAGGAGGAGACCCTTTCAATTTAGAGCATGAGGAGGAAGAAGCAGGAGAAGATATGGTTGATCAAGACTTAGATTGGATGGCCCAAGGGCCACTCGCTCTTCTAGAAAATCTTCATAAAATGCCAAAAAATCTAGAGAAGTTGTTATCTAACTTTGATCTTGACAAGAAAACTAAAGTTGAAGATCAGACATATGACTTCTACATGAATTTAAGAATACTTGAGGTACACTTTGATGATGTTTCTTGTAGAATTTTTCTGTACACTTTAGAAGATAGAGCATCTATATGGTACCATAGTATTCCATCTAACTCAATTTGTAATTAGAGGGAATTTAAGAAATTATTCTTAGAAAAGTTCAAAGATGATAAAACTCCTACCATGCTATTGAAAGAACTCGGGAACACCAAGATGGAGAAAAAAGAGAAAGTAAAGGATTTCAATCAAAGATTCACTCACATATTAAAAAATTTCCCCATTGATGTTCAACCACATGATTCCATAATGAAGGATTATTATATAGTTGACTTTCGCACAAACGTTTTTGTCTTTGTCAAGAGATTTGTAAAAGATACTTTGGCTTTAAATTTTGCAGAAGCCATCAAAGGACCTATGATCCATTGGATAAATTGAGTATGATGACTCTAAAGACACGGAGGACGCTGGTAATAAATACCAAGCCTCTTCAAATAAAGCTAAAGAAAAGGATTCTCTTGATATTGAAAGCTTGAACAAATCTTGAAAGTCACTCACTAATGAAGTGTAAAAATAAAAAGGAAAGTTAGGAGGGGATTCTACCAACAAAAAGTCCTATAAGCCTCTTTTACTTGGAATAAATAATGATAATCAACCTACTAAATATGCCTAAATATCAAATGTTGTGTTGAATGTTGAAAGTTTAGGCATGGAAGACATTGCACTTTCCATCTTTCCATGAGGAGAGGCATTCAGAGAAGACATCCCACAATGGAACCAAAACACGACTCCCATGGAAAACCATATCATTGATACTCTATTAGAAATGATCAGTCAGAGTAGGAAGAAGAAACAAATGAACCTGCCACGACTAAAGAAATTTCAAGTGTTGGACATTTAGTCAATACTTTTGATATCATTTTCAATGCTGATAAGAAAAGTTTTGAAGAACCACCCAAAAGTGAAGCTTCTACTCAACAGTCAACCGATCGGTATAATATGAGGAGAAAAGGACCCATTTATAAATAGGAGTTGAATAGACAAGAGTTGAAGAAATAATTTTTAAGAAGGATTCTACCACCAACTAATGTTGCTCAGAATACACAAAATAAGTATAGAAATAATATTGCTAAGAACACTTCCACCTACAATAAAACCAAGTCTATCACTCTAGAAGTGTCCAATAAAGTTACACCTCTAGACACTACAACACTTCTTGTTCAAAATGAAATCATCAATTATAACATCATTGAGGACATGAAAAGAACTCGTGCTAATATTTCTATCTTTGAGATCGCAAGATAGCAGGACAAAATGGAGCTACTTTTCCAAGCCTTTTCACATCCTTCATTGGGTGAAAAAGCTTCTACTTTTAAAATGGTGTCTAGTAAGTCTCTTGGAATTCTTGAATATGTAACCAACACTATAAATTTAAATACTAACTCTTTGCCCCCCATTTTTGTTAACTTTTGAGATCTTCAATTATAATTTCCATAATTGTTTAGTTGATTCAGATGCATCTGCAAATGTAATTCCATTGTATACCGCTAAGAAAATTAATTCTAAATGGGATAAAGCTGATGCACTGATCATTCAACTAGACAAATCACTAGTCCAAGAAATTTGAGAACTCAACAATATTATTATTAGCCTCTCATTAGATCACACAGTGCACCAATGTATTAATATTGTTATTGTGGACATCCCTGAAGCCTATGGTTTTTTGTTGAGTAGAGATTGGTCCTGTAAACTTCAAGGATATTTTTCAACAGACTAGACACATTTATGGCTTCCATACAAGGGAAAAAACAACTATATTCAAGTAGAAAATGAACCCTACATGAAACATAGTGTGACACCACTTGAGGGACATAATGATTTTGTTGGGTTTCCACACTTGATCTTCGAGAATTGTTTCTTGGAAATTGATCATGGACGTTATCAAGCCCAACCATCACCCGTCCCACCAGATACACAATTGGATCTCCTTCCTTACACTTTAATTGATGCTAATGAATTTTGTCACATAGATGTACATAGAAGTAATAGTGCGGGAACTAGCTTAGTAGCTAATGATATTTGGACTATGTATTTTGATGGTTCAAAAAACCAGGATGGTTATGGAGCCGATTGTTTTCTCACATACACCCGCAACAAGAAGTACATTCTATCGTATTGTTTGGAGTTGAAGTTCACAAATAACATTGTTGAATACAAAGCACTCATTCCAGGATTAAAGAAATTCATTGACCTGAAGGTAACCACTCATCCTGCTCATATGCCATAGGAGAAGGTGAAGCACTCATCCTATGCATATATCATCAATCGTAGGGAAGCCGAAGCACTCATCCTACACACATGTCAACCATCACGGGGTATCACATGGGAAGGTGAACCACTCAACCTGTACACAACGCACCTATAGGGGAAGGTGAACCGTGAACCACTCACCCTATGGTTGCTCATAGCTCCAAGAAGTACTCCAAGTCCCCAGGAGCTCCCAAAGCTCAATGAGAGACACTCAAAGTAATTGGTAACTCAGGGGTTGTTACTCACCAAGTACGGAATACTATCCATTGTGTTTCACCAATCTTAAAAAACTACCAGCAAGAGGTATGGTGACTTATTTTTCATTTTAAAGCTTTTAACATCATTTATGTTCCTAGAATCAGAAATTCCGCAGTAGATACATTAGCTAATGAAACTGCTAGGATGCAACCTTTGAGAAATGGGTTTTCTATAGAAATTATATATAAACTACTTGTACATGAAAACATAACTAACTTTCGTGTTTTTAATGTTGGCCAACCAATTCTACATTTTATGGCCAACGGAGATGTGTTTAAAGATGCGGTTAATGAAGAAGATGAGCACAATAAGGCTTTGTAGGAAGCAACTGATGTGTTAAAAGGGAATATTATGCCTAAAGGCGTGGTGTCTCTAGAATAACTTTACGACATGCAAAACAAATTCAGAGGACCAGTCAAAACTAAGACTCAAAGCTCAAATTTATCACATGAACAAGTCAATTTGGGAACACAAGATGATTTGGGATATGTTAATATTGGTACATGTTGTTCTCCACAAGAATGAAAATAATCCATTTTCCTTTTCAAATAATTCCATGATGTGTTTGCATGTACTTAAGATTATTTAAAGACATATGATACTCGTATTATCAAACATGTCATTCCTATCAAAGAAGGGGTGAAACCATTTTAGAAAAATCTTAAGAAATTTCATCCAATGCTTGAACCCCTAATTCAAAAGGAATTAAGGAAGTTGTTGAAAGATCAAATCATTTTCAAGGTAAGACATTCGACTTGGGTTTCAAATCTGGCCCTTGTTAGGAAAAAGTTAGGTGAGATAAGGCTATGTGTTTAACTTCGCAATCTCAACTAGGCATCATACAAAGATAACTACCCAATGCCATCCATGGAATAGATTCTCCAAACATTATCTAGGTCTAAGATGTTCTCGCTACTACATGGGTTCTGTGGTTACAATAAGGTGCTAGTGGAAAAACTATACCATCTTAAAACCACTTTCAGGACCAAGTGGGGGACCTTTTCCTTTAAGCACATTTCATTTTTAATTATTAATGTTCGTGTTACATTTCAAAGAGAAATGGGCATCACTTTCCACGTCTTAATTGGTCAAAGTGTAGTAGTCTATATATATATATATATATATATATATATATATATATATATATATATATATATATATATATATGATGTAACTATATTCTGTAAAAGAATATCAAATCATGTGCATCATCTAAAACAAATATTTTAGTGGTGTTTCAAGCATGGGATTTCTCTCAATCCAAAAAAGTGCATTTTTGGTGTGTCAAAAGGTCAAAACTATAGCTCAAATCTCATTCCCTATAAATAAGAAAGCAATGCAATCTTTCATGGGAATATTAATTTCCTGAATAAGTTCATCTCTAACAATGCTCAAATAGTTAAAACATTACAAGAGATGATAAATAAAGATGCAACATATAAAATGGATAAAAGGGAAAAGGATGCTTTTGCTTGTATCAAACAATCTATTGTTGATGTGCCTAAATTGTTTAGTCCTGATTATCTCAAGGATTTCCTTCTTGATACCTTCACCTCAGATTCATCTATTGTAGTTGTATTGATGCAAAAGGATGTTGAGGGAAATGAATGACCTACTATTCTTTCATGAGTGGAGGCTTACAAGGGTCAGAACTCAACTTCGCTACCATCGATAAACAAACTTATGTGGTATATAAGGCAGTTAAGCATTTTAGGCCATATCTCCTCAAATCTCACATGATTATATACATGCCTCATCTAACAGTCATAATTCTCTTTGTGAGACAATATTTGGGTGAGAATAGGGTGAATTGGATGACTTGTTTGCAAGAATGTGTTTTGGAGTTTAAGCAAGTTCACAGTGTTAAGGGTCATGGCCTCTGTCAAATTGCAATAGAAGCTAGGGTTGCTTGAGAGAAAGATATTTTAGGGTGCGAACATGAAATGGATATGTACAACATTGAACAAGCCCCTATAATAAGCTCAACAACACCATGGTATTCATATATACAGAAATAATTAGAGCATGGCACCTTGTCTGTGCATTTACCGAATAAACAAAAGAGGGAAATTCACCTTAAAACTCTATCTTATCAACTCATTCATGGAGTGCTTTTCAAAAATCACCATAATGGTGTATTGATAAGATTCATAGAGCCTCAAGACACAGGTAATGTATTAAGATATTTGCACGATGGACCGACAATGTACACTTTGCAGGAAACACAACTGTACACAAAGTAATTAAGGTTTGTTACTATTGGCCCACATTAGTTAAGGATGATGTTGCTTATGCTTGAAAGTGCCCAACTTGTCAAAGATGTGTCGTTCGAGATCAAAAGTCGGTCACCCCACTACTACCATTAATAGTTGAGGAACCATTCCAACAGTGGGGACTATATGTTATTGGATAATTATTTCAACACTCATCAAAGAAACATGAATACATCTTAACAACAAAAAATTATTTTACTTGGTGGACTAAAGCAGTTCCTTTAAGGCAAGATAATAACTAGGAAGTCATCCAATTTCTAAAGCAGAACATCATAAGCAAGTATGGCGTTCCAACGTCTCTTGTATTTGATGATGAAACATATTGCCGACAATTAAAAGAAAAGAATTGAATATTTTTCCAATTAACTATTAATAGCTCCATAATTTCACGCTCTCTCTTCTCATAATACAAATCACATTTCCCTGATGATGGACTCACTAAGCTAGTGTGAAACGTTGGTTTCAATAACTGTTCATAGGTTTTTCCACAAACAAAAATAAATTCTACCAACCTGTATGGACTCTCTTTTTAACACCATTAAGTCCCACCATGGAAGGGACATAATAAAAAATGCTCTAAATTTTGAGAAGATGAGAATTTCCAGAGCTAAAAACCTATCAAATCTCATTTTTCTAAAACAATGTAGAGATGAAAACCTCACTCCAAATTTCGCCAAATGAAAAAGCTAACAATTAAAATAAAAACATCGAATATTTTTTCAATTAACGATTAATAGCTCCATAGTTTCACGCTCTCTCTTCTCAAAATACAAATCGCATTGCCCTGATGATGGACTCACTAAGCTAGTCTGAAATGTTGGTTTCAATAATTGTTCACAGGTTTTTCCACAAACAAAAATAAATTCTACCAACCTGTATGGACTCTCTCTTTAGCACCATTAAGTCCCACCATGGAAGGGACATAATGAAAAATGCTCTAAATTTTGAGAAGATGAGAATTTCCAGAGCTAAAAACATATCAAATCTCATTTTTCTAAAACAATGTAGAGATGAAAACCTCACTCCAAATTTCACCAAATGCAAAAGCCGACAATTAAAAGAAAAACATAAAATATTTTTTCAATTAACTATTAGTAGCTCCATAATTTCACGCTCTCTCTTCTCGAAATACAAATCACATTGGCTTGATGATGGACTCACTAAGCTAGTCCAAAACATTGGTTTCAATAAATGTTCATAGGTTTTTCCACAAACAAAAATAAATATTTTTCCTTATTGAAACTCTATGATTTTTCATTTGAATATGGTAGTGTACAAAAGCATGCACTAAATTATTACCCATAGGTAAACAGTTTAGCAAAATCAACTAATAAGAATATTATTCACATAACTAAGAAAATCATTTTCTCCAAACAAAGGAATTAGCACAATGCTTTGGTGAATGCATTATGGGTTGATCATGTAACTCCCAAACCATCTCTTAAAACTTCACCATACTTCCTCGTACATGATAAAGAAGCTTTCTTTCCACCTAACTTGTATCTCCCAAACTTGCAACTCTCCAAGGAGTCCCAAGGCAAACAATGCCTTCTAGTTTAAAGTAGGATAGATACATTTCTTAATCTCTAGGAAGAAATTATCAAATCTAAAGAAATATTTATCATACATCAAAATTGTATAAAGCACTGGTTCAATAAAAAATCTGGAGGGAATAAGATTTTTGATATGGGTGACTTAGTATTGAAGTGGGATATAACCCATGAAGAGAAAGGAAAACACACAAAATTCCAATCTCTATGAATATTCCCTTACACCATCAAAGAGAAACTTAGTAATAATTCTTTCAAGTTGAAATCCTTAGATGGGAGGACAGACCCTCTTCCCGTTAATGGCTGAGATTTGAAGCTCTATCTTTAGTAGCAACTCTAATATGCGTTCCTTGTACAATTTTCTTTCTTGTCATTTGTCATTTGTATTATGTTTATTGTGTCAAGTCATGTTCCATATTGTTTTCCAATTTTTGTTCATTATATATAAATAAGACCTTATGTGAAAGAGTGTATGGCTCTAAAGGGCTATGTGATGAAATAAATAGGGGAATGTAACAAGGACAACACTTGCATATCTGTTAATTATTCTTCATTTTTTTGGAAGATGCCTTAGGTTGAGTTAGGTCTAGATGAAAAATACGAAACATTCAAGAAGATAACTTAGAGTGAACCAATGAGACCTTCATCTATTCTAGTATCCAAACTCCTCAACTTGGTATTGAATCTACATGGTGTTTTACATGTTTATCTAATTGAGTAGACAAGGGATAAGAGGGAAACCTACAATGAGTAAAACTATTTCATAGGTTATATAAATACTTCTCTTAAGGGGGAACCTCTCCTTCTCTCAATAAGTCAAGATCCCTCTTCTACCCCATTAAAATAATAAGTGTCAAAGCACATTTCTACTAAATAAATAAATAAATAATGAAATAAGAGAAAGGATTCCTACATAGAGAGGTGAAGCAAGTGACTTTGTTAGGGTACTGTTTAGGCTCACTAACAGTGAAGCAATGCCTGTGCTCCTATATTGACTCCATCAGGGTACTTTCTAGGTTTGCTAGAAATAGAGCAACATCAGAGATGAAAATAATAACCTAAATATATTAAACTCACTGTTTTTTTTTTCCAAAGGAAAAATCGTAATCTTTCATTATATGGTGAAAAATTACATGTAGTAAATGTTATTCAGCATATGCGAGTTTCTTCATGACTTTTAAAAGTCTATGGTCTTTCCTATACATGTCTATGTCATAAAAAAAAAATCATCACACAGGATGATACTGTATCAAAATGTCAAAAAACACCATGCAGGATGTATGTATAGTAGGCAAAAATATATACTTGCATCTCGCAGGATGCTGCTCATAATTCGCTAGATTTCTATTTAACAGCTTATATACATTACAAAAATCAATGGTCGTCCACCCGAGGGTAGACTTGATCTATGTAGGGCCTGTGAAGGTATTGATATTGAGCATTGCCCCCCTATTCGCTGATTATCCACTGTCCCGCTAGAATGTGCGTGGCTTCCTTGGATAGTCCGTCGGCACAGTGATTGTGTTCCCTGTAAATATGATGAACAATAATGGAGTTAAAATGTGCTTTGAGGTGCATCACTTCATCCAATATATTTAAGAGTGTGTGTGCGTGGCTTCTAGATTTCATATTGATCCAATTAATGATAACATTTGAATCCCCAAATATCTGTAGCTCTCCGCAGTCATGGTTTAAAGCAAAATGAATAAGGTGTCTGATGGTTATGAGTTCAACATAATTGTTTGTTCCCATGCCTAAGCCCATCTTCACTTTGTAATGATGATTTGTTGTTTTATTAAGAATGAACCCCCTGCCACATCCATGCTGCTGTGCGGCTCCATCGAAGAAAGCCGATGGTATAGATTGATCAAGTGGGTCCAGGGTGGCAGGTCTGTGGATGCGTGGAGGGGTAATTTCCAGCAGTTCATGGAATGCTGCAATGATTTTGGTGCTGACAGTTTGCCAGCGAATCAATACACTCTCGAATATCATTTTGTTTCTTGCCAGCCAGATTGCCCAGCTAATGATAAGGGGAAGACAAACACGATCTAATCTGGACTGTGCTTGATACCAATTCTCCCATGCTATAGAGATGGTTTCGTTTTCCCACGTACTCACAATACCGAGCTCCTCTGTCACCGTATTCCATATCCATTTGGTAACTTCACATGCAAGGAAGAGATGAGAAGTCAACTTTGATTGCTACTTACATAGGATGCACCAAGTGGGACCATGTACAGATCTGTGCATGAGCGCTTCCCCAATGGGGATCTTGTTCTGGAGTAAGCACGAAAAAAAGAGTTTAGTTCTAGGAGGGGTTTTTAATTTCCAAATGATCTTCCACCAACTCTGAACTATTTATGGCTTTTTGCTCCCAATCAGAACCAGGTATCCTTCCTTTGGGGTATAAAAACCAGATTCTGCCTTATCCCACATGAGTTCATCTGGTCCTTCTTTGATACGAATATGGGACTCACTTAATGCATTAGTGTAGTCCTCCCAGATTTGATGCCATTCCGAAGGCAGGTTTAGTTGTGCTACTGTTTTCCACGCCTGTGTAAATATGGAAGTGTTCTCCTGATCGGCTATGTGGGCAATAACTCTAGTATTCTGCTACTCAAGTATTTGAAAGAGCTCATGTGGGAGATAACACCTCCCACCCCCTCCTGTCCATGGGTCCATACCAATTCGAGCCTTGGATCTGTCATTTATTCTCCAAGTTAGGTGGCTCCGAATGAGAGGCAACGAAGACAATAATGCTTTCCATACAGTAGATATACCTGTTATGTTCCATCCAGGTAATCGAATCCAATCCATGAGGTGTAGTGGCCAGATGTACTTGTGGTACGAGATTGATGTCCAAAGATTTTTCTTTGTAAGCAAATTCCATCCCAGTTTCGCGGCCAGAGCATGAGAAAAATGTGTGAGGTCCTTTAGGCCCCATGCACCCCACTTTTTTGGCAGAGAGATGTTATGCCAGCTGATCCAAGAAAAAACTCTTTTGTCCTGTTTTCCATTCCAGAGATATCTACAAAAAATTTGCTTGAGGCGAGGGAGAATACCTCTGGGTATCTAGGCTAAGGCCATCCAGAAAACAGGTGTGGCCTCCAAGACTGATTTAATGAGAACCAACCTCCCTACTCTTGATAGGAGTCGATGGCTATAGTGGGATATCCGATTTTATAATTTTGTTATCAGCCAAGTCCAATCCGCAATCTTGTGACCCGTCGGTTTGATCTAGTAACCCAGATATTTGAACCCCTGTTCCAATGGTCGGGGATTGTACAGGAAGCGCTGTAAAGCCAATTCGGATTCTTCAGCAGATGTAAAGACCTGGGAGATAGTTGATTTTGAATGGTTGGCCATCATGCCTGTTGCCTTGGAGAAAGAGGCAAGAATCTTGTCAAAGGCAGTCGTGTCCTGAATGCTTCCATCGAAAAATATGATAACATTGTCTACGAATAGAAGGTGTGTTAAGAAACATTGTTCAGTAATCTTCAACCCTGATAATCTGTCGTTTTGTTTTTCATAATAGATGAGTCTGCTCATCCCTTCCATTACAAGAAGGAAAAGAAGCGGGGAGAGAGGGCATCCCTACCTGAGGCCCCTTTCAGCATGAAAAAAAGGGGAGGCGGAACCATTAATGAGTAGACTGAAAGTGGGGGAGGTTATACATGCCATTATCTAGTTTGTGAATGGCAAAGGAAAGCCCAGATGGATAAGCAACATCTTGATATAAGTCTAGCCCACTCGATCAAAAGCCTTCGCCAAGTCAATCTTAAGAATGATACCTTTTAGACGACGAGCTCAAATGGAATGAATGGCTTCCTATGCATAACCAATCGCTTCATGAATTTGGCGGTCTTCGAGAAAAGAAAATTGTTTAGGGAGTATGTGTTAGGAAAGAATAGGTCTGATACGATTGGAAATGATTTTCGAAATAATCTTGTAGAGGTAATTGCAGAGAGAAATGGGGCGGAACTCATCAAATGAGCTAGGGAAGTCATTCTTAGGAATAAGGGCTATAAAGGTGGTATTGATAGCATTGTACATCCATCCTGATGAGCGACATTCCTCTATGACCTGAAGGAGGTCCGCTGCCCTAAAGTCATAGAACGCCGAATAGAACTTAATAGGCCACCCGTCTGGTCCTGGGATTTTATCCTTCTTGAACCACTTTAGTACCCCTTCCAGTTCCTCTACAGTAACCAGCGCGTTTAGTTCATTTTCTTCTTCTTCTCCAACAAACCAGGGAAAGAGGCCAGCCACATGAATAATATCTGCCAGGTTGACTTCTTGGGGTGCTCTGAATAAATTCCTAAAATGTGATGTACCGAGTTTGGAGAGCTTTTGGAAATTGTCTGCCGATTCACTGTTGGGAAGGGGTAGCTTCCAGATCATATTGGTGACCTTTCTCCCTTTGGCATAATTCTGGAAGAATTTGGTATTGTCATCTCCTGCCTTCAACCAGATAGCCCTACTCTTCAATCTCCATGCCTCCTCCCTTTCCTTGAGAATCTTGTCTTTCTGCATCTCAAGCTCTATCAGTCTATTTTTTCCTTCGGCTGAGGAGAATCCAAGATTCTTGTCATCGAGCAGGGTTTCCAAATCTGTTTCTATGTCCAGAATCTTGCGTTCATCTTTGATCTTCTTCTCTTTGGCCCAAGTCTTGGTTATTTGTTTGAGCTTTGAAAGATTGTGGCAGAAGCCTTCTACTTCCATCCTATGATTTGTTATTGGATGGGACACCCAGTAGTCTTTGATCAGTTTAATATATTCCTCGTATTGAAGCCAGATATGATTGAATTTAAAAGGAGCCCTTGGCTTAGTTTTAGGTCCTGTAATTTCCAAATATATAGGGGAATGGTCGGATTTACCCCCTGCCCTACCCATTTTCTGTATTTGGACAGTCTCTAGAGAAGGGGGATCTTGATCAAGAATCTGTCGAGTCTCCTAGCCAGGGCAGCCTCACCAGTCGTCCGGTTCCTCCAAGTAGGCAGTAGCTTGTTCATGGGAATATCAGCCAAATGATGCTGTTCCAGGATGTCTTTAAAGAAATTAAACAGGGGGTCTATCTGTGTGAGTGAACCCCAGGATTCCCCAAATCCTATTGAGAAGTTGAGATCGCCTCTGATGATTAGCTAGTCGATAGATGTCAAGTTTGTGCCTAGAAAATTCTTCCAGAAATCCTCCCTTCGCTCGCATGGACCATATACATTAATGATCCTCAGTGTCTCCCATAACTCCGCCAAGAAGAGATCCATGCCTATGTATCCCACTCCCCCCTAGGTGGCAGATACATTTATTGTCTAAGGATTGTACCCAATAGCTAATCCTCTAGCCCTGCTAATGGCATCCAACGCATGATGATGCCATCCAAGTCGCAGGTCGGCGAGGGAATGTTCAATGTCTTCAGCATCTCCCAAGGTCTCTTGCAGCATAAGGATATCAATAGGTTCATTCTCAATCAACCTCCGCATGGCTAGTTTCTTGGAGGTACTAGCAAAACCTCTGCAGTTAAAGGAGAGGCATTTCGTGGAGTAACCCCTTCTGGGGCTTTCAGTGCTCTAAGGACCCCTTCCATAGTAGATTGTTTGCAAGTTACTACCTCGAATCCAACTTTCTGAATAGCTTTGGAGAGATTAGATTTGCGACCCCGGGTTGAAGGGGCAGGGCGACCCGGGTAGACCACCCCCAGCCCAAATTGAGAGTCGGAACCCTGGGAGGGCCTCGACCGGAGGTTGTAAGGGTGAGGCAGAATCTGGCATGGCAAGGCCTCTAACCCTGAAGGAATTGAGGAGGAATGGACCGATGGAGAGGATGGAGCATTGATGGGTAGGGGGGGGAATGGAACAAGTTTCCAGAGAAACAAAAGCTACCAAAGGAGAAACAATGGAATTAGAGATTGTAGGAGATATCAAAGGGGAAGAAGAACTGTACCCGAATTTCGTGCTACCTCTGCAGCTGTTGAGCTAATTTGTTTACCGAAATTAACACAATTATTTCTTATCAATCTGGGTTGTTTATGCTTTGAGGCAAGTTCACTATATGTGAAGATCAGATGTAATCAAACCTTGAAAGATAAGTTATTCAAAAGCTTAAAGCAATACATCCTACAACTCTAATTCAATTAGTTTAAAAAGAGGAAAAATATTGAAATGGTTCTTGACTCAAGAAGTCCACTTTTGCCTCAATTACCACTTAATGAATCAGAGGTTAAAACCAAGAACTTAAGATGGATAAATTATTAATGAAAGAAGCTCTTAACTTAAGAGACACATAAGGTATTTCATCATAATTCATTCATCTCAATACCAAAATCACAATAAGAAACTACTTGCATGCAAACAAAGGAAACTAGTTTTAATTCATCATTTTAGTAGAAGGGATGATCAACTTGAACAATTATTTTTCCAACATAATAAAGTGATGAATAGGCTAAGAACTAATGAAATCAATAACCCTACATGAACCATAAAGAAATCTGAAATAAAGCTTTAAAAAAAATAGTTCTACAATAACCAGATTACAAGAAATAAAACTAGTTAACAAGGAAGTGTACTTAGCTTGGAATGGGGGCCCTCCACCTTGCCTTGCACCCTTGAGAGGTGATATCAGAAGCTCAAATTCAGTCACACATCCATAGCATTGAACAACAAAATAATAATAGCACAAGTCTTCAAATTAACTCTTCAATCCAAAAGTGTCACAACATAAAAGTATAATAAGTCAATACATAAGCCATCAAAGTTTTGGCTCTTTAAATAAGAAGTATCATGAAACAAACTGATCTATATTCACTCAAACAAACCCATCTACTCTCATCCACCTATCTAAGTCGAATTCATTACTCCCATCCCAAGAAATATGACCAATCCCATAGAATCTCAAAACTGCCCTATTTCTATGGGATTTCTGAATGACTAGTCATGATTGACTAGCACTAAATGGGCCTAATAAAGCTTGTTCTGTTCGAACTAAGCATAGCTGACTTAGTCCTAGTTCCAAAGATATCCATCCATGCATTCAATTCGTGCCCAAGTGTCCTGCGACCACATCAACCATAGAGCTATTACAGGAATTTCTGAATCTGCCAATTTTGCACTAAAAACGAAACTTTCATAAAAACTTTAGAAATTGAAAAATTAAAATTAAATACCTGAATGGATATCAAATATACATCAAAATGGGATGAATGAAGGGAAAATAGATGGCAAATAGATGGATTAGTAAATTTCTTAGAGCAAAAATAAGACCAAAACTAAGGCCCAACATCTCTCCCTTGCTTATCATCAAGCATGTCCCCATGCTTGGTTACTCCTCTTTGATCTTCTTCTCTCTGTAGTAGATGTTGTTTTAAATCCCTGTTCAAGCAATCAAACACCTGTATATCCCTGTCAATATGCTAATCTCTGTTCTGGTAAACAAAATACATATGAAAACAATTTTTTTCATACTGTTCCATGTATGCCCATCACCCTACACTGTGTATACTGTCACCAAAATCAAGCCATATGTTCACTGTGTATATACAATCATTAAAAACAAACAGTGTTTTGACTAGCAGCGCATTCAAATGGCTCTCGGCCTCAACATAAAAATTTGAAAATCGACAAAATGCTCTCGGCCTGCTTATCTAAAAGCTTGAAAAACAGCGCTTCGGCCTCAAAACAAATTGAAAAAAAAACAAATAGCGCATTTAAAATGAATTTTAAATGGCTCGGCCTTTACTCCCTTTGGCAATCAGCGCTCGGTTTTAGACACATTACACAACAACTAAATCGCCCAACATTACACAGCTCTTCTTTTAAACATGACACAGCTCTTTCGGCCCACACAGACTTCAACCCATTGTTTTATTCAAAACAAAGATGCACAGTGGCAAAAAGGTTCCATAACAGAGATTATTTATATGTGTTCACCATACGGGCCGTTTCCATACACAGGCATGTGATACATCAATTATATAAATGATGGCAGCGCGCAACAAAACAAAGGATGTGTATCAATGTGCAATCAAAACAATGCGCAATCAACCAACAATGCGCAATCAACCAACAGTGCGCAATCAAAACAAACATGCCATAAAAATCACATTTTGGCGCTATGAGCAAGACTCTGCCTCCTCTGTTTATAGACTTTGTTGTGATTTACAACACTGCACTCAATTTTGGTTCACAAAACTTCACATGCGATCCCCATACCCTAACGTGTTATCCATGCAACAAGTTTAAACTTAAATTCTACGCTATTTACCAGTGTTCTATGCCATGATTTACGCAGTGAATCTTATCACCATATTTATTAACTGCTATCAACCGACTTACTGCTAGAGTTAATGCGTGGTTTCTGCATTACCTGGTTGTCAACGAGCGCTGAGGAGTGTTAAATAGCGCTCCAAATCCCTGTTGCTTCGTTCAACTGACTGGTGGCAAGGGTAGAATAATTAACCATTAATTACAGGAAGTTTACAACTATATTCCACAGTTGCTGAGCTTAAACAAACTACTCCGTTACCTGAATGTATCCGGAAAATCAGTGATCACTCGGCGTTAAATCCGGGGTAATTTTCCTTCTTAAATCCTCTCAAACCCGCTTCAATTTCCTTTTCACTAGCTTGTAGCTCCAAACACCATCGTTCTGAGCTATTCAACAATGAAGAATGAGTTTAAACAGTGCAAGAACCGTTAGTCAGTTCATGCACGTTTCATGGGTGTAGATGAAAAATACGAAACATTCAAGAAGATAACTTAGAGTGAACCAATGAGACCTTCATCTATTCTAGTATCCAAACTCCTCAACTTGGTATTGAATCTACATGGTGTTTTACATGTTTATCTAATTGAGTAGACAAGGGATAAGAGGGAAACCTACAATGAGTAAAACTATTTCATAGGTTATATAAATACTTCTCTGAAGGGGGAACCTCTCCTTCTCTCAATAAGTCAAGATCCCTCTTCTACCCCATTAAAATAATAAGTGTCAAAGCACATTTCTACTAAATAAATAAATAAATAATGAAATAAGAGAAAGGATTCCTACATAGAGAGGTGAAGCAAGTGACTTTGTTAGGGTACTGTTTAGGCTCACTAACAGTGAAGCAATGCCTGTGCTCCTATATTGACTCCATCAGGGTACTTTCTAGGTTTGCTAGAAATAGAGCAACATCAGAGATGAAAATAATAACCTAAATATATTAAACTCACTGTTTTTTTTTCCAAAGGAAAAATCGTAATCTTTCATTATATGGTGAAAAATTACATGTAGTAAATGTTATTCAGCATATGCGAGTTTCTTCATGACTTTTAAAAGTCTATGGTCTTTCCTATACATGTCTATGTCATAAAAAAAAAATCATCACACAGGATGATACTGTATCAAAATGTCAAAAAACACCATGCAGGATGTATGTATAGTAGGCAAAAATATATACTTGCATCTCGCAGGATGCTGCTCATAATTCGCTAGATTTCTATTTAACAGCTTATATACATTACAAAAATCAATGGTCGTCCACCCGAGGGTAGACTTGATCTATGTAGGGCCTGTGAAGGTATTGATATTGAGCATTGCCCCTCTATTCGCTGATTATCCACTATCCCGCTAGAATGTGCGTGGCTTCCTTGGATAGTCCGTCGGCACAGTGATTGTGTTCCCTGTAAATATGATGAACAATAATGGAGTTAAAATGTGCTTTGAGGTGCATCACTTCATCCAATATATTTAAGAGTGTGTGTGTGTGGCATCTAGATTTCATATTGATCCAATTAATGATAACATTTGAATCCCCAAATATCTGTAGCTCTCCGCAGTCATGGTTTAAAGCAAAATGAATAAGGTGTCTGATGGTTATGAGTTCAACATAATTGTTTGTTCCCATGCCTAAGCCCATCTTCACTTTGTAATGATGATTTGTTGTTTTATTAAGAATGAACCCCCTGCCACATCCATGCTGCTGTGCGGCTCCATCGAAGAAAGCCGATGGTATAGATTGATCAAGTGGGTCCAGGGTGGCAGGTCTGTGGATGCGTGGAGGGGTAATTTCCAGCAGTTCATGGAATGCTGCGATGATTTTGGTGGTGACAGTTTGCCAGCGAATCAATACACTCTCGAATATCATTTTGTTTCTTGCCAGCCAGATTGCCCAGCTAATGATAAGGGGAAGACACACACGATCTAATCTGGAGTGTGCTTGATACCAATTCTCCCATGCTATAGAGATGGTTTCGTTTTCCCACGTACTCACAATACCGAGCTCCTCTGTCACCGTATTCCATATCCATTTGGTAACTTCACATGCAAGGAAGAGATGAGAAGTCAACTTTGATTGCTACTTACATAGGATGCACCAAGTGGGACCATGTACAGATCTGTGCATGAGCGCTTCCCCAATGGGGATCTTGTTCTGGAGTAAGCACGAAAAAAAGAGTTTAGTTCTAGGAGGGGTTTTTAATTTTCAAATGATCTTCCACCAACTCTGAACTATTTATGGCTTTTTGCTCCCAATCAGAACCAGATATCCTTCCTTTGGGGTATAAAAACCAGATTCTGCCTTATCCCACATGAGTTCATCTGGTCCTTCTTTGATACGAATATGGGACTCACTTAATGCATTAGTGTAGTCCTCCCAGATTTGATGCCATTCCGAAGGTAGGTTTAGTTGTGCTACTGTTTTCCACGCCTGTGTAAATATGGAAGTGTTCTCCTGATCGGCTATGTGGGAAATAACTCTAGTATTCTGCTACTCAAGTATTTGAAAGAGCTCGTGTGGGAGATAACACCTCCCACCCCCTCCTGTCCATGGGTCCATACCAATTCGAGCCTTGGATCTGTCATTTATTCTCCAAGTTAGGTGGCTCCGAATGAGAGGCAACGAAGACAATAATGCTTTCCATACAGTAGATATACCTGTTATGTTCCATCCAGGTAATCGAATCCAATCCATGAGGTGTAGTGGCCAGATGTACTTGTGGTACGAGATTGATGTCCAAAGATTTTTCTTTGTAAGCAAATTCCATCCCAATTTCGCGGCCAGAGCATGAGAAAAATGTGTGAGGTCCTTTAGGCCCCATGCACCCCACTTTTTTGGCAGAGAGATGTTATGCCAGCTGATCCAAGAAAAAACTCTTTTGTCCTGTTTTCCATTCCAGAGATATCTACAACAAATTTGCTTGAGGCGAGGGAGAATACCTCTGGGTATCTAGGCTAAGGCCATCCAGAAAACAGGTGTGGCCTCCAAGACTGATTTAATGAGAACCAACCTCCCTACTCTTGATAGGAGTCGATGGCTGTAGTGGGATATCCGATTTTATAATTTTGTTATCAGCCAAGTCCAATCCGCAATCTTGTGACCCGTCGGTTTGATCTAGTAACCCAGATATTTGAACCCCTGTTCCAATGGTCGGGGATTGTACGGGAAGCGCTGTAAAGCCAATTCGGATTCTTCAGCAGATGTAAAGACCTGGGAGATAGTTGATTTTGAATGGTTGGCCATCATGCCTGTTGCCTTGGAGAAAGAGGCAAGAATCTTGTCAAAGGCAGTCGTGTCCTGAATGCTTCCATCGAAAAATATGATAACATTGTCTACGAATAGAAGGTGTGTTAAGAAACATTGTTCAGTAATCTTCAACCCTGATAATCTGTCGTTTTGTTTTTCATAATAGATGAGTCTGCTCATCCCTTCCATTACAAGAAGGAAAAGAAGCGGGGAGAGAGGGCATCCCTACCTGAGGCCCCTTTCAGCATGAAAAAAAGGGGAGGCGGAACCATTAATGAGTAGACCGAAAGTGGGGGAGGTTATACATGCCATTATCCAGTTTGTGAATGGCAAAGGAAAGCCCAGATGGATAAGCAACATCTTGATATAAGTCTAGCCCACCCGATCAAAAGCCTTCGCCAAGTCAATCTTGAGAATGATACCTTTTAGACGACGAGCTCAAATGGAATGAATGGCTTCCTATGCATAACCAATCGCTTCATGAATTTGGCGGTCTTCGAGAAAAGAAAATTGTTTAGGGAGTATGTGCTGGGAAAGAATAGGTCTGATACGATTGGAAATGATTTTCGAAATAATCTTGTAGAGGTAATTGCAGAGAGAAATGGGGCGGAACTCATCAAATGAGCTAGGGAAGTCATTCTTAGGAATAAGGGCTATAAAGGTGGTATTGATAGCATTGTACATCCATCCTGATGAGCGACATTCCTCTATGACCTGAAGGAGGTCCGCTGCCCTAAAGTCATAGAACACCGAATAGAACTTAATAGGCCACCCGTCTGGTCCTGGGATTTTATCCTTCTTGAACCACTTTAGTACCCCTTCCAGTTCCTCTAGAGTAACCAGCGCGTTTAGTTCATTTGCTTCTTCTTCTCCAACAAACCAGGGAAAGAGGCCAGCCACATGAATAATATCTGCCAGGTTGACTTCTTGGGGTGCTCTGAATAAATTCCTAAAATGTGATGTACCGAGTTTGGAGAGCTTTTGGAAATTGTCTGCCGATTCACTGTTGGGAAGGGGTAGCTTCCAGATCATATTGGTGACCTTTCTCCCTTTGGCATAATTCTGGAAGAATTTGGTATTTTCATCTCCTGCCTTCAACCAGATAGCCCTACTCTTCAATCTCCATGCCTCCTCCCTTTCCTTGAGAATCTTGTCTTTCTGCATCTCAAGCTCTATCAGTCTATTTTTTCCTTCGGCTGAGGAGAATCCAAGATTCTTGTCATCGAGCAGGGTTTCCAACTCTGATTCTATGTCCAGAATCTTCCGTTCATCTTTGATCTTCTTCTCTTTGGCCCAAGTCTTGGTTATTTGTTTGAGCTTTGAAAGATTGTGGCAGAAGCCTTCTACTTCCATCCTATGATTTGTTATTGGATGGGACACCCAGTAGTCTTTGATCAGTTTAATATATTCCTCGTATTGAAGCCAGATATGATTGAATTTAAAAGGAGCCCTTGGCTTAGTTTTAGGTCCTGTAATTTCCAAATATATAGGGGAATGGTCGGATTTACCCCCTGCCCTACCCATTTTCTGTATTTGGACAGTCTCTAGAGAAGGGGGATCTTGATCAAGAATCTGTCGAGTCTCCTAGCCAGGGCAGCCTCACCGGTCGTCCGGTTCCTCCAAGTAGGCAGTAGCTTGTTCATGGGAATATCAGCCAAATGATGCTGTTCCAGGATGTCTTTAAAGAAATTAAACAGGGGGTCTATCTGTGTGAGTGAACCCCAGGATTCCCCAAATCCTATTGAGAAGTTGAGATCGCCTCTGATGATTAGCTGGTCGATAGATGTCAAGTTTGTGCCTAGAAAATTCTTCCAGAAATCCTCCCTTCGCTCGCATGGACCATATACATTAATGATCCTCAGTGTCTCCCATAACTCCACCAAGAAGAGATCCATGCCTATGTATCCCACTCCCCCCTAGGTGGCAGATACATTTATTGTCTAAGGATTGTACCCAATAGCTAATCCTCTAGCCCTGCTAATGGCATCCAACGCATGATGATGCCATCCAGGTCGCAGGTCGCCGAGGGAATGTTCAATGTCTTCAGCGTCTCCCAAGGTCTCTTGCAGCATAAGGATATCAATAGGTTCATTCTCAATCAACCTCCGCATGGCTAGTTTCTTGGAGGTACTAGCAAAACCTCTGCAGTTAAAGGAGAGGCATTTCGTGGAGTAACCCCTTCTGGGGCTTTCAGTGCTCTAAGGACCCCTTCCATAGTAGATTGTTTGCAAGTTACTACCTCGAATCCAACTTTCTGAATAGCTTTGGAGAGATTAGATTTGCGACCCCGGGTTGAAGGGGCAGGGCGACCCGGGTAGACCACCCCCAGCCCAAATTGAGAGTCGGAACCCTGGGAGGGCCTCGACCGGAGGTTGTAAGGGTGAGGCAGAATCTGGCATGGCAAGGCCTCTAACCCTGAAGGAATTGAGGAGGAATGGACCGATGGAGAGGATGGAGCATTGATGGGTAGGGGGGGGAATGGAACAAGTTTCCAGAGAAACAAAAGCTACCAAAGGAGAAACAATGGAATTAGAGATTGTAGGAGATATCAAAGGGGAAGAAGAACTGTACCCGAATTTCGTGCTACCTCTGCAGCTGTTGAGCTAATTTGTTTACCGAAATTAACACAATTATTTCTTATCAATTTGGGTTGTTTATGCTTTGAGGCAAGTTCACTATATGTGAAGATCAGATGTAATCAAACCTTGAAAGATAAGTTATTCAAAAGCTTAAAGCAATACATCCTACAACTCTAATTCAATTAGTTTAAAAAGAGGAAAGATATTGAAATGGTTCTTGACTCAAGAAGTCCACTTTTGCCTCAATTACCACTTAATGAATCAGAGGTTAAAACCAAGAACTTAAGATGGATAAATTATTAATGAAAGAAGCTCTTAACTTAAGAGACACATAAGGTATTTCATCATAATTCATTCATCTCAATACCAAAATCACAATAAGAAACTACTTGCATGCAATCAAAGGAAACTAGTTTTAATTAATCATTTTAGTAGAAGGGATGATCAACTTGAACAATTATTTTTCCAACATAATAAAGTGATGAATAGGCTAAGAACTAATGAAATCAATAACCCTACATGAACCATAAAGAAATCTGAAATAAAGCTTTAAAAAAAATAGTTCTACAATAACCAGATTACAAGAAATAAAACTAGTTAACAAGGAAGTGTACTTAGCTTGGAATGGGGGCCCTCCACCTTGCCTTGCACCCTTGAGAGGTGATATCAGAAGCTCAAATTCAGTCACACATCCATAGCATTGAACAGCAAAATAATAATAGCACAAGTCTTCAAATTAACTCTTCAATCCAAAAGTGTCACAACATAAAAGTATAATAAGTCAATACATAAGCCATCAAAGTTTTGGCTCTTTAAATAAGAAGTATCATGAAAAAAACTGATCTATATTCACTCAAACAAACCCATATACTATCATCCACCTATCTAAGTCGAATTCATTACTCCCATCCCAAGAAATATGACCAATCCCATAGAATCTCAAAACTGCCCTATTTCTATGGGATTTCTGAATGACTAGTCATGATTGACTAGCACTAAATGGGCCTAATAAAGCTTGTTCTGTTCGAACTAAGCATAGCTGACTTAGTCCTAGTTCCCAAGATATCCATCCATGCATTCAATTCGTGCCCAAGTGTCCTGCGACCACATCAACCATAGAGCTATTACGGGAATTTCTGAATCTGCCAATTTTGCACTAAAAACGAAACTTTCATAAAAACTTTAGAAATTGAAAAATTAAAATTAAATACCTGAATGGATATCAAATATACATCAAAATGGGATGAATGAAGGGAAAATAGATGGCAAATAGATGGATTAGTAAATTTCTTAGAGCAAAAATAAGACCAAAACTAAGGCCCAACATCTCTCCCTTGCTTATCATCAAGCATGTCCCCATGCTTGGTTACTCCTCTTTGATCTTCTTCTCTCTGTAGTAGATGTTGTTTTAAATCCCTGTTCAAGCAATCAAACACCTATATATCCCTGTCAATATGATAAACTCTGTTTTGGTAAACAAAATACATATGAAAACAATTTTTCATACTGTTCCATGTATGCCCATCACCCTACACTGTGTATAATGTCACCAAAATCAAGCCATATGTTCACTGTGTATATACAATCATTAAAAACAAACAGTGTTTTGACTAGCAGCGCATTCAAATGGCTCTCGGCCTCAACATAAAAATTTGAAAATCGACAAAATGCTCTCGGCCTGCTTATCTAAAAGCTTGAAAAACAGCGCTTCGGCCTCAAAACAAATTGAAGAAAAAACATATAGCGCATTTAAAATGAATTTTAAATGGCTCGGCCTTTACTCCCTTTGGCAATCAGCACTCTTTTTTAGACACATTACACAACAACTAAATCGCCCAACATTACACAGCTCTTCTTTTAAACATGACACAACTCTTTCGGCCCACACAGACTTCAACCCATTGTTTTGTTCAAAACAAAGACGCACAGTGGCAAAAAGGTTCATAACAGAGATTATTTATATGTGTTCACCATACGGGCCGTTTCCATACACAGGCATGTGATACATCAATTATATAAATGATGGCAGCGTGCAACAAAACAAACGATGTGTATCAATGTGCAATCAAAACAATGCGCAATCAAAACAAACATGCCATAAAAATCACATTTCGGCGCTATGAGCAAGACTCTACCTCCTCTGTTTATAGACTTTGTTGTGATTTACAACACTGCACTCAATTTTGGTTCACAAAACTTCACATGCGATCCCCATACCCTAACGTGTTATCCATGCAACAAGTTTAAACTTAAATTCTACGCTATTTACTAGTGTTCTATGCCATGATTTACGCAGTGAATCTTATCGCCATATTTATTAACTGCTATCAACCGACTTACTGCTGGAGTTAATGTGTGGTTTCTGCATTACCTGGTTGTCAACGAGCGCTGAGGAGTGTTAAATAGCGCTCCAAATCCCTGTTGCTTCGTTCAACTGACTGGTGGAAAGGGTAGAATAATTAACCATTAATTACAGGAAGTTTACAACTATATTCCACAGTTGCTGAGCTTAAACAAACTACTCCGTTACCTGAATGGATCCCGAAAATCAGTGATCACTCGGCGTTAAATCCGGGGTAATTTTCCTTCTTAAATCCTCTCAAACCCGCTTCAATTTCCTTTTCACTAGCTTGCAGCTCCAAACACCATCGTTCTGAGCTATTCAACAATGAAGAATGAGTTTAAACAGTGCAAGAACCGTTAGTCAGTTCATGCACGTTTCATGGGTGTACTGTGCACTCTGTTTATTGGTGCTATAGTGTATGGTTGGTATGGGTGTCCTGTTGACCAGTCGCCCGACTGTGTCATGAGGATGGCCGAATCATAGTTTTAGTTTGAACGTATGCGCATAACTCCTGCACAACGCACAGTCCAATGAAAAATAGTCGCCATGCCACGGTGTTTACCCCGTACCTGTGTGTTGGCCGGTATTGACTTGGATTGTCATTTTGTTGATGTCGTTTAATTTAGTTGCTTACCCTTGGCTGCATACAATATGATTGCCACCGTCGTGTGTTTATAACCGTGCTCCTCACTCATTCTCATATGCAATGATTTTAAACAATGCGTTCGTATTGCAATGAGTTTGAGCGATGTGCAATTATCATTTAAGCCATATACAATACCCCGCTGCCACATATGCAATCACAGTTTTGTTCTTTGTACGCGGTCGTGCCATATGGTTTGCACGCGGCCTTCCCTTTATACACCTTACCTTATATTATATGCGCCCTTCCTTATATCATATACATGCCTTTAGTTTATATCATATATATATGCGCTTTAATTTATATCATATACATGCGCTTTGGTTTATGATATATGTATATAATCTTTACTTCACCATTTTGACTATAGCGCATGCATATTATAACCATTTGGACTATAGCACATATATTTGCATATGGCATATATGGATTTTCATATAGCGCATGACTTCTTTGATTATATGCACATCTTTATAATTTTAAAATGACCATCTTGGGTCATATTTAAAATTATCACCATTACTAATTCTTGAGTTGTATGTGGAGGTTGAAAAGTTGTCCCAGTTTGGTCTTTTTATGCTTCTAAAGAAAAATACTTAGGGGTTAATGATCATGAAATAAATATGGGATATGTATGGAGATGAAATGGAATATGATGTATAAGGGTTATAGGGTATGTATAGGGAATATAGGATATGAAATGATAATGAATATCCTCAGGTACTAATTTCAACTTAACAAAGACTAAAAATTTCTAAGAAAAATTTGAATTTTCAAGCACAAAATGACTATACATATACTCCCTGGATGATGTCTGTACAAGTGGGATGAAATCAATTGATCAAATGTTGTAGATGGATTGAAAAGTAAACTTTATTGCTGCTCCTTGTTCTTCATGCTCTGGTTCTTGAATTGTTGTTCAGGTCCCTCTGTAATGATTTCTTGTTTCAGGTCCCTCTGCAATGCTTATGGAATATGTACATGTTGTTTTGACATTGGCAGGTCTTTCAGGTCCCTCTGCAATGATTTCTTATTTCAGGTCCCTCTGTTGACAATACAAGTTCCATCTATACTTCAGCTTTCCAGCTAAAGGTCTTATGCAATTCTTATGCAATTCTCCCCCTTGCTTAAGATTTGACTTGTCCTCAAGTCAGTTGTCTGTGGAGAGTTCCTGCATTGAAATTATGTGAGAACAGTAGAACAAGAATAAGGAATTCATAGAGTCCAAGTTGCCCTGGTTTTCCCCTATGAATTCGTGTTTGCTTAGTGCCAGTTTCCTGGTTTTCACTAGCAAACAATTTATTTATTTATTTATTTTTATTTTTTATATTTTTTATATTTTGTTATGTTTTGTTTGTTTGTTTTTTTTTTTTTTTTATTCAACTACAAGACTGGAAGATGGCTGAGCTTGGTGTGCCATGATTTCCAGTTCTGTATCCTCTATCAGTTGTTTCATAAATGCCTCTTTACTGATAGGCCTATTTTAAACTTTGAGCCTATGTCCATTCACTACAAATGAAGTGGAGTCCTGGGCGATTGTCCTGATCTTCACTGCTCCATTGTCAAAGATTTCGTCAATTTCATATGGGCCTAGCCAGTGTGTTGTGAACTTTGCTTTGAAGTCTTTGAATTTGGAGTCAAAAAGTAATGCCCAGTCTCTCTTGTAAAATGTCTTAGTTTTGATATATCTGTCGTGCCACTTCATTCTTTGTTGTTGCACGAATGTGGTATGTCCTATGGCTTGCTGATGATGCTCATCTAATTGATTTAGTTCCATTACCACTGCTGTTGTGCTTCAGTCAGGTCTAGTCCTAGTTCAGCTGCTAGTCTGTATGTTTGTATCTGAAACTCTATAGGCAATAAGGCCTCTTTTCCATATACTAACTGGTATGGACTAAAACCAGTTGTATTCTTCCATGTGATTCTGTAGGCCCATAGTGCATCTGTTAGTTTTTCAGACCAATCTCTTCTGTTCAATTGTACTGTTTTAGTCATGATATTTTTTAGGACTTTATTTGTTGATTCGACCTGCCCATTTGCTTGAGGGTGATATGGTGTAGACTTCCTGTGTTTGATCTTGTATTTCTCTGTTAGATCTCGTACCAGCTTTGATGTAAATTGTGCCCCTTGATCTGTTACAATTTGTCTAGGTACTCCGTATCTTACAAAGATTTCTTCAAAGAGAAAGGTGACCACTGTATCTTCTATTGCTCTGTTCACTGCTTTGGCCTCCGCCCATTTGGTTACATAATCTGTACATACTAGGATGTACCTCTTTCCATTTGATGGTGGATTAATAGGTCCAACAAAGTCAAGTGCCCATTGCTCAAATGGTTCTATGAGGACCTGTGGCTTGAGCGGCATCTCATCTGATGTGATTGGTCTCCCTGTTCTTTGGCAACTGTCACATTGCTTGACATATGCCTTAGAGTCTCTGAAGATGGATGGCCAGTAATAGCCCAATTGCAGCACCTTATATGCTGTTCGTTTGTCTACAAAATGACCACCACATGGTTCATCATGACATGCTCTCAGAATGTCTAATATTTCATCTTCTCGCACACATTTTCTAATCATCAGATCTGAACCAGTATAAAATAAATCACCATTTACCCAACTATACCTAGAACTTTCTCTAACAATTTTTCGTTTTTTCTTTTTAGAGAATTGAGTTGGAAACTTTCCAGAAGATAAATAATTTGCAATGTCTGCAAACCATGGTGTTTTTACTATTATGGCAAACAGGTGTTCGTCTGGAAAGTTGTCTACAACCAGATTTGGATCGTTGGGTGAATGTATGTGGGACAGAAAGTCAGCCACTTGATTTTCCTTACCTGGCTGGTCTTGTATTGTGATATTAAATTCTTGCAATAACAGTAGCCATCTTGTTATTCTTCCATTGGTGATGGGTTTATTCATCAAGTATTTGATTGCTGAATGATCTGTATGAATGAAAACTTGATATCCTATTATATAGTGCCTGAATTTGTTTACTGCATGTATAACGGCTAACATTTCTTTCTCTGTGACTGTGTAGTTCAATTCTGCACATGTTAGATTCTTGCTTATAAAGTATATTGCATAATTGAACAAGTTCTCTTTCTACCCAAGAGAGGCACCTATCGCGGTATCATATGCATCAGTTGAAATATGAAATGGAAAAGACCAGTTTGGCCCACAGAGAATGGGTGCAACAGATAATTTTTCTTTTAGAATTTGAAATGCATTTTGACAGTCATTTGTCCAGTGAAATTCAATATCTTTTTCTAATAGTTTGAACAGAGGTTGGGCTATTTTACTAAATTTTTCAATGAATCATCTATAATAGCCTGCATATCCTAAGAAACTTCTTACCTCTTTTTGTGTTGTAGGAGGAATTAAGTTAACTAGGACTTGGATTTTTGCTGGATCCACCTTAATTCCTGAAGCAGAAATATGGTGTCCCAGAACTATTCCTTCTGTCAACATCATATAGCATTTCTCAGTGCTCAATGACAAAATTAATTTGTTTCAATGCATCGTTTCAAGACTTTCTCAAGGTTATTTAGGCAATCATTATATGTGTTTCCATAAACTGTGAAGTCATCCATATAAACCTGTACACATTCGTGAATTAGATCAGCAAATATTGCAAGCACTGCTTGTTTAAAAGTTGTAGGTGCATTTCATAAACCAAATGCAAAAACATTATATGCATAGGTTCCCCATGGGCAAGTGAATGTTGTCTTGTCTTGGTCTTCTGTTGCTATTCTAATCTGGTTGTATCCGCTAAACCCATCCAAGAAGGAGAAAAATTTCTTTCCAGCTAATGAGTCTAACACCTGGTCAATGAATGGTAGAGGAAAATGATCTTTTAGTGTAGCTTTATTTAGTTCCCGATAGTCCACACATACCCTCCACTTTCCATTTTTCTTTGGTACTATAACCAATGGAGAAACCCATTGACTATCTGAAATAGGATAGATGAATCCAACATTTAACAGTTTTTGCAGTTCCTCTTTCACTATTTCTTTCATCATGGGATTCATTCGTCTTTGGGGTTGCCTTACAAGTTTGAGTTGATCATCTGTATAGATGTGGTGGATACATGTACTAAGATGGATTCCTTGCATGTCAGTATAATGCCAGGCAAAAGCTTTTGAATATTTATGTAATAATGTAATTACCTCTTGCTCTTGTGCTGATTGCAACTGGTTTCCAATGTTTAAATGTTTTCCAGGATATACCTCAATTGTTTTTATTGTTGGATTGGAGATTGTGTTTACAGGAAAGATGTCTATGAAAGAATTCCGCAAAGTTTGAATAGTACAAGTTTCCTGAAAGCATTGATTCAAAAGGTTACTTGCAGCTTCATATTGGACTTCTCTAAGCTGCTCTGAAATACTTGGTTCTGAAATGAAAAGATCCATTAAGTCTTCATTCTCTTCTTCTTCTCTAAATTCAAAGAATTGATTTATACTTAAAACTGATTTATTTTGCTGTTTTTCTTGAGTTTCAAGTACCGATTCTAAAGAAGTTGATTGTGTAGGTGAATAAATAGCAATGTGTTTCCTTTCATCTCCATGTGAAATAATCATGCTTCCTGATATGCATCCTATGAAGGCATCAACGGTAGCTAACCATGGTCTGCCTAAGATTAGAGGATGTCCTCCCAAATTTGTTTTTGGTTGCAAGGTAAGGAAGTCAACAGGATACTCCCATGAATCCAAAGAGACTATGATATCTTCTAATATTCCTTCCGGAACAACTTCAGATCTGTCTGCTAGTTCTAAAATTGTAGAAGTTGATCTAATGTTGTTCAAATGCAGAGTTTTCATTGTCTCCATTGTCATTACATTTATAGCTGCTCCAATGTCTATTAATGTGTTTGGTACTGAGAAATTATTTATTGATATAGTAACCATAGGGATACCAGGATCAATATATTTCTCTACAATGGTTTGTGTAGACATGAGGCTTGCTAGTTTACCAATGACTTGGATTGTAGTAGGATCCTTCTTCTTTTTCCCTGATTTCTTAATGCACAATTCCTTTATTGTTTTAGCATATATTGGTACTTCTTTAATTGCCTTCAACAAATGAATTTTTACATAAGCATTTTTTAACTCATCTAAAATATCAAATTCATAAAGGGTTATTTCTTTTTGTTATTCCACTAACCTTTCAGGATAAGGTGGTGTTTAAGTTGTAATGGTTTTTCCTTTCTGAATCTGTATCTTAGTTTTTGATGTTTCAGGTGATTCTCCTTGTTTAGTTGGTTCTTCTATGATTGGAGGAGAATCCTTTTTAAGCACTTTTCCAGACCTTAGATGGACATCATTAAGAGGAAGAATCGAATATGTGGGAAAACATGCTGCTTCATCTACATTGTATGCAGATTTGTCCACCTTATTATTCGGATTTGCCATTGGTTGGGCTGGTAATTGAGTTGGTCTGGGTTGATTTGTGGGTAGCTGTAATTGTTGTGGTTGGGTCAACAACGGTGGTGGATTCTGCTGTGGAAATGGCATGGATTGTGGATATGCAGAATGTTGTTGTTGAAATGGTATGGACTGTGAATATTGTGGATATGCAAATGGCTGTTGGTATTGTTGTTGATATTGTTGATGTGGCTGGTTTCCATAACCGTATCCTCTCCAACCTTGTGCAGGTTGTTGTGGAGGCCAAGCTTGCCATAGCATTGGAGGGGTCCAAGGATTTTGAGGTGGATAGAGGTAATTTTGTTGAGGAAATTGTTGTTGATTTTGTTGAGGTGTCCTAGGTTTCCATGGTCTTCGTGGTGCTACATAATAAAAAACTTCTATTCCTGGCACTTCTTCCATTGAGTTCATTTGTAATTCTTTCAATCTTAGACAAATTTCTGTGGAATGATTTTCTGTACAAAGACCACAAACCTGAATACTATCCAAAGGACATTCTCTCAATGGATGTTTCTTTCGACATTTGAAACAAAAGATTGCTAGAGCTTGTTCTTGTTCTTCTTTCTTCTTGTTTGCCTTTAGAACATCTACTTGTGTCCCTAATGTACTAAAGAGATCGGTTTTGAAGTTTTCCAATAAGCTTCCTATTTCAGCTCTTGTTATCCATCCTGCAGCTGACTTTGCTGCTTTTGAACTTGCTTCTCTCTTTCCTGTTTTTGATCTTCCTCTAGAATATTTTTGACATAACTCAACAATTTCTTCGAATGGTAGGTTTGAAATGTCTCCTTTACCCATCACATTCAAAATGTCAAGGTATTCATCCCTTACACCCTTGAGAAAGATTGTTCGAATGGTTTCTTGATTTAGAGAGTGTTGTTTAGATTTTTGTAGATTATATGCAAATCTTTCCAAATATTCTTCTAAACTTTCATCTTCTTGTTGTGTCATTCTGAAAACATCTTCCTTTGAATCTAGAGATCTACAATAACCTTGATATTTTTTAAGGAAGACCGATCTCATATCATCCCAAGAAGCTATTATTTTTTCTCCTAAACCCATGAACCATTTTAACGCTGCTGCTTTTAATGTTGCAGGGAAAAGACGAAGTTTATGAATGTCATCAGTGTATCCATATGTTCTACATAGAATATCAAATTCAAACATAAATGCATCAGGATCTTCCGTGGACATTCCATAAAAATTTGGCAATATAGAAGGTGGAATATTTTTCATTTTCACTTCTTCTCCTAATATTGCACTTGTGTCTACTATTGGAAAGCCAAAGGTAGCCTCTTGATCATTACCATCTTCTTGTCTTTTCCGATCATTTTCTATCTTTCTATCATTTTCTTGTTTTGCCTCCTCCTATCTCTTTCTTCTCCATTCTCTTTGTTGTCTTTCATATTCATCTCATTGTTCAGGAGTGAAAATAACAGATCCATGTCCCTCTTCTTCCATTGGTTGATTTCTTTCAATTTTGAGTGGAGCTTCAGGTTGTTGAAAGATAGGTGGATTTATGGATGGAAAGACAGGTTTTTTTCCTTCGATAATTTCTTTTTTTTTTTCCAGAAGTTGAAGATTGTTTTTGTTTTGCTTCCCAAGCTAACAAAGTTTGCCTCTCAATCAAAGTTAATCTTTGTCCGGTTCTTTGTTTTTCTGCCAATTCCTCAATTATTGGATTACCAGTAGCTGGGGTGTTTGATGATCCTATCTCCATTTGTGGGTATTTTTTAATAAATCTACCTTGAGGATCTCTATATCTAGGCATAAAGAAACATAACTAAAATGGGATGTAACTAATGTTTTTGTTTGTTTTGAAATTTATCCTTCTATTGACTATGTCGATATTTTCCTCCCCGACAACGGCACCAAAATGTTGAGCTAATTTGTTTACCGAAATTAACATAATTATTTCTTATCAATCCGGGTTGTTTATGCTTTGAGGCAGGTTCACTATATGTGAAGATCAGATGTAATCAAACCTTGAAAGATAATTTATTCAAAAGCTTAAAGCAATACATCCTACAACTCTAATTCAATTAGTTTAAAAAGAGGAAAGATATTGAAATGGTTCTTGACTCAAGAAGTCCACTTTTGCCTCAATTACCACTTAATGAATCAGAGGTTAAAACCAAGAACTTAAGATGGATAAATTATTAATGAAAGAATCTCTTAACTTAAGAGACACATAAGGTATTTCATCATAATTCATTCATCTCAATACCAAAATCACAATAAGAAACTACTTGCATGCAATCAAGGGAAACTAGTTTTAATTCATCATTTTAGTAGAAGGGATGCTCAACTTGAACACTTGTTTTTCCAACATAATAAAGCTATGAATAGGCTAAGAAATAATGAAATCAATAACCCTGCACCATAATGCAATCTGAAATAAAGTTAAAAAAAAAACAGTTCTACAATAACCAGATTACAAGAAATAAAACTAGTTAACAAGGAAGTGTACTTAGCTTGGAATGGGGGCCCTCCACCCTTGCCTTGCACACTTGAGAGGTGATATCAGAAGCTCAAATTCAGTCACACATCCATAGCATTGAACAGAAAAATAATAATAGCACAAGTCTTCAAATCAACTCTTCAATCCAAAAGTGTCACAACATAAAAGTATAATAAGTCAATACATAGGCCATCAAAGTTTTGGCTCTTTAAATAAGAAGTCTCATGAAACAAACTAATCTATGTTCACTCAAACAAACCCATCTACTCTCATTCACCTATCTAAGTCTAATTCATTACTCCCATCCCAAGAAATATGACCAATCCCATAGAGTCTCAAAACTGCCCTATTTCTATGGGATTTCTGAATGACTAGTCATGATTGACTAGCACCAAATGGGCCTAATAAAGCTTGTTCTGTTCGAAATAAGCATAGATGACTTAGTCCTAGTTCCCAATCTATCCATCCATGCATTCAATTCGTGCCCAAGTGTCCTGCAACCACATCAACCATAGAGCTATTACGGGAATTTCTGAATATGCCAATTTTGCACTAAAAACCAAACTTTCATAAAAACTTTAGAAATTGAAAAATTAAAATTAAATACCTGAATGGATATCAAATATACATCAAAATGGGATGAATGAAGGGAAAATAGATGGCAAATAGATGGATTAGTAAGTTTCTTAGAACAAAAGTAAGACCAAAACTAAGGCCCAACAGCAGCCACAACAGCCTGAGCCCAGGTCATAGGTGGTAAGGGCATCCTGATCGATTCTCCAGCCTTCTTCGATGCCCCTCCCACACTGAGATCTTTTGGAGTCAATGGTCTAGATCGCGAAGCTGAGACAGGGGCTTATGAAGCCACCACTGGAGCATTTCCTTTATGAGTTGAGGACGAGGCTATGGAATCCAATGATTTCGAGAGCAGAGGGCATTCTTTGAATACATGCCCTACCTTATGACACCTTCTACACTGAAATGGTACCCCCCCATAATCCAATATCTGAATCCTGGTGTAATGCCTCCACTTCAGAGTGATCTTTTCTTCCAAGCCCTCCCTAGTGTCCAAATGCATCAGAATTCTTGCCAGTGCCTGGTTCTTTGACTGTACATAAGTCTTATCATATTCCAAATATGTTCCGAGGGCATTACCAATCCTGATAAACACCGCTTCAGACCAGAATTGTAGTGGTAAACTTGGTAAACGTACCAAGATAGGTCCCACTCCAATTTGTTCCCTCTCCGGGTCGAATAATGGAGACCAGCGCTTGAGGAGAATTGGAGCCATCTCTATGTGCCAATATTTGGCCAGGATTAGATCTGTGTATTCTGCTCTCGAAAAATGCAAGCAAAACCATCCTCATGCCAAGCTTTGAACCTCCGACAGCTCCTGTAGGATGCCTCCCCATATCTCCTGTACCCAATTCGAGGGTCTGGTCGTAGAGTACGCCCTCCCTCTCACATGCCCAATAAGTACTCTGTTGGCCCTATCCACCACTTCTCCCATAGGAATATCTTCACCAAAGGTGATGGTGAGATCCTTTGAGGACTTCTTGACGCACTTAATCTTCTGCTTCCCAGTTCTCGGCACCGATGGGTGTTCAGTTAGTGGATCTGGTCCCAAGTCCTTTTGGTGAGCCGCAGCTTTAGGGTTTATAACAGGAGAGTCAAAACATCCCGAGGGGAGGAAGTTAGGGTTTTCAGGGTCTGGGTGAGGCGCTCTCAGGGGTGGCACCGGGTTGAAAGAGGGAAGCGAATCGAAATTGGGGGAGGGAGGCGTGATAGTAGAGAGTAGATTGAGCGTGCCAGGGGATAGAGGGGGGATGTCTAGACCCAGGGATTCTAGGGAGAGTGAGCCGAGTCACAGCGGCGATGAGGAGGATCCAGGGTGCATAGCAGCCAGAGAGTTAGTCGGCTGAGGAGGTGTAGGTTCAATAGAGCTAGGGTTAATACCGGGGCCGCAGAAAATAGACTGACCTTCATACGGGTCCTGCGAATAGTCGATTTCTTCCTATTCATACTCCATGTCTTCCATTGACCTGAACTGCCTTTAAAACCACCAGAAAAGAGTTAGTTTCCCGAGAAAGGTGGGACGGCTATCGTCCGGTTGAAAATGCAGGGTGATCGCGGTCGCCTTAATCCCTGTTTAACTGCATAATAACTGCGGATTGATTGTAACTTGGCAAGTGTTGGAAACCTTGCTTGCCACCTGCCCGCCTGCAGCCACGTCAGAGCCCAGAAACCCATCTTCCTCAAAACCTATTAAACTCACTATTACACATTACCCTTTCCTAGATTTAAACAATTCTGATATGGCATATCCTTTGATGTGTTAAACCAATGAAAGGAATGTAGGGTGTTATACATATAATCATGCTGAAAGGGAAATTCAAGGTAATATAAGTGGTGAATCAATACTTCTTGAAGATATAACCCTCTAACTAGAATTTATTGCTTGGTAGATAAGCTGAAGTTCATCCATTATGTTGCCAATTGTTTTCACTACCACAACACCATCCAAAACTTCATTACATTCAAATTTTGGAGGATGTCTAATTGTCATGCAAGTGTCGCTTTGTTCATTAAGTGTCACTTCATGACATATTACATGTTTCAAGTGTTCTTGTTTTTTTGTAAGTGTCATCACACTGTTTAGAACATATATGGTGTACTTCATGGTTACAACAAATTAGTTACTCATAAAATGACAATTTTGGTCATGGTCGTATACACATTGTCTGTTGAACTTGGAGAGTGTTTGTAAACTAGTGTCTTGATGTGTATTTCTCAGTATTTGATCCTATATAAGTTTTACTGATGAGTTTGTATGTGCTACACTTGATTTTATGTCTAACACATTATGTTTTCCCCTTCCCTTATCCCTCAGATTTAGACAAATTTTGGTTTTTGGTCCCACCAAGTCTAATAGGGTGCATAGTGCACTCTTAAGGCTAAGTCAAGACCCATTTCTTTTTTTGACTACACCCTTCTCCCTCCCAAAGCACATAGTGCACTTCGAAGAAAAAACCTCTCCTCGCCTTCCATAACTGCACCCTAAAGTAAGCCTCTCTCTCAGTGAAGTGCATGGTGCATCATCAATCAACAGTCAATCATTCCTTCCCTCTTTGGGATGCGATTTACAACCTCACGAAGCCCTAAGTTGAGCACATGGTACATGAACATTTAAAATTGAACTTCCTTCATATTTCATCCTGTGCCCTCTTTATGCCTTAAGACTTTCCATTTGAGCACATGAAGAAACAACAAGCATCATTGAGCCACCTTCATCTTTTAGTCTGCTCCTTCTGCCCTTCCTCAAGTATATTCTTCTTAGTTGAGTGCACAACACATCCTCAACACTCAAGTACTCAACCCTTGTCCCTTAATAGTGCATTGTGTGCCTAGAAAGCTTTCTTCTCTCTTCCCAAGAACATTGACGAAGCATGATTAGAAAATTTGCATGAAACATGTTAGAATATGAGGTTTTTAGGCTGATGTTTTCTTTCCATGAGTGATCTTAGTATCAGGTGTTCCTGAATAGCATGGCAAGGATGCATGAGGAGGTCTGTAAAGGGATCAACTTTAGAAAGTATCCAAGTTCGAAGAACACATAATGATATAAGATGAAGAACATTGGAATCTTGATGCTCAAATTAGCTCATAAATAATCCATGTGATGTGACATCCTTTAAAGGGTAAAAGGCAACGAAAACATTAAAGTTGCAAGAAATATTAAGATACAAGTGGAAACATTGTCACCTCTCAAGAAAGTCCATGTCATCAGTCACTATGTGTCCAAGTCATCAATGTTAGTGACTTGTCATGTTGTTTCCTCATGATGATGTGCAAATGATGATATAACTATGTAATTATTGTAAAGACAAAACATAGAAGTCCAAGAGTCATGTATGGACAAAAGAGCCATATGGAGAAGTCCAAAAGACACATGTAATTCCAAAATTCATGAAGAAGTTCAAGATTCATTTAGAAGTCCAAAGGTCATAAGAATACGAAAAGTAATATAAGAAACTCAAGAGTCATGAGGATATGAAAGGTCATTCCTCTAGTTATAAAAGAAGCCTCATTACTCAAGAAAATTAATTTTTCACCTTGGCTTCTCCCAAAAGGCATTAGAGAGATAAAGATAGTTCTTTTGGAGGGAAAGTAGTAGCTCTAACACTCACTATTGGAGCTAGTGGTGTTTATTCTATTCATGTATCTTGGAACTTTTTTTTAATACTCGAAGACATTTTCCCAACACATTTTCATGCATATATCGTGGATGTATTGAGACATATGTACTATAGAAATTGAACTATTACAATGTCTTTGGTGGTCAACTTGTTGGAAGTGTGTTGTCATTGCTATAATGATTGTGGCATCTATGTGAATTATTTCACTTGATGACTAACAATTCTTCTTTTTTTATGTGTGTGCATCATCATTAGATTAGTAGTATTAATTTTCTCTTAGAGACTCACTTTTGTTCCCTGCAATGAAATAACCTTGATAAAATTACTGTTAAACATTTCACAAGGCATACTCTCTTGCTCATTCAGAAGTACATGCACACTACTCTCTCATGTTAATTTCTCAAGCCAAAGAATTTTTTTAAGTTAATGGCAGCTGAGACATAATTCTTAATGGGAGTCCTATACCAAAAGGTGTGAGGTCTAGTTGAGACTTCATATCATGGAGATCCTATGTATGTTGGCAAGATCCAACACCATCAATAGGTAGAAAGAATAAGAAGTCGTTATGCAGCGTAAATCGCATGACTAGTTTTGTATGACGTAGCCACAAAAAAACCAAACCCACTAATATCCTATATAAAGAAGAGACGCCCTACAATACTCCTAATAGAAAACCTGGGTTCAATTGTTTTGAAATGCAACTAGTGTCAGTATTCATAATTGTATTTGAGTCGTGAATTAATGTAATCATTGTTGTATTTGTAAAAAAAGAAAGAAAAATAAAGAAAATATATTTTTTATAAAAGAAAAATATTTATTTGTTAATGGGCTTCTTTCCCATTGTAGGTCGAGCACCCATTGTGTACTTAGAATTTATTTTTTCAAGTCAAAATTCAAAGGTCATAATGTAAAATACCTTGGAGGGCTTTTGTATCAAAAGGAAGAAAAGTATTTTTATGTAAAGAAGAGTCTAGAGCAACCAAAAGGTAAGTCGACTAAACCTTCATGTTGGCGTAGAAGAGGCCTAATATAGCCCTCAAGAAGAATACAAAAGGAGAAGCCTAACCTCATTATTAACCATCTTCACAACAAGTTTTTCGATTTGATCAAGAACGGTAAAGAGGAGTGAAGTAGCGAGAAGGGAAACGAAGAAAAGAAGGGACACATTTTTTTGTGCTTGACATCTCTACAACTCACACATGTGAGTTTCTTGAAGAAGACTAGGGTTTCCTCATAACTTAATTTGCAGAGAATTCGTTGGAGGGTGGCTAGATTATATTTTGGTGGTTGGTATTGGGTCAAGGTCTTAGAAGTATTCATTGAATTGATTCTATAAGAAGGAGTTTTTGGTTTTTCTCTTTGTTGTTCTTACCCTGGCTTGGAGCTTATTTCTGGTGTCTTCTTGTTTGCATTGTGATCTACTTATTAGCATTTGTCTTGATGATGAACATAACAACATAATAATAATGATGCACTAATCTAATATCATAAGAATGTGTCAATAATAAAGGTAAATCATTTAAGAAAACTCTAATATATTCTACTCCAGATTTCTCAACATGGTATCATAGCTAGGGCTTTGAAGAAAAGGCATAAAAGAAGATCTCCTTGGCTGCAATTCATCCCAAGCAAGGAATCTATTTAAGAACTGAACCCCTAAATGGATAACATCAAATTTCTGGGCACTCCATCTTAGCCTTAATTGTAGTGATGAGGCCACAAGCATACATAGGAAGAGTGAGGGTCTTTCAAGGGCATACATGCCCTTATCTAGGATACCGAAGGGCTAATCTAATAGCCCACTTTAGTCCAAATACATTGACAATGAAAATAAAGTTCTGGGCACCTTTTATTATTCCTCTTCTCTACGACAAAATCACATATTTATAGTAGAATAATAAGGTTTTTTCTTTTTTGGAGGACCGAAAGGCTAAATAAGCATCCTAGGGAAGGCCGAGCATCCTGAAAAGAAGAGTGAGGGTCTAGGGTTCCCTTACAAGGTATGAAACCCTCACCAAAAAGGATCTGAATTTGTACAATAATTCAATAGTTCTGAAATCTACTTATTGGCATTACCTTGTAAAAGAGACAAGTCTCTATCAATAGTTCTAAGCTCAAGACTTGCAATAGAAGCACTAAAAGGCTAGCTATTGTCACCTTATCAAAGGAGCTGAAATTTTGAAGTCTCATTGAAGACCGAGACCCATTCTCTATAAAGAGATCCAAGACCAAGTTTCTGAGCATAAGAGGACCAAAACCTATTAGGTCTACTCAAGAGAACCGAAATTCTGAACATGTTTGTGGTTGATCAATTCCTTGTTAAAAAGGGTCATCTTGCAAGTTTGAATCAGTCTTCATAGATTCGAGTTGAAGGCCTAATTGAAAGCTAGAAGGAGTAACTTCAGAAGAAGCCGAGACCTCCTCTTGTTCTAGGCATAATTACATTTCAAAGGACGTATATTGAATCCTCAGCCACCAAGAAAAGGAGTTGAGACTCCTACTCTGTGCATAAAATCAAATTGATTGAAGGCACAATAGGCCTATTTTAGAAGAGTACTTATCAAGCTACAGTCACCATAATTCAGTGACCTATGGAGTGGCATAGAAGACAAGAACCCATGGTATGAAATACAAAAAGTAGTGAAGGATCTGTCCATGCATATCTGCAGTGATGAAATTAGATATAATTGAAATAAAATTATTTGGGACCTCTGCATCAAAAATTTCCAAGTAGAGCAGTACCAACTTGAAGCAAGAAGATCCAATATTTAAACATGACATAGTATCTATGTCTCAAGGAAAAGAGGTAGTATTATATCGATAATAAGAAGAACAATAACATATCATATTGGTTTTCAAAAGGGCAGGGAAAATACCCTTATAGTATTCCATGGATATTTTTTTGAAGTCTTCACATTTGAGAGAAGAAAAAAGAATCATGACATCATTAGAGACTACAATACCTTTGTAAAGTAGCTCTTAGAAATGACATCATTAGAAGTCTTCACTATTGAAGAATGGTTATAAGAGCATGGCATCTAGTAACATAACTTGTGACAACCTCTATGATCATGAAGTACAGAGGTACGTAAAAGTGAGGTATGTATAGTATATTAATTTGTTATAAGTTAAAAAAGATATGTATTAGGGTCTAGGTTCTGTAAAGTTCATTATATTAAAGATTAATATCTAGGATTAAAAACCAATATCTAAACCCTAGCCATATGGGAACCCTAACCATAACCCTAACTTACTTTTTCCCTCATATAAACAATATTTCCTGATTTCCAGGGCTTGTGTGTAGTTTAGGGTATATGATAAACCCTAGTATGGATCGATGTGATGATTTCATAAGCTAAGATTTGTATTTGAAATTCCTAGGAGTCCATCTTCTTAGATTCCATGTAAACCCTAGAATGATTGATGGATATCATGATTGTATTATTACATATATTTTATTAGTTGTGTTTGGTAATAATTATTGCAGGAGCATCATGAAGAAAGCAAAGGAAGATGGCTTAGGAAAGAAAATATTGTGGTTTTTTATAGGAGGAAAATGTAGGGATTGTGAGAATGGTAACATGGTGAACAAGTTGGATCCTTGGGCACTCTAATTTGTACAGTAAGATCCATGTAAGACAAAGGTTGTATGGATACCTTATTGAGAATATCATCGTTATGAGTTGATTGATGAAAAGAAATATGTGGCACAACATACTAAGAAATTCCATTATCATCTATAACAGAAGTTCATGCAACAACTACTTTGTGAGGGTCATTCAAGCATATTTTGTTAGAATACTTCATGGGAAGACTTCTCTTCTTGGTAGAAGGACTACGATGATATTTCAGACATTTTCTATTGTCTTAGATTTGGAGGGAGCTTCCTAGAATTTTGTTGGTACAACAGAAGCATGATGAAGTCCCATCTTCAAGATGGGAAGCAGTTTGAAGAAAACTAGAAAGAGAGGGAACTACATAATCCTTGATAAGATGATGACTCTTCTTGATGATGGGATGTATGATAAAGGATGTTGATGAAGACAAGGCGTGACATGTTGTAAAGAATCTATTACAATCTGATGTATTTGATGGTTTGATATAGTTATACCACTAAAAGAAGATGCTTTGCAAGAAGATTTAGTGAAAAACATATATGATATGATTGAGATTCAATTACAAAAATTGGGTAGATGAATTTGGAATTATAAGTCCAAAGGATATATATATATATATATATAACTGACAGGAAAGATAGCAAGTTGTAGATGGCTTAATGTTAATCTCTTAGTAGATCACTTTCCTAATGCATAGAGGGAGCTATGTTCAAGCTCCATAGTGATGGGTTGGTGAATATGCAACAAGTAAAGAATGATGATATGGAAAGTGATGGGTTGTCTCTACAAGAAGTTGTGAAATAATATGGCTCCATGATGTTCATAGAAATTGATGATGCTTAAAAGCAACTGACAGTGCAAGAAACATAAAAAGGAGGCCTACAAGTAGATGATGGTACCGTGATCTCCATAGAAGAATAAATAATTGATATTGGAAGAAAGTCCCTAGTTAAGAGGGAGCTTGGATATATTCCTTTCATGTGTAAAGGAATGAGTAGAGATCCTCCATGGTTGAGAGGGAGAGATAAACACATCATTCTTGTCTTCACATACATGAAGAAAGATGGAGGATTGGGTGAGCAACTAAGACTAATATCGATACTCTTTGAGGATGAGGTAGGGAATCCAATAGGCAAGAGTAGTCAAAGAAGAGATTCCTTGAGGATGTTTAAATCCAAGAGGGGAATGGTCCTAAAAGGACATACCTTGTGAACATTTGGATGGGGTATGTTCCTTGAGAGACAATGATGGCGGTGTCTATAAATCATTGTCTCCCCAACATTGTGCTCTAATATAGTGGAAAGATAGAGTTGTTAGTCAAGCCCTTGATATATGACAATATTGTTCGATATGATGAGATGCACTAACATAAGCTGAAAAGATAGATTATGAGATGACTTACCAATCCAACTCTTCTTATGAGAATAATTCAATGGAATTATTGTCTGTGTACTTGTAGTTAAATATGAATACCTCCCTAGTTAAGAGGGAGTGTTGAAATGTAACTAGTGAAAGTCTTCATAATTGTCTATGATTCATGAATTAATGTAATCATTATTGTATTTGTGAAAAGAAAAAGAAAAAGAAAATGTATGTTTTATAAAAGAAAATTATTTATTTTGTAATGGATTTCTTTCCCATTTTAGGTATAGCACCCATTTTGTGTTTAGGATTTATTTTGTTGAGTCAAAAGTCAAAGGTCATAATGTAAATTCCCTTGGAGGGCTCTTGTATCAAAAGGAAGAAAAACAATATTATATAAATAAGTGTCTAGAAGCCACCAAAAGGTAAGTTAGATAGCCCTTCATGTCGGCCTAGAAAAGGCCTAATATAGCCCTCAAGAAGCCTATAAAAGGAGAAGCTTGGCCTCATTAGTAACCATCATCACAATAATTTTTCTGATTTGATCAAGAACAAGAAAGAGGAGCGAAGTTGCAAGAAGCGCAACGAACAAAAGGAGGGACGATATTTTTTCATGTTTGACATCTCTGCAACTCACACATGCGAGTTTCTTGAATAAGATGATTGTTTCCTCATAATTGAATTTGCAGAGAATTCATTGGATGGTGGATGTCTTATCTTTTGGTGGTTGGTCTTGGAAGTCTTCATTAGATTAATTCTATAAGAAAGAGTATTTTGGTTTTTCCCTGGCTTGGAGCCTATTTCTGGTCTCTTCCTATTTACATTGTGATCTTCTTATAGGCATTTGTCTTGACGATGAACATAACAAGATAATAATAATGATGCTCTAATCTAATATCACAAGAAAGTGTCAAGAATAAAGAGATCATTTAAGAAAACCATAGTATGTTCTGCCCTAGATATCTCAACAAGCTAGAGCGAGGAGGAACCTTTTCACTAACCTAGTAAATAACTCAATTATAATCCAAGTACCTTCATTCTCATTGAGAGTGCGCACAATGCACTAACTATAATTACTATGATTATAGATAGAACACCAATGAGAAGACAAATCAACAAGCCAAGACACCGTATGAAAGCAGTAGAGTTAGTAACAATAATTCTACAAATAGGAGAAAGCCACACAAGTAGCTTCAGGAAAAGCCAGATAATTTTAGTTGTACTAGTAGGAATCTCTCTCCTAGACTCAAGTATCAACCTAGTAGCACCATTTAAAACATCATACCAACAAAGAATCCACACAATTAACCAACTAATATTGACGTCACTGGGAATTGAAATCCTTAGAAGAAGCCATATTTTAAGCCTTAACGCAATAGCATAATAGTAACACCTGACGTGGTTAAGAGTTACCATGAAGGAGCTAAGTCGCGACTTTTGCTAGTAGGGAGTACCCATTGGCCGACCATTTGATGGTGCATATAGTTGTGAGCCTCCACCATCAAAAACATGCAGGCACACTAGTTTCTCCCCCTAGACTCGAACCTCTATACCAACAGGTATTCCACATTCTTACCAACAATTATTTTCACCACCAAAATCACTGCAACTTTCTGCAAGCTATTTTATCATCCCAAAGAAGTTTCCAAAAATCAATAGATTGCATGCAATTACTTACAATGTGGTGCCCATGCGACCCCACATTTAATGAGTGTCATTCTAATTATTGCTAGGGTGGTGGGTATTGTTTCCCATAATGCTGCTAATCATATTTCGCACCCGATCAGGTATTGTTGCCCATAATACTGCTAATCACATTTCGCACCTATCCCAAGGATATTTTTAACAATAATTATGATATTTTGATTATAATAAATTTTCTATTTAAAAAGAAATAATGTAATTATCATTTATTCTTTAAGTGAAAAGTTGAATAATAATACATTTATATACTAAATGTTTATAATAATAATGATGGAAGTGGTAGAAATTGATTATGAGAAAAAATTAAAAATTAAAAAAAAAAATTATATATATAAAAGAATTACCACATACAAATAAAAAAGTGAAAGCGTTATCATTATATTAAGGATTTTCTGAGTGAAAAAAAAAAGAATGAAAGATGGTAAAGCCTATGATTGTGAGTGATTCACCGATTACTATTGAATCATTGTACCGTGTACCAAATCATGATTATGATAACATGGATGATGGAGGGATATGCATCGCGCTGAGGTGTGCTAATTTCATTTGGATGATGGATAGCCGTTGGATCCATGGTACTATTTTTCTGGATTTCAGAAATATCTCATACAATGCTTAAGAGTTGTGATGTCGTCTATCTACTCTCGATTGAAATTAGAAGCTTTGGAGTTTTTATATTTTATCTTGTTATCTCTAACATTGTTACAGTGGGGATGCATTAAATCTAAATTACGAAGAAAACTCGGTGTGGGGCTCCGCTTCAAGTAGCCAATGCACGAGAAGCTTTTGGGACATAGAGATGGCAAAGTCCATCGATTATCAAAATAAAAGGAATAAGAAACTAGAAACAAATTACAATTTGTTTATTTGAACTGGTTTGAGGCTTAGCTTAAAGCTCGTATCATTATGGAGAAATCTTGCATCCATTGATTTAGTATGAGCTATGGTAAAAGATGATGACAGTTTTCAACAAGCTCAAGGTGCAAGAATATGTGAATAATAAATTTGGATCAAACGAAATAGGGACAAGATTGATATTAAATAATGAATATAACTTCAACTAATTCCAAACTTCGTTAATTAAAAGTAGCTTTTATACTTATTCGATTCATTAAACATTAAAAAAATTGGTTATATAAATATATATTTAAAATAATAAATACAATCATTTATTAGTCTTTGCTAACGATCATGTATAGGGACTATAGCAATTGATTTGGCGTTGAACTTATATTAATTTGCGTTGATTGGCCTCTTTACTAAAACTTAACCAAACTTTCACCTTGGCAATTTGGCTTCACGAAAATTTAACCAATGTTTTAAATTGGAGGTCTTATTGCAAACCTCACGTGTATCGTGACAACATGGAGGCAACATTACATGGATATCCAAAGTTTATATTGAACTTTTGAGGTTAAAAGCTTATTTATTCATTCACATTTTTCATAGCTAGACTAATGCTAGCATTAGTCTTTTGACATTAAATGCTAGTATAATCTTATACATGCTTAAATATACATATCACCCATTTGATTTGTTATCACTTCCTACGACTTGGTTTGAATACTAATATCACCCATTTGGTTCGCTGTCACTTCCTGCCACTTTTCTCCACTAACAAGCTTTTCCTCTATTTCCATATGGCTCCCCACTGCTTATTTTCTTGCTTGACTACTCCCCACTGCTCAAATTCATGTTTTACTAATGAATGGATTAAGGGCGGAGCAACTGATACATGCTAGCAGATGCTTACCAAAGAGACTCACAGATGCTTACCAGAAAGAATCATCGGGAGAAAGAAGCTTACCAGAGAGGCTCACCAGGAGAAGAACAGATGTAGCTCTATCAGCTGGATAGTATATTAGTCACCAGAGGTGGATGAAATTACTAGGTTCAGTGTTGTTGAAATGCATACTTCTTTCTTCTAAACTGCATGGATGGACAAAGTGAACTTGTGAACATATTTCAGTGAAGAATTCGTCAATAAATTCTATTGATTTCATGGTTCACAAATTCTAAGCTCTTCTAAACTCTAAGCGCCAGCAAGCATAAAAAATTGTCCAGTGAAAAAGGTGATACCAGAGTTTAGATATCGTATCATTGCCATTATATATGAGATAATCCATTATTATTTCATTTCGCGCAGTGTGCCTGTGTTTTTTTGTGGCAATGAAAGTAACATTTACTTTACGAATAATAGCATTTGAAGACATTATGTTTGCTAGCTTGATCTGGTTGCTCAGATCATTGGGGAATGTCACTTCCCTACTCTTGTTGTCTTTCCTGCCCATGGGCAAGCCAAAACATGGTTACTGTCACTCCATAATCCCATTAGCTTAGTACTTCTGGTTACTTTCATTCCATGATCCCATTAGCTCAGTCATTTCATTGAATCCCAACAATACATATTTGTAAGCAGGAGGCAAGAGCTTGTGAAGTGGAAAAGAGTAGGGGGAACCCCAATATGAACAAAGAATGGAGCCACACACAACACCTCACCCTGATTTAATTGCCCCATCTTCCCCAATTATCAAAGCTAAAGTATACAAGTCCAACTATCCCCAAAGATAGTGTTATGAAACTAGGTCACAAAAACATAGAAAAGATAGATCAACGACTTAGAAATCAACCTCTTCAAGGGGAAACCTTCTTTAAATTACAAAAATGAACAATTCTTGGATGATACAAATGACAAAACCTCCTTTCTATATATAGGAGTCTAAGGGGTCATAGTGTAACCAAAGACGACCTAACAATAATAATATAAGGGCACAAAAATAACAGTAGTGGGCTTCTATGGGGCATAATAATAACAATATAAGGACAATAGGGGCACAAAAATAACAATAAGGGATGTAATGGCAATAGTAGTGGGGGAATCAGTAGTATTATAGGGACCTAACATGCCACTTTCCTTCAAAAAAGTGTTGTCCTCAACGCTTTAGTAGTTATGGATGCTTCTGTATAAAATTATCATCATCCCTTGTGGAATCTTCAACGAGTAAGTTCTTGCACTTGATGAGATACTCTGAAATTGATCGATTTCGTAGCTGTCGAGTTCTTATTTCTTTGACTGCTTCAGGTTCCAGTATGATTTTTCCTTCCTCATCAAGTTCTAGCAATATTGTTTGAATTGGGAGCTTGTCACCTATAACTTTCTTTAAGCATGAAACATGGAAAACTCCGTGCACTTGGGATGCTGCAGGAAGCTCCAATTTGTATGCCATAGTACCTATCTTTTACGACACCTTGTACAGACCATAATACTTTGGTGATAATTTATTATCCTTCTTATCTTGCTTGAGGGATATTTTCTTATATGGTTGTAGCCGTAGGAATACCCAATCACCTACATCAAAACTTCTTTCGCTGCGATGTTGATCTAGTTGTTGTTTCATTCTATTCTACGCCAAGGTGAGGTTATCCTTTAAGAGTTAGAGAACTTGTTGTTGATGCTCAATGTGATCTTCCACTGCTTGAACCTTAGAACTTTCTCTTAAATATAATGTGATGGATGATGGATGATATCCATAAAGTGCCATAAATGGGGTCATTTTTGTTGTAGTATGGAAGGAAGTGTTATACCACCATTTAGCTAGAGGCAACCATTTGAGCCATTGTGTCTGTTTATTAGATACAAAGAAACGAATATATCCTTCCAAACATTTGTTTACTATCTCAGTTTGCCCATTAGATTGAGGATGATAAGATGAGCTATGAGCTAACTGAGTACCAAGACAAGAAAATAATTATGTTTGAAAATTTCTAGTGAAAATGGGATCTCTGTCGCTTACAATAATCTTTGGGTTTCCATGTAGCTTTTAAATTGTTTCCACAAATGCAGTAGAATTTGTACTTGCTTTAAAGTGATGACAGAATGCACGAAAGTGTTCATACTTGGTAAGTCTATCAACTATCACCATGATAACACTCTTTCCTTCAGACTTGGGTAAACCTATGATAAAATCTATTGAATCCTCCTCCCAATGTTTTCTTAGAATGGATAAAGGTTGTAATAGACATGGGGTCTTAATTGTTTCAACTTTATTTTGTTGGAAAACCAAACATTCTGCCAAAAACTTGAATATCTAATTTAAGGTCATCCCAAAAAAAATCCTTCTTAACATTGTGGTAAGTTTTTAGAAATCCTAAGTGCCCTCCTAAGGGAGAGGTGTGCAATTCCCTAAGAATATTTTGTTTGAGTTGGGAATTCTTACATAGGTATAACTGATCTTTGTACCATAACGAATCATTTTCCCAGTTAAATGTATGAGATGTACTTAGATCTTGTTGTAACTTTTGAATGAGTGCCCACACTTCTTCGTCATTCTTACATTCACCCATTTCTTCGTTTATCCAATCTAGTTGGATAATAGAAATGGCGCAAAGAAATGCTTCCACATCCTCATCCTTTCTTGAGAGTGTATCTGCCACAACATTTTTCTTCCCTTTTTGTAGATGGTTTCAAAGTCATAACCCAACATCTTTGTGACCCATTTTTTCTACTCTTCTGAATATAATATTTGTTCTAAAAAGTATTTAAGACTATCATGATCTGTTTTTACCTTGAAGTGTCTTCCCATTAGGCAGGGTCACAATTTCTTAAGTGCATGTAGTATTGACAACATTTCCTTCTCATAAATAGCTTTGTGTAAATACTTTCACTTGATTGGACAACTTTTGAAAGAAATGGGTCTTTCTTCTTGCATTAAAACAACACCAATTCCATTTCTTGAGGCATCACATTCCATAATAAAGGTTTTTGTGAAGTCTGGTGTAGCTAAGACTGGTTCTTGGCACATTGCCTCTTTAAGATGTTCAAAGGCCTTCGTTGCTTCTGGAGTCCATGAAAATGCATATTTCTTCAATAATGTTGTTAGAGGTGCTTCTATTCTCCCATAATTCTTAAAAAACTTGTGATAATACCCTGTCAACCTGAGAAATCCTCGCAGATGCTTTATGGATGTGGGGATTTTCCATTACTTAATGGTTTTAATTTTGCTAGGGTCTGCCTTAACACCTTTGTGAGATACAATATGACCTAGATATTCCACCTCTTGTACTCCAAAGAAACATTTGGATCTTTTTGCATATAATTGTTTCTCCTCCAATAGTTTGAGCAGCCTGTCAACATGTTGAACATGAGCCTTCCAAGACTTGTTGTAGATTAGTATATCATCAAAAAATACTAACACAAATTTTCAAAGGAAGGGTTTGAAAGTGGAATTCATCAAACCTTGAAATGTAGAAGGTGCATTGGTAAGGCCAAAAGGCATGACCAAAAATCCATAATGACCCTCATGAGTTCTAAATCTTGTTTTCAGAATGTCTTCAGTCTTCATTCTGATTTGATGATATCTTGAACGAAGATCCAACTTGGTGAAGTAAATTGATCCATGCAATTCATCCAATAATTCATCAATGACATGATTGGGAAATTTATCTTCAATAGTGAGCTTGTTGAGCTCCCTATAATCTGGACACATGCACCATGATCCATCCTTCTTGTAAACCAATACTACTGGAGCAGAGAAAGAACTTTGACTAGGTTGAATTATACTAGCCTCTAGCATTTCTGCAACCATAAATTCAATTTCACTCTTTTGGGAATAGGGATATCTTTAAGGCCTGATGTTTGGAGGAACACTTCCTGGAATCAAATGAATAGCATGATCATGATCACAAATAGGTGGGAAGCCTTTGGGAGTCTCAAATACCTTGGAATGATTGTCCAAGACTTTTTGGAGATCTGGAGAAATAGATGATTTCGATGTGGGAATCTCTAGTGAACATAATTGTGAAATGATGCCTCATTGTTATTTCTTTAGAAGCTTTGTCATTCTGTTACAGCTGATTATCTTTCCTGGTTTCCCTGCAATACCCATTAATTCAACTTCTCTTCCTTCTGAAGAAAAGTTCTTGAAAATTAAAGGCTATTTTACCCAAGGATTGTAGCCATCGGACTCCTAGTACAACATCAGGACCACCCATTGGAATGGAAATCATTGGGCTATTCAATACATATTCTCCCATGGATAGCTTGATATTATGGCACTTTCTTGAGAAATTTAAGGTTCCTCCACTTGCAACCATCACTTGACACTCTGGTGTTGGATATAGGAAGCAATCCAATTCCTTGGCTATCTTACAATGAAAAAAAGTTATGGGTACTGCCCGAATCAATCAACATTATTACCTTTTTTTTCTTGATATGGCCTTCTATCTTGATAGTTTGAGGAGTGGTAATTCCATCCAATGCATTACAAGATATGGTCAGATGCATTTCTTCTTTCTCTAGGGTTTGTTCCTGGTGTATATCCTCTTCTTTTAACATTTTTTGTTCCTTTTCTTACTCCTCTTCACAATCTATGTAAAATAATTTCTTCTCAGCACACTTATGACCTTTAGTGTATTTGCTATCACAGCTGTAACAAAGCCCTTTTTCTCTTTTTTCTTCCAATTGTTGTGGTGTCAACCTTGTAGGTTGTGGATGGCTATGGGAAACAACACTTCCATCTTTATAATTATAAGTGGTAGGCTTCCTTGTTGCCATAATTTTTCTTTCCATTTTTCTTGCCAACCTGAATGCCCTCTCCAATGAATCAGGTTCCCAAAAGTGAACCTCATGTTGGATATTATCCTTTAAATTCCCTATGAACACATCAATCCTATGCTCCTCTGGAATATCGTTTACCCTTATATTCAATTTTTGGAATTCCTCAATGTGCTCCATCATTGAATCCTTTGCTTGAGATTTATCAATTGGCTAAAAAAAGTGTTGCTTTTTGTATCGTCATAATTTGTTATCATTTCATTCGTAAAAATAGCCCAAGTGACAATTTGTTTACGAGAGCAAAGCCATCGATACCATACAAACTGATTTGGTTCCAAATATAAAGTTGCAATGCATACCTTTTGTGTGTTTTGCAAATTATGGAGATCGAAAAATTGCTCCATCTGTAGTGTCCATGTTACGAAATCCTTGCCATCAAAATTCTTCATATCGATCTTTGGAACATGGTGGTTCTTTGATCCAACATTAGAGTCTATGAAATCATGATTAAAATTTATTTTATTCTCATCACGAGTTTCCTTTACTACCCTTTCGCCATTAGTAAGCATTTCTTGTAGAAACTTTTTCAAATCTTTCTTCAAATCTTCCATCTTAGCTTCCACATCTTTCATTAAATCATCCATCTTAGCTTCCACACCATCCATCTTAGATTCCATATCATTCATCTTAGCTTCTATGCCTTTCTTTAGACCATATATCTTAGCTTCCATGCCATACATCTTTGCTTCTACGTCTTTCTTTAAACCATCCATCTTAGCTTCTGTTACTTTTTGTGTGAGTGAATTTTGTTGCATTTGGTCTCGTAATTTTGATATATCATGTTGCATTTCTTCCTCTTCTTCATGAGTCATGCTAGAGCTTTCAGGTTACTTACTAAGTGTTTCCATTTTCTTTCTTCAGGGCATCAATTAATGATAATAATGCTTCACTATTCCCTTTGAATTCCTTCAAACTAATTTTTCAAACCAAACTTATGCAAAAATTTAAAAAAAAACTACACACCTTTTTTCACTTTGTAGGAGCTCGATATTAAATCTGCTATATCTCTGTAATTTCATATCTCCAAGGCCTACAATTTCTTCATGTGCTAACCCTTTGAGAACTCTTTCTGACCCCACAAGTCTGATCAAGATTGGATTCTCCAATGAAACGTTATGCCAAATCTCCCATGATGGCATGATTATAGACTCGTTCAGTAGAGCGATCTTGTACGAAGTGCCATGTGTCACTGTTTTGATCTTAGGACCTGAAACTGATACACGGAAAACTACAAACTATCCTCTTTCTGTAACTTCTTACGAAATTTCAATTTGATGCTCATAAACAAAGTTGTGACGATTTTCCCCGGGTCACCTATTTGAGATATAATTCAGGATCCTGCAAAAACCCTAACCTCCTTGGATCATGTCTCCGAACATGTAGCGAGACAAGATCTGAAATTTGGTCCTAAGGTTTAGAGAGATTTCAAATCTAATGGGTTGTTTTTTTGCTTCTGAAACGTCGTAGAAAAACAGTTATAGAGAAAATTCCACGATGACCTGTTTGGAGCAGCGAAACCGTAGAATCCAGCCTCTCATACCAAATGTTACGAAACTAGCTCACAAAAAGATAGAAAGGATAGATCAATGACTTAGAAATCAGCCTCTTCGAGGGGGCAACCTCCTCTAAATTACACAAACGAACGATTCTTGGATGATAAAAATGACAAAACCTCTTTTCTATATATAGGAGTCTAAGTGGTCACAATATAACCAAAGCCGACCTAAAAATAATAATATAAGGGCACAAAAATAACAATAGTGGGCTTCTATGGGGCACAATAATAACAATATGGGGACAATAGGGGCACAACAATAAGAATAAGGCATACAATGACAACATTAATCGGGGGATCACTAGTATTATACGAACCTAAGAGATAGATGCCACTTTATATTAGATAGAAGGAGGAATAGGAGCTATAACCAGCCAGGGAGGGGGGACTAAAGCCACTCACACAAAGAAAGAAATCCAGAATCATGTAACCAAGAAAGATCCATTACTAGGAACTATAACGCTTAAGCCTCTCACATCTTTAGTCCACCAAATGCATGTGACCATTCTACTAAAGCCACTCATTCAACAGGGGCTTCTCAGTAGAAAGAAGCCTTTCACCTAAAACCTTACGACACGAGCCAGTAACCATGAACAAAAGCCTTAAAAAGCTAAGGTCATGAACAAAGGTAGGAGATATCTGTGGAGATATGAGTCATATTCGAGTCACCAGAAAATCTAAGGTCACTAGCATATGTGTAGCTTCACTCGACTAGGTTGAACCTGCCATTGAGGAGACGAGGGCCAGTTAGATAACATTGGGGGGTGGCACGTAGCTTGCATGCGAGCCAAGGGAGCCTACTAGACATTTTTTTATTAAATTTTTATTTTAGATTTCAATAAAATAAATATTGATAGTATATATACTTATTAAAAAAATAAACGCTAACCCTATTTAAGTACCAGCTGTACAGGGCAGGGCAGGATATCGAATTGGAGCCACATGAAACTCATAACTTCATAAGCAAAATATGCATTTCCCTATGCGAGAGGCCAGTTCCAAGGGAAAATTCTCAAAAAATTCCATGATGAAACACCTGATGAGAGCCAAGGGAAAGTTCATGAAAACACCCATCATGAAACACCTTATGAGATTCGAGGCCACTAGGGCAACAATCAACTCCTTCTTCATTCTTTCTAGGCAGGCCTCATACTTGATATTAACTGGTGGAAACTTGCAATAGACCCAGGAGATAAATAAGATCAACATTGTCTCATTTGGGCCCACACATGCCCATAGGTACCCACAAGTCACTAGAGGGGGGCCATCAGTCGGAAACCTTGCAAGTGGCACCCGAGTTAGTGAGAATGTTGGCATTGAAAAATAGTATGTATCCATTATGAGAAACATGATCATAATTCCTCCTTAGAACTCTCACGTAAAGAAATAATTTTGGCCATCCATCTTGAAGCATTGACTGACTTCACTCTTTCTCACCTTTGCATTCATTCCATCAACCAACAACTCAATCCCCACCCGAATTTTGTCATTGCTATTGCAAAGTAGGAGGAACCCCCAATGTACAACTTTTGTGTGTGCCCTAGGTTGGTGCTAAAATCCTTCAGGAATATCGCACTCCAATTCTGTTTAGAAAATTGTTATCACTACAAAAATAGCGGAAGCCCCCCAAAATATCTTGGCTTTTCATAAAACTCCATTTTGACGAAATTGGCGTAGTTGAAAATGGTAAACTAATGACTAAAGGAGAACAATAGTGGTTCCCTAGTTAGCTTGCACTCATTAGGCAAGTGCTCCTTAGCGAACATGCATAATAGATCACATGGTAGTTTTTTAGCGAGCAAACATGCATGAAAATGATTATGGCAGGCTCAAAAAATGGTCACTAAATGGACCCACAAATTTATTTATAATTGATCAATTATTAGATAAAATATATGTTGTTAATTGTAAGCATGATATGGGCTTACTACTTACCATGTTATTAGTGTTATAATGATCCTCTACCAAAATATAGTAAAACCAAATTGTTTTAGAGGGCATTGACAGCAAACAAGTAATTCACATCACAGGGCTCAACCAACATATTGTTGAGCATAGATGCCATTTTGTATTTGTAAGTTTTTCAACCTCTTGAATTGCTTGAAATGATAATATGAATACAAGCCTAGTGCCTTATTTTCATAAAAAGTTCACATTACAATGTTCAAGCAGCTTGCTCATGGTTGAAGATAGATGCCATGTGGGATTTGTACTTTTATGAGCTCTATTTTCAATTTCTTGGTATGATAATATAATCCTAAATTTCATATACTAGAATAATCCCTTTCCCTATGTGTAATGAATATTGAATTCAATCTGTTTAAGATTTAAGATAAGGTTTCCAACTTCAAGATTGTATCCTTTAGGCCCTTGGCACTTGACAAATACCTATACTAGTTTTATTACAAATCATCAAGGATAATCATCACTATCATGGACAAGAAAACTCATAGTATGCACAAATGTATAACTATACTTATAAATGCCCCTTGCATACACTGTTAATGTCCATTGGAAGCCATTAATAATATAAAGAGACTCATGGCCCATGCAGCAAGAAAATTAACATAGTAAATCAAGCATCATAGAGAAAGCATTTCATATTAGAGTTTTTTAATCTCGGAAATCCAAACTGGAAAACCAAAATTTAATTTTTTCTCAATATATTTCAACAATCTTTGGTTACACTAGCATTTCCAATTCACAACTTTATGGCCACAACTCCTACTTGTCATTCTTACTCCTGCCCCCCAAAATTTCTTGATTGTAGCCTGCAATTATGTACAGTAATAAGTAGGAGATGATGAGGTTGTTAAACAATTATGCCTATGAGTTCTCAGGAATATAAAGTACCCTCCCTTGCATGCTTCTAATGCCTTGCAACACTCCATGGATCCTGTGTCACTCTTGAGCCCAAGGTAGCCTCCACCTCATTCCTAGGCTTGACCTATCTAGCTATGTTGATAGCTAGTGATGCTTGTACACTAGGTGTGTAGGTGCGGGTGTGACTGTATGATACTCATTGGCATGTTCTATCGATGATTATTTAGTGTTTCTTTGTTACATTTATTTTTTTAATTGTATTGTAGAATATAGTGTAGAGAATAACTGAGTGGAGGTGTTTCATTATAGCGGTAAAAAACAATGTAGAGAATAGCTGAGTGGAGGTGTTGCATTATAGGGATTGATTGTCTCAATAATTTTTGTAAGTAGTTGGCGTGTTCTATGGTCCTAATGCTAAATGCTTCATCCAAGCAAACAACAGAATCAAATATTGAAGGTCATCTCCCTTCTCGGAAGAGACTTCCACCACTACTATGGCACTTGTTAAATAATGCATTTGAGATTTTTTTTAGAGAATAAGTTCAAACTCAATACAACAAAATAAAATATTGAAGGTCATCTCCCTTCTCGGAAGGGACTTCCACCACTACTATGGCACTTGTTAAATAATGCATTTGAGATTTTTTTTAGAGAATAAGTTCAAACTCAATAGTATTTGTTTTATATTTACTTCTTAAACGAAATAATTATGATCAATTTATATCTATCACGATCTTATGTGTTTTACATAGTTACAAGATATGTTCGATACACCATGACCCCTTGGTCGTGTCGTATTGGCATGTTTCACAATTGCCTAGTGTAAAACAATGTTAATCCACCTAGACTATGCCTCACAATATACACAGAGCTTCACTGGAGGAGAAATACCATACCATGTGCATTCATACCGGGATATATATTGAGAAGAAAATGACATAACATATTCAACATATAATAGGGGGTAAAGGATTTTTATATTGGCAACTATACAAAATGGAGCTCAAAGTTAATGAAAAATATAAAGGGGCATAAAAAATGCTAATGAAAAAATTGATACTTACAATATTTAATGAAATTAGGGTTTCTTTAAACTGTGAAGGCGTACTGGGTTCATATTGGTAGGGGGTTAAATAATGTGACTTTTAGAGGTATTTTCTAGATATGTAGTCAAATTAATGGTATTGTTTAGTATGCCATGAATGCACGTGCTATGTCTGAGGTTTATTGAGTGAAGCCCCCATGAAAATATATTACTCTTATTAGCTTCTATATTATTTAAGTTATGGAACCATGAATATAGAGAAATAATCATATTATCACATTGTTAGGTTCCCATTTTGTCTATTTTTGACTGTATATTTTGCCATTGTATTACCCTCTTCAACCCTTAAGTGAAGGCCTTTGCTAGGTGTTTTGGCTTAATCACTCCAAAAGGTACAGAATAACTTTCCTCATTACTACATGTTTAATTATTTAACACGTAATCATGCTATCTTTATAATTATTTCTAGAAGATGATTAAAGTGTTGACTAATTGCTGAAACTGCCTAACTGGTAGGATCACATTCTGTCGTTGCTGAAATAGCGGAAACAGCGCAAACTGTGAAGCTGAAATAGCAAGAACAGCATGAACCTTGATGCTGAAACACCACGAACAGCATGCGCATTTTGAGGAACAGTTGGGATTTGCGTAACAAATCTGCATCGGCAAAAGAGTCTGACCGATTACTATATTGGTCGTAATGATCATGATCCTCATGGCTGTAACAATATTTTGTTATCAAAAACTGGCTTCCTTATTTTTGGTACAAAAGGGTTGAAACGGAATGTATGAAAATTTGTTGTAATAGATGTCTCCTCTATAAAGAGGAGACATCTACATTAGAGAAGGGGTAATAACTGGTAATACAAAACCTGTAGTGAAGTGATGAGACTGAATCTCTTTCTGTAATAAGGTTTATTGGCAGATGAATACAATTCTGTTCTAAGCATTTTATTTTAATTCCTGTGTTCTGGGGGATCTTGTGAGAAGGACAGGGCCCACCTTCATCACAAGATTCACCCATCTTCTTTCTGTTGTGTGGTGTGTGTGTGTGATTTCTATTTACATTACAGTTACTACTTCTAATGATATTTACTTCTGCTGAAACTCTGTATTCCTTTTAGCTGATTGATGTTGTGTATGAATACCTCACCGATGATTCGGATTCACAGAGTGTATGCGTGAACTGGACAACAGAGGCAGGTGCTGAAAGTCCTTACTCTGAGGATAGGGTCCTGATCCTTTGTTGTAGGACAACCATCACTTCCTTTTGCAGCCTTGTTTCTTTTAAGATATTTGTTCTTACTTCATTTTCTGCAATAGGTTGTAACCACTGTAACTGCTGTAACACAGAGTATGGATTTCAGAAGATAGTAGATTGTTTATACTACAGCTTTTAATACCATTAAGATTGAGTACATACAGTACGTAGTCACCTTTGGAATAATCATACTTTCCAGGGTTGACAATTAATGTGGCACTCGACTGTTTTATCATTAAACAATTAAAGTGACCAACATTTTGGCGCTGTTGCCAGGGAAGGCGACTAAAGATTTTAAGGGTATTAACATTTTTTTTTTTCTCTTTCTTTAGAAATGCAGGATGCATGAGAGGACGCAAGAAGGTTAACCATTCAGGCAGCAAAAGCAAGGGAGGAGGAAGAAAAACTTTTATTGATGATATTATTTCAAAAGCTGAGACATCCCAGAGGTTAAGCTCTCGGAGGCCACAGATCCAACACTCTTCCCAGACAGATTTTCAGACAACGGAAGTAGTGGGGCTAGAGAGGGTCATAGGATTATCAGAATATACTAAGGAACCGGTGGAAGAAGACGAACGATCAGTGGAAGAACCAATAGAGGAAGTTAAGGTGGAGGAACCAGTGCAAGACATTGAAATTCCAACAGAAAATTCTAAAGACCGGGCAAGCGCATCAGGAAAACAACCAATGGAGGATAACAATGAAGGACTTTTCGGTGGAGGTCACAGAATAGAGGGAAGGGGAGAAAATTCTCTCTCCACCCTGGAATTCCCCATTGGAGATCTCCCCAGAGGAGCAACTCCTATGAAGAATATCCCACTTTCGGCATTACCCAATTTCCATGGGTTATCCATAGAAGATCCTGATGAATTTCTTTTTGAATTTGATATACTGTGTAGAAGCTATGACTATGTTAATTCTGCTCAGAAATTAAAATTGTTTCCAGCCACATTAAAAGGGAACGCATTAAGATGGTTCATGAGCTTGGGAGCTCATGTGATTACAACATGGGACTAGATGAAGGAGAAATTTTTGGCTAAATACCAAGATTATTGTCGAACAAGAGAAAGGAAGGAGGAATTATTCAAGATGAGTCAAAAGGAGGACGAGAGTCTGGAAGATTTCGTGGAAAGGCTACAATATAACTTACGGCGATCTGATAATCTTGATATGGGTAAGGACATTCTCAAGTCAATACTGCTAAGAGGGTTACGAGATGATTGTTTAGATATGTTAAATATTCTTGGAAAAGGAGACATATCTAAGGAATCCTATGATGAGATTATCAATCTCTGTAAAAGATGTTCGAGAGGAGCAACAAGCAGACCAAAAAGCAAAGACAGTACATACTCAAGGGTCCAGAAATCAGCAAGTGGAGGAGCAACACGGGCTGAAATAGGTAACTTACTTGAAGAATTTAAAACTGAAATGTTAAGCTCTTTTGCTTCACAAATTGATACCTTGCAGGTTAGAAAGAAGCAGGCAGAAGCAGAAGCTGCTCTGGCTATTTTCTGTTCTAAATGCAGGGAGAAACACCCACTAAGGGAATGCCCCCTGGACAAGGTACCAATCTGCACTATTTGTGAAAAGGACCATGAGACTCAACAATGCCCTTCTTTTCCAGGAATAAAGGTAGCACTACAGCCAATTGAAGAAGAAGCTGAAGCAGTGTACCTCCTCACATAGAGAAGACAATGGCAACCATGAGGACCAGGTACGAATTCTAACATGTCATTTAATCGTTGGAATAATCATCCTCATTTTCAAACAAATTACCCACCCTTCAACCAAATGCAGTACCCACACCTGAATCAAATGAATTTTCCACCCATGTAGCAACCAAGCCCTCCTTTTGCTGATCCTATGATGTGGAATCCCTGGCCTTTACAGCAACCCTATCAATGGAACCCGAATTGGAGAGCTCCACAGATCCCATTTCCAAACCAATTACCTCAGTATCAGCAATCTCTCTCCTTACCACTAAATGCCCCAACTAATAATCAGACAATAAGACCTCAGCTGCCTGTACAACCTAACCCCAACCCGAATAATAATAAAGCTCTACAAGTAATTGATGTTCAAAACCAACTAGTTTCCCCTCTGCAATGCAATGACATTCATTTACGCTTAGGAAGAATACTTGAACCCATTATTGATGACATCACTTCTGATTCTGATAAAGAAGAAATCGGAAAAGAAAAGTCATCTAATGCTGAAACAGTTGGATCATCTTCTAATGACAATGCTGAAACAGTTGAAACATCCTCTAAAAAGACTGTTGAAGCAGCAGAGCCACCATTCCCTGAACATTTGGCTCTTACCAAAACACTTGAGCCACCTGCTTTTAATTTGTTAGGAGAGCTGCAGAATTTATATGTTAAAATTCCACTCTTACAAGCACTAAGAGATGTACCAATTTATGCTAGAACTGTTAGAGATATTTGTATTAAGAAACCTGGGAGAAAAGCTAAAGACCCTCTCACAGTTCATGTGATGGGTGATCTAGCTGCTCTAATGACAGAAAAAATCCCCCTGTGAAATATGGTGACCTTGGTCACCCTATAGTCACAGTTCAGGTTTGTAAAACCATTGTTTCTAAAGTTCTGGTAGATCTAGGTGTTGCAATAAACATCATGACACTTGAAACATCACAGTTACTGCAGTTAAAATTTTTTATTAGGGAAACCCCAACCATTCTAGAGCTGGCTGACCGCTCCACGATCAAACCTGAAGGAGTCATTGAAGACCTGATAGTTTCAGTCGAATCTTGGAACTACCTAGCTGATTTTGTGGTGTTACAAACCAAAAATAAGTTGGGGGGTCATCCATTGATTTTAGGGAGACCTTGGCTGGCTACATCAGATGCCTTTATTAGCTGTAGGTCAGGTTCAATGACAATTTCTAATGGATGTGAAACCAAGCAGCTTACTCTGTACCCTCATGCCACACCTATGATTAATAATGACAATTCAGTATGGTTAGATTATGAGGATGATGAGACTCAACCCATTTTCAATGTCGGACAAGCCCTAACTTTTAAAGATTCAACCGAAGATGAATTAATTAGTAGTTTTATTTTTGAACCTTCTTCGGTTAACTTTGAAATACATGATCACTTGACTTCAATCTTGGAATCTGAATCCCAGCAGAATCTTAAAACTGAAGACTTATCTCAGACATCAGCTAACACCCCCTCCAAAAGTATAGTAGTTGAAATCGAGCCTGGCAAAACATTAAATATAAAACCTAACTTAACGGATGCTGAAACACAACAGTTAATGAAGTTACTCCATGAGAATAAACAAGCATTCACATGTGATTACATAGATATGAAGGGAATTTCTTCTGAATTATGTACTCACCGAATTTATATTAAAGAAGGATCCCGCCCAGTCTGCCAACCCCAACGACGAATGAATCCCAATTTAAGGGAAATTGTCAAAGAAGAACTTCAAAAAATGTTGAATGCATGATTCATATATCCTATATCTGATAGTGAATGGGTTTCGCCATTAGTCATAGTACCTAAGAAAAATGGAAAATGGAGAGTGTGTGTGGACTATAGAGCTCTAAATAAGGCTACTCAGAAAGATCATTTTCCCTTACCATTTATTGATCAGGTGCTAGATAATTTGGCAGGTAAGAGATTCTTTTCTTTTTTGGACGGGTTTAGTGGTTATAATCAGATCAAGATTGCACCCCAAGATCAAGACAAGACCACTTTTCCTAGTCCATGGGGAACTTTTGCCTATAAAGTTCTTCCATTTGGACTATGTAATGCCCCAACAACATTTCAAAGGGCGATGATAGGAATTTTTTCTGATATGCTTAATGATTCCTTAGAAATATTTATGGATGACTTTACTCCTTATGGTGTGAATTTTGAAGATGCCTTACAAAATCTTGAAAAAGTACTTAAACGGTGTATAGAAGCACATCTTGCCTTAAGTACTGAAAAATGTCATATGATGATGAATCAAGGTATTGTTTTGGGACACTTCATTTCATTTCTAGGAATTCAAGTTGATCCAACTAAGGTACAAGTAATTCAGACTCTGCCTATCCCGAAAACACAAACTGATGTAAGAAGCTTTTTAGAACATGCTGGATATTATAAAAGATTTATCAAGGATTTTTCTAAAATAACTTCTCCTTTGTTTGTGTTACTTATGAAAAATGCTGAATTTAAGTGCACTGATGGTTGTCAAAAATCATTTAATGAACTTAAACATCAATTGTCTATAGCTCCTATTTTAAGAGGACCTGATTGGGCACTTCCATTTCATATATCCTCTAATGCTTCAGACACTGCAATACGAGCTGTCTTGGGTCAAGAAGAAAACAATCTTCCCTATGCTATCTATTTTATTAGTAAAAATATGACCCCTACTGAACTTAATTATACAGTCACCGAGAAAGAATTCTTAGTAGTTATTTATGTTATTAACAAGTTTCGACATTATATTACTGGTTACACTACTTTTGTGCATACTGATCACACGACCATTAGATATTTAATGAACAAATCAGTTACAAATGCTCGAGTTACCAAATGATTATTATTATTACAAGAATTTGATATCACAATTGTAGATCAACCAGGTAAAGAAAATGTAGTTGCTGATTTTCTTTCTCGGTTAAAGACTAATGAAAATATTCCAGTGGATGATTCTTTTCCTGGTGAATATTTATTTGTAGTATCTGCTCACTCACCTTGGTATGCAGACATTGCCAATTACTTAGTTGCAGGAAAACTACCATCACACCTATCGCACAGAGAAAAAAGAAAGATCGTTCAGCAAAGTGCTAGGTACAGCTGGATAAGTGGGTGTCTCTTTCACACAGGACTCGATCAGGAAATTTGAAGATGCATCAGAGAAGATGAAGTTTATGATATATTGAAGGCTTGCCACGATGGCCCTTGTGGAGGGCATTTTGCAGATAAAAGAACAACACACAAAGTTCTAAGAATGGGTTACTATTAGCGCTCACTTTTTAAGGATGCAAAGAAATATGTTAGGGCCTGTGATAACTGTCAGAGAATGGGCCAGCCTAATCACAGGGATGAAATGCCACTTAACCCCCAGGTAATACTTGAACCTTTTAAAAGATGGGCACTAGATTTTATAGGTCCCATCAATCCTCCATCCAATCAAAGAGTCTATATACTAGTTTTCACAGATTATACGACTAAGTGGGTAGAAGCTAAGGCACTTATCAAAGCTAATGAAGAATCAGTGTTAACTTTTCTATTTGAAGAAATCTTTGTTAGGTTTGTTTGCCTAGAGAACTAGTCGCAGGTGGAGGACCTCCTTTTAATTCTCATGGCTTCAAAGATATACTCTAGAAATATCACATGAAGCATAAGATGACTACACCTTATCACCCCCAAGCAAATGGGCAAGTGGAAAGTACAAATAAAGTCATAGAAGCCATTTTAACAAAGACAGACAAGGAGAATAGAAGGGACTGGTTTCAAAGGTTGCCTGAAGCATTATGGGTTTACAGAACTACTTGGAGGAACACTACGGGTTTTTCACCTTATGAATTAGTCTATGGTAAAAATGTTGTTTTCCTTGTGGAATTTGAGATCAAAACCTTAAGGACTGCTTTAGTTGTTAACCTTGATTTGGCTGATGCACAGGCAGCTAGGTTACAACAACTTCAGGAATTGGATGAAAAAAGGTTGGATGCCATCCATCAAACAACCATGATACAACAGCAAAGAACCAGGTAGCATGACAAAACTATTAAGCACAAGCAGTTCCAAAAAGGTAATTGGGCTTTACTGTATGACTCCCGTTTTGAAAATTTTCCAGGGAAATTAAGAACAAGGTGGCTAGGACCTTATGAAGTAGATGCTGTTTTTCCAAATGGAACAGTCAGACTCCTAACGATTGATGATGGCAGAACATCATTATTAGTGAATGGGTGTCGACTCCGTTTGTATCAACGACCTATTTCTAAAGAGGATTTCAAAGCTACTTGCATGACAGATATAGATTATACCTTTTTGGGGGAATCTTCTCTCCCTCAATGCACTTAATTTCCTGTTTATGTATTTATTTTTAGATTAGATTTCTTAACTAATAATCCCTGTCAAGGGTTGCCATGTTACAATTAATTATTTTGCAGATCTTAGCTTTGGATGGTGGCTGAAAAAGAAAAATTCCAGTATAGGAGGAACTAATCTGCAGATTGGAAAAGCATTGTCATTCCAGATCGTAATCCATTTCCCATTGCTAATACACCATTTCCCATTGCTGATACACCATTTCCCATTGTTGATACATCATTTCCTATTGCTGATACACCATTTCCCGTTGCTGATACACCATTTCCCATTGCTGATACACCATTTCCCGTTGCTGATACATCATTTCCCATTGCTGATACACCATTTCCCGTTGCTGATACACCATTTCCCGTTGCTGATACACCATTTTCCTGTTACTGATACACTATTTTCCTATTACTGATACACCAAATCCCACTACTTAAACACCAATCTTTTCTATTTTTCCTAAATATCCCCATTCTTATTCCCGAGAATGAACTATTATTTCAAAAAGAAATATATCATTCTTGATTCAAAGGAATCAACCATTTATCCTGTTAATAATACCCCTTCACTACTGCTTCTCGTGAATAATAAAAACCCCGTGGATAAAAACCCTCACACCTTACAAATCCTTTTTGATCATTAACCTATTAAGGACAAGGTAACACTTTTTGGCGCAGCAACCAAAGGTAATTGTAAAGGTACACATGTTATGTGTGAATATTAAATTGTAGATAATGAGGAGATAGTTGACATGACCGCTAAAAGCGTCGTACTGCCAACCATATCATTCAGCCGCAGTTGGGGGGATTACCGAAATATTGCAATCATTATAGGACACGCCTATCACCGCCATCCCTATTCCTCCCGGTTGTGTCTAATCCACCCCGCTTATGCCTGACCACGTCATAATTTTATTTTGCAACGTTCTGCTCTGTTTCGACTTCAGCAACTCGACTCTGCACTCTATATTTTGCCTAAAACAGTAACCATGGGTGGAGATGCTGTTAGACATGAACTGGGCTCGACGACATTACTGGAATTTTACCCAGATGCATACCAAATCTTCCTTCAGGCAGGATGGGTGGACTATTTTAGAAGACTTCCAGAATTTGATTTGCAGCAAGTTCTTGAATTTGCATGCAACTTGAGGGAGGGGTATTCTACTGTCCAAGGGGTCAGAATCCCAGTAACAGAAGAAGACATAGCACAAGTTTCGAGGCTTCCAACCAACGGCATTCACTGGTTCAGTAGGAAGCATCTTATCCTCAATGCGCAGCAAGATTTCCTGCTACCCGGGGAGCAGGTGGAAGCAAAAGGCAGGGGCGTTGCGCTTCGGTCATTACCACTGCCTTGGCCAAAAGTTGCAGAATTATTCAAGCACTACACTTGCGAGGGCCGCTACCAGGTAGTCTACTAACATGACTTTGTCTTATTGAATCATTTGCGGCATGGTCGTCTAGTAAATATGCCTTATTATCTCCTTGGATGTTTGAAAAATATGGCACATTACACTGCGAACGCTAGGCATCAACTCCTCTGTCTCACACACCATCGCTTGGTCCAAATCCTGATAAATACAGGATTCGCTCTGCATAATCCGCCTCCCCCCATTAACCCTCCCTAGAAAGCTGAGGAAATTCCTTAGTAAAATGAAGGAAATTCCCAGCAAGAAGCTGAAATTCAGCAACCAGCAGCAGGAACACCCCAATTAAGCACTGAGAATCCGCTGCCCTCCTCATCCCATGATGAAGCCGAACCATCCACTCCCATAGTTCACATCCCTACCGATGATTCAGACGAAGATACCCTCATCACTTTCCTAAAAAGAAAAAAACAACAGAAAACTGCATCCCCGTCAAAAAGAAGAACCAGGGCCTCAGTAAAGGCAGCCACTAGTCCTGATGAGTCCCTGAGTAAAAGTCCTCGCAAGAGGAAAACTACTGTCTCCCCTGGTTCCCTACCTCGGCAACGAACGAGGTTGTTTGCAGCAACCGAGGCCGTTCCTCCTATTATCTTAAAACCTCGTATTTCCCATAGCCCTGAACCTTCATCTCCTTCACCTTCAGATGCCGAAATTCAAAGTGTTCACGATTTTGTAACATCATTTTTCTCAACAGAACCAGCTGTTCCACAAGAACTAGCTGCCAACAAATCCAAACCAGACATCCAATCTGATATAGGACATGGGGCTATTACACAAGAACCAGCCATAGACCCAATAGGTGAAACACAAGAACCACCTGTTGGGGAACCAAAATAAGACGACCTGCATGTGGCTGTTACACAAGAACCAGCCACAGACCCAATAGGTGAAACATAAGAACCACCTGTTGGGGAGCAAAAAGAAGACGACTTGCATGTGGCTGTTACACAAAAACCAGCTACATGCCCAATAGGTGAAACACAAGAAACACCGGTTGGGGAGCAAGAAGAAGATGCCTTAGGTGAAACTGATACACAAATAGACCCAATAGGTGAAACACAAGAACCACCTATTGGGGACACATATGAGGAAGATAATGCTGAACAACAATTTGCTTTTCCTTTGGAATCTGTAACTGTAGAAGCCCCAGTCACTCTAGCCTCCCTACAAGAAGAGAATGAGTTCTTAAAATCAGAAATTAAGGCCTATCAGAAAGAATTAGCAATGGTTAGGGAAGCCTCTAAAGAAGAACTCAACCTGTACATGTTAGCTCAAGTAGCATCTCAAGCTGAAAAGAGTATAGAGAAAGAACAATACAGTGAATACATGTGCAGTGAATGTGGGGATATCTATACTCAGGCAGGATATAAAATAATTGCAGTCCCATTGACTGGAGCCAGTCCTGTTATATTTAAAAAGGAACACCCTGCTGTTCCACAAGAACCAGCAGGGTCTTCAAGGATTTCAGAGGAAGAAACAGAACCACCCCGGCCTACCCAAATTAGTGATGAGCAGAAACCTGAAGAGGAAGCAGAACCACTCCGGCCTACCCAAATTAGTGATGATTAGAAACTTGAAGAGGAAGCAGAACCACTCTAGCCTACCCAAATTAGTGATGAACAGAAACCTGAAGAGGAAGCAGAACCACTCCGGCCTACCCAAATTAGTGATGAGCAGAAACCTGAAGAGGAAGCAGAACCACTCCGGCCTACCCAAATTAGTGATGAGCAAAAACCTGAAGAGGAAGCAGAACCACTCCGGCCTACCCAAATTAGTGATGAGCAGAAACCTTGAAGAGGAAGCAGAACCACTCTGACCTACCCAAGTCATTGATGAGGAGGAACCAGAATCAAAATATTTCACAACTGTGCATATACAAATTGAACCTCCCTCTGTTAGTGATGCTCATGCACAGACTTCTACTTTTCAAGAATTAAGCTACACATGGAAAGTAGAATATGAGATTTCCCAAGGAAAGGCATTTCAACAACAGAAATCATTATGGTTTAACTATGCCTATAGGAATTGGGAAGCAATGGAACAGTCTCGTGCACAGCACAAAGAAAATAAGCAATTAAAAGCCAGACTATCCCTCATCCTTGATTTGGTCCAGTGCTTACTTGCTTCAAGAAAGCCTTCTTTTAATTACTCTGTATCCCTGAGAGAACGCTTGGCGTTCCTTCAATTGAAAGCAATAAAGGATGGCAGACCACACCAGGTCTCTACACCACAGCAATTCATTGAAACGTTTTCAGAAGCACCAAACAATGATCAAAATTTGCTGTGAAAACTCTATCTTCATAATGAGGCTATGCCTGAAGATAGAAAGATTAATTTACTTCCTATTTGTGGTGATATTCAAATAAGAGCTTTTATTTCCTTTTTAGCCAAGCAATTCACTTGGCAGAATTCTTTCATGTCTGCACAACACAATGAGGAGAACTGTCTTCTCTGGATTCGCCCGGAACCACAGAATGCAGCCATCTTCCTCATGGAGCATCAAAGGAATCTACAAGAGACGGGCATAACCGATCACATTAGGAATCTGCAAGCAGTAGTCTTGGAAGACTGCTAGCACTACTTCAAAGCTAAAGGACGTTTGACTATAAAAGCAAATGAATTTTTCTGGGAACAGTGTCCCAAAGAAAGAAGGGAATACCATCCCTACAATCCCCTCAATCTGTAGGCAGCAATCTTAAGGATACCTGCCTATGTAAAATGCATGAGACAATGTGATGAACGATGGATTGGGTACCGTTTTCATTTCCCTCTCTTATGGCTTCCTGGAGAACAATACAAGGCTCATTTTTCATTGACTAAAAAGGAACAATTGGCAGCATGGAAAAGCATTCAGAATGCCCAAGGGTTCAGAGACATGGCTGACAGCACTTTCTACACTTACTGTATAAGCAATCTACACTGTTTAGCCCAGTATTCTGATTCTGATTCAGATTAGGCGTTGCATGTCGACATGCAACATGTTCAGTTGGGGGGATGTTAGGTTCCTATTTTGTCTATTTTTGACTGTATATTTTGCCATTGTATTACCCTCTTCAACCCTTAAGTGAAAGCCTTTGCTAGGTGTTTTGGCTTAATCACTCCAAAAGGTACAGAATAACTTTCCTCATTACTACATGTTTAATTATTTAACACGTAATCATGCTATCTTTATAATTATTTCCTGAAGATGATTAAAGTGTTGACTAATTGCTGAAACTGCCTAACTGGTAGGATCACATTCTGCCGTTGCTGAAACAGCGGAAACAACGCAAACTGTGAAGCTGAAACAACAAGAACAACATGAACCTCGATGCTGAAACACCACAAACAGCATGCGCATTTTGAGGAACAGTTGGGTTTTGCGTAACAAATCTACATCGGCAGAAGAGTCTGACCGATTACTATATTGGTTGTAATGATCATGATCCTCATGGCTGTAACAATATTTTGTTATCAAAAACTGGCTTCCTTATTTTTGGTACAAAAGGGTTGAAACCGAATGTATGAAAATCTGTTGTAATAGATGTCTCCTCTATAAAGAGGAGACATCTACATTAGAGAAGGGGTAACAACTGGTAATACATAACCTGTAGTGAAGTGATGAGACTGAATATCTTTCTGTAATATGGTTTATTGGCAGATGAATACAATTCTGTTCTGAGCATTTTATTTTAATTCCTATGTTCTGGGGGATCTTGTGAGAAGGACAGGGCCCACCTTCATCACAAGATTCACCCATCTTCTTTCTGTTGTGTGGTGTGTGTGTGATTTCTATTTACATTATAGTTACTGCTTCTAATGATATTTACTTCTGCTGAAACTCTGTTTTCCTTTTAGCTGATTGATGTTGTGTATGAATACCTCACCGGTGATTCGGATTCACAGAGTGTATGCGTGAACTGGACAATAGAGGCAGGTGCTGAAAGTCCTTACTCTGAGGATAGGGTCCTGATCCTTTTTTGCAGGACAACCATCACTTCCTTTTGCAGCCTTGTTTCTTTTAAGATATTTGTTCTTACTTCATTTTCTGCAATAGGCTGTAACTACTGTAACTGCTGTAACACAGAGTATGGATTTTATAAGATAGTAGGTTGTTTATACTATATCTTTTAATACCATTAAGATTCAGTACATACAGTATGTAGTCACCTTTGGAATAATCAGACTTTCCCGGGTCGACAATTAATGTGGCACTCGACTATTTTATCATTAAACAATTAAAGTGACCAACACACATCTACCACATTGCATGACTTAATTGCAATATAAAACATCCACACACAATCATACACATGTACACAATATTTATATGGGAGTATCCTCAAGTCTTCTTCTTTTATGAAATATCAAAAATTACATAAAAAACGCGAGACAATGGCTTGGTATCCACAGAGTAAAATGCCAGAAACCATAAGAAAATACAAAGAAAACTTGTCACACGTTTCCACCCTACGTGGGTGCCATTCACCCAAATCAAATTGAGTTATGTTTTGTAACACCTTCCTCCTACATTTACCTAAGCTACCCAGTCCACCGAGGTAAACATATGACAAAGAGTTACTATGATATGATTCAACTCCCCAAGTATAGTTAAGAAAGTGGAACCGACATGATAAGACCAATTTGACCTTCCACACATGCTACAGAACCTTCGGGAGCCAACCAACCCTTCCAGGTGACCAACCCCTGAGGAAACCTACTTTTTCACTACCCTAGAGCCTTAGTCACTCCCATGAATAGGAATGCATGCGACTGGGATGCTCCAGTCACTCCCACAACAAAGCATCCATGCGACTATGGCCTTTCCCAAACAATTATGTTCCAAGGACCCCAAATTCTATGCCGCGTTTTCAGGGCCAAGGCTCAGGCCACTACCCAAAACTTCATGAAACTTCCAAAAATAATAAATAACATAGAAACAAAAGTATTAATGCAAACATTTGATCAATGACTTAACTAGACCCCTAGTAGCCACGACAAGCATTTTGTCAAACATACCATAAATATGTAATCTACGGGTTACAACAACAAAACTGAGCATAAGGGTATCATACTTATCTGAGATTCGTAAGTAAGTGTTGATTGTCTTATCACAATAGCTCCATTATCATATATTAGGTCTTATATTCATTTTTTATTCATTTTCTAATGAAAACATGATGAGACCCATACATCAAGAATGTCATAAAACATCCTCATAACCACCATATATTCAACAGAAATAACAAAGATATAACAACCATAAAAACCACACATGAACAAGAAAATTTACCCATTGAATGCAGGAGGAAAGGAGTTCCTATTAACACATGCAAAATGCAACCAGATCTAGGACTTCCATGTACTACCCAACCATAGATTGGCTGAACCAAATCTTTCTTTTAGTCAATCACCCTCGTGCTATATTCCAAGCATGAAAGTGGGATCTCATGTAACAAATCCTGAAAAACCAAACCAGGGCTTCCAGAGGCCAACCCACCTCATGGTCATACATCACTAACCATCACCATATTGGTCTCTACCCAAGTTGTCCAGGGCTCCAGAGTATTTGTTCCAACTAGGACTTCCAGGACTAGTAACTCAACCCAAACATTAGGGGATTTTTGAGGTCTAAAATGGGGCTCCTAAGGAAATTATAAAATAATAGTGGAAATAATAAAATAATATTCGATTACATCATCAAATTTTAGAGGGAAGAAAGAAAAAACTATTTTTTCAACTCGTATTTTCCACTTATCTCCCTATGGGTTTACTCAAATTTCGAGTGCCAACACTTGTTGGATGAAGAATTTGATTTCCCATCAAAGGAGTGCACATGTTGCATTCTTTCGATGGACCCTGCTACACGAAAAATGAGAAATACATGAAAAATGTTATTGCAATCACGTTTTGTCATGTATTTCTCATTTTTCATCTAGCAAGGTCCATTGAAAGTATGCAACCTGGGTACTCATTATATGGGGAATTGAATTTTGCATCCAACAAGTACTCCTCGAAATTTGAGTAAAACCTTAGGGAGATATGTTGAAAATACAAGTTGAAAAAATAGTTTTAGTATTTTATTATATTTTAATCCTTTTACTTTTTTATTCCAAAAATGGTGAATCACCCCCTATGGTTGACATCACCATCTTGAATCCTATTTGTTCTTATAAAGTTTATTTTGGTTGTACATTTTTCTTAGGAGGCCCATTTTAGACCTCAAAATTCCCCTAATGACTGTTGTTAGGCTTCCAAAGTGTTTTTTGAACCAAGGCTTCCAGGACTAGTAACTCAACCCACCAAGGGATTCCAGAGCGTTTTTCCAGCCAAGTGTTTTAGGACTAGTAACTCAAGCCAAACTGTTACAAAGCTTCGAGAGCGTTTTTCCAACCAAGGCTTCGAGGAACTAGTAACTCAGCCCTCAACCATAAGGAACAAGAGAACCAACTAGAAAACAAAAGGAAAGAAATCCACAACACCATGGCTATCCATGAAATGGAAAGGCTAGGCAAATCCACCATCAATCTAGGCAATCCTCCATGCCAATGAAAGATCATAACCAAGAACCCACAAGCATGTGCCATGCATGCCAAAACTATCAAAGAAATCATACATACAACTTGGTACCTGCAAGCAAAACCCACTATAACTATCGATCCCAATATCATCTTGTTCTTTCCTAGTCTTCCTTTGCCTTATTGCTCCAAATCCCAAGTATTCCACACTCCTCCATGTTGGTTTTAACCCTATACAAAAATTACCTAGAAACGAATTCTTAAAACACAAAAAATATACAATAATGAGAAACATAAAACAAATACACATAGATTTTCCCCTGGATCCCAAAACCGGAACTACCAGATTGATTTTTCATTATATTCCTTATAATGTTACAATGCACATATATATACATGTCGAAGCATACATAAACCCCAATCCATTAACTCTGGATTAGAACATAACCATAGTTCCCTTGACTGGATCTACAAAATACCATGCGAAGAAAACCATCATGCCCAAAAACATGTGCAAAATCCATGCACAAAACCATGGTTAGGTTCGCCCACCTAATATAGTGTCCGATTTTTTTTTTCCTAGGGTGCTACCACTGCCCCCCCCCACTGCACCCGACGCAATGAAGGGGGGGCTGGCCAGCCCCCCTCTAACCCTTGCCATTGTTTGTGGGGCTAGTCATGGAAATAATATAACACACACCCAACACTCCATGAGTGCTCCAAGAAAACTCTAAGTGTCCAAGAGTATGAGAGAGACAAAGTATAATAGAGAGCTCCAAGGTAAAACTGACAAAAGTATGTCACAGTGAAAAAAAGTTGTGAACTGATCCTCATAAGCCTTTTTATCAATGAGGCCTCTATTTTATTCATTTTTTATTATTTTCATTCATTTTCTTCCTCACATGCAACCTATGGCTTTTCATCTTCCTTTTCTCCTAATTTCCATTATTTTCATAAGTAAAATGCCAATTAATGCCTCATGCCTTTCCAAAACCTTTTCCATTTCCTTTTCCAATTTCCATAGCCATTAATTAATCACAAGTGATCCCCATCACTATGATTTTTCCCAACATTCAATGTGGAATACATGTCCCATGACCATGGTTATTATTTTCCCTTTATCAACTTTATTACATGGATTTTTTATGAGGGTTGTTACAGGTTTGGTCCTCCCTTTCGCTTAAGGTATACCCTATTGTAGCCCCACCCAACCTACTGGCTCATCCAGGCTTTGGCCCTTCTTTTCACTTCATTCCGTCTCTTCTGATATGACTCAACTCCATTTCCTTCATCCTTCATGTTCCTTCCTTTACTTATATCGCACTTGGATTTAAAAGTTGGCCTCTCCTCACAACCATAAGCTACGATTGGGGTTAGCTCATCACTTAGGTAATGTACTTCAAGTTAGGATCACCTCCCATTATCCCACCCTCATTTTCCCACCGTTCAATTCTTGTACCTTCTCACCCATCACTCATACCCATGGCACTTCGAGATGGCATGTGCACTCAGTTAAATAACACTTAGTTGAATTTACATGGGGTGAGTTGTATGTATTGGTCGTGTTGCATCCTCGATGAAGTACTACCATGATAACCATATGTGAGGAAACCCTATCTTTAGTTTTATGACACCCACATTGGTGAGGTCCTTGTGATATCTTCATTGCAAATCTTACAATGCGGATGTTCCTTTTATTTTTTCTCCTCATCAATATTTTTAGGGCACACATATGGGGCATGGAGGAGATCGGTGCATGCCCTATCACCCTTGAGCCTGACATCTTCACCCACCCTAAGCCTTTTCTCTCCCAAGAAAACCTAGGACTTCCAATTAATGATTTCTCTCGAAAGGCTTGAACTTCTTCTCCCATATCCACAAGGACTCATGGGTATCCCATGCATTCTTTTCTTCCAGAGCATCCTTCCATTTGATGAAATATTCTCTCTTCCTATTGTTTTTAATGCCCAAAATTCGATATCTTGTTATCTCTTGAAGCTATAACATTGGATGATCATGGTTGGGGCATATGGTGACTCCACTCTATTTGGATCACTTATGTCCCCCCTTAGCTTCTTCAACTGACTGATATGAAATACTAGATGATGAGCTCTTAAGTGGAGAGGCAACTCTAGCTTATAGGTGACATTACCAATCCAATCCAAAAATCTTAATGGCCCCTCAAACCTCCTCACCAATTATTTAGACATCTTGATGGGTTGTGGGAATTACTCCTTGGTCATCTTTATGAATACCATATCACCCATACTAAACTCTGTAGCTCTCTTATTCATGTCTATCTATTTCTTCATCTTCTCTGCTACATTTGTCCACTGCACTCGAGTGATTTCCAACATCTCTTGCTAATAGTTAATGAACATCAAAGCCATAAGAATCCTCCCATAGTGGCCTTGCACGACCTTATGTGGGGTAATAGGAATATTCTCATTAACCAACTTGAATGGACTATATCTCTTAGAATCTCTCTTCTATAGGCTGTAATTGAAATGAGCTACATCCAACAATTTTGTCTAGTTATCTTGATCATATCTCACATAACGTCATGGGTAATCCCCCAATAGGGAGTTGATATGCTTCATATACCCATTTTTCTATGGCTATAAACTAGAACTATGTATTAACTATGTGCCCACAAGCTTCAATAATGAGGTCCAAAGCTTCCTCGTAAACCTTGTACCTTTGTCTAATACAATACTCAATCAAAGATGCCAATATTTCACAACATTTTAGAAGAACTTCCCTATTGTCTCATTTGAATTGCATGGTAATTTTATAGGTACAAGGATGGCATACTTAGAGAACCAATCTATAATAACCAACACCATGTTATAGCCATGCACCACTAGAAACTATGAAATGAAGTGCATCAAAACACTCATCCAAAGTTTGTCTACAATTGGTAAAGGACACAAAAATCCTGCCTGTCCTCTAGTATTAGACTTATTTTACTTGCATATAATGAAAGTATGTACATACTCCACATCTTGCTTCACGTTTCCCCAAAGTAACTTCCCTCTAATAATGATAGTGTTCTCTACTATCTTGGGTGGCTAGTCCAAGGCGAGTCATGAAACTCCTTCAAGAGTTCCCTCCCAATTCCACCTTCTTTCAAAAAATAGATGCATGATCCATAGAATAAGAGATCATCCTATAATAAAAAAAAAAATTTCCTTCCATTACCTAATTCATTTTGTTCTTCACTATAGTGTCAATTTACAACCCATCATGAATTCTTCTCTACAACACTTCAACAATCAAAATTTGATTCTCTCTTAGAGAAGGAAGGTCCTCTTCTGCTTCCTCAAGTGGTACTAATTGTTCCTTCTTGCTCAAGGAATCTGAAGCTGCATTGATTTTCCCTATATTATATACACTCATCATCTCAAACTCAGTAAAAAAGTATTTCCATCAAACCTACTTTAGTTATGACTTTGGTTGGGTAGAAAAATAGCATGTTGTGTTGTTATTTGCCCTCACCATGAATGGATTTTACAATAGATAGTGTCTCCATACCTAAAGAAAGTACACCACTCTTATCATCTCTTTCTCATGGACAAGATACCTCCTCTCTCAAACCTATAACATACTACTCTTGAAATCTATAGAGTGACCATCCTGCATCAAAACTCCTCCTATTGAAAATTGTATGCATTTATCTGCACCTCAAACAATCTCTCATAATCCAATGATTTCAACGTTGGAGTTGTCACAATCCTATGTTAACACAAATCTACTCTTCTCTATCCACTTCCATGTTCTATTTGTCTTTAGTAAGTCTTTCAATAGGGAGGCTTTTTTCAAATAACCCTCTACAAAATTCTAGTAGTAATTAGTCATCCTAATGAGGATTGCCACATCATGCATATTATGAGGCTCCTGCTAATCCACTATCAGCTTTATCTTCTCAATGTCGATGGAATACATCCCACATCCCTAGCCAACCCAATGACCCAGAAATGGTATCTCCTTTTGGGCAAACATACATTTGGTCTTTTGAAAGTTCAATTGATTTTTTTCGTAGTGCCTCAAAGACTTTTTCCAAATGTCTCTTATGCTCTCCCAAATTATCATTCAAAACTATAATATCATTGAAGTATGCTATGATGAACTTATCCAAGAATAGATGCAATACCTCATCCATCAAGACCGAAAATGTAGTAGGAGCATTACAAAAACCAAAAGGAAGAACTAGGAGTTCATAACTTCCATACCTTGTTACCATGGTTTTCTTTGCTTGATCATCCTTTTCTATTCATACCTAATAGTAACCTTGTCTCAAGTCAAGCTTAGTAAACACTTTGGCCTTAGCCAACTTGTCGAAGAACCTTGTTGCTAATGGAAGGGTGCACCGATTCTTCACAGTCAACTTGTTTAGAGCTTGGTAGTCAATACAATCCTTAGCTCATTTGTATCCTTCTTCATATCAAAGAGTATAGGAGAACCATAGGAGCAATGATGAGGATGAATGAATCCTATCAACTAGGTCTATCAATTTACACCTCAACTCATCTAACTATGATCCTCACAACTTGTAAAGATCTTTTGTTGGTGGTGGAGCACTAGGCTTAAGCTCAATGCTATGATCCATTGTTCTTCTTAGCGGAAGAACTTTCGACAACTCATCCAACATCCTATCCCCATATGTCTCAAGCAACTTAGAAAGTTCTAGTAGAATAGGATTCCCCTTCTCATCATCCCATACATCCTTTGTTGGCATTATGATACAGGTGTTGTCCTTGATGGAAACTCACTCAGAGGTATGATACAGGTGGAAACTCAATCAAATGACAGATCATAGTATAGCAGGTCAAGAAAGAGGTATACGCATGTTAACCTTGATGAAAGTGCATATACACGCGGATGAGAAGAATAGAAGACGCGTATACGTACACACGCAGGTTCACAGAAGGAAAGGCACGTACATGTTGGAAAACTAAGTTTTGATCCATGGTATTTGGTCCATGTATTTTGGTATTGGTCCATGGTATTTGGTCCAAAGTGTTGACCCTAGGTATTGGGTCCAAGGTATTGGTTCTACATGGTTTTGGACCATGGTATTGAGAGAAGCCTAAACCTATATAAGGAGAAGATAATTAGGCTAAGCGGAGTGTGTAAGTGATGAAGATCTGATGAAGTGTGAGATCTAGTATGCTGGTTATGGGTTTGTGATGCTTTGCTTGATTTGAACCAAGGATGCACCTATGCGGTTCATGATGGATGACGGATCGGGATCATAAGGCTTGGAATGTATTGTGTGGTTTGATCATGGATAGACTAGATCTGAATTATTGACGCATGTCTTATTGTATAAACATTATGATCTGGGTATGGCTAATGTTTGGAATAACTACAAAGTTATGATTAAATATTTGCAGATCTGTATGCGAGTTGGCTTTGGTAAAAGCGCGTATACACGCTGGTTTGGTTCATCATAGTAGCGTATACATAAAGAAATATGATATTTGAAGTTATAGTTGGATCTAGTTGTTGTTGCAGAGTTCTGTGTTCTGGTGACAGGGTTTCAGTGATTCAGTATTGGGTGACTCAGAGATTGATGATGCAAGTGTAGTTGATGATTGTATCGTAGTGGTGATTGTTTTGTATTTATGGATCCAGTATGAAAATGTATGAAATGTGGTCCCTGGAATAAAAGAGAAGGTAGTAGCCTTCTGTAGGCCGGCGCCTATGTACTAGTAAACGGATCAGCTAGTACAAGAGCTAGGGGGTTGGAACTCCCTTCTAGTAGAAACTGGAAAATGAGAGAAGGTTGTAGCCTTCTGCAGGTGGGTGCCTGCGTACTGGCATGAGTCTATGCCAATACATGATTGCAAACAGGTTTTTCTTATATTAAAGAAAAGAGTAGCAAGTGGTTTTTGTCCCGCATTAGGTTTCCACCTTATATCATGGTGTTCATGTGTGCTTCTTATGTGTGATGATCTGTTCTATTTTACTGCACCTGTTTGCTATTTATATGGTTAATATACACTCATTAAAGATCAACTAACTGAATCAGAAGTTTACTGGATATACGCTTGTTGCATTAAACACAGTTGCATATACACACGGGTTTCCTCAACTGAAGTACTGTATATGAATCTGAATATGGAAATGAAAAAGTGTTTGATTTGATAACACTGATTCTCCCCCCCCTCTCAGTATTATTTCCAACATCCTTGATCACTACTGGATATATCTGGGCATTCCGCATATGTGTTGCTCTCTTCATGCTCAATCCAGACACAAGTTGCGCACTCTGCTTTTGCTACTTCCGTGCAATTATGCACACAACCCATGTTTTACTATTGTTCAATATAATGAGTCCATCCATCCGAGTTATCATAATCACCTGATTTCCTCTCTAGAAATCTTGTTCCAATATCGCTTCAAAATCATCCATTGGTATTACTATAAAATGTAAGTTGCTTCCAACCATCAGCTTCAACCGACATATCTGTTGTCAACCTTATCACTGCTTTCGATTTGGAGTTGATTGGATTCACGTTCATCCTGCTCATGACTATTTTATACCCATGTTGCTTTGCTAAACTTTTCTTGAGGAAATTGTGCGAGGCACCTACATCAACAAGTGCTTGTACTACCCTCTTGCTAATTTCCATGTTCATAAAGAATAACTTATGCCTTTTATTGTCTTATTCCTTCCACAAGACACCTATCATCGTAACAAAATATTCAAGTAAACAAGAACCACAAAAATCAAACACACCTCTTAGCTTGCACATCTCCATCTTGGCTACAATACTAAATTTCTCTAATACCACCTGTCACAACCCTAGGGAGTCTGCATGGTTGCAAGGCACGCTTGGCACAATGTGATCCGTCAAGTGTGTGACACTGACATGTTTTATAACTGCCTAACAGAGCACAATGTTAATCCAACTAAACTACACCTCACAATATATTATTTTTATTAAATTTTATATTATATAAGTTGTGAAATCATCAATATAAAGAAATAATCACATTATCACATCCACCACCATGCATGAACTATTTGTAGTGTAAAACATCCACACATGACCATACACATAAACATGTACAAAAAGATTTATATGAAAACGACCCTCCAACCTTCTTCTTTTATAAAGAAGTAGAAGTTACATTAAAAAAACCAAGACAATGGCTTGGTCTCGACAAAGTACAATGCTAGAAACCATAAGCGAATGCAAAGGGAACCTATCACCCATTCCACCCTATGTGGATCACCCTTCACCCAAGTCAGCTCGACTTCAATTTGGTCCTCCCTTTCGCTTGACACAAGCTACTCACTCATCTCATCTTCGGCCCTTCTGCACACTTCACTCCATTTCTTGTCATCCGACTCAACTTGCTCACCTTCCTCCTTCGTGTGATTGCCTTTACGTATATGACACTTAGCTTCATAATGCGACTTCACCTCATGGCCCTATGCTGCGGCTAGGTTTAGCTCATTGCTTATGTTATGTACTTCATATCAGGCCGACCTCTCATCATCCCACCCTGGCTTTCCCACCGCTTGATTACCATACATGTTTGCTTGTCACTTAAACCCTCAGCACGTCAAGCCAACATGTGTGCTTAGTTAAATCACACTCGATTGTCTTGTCTTGTGGTCGCATGTCTTGGTAGTGCCATGTCCTCGTGGTGCTAGTGCCACAAAGTCCACCCACGTTGGCATGTTCTCACCCAACCACCTCTATCGTCACATTCCTTGCGATATCTTGATCAAATCTTGCGATGGGACTACTGATTTTGGTTTTTTGTCTCACCAAGGTTTCCAAGGCGTGCACTTGGCTTGTCGACGAGATAAAGCGTTCTTAACATCCTGGTGCTTGAAAATAATCATTTCTATTAAAATTATTTTTAATTTGTGAATAAAGTTTATATCTGTAATATCCCTAACGTAATAACTCGATGTAAAATCAAAGTTACCAAATTAGTTATTAAACCAATTCTTGGTTTTCATAAAACAGAATGACGTTAGAGGATCCGGTGGGGGAAGTTATGGATCGTGTACTAAGTCATAGAGGGGAGGAAGTGCTGGAAAAAGAGGAGAAGAGATTTTCCTGAGGGAAAGACTGAAAGAAAAGGAAAAAGAAAAGACCACTGGTTAAGTCTGGTAAGGACCAGATAACCAGGCACAAGAGTGCACAGATCTTGTTGAGGGTTGTAGGCCTGCAAGATGGCTCGGGGGGAGATCTCCATTGAATGAAGGAATCTCGCGGATGGGTGGAAGAGCAGACTCGAAGCACAGGTGACTTGCTCGAGTACCTATTTATGACTCTGGTGAACCAGGTATGGTTTCAAACCCCAGAGACCTTTTTAGTTAAAGAGGAGTTACAGTAACTACAGTAGTTAAACCAGACCTGTGCTACACCTCTTAAAAGACTGTTACAGTGTTGATATACTGTCATGAGTAAGACTAAATTCGGAATAGAATGTTAGTCGATGATATAGTATCTGTATAAATGCTTAAGTGTAAGACTGAGTACGAGTACTAGTCGATGTTAAGATTTAAGACTAGTTCTGCTATTGAGAGAATATGCTGTTGACAGTAGTAAAATAAAAAGCCTGTTTGGTAGGAAAGAAATATGCTTTTAAAATAGTCACGGAACAGAGAAATGTTTATGAAGAAAAACGCTTAACCAAACAGACTGTTAAACAAACAGAGATATGTTCATAAGAGGAAGCTTAACGAGATAGACTATTAAACAAATTTTACATATATTCTACAGCTAACGAATGAGTTGGAAACCCCAGTGCCGTGGAGAAAACCACAATACTGTGGCGGGTCCAAACCCCTGTGTGGGGAAAACAGGAACCCTTCGTAGAATATATGGGAACTGTAAAAATAATAGATTTAGCAGACAAATCTAGGCATAAAATTACTATGCAGACTACACGGAAGTACGCATATCATATCCAAAGATCACAGAGTTTCAATGCATAACAGTCGTAAACATAATGATCGTGAATCAGGTTCCATGAGTTATAAAAAGGAAATAAAACGATTCCAGAACAAGAACCTGTGCATGCCATCCTATAAGTCCCGAGAACTCTAAACAAGTGAGTACTTCAGCGTTCGCAAGAACAGAGCTGCATGGTGTTACCATTTAATCATTGCAAAAGCCGGATTAAGGCAAGAAACATATGTAATATTGACATAAGAGACTCAAAACAACCATACAGTCCGAGTAAATTAGATGAGCCAGCCGTCGTTGGGGACGAGCGGCTGTTATAGAAAATATAAGAGAAAGTTTAAAATATCGATTTAACCGAAATATGTCCTGCAACTAAACATGCACGGCAAGCAAATGCTAAGCATACAGGCTTGTATTATCATCATCTGTCAAATGTAAACCATATCTGAGGAACGGCGAAGGAGAATGTCCAGATGTCATAAGCACAAAATATTAACAATATCGTAACCCTGGAAGGGTAACCCGTATAGCTACAAAGATATTAGCCATAATCTAAAATAAAAGTAGGGTCTGGAATGATAGCCCGAAACAAACATTACTGTTACAATCAATGCCGAATATCGCACAGTAGTATCTGTGGATTCAAGTCCGGGTAAGCCTCAAACAAATGTACATTAAACCCTGAAATATAAATCTATCCAGAAGCTCCGCCGAGTACAAATACTCACCAGGCAGGAGATGCTATCAACCAAACATTAAAGTAAGGAAACGTAACTGAGAGGGTTTCCGTTTGGAAGACTTCCTCATCAAATGATAGCAAGGAAAACCCGTGTACAAATGGCGGTCTGCATCAAAAGGAATCAACATAAATAACCATGCCGAAAACGTAGGTTCATATATGAAAAAGGAAAAGCTATGAGAAGAGGTAAAAAAACTTACCCTTTGCCACTGAAGAGAGCCGAATAGCAGAGATGGGTTACCTCAATACCATCGAAGCTGCAGCTGAATAGACTCACCTGCACACTGTCAAACAAGAGGAGTGATTATCCACAGAACGCTACGATGCAGCATAAGACCATAACCTAACAACCAGTAAGACTGATATCTGAAGTAGTTACCTGTATAAGTTTGTGGCTGGTGCCTCATAGCTCTCCGCGAAGTTGCAGGTAGAAGGAACGGCAGTGACGGGCTTCGAACCAGTATGGAAGCACCCGAGCAGTGCGGAATGGACTGTGTAAACAATTGAATACTGAGGCTTCACCGAGGGTTTAAGTATCAACCCAAAACCTTGAAAACAATCCCAACCCTTCATTTGCCAGGCGAGATCATGACCGTCCATGCAAAGCGGGAAATCGAGTTGAGAAGGCCGAGGACGCCGAGCTCGAGGTGTCACATGGCCTGACGGACGGACCATGCCACCTGTGCTGCTATGCATTAAGTCTCGGGAGGAGTTGGCGCCGGAAGAGACTGTGGCCGGACCGCCAAAACCCGTGCCCATTCAATGTCACAGTACCCTGGGGTGGGTTAAGGGTTAGTGTTGTGGTAAGACCGTGGGTCATAACATATTATAACTCAACATAAACATCGTCAACCCTGTGTAATGAGCCGTAGTGTGGTTCAATAATGTTACATTCGTTTAATAATGTTAACCGCAAGGTTAAGGGCTAGCTATGTGGTAGACATGCGGCTATGCTCCAAGAACCAAAATTAATAAGGTTATGTTGTTGTATGTATGATGCATACATATAAAAAAATTTTACTTTACATATTTATGTATATGAGATCAAGGTCGTGACAAATTGGTATCAGAGCCAAAGGTTACAGTACTGGCGCCTTTGGGAATTGGTAAGCGGAAAGGATATTGAGGTACGCCATCAGTAGGCATTAACTCAGGTATGAGTTTAATCATTCACATATTCATTTATGTAGTACACTACTTTTGGCATGATAGGTGTGATTCATGTTTATAACTGCTTTAAGTAGTAAGTAATAAGTTGTTGCATAACTACGTTCATAACGTTAAATTCCTGATGAGGATAAAAGACAATGAAACTTTTGTCACACCTAAGAACAATATTGAGTACTCATTACATTCATGAACAATATTGAACACTCATTGAGGGAAGTGACAATCAACTACCAAGTTTTGATTTGCAAATATGGCAATAACAATGATGCATTTAATGAACAAAATTGAAGTTACAATGAACAAAACTTAATGAGCCAATGCATGAATATAAATTAGGGGAACATCCTTGAATAGGATGAAAAATTGTTTTAAAAAAGGACATTAGAAGAACCCCTTTAGATATTGAAAACATGCAATGAGTCAAGCAGCGAGACTTGATTGTCATAACTAACTTTTGATTCAGTCTTGTCATGGATGCATGAAGACGATTGGTAGTTGAGATTGGTTAGTGTTGTATGACTAACCCATAGAACTTATATGCATTAAATTGGACTAAGATTGTTACAATTCGAAAACAAGTGAAGGTTGATTGATGTCACATGCATGGAATGTGTGTATGAAGATTCTTACTCTCTGTGCTATAGTTCCAGTTGGTTATGAGAAGAGTTCTTAATTTTATTCACCATGAGAATGCATGATGAATAGTATATGCTTATGTCTTAATAGGTTTAATGATGTTACCCTCTAATTAATTGAAATCCATTAGCATGGTATGTGTTTATGTTAATCATTACTTGTTGGGAGATAAAAACCATTGGAGCCTCGATTTAATGATGGTTGAATTTATCTCTACCATGGGAATGATGGATTTCTTATGCATGTTGCATTCCAGTGTGAAGTTAAGGGTAGAGGCATGTTCAGTGGGTAACATTTCTAGGACCCATTCATGGTATAATTACATGTGATAATCATTCATAAATAGACTACCTGTGTTAATACAGTTGTCAGTAAACTCTAATTACCTTCCCCAACCATAGATGCTTCCAAAGGAAAAGGAAGCAAGGAGAAGGAAGAAGACCATGCTGTAGGGACAGACGGAGATGGGAAAAAGAAATCGCTAAGTCTGGTGATGACCAGATAAAGCAAGCTTTGAGTGTTAGAATCTTGCAGAAGACTCTAAGTCTTGGGATGTCTAGATAAGTGCTCGATGTGCATGTGAGTATTCCTTTGACCATGCTTAAGGAGTTGGAAAATGATAACTATAGTGTATTGATGTTAATGATTTTCGTAATGTCTCCTTGAAGTCATTATTCTGAAAAGGTCACATAGTAGTGTTATGATAGTAGTTGCATCTAGCATCAAGTGGTAACTCTGGTGCATGTGCGACACTTAGGAGATTATGCTTCTAATTGCATAAGAAGAGCAATTGCTTCCGGTAAGAGTGGTTTAACTTGTTAGTTATGCATGTTGATCCAAGGATAAGATAAGAGTCTTGTTCACTTACTTGAAGAACACGTATGAATGTTTTATATGATTTCTTAGTAGAGAAAGTATTTGAATGCATGCAATAAAAGAATGGTTCTTTTATAGATTTTCTTGGTAAAGAAAATGTGTTAAGGCATGCAGTTAAAGATTGATTATTTTGTATGTTTTCTTGGTAAAGAAAATAGGTAGTTCCTAGTAGAAAGACTCCACGTGAGTCTTGTGTGTGAAATTCTTGTCTCTTGTCTATAAAATCCTTGCTAAATATAGCCAAAGTATCTTCTTGAGAAAAGAGGATGAGGTATATAAATGTCCTGAGGACATAGCGTGGAAGGTGGCCAAGTTTGCTTGAATTAAAATATGTATCTTTATTTGACAAAAGCTTCTTGGAAAATATATATATATATATATATATATATATATATATGCTAATTGCACTATGATTCTAGTTAGTTTCTAAGTCCTAGTGAAATGATTATGCATTACATGCATGATAAAAGATAACTAAGGATGTGCTTCTAGGCACATAGATATTCATCCTTAATTTCTTGAGGAAGAGTATATTACTTATATATATATAAATATATTCTCATCCTAAGAGTATGCATACTTCATGTATGAAGATGCAGGATTTTATGAGAATTTTCTTGAAAATAAAAATAGAGGTTCTTTCCTTAAAGACACATTAGAATAGTGTTCATACAAGAATCAAAATCCTTACTTGTTTCATGAAAAGAACTATGTGCATTGAAGTAAGGTAATTGTGTTAGGAGAACACATGTTGCATATTGGTAGCTATTGTGACTTTGGAATTATGACTCTGTGTGTACATAGAGGAAGTGATCATGTTAACTTTCTTGAAGACAACAATCTTTTGAAGAGATTGTCTTGCTAGATAAGTTGTGTTGATTGCTTGATTTTGATACATAAAGGATAAGCAAACCTTGTCTTTGTATCTTGAATTTTTATGCCTAAAGATAGATATCTTTAATAATTTCTTGAAAGGGAATCTTGAGAAACCCTCACATCGGAAGATAGAAGAATGAGGTTAAAATGACTTCCTTAAGAAAGAGGTATGTAGTTTGTTGTATGAGATGATGGTAGTATGCTAGTGAAAGGCTTATATGATAAGCAGTGGTATGCACAAAGATTAGTCATTATGATATAGAGTTATGATCTTTGTATGTTAGAGAGATTATGTATAATTACATTAACAATGCATGACCCAAGCTAGCCATAGTAAACGTAAGATAATAATCCATTAATGATGATTTGAATTGGAACAACAGACTATGGAAAAATTGGGAATGCTGAGAGTATTAACTCAACTGTTGTTGACATTTATACATTAATGAGTATTTGCATATGCTTTTATACATGACAATATTGTATGCATGAACATTCTTGGAAATGGAATACGTGTTAACTGATGCATATTTATAACTAACATTGCTGATGGGATTAAGTAGTGGTAGCTTAATGGCAACAAGAAAACTCATCACATAAATTGCTGCAATGTGAAATGCAATTATAAATGAGAAAGAATGATGTTATATGATATGCATGAATTATGTTATTTGGAAAATTTGCATGCATACAACGTGTATGATGGGTATGTTTCCCATCAAACTTGATGTTGTGGACCCATGTTGGGGGTTATGTGTAAATTCATGGTATACATGCATGTTTGTTATGCTAATGATAATGTTCATATGGTTCATTGTGTAAATTACTTTGAGAAAGAGAAATTTAACATGCCAGACAGTTGTGGATACTTGGGTTGATGACAGTTACCTGCCCAGAGGGGTTGATGGTACTTGTCTGCCCGGATTGTGAAAGGCTGGAATGCCTTGGGTTGATGACAGTTACCTGCCCGGAGGGGTTGATGGTACTTGTCTGCCCGGATTGTGAAAGGTTGGAATGCCTTGGGTTGGTGGCAGTTACCTGCCCGGAGGGGTTGATGGTACTTGTCTGCCCAGATTTCCTCTCCCTAGAGTTCTTGAGCTGGTTGGCCAGTGGAATTCTATGTTAGACCTGGTAAGATCTCTATCAAAGAAACTGTCTGGATGTGGAAATGTCTCGATTTGGTTGTGGAAACCAGTTCCCATGGGTTGGGAATTCTTTAGTCCATTGTGGTCTCATGGCTAAAGGAATTAACTAATCAGCTATATGTAATGCTAGAAATGAATTTTACATATGGTTGTGTAAAATATGTTATGCACATTTAACAAGGAATGAGCTTAGTGCTCAATAAGGAGTAATTGGAAATTTTAATTCCTTTATTGTATTATTAATCTTGTGAGCATCTTAGTGGGAGCTAAGACAGTTTTTGCTTGATGCCGTGATTGACTGTTTTGATGATTAGAGAACTAGGTGCTCTTTTGGTACTTAGAGAAGTACTTTGCGGATGTCTTTAGTGAGAATTCGTTCAGTGTGCACATGGGCAGTGATTTATCATTTGATGATTAATGTTAGTGCTCTTAAGTACTTGTAAAAGTACTGTAATCTAGAAATCATCAAGCATTGCACAATTGATTGATCGTCAAACGTATTTCGTTTGACTCAAAGTATAGTGACTAATGTGATTGAATTTGTTACCATGGAAGGTTGAAGAATTGTTCAACCACTATTAAAAGGCTTACATGAAAGTATTCATGATTTCCAAGAATAGATGGTAAGTAATGGTAAGTTGTTTAATATGAATGAATAAGGGCCAAGTGGTGGCGATTAGAAGTTGCATATTTTTGCAATTACGAACGCTTATGACTAATGATTCTTATAATTAATGATATTTCTTATGACTATATCATTACTATTTTGTTTGTCGTCTTTCCTTGGAATGAAATCGTTGATTTCAAAGAGAAAGGATCACGTTTTGTATGGTTTAGATGGTTATACCATGAGTAAAATCTCAAGTTTCCAACGAGAGATGAACACCGAGGACGGTGTTCCTGTTAAGGGGGGAGTATGTAATATCCCTAACATAATAACTCGATGTAAAATCAAAGTTACCAAATTAGTTATTAAACCAATTCTTGGTTTTCATAAAACAGAATGACGTTAGAGGATCCGGTGGGGGAAGTTATGGATCGTGTACTAAGTCATAGAGGGGAGGAAGTGCTGGAAAAAGAGGAGAAGAGATTTTCCTGAGGGAAAGACTGAAAAGAAAAGGAAAAAGAAAAGACAACTGGTTAAGTCTGGTAAGGACCAGATAACCAGGCACAATAGTGCACAGATCTTGTTGAGGGCTGTAGGCCTGCAAGATGGCTCGGGGGGAGATCTCCATTGAATGAAGGAATCTCGCGGATGGGTGGAAGAGCAGACTCGAAGCACAGGTGACTTGCTCGAGTACCTATTTGTGACTCTGGTGAACCAGGTATGGTTTCAAACCCCAGAGACCTTTTTAGTTAAAGAGGAGTTACAGTAACTACAGTAGTTAACCAGACCTGTGCTACACCTCTTAAAAGACTGTCACAGTGTTGATATACTGTTTAAAGAGTAAGGTTACATTCAGGACTGAGTATTAGACGATATCACAGTATTTATATACTGTCATGAGTAAGACTAAATTCGGGATAGAATGTTAGTCGATGATATAGTATCTGTATAAATGCTTAAGTGTAAGACTAAGTACGAGTACTAGTCGATGTTAAGATTTAAGACTAGTTCTGCTATTGATAAGAATACACTGTTGACAGTAGCAAAATAAAAGCCTGTTTGGTAGGAAAGTAATATGCTTTGAAATAGTCACAGAACAGAGAAATGTTTATGAAGAAAAACGCTTAACCAAACAGACTATCTAAACGAACAGAGATATGTTCATAAGAGGAAGCTTAACGAGATAGACTATTAATCAAACTTTACATATATTCTACAGTTAACGAATGAGTCAGAAACCCCAGTGCCATGGAGAAAACCACAATACTGTGGCGGGTCCAAACCCCTGTGTGGGGAAAACAGGAACCCTTCGTGGAATATATGGTAAACTGTAAAAATAATAGATTTAGCAGACAAATCTAGACATAAAACTATTATGCAGACTACACGGAAGTACGCATATCATATCCAAAGATCTCAGAGTTTCAATGCATAACAGTTGGAAACATAATGATCGTGAATCAGGTTCCATGAGTTATAAAAAGGAAATAAAATGATTCCAGAACAACAACCTGTGCATGCCATCCCATAAGTCCCGAGAACTCTAAACAAGTGAGTACTTCAGCGTTCGCAAGAACAAAGCTTCATGGTGTTATCATTCAACCATTGTAAAAGCCGGATTAAGGCAAGAAACATATGTAATATTAACATAAGAGACTCAAAACAGCCATATAGTCCGAGTAAATTAGATGAGCCAGCCGTCGTTGGGGACGAGCGACTGTTATAGAAAATATAAGAGAAAGTTTAGAATATCTACTTAACCAAAATATGTCCTGCAACTGAACATGCTCGGCAACCAAATGCTAAGCATACAGGTTTGTATTATCATCGTCTATCAAATGTAAACCATATCTGAGGAACGGGCAAAGGAGAATGTCCAGATGTCATAAGCAAAAAATATTAACAATATCGTAACCCTGGAAGGGTAACTCGTATAGCTACAAAGATATTAGCCATAGTCTAAAATGAAAGCAGGGTCTGTATTGATAGCCCGCAACAAAGATTACAGTTACAATCAATGCCGAATATCGCACAGTAGTATCTATGGATTCAAGTCCGGGTAAGCCTCAAACAATTGTACAATAAACCCTGAAGTATAAACCTATCCAGAAGCTCCGCCGAGTACAAAATACTCACCAAGCAAGGGATGCTATCAACCAAAACGCTAAAGTAAGGAAACGTAACTGAGAGGGTTTCTGTTTGGAATACTTCCTTATCAAAAGATAGCAAGGAAAACCCGTGTACAAATGGCGGTCTGCATCAAAAGGAATCAACATAAATAACCATGCCGATAACATAGGCTCGTATATGAAAAAGGAAAAACTATGAGAAGAGGTAAAAAAACCTACCCCTTGCCGCTGAAGAGAGCTGAGTAGCAGAGGTGGGTTACCTCAATACCATCGAAGCCGCAGTTGCATAGATTCACCTGCACACTGTCAACAAGAGGAATGATTATCCTCAGAACGCTATGATGCAGCATAAGACCATAACCCAACAATCAGCAAGATTGATATCAAATGTAGTTACCTGTATAAGTTTGTGGCTGGTGCCTCCTGGCTCTCCGAGAAGTCACAGGTAGAAACTGCAGTGACGGGCTTCGAACCTGTATGGAAGCACCCGGGCAGAGCGGAATGGACTGTGTAAACAATTGAATGCCGAGGCTTCTCCGAGGGTTTAAGTATCAACCCAAAACCTTGAAAACAATCCTGACCCTTCATCTGCCAGGCTAAATCATGACCGTCCACGCAAGGCGGGAAATCGAGTTGAGAAGGCCGAGGACACCGGGCTCGAGGTGTCACATGGCCTGACGGACGGACCATGCCACCTGTGCTGCTATGCATTAAGTCTCGGGAGGAGTTGGCGCCGGAAGAGACTGTGGCCGGACCGCCAAAACCCGCGCCCATTCAATGTCACAGTACCCTGGGGTGGGTTAAGGGTTAGTGCTGTGGTAAGACCGTGGGTCATAACATCTTATAACTCAACATAAACATCGTCAACCCTGTGTAATGAGCCGTAGTGTGGTTCAATAACGTTACATTCGTTTAATAATGTTAACCGCAAGGTTAAGGGCTAGCTATGTGATAGACATGCGGCTAGGCTCCAAGAACCAAAATTAATGAGGTTATGTTGTTGTATGTATGATGCATACATATAAAAAAAATTTACTTTACATATTTATGTATATGAGATTAGGGTCGTGACAATATCGAATCTATATTAATTATAATTGTGTATAATTACAACTAATTTATGATACAAATGATAACTTCTTGTATATATATATTATTTTCTTCTGATTTAAATTGTGAACAATTTTTACTATTTGAAAGGGTAAAAGTGGCTTTTACCTAGAGCAACTTGAGGGGTTGGCATAATGTTTCTTTATTAAAAATCTTGAATGTTTTGAAATTGGAGGGGAATGGTGAGATGTATAAGCCTCCTTTTTAAGGAACCAATGACTTCCTCCCCACCTAGGAAATTATGAGTTTGAAGGAATAATCCAATGATACACTCTAAACTTAAAAAATAAGAGGTCCCTTCATTAGCCAACTTATCATGATCATAGATATTATGACTTGCTCACATTGCCAAAACTACATACCACAACAGGGAAATGGCTCAAGATTGTTGCAATGAAAAGACAAGGGGTCTCATCACAAGCCAGCTTGTTCAACAAAGTTATAAATCAAGTGAATGGCACTGTCATAATTTGGCTACCAAACCAAGACATTGTTCTTTAAGGAAACAAAAAAACAACAAGTGTGAATATGGATTTATCTTTGAAAATTGTATATTTCTCCAAGTAGGATATAGGATCATTGCTAGGTAACAGGTAACCCTATCGAGGCTATGAACGCCTGTTGGCAGCGGAAGCTCTACCTACGACAAATGAGCATACTTAAAACTGATCCACAGAGAAGTCTTTGTTTTTATCTTTATAAACTAAGTAGTGGCTGATGTAAATACAATGACTAGCTTTGGGAAGTAAATAATTAGAGTTGACACAAGAGGAACAAACTTACATTGACAGCTGAAAGCATGATACACTTTATATTTCTATAATAAAGCTTGATTTTCCAGAAAGCATTTTTGTTTTGGAAGTTTAGAAAATTCAAAAGATAATCAGAGATAACTGGTTCTTCTTAGTGAATCGCCAATTGTTGTGGCCAGCAAAAACCCCCCTTTTTATTAGTTTTAGTAATAAAGCTAAATAAATGGGGACCATTCTAAAAAATAAAAACTAGCACTTATGTTTCCCTTTGAATAAAACATGCTATCATAAACTTAGGAAAACACTCGCTAAACCCAAAAAATGTAAGTTTTATGATAAATTCCAAATAAAATCATTCTCTTAACAATAAAACATCACATCGCAAAGGAAAACGCGATGCGAGATCGCGCACCTTAAAAACCCATCGCGCATCGCAGCTTTCATACGCCGCAAATATCACCTAAGGTAAAATATCCCGATCCAGTGATATGCAATAAGACATCTCGCAAATCGCATCTCGTAGATGCACAAGGTGATAAATGATTGTTGATAAAATGGATTAGCGATATTGCGATCTGCGATATTGCGAAGCAAATCGCAAAATCACTTTATCGCAGATCTGCAGGGCTCATCATTCAATAAAAGTTTTTCTCATAATTTGATACCAAGTTATGGGCATTAATGTCAATTTAATGGTTAGTTGATGGTCATTTATGAGATAAGATTTAAAGATGATCGAAAGGTTATTTCACGTAGGGTGGTATATTTGATATGATTTCAGACTTAAAGAGCTTTCCCGTCACTTTATCTCTTTCCTTGTAAATTTGCAGGAGTAGCAAGTAGAGTAATATACGCAGCAGTGTGCAAAATGTAATGGGAAAGAAGGGAAAGGCTCCAGTTGCAGAGGACAAAGAGATGACGCCCTTATACACAGACACCACCTGTAACAAAGATGTCGGCATAACTACTTAGGAAGGCATGTACAGTCTGCTCGAAGAAGAAAAGTTGAGAGTTATGGAGGTTAAAGCAACAGTAGACTCATGCGAGTCTTTTGAAGCATCAATCACAGAACTTTCATGTTCATTCTTGCACCAAATAGTGGTAAGGCCGAAGATTCTTCCATACACAGACATGGTCAAGTGGGTACTGGATAGTGCCGATATAACAGATAGACAATTCAAGACTCGAAGCCAAGACCTCATTGGGTCATCACTGCATAAGATTTAAGGTTTATGTATCATTTACCAGAACCGCAAGCAACCTACAACAAGCAGTTCATCAAAAAGTTTGTTAAGGAAAACGAAGGTTTCGCGGAGTGTATCAAGAACTAGTCGGTAAGGAAAGAACCATTGAAAAAAAGGGCAAAGCGCACTAACTAAGGCCCATCAAGACCACGCAAGAGGTGAAAATAGCACCTGGGAAGCCCAAATCAGAAAAAGTAAGCAGTTTCTAATGCGTCATTAGCAATTAATGCTTAGCGCTAATCGTGCATCGCTCGGAAAAACCCCTTGAAAATGAAAGCCGCTAAGCATTCAGTTGCATGTAAGTCGGAAAATGACAAGGAAAAGCCTTAATGGCTAAAGGTGGGACCCATGCCCCAAAACCAACGGTATTTATCAGGTGCACCCTTAGGTGGTAAGCAAATTTGACCAAAATCTAGCGATTCTATTCAGCGCCCGACACATGGCAACAGAAGAAGCAGCTACATCGGCAAACAATGTCATTGACTGTATCAATAAAAACCTGCACAGATCAAATCTCATTTCAGAGATTGCACCAGGATTTCTCCCAAAGGCACAGCAACTCCAGATAAGCTGGAGACAAAAATCTGAGGAAAGGGCAGAGTCCATCAAGAAGTTAACCAAGTTAAATTGGGAAACTTACTGGCAGTACTTGGTTAAACCGCACAATCAATGCATGACTCTCAAATGCATTACAAAATCTACCGAGAAGATAGCTCCAGCACTTGCTAATTATGTTTTCGCAGGGCAACTAAAATCGAAGGTCGACCAACCGACACTCCTCAAGCCGATGCTGAATGCTTGTGACCACAAGGAACAGATACATAGATAGTTAATTTCTAGATTCAGTTTTAGTTTTAGTTTTGATTTATTTTTGCCTTAGATGGGGATGGTCATTTAAACCTCCTACTAGATTTTTGTAATAAACTATTTTTAGTATTTAGGAAGTAATATTTCAACCCCTCTCATGCATTTAGAGAAGGTCTTGAAATTTGTCAAAACATTTCCACAGAACATGCACTTCTGCACCCTCAGAGGAGGTTTTGATGAATGAATGGAACAAGATTTATTGATATCTGTGTTTAATGTCTGCTACTAAAATGCATTTTTGTACTCTTAGTAGATGTTAAATTAAGAAGAGATAAATCTATATTGCTAAAGCTCATGAGTAGGACGTGTTATCAATGGTACTTTTATCTCTTAAGGATTTCTGCTTACGTGTTTAAGTAATATTTTATGCTCAGTTATTTATATATGAAAGCTTGAATGTTTGAGTTATCATTTGGCACTTTTGTACGGTGATGACTATTCTGTTTATGCTCAATATGTGAATGACTTATTATGTGATATGTTTCTCGCAATTGTTTCGGCTAACTTTTTATACGAAACAATTCGTTTTTATCGAATTCTTTTCTTATAGCGATTGAATGATCTTTATTACCAATTGTTGTTCGAAATTATTTTATATTGCATAAGTAAAAAGTTGAATCCCGAGTTAGTTTTAGACTTAACTATTTCTGTTCATTAGAATACAATTGCATTTTTAAATTAGACTTAGATTAAAAGCATTTTACTTAGGAATCTTTAGAAAACAGTTCAATATTAATCCACACACACAAATTGAGAAACTAGTCTCATTATCCCCAGTTGGACCCAACATCCCAAACGGAAAAGGAACTGCTTTCAAGGTCTGGACTGGTTGGGTATCCCCCTTGTTGTAGACCCAATTTTTGGGGCTTCAACAGATCCACAGAATAAGAGATCATCCTATAATAAAAACTCCTCTTTCCTTCCCTTAACTAATTCATTTTGTTCTTCACTACAATGTCAATTTGCAACCCATCATGAATTCTTCTCTACAACTCTTCAACAATCGGAAGCTGATTCTCTCTTAGAGAAGGAATGTCCTCTTCTGCTTCCTCAAGTGGTACTAATTGTTCCTTCTTGCTCAAGGAATCTGAAGCTGCATTGATTTTCCCTATCTTATATGCACTCATCATCTCAAACTTAGTAAAAAGGTATTTCCATCAAACCTACTTTAGTTATGACTTTGGTTGGGCAGAAAAACAACTTGTTGTGGTGTTATTTGTCCTCACCACGAATGGATTTTACAATAGATAGTGTCTCCATACCTAAAGAAAATACACCACTCTTGCCATCTATTTCTCATGGACAAGATACCTCCTCTCTCGAACCTATAACATACTACTCTTGAAATCTATAGAGTGACCATCTTGCATCAAAACTCCTCCTATGGAAAAATTGTATGCATTTATCTGCACCTCAAACAATCTCTCATAATCCAACAATTTCAACGTTGGAGTTGTCACAATTCTATGTTAACACAAATCTACTCTTCTCTATCCACTTCCATGTTCTATTTGTCTTTAGTAAGTCTTTCAATTGGGAGGCTTTTCAAATAACCCTCTACAAAATTCTAGTAGTAATTAGTCATTCTAATGAGGACTACCACATCATGCAAATTATGAGGGTCCTCCTAATCTACTATCAGCTTTATCTTCTCAATGTCAATGGAATACATCCCACATCCCTAGCCAACCCAATGACCCAGAAATGATATTCCTTTTGGGCAAACATACATTTGGTCTTTTTTAAATACAATTGATTTTTTTTGTAGTGCCTCAAAGACTTTTTCCAAATGTCTCTTATGCTCTCCCAAATTATCATTGAAAACTATAATATCATTGAAGTATGCTATGATGAACTTATCCAAGAGTAGATGCAATACCTCATTCATCAAGACTGAAAATGTAGCAGGAGCATTACAAAAACCAAAAGGAAGAACTAGGAGTTCATAACTTCCATACCTTGTTACCATGGTTTTCTTTGCTTGATCACCCTTTTCTATTCATACCTAATAGTAACCTTGTCTCAAGTCAAGCTTAGTAAACACTTTGGCCATAGCTAACTTGTCAAAGCACCTTGTTGCTAATGGAAGGGTGCACCGGTTCTTCATAGTCTAATTGTTTAGAGCTTGATAGTCAATACAAATCCTTAGCTCATTTGTATCCTTCTTCATATCAAAGAGTATAGGAGAACCATATAGGAGGAATGATAAGGATGAATGAACCCTATCAACTAGGTCTATCAATTTACACCTCAACACATTTAACTATGGTCCTCACAACTTGTAAAGATCTTTTGTTGGTGGTGGAGCACTAGGCTTAAGCTCAATGCTATGATCCATTGTTCTTCTTAATGGAAGAACTTTCAACAAGTCATCCAACATCCTATCCCCATATGTCTCAAGCAACTTAGAAAGTTTTAGTAGAATAGGATTCCCCTTATCATTATCCCATACATCCTTGATCACTATTGGATATATATGGGCATTCAGCCTATGTGTTGCTCTCTTCATCCTCAATCTAGACACAAGTTGCACAACACTCTGCTCTTGCTACTTCCGTGCAATTATGTGCACAACCCATGTTTTACTGTTGTTCAATATAATGTGTCCATCCATCCGAGTTATCATAATCACCTGATTTGCCCTCTAGAAATCTTGTTCCAATATCACCTCAAAATCATCCATTGGTATCACTATAAAATGTAAGTCCCTTCCAACCATCAGTTTCAACCAACATATCCGTTGTCAACCTTAACACTGCTTTCGATTTGGAGTTGATTGGCTTCACCTTCATCCTGCTCATGACCACTTTATACCCAAGTTTCTTTGCTAAACTTTTCTTGAGGAAATTGTGTGAGGCACCTACATCAACAAGTGCTCGTACTACCCTCTTGCTAATTTCCATGTTCATAAAGAACAACTTATGCCTTTTATTGTCTTATTCCTTCCACAAGACACCTATCATCATAACAAAATATTCAAGTAAACAAGAACCACAAAAATCAAACATACCTCTTAGCTTGCACATCTCCAGCTTGGCTACAATACTAAATTTCTCTAATACCACCTGCCACAACCCTAGGGAGTCTGCATGGTTGCAAGACACGCTTGGCACAATGTGATCCATCAAGTGTGCGACACTAACATGTTTTATAACTGCCTAACAGAGCACAATGTTAATCCAACTAAACTACACCTCACAATATATTCTTTTTATTAAATTTTATATTATATAAGTTGTGGAATCATCAATATAAGACAATAATCACATTATCACATCCACCACAATGCATGAACTATTTGTAGTGTAAAACATCCACACATAACCATACACATAAACATGTACAAAAGATTTATATGAAAACGACCCTCCAACCTTCTTCTTTTATAAAGAATCACAAGTTACATTTTAAAAAAAACCAAGACAATGGCTTGGTCTCGACCAAGTACAATGCTAGAAACCATAAGCAAATGCAAAGAGAACCTATCACCCATTTCCACCCTATGTGGATCACCCTTCACCCAAGTCAGCTCGACTTCAATTTGGTCCTCCCTTTCGCTCCACCCAAGCTTGAACCTATCACCCATTTCCACCCTATGTGGATCACCCTTCACCCAAGTCAGCTCGACTTCAATTTGGTCCTCCCTTTCGCTCGACCCAAGCTACTCACTCATCTCATCTTCGGCCCTTCTGCACACTTCACTCTATTTCTTGTGATCCGACTCAACTTGCTCACCTTCCTCCTTCGTGTGATTGCCTTTACGTATATGACACTTAGCTTCATAATGCGACTTCACCTCATGGCCCTACGCTACGGCTAGGTTCGGCTCATTGCTTATGTGATGTACTTCATATCAGGCCGACCTCTCATCATCCCACCCTGGCTTTCCCACCGCTTGATTACCATACATGTTTGCTTGTCACTTAAACCCTCGGCACGTCAGGCCAACATGTGTGCTCAGTTAAATCACACTCGATTGTCTCGTCTTGGGGCCGCATGTCTTGGTAGCGCCATGTCCTCGTGGTGCTAGTGCCACCAAGTCCACCCACGTTGGCATGTTCTCACCCAACCACCTCTATCGTCACATTCCTTGCGATATCTTGATCAAATCTTGCGATGGGACTACTGATTTTGGTTTTTTGCCTCACCAAGGTTTCCAAGGCGTGCACTTGGCTTGTCGACGAGATAAAGTGTTCTTAACATCCTGGTGCTTGAAAATAACCATTTCTATTAAAATTATTTTTAATTTGTGAATAAAGTTTATATCGAATCTATATTAATTATAACTATGTGTATAATTATAACTAATTTATGATACAAATGATAACTTCTTGTATATATATTATTTTCTTCTGATTTAAATTGTGAACAATTTTTACTGTTTGAAAGGGTAAAAGTGGCTTTTACCTAGAGCAACTTGAGGGGTTGGCATAATGTTTCTTTATTAAAAATCTGGAATGTTTTGAAATTGGAGGGGAATGGTGAGATGTATAAGCCTCCTTTTTAATCCTTGCATCTAATATTATACTCGCAAGAGGATTAAAACCACGCTTTTCATGTATATCTCTTTTGATCGCTTTAACCATAATTAAAATTCTCTTTCCACGGCTTTAATGACGTGTTCTTAAGCCGAGATGCCAAGCATTTTAATGATGCCAGAGCCAGATATTTGAATAAAAAGCGAGGTTGCGATTTCAACCACGTTTTCAACCATCTAATTGTCCCAACACAGAAGGATGAAATCAGACCTGGTCAACGAGCGGAGCCAAACAATACCGAAAAGCTTTATCATGGATTCCCCAAACAATGCCCAAAAGGTTTATCATGCATTCCAGAGATGAAACCATTTCAACTTCTATTACCAATTCCTATCAAAGTTAACCAACCACGATTTAGACAGGAGCAGGGTTGGAATTTCAAAAGAGTTTTTCACACTTTGCTATTAGTCTTTAAATTTTCAACAAACATTTGACCGTTTTCACACTTTGCTATTAGTCTTTAAATTTTCAACAATTGTTTTGTGCGTTTTACAAAATTTTTGACCGTTTTCACACTTTGCTATTAGTCTTTAAATTGTCAAAGTGTTACAAAATTTTTAATTGTATTTGATGAGCAAATCATTTTGTAACGAGCACTTTGCCAATCTGATATATTCGTTTTGAAACTTTCAACCATATTTTTTAACAATTTTACAAAAAATGTAATCATATTTAACAAACAAATCACCCCATAACAAACAATTTACTCATCAAATTTCATTCCCTACCCAACGTTTTTATCAAAACAACACTCACCAAATGATCTTGAATAGCAATGTATAATGCATGCACTAAGGAAATGCTACTGTCAACAGCCGTATGAAACTCAAACTTGAAATATGATACTTTTTGGGATGTGAAAGCGAAACTTGAGATAAGATTCCTTTATGCTTTTAACGATATTTGTGGAACTAATTTCTCAATTTAATCAAACTTTAACTTTCCTGTTTCTCAATTTAATCACACTTTAACTTTTCTGTTAGTAATAATGGTTACAGGTTTTGTCATAGATTCCTTTCCACGTGAAGGTCTAGACACTTCAACGACATATATATTGCTAGCGCCATCTCTCCATGAGGCGGGTTGGCAATTTGGACGACAGAAAGAGAGATCTGATGGGACGGTAAAGCAAAATTACCGTCACGTCCCATCTTTACAGTCTATTTGCAACCCACCTGCCAACCGCAAAGTCCATATTCCACATTCATCTTTCTTGCCTTTGATGTTCCTTACACACTTGCGCTTTATTCGGGTTTTTTGCGAAATGATCGCAGGATAATAGCCATTCGCCACCTCATGTGCACGGAGATATCCCGGGTGAGTTCATAGTTCCGTCATACTGTCGTCAGGTTGAGTAGAAGTTTGCAGTTTCTCCAATTTGCATATATGGCTTCGTATGACGGGAAAGAATTATTTAAACGTTCGTTTATCTTTCATATGTTTCAGAGTTTTTGGAGGGAATTTTTTATAGTAATTTTAATTTGTGTGGTTTAATTTAGGTTCTGGTTTTATATGGATTCAATATCTTATAAAATCTTTGAGGTGTTTGGATTGTGAAAAGTTTACAGATTAAATTTATGATTCTAACCGATTCCAATAAGATTTTGGGAAAATTTGATCTAAAATAACCATTTTCATTGTTGCAATTTTTGAATATGAATATATAAATAGATTCAGAGTCCTTGGATTACCAATTTGCACTTACACTTAGTGAGATCACTATTTTACTATCATTGATGTTGTTAAGCACTCAAATAGTCAAGAGTGAGTGTCTGAAGATTTAACCTTTCTCTAGTTTATGCAGGTGGAGCTATTTTTTATTAAATTTTGGTAATGCTAGTATTGTAATTAACAAGGAGAAGGAAGGCAACATTATCTGGTCATTTAGATAGCCAAGATTGTCTCTTAGCTTAAGATTTAGTCTTTTCTCAAATTTATGCAGGTGTAACTCTTTTTTATCAAATTTGGGTAAAGCTGGTATTGTAATTAACAGGGAGGAGGAAGACATCATCGGGTGGTCTAGGAATAAATAGAATAAATAAAGTGAAATTATTTCAGCTAGATCTCGATATGATTTGTTGATTGAAGAGAGTCCTATGGCTTCATAAAAAAGTGGCACATATTAGTATGAAAGAGACAAGACCCCTTAAATGCAATTTTCTCTTTCTAGAAGAAAAAATAGTGACTTAGGTTATTTTTGTTAAGCAAGGATCTTTATTGGAAGAATAAAGAGTCTATTGCTCATTTATTTATTGATTGTCTTTTTGTAATTTCATTTTGGAAGGTAGTTTTTTGTTACAATGAAAGCTCAGGTGAAGAGTGCCTCTATACTTAATCAAAAGTTTATTTCCTCTTCCCTTAAATTCCTTCCTATTATGGGGAATTTGGCTAGCTGAAAATTGATGTCTATTCTAAGACTTTATGGTTTCTTTTGAAGGTTATTGCTTATAATGGAAGTTTGTCTTATCTTGAGCTAGTGAAACCGCTAAAATGGAAGAAGATCAATTTTATTAAAAATATGGAGATGCCCACTCATATAGTATGAAGATTCTTTGATGGAGCCAATCAAAGAGATGTTTTTAGTGGAGTATAATCATTTCCTTCACCCAAAATCTGTTGATTAAATGCAAACTAGGTATCGGCTAAGGCACAAATTTTACAAATGAACTCGTTATGTGGTATGCCATGAGGATTGCAATTTGCAAGTAGGTAAATGTATTAAGATTGTATGGAGATTTAAAATTCTCTGTGCATTGGCTCAATGAAATAGGTCATGTAAGGGTCCCTTATTTAGAATCATGGAAAAGAAAAATCTGCTAGCTACAAGAGCAAAATGATGATGTACAAGTTTTTCATATAAAGAAAATAACGCCAGAGAAAATATGCTATCCAAGAACTCTGTAATGTTGAGTTAGTTTCTATTTCAGAACTGTCTAATAGTAATGGATTGTTTGTTTTGTTATTCAATTTATTTAATCTTATTCAAATAAAATTTAGATAAATTTAGATATACTTAAAATTTTCAATAAAAAAAAAATATTTTCCTATAAAGAAAATTCAAAAATATATTATATATATATATATATATATATTTTTACATCTTGCATCCAACTAGTAAGAATTTGACCATTTTCTATCGGATTAAGGAAAAGAAAATACAGCGCTCGAAACCTACGGTGCTGTTTGAGTGCCGTTTATCCCATGACAGCACGACGCTTCCACGACAGTATTTCTTTACCATCTTTTTTTTCCAGTTTTTTCTCGATTTAGTAAAACTACTTTGCCTGAAATTTTTCTTTCCATAAATTCGACTTACAAGGGCGATTCTTCATATAATGGGAATACAGATACTTTCCATAAATTCAACTTACACTGGCTAATTCTTATATAATGGAAATATAGGTACATTGTTTTATATGAAGATTCATGTGAATTGAGTTCGTTCGCGCGGGCTCTACCGCTAGGTTTAATGGGTATGGCAGCTGCAGCAACGGTAAGGATGTTCAGCCTCTGATTTCTGATTTCTTTATTCTCAGCTCTAGATATCAGTGCCAACTTCGTGCGTTAAGTCTTTGAATAAGTATTTATGGATTCCCACAAGGGGCCGAAACGATTGTTCGAGTGGGGGTCATGTGCTGCCGGTCAACAGGAGGCCTCACAAACTGCAACAGATCGAGTAGAGGGGAAACGCCAGCGCACGGCAGTAGAGAGTACTGCGGACGATTTCGAGGAATTCGTTGCTTTGCTGGATAGAATTCAAAACATGAAAAAAAGTCATATGAACTTCGGTATTTTTGAGGACAAAGTTACAAAAACTCAATCGCCCTGCATACCCTTGTTCGAATGGGAGGACTTTTTTGCATCTGCAGCTCAGGATACCATGTCTGCAAAAAGGGATATATGTAGGCTTTCTGCGGAGAAAGATCGGAACAGTTCTGAGGAAAAGGGAAAGCAAAGCAATCAACCAGATAACCACCCTAAAATGGGTTCTTCATCCGATCCATATGGTAAGCGCCCTGCAGAAAGTTTTGATCTGAATGTAGAGGCTTCGTGAAAACAAATCTACTATTTAGGGTTATTATAGCTTGGTATTTTAAACTGAGATCTGCCAAAATACCACTGTGGTACACGCTTAAAAAACATCTATAATCATGTAAAAATCTGCAGTGACATTAACACTGAGAGAATGTTCAAATGGTATATTGGTGTAATGAAAACTTGAAATACAAACTTTAATATATAGACATTCTCCCTGTTTATAAATTTTTTCGCTCTTTCGATATAGTCAGAAGAATGATCATAATCTTATACATGTTTGAACAAATAACTAATATTCCGTCATTTTTAAAGATGAACAGGAGTTAATGTATGTATGATTATAATCTTATGCATCTCTGAACAAATAAATAATATTCCTTTGGTTTTCTAAGATGAACAGGAGCGCATGTTTTGATGATTTGCAGGTGTCATAAAAATCGAAATACAAATTTTAATATATAGACAGGCTCTCATGTTACAAATTTTCTTGCTTTTCTGAGATATTGCTCACAGACTTATACGTGGTTGAACAAATAATTACTAATGTATCATTTTATAAGATTAAGATAAATAGTTAACTTATTAAAAAAATTATAAATGCAAATATTTTAAACTGGAGATATTTGAAAGAAATTAATTGAAATATTAATTAAGGTTTCTATGATTACAGTTTTCTAATGAAAACTGTTCCAGCGAGATTTTATTTCTGTACATGAAATATTTCTAAATATGACTTTTTAGAACAACAATACACATAAATTTATAACTTTAATGCAAAAAAAAAATGTAGAAACCAATCACACAAAATGGCACATATTTTATGCTGGCAACCCCAATGGTAAAACAAGCCATAGATATTGTCATATATATTGCCCACAGAAAATATCTAATTACTTACAAAAATTTAGAACTTGCTGCAACTCTGAAATTTCACAGAGAAATGTGCCTGAAATAGTCCATCCCATTCGTATAGTAGTATGACTTGCCTACAAATGTGTCAACTGAGAAATGCAACCCCAAGTTGCCTCAAAACCTATTCTAAGGTTTAACCCTCTCTTGTCGCTACTGCGCAATCTGTACAACCTCCACAAAATTGGTTTGAGTGCCTCAAAAATCATGCAAACCCTGGTTGCGTTGATGCACACTCTAGGAATGTGTGGTCAAATTCCTGCTCCTCCGTAAATTGCTTTCCTCTCACGTTTTGCCTTCAGCTCTCCAAAATAATGTTTTTACCATTTTTTGCTTTATTTCTTTAATGACCAAATGCCTAATCGTAGATATCAAAGGAGATGGATGGCCAAGATTAAATCTTTCTTTCTTAAGATCAACATTTGTAACTTCATCTTTTGTTGAGGCATAATAATTCACTTTTTTCATAATAAAGAGTTACTTTATAAATATAGTCATATTGGGAATAGTATATCTTGGACCACTTTGATGCAGGAGCATCTGGCACTCTTAAATAAAGGAGGAATCCAAAGCGGAGCGGAGCAAGGAGGATGTGGACCATTGGAGCAAACAGGAAAATTCTGTTATGATAGAGCTAGTTTGATGGAAGCGATAAGTCTCTAGAAGACTATATTAAATGTAATCTGCCACATATGTATGCACGTAGAGAGAATTAGGGACAGTTGAGTGATTCATGGAGAAGATTTGATCCAATCTTTCACAGTGATCCAATCCAATGTTTCCTTATCTATATATATATATATTGACGAACCTACGTGTTCAAGTAGGAGAAAGCGATAGATAGATATTGTGTAATCAGTGTGTAGATTCGATGTAGTCGAGAGGGAACTTGTTTCTAAGGTTGAAATGTCTTAGGTTGTAATTAAATTCTGTGTATAATATAATACCTCTGTGTTTGTGGATTCCCGCGTATCTGTGTAATTATACTTTTCGAGTGATTCTGTAAACATATGCATTGAGGACCTAAATCCCATGTGTAGATTGTTGATTGACCATCGTTCATTGTAGGATCGATGGCAATCCAAAGATATCGATTTAACTGTTATATCGTGTGTTAAACAGAGTATGGCAGAGACCCATGTTAAAGCAAAAAATCCATCAAATGGCGGATAAAATCAAGTCAAGAGGAACAAACGGTCGAGAATACGCAGCGGCCATTAGATCTCATAGATCAACGGTGGAGGCAACAAAGGATGAGAACCATCAGATCGTTAGATCGACGGTTATCACAAGCTTAGATGCGTGAGCGTTAGCACGCGAGGAAAATGGTTTCGTAACAGTGGAAGTGGTTTTTGGGCGAGCAAACAGTGGTAAGCAGTATTGAAGGGGTTGGACCTGATTCCATTCATATCACGACACGTAGCAGCGAGGAGGAGAGAGGAAACCGCTTATCGGGCGGTTAATCCTCGCACTACTTGTCCACCTGATATCTATTACAGTCGTCGGATCCATTGGGTGTAGATCGACAGTAGAGGATAGACGTGTAAATTTGAATATTCAGAGTGAATATTGACCGTTAGATCGGGGAAAGTAATGGACGGACGAGATCAGTTTGATCGGCGATCAACGAAGGAATGACGTAGCGTTGTGGAAGGGCTGGAAGGTGCGGATCCACTGATAATTATGAACCTGGATGTATCATTTTGAGATTTGACTAAAGTGTTTGGGTTGGGCTTTTTCTTGTATTTCCTGTGTATCCCGATATAATGAATGGTCCTAGGTTTTTAAAGGAAAATGTGATAAAGTGTTGTGGTCAGGTTTTAAAGGCTTCAGACCTCAAATACGCTCCTGATAGGTTTGTGGGCCATAACACACAGGCCTCAGGATTGAAAATTAATATGAAAGGGGAGATGGGTTATACCCCCAAGATCTACTTTCATCACACTTCCACATGCTATGACACCAAGCCTATGTGAAGGCACTTGTGTGAGCTGACTTTATCACTCCCTCTTAGCAAAGAAGGTATTGTCCACCATCCCGACCATATCTCTAAAGGATACAAACTTTCCTTTCATCAAATCCTTCATTTGGATCTTTGTCACTTGTTCACCTATGGGAATATTTATGAGCTCTACAACTCCTCTTTGAACACAGTGTCGAATGAATGAAGTGATATTTGATATTGATGTGTTTTTAATTGTCATGGAACACTAGATTCTCCAAGATTTTTATGCAGCTTTGATTATCATAGTGTAACATTATAGGATCCATTTGATGAAAAAATAAACATGTGAGCAACTTGTAAAAACAAATGGCTTCACATGAGGGTAGATTAGCTTCCATATACTTTCCTTTTGGAGAGCTCAGTGTAATTGACTTTTGTTTCCTCTTGAACCAAGAAACAATTCCTAATCTCAAGATCAAACAACGCCTTCAAGTTATTTTCCTATCGACTAAACTACCTACATAATTTAAACGTGTATAGCTCACCAAAGTAATTCCATCTCCTCTGGCATATCTCAACCCATACTCTATAACGCATTGTATGTGTTTGAGCACATGTTTCAGTCCTACCCAATGCACTATCCTAGGCTTAACCATGAACTAACTAAGAGTGTTAACAAAAAAACACATATCCAATCTAGTGTTGACTAGATACTGCAAGGAACCTATCAACTTCCTATATAACGTAGGGTCAACCATCTCATATTGAGAAGCATCAACCTTCTTCCAATTGTTCTTAATGGGAGTAGACATAGGTCAACAATCCACCATTGCGAATCTCTTTAGGATATCAAAAGCATACCTTCTATTTCCAAGTAAAACTTAACCCATTCATTGCCAAACCTTTGACCCCAAGAAATAGTGCATCAAACCAAGGTCCTTCATTTCCAAATCTAAAGCAAGATCTTTCTTGCACCTATCAATGAGCCTCTCTAAACCTGTGAGAAACATGTCGTCTGCATACAATGCAATAATGAGTGGTTTACCTTCAACTTGAACAAAAAATAGGCTAGCATCTGCATCACTCTTGGTAAATCCCTTCCCCAACAAGTAATTTTTTATCCTCAAATACCAAGCTTGAGGACCTTTCTTAAGTCTGTACAATGCTCTCTTCAACGTACATAAATGTGACTTCTTGTCATGAACCCTGGAGCCCTCTAATTTCTCTCTATATATGTCCTTCTTATTAACCCTAATGAAGAATGCTATATTCACATCCATCTGATGTATCCTCCACCCCATATATAAGGAAATAGCTAAGACAATTATGATAGAAGTATATCCGAAAACGAGAGCAAATGTATCCTCATAGCTAACTCCCTCTTTCTAAGAGAACACCCATGCCACAAAATTGGCCTTGTAATTGTCAACACCTCCATTAATAAATGTTTTTATCTTATACATCCATTTGGAGCTTACTATTGAATTCCCTTATGGTTGTGGAACCATCCCCTAGATGTCATTCTTTATGATTGAAGAATACTCTTCCACCATGGAAACCCACCAAATTTTTTGGTCTACAACCTTCTTAAAGCTAGAACTCTCAGAATCAATGAGGTCACTCATGAGTTCCATGTAGCTCAAGAATTTTTGTGGTTTCCTTATCTCTCTAACAGATATCCCTAGAGCACTTACATACTCTTAAGCATCTCTCAAAGTTTGTTTGGCCCATATAGGCCTTCTCCTCCCAAAAGTAGAAGGAGAAACCTATGCAAGAGGAGCATCCTTTTCCTCACCTTGCTCTAAAGTCTTGTCATATATACTTGTATCTATAACACCTGAACTTGTACCCTCTGCAGTTGTACCCTCTATGTCCTCCTTTAGAGATACTAGCTACTGATCCCCTAAACTTGGAATACATGTGCCTTGAGATTTCATAAAGGCTTTCTACCCTTTGAAATTAGCATCCTATCGAACCACTATTTTCCTCAACAATGAAATACAGGCTCAGTAAACCTTTGAAGTTTCATTGTATTTGACAAAGATCTAATTCTCTGTAGTAGGGTTAAGCCTTTTTCTCTTCTTAGAAGGTACATGAAAATATGATAGGCACCAAAAAATATGAATGTTCCCAACCTCTGGCTTATTTCCTTAACAATCCTCCTCAACATTATTCCTTCCCAAAACCTTATGCGAACTCTTGTTCTGTATATATACTTCCATATTAAATGCACCATAAATTTAAAAACTCTTAGTATGGACTTCTTCTTCCTCTCTGCGATCCCATTCTGTTGTGTTGAGACTTTAGCAAGAAAATCTCAGTTTGACTTTGCCTTGGTCAAATTAGAGAAAATTCAAATTTCTATTTCAGTAGAAAACTTGGAGGTAATTAAATGAGGTGACATGGCACTTGTCACTCAGTTAGCTTAGTTAATTCGAGTTGGGGAAGCCTGACCTTAGTCCAGTATGATTGATCACTAATTTTTAGCTATATATTTCAATTAATTTTAGTTGTTGTTAGTTAAACTAGTTCTAATTGTTAGAAGAACTAGTGGAGGTAAAGTTGCAGAAGTGGAACTTCAATGACACTCAGTGATCAACTAGTTAACTAATCAATCAACCTAAAATAATTTTTCAAGCTAAGAATTCAAGTTTCCTAATTGAGATGGAGATTCCAAGACAGTGTACTATCAGTTGTAGACTATTCCCATGTGTACATGTGGTGCATGCAGTTAGAGGAAGGATCTAGAGGAATTGCGCAATTCAATAGTGGGAATTTCCTAAATAATAGGAGCTAATTTCCTCAAGGAATAGTGCAAAGAAATAGGAGCTTGGAGGGATTGAGAATTGGCTAAGTGTTTGATAGAGTCAATAAGTCAGGCAGAGGGATATAATATACACTTGTAGGGTGTGCTCAGGCTTGAGAAGCATATGAATTTCATGTCTATTCTTTGAATAATGCAATATAGATAGGAAGGGGTTTTGAGCAGCAGCTTTCCCCTAGATAAATATTTGTGCATGTGTGATGTTTCATTTTTCATGTCTATGATTTGTGTTCTAGATTATGAATTAACTTCTATAGATGAGTAGAGTAGCTTCAAGTCTTATGATTTAGTAAATTTCAAGAGGGGTTTTGAATCTACACATTAATTTTTACATGGTATCAAAGCATGATTCACAGTAGAGAAGATATTTCGATGTTTCTATTGCATGAGGATCAAATTTGTAAGATCAATTCTTCACATCTAAAAGGATGGATTTATATGGACTAAGACTCAAGTATGCCCTTGAGGGAAGCTTAAATTTTTTTTCTTGGAAGGAATGCATGGAGGCAGTGGTGGAAGATAATCGATTGAAGGAATTCATTGATAATGATATCTGAAAACCAACAACAATTGATGCTCATGATTTAGAAAAATGGAATAAATGTGTATCCAAGGCAAGGAGAATCATATTGGAGGGAGTATGAGGTCATATTTTCCTAAATATCCATGGGAAAGGGAATCTGTATCCAATGTGGCAAGCATTGACAAATCTGTTCCAGAATAGTAGTGACCACAAAAAGTTGGCACTTAAGGATAAAATTCAAAATATCAAGATGTAGAAGAACGCAACTATTTCACGGTACCTGAGCAAGTTCACATAATGTTATGATGAACTTGGTCAAGTTGGTGTTACTGTAGCATAACAAGATTTGGTAAGCCTATCCCTTCTAGGAAAAGTTTCTAAGAGCTAGCATAGCTACCAAGATTCGGTGAATGGGAGGGAGAAACTACTAGATTGGGAGTGCCTTTAGTCTGACTTGGTGTAGGAGGAAATAAGGAAAAATACCAAGGATGAGACCTCATCCAAGGGTGAGGATGAAGAAAATTGTGCCTTATATGAAAAGAAAAAGAAAGGAAAACGGAAGAAATCCTAATCCAAAGCAGAATCTAGTCAAGGGGGCAAGAAGAAAGACTTGTCTAGAATCAAGTGATTTCACTCTCATGAATTCACCCACTATGCCACAAAGTGTCTACATAAGAAGACAAGCAATAAGACCTCAAGAGGAGTAACAGGTGAAGCTTTTGCTTCACATTTCGAGATTGAATTTTCTCTTGTTGCATGCATGGCCAGCATAGTGATGAGGAGTGTGTGGATATGATAGGGAATAGAGAATTTTTCAATGATTTGGAGGATAAATATCTCCAAATGCACATCGATATGGGAGATGATGGAAGGTACACTCCGACCGAGATTGTTACAGTCACCTTTCAGAGGGAGTCAGGTTGCCCTCTCAGACTCAAGGATGTGATGTTTATTCCCACTCTGATGTCTGTGGACCTTTCTTGAAATCCTCCAATTCCAAGCACATATATTTTTTCATTTTTATTGATGACTTCTCACAGAAGTGTTGGATCTTCCTCATGCAGAAGAAGGATTAAACTTTCTCGAAGTTCTTAGAATTCAAAGCATTGGTTGAGAAAGAAATGGGAAAGAAGGTGAAGGCTCTTAGGATCAATAGTGGAGGTGAGTACGTGTCGAATGATTTTAAACATTTCTATGCAAAAGAAGGAATTTGATAAGAGTTGACAACATCCCAAAACCCATAGCAAAATTGGGTGGCTGAGAGGAAGAACCATAGTATTGTGGAAACAACAAGAGAGATTTTTCATGGCCAAATCTTGCCTTTGCACTTGTGGGATAAATCATGCAACACAATAGTCTATTTGAAGAACAAGAGTCCTCATTGGATTCTTGGCATGATTACACCAGAGGAGGCTTTGTCAAGGAGGACGTCGTATGTGTCACACTTCAAGATTTTTGGAGCCTTTATTTACTACCATGTTGTTGATGGTGCTGGACCTGCCAACATGTTAGGGGATCTCCCCAATAAGAAGTCCAAATTAGAGCTCAGACCGTTTGGTGTAGGAGTCCAGCAGTGGGTCATACGATAATTCCTTGACCACAGTTTTGCACAAGGGTAGGTAAGATGTCTCTGTAGATAGCAAGGGTGTGACTCAAGGATAGTGCATGAGTATTTTTAACACACAGAGGGTGAGGTGAGTGTGCCACTTGGAAACCCCCTTGGAAACCTATGACAACATGGAGTTAAGAAGGGAACACATGAGCAAAGATGCATCACAAAATAAAAGGAAAGTAAGCTAGAAATCCAAAGTGATGGTTAAACCAACAACACGTTTCAAAAATATTCATACATACATATACAAAAAATAGCTACACATGCATGCGTAAGAAAACATATACATATATCATTTAGAGTAAACAAGATAGTTTAAATACAATACGACATATGCATGAAACGTGTTGGCTTTGTTATATTAAGAAGTGTAAGTTCCAGTCATAAAATACATCCATGTCGAACCAATAGTTCTGAGAGCTGAACATTACAGCCACAATCGCCTACTCCACCAAAGAGACATACTAGCTCTACGCAGTGGAGAAGCCAAGGCTCATTACAATACTGTCCAAGCTCTCTCTAAGTGACAAAAGGAGATCTTGGGGGTATAACCAATCTCCCCTTTCATATTAATTTTTGATCATGAGGCCTGTGGGTTATGGCCCACAAACCTATCGAAAGCATATTTGAGGTCTGAAGCCTTTAAAACCTAACCACAACACTTTATCGAGTTTTCCTTTAAAAGCCCAGGACCGTTCATTATATCGGGATACATAGAAAATACAGGAAAAAAACCTGACCCAAACACTTTAGTCGGATCTCAAGAATTATACATCCGAGTTCATAATTATCAGCGGGTCCACACCTTCCAGCCCTTCCATAGCACACGTCATTCCTTCGCCAATCGCCGATCAAACTAATCTCGACTGTCCATTACTTTCCCCAATCTAACAGTCAATATTCACTCTGAATATTCAAACTTGCACGTTTATCCTCTATTGTTGATCTGCACCCAATGAATCCAATGGCTATAATAGATATCGGGTGGACAAGTAGCGCGAGGATTAGTCACCCGATAAGCGGTTTCCTCTCTCCTTCTTTCTTCTACGTGTCGTGATATGGATGGAATCGGTTCCAACCCCTTCAATACCGCTTACCACTATTTGCTCGCCTGAAAACCACTTCCATTGTTACGAAACCATTTTCCTCGCGTGCTAATGCTCACGCATCTAAGCTTGCGATAACCGTTGATCTAACGATACGATGGTTCTCATCCTTTGTCGCCTCTACCGTTGGTCTATGAGATCTAATGGTCGCTGCGTATTCTCAACCATTTGTTCCTCTTGAATTGATTTTATCTGCCATTTGATGGATTTTGCACTTTAACACAGATCTCTGCCATACTCTGTTTAACACATGATATAACAGTTCAACAATCTATAGACGAGATTTAATTCCTCAATGCATATATTTACAGAATCACTCGAGAAGTATAATTACACAGATACGTGGGAATCCACAAACACACAAGTACTATATTATACACAGAATTTAGTTACAACCTAAGGCATTTCAGCCTTAGAAATAAGTTCCCTCTCGACTACATCGAATCTACACACTGATTACACAATCTCTATCTATTTCTCTCTCCTACTTGAACTCGTAGGTTCATCAATATATATATATATAAGGAAACATTGGATTAGATCACTGTGAAGGATCCAATCAGATCCTCTCCATGAATCACTCAACTATCCCTAATTCTCTCTACATGCATACATATGTGGCAGATTACATTTAGTAAATTCTTCAAGAGACTTATCGCTTCCATCAAACTAGCTCTATTATAACTTAATTTCCCTGGTTTGCTTCGATGGTCCACATCCTCCTTGCTCCGCTCCGCTGTGGATTCCTCCTTTAATTAAGAGTGCTAGATGCTCTTGCATCAGACTCTCGAGGCACAAAAATTTATGACCTCCTGGTCATATGCTTCTCCTTGTCCTTAGAAATTCTACCCACTTTTCAGTGGAACTGCCTTCATGATCTTCTGTGAGCTGCAACCAACCTCTGCAGTAACAGTCCTCCTCTCCTACACGATACCTCACCAAGATTTCTCCTGAGCTTAGTCTTTTGGCATCCTTCTGGTTCTCTCCTCTGGAACCTATTGATCACTCCTTGCTCTAGGTTGCTGCAAGTCTTCTCAAAATCTGCTACTATTCGCTGCATGATAGTAAAGACCATAACTCTCTAGTCTTCAACACAACTGTACCTCTTCTCCTTCTGCTTGCACTCCTTCTTCCTTCTATCAAGAAAACTTCCCCTTAACCTGCTTTTGCATGCAGAATCTTCTTCTGCTTTGATACCAAATGACGAAAGGAGATATTGGGACCTGTGGGTTATGGCCCCACAAACCTATCAGGAGCGTATTTGAGGTCTGAAGCCTTTAAAACCTTACCACAACACTTTATCGGGTTTTCCTTTAAAAACCCGGGACTATTAATTATATCAGGATACATAGGAAATATAGGAAAAAAACCTAACCCAAACACTTTAGTCGAATCTCAAAAGTTATACATCCGGGTTCATAATTATCGGTGGGTCTGTACCTTCCAGCCCTTCCATAGCGCTACGCCATTCCTTAGCCGATCGCCGATCAAACTGATGTCGGCCTTCCATTACTTTCCCTAATCTAATGGTCAATATTCACTTCGAATATTCTAACTTGCGCATCTATCCTCTACTGTCAATCTACACCCAATGGATCCAACGACTGTAATAGATATCAGGTGGACAAGTATCACAAGGATTAATCGTCGATAAGAAATTTCCTCTCTCCTCCTCGCTACTACGTGTCATGATATGAATGGAATTGGGTCCAACCCCTTTAATACCGCTTACCACTGTTTTCTCACTCGAATACCACTTCCACTATTACAAAACTATTTTCCTCATGCGCTAACACTCACGCATCTAAGCTTGTGATAACCGTCGATCTAATGATCTGGCGATTCTTATCCTTTTTCGCCTCCACCGTTGATCTATGAGATCTAATGGCCGGTGGATATTCTGGACGGTTTGTTCCTCTTGACTTGATTTTATCCACCATCTAATGGATTCTGCGCTTTAACACGGGTCTTTGCCATACTCCATTTAACACATGATATAACAGTTAATCAATATCTTTGGATCACCATCGATCCTACAGTGATTGATGGTTGACAAACAATATACAAACGAGATTTAAGTCCTCAATGCATATGTTTACAGAATCACTCAAAAAGTATAATTACAAATATACATGGGAATTCGTAAAACACACAACTATTATATTATACATAGAATTTAGTTACAACCTAAGGCATTTCAGACTTAGAAACTAGTTCCCTCTCGACTACGTCGAATCTACACATTGATTACACAATCTCTATCTATTGCTCTCTCCTACTTGAACACGTATTTTCATCATATATATATATATATATATATATATATATATATATATATATATATATATATATATATATATATATATATATATATATATATATATATATATATATGTATGTATGTATGTATGTATATATATAAGGAAACATTGGATTGGATCACTATGAAGGATCCGATCAAATCCTCTCCATGAATCACTCAATTGTCCCTAATTCTCTCTACATGCATACATATGTGGCAGATTACATTTAATAAAGTCTTCTAGAGACTTATCGCTTCCATCAAACTAGCTCTATTATAACATAATTTCCTTGGTTTGCTCTGATGGTCCACGTCCTCCTTTCTCCGCTCCGCTTTGGATTCCTCCTTTAATTAAGAGTTCCAAATACTCCTGCATCACTAAGACAGTCCTATCAATAGCTTGCCTAATCAAAAGCCTTTACAACGAGTTGTGAGGGACTATTTATAGGAAAGGATGCGGTGGCCCTTAACATTCCCCTTTATGACAATTCATCTACCCTCACAACTCGTCATCTAATCTATGATTGTTACATCCAACTATCGACACTTGAACATACACTTGACAAGATGTTGCATTAAAATGCACATGTACCCATGTTAGACAAAAATGGCCTGAGCAAGCCATGCAATACATCACTATGACTCAGACAATTGTTGGAAGAGAATCTCTTTGACATCCTCATGGTGGTTGACATTAGCGAACTGATGCCAAGATCAGTAGTCCGCGATGCTATCCATGTACTCTAAGGTGACATATTTCTAGAAATGAACTCTTGCCTCCATAGCATCCAGGTACATTAATTGCGCTACTTTGTACAACTCGTCTGATAGCATGCACATCATTGTCTTAAGTGCGGCTAGACCAAAAACATACTTGTGCATGGTGTCTACACTAATTGCCAAGTCTGGGCTGGTGGCTATGCGCATCAACTCATCAAATTACGAGTCAATCTCTAGTCATACTTGTGCCTTTATCTTCACCTTAGTGAGTGTCCCAATATACGGGATCACATGTGCGTGCAAAAATACATCCATACTCTTGAATACATGTGCATGGGAAGCCTATAGATTATTGATAAGCTGTGAGAGATCTTCATAGTTCTAGATCTGACTTCGGATCTGTGACTTCAGCTTGACCGCTCTTGGGTTCATCATCTTAGGCAAGTGTAACAGGGCTCCCTTATATCTCATCGTCCATGTTTGCATGTAATCAACAACATCATGCACATTCGACAAGATATGTTCTCTTCTAGCACATCGTTACTCCCAACCATTGAGATGGATGACTACCTTATGCATGGTACCAAACTTGGAATACAATGCCCGCATGACTATGTCAAGGGATAATACTTCATCTAGTATTGCCTTCTTCAATTCTACTCAGACAGATGTTGTAACCAATTCTCCTCCTTGCTTGGTCGTTTGTAGCTCCTTAGCCATTCGCTCATTCTCAGCTATCAGGAAGTGAACACTCGAGCTAGTGGCTTTGACATATGCTCTGGTAGTATCAACCAATGCTGGTGGATGTTTGTGCATGTCAGACATAATCACTCATTCTTAAAACTGCGCTGGAGATGTATGATCCTTCGGAGTCAAAACTCTACGAGATTGCACAACTCTATGTTGAGACTCGTTGAATGAGATGTTGTGAATCTCTCCTTCCAAGTGATCTTCAAGGATCTCATTCTCTCCTTGGTCGCTTGGGAGTTGCTCCTCTTTTGGAAGTGATGAAGCCAGTGGGTCAACCTCTTGGTGGTGAGGCATGAGGTCGATGTCTTGCTCTAACTCTTGCTACTCCATATCTGTATCCATCTATTCAAGTGCTTTCTCTATCTCTTGAGCAAAGTTCTACTATTGCGATGGTTCACCCTGTCTACCTGATGAAAACTGTTCTTATGAGTCCACTACCTGTACGGACACAGTTTCATCTGTTTGGACATGTTACGCCCCATATTGTACCTATTCTAGTTGCGCTTCCTTCTCCTCTCTGCACAGCTCTTGTTCCTTTTGGAGCTTCTCCTTCAACTCATGCAACTCCTTATATGTTTCCTCCACTGCCTTTACACATTTCTCTTGTCACGTTGTTGCCTCTTCGCCTTTATTTCCAAAGCTGCTTTTTGCACAAATGGTTATGCTCGAAAATTGCAGCTTTTCTCTTCCTCCATGCGGTCAACAATCTTCCTCTTGCCCTTTTCGTATACTGGTATGTTCACCTCTGCCGCTGCTGCTGGTTTTGGTTCTCTCTGAGATGCTACTTCACATTGCTTCGCTACGCGTTCCATAGCGAGGCCAACAAGTTCATTGGGTCAAGAGACACTATAGCAATATCTCCATGGGTCTTCCTCAACCCAATGACATGCCCTATGGATCCAGTTAAACTATACTTTCGTGCAATGGTCTTTCACAAGATAATGTGAGTCATATGGATTGTAACTTCGGGCATCGAATGGATATTCTTCATCTCCTCTGCTTCAGCATCTTCATGCTTGAAACTCTGTATCTCATATAACTTGATGCACAACAAAAGAGCGGGAAAAGGTGCCTTCTTCTTCCAGTGCAGCCCAACTGATAATCCTGCTGAGATGTGATATGCTACTTCCTGCATGATGAGATTGTCCAAGACAAACTTTGGTAGAACATGCAGAGGCTTCTCCGTGCTGTACATCCATATGAAGGTGCGGGATGGTGAGACATACCAATCTGCTATATCAATCAGTCCCTCCATTTTTTCCTTTGACATGCAGGGTTGATCCTATTCGAATATCATCTTGTAAACCAGGGTGACAAAATGATTGGACAACCGTGGGATAACTCCTTTGAAGCTACATTCGTACAACATCTTACAATAAGTGTTCATAGAGGTCTCCGTTGATGTCCATGCTCATTCCGAGACTGTGAACTCCTGACAAGCACAGATTGCATCCAAGATGTAGGAAGACATGTAGATTTCTACTTGCATACCTTTGGGAAACTATCAAGCCCTTGTTACCTATTCCTTCAGCTGATGAGCCAACATGCCAGACTAGTTGCATGCTTTACCTTCTCTGGCCAGTTGGTCCAACGCAATCACCCAACTCTGTGGGAAGTTTTCTGTGCTTTCTTGGCCATACAGACGATATGAAAAGATGACCATGTATTGATACACCTTCTGCAGTATCTTTGTCTTGCAGACATAGTTGGGTGTTATCCTAAATTTAAATGGTTCCTTCACCCATTTCTTCAAGATGTCTCTAGAGTTGGCATTGCTGGGTATGCTGAAGGGAGTCTCCATAGTGATCACGGCTTTAATATATGATACATTTGTTCATAATCCTATGCCCCGAAGGTAGCAATCTCCATCTCGCTGACACTGCTCAAGGTCATCCTCTCAGGATCTATGTGTGAGACGATCCAATATATCATGTCCGTGCATGGGAGCACCTGATATCTACATGCAATCGGGTACAAGCCTGACTTGTGGATGTTCACAAAGACTTGGTGGTGCTCAAGGTTTTCCTCAAATGCGCCAACAAATACATCATTGAACTCTTCCCATATCAACTTGATGTCCTTGTCTACAAACGACTTGGTGTCTTCATAGATTATAAACTTGTAAACACTCACTCAACTGTTGCTCCAGTTGCATTTCCATTAGTGTCCTTTGATCTTGATCTCTTGGAGGCCATTGATCCTGAATTTCTAAGAGGTAGACGAACACCTCCTAGATCTAGAGACATAGTGACATGCATAGCAAGAAATTTGTCAACTAAAACCAAGCAAACTTGAGGAACAACATGCAACATACCTGGGGATTGACTGGCAGGGATTGTGCAATTTTTCCTAGGAGGCTTGGGAGACTGGCTACCAAAATTGCGCAAAAATCAGTCTGGGTTGTTTGGGAGGTTGGATGGCTACAGGAATTGTGCAATGTGTAATCCAGGTTGGCTTACTGGCTACTGGAATTGCATAATGCACAATTTTAGCTCGCAATGGTTGTAGGCTGAGTGACTGCATTGCACAATTTTTTGGGCCAGAAGTCACTGTCCCTCAGAATTGTGCAATGCAAGACTAGAGGACAATCATTAAGTAGAAATGCACATTTTTTGAGAGAAAGACAAAGCCTTCCCTCTCAGGATTGTGTAATGTTGCCTTGGTGAGGAAGATTCCTAGCCAAGGCTACTCAGCCCTGCCGATGGGCAACTAAAAGAAAATGTGAATGTGAATGCATGGCGATACTAAGTGTAAGAAAGAGTGAATGATCGTGCATTCAAACAATGAATGAAAGATAAAGAAAATGGAACAACATGCGTGTGGGTGAAGCGAGTCACCGAATCAGTGACCGTTTGTGCAAAATAGTTCCATGCATGCAACAACAGTGAGATGTTAATGAAAACTGAAACAGTGCTAGTACAAGCTAGTATGCATGTAAATGAAAACAAGCATTCACCGAAATTACGCAAACAACACTCACACAAGCCAAAACACAAAAAGCAATAAAAATGCTGCAAAAGACAAGTTAAGAGGACTTACCCAGAAATAGTTGAGCTCGATGTGTCGAAGACTCCTGGATGTGTTGTGGGATGTCAGAGCTCCAATATGGATGTGAAGAAACAAGCTCTGAGGCATTGAATAAATAAGTTTGAGGTTAATTATGTGCATGCCACAAATCTAGGAAAAAGAGACACTTGGAGGAAATATTCTACAACGCTCTTTGCATGTAACCTCTAGGTGCTAAAAATGGCTCCCTAAAATCTAAGGATTTTTTTCCCATGATGCTTTTTCTATTCCAGGAAAAAGCAACCCATGCATGTAAGTCAAGTTTTCTCGATCCCAGGTGGAACCGGTCAACTCAATGGCACATGCAACAACCTGCTCAGTTGAGGGGAAAATTTGTACATTTCTAGGTGGGAGCTGGGCTGGCTGCCCAGAAGGATTGCACAATTTATGGGTTGAGAAAATTTTTGGTACCCAGAATTGTGCAATTTCTAGGCTGAGCAGTCCTAATGGGAGGAATTGCACAATTTTTCCAGTGAAGGGAGACTGGAAGATTTGTGCAATTCTAGAGCCCAGTAGGCTTCCAGACATGATTGTGCAATTTCTGGAGGGAAGGCTGGTTCCCCTCTAAAATTACATAATTTTGTGAGGGAGTTGCTCAGCCTATAGCTGGACCAAGTCTAGAGAAACATCTTGTGAGGGGATGCAACAAGTTATCATGCATAGGCTGGGAGTCTACTAGAAAATTACTGGAACTTGTGTGCTTGACAAGGAAAGACATGCTGCTCAAGAAGGTTGGTAGGGAGGTTCCAAAACAATGCTGAGGCAAAATTTTAGAGGGTGGTTATAGCCACTACAACACATGTCTCCAAAGAATATTAGTGAACTTTGGCATAGAAGACTTGGTTATTTGCATTATGACGATTTTAAGATCATGGAATAGACAACCACAGGCCTCCCCAAAGGAGCACTAGAGAAATGAGATACGTGCAAAAGGTGCATGTTTCTTTTGCTATTCCAGGAAAAAGAAAACCATGCATGGAAGTCAAGTTTTATCAGTTCTGGGTGGAACTGGTAAACTTAATGGCAAATGGAATAACCTACTCAGTTAAGGGGAAAACTTGCACATTTCTGGGAGGGAGCTGGGCTGGTTTCCTAGAAGGATTACACAATTTCTTGGCTGAGAAGCTGAGTGCTACCCAGAATTGTGCAATTTCTAGGCTGAGTAGTCCTGCTGGGAGGAATTGTGCAATTTTTCTAGTGAAGGGTGAGAAGTAGATTTGCACAATTCTGGATTCTAGTAGGCTGCCAGATAGGATTGCGCAATTTCTGGAGGGAAGGATGGTTCCCCTCCAGAATTGCACAATTTCCTGGGGAGTTTCTTAGCGTGTAGCTGGACCAAGTTCGAAGAAATAGCCTATGAGGGGGATGCAACAGGCTGGCAGTCTGCTAGAAAATCACTGGAACTTGTGTACTTGACAAGGAAAGACATGTTGCTAAGGAAGTTTTGTAGGGAGGCTTCAAAACGAAGCTATGGAAAAATTTTGGAGGGTGGTTGTAGCCACTACAACACTTGGAGACACACTGGTATAACTCCAGCTCTATGAATGGGCCTTATTCGTGTAAAGCAAGTCTAACACCCCCGGAAGTATTGTTTATTCTAAGTTCGTATTGGTTTTCACACTTCCTTGATTGTAAGATTTAGCATCTGCCAAGCTCTTGGTTGATCGACACACATTCCAAGCCAAGGAAACATAGTTGTTTCAAATATGGTTGGGGGTTATATTGGTGCACAAGCAATATTGTCATCAGAGCCTTAGTTTCATCTTTGTTGTTGCTCCGTTGCCAGCAAGCCTGGACAGTACCCGGGCGGAGTCACATAGGAACACAAGCATGGCTCTACTGCGAGTGAGCCTGGATAGTACCTCGACAGAGTTACTTGCATCAACTCTCTGCACAGGAAACCTTTCTCTTCTTTCACCTTATTTATTTTCATTTTTTGAAAATTTTCACTTTTCATTTTTTCATTTTCATAACTGTACATAACACTTATTCATTTTAGAGGTGGAAAAGGGATCCTAACTTATTGAGAGAAGAAGAGGTTGCTCCTTTAGAGAAGTAGTTTATTATAGACCTCTGACGTGCTTGTTAAGGTTTTCCCCTTCACCTTACTCTACTTGACTGAGCTGCCAAGGGTTAACCCAAAAATAACCGACTAGAGTAGGTGACACTAGTTAGTGCACAAGCGTTTTGTTTTCACCAAGGTCCACCTCGAACGATATGTATTTTCCATTAACATATCATGGACTAAAAGTAACAAGCTCTTCACACTGAGGCAGGATGATAGATAACTAGGTAGTGATAGTTTCACAAGGCCTCTTGTACTTTACCCAGCTTGTTTCAAGAGCTCCACATAGTTCATGCGAAACTAACCTACGAACAAAACAAGCAAACAAACAACAAAGAAAAGCAGAAGCAAAAGTAAATGTGAAAGCAAAGTGAGTAAGCAAACAAACAAACATGCAAAGCAAGAAAGGAAATAGGCATGCAAGAAAACAAACTGAAAGAAAACACTACTCCTACTCCTAAGCTAACGGTTCATGGGCCTAAGCATGTGATATTATATTTCCAGTTTAGCCATTGATGCATTGGTTTACCCATGTCGTTGAAGGCTTGGTGCGAACCAAGCAAACAAGAAAGATATAACAATGAAGAAAAACACACTTCATGTTTAAAAGTGTCCACAGGACATAAGTGGGTGCAAGTACATGACATGCAGTCCGTGGACTTGTCACAGTGCTATGAAACACTATGTGCAGTTGTGAAGCATACACATACTCTTGATTGTGACATGCAAGCAAACGAAAGAACCAAGTACAACTTGCATCGTGCACGTGTGCTTGAAATTTAAGATTCCTCCAATGCATCAGCGATGGGATCATGGAGTTCAAGTGGAGGAAGTATGATCTTTGTTTGAGATTGATATTCAATGCATACAAATGAGTGATGAGGAGCCCTGGCCATTTCAACAATTTCCTGATTGGGAGCAAAACCAACCTCAGGAAAGCGAGGGCCTAACATAACCATCAACTCAGGATAAAGTTCCTCGACAGTCTTGGGTGTTTCAACTTCATCGCCAGATAGAGCTTCATAAATAGACGACTTCAGAAAATCAACTGCAATAGAATCATGATCGTGATCAAATATGGGAGTAAATGGATCATGACAGCCATAATTAGAAAAACCAATGATTTCATCGGCATCCTCATGATCTAATAAATCAAACAGAGGGGTAGATGAGAAGCAGGCAAATTCACCCTTGTATCTCTAGAAAAAGAAGATGAAAGGAAAAGTGGATTTTCAATGAATAATTTATCCTCTTTGTTGTCAGATAATAGAATGTCATCTAGTGTGTCTTGTGAGTGATCAACAATGGGTGCATAGTAGATGAGGATACACATGCGAAATCATGGATCGCAGGTTCACCAAAGATGTCTGGAAAGAGCAGAGGAGGCTTGGATAGAAGGGAGTCATCCTTCGCCAATTGTTAATGCTCAAGCTCCCAGTCATACTCTTCATGAATGACAATGCATGTTGGTTGTGAAACACCAACTCCATCAATGGCTTGATCCTCGTTCACAACAAATGTAGGGCCTTGAATGGAAGAACACAAGACAGTATCATGCAAGGATCATCTGACTATGAAGACAGAGGTTGTGGTACAAAATGCATATGACAACTCGATGGACTGACAACCAAATATGCAAAAAATTAAGCAAAGTGATGTTGGGAGGATGTGATAGCTGAACACTTGTGTGTGCCTATTCTCCCGCATCATTTTGTAGTGGTGGAGCTATTTGATGAGGGGACGACAGAAAATCACTTGTGACAGTGATGGTATCCACCTGCGATTGTGCAGCTCCATCATTGAAGTATGATGAGCGAGGCTTGGGCTCAAAATTATTCTTGGTATTTATAGATTTGTTAAGACAATACTTGAATCTATCCCAAAGAAAATGAAATTTCATTTGGCTTTTTGGAGCTTTGAAACTGCAAATCATGGAAGCGTTGCCAAAAATCCATAGGCGATTTAGAAGGAGCCTTCCGTTGTTGTAACGGTTTGTGGTCGAGATGTTCTGGATCAAAATGATGGAAAATATCTTTAATGAGATCACATAAGTGGTCAAGTGAGTGCATGCTATCAGTCGATAGGCTGCACAACCACCTATGTGGGGATTCACGAAGTGTGTATGCAGGCAATAGACTGGCCTGTTCATCAAAACATCCATCTTCCTCATCAAGCAATACAAGGAAGTAATGTAAGAACTCAGGCCAAGCCACTTCACCTTCACCATCATACATGTATCCAGACAAGAGATCAAAAAACTCCCTCGTGATGGTAACAAGTTTGGCATGTGAAAAACATCGTGGAGGGTTGAGTGTGAAAGACTCCATGATAGATGTGCAAAGGTTCAAAACATGATGAGATGACACAACTTGTCCTCTGGCCCTCCTTCTAGCACTAGAAATGTTGACGGTGCTGGACCTGCCAACATGTCATGGGATCTCCCTAGTAAGAAGTCCCAATTAGACCTCAAACCATTTGGTGTAGGAGTCCCAACAGTGGGTCATACGTTAACGCCTTGACCACAGTTTCACACAGAGGCAAGTAAGATGTCTCTATTGGTATCAAGGGTGTGACATATGCAGTAAGTCAAATATGGTGCATGAAAGGTTCTAACACATGGAGGGTGAGGTGAGTGTGCCCCTTGGAAACCTGTGACAACACGGAATTAAGAAGGGAACACATGAGAAAAGATGCATCACAACATGGAAGGCAAGTAAGGTAGCAAGTGATGGTTAAACCAACAACATATTTTAGAAAGATTCATACATACATAACAAAAAATAGCTACACATGCATGCATAAGCAAACATATACATATATCATTTAGAGTAAACAAGATAGCTGAAATACAATACGACATATACATGAAACATGTTGGCTCTGTTATATTAAGAATTGTAAGTTCCATTCATACAATACATCCATGTCCAACCATTAGTTCTAACAATGGAACGTTATAGCCATAACCAGCTGCTCCTCCAAAGAGATATACTAGCTCTGCATAGTGGAGAAGCCAAGGCTCGTTACAATACTATCCAAGCTCTCTCTAAGATAGTCCTATTGGAAGCTCGATTGACCAAAAGTCTTTACATTGAGTTATAAGGGACTATTTATAGCAAAGGGTGGGGTTTCCCTTGACATTCCCCTTCGTGACAGTTCATCTACCCTCATGACTCTTCATCTACTCTATGACTATTACATCCAACTATTGACACTTGAACTTACACTTGAAAAGACATTACATTACAATGCACATGTACCCATGTGAGATAAAATGTCTTGAACAAGCCATGCAAGACATCATTATGACTTAGACAATTGTTGGAAGACCAAGTCTTCGACATCCTCACAGTGGTTGATAGTAGCAAACCGATGCCAAGCTCGGTTGTTCACGATGGTGTCTGTGTACTCTAAGGTGACATCTTTCTGGAAATGAACTCTTGCCTCAGTAACATCTGGGTACACTGCTCGAGCTCCTTTTTCCAAATTGTTTGATAGCATGCACATTATTGTCTTAAGTGTGGCTGGACCAACTACATACTTCTGCATGGTGTCTGCACTGATCGCCAAGTCTAGGCTAGTGGTTATGCGCATGAACTCATCAAAGTACGAGTCAAGCTCTAGTCAGATCTGTGCCTTTATCTTCACCTGGCTGACTGTACCAATAAATGGGATCGCATGTGTGCACACAACTACATCCATACTCTTGAATGCATGTGCATGGGAAGCCTGTAGACTAGTGATGAGCTACGGGAGATCTTCATAGTTTCGGATCTAACTTTGGATGTGTGCCTTTAGCTCAACCGCTCTTGGCTTCATCATCTTAGGCAAGTGTAATGGGGCTCCCTTATATATCATTGTCCATGTTTGAATGTAATCAACGACACCATGAATGTTCTGCGAGATGCGTGCTCTTCTAGTACATTGCTGCTGCCAACCATTGAGATGGACAACTGCCTTATGCACGGTACCAAAATTGGAATACAATGCCTTCATTACTGTGTCAAGGGATAATACTTGATCTAGTATTTCCTTCTTTAATTATGCTCAGGCGAATGTGGTAACCGATTCTCTTCCATGCTTGGTCATCTGTAGCTCCTTATCCATTCGCTCATTCTTAGCTATCAGGAAGCGAACACTCAAGCTAGTGGCTTCAGCATATGCTATGGTAGTATCGGTCAATGTTGTTGGACGTTTGTGCATGTCACACAAGATCAATTGTTCCTGAAACTACACAGGAGATGTATGATCCTTTGAAGTCAACACTCTATGATATTGCACAACTCTACGTTGAGACTCGTCGAATTAGATGTTGTGCATATCTCCTTCCAGGTGATCTACAAGGATATCTGTGTCTCCTTGGTCGCTTTTGACTTGCTCCTCTTCTAGATGCAGTGAAGCTAGTGGGTTAACCTCTTGGTGTTGAGACATGAGGTTGATGTCTTGCTCTAGTTTCTTCTAAACCATATCTGTATCCATCTGTTCAAGTGCTTGTTCTATCTCCTGAGCGAAGTCCTTCTCCTGCGATGGTTCACCCTGTCTTCCTAATGCCATTTGTTTCGATGAATCCACTACCTGTACAGACGTAGTGTCATCTATATGTACATGTTGCACCCCCTATTGTACCTGTTCTTGTTGTTCTTCCTTCTCCTATCTGCATAGCTCCTATTCCTTCCAGAGTTTCTCCTTCAAGTCATGCAAATGCTTTTCTATTTCCTCCATTCTTTGTTTTCTCATTGCCTTTGTGTGTTTCCCTTCTCATGCTATTTCCTCTTCACTTCTATTTCCAAAGTTGCTTTATACACAAGTGGGTCTGCTTGGAACTTCTAGATTTTCTCTTCCTCCATGCGGTCGATAATCCTTCTCTTTCCCTTGTCGCACACTGGTATGTTCACCTCTACTGATGTTGCTAGTTCTGGTGCTCTCTATGATACTGCTTCACGTTGCTACGCTACCCATTCCATAGCAAGGCCGAACGATTCATTGGGTCTGGAGAAACTGTAGCAATATCTCCTTGGGTCTTCCTCCACCCAATGACATGCCTCATGGATCTAGTTAAAATGTACTCTCGTGTAGTGCTCTTTCACAAGATAATGCAAGTCATATGGATTGTAACTTCGGGCGTTGAATGGATATTTCTTCATCTCCTCTTCTTTGACATGCACATGCTTGAAACTCTGTATCTCATATAACCTGATGCACAATGGAAGAACGGGGAAAGGTGCCTTCTTCTTTCAGTGCAGTGCAGCAGATAATCATGCCGAGATGTGATATACTACTTCTTACATTATGAGCTTGTCCAAGGCAAACTTAGGTAGAACATGCGAAGGCTTCTCCGTGTTGTACATCCATATGAAGGTGTTGGATGGTGAGGCATAAAAATCTTCTATATCAATAAGTGCCTCCATTGCTACCTTCGACATGCAGGGTGGATCCTGTTCGAATATAATCTTGTAAAACACTGTGACAAAATTATCAGACAACGATGTGATAACTCCTCTGAAGTTGCATTTGAGCAACATCTTACAATAAGTGTTCATAGAGGTCTGCATTGACGTCCATGCCCACTCCAAGCCTAAGAACTCCTAATGGGCACAAATTGCATCCAAGATATAGGCAGACATGTATATTTCTACTTGCATACCTTTGGGCAGTTATCGAGCCCTTGTTACCCGTTCCTTCAGCTGACGAGCCAACATGCTGGACCAGTTGCATGCTTTTCCTTCTCTGGTAAGTTGGTCCAACACAATCACACAGATCTATGGGAAGGTTTCCGTGCTTTCTTGTCCATGCAGACAACATCCAAAGATTACCAAGTATTGATACGCCTTCCACACTACCTTCGTCTTGTAGACCTAGTTGGGTGTCATCCTGAATTTAGCCAGTTCCTTCACTCAGTTATTCAAGATATCTCTAGAATTGGCATTGTTGGGTATGCAGAAGGGAGTCTCCATAGTGATCACGGGATTCGACATATGATACATCTATTTATAATCCTGTGCCCTGAAGGTAGCAATCTCCATCCCGCTAACACTTCTCAAGGTCATCGTTTCAGGACCTGTGTGTGAGATGATCCAATGTATCATGTTCATGCATGGGAGAACAGGATATCTGCATGGAATCCAATACAAGCCAGACTTGTGGATGTTCACATAGACTTGGTAATCTTTGAGGTCTACCCAAAATGTGCCTACAAATACATCATTGATCTCTTGCCATTTCAGCTTGATGTCTTTGTCTACAATCAACTTGGTCTCTTCATAGATTGGAAGAGTTGTAGACACTCGCCCAACTGCTGCTTGAGTTGCACTTTCGTTAGTGTCCTTTGATCCTGCTCCCTTGGAGGCCATTGATCCTGAACTAATAAGAGGCCAATGAACACTTGCTAGATCTAGACATAGCAATATGCATAGCAAGAAATATGTCAACTAAAACCAAAGCAAACTTGAGGAATGACATGCAACATACCTCAGGATTGACTGGCAAGGAGAGCACATTTTTCTTGGGAGGCTGGGAGACTAGCTACCAGAACTCTGCAAAAGGAAGTCTGGACTATCTGTGAGGCTGGATGGCTACTCGAATTGCGTAATGCATAATCCAGGCTAGCTTACTGGCTACTAGAATTACGCAATGCATAATTTTAGCTGGCAATGGTTGCAGGCCCAGTGACTGCATTGCAAAATTCTCTGGGCCAGCAATCAGTGTACCTCAGAATTCCACAATGCAATACTAGAGGACAGTCACTGGGAAAAAAATGCATATTTTTTGAGATGAAGACAAAGCCTTCCCTCTTAGGATTACGCAATGTTGTCTTGGAGAGGTAGAGTACAGGCCAAGGCTGCCTCGAACCACCGAAGGGCAACTAAAAGATAATGTGAATGTGAATGCATGGTGATACTGAGTGTAAGTAGGAGTGAATGATTGTGCATGCAAACAGTGAATGAAAGATTCCAAAAATAGAACAACATGCATGCGGGTGAAGCGAGTCACGAAATTGGCGATCGTTCATGCAAAATTGTTTCATGCATGCGACAATAGTAAGATGTTTATGAAAACTAAAATGGTGCTAGTACAAGCTAGTATGCATGTAAATGACAACAAGCATTCATAGAAATCAAGCAAACAATACTCACACAAGCCAAAACACAAAAAGAGATATAAATGCTGCAAAAGACAAGTTAACACAACTTACCTGGAAATAACTGAGCTAGATGTGTCGAAGAATCTTGGATGTGGCATGAGATGTTAGAGCTCTAAGATCGATGTGAAGAAATGAGCTCTGAGGCATCAAATAAATAAGTTTGAGGTTCATGATGTGCATGCCACAAATCTAGGAGAAAGGAACACTTGAAGGAAATATTCTACAACGATATTTGCATGTAACGTCCAGTTGCTAAAAATGTCTCCCTAAAATCTAGGGATTCTTTTTGCATGTTGCTCTTTCTATTCTAGGAAAAAGTAGCCCATGCATGCAAGTCTAGTTTTCTCGGTCCCGGGTGGAACCGGTCAACTCAATGGCACATGCAACAACCTGCTCAACTGAGGGGAAAAATTGTGCATTTATGGGAGGTAGCTAGGCTGGCTGCCCAAAAGGATCGCATAATTTCTGGGCTGAGCAGTTGACTGGTGCCCAAAAGGATTGCACAATTTTTGGGCTGAGAAGCTATCTACTTCCTAGAATTGTACAATTTCTGGGCTGAGTAGTCCCGCTGGGAGGAATTGCACAATTTTTCTAGTGAAGGGTGACAGGAAGATTTGCACAATTCTGGAGCCCAATAGGCTACTAGACAGGATTGCATAATTTCTGGAGGGAAGGCTGGTTCCCCTTTGAAATTGCATAATTTCTTGAGGGGGTTTCTCAGCCTACAGTTGGATCAAGTCAGGAGAAATAACCTGTGAGGGGGATGCAACAAGCTATCATGCACAGGCTGGTAGTCTACTTGAAAATCACTGAAACTTGTGTACTTAACAAGGCAAGACATGCTACTGAGGAAGGTTGGTAGGGAGGCTCCAAAACGAAGCTAAGGAAAAGATTTGGAGGGTGGTTGTAGCCACTACAACATATGTCTCCAAAGAATATCAGTGAACTTTGGCATAGAAGACTTGTCTATTTTCATCACGACACTTTTAAGATCATGCAACAGATAACCACAAGCCTCCCCAAAGGAGCACTAGAGCAATAAGATACATGTAAAGGGTGTATCTTGGGGAAGTACACAAAAGTCACATTCCATGATCAGGTTAACAAAGCACATGCAATCCTTGAAAGGATCCACTCTGATGTCTATGGACTTTTTTCGATAACATTTACTGCCAAGTACAAATATTTTTTCATTTTTAATGATGACTTCTCATAGAACTATTGGATCTTCTTCATGTAGAAGAAGGATGAGACTTTCTCCAAGTTCTTAGAATTAAAAGCATTAATTGAGAAAGAAACAGGAAATAAGGTGAAGGATCTCAAGAGTGATATTGGAGGTGAGTATGCATCACATGAGTTTAAAAAATTATGTGCAAAGAAGGCATTCGATGAGAGTTGACAACATCCCATAACCCACAGTAGATTGGGGTGGCTAAGAGGAAGAAATATAGTATTGTGGTAGCAGCCAGGACAATGTTGCATGACCAAATCCTACCTTTGCACTTGTGGGCTAAGGAAGCAACACAAAAGTCTATTTGTAGAACAGGATTCCTCATCGGATTCTTGGCATGATTACACCAAAGGAGGATTTCTTAGGGAGGATGCTGGATATGTCACACTTTAGGATTTTTGGAGCCTCTGTTTACTGCCATGTCTCAAAATAATCAAGGAAGAAGATAAAGGTGACAACATAATTGGGGGTATTTGTGGGTTAAACAAAAACTCTCTACAACTAACATCTGTGCTTTCCATCCCTTAGAATGACAATTGTGTGAAGGGATCTAAAAGTTGATGAAGACAAAGCGACGCAGTGCTCTCTTGAGATGGATCTTCAGATCCCACTAGAAGAGGATCTTTTAGCCCCAAAGGAGGAACCTCAAGAACTTGTGGAGTAGCCACAAGTTGAAGAGCAGAGAGTGGAGAAAACCGCTCAAGTAGAACCATCAACAGAAGGCAGGAAAAGGATAGGGAAGCTTAGAGACTTGTGCAGGATGTGAGAGGGAATGTGGGTGCTCCTTCAAATCAGTGCAAGCATAGAAGGTCACCAGATTAGTACACTATCTACATGGATATAATGATTGAGCTTATAGAGATTGAGCCATCCTCTTTAGGGGAAGAAGTTGAGGAACCTGTATGGGTTGATACAATGGTGGAGGAGTACAAATCCATTATAAACAACATTTTTTTGGATGTGGTCCCAATACCAGCAGATAAATGAGTTGTGGGTTTGAGATGGATATTCAAAGCGAAGCATGCAGCAGAAGGAAGAATCAAAAAGTACAAGGACAGATTTGTGGCCAAGGGGTACTCTTAGCTTGAGGGGATTGAATATGAGGAGACCTTTGCGCTTGTAGAAAGGCACTCATCCATAAGATTAATCCTTGCTCTAGCTGCCCATATGGGGTAGAAGATCCACCAGTTGGATGTGAAAACAACATTCCTCAATGGATTTATTGAGGAGGAGGTGCATATTGAGCAACCAAAAGGATTAGAGACTTTTGATCGAGAGTCTCATGTGTGCAGACTAGAGCTAATGTTGTACGGTCCCAAGTAAGCACCCTGTGCTTGGTACACTGATATCTATCTCACGGTTTGGGCTTCACCAAAATTGAAGTGGATACAAACCTATATCATATTTTGGCAGAAGGTAAATTGTTGATTATTTTCTTATATGTTGATGACTTGATTTTGATTGGTGATGAGCAGCTAATTAGATCTTGCAAGGAGGATCTTGCAAGAGAGTTTGAGATGAAGGACGTGGGTCTCATACACTACTTCCTCGGATTGGAACTATGGTAAGGTGATGGGGAACTATTTGTCTCTCAAGGCAAGTATGCCAATGAAATACTTCAGAGGTTGTACATGGACATATGTAAACCCATGGAGACTCCTCTAGCGACCAACTAGAGGAAGGAGGATGCCACTTCAGGTGAGGAAGTGGATGCTACTATTTACTAACAGTTGGTGGGTTCACTGATGTATCTTGTGAACAAATGATCAAACATTTTCTATGCAGTCAACCAGCTGAGCCAAGATATGGTTAGGCCAACCAACCTTTTTTGGAAGGCAGTTAAAAATGTTCTATGGTACCTCAAAGGGACTACATAGCTTGGACTATGGTACAGATGGACAAATTGAGTGAAGCTGTGTGGCTTCACAGATGCAAATTGGGTGGGAAGTCCATCAGACCGAAAGAGTACATTAGGTGGAATTTTTAGAGTTGGGTTTGCAACAGTTTCTTAGTACAATAGAAGGAAAATATTTGTGGCATTCATCTCGACAGATGCATAATACATGGTTTCCATTCAAGTAGCATGTGAGGTGATTTGTATGAGAAAGATACTTGTTGGATTGTTTGGTCAGATGATCGATCTAACTGTGATCTACTGTGATAATCAGAGTTGCATCAATATCTATGAAAATCTTGTTTTTCACGATAGATGCAAGCATATAGATATTCAGTATCACCATTTATGGGATAATGTGTGCAGAGGCGGATAATGTTGTTGCAGTACATTCCAATAGAGGAACTAGATAATGATATTTTGATAAAGGCCTTGTCAAGAGGGAAGTTTGATTTCCATAGGTGTAGGATAGGGGTGGTTGATAATCCCTTTCTTTCTAAGAGAGTGTGTGGAAAATGCAACAAGAAAATCTCAATTTGACTTTTCCTTGGTCAAACTAGAGAAAATTCGAATTTCTATTTCAGTATAAATCTTGGAGGTAGTTAACTGAGGTGACATGGTACTTGTCACTCAATTAACTTATCTAATTCGAATTGTGGATGCCTAACCTTAGTTCAATATGATTGGTTGCTAATTTGTAGTAATCTATTTCAATGAATTTGAGTTATTTTAAGTTAAACTAGTTCTAACTGTTAGAAGAACTAGTGGAGGTCAAGTTGTGGAAGTGGAACTTCAACCATGCTCGGTGATCAACCAGTTAGCTGATAAATCAGGCCAAAATAATTGTTGCATGTAGAGAATTCTAGCTACCTAGTTTATATGGAGATTCCAAGACAATGTACTATCAGTTGTAGACTATTCCCATGTGTACATGTGGTGCATACAGTCAGAGGAAGGACCTCAAGGAATTGCACAATTCAATAACAAGAATTTCCTAAATAATAGGGGCTAATTTTCTCAAAGAACAACGCAAGGAAATAGGAGCTTGGAGGGCTTGAAAATTGGCTAAGTGTTTGCTAGAGTGAGTGAGTCAGGCAAAGGGATAGTCTATACACTTGCAGGGTGTGCTCAAGCTTGAGCAAGCACTCCTCCTGTAAAACACCCTCTTTATTGATGCCAGTATCTTGTTCCTTTTAATTACTTATCTCAAAATTGCAGCTTCAACAATGTATAAGTATCTTGCATCTGAGCAGGTTAGTGGATCAAGGTAGAAATCCAATAAAGCCAAGCGGGAGAGGTCTCCTTCTATTTCTTCATCTGAATCTTCTGATTCAAGCAAGAGTAATCATCGTGCAAGTCTAAGAAGAAGAAGTAGAGGAAAAGATTCTAAGAGCAAGAGAGTCGGGAGCAGGAGTAGGAGCACTGATTCCAGTGATCAACATTCCCAGAAGCGTAAAAGACAGGCTTCAACCACTAGGGCAGGAACCGAGAAGAAGAAAAAAAGTAGAAAACAGAGGCATAAAGAACATCCTATAGGGTGCAGAGCAAGACGAAGCATGCAGCGTTATAGAAGAAGTGTTAGTATAAGCTGCAATAGCTACAGTTGTGGTGATTCCAACTGTAGCTATTCAAGCGATAGTTGTTTTACTTGCAATAGTTTTCATAGGAACAATGAGGAAAGAAAAAGGGGAAGAAGGCAATATACTCGGTCCAAAAAGAGATCTAATAATAGGGGTTAATCGAAGGAAATAAAATAGAGAGATGGCATGAAAGGACAAGAAAAGGAGGGAAATCCATACAAAAAAGGTGCGGATGAGCTTGGCATTAGAAGCCCAAATGGGAAGAACGTACATGAGCGCAATGGTAAAGTCAGTAGCAAAAGAGAAGTGGTACGTAGTCCAGAAAGGGTTAAAACAAAGAAAGGAATTAGGAACCATCTAGAAGAGAGTCGCACTCTATCCATTCCTGTGGAAAAAAACAAAAAGAAGGTTTTCCCAAATTATTCGAATATGGATGCAAGTTAGTCAGGCAAGTCATTTTCTTGCCATGCAGAGTGTAATATGGAGGAACGCATTAATGAATCGAAGGCAGAGAATTTAGAATTACTTCTAAGGTAGAAAGCTTTGGAAAATTTAAGAAAATTCCATGGCGGACAAGTTGGAATGGCCGAAGATTTGTCTAACAATAAATTTGAACAGCTAGTATGTTTGGGTTCTAGAGAGTCTGCTCAAAATTCTTATGCAAGATGGGAAAGCACCAGAACACATGATAATAATGAGCTTGAATGAGTTTGTAAGGAGCTAACAATTGCTGATAGAGCATTGAATGAGTATCACGTAGATAGTATAAGAGATTGTAACAATGGTCAACACTTTTAACCTGCTCTGTTGGATCAGTTGAGACTTTCAACGGTTGATTTGAAGTGTGAATGCTTTTTCCAAATATTGGTTGAGTCGCCTTACTGCTTTTTCCCATTCTTTTATGTCACTTTGAAGATATTTTATTACTTTTTCCCTACCAGTTGTTGTTGCTGTTCTTCTTCCGTGGCTTTTGGCAAGCACTGTTCTTCAGATTCAACCAGAAACAAGTATATGCAATATGCATGGTGGGTTATTTTGCTCGAAGGAGGAGCAGAAGCAGGAGATCGATCGATGTATGCACTAAATTAACTAATATCCATTTCCATCAGTATATTCATATCCATGGATGATTGAATAATTGTAGGGAAGCCAAAGAACGGAAACCCTCAATTGGAAATTCGCAATCCACGATCTTTGTAACGGATTCCGTTATCTTTTTAATACATCCAGGCGTTCGATCGCTCCCGGATATCATCTGCGGTTCAGTAAGGATTTAGGGTATTACATGTGATCTAAATATATGATTTTATGCTATAATCAGTCTTGTGTTTGCTTTTGTTAGGGATGGAAATGCATGGTTCTTGGCGTTGTAATGCATATTTTGCACCTTGAGCAGTTCGGCTAGGGCGTTCTACTTTTATTTTCTGGGACCTCTCAACGGAATCTATAAATCGAGAAAAAGAGGCAGGAAATTGGAGGTAGGGTTTTTTCTTTTACGACTTGTTTGTTTAGGTATTTTTTGCAAGATTTGTATGGAAATTTGGTATTGAATGGATGCGTAGTATAGTGTTAAGCAACACGGGGGATATTTGTAAGATTTTGTGGACACCATTTTGTTGCTTTGTCGTGTATGTTATTATGGAAAAAAATGTGAAGTGTATGACAAAATGCAGGCCTCGCTTCCATTTCCTTTTGAAAGGCACACACTCCTCCTGTAAAACACCCTCTTTATTGACGCTAGCATCTTCGTTCCTTTTAATTACTTCTCTCAAAATTGCAGCTTCAGCAATGTATAAGTATCTTGCATCTGAGCAGGTTAGTAGATCAAGGCAGAAATCCAATAAATCCAAATGGGAGAGGTCTCCTTCTGTTTCTTCATCTGAATCTTCTGATTCAAGCAAGAGTAATCATTGTGCAAGTCTAAGAAGAAGAAGTAGAGGAAGAGATTCTAAGAGGAAGAGAGTTAGGAGCAAGAGCAGCAGCACTGATTCCAGTGATCAGCATTCCTGGAAGCATAAAGACAGGCTTCAACCACTAGGGTAGGAACTGTGAAGAAGAAAAAAAGTAGAAAACAGAGGCATAAAGAACATCCTATAAGGCGCAGAGCAAGAGGAAGCACGCAGCGTTATAGAAGAAGCGTTAGTATAAGCTGCAGTAGTTACAGTTTCGGTGATTCCAGCTATAGCTATTCAAGCGATAGTTGTTTTACTTACAATAGTTTTCATAGGAACAGTGAGGAAAGCAACAGGGGAAGAAGGCAATATACTCGGTCCAAAAAGAGATCTAATCATAGGGGTTACTTGAAGGAAATAAAACAGAGAGATGGCATGAAAGGACAAGAAAGGAGGGCAATGCATACAAAAAGGGCGCGAATGAGCTTGGCATTAGAAGCCCAAATGGGAAGAACGTACATGAGCGCAATGGTAAAGTCAGTAGCAGAAGCAAAGCGGTACATAGTCCAGAAAGGGTTAAAACAAAGAAAAGAATCAGGAACCATCTAGAAGAGAGTTGCAGTCTATCCATTCTTGTGGAAAAAAACAAAAAGAAGGTTTTGCCAAATTATTCGAATATGGATGCAAGTCAGTCAGACCAGTCATTTTCTTGCCATGCAGAGTGTAATATGGAGGAACATATTGATGAATCGAAGGCAGAGAATTTAGAATTACTTCTGAGGCAGAAAGCTTTGGAAAATTTAAGAAAATTCCATGGTGGACAAGTTGGAATGGCAGAAGATTTGTCTAACAATAAATTTGAACAACCAATATGTTTGGGTTCTAGAGAGTCTGCTCAAACTTCTTATGCAAGATGGGAAAGAACCAAAACACATGATAATAATGAGTTTGAATGAGATTGTAAGGAGCTGGCAATTGTTGATAGAGTATTGAATGAGTATCACGTAGATAGTAGAAGAGATTGCAACAATGGTCAACACTTTAAATCTGCTCCGTTGGATCAGTTGAGACACTTTCAACCGTTGATTTGAAGTGTGAATACTTTTTCCAAATATCGGTTGAGTTTCCTTACTGCTTTTTCCCATTTTTTAATGTCACTTTGAAGATATTTTACTACTTTTTCCCTGCAAGTTATTGTTGTTCTTCTTCCTCCCTGGCTTTTGGTAAGCACTGTTCTTCAGATTCAACCAGAAACGAGTATATGCAATATGCATGGTGAGTTTTTGTGCTCGAAGGAGGAGCAACAACAGGAGATCGATCGATGTATCCACTAAATTAACTAATATCCATTTCCATCCGTATATTCATATCCATGGACGATTGAATAATTGTAGGGAAGCCAAAGAACGGAAATCCTCAATTGGAAATTCGCAGTCCACGATCTTTATAACGGATTCCGTTATCTTATTAATACATCCAGGTGTTCGATCGCTCTCAGATTTCATCTGCGGTTCAGTAAGCAATTAGGGTATTACCGGTGATCTAAATATCTGATTTTATGCTAATCAGTCTTGTGTTTGCTTTTGTTATGGATGGAAATGAAGGGTTCCTAGCATTGTAATGCATATTTTGCACCTTGAGGAGTTCAGCTAGGGTGTTCTACTTTTATTTTCTGGGACCTCTCAATGGAATCTATAAAATCAAGAAAAAGAGGCAGGAAATTGGAGGTAGGGTTTTTTATTTTACGACTTGTTTGTTTAGGTATTTTTTGCAAGATTTGTATGGAAATTTGGTATTGAATGGATGCGTAGTATAGTGTTAAGCAACACAGGGATATTTGTAAAATTTTGCGGACACCATTTTGTTGCTTTGTCGTGTATGTTATTGTGGAAAAAATGTAAAGTGTATGACAAAATGCAGGCCTCACTTCCATTTTCTTTTGAAAGGAACTTCGGCAGATCAGTAGAGTAACTTCGAGTCTTGTGATTTAGTAAATTTCATGAACAATTTTGAATACAAACATTAAGTTTTACATGTTATAAATTGTAAGGAATTATCAACTCTCTTTTTATTCCCGCAACTACATAAAATTCCTTGAAGTCTTTGGAGGTATACTTGCCTCCATTGTTGGACCTCATGACTTCGATTTCTCTTTCTATCCAGTTTTCCAGAAGAGCTTTGAACTCTTGAAATTTATAGATCTCATACTTGGTCTTTATTAAGTAGATGTAGGTCTTCCTATAACAATCATCAATGAACGCAAAAAGGTAATTGTATCTTCTCAAAGATGTAGTTGACATAGTACTAGATGCATAAAAATGATTTGAGTCTAAAACCCCTTTGGACCTACTGTCACTTCTTGGGAAATTTTTTTGCATACTTCCCAAGAAAAAATTCCTTGCATACCTCATGTTTATATATACTAAACTGTGGAAGATGAATCGAAGTATCCATTAGCACTGTTAGTTCCCCATGATGCAAGTGTGCCATCATATTATCCCAAATATCAAGGAAGTCACTATTGCTAGTAATCACTTCTTGGGTTGGATCAAATTGTAACTTGTATAACTTCCCCATTTTAATCCTAATGATCTAGGATGATTAAAAACTAGATCCTCTAGGGAAAAGATATAATTTCCACCATGGAAAATAGTAGTCTAACATCGATCTTCCAAATACAAAAAAAAAAGATGAGGTTCTTCTTCAGCCTTAGAACATACAACACTTCCTTCAATATCAAGGATTTTCCATTCTCCATATGGAACGTAATGGTCCCCAAGGCTATTTCCTTGCACTTGGGATTGCTACCAAGTTAAATGTGGAAGTCTAAGTCCATCTTATTCAAAATAGTGAAGTATTATCATGCTTCATTCAGATGACATGAAGCACCACTCTCTATGTACTAACTAATTATGGTGTCTACAATAGATAAACAAGATATCAACAAGAACTAATTCTTGAACCAATATACAAAGTCATCAAATTTTTTTGAAACTTATACATTTGATTTCCCCTTGTCATACTTCTTCATTTTTAGACACTGGTTGGCATAATGCCCCAACTTATGACAAACAAATAATTTCACTTTGCTCATGTCCTTGTTATTTTTTTCTCCTTTTGAGGTAGCTCCACCACTATAAATTTTCATTCCTTTCCCTTTTCCCTGTAGCAATATTTTATTCCTCCTCACCCTTCTGCTAGCTTGTATACCAGGAACCTAACTTGATCTCCTGCAATGTGAAATATTTCCACAACCTCTCCCAGTTGGGAATATTTTCCTATGCTACGATGCCCCTGGAAAAACTATCCCATGGTTTTGAAAATCCATTGATGGCCATTCTCACCAACTCTACAACTCTCAATATCTCTCTAACTCCTTCCAAATAATCTCTTACCTATGTTTTTTTGGTGAGGTATGATGAAACATTTTTAGATTTCACAATTTTGGTACTCGGTTTTTCTCTAAGTGTCGTCTTACAATCCTGGTTATTTCTTTGATACAATTGAATTAAAGATTCTTCTCACAACTCCCTCATAGTCTTATTCACTACTAATTGAGGATGATATGATCCCTCACTCCATTGAGAATGATCCTCCTAGCATTCACATAATTTTTTCTATGTGTAGCTAATGATGCAACATGTCTCGGGGGTGTTTGAGCTAGACTAGAAAACTCCCAAATCTTATTTTCTCCCAATACTAAGAAAATACTCTCACTTGAAGGAATCAAGTTGGAAGACCCTTCTAATCTATCCTCCAATCTCAACCAAGTATCCATTTCCTTGAAAAAATAGAAATATTTCTGCCTTTCTTTGAGAACGCAAAAATATTTCCATTTTCCTTAAGAACCCAAAAAACTTTCCCTATTTCCTTAAGAGCCTAGAAAAGTTCTCAATTTTCCTTAATAACCTAGAACGATCTATGCCTATCCTTGAAAACCCAGAAATGAAATATAATCTTTTTGAAAAGAATTTGTCCAAACTTGTGAATTGGTTTCCACTCTTCAAAGACAAAGCTCTAGTTTCCACTCTTCAAAGACAAAGCTCTAATATCATGTTATTTTCCGACTCCAATTTGAGTATTATTCTAATGAAATATTTTCTACCTAGATTTTAATTTTGTACATCAAATATTTCTAAATTATATTTTTCAATACAATAATACACAAAAAATTATAACTTTAAATGCAATAGAAAAAAGTAGAAACCAATCACACAAAATAACACTGGTTTTACTATAGAAACCCTAATGGGGAAAACCAAAAACAAGTGTTTTTATATATTTTTATCATAGAGAAAATCGAGGAATTATTTACAGTAATTTAGAACCTCGTACAACTCTGAAATTTCATAGAGAAGTGTGTCTCAAAGTGTCCAGTCCAACCTGTACATACAACTGCACAAACTACATAGAAAAATACACTTAATAATTGTAGCCCCAAGCTACCTCAAAACCCATACTAAGTTTCAACCCTCTCGTGTTGCTCCTATGTCATTTGTATGACCTACAGAAAATGGGCCTTAGTGCCTCGAAAATCATGCAAGCCTTGGCTTCCTTGATGCACCCTCTAGGAATGCATGAACACTACAAGATTTGTTATCTTAAATCTAAATGCAAGTCTTTTCCTTTGGAAATTTACTTTCTCTCACTTTTCTCCTTCTACTCTCTAAAAACCTATTCATATAATGTTTCTTCTCTTCTTCCCTTTTTTCCTTTTATCTCTTTAATTACCAAATGTAGAACCCTAAATATCGAAGGAGATGGAACGACAATATTAAATCTTTCCCTATTGAGATCAATGGTTTTGATTTAATCTTCCATTGAGGCAACTTAAGTTACTTTTAGTCATAAAGTAAATCTTACTTTATAAATATAAAGTCATATTTGGAAAAAGTATGCATTGAACCACTTCCACATGCTAGGACACCAAACCTACATGAAAGCACCTATCTGAGCTAACTTCAACATGGAAAGCTTATTATGGGCTTCAAATTAATTGTAAATTAGTTAACCTTTTTCTATGGGATAAAAGAAGAAACTCCCCTTTGAGTCTCTAATCACTCCTAGTAGCTTATATTGTTGTTAAGTTTGATTTTACATAATATTCAGAGAATGATGAAAATGGATAAGGCATATCCAAAAATGTTTTAGAGACTGTAATCTCACACTATAAGTAATATACCCTATCATATCTTATTAGAATTGAGTCTCCCCTCACCAAGAGCATGGCCATGACTAGGTACATAATGTACAATACAACATGGAAGATGAGATGATTCCCATGTTTGCATCAAAATCTAGTCAAAGTCACCTATAAGTCAAGCATGCTTAGCATAAAGATGCCAAGTCTTGGATAAAGCATTTGGTTATAAAGGAAAGGATCAATCTACATACTAACGATAGTTTTAAGAATGTCATGGAATTTAAATTTAAGTAACGGTTGTGGTGCCATACATAATTAAAAGATATGATAAAATTAAGATATTAAAAGGAGGTGATCACCTTATTGTATAATATTAAAAATGTATTTTTGTTTTGACTAACATAAAGAAGAAATCAATATAATCACAATCTATGATGAGTTTCATAATGAAATAGGATATTATACAATTACTAAAACATAATGGGTCTAAAAAATGTGACAAATTTGAAATATTAAATGGGTTGAGGATGAAAATCACTTTCTATTAAATTCTCCTACCTACATCACATTAAATCACAATTGTTAATTTTTAATAAGGTAGATCCTTAGATTTAATAATTAGGTAGATCCTTAGATTTAATAATTAGGTAGATCCTGGGAGCTCTATCTGTGGAATAATTCAAGGAAGATGTTCTTCAATACGTCCAAGTCAGCCATCCTACATTTGCACCTAAAACTTCAGCTTCTGAAATTCTTGTTTGTAGTCAGAAGAGTCTTAAACTGTTATTGTCATACCCACAAAAATCTGTTCCAAAGCTTTTGTCAGGATACTCTTCATAGAACAATACAAGAACATAGTTTGTTTAAATTGAGTGACGTAGCCTCGGGTGTGCCCTGGGTTTGCCACCATAGCTTTTCAGTCTTCCATGTCAATTTCCATCGTGTTAACCTATCGGTTCAGATCTACTTCCCATTCTTCCATTAATTGCCGAATTTATTCTGACGTGCCTTTATGATAGGCTGTAGCCACATCATTTATGATGCTAGAGACTAATTTTCAGACCCACGTTTTTCCCCCAAAGGAGCTGGGATGCCCTGCTCTTGAGGCCCCCTTGGTTCTTCAACCATGACCCCTCAGGATGAGTTCCTTTCATTTTTTGTCACCAACCAAACCATTGCCTTACACTTACACTTTGCAGTTGAGCTTATGACTAATCTAGTTACTTCCATAGGTGGTAGCTTGAGCCCAGAACCTACTAGCTTCCAAAAGACACTATTGCCCCGCACACCTACCATAGAAGAAACATAAACCAACAATTTCCAGTATAGAACCCGAGGGATCGCACCCCTCCTCTTCCATTGCAAACATATCTTACTAACTAACCCAAATAGAGTTGTGACCCCCATTCCCAAGAGCCATCTAACATAACAATCAATAATTGGTATGGGGAAATCACATAAGCTTAATCCATGAAAACAAACCCTATTCCCAAACCAAAGGTGAGGCACAAACATACACCAAAGACAATTCCCACAAGGGTAAAGACCATAGACCCCGCATATACAAAATGCTCCAATACATCCAGAGGAAAAACCTCGACCTTCCCCAAGGAAATTAAAAAACAAATAACCGAGAAACGAAGTTGAGACCTACCATTCCCCAAGCCCTTTCGATGTTGGGTAGAGATAAGAGGTAATCCCAAAAAAGAACCCCAAAGACAATCTCCCAATATAACCCCACCCTGGACAAAAAAATCCCAAAAACAACAGACACAGAAACAATAGCAGGCAATTGGAACTTCTTTAAATGCCATACAAATACATGGAGCTGCTCTTCCTTTGAAACACCAACGGTTCAAAACCATACAATTCCAATTCCATCAAACAGTTCAACTGATGCATGGAGGAGAGAAAAAGGTGGCAGACCACATACCCATTAACCAGCGCGGGGAGAAGCCAAGACTGCCACCTTGCCTGTTCCTGCGTCGATCCACAGAGCCCAACACCACCACCCTTCAACAATCCTTTACCATACACTACACGATTACCAGCTTCCCTCACAAAGATACTTACCAATTTCCAAAACATAATGGAACTATCACCTTCAGCCGGAACCTTAATACCTCGCATGCATGTAGCCACCACACCATATGCCTCAAGCATGTGGAGGGTGGTGGGTTTGTACCTCGAGGAGACCACCATTAATTCACCATGATGACATTTCCCTCCAAGTGACACCCCGTTCGGGCGAATTATTTATGTATTTTAGACTAGCATATAGGTAAGGATCAATTGATAGGATATAGTAGAGCTTCTACTAATGTGTTGAAAAAATAGAAAAGGAAAAAATCCTATATATGCTAGATACTGTTATGAGGAATGCTAATAGGGGCATCAATAGTCTTTCTTGGATTGTGTTTGAACTCTACAAACTCCATGATATTTGTCTTCTTAGCTAAGGATCAAATTTTGATGTCAGCAACTTTAGTTTGAAGGTGCATCTCATTCAGTTCAAGTAGTCCTCAACTTTTTCCATTAACATTTTTCATCTCATTCCATTCGAGTAGTCCTTAACTCTTTCCATTAACACGTTTCACACTAGAGATTTTATCCACCAATATAAATCCATTTTTTTATAACATTGAATGTCTCTTGACCTCCACCTAATCATCTCATTCCCTAGTACCTAATATAGTCTCTACATATAATTCCTCTACATAAACTTTGGCTCCTTGTTGAGCGTGGGAGAGGGAAATTCTACATCAACATTTCTAGTTCCAACAACCTTGGTCACCTTAGGGACATAGTTTCTAGCTACACCGATATAGATCCATCTTAACCAAGGATGTACCATGCACTAAGAAGGATAAAATATCTTGATATGCAAACATCTTGTAGATTGCAAGAAAGAAAAGTTTGCAGCTCAAGAGATTTAATCCCTCTTGTGGATATATATATATATATATATATAATGAACAAAATGTAAAATAGTAAGACTACTTAAAATGTTTTATAATATTTTAACGATAAAAAAATATTATTTTTTTAATTTCTTTATATAACATGCACATATGCATAAATAAGATTGAAATATTTTACTTGATATGGACATTAAAATGTTTTGTTTATGAAGCACATTGTCCATATTAAAATGTTTTTTCTGTTATTAATATAGTTTTAAATACATGTCAATATTATTCAAACTTGTATAGTGAAATATTTTATTTATAACCCACATTGAATATTTTTATCATTATTAATATATTTTAAATGCCACATATCAATTTAATATCAACAATTCTTATTGTTTATTTTTGAATCTTAAAGATAGATTTAATACATGTAAATATTACTGAAACTTATATAGTAAAATATTTTATTTATGACCCACATTGAATATTTTTATTTTTATTAATATATTTTAAATGTCACATATCAATTTAATATCAACGATTTGTATCCCAAAAAATCTCAGTAAAAATATAACTACTAACATCCTATCCTCCTTGACGTAAATCAAGCTCCCTATAGGGAGAAGTTGAACCAAAGTTTCCTTCCACGATTTCACAAACTCCTAGACAATTTAACAGTAACAATTGAATATATTAGACATTAATTTTATTAAGAAATAGTTGATTTGTTTTAATTTTTATTATTTTCTAATTTAATTTTAACTATTTTTTTAATGTTAGTTTTTAATTGATTTTTATGGGTTCTTTTAAAGGTTTTTTTTTTCAATTCAATTTTTTTAATAAATTTAAAAAAGTTTTAATGTTTTTGTATTGTAATGTGCTTTATTTTATTCTTTTAATTTTTTTTAATATATATCTTTTAACTGTATTGTATTTTTTTAATTTTTTTTTATGCTTTTAATTTTTAATTTTAAATTTTTATTTATTTTTTAATCAATTTTTTTAAATGGCATGTTTTTATTTATTTATTTATTTTGGAAAAAAAAACTTTAAATGACAAATTTATAAAAAAATTCATAAAATTTGTTTTCATTATAAAAAAAATTGCAACAAAAAAACACATGTTTGGAAAACCTTTAAGAAACAAACATCTTAGGATGAAAACCAAGAAGAGAAATAAGACAATTTGAAAAATTGTAATCAACATTTTAAAAAAAATTGTGCATAATTAGGACATACCAAAATTTAAAATGTCAAATATATGCGTTAAAAAAATGTTGATGCTTTTCAAAATCTGCATGAAAATCGCCAACATTTAAAAAAATTATTTACACTTAATACATTAGAAAATTTAAAGTGTAAAAAATAAGCCCTCTAAAAAAAAGTTGATGCTCCATTAACACTTTTCAAAATCAACATGGAAATCACTAACATTTATACATAAGAAAAGTGTCAAAAATATGCTTAAAAAATGTGTATTTTGAATCAACACTTTTCAAAATTAGTGTTCCCATTTGATAGTTTACGTTGTTTGAGTTAGAAATTTTATTATTATTATTATAGATTTAACATAGATAAGTGAAATATTTTTCTTTTAATTATTTTATGTCTCTATAGAATTAACATAGATATATTTTATTTGTGGTTTCGATGGTGGAAGTAAAATATTTTTACCATGTTTTCATCATAATGAGTTATAATATTAACTACCACATCTTATTCTAGATTATATAACAAATCTAGTGAGCATAGTAAAAGTGGAATTATTAATGTTTTATAATGTTTTAAATTGAAACTAACTAAATATGTATATTAATTTCTATTATTTATTAATTTAATATATATTAAATTTTTATTGTGAAACAAATACATATCAACTCTACGTCCTCATATTGAGCTATAGAATATGTCTATCAGTGTAAAATAAAAACAACTACACTCTATCAACTTCCATCTATCAACTTCCATTGATAAATTAATACATTGCGGATAACTTGTAGCTCAGAATTAACCATCGTTATGAAATAAGAGTCCCAACAATGTAAAAACCTCACAAGTAAAGAGATTCCTTGAACCTTGAAACCAATAAAAAGGACAACACTAGTATAAATAAAAGAAATTCTAGATACGATGAGATAAATATTAAGTTGATGAATCAAGAAGGCATCCAATGATTGGAAGACTCGGTTAAAACGGACTAATATCCCATTTTCAGTTTTAGTGGTAATCAGTGAAAGTGGTGAATAATAGAACCTCCATAGTTGCATCATTAAAATGCTATTTTTCCACCCATGAAAAATCATTGTAGCAATTACCTCGCACCGTTTGTTGCATGGCGTGGATTAACATATTAGCATCCATCCATCTCCTCAAACTTTGAGATGAGTGGGAACTACAATGAAGTCACAACATGATTGCACCTTTACTTGAGATCTAGTGTCATTCTTGACACCCCATCCCCATATGGGATCCTAATAAGTAGTTCTAAGAGCTAGACGATATTTAGATAAGGGCTTTTCATTAAAGGAATCCTATTTCGTATCCATCATTTCTTATTTGTAATTGATTCTTTCATGAGTGAGCATGTAAACAATTTTTTTCTAAAATTATTTCTAAATGATAGGGATAATGACCAAAACAAAAATGCAAATATATGCCTTTTATATATTTTAATGTACTCTCCATTTACCAACATTTATAAATATTACTTATTGCTAAACCATATCGTACCTCTTTTAACATATGGATGGTGCTATGAGATTCACCTTTTTGCAATTAGTTTTGAGTGGCATTATCTTACAAGATGAGGAGGCTTAATACCAAAGAATATAATTCTACAACATTACTAATTTCTATGCCTAGGTGATTCACATAAATCCGTAGTATTTCTCCTTATTTCCTTTTGAATATCCCTCCAAATCATATGGAATCAAGGATTTCCTTTGAGGCTCCAACAAAGTTTATATTTATAAAATCTAATTGAAGAGATTCCCACTTATTTGGGATGATGCCATTGGGTTCCCTAAATGCTTGGTATGAATTGCTATGGTGGAGCTAAAGGGATTTCATTATTTTCGTTTCCAATGCATTACGTTGTTATTCCATTTTGAAGTAGGGTGTTATCCACAAGGTCTCACATATGTTTTTCCTAATTTTGTGCAATCTTTTGCTAGCATCCCCTTGTTGATTCATAAAATTGATTGGTTCCTTTATTTTCGGACATCCCAAACTAAAGACTCCATTTTGAAGTAGGGTGTTATCGATTAAGGTCTCAGAGATGTTTTTCCTAATCTTGTGCAATCTTTGGCTAGCATCTAATGGTTGATTCATAAGGTTGATTGGTTCCTTTATTTTCGGACATCCCAAACTAAAGACACCAGGGAAGTTGCCAAGCATGATTTCGGATGGGAGTAGAATATATGTTCTATCTCTATTTTTTATTAATGGTTTTTCCTATAGTTAATTATTAGAAAAGGATAGTTTACTTATTCTATATTATAGATGGAAATAAATATGTATTAAGATGATTATGTATAAATGGTTAAGAGCATGTGTTTCCTCGTAAGAAGTTACAAGTTCAAAATCAGAAGGGGTAGAGTATGTATGGCTTCGTAGATTTCATTATCAAATTGATGTGTAGAAATGGGTCCCGTGTCCCATAAACAAGAGGGTCTCATACACTAATTTGTTGTCTGACTTAGCAATGATCTAAATATATATATATATATATATATATATATATATATATATATTAATGGGTTCCTTGTCCTATAAACAAGAGATCTTATACACCAATTTAGTAAATGATTTAACTGTGATCTTAAAATTAAATTATATATATATATATAAGCAAACATTTTATATATAAAATTGGTTGTAAACACTTCTATATATGAACCTTATGCAGTTCTATTTCCGAATTAAAAAAAATTGAAAATTAAAAATTCCAACCTTTTTCCAAACTCATTTCACATGACCCATATTCTACAGAGATGCAAATATATTTAACTTCTTGATAAATATGTTAGTAAGTTTTTATTCATTTTTTTTCCACAAACACATCGATTGTTCATTCCGCTGATTTCCATTTTAGAAGGCCCCCTTGGAATATGGATAATTTTCCAGCTATGTTATGTATTGGATGGCCCTATGATGGGCATTACTTTCTAAGTGGGAGAGATAGCTGCGAATCTTGGTATCATTTATAGGTGAGGTTTGTACTCGTTTTAACGTCACTAAGTTTAAGATATTTAATTTAATAGATCATTGATATTTTTTATTATTTCTAATATTAATATGGGTTATAAAAATATATTTATTTGATATTGACAAAGTAAGTTCTTCCACTTTGACCTCATATGCTATACCAAGTAGCAAATAGGTTGGGTACGTGGCCTGATTTCAATCTTGGAATCAATAATTTCTATGCTTTTTTAATAACGTTCAATCATTTGCAATAAACTTAATATCATTGTAAATATTAGCTAAAAAGTAGTTTATTTTTACATGAATGTTGACAGATAAGTAGGTCTCATAATTATGCTTATGTTGTTAATAATTCAAGTTATGGATAAGAAGCAATAGAAGTTGACTTATTACCATGGTACAAATATTTTTAGATATAATGGGTTTTAAAAATATGTGCAAACATTGTCAAATATTGATTTGTAATAGAAGTGTTTAAATACTTTATTAACATTTTTGTAGGTGATACATTAGATTTTGTGGATAATACATTAGTTCGAATAGATCTCAAAAAATATATGCAAATACTATCAAATATTCATTTGTAATAGAAGTGTTTAAATACTTTATTAACATTTTTGTAGGTGATATATTAGCTTTTGTGGATGATACATTAGTTCGAATATATCTCAAAAAATATATGCAAATACTATCAAATATTGTAATATAAATGTTTATAAACTTTATTGATGTAATAGTCTATTTTTTCTCACTTCATGTTTGCTAAAGTAGAACCATTATTTCATTGAGAATGTCTTGCGATGTTTATCTTATAATTTTTGGAAAATGAAAATTTTAATTAATTTAGGGTTGATTAAGTGTATGTAGGTTTTAATTTTGTATAGAAATTATCTGCAAACATATTTTTAAAAATAGAAAAATATATAATGACGAAAACATAAAATATACACTGAGATTTTCTCCTAGAATCAAAATCAGGAAAATCATATTGATTTTTCATTATTTTATTTTCAATGTTACAATACATTATATATATGCCAAATCATCCATAAACTCCAAACCATTAACTTTGTATTATAATGTAATTGTAGTTCCCTTGAACGAATCTACAAAATACCATGGGAAAAACCATCATACCTAAAACCATTCACTAAACCATGAGTAGGTCCACCCACCATCTTTGGGTCTACCTCCCATCCTTGGGTCCACCAAACTATTATTGGGTTTGTATAAGACATACCTAACATCCGCCCACTTGTTGTTTTCTTTCCACAAAAGGGGCCACAAGAGAACACAATGATTGGTCCCAGCATGCAACACCCATTATTTATCTGCACCAAGAAAACTTTTTAGTGCTAATAAATTTTATTAGTTCATCTGCAACATTCTTCAAAGTGTCAAGTTTTACCGGAAACAGATTTTTGTCTTCAACCATATCCCTCACAAAGTGATACTAAACATCAATTTTCTTGGTCTTTGAATGATAAGTAGGGTTATTTACAAAGAAAATTGCACTTTGACTTTCACTGTCTATCCTTATAGCTCATTTTACCACACATACTTGAATAGAATCTCTGCAACTAAACTGCTTCCTTGCTTTAATGAGTGGCTATCATGATGTATTCAACCTCTGTAGTTGAAAGTGACACTAAAGACAATATCTTTCTCATCCATTATTCTGCTCCTAAAAATAGGTTAAACATGTACCCACTTGAAGATCTTCTATGATCTAGATCTCCAACACAGTTTGCATCAATAAAGCCATGTATGTCCAACACTCTGTCCAATCCTGACATTCCTTTGTAGCACAAAACATAATCATTAGTGCCATACAAATACTTAAAAACATGCTTGATTGTTGTCCAATGCTCCTTTACCAGTTTTGACATAAACTTACTCAATACTCCCATTGCATGTGCCATTTCTGGTCTAGTGTAGACTATTGCATACATCAGGGTACCAATTACACTAGGATATCGAACACAAGACATGCAATCTTCCTCTTCTGGTGTCATGGGACATTGTTCAACATATAAATTTTCACATATAGGAATAAGAACCTTCACCAGTTTATTGTCCTTCATATTAAACCTCTGCAATATTTTCTTGACATATTTCTTCTGGTTTAACTAGACCTTCCTCTTTTCCTGATATCATTTAATTTCCATGCCAAAAATATAGTTTGCAACACCAAGATCCTTCATGTCGAATTTATATAACGGTTGGGTCTTCAAATCCTAGTTAGTTTTTTTGTCATTTCCAATTAGCAACATGTCATCTACATATAAGACCAAATAATTAACATGGTTGCCAATTAATTTAAAATACATACAATGATCTACTTTTCTCCTTGTGAAGCCATGTCCCAGTATGTATGTTTAAATTTTTTTATACCACATCATTAGTGATTTCTTTAACCCATACATAGACTTTTTTAACCTACATACTACTTCTTTCTTATCCTTTACTACAAATCCTTCTATTTGCTTCATATACATCTCTTTTCTAGATCCCCATGAAGAAATTCCCTCTTCACATCCATATGTTCTATCTCAAAATCAAAAGCAACAACAAGAAATACAAGTAATCTAATAGAAGTTAACTTAGCAACAAGAGAAAAATTATCACCAAAATCTATTCCTGACACTTGGGAATAAAAAATTTCTACCAACCGAGCTTTGTATTTCTCCACCATGCCTTCCACATTCATCTTCTTCTTAAACACCCATTTCCTGCCAATGGGTTTTCTTCAATTATGGTTTTTTTCCAAAATTTTCCATCATTTTAATCCACTACCTCCCTAATAGTTTTGGGATTGTCATCGGTAATAGATTAAGAAAAATTTAATAGGAAGAAAATGTAATATACCTCTTTGGCTCTCTTGTCTATTAAACTGATGTCCTCAAAACTGGGGTGTGGATCTTTCTCTTCCAATTCTTGTTTTGCTGTAGATTCTGATTCTTCCTCCTTTAGTTCAAACTCTATGTTCTCTAGATCCCTTTCTTTTGGTGGGACTTCATGTTTAATAAAATATTTCACCTATCTAAATAACACATATTGGTTTTATAGAACATTCCTATTTATGTGTTCCAAAACATATAACTTTTTAAACCATCTTTATACCCTATAAATATGCACCTTCCTAATTTACTATCCAAATTGGTTATTTTCTCCTTTCGAACATATACATATGCATCATAGCCAAATACCCTGAGATCTGAGAGAGAGGGTTTCTTGCCATTCCATACCTCATGTGGAGTCTTTTCCTCTAATGTTGATGAAGGTGGTCTATTAAATAGGTAACATGCAACATCCATTGTCTCTACCCACAATTCATGCCCTAATCTAATGTCACTAAGCATGATTCTTTCCTTTTGCATCAATGTCTTGTTCATTATTTCTACTAATTAATTTTGTTCAGGTGTGTATGAAGTAATATTTTGTCATGATGTATCACATTTCTTACAAAACTCTTCAAACTCCTTCTTGTACAATTATCCATTATTATCTGTCCTTAACAGCATAATATTCTTCTTTGTTTGATTTTCCAACAAAGCCTTAAATTCTTTAAACCCATCATATACTTCAGATTTCTTCCTGAGAAGTCATATAAAAATGAGAAGTAGTACATATACTTACCTAGTTATGGAATCGACATAGGTCTAAACACATCATTGTGCACAAGACCTAATATCCCTTTCACCCTCTTAGCACTAGAGGGAAAATCACCTGATTTTTCTTCCCATAAACACAATGTTCATAGAAATCAAAATACAGAGAGAAATTAGACATACCTTCTACCACACTGTTGACGGTTTTGGAATTGCCAACATGTTATGGGATCTCCCCGGTAAGAAGTACCGGCTAGACCTCAGACCATTTAGAGTAGGAGTCCCAGTAGTGGGTAGTGCAATAGTGCCTTGATTGCAGTAACACATAGAGGTATAGATATATTTGTTGGAAGCAAGTGGGTGACCTTCTGGTGAGTTAAGAGAGATGCATGGGGAGGTTCTAACACACGAAGGGCAAAAGGAAGTGTGTCCCTTAGAAGCCTATAATAGTACTCATGCTGAAAGGAACATGCGAGTGGAATGACATCACGGGTTGGAAGCGGAATAGTTCACAATCCAGGGTAATGAGTTAAACCAACAATGTGATTCCAAGAAGATTCTTATAATCATATACAAAGTAGTTCATACAAGAATACATAAGTTAAATGACATACATTGCTAAAGAAACCAGAATAATCCAACTACAATAACAACATATGCATGAAAACATGTTGGCTCTATTATATTATATAAATTGAATGTTCCATCCATACATACAACCATGACAACCACTAGCCCCAATAGTGGAACATTACAATCAACATCACCTACCCCTCCAAAGAGATGTACTCACTCTGCACTATGGAGAAGCTAAGGCTTGTCACAATACTCTCCAGGCCCTTTCTAAGTAATGGCTGGCAAAAGCTTGGCTCCCGAAAGCCTGTTCTAAGAGTTATGAGGTGCTATATATAGCAAAGGGTGGGGTGACCCTTGACATTCCCCTTTGACTCTTGGACTACCCTCATGACTCTTCAACTTTATTACATATAACTCTTTACATTACACATGACTGTTTGCATTCCAATAATGACAATTGGAATTTCACTTTATATTGCATTTGATTACAATAGATATGGCTCATAGTACTGAGGTGGCCAAGACAACTCATGACACAACTCAACATGACACTGTTGACATGTACTGGTTGACTGTGGTGTCCATGTCACACTGTTACGTTGTTGAATGATAGATGTGTTCTTGGACGTTCTTTGTCTTCACCTCCACATAGATTGGTGTTGTAGGGTCTCCAATGGTCCTGGTCTCTGCAATATCGTTTCGTGCATGTACTCCTTTCGCTTGCTGCTCGATGTGTTTTGTACGTCTGTCCAGCTGCAAGAAAGTCTTCTAGAATGTGATCCTTCTTCATCCCATTCGTCATCTCACCATGTTCCATCGATGTACCTATTCCTACAATTCACTCATGATGAGACGACGTCAAATCTGAAAATCTCCTAGTCTAGCATGATGCATTATTTTTCGTGTTCATGTCCAGGTGATCGTGAGGGAGGACAAGACACTGAAACTGCGTAGAGCATAGATCAGGCTAAGATGAGGGATTCCTAAGCTCGGTCTGCACTATCAGGGAAAATTTTTCAATGACCACTGCGAGGAAAAATCAGGCAATGATAGTCACCAGTGTCAGCTGCAACATGATACCTTGAGAGGGACAAATTCTGCGCAGTTTCTAGAGGGAGGACAGAGCAGGGCCATAGGGATTGCTGGGTAATTCGATGTAGTTTCTAGAGGGAATAAAGAGCAAGGATGCTCGATAGCTCTATGTAGTTTCTGGTAAGAGGACAGAGCAAGGTTACAGAGGGACTCGTGGTTAGTTCTACGTAGTTTCTGGGAGGAAGACAAGGCAGGGTGCAGGGGCACCGTTGCACATTTTTCAAGGGGAAGATAAGGCATGCCACTGAAGAGACCAACTGGGAATTCTACACAATTTCCTGGAGCATTGCAAAGCAAGCCAGCAGGGGACCTGCCATACAAGACTGTGTAATTTCTAGAGACAGTGTAGAGCAAGGTAGTAGAGGCCTTTCTGATCATGACTGTGCAATTTCTAAAGGTAGTGAGGGGTAGGAGAAATGGGAATCAGCTAGGCATGTTTGCATTGTTTTGGAGAGAAGTGCAACCCCAGGTTTCAATGCAGTGCAGGTTTACGACAGTCCAGAGGGAGGCTTGACAGCTAATATTGCGGGAAGCTCAGTTTGGATCAGGCTTGGAGGCAATTTCTGCGCAGTTGTGGGTGGGAGGCAGACAACCTGCTCACTTCCAGGATTGCGTAGTGCAACTAACCTGAAGGAAAACCTTAAGCACTATAGATTTCTAGGCAACAGAGCAGGTTCATTGAGGGCTGAGACAATGCAGTGCAGCTCAATCAAGGTCCGACTAAAGGAGGTTTTCTAGTTGAGCAAATTTTCTGGAAAATGGTGAAGTTTCGAAAGAAAGTGAATTTGTGCAGACTGACAATGTGATCATACACATAGACCAACAAGACATAACATGTTCTCAGTGAGATTGTCTTAAAGTTAAGAGTCACAAGTGCGACACTTGAGATAGACCTTCGAACGACCGTGATGACACTTGCGCGACTGTGCTTGCAACTTTGTGTGTGAGTGTGATCGATGTTCACAGAGTGAAGACAACTCAAGCACACAAAGACAAACCTTCAAAATTTCTAAAACAAGATGACAAGCATGGCAAAGAAATCAATATGCTAAAAGATGACCACTGGTCTAACAAGCGACAGGGAGAAAGACACATAGAGGATACACATGGAATCACTTTCATGCGAGTCATTGAAGAAATAACGATATCAGTACTTCAAGCTACACCAAGAGATGTATTTCAAAAGGATGAGCTTTTCTTACCATACTTACCCTAGAGAGGGTTATGCATTCGATGAAGTTTTCATGTGGTCCCAATCTTCTATCATAACCTAGGTTCCTTGGTCCTTCTCCTCAACTCCTTGAGATTCATCTAGCATGCCATCCTTCCTTGTGATCACTGAGAGATACATTTGTGCTGTTTCAATGGGCAATGACTGCTTTTGGATGATGTGATGAGAGGACACCTATGTGCAGTTTCTGGATGCATGGCAGACTAGGCAACTAAGGACAACACTGTGCAATTTTTGAATGCCAGACACTACTGCTGGATGGGGTCATGATAGGATACCTCCATGCAGTTTCAGGTTGCAAGACAGACTGGGTAGCTGGGGACAACTCTGCTCAATTTTGTGATGTAGGTCAATGCTGCAATATGGGGTCTTGGGAGGACACCTTTGTGCAGTTTCATGTTGTAAGATAGTCTAGGCAACTGAGGGATAATACTACGTAGTTTTTGGAGATAGTGGGTTCCCATTGAGGGAAGGACACTAGAGGAAACCACTACATAGTTTTGGATGCCAAGGGAGGTTGGGGTCTTTGCGCATTGTGTAATTCCAGTAGGAAAGGGAAAAAGCTTGAGGGTTGCAGAATCGAAGTGACAGTTTCAAAAAGCCAGATGAGGCTAGGTTTCTTGGGAAACTCTAGAATCTGGCTAAGTGTGAGATCAGTGGAACTAATGTGAATGGTGATAGGAATTTAATTGTGATCACACAGTTGAACACCTAGTGATACAACATAACCATCTAGGACATATAAAACATACTTCGGTTGATGCAACAACCTTCGTGACAAGAGTGCGTGAAGTGTGTGTGAAACATGTCTATGTAATGAGAACAACTCATACACACAAAGATTTCCCCTAAAAGCAGGACAAACTTCCCTTTGCATGAAAAACGATAATCCCCATGCCCAAAGATGATGCATGCTACATAAAGATGAGAATGTCAATAAGATCATCAACTTACCAATAAGTGACCAAGGAATGATCAATCACAGGATCCATGGTAAGCTCTGAAATTTGCCTGTGAGCCAAAATTTTGGAGGGTGGTTGTAGCCACTACAACATATACTATTACCATGCAATATTCAAAGGCCATTTTCTCCAATATGTCCAAGTCTTTGATGCCAAAACATAGTATTTTCTCCAGAGAGCACTAGATTTTTTGTTCCATTTTCAGGAACCACATAACTATTGCATCCATCAATAACAATATTACCCAGAAGCTTGTACAGGGTTCCAATCTGATCCACCTACATCAATATCAATGCTTTCATAACCATCTTGTAGGTATCTTTCTCGAACATTGTTTTAGCACCTGCATCATCCATCATGCTTACAAGAATTAGACTTTTGGCTAATGCAGGAATGTGAAGAACACTAAGAAGTATTCTAATCCTTTCACCTTGGTACTTCAACTTGACTTTTCCATGTCCTATGATTCTAGTATTCTTGTCACCCCCATGAAGACATCTCCACCATCATATTTCTCGTACTTGTAGAACCACTCCTTATGGGGAGTCATATGAAAGGATACACTTGAGTCAATAAACCATGCATCATGATCTAGATGTGTATTTTAAGAAGAATCCATGTACACATCCCCACCTTCATCGAAGGTGATTTTAGCCTCTCCAGAAGGAGAATCATCAGTTTCCTTTCCTTACTCAAGAGTTTTAGATCTAGAGTCATTTTTGTAGTGCCCTTCTTTTTCATAGTTCTAGCATACCTTTACAAATTTTCCTATATATTTAGATCTCCCACTTGAGGACTTATTTCTATTTATGTTATGGGACTATCCTATTACAAACAAGGCATCTCCATTTTGTCTCTCCATATTTTTCTGATTCATATCCTTTGACAGTAAGGATGAGACTATTTCATAAAAATTTAAGGTAGTTGTATTACTACCTATAAAAAAAAAACTAAATTATCCTATGAGACTAGTAGAGAATACAATAGACCATTGCATTTATCTTTTTCTCAAAATTTTAATATCATCAGATAACAATTGATTTACCTTCGTATTGAAGGCGTTTATATGCTCTGTCACTGAGTCTCCATCCTTCATCATTAGGTCATATAGATTTTTATGTAGGAACAATTTTTTCACCAAAGACTTAGATTGATACAAAGTCCCTAACTTGTCCCACAAATACTTTTTCATAGCTTCCTCTAATACATTCAACAACATTGAATCTAAAAGACACAATCGTATTGTGCCCTTTGCCTTCTGATCTAACTTTGCATAGTCTTCTGTCAATATTACTATTGGTGTTATACCTGGATCTACAACAATTTACAGATCTCTATCCACCAACAAATCCTCCATTTTGAGCTTCCACAACTCCAAAATTTATCCATTGAATTTCTTGATCTGTATCTTTCCATTGTTTTTCATCTTATTTCACCACAGAATTCAATCTGGTAGACCTCCCATTATAACAGGGTTTACCATAGGATTTGAGAAAAACCCCTTGGTAGCAAAGATGTCCCCTTGAAGCTGAAACAACTTTAATAATAGATGTAGGTTTTAACCCTGTACAAATATTACCTACAAGGAAATTCTTAAAAATAGAAAAAAATACATTGGTGAGAACATAAAATATACACAGATTTTTTCCTGGAATCCAAATCGAGAAAACCAAATTGATTTTTCGTTATATTACTTTTAATATTACAATAAATTATATACATGTCAAAGCATTCATAAACCCTAATCCATTAACCTTGGATTTAATCATAGTTCCCTTGACGGGATCTACAAAATACCATGGGAAAAACCATCATGCCGAAAATCATGCGCAAAACCATGGGTAGGTCTGCTCGCCATCCTTGTAATTCAATGTTGATCAAGCCAAAAATTTGCTTGAAGGGCTTGTGATCCTACAATGCGAATCATTTTTGTTTTTATGTAGTGTTTAAACAAATAAAAAGTTATGTTTTGGAAAAGCTTCTATCTCATTCATTTGGCATAATGAGGTGATCACTTCCTCTAACGATGAATTTCTTGTTAGAATTTCATAATTTTTTTCAAGAAATCCAATCGCGGGAGTGTTTGAGTCATTTTTTTTTTTAATTATGGTGAAAATATATTCAGCATAATCAAAAACACCTCCAGCACCCAAAATTCTAAATCTTAATAGTTATAACCCAGAGCTCCAAAAACATCTATTGAATTTGACTAAAATAATGCCAAAATTTCCATTCTTTTCTACGTGAAAATATCACGTCCTTAAACTACCCTCATTAATTTTCCTATTGAAAGATGATGATTGATAAGAAAATATCACGTCCTTAAACTACTCTCATTAATTTTCCTATTGAAAGATGATGATTGATATGGAAATCTCTGGTTCAATCAAACAATTCATGGTCTAATTAAAACTAGAACTATTTATCGTTGCGTTAGATATATCAGTATCTTTAAGAATAAACTTAAAATCTGCTTAGCGTATGAATTGGCAATATTAAAACCACAAGTCACATGAACAACAAGTCATTTGAAAGATGTGAGAAAATAAGTAACGAGCCCATGCAAGGCATTTTGACTTTTTGATCTTGTTGCCATGCGTTGAGAAGCCATATTATACCTCAAGTGACATGTAACGGCGAGTCATATGAAATATATGAGAAAATAATTAATGATTTAATAAAAACTGCATGTTGTTTTAGGTGCGATAAAAAAGCCATAAATATGAGAGAAGAGGTAGTTTTTTCGTACTACCTTATTTACCATAAAGAAATTAAATTACATTAACATAACCTAAATTACTATTAACATAAGCTACAATAACAAAAATAATATAGAAAATATTCTTTTAATTTAAAAAATTCTGCCATTTTAATAATTGTCCAAATATCCACCCGAAAGCAAGGGGATTTCAGTCCCAACCATTCTTCCTTTAATCTAGTTTGACCATTATGGGATTCTCGATATAGGAACGTTATAATCTATAATATTCAACTCAATGAAAGGAGACAGGTTATCAAATTACTTGATTATGTACACTTATTTTTTCACTTGGTTATACTTTATGTTTTAAGGTTATTATAATATCTTAATTAAGAGATATTGGTTATGAAGCACTAAATAAAATTGGTTACTTACAAAAACTTGATTCCAAAATGGTTGTTTTCCAAGTATCTTATACATGAATATATATATATATAGAGGGGCCTTTGTTGATTCCAAAATGGTTGTTTTCCAAGTATCTTATACATGAATATATATATATATATATATAGAGGGGCCTTTGTTGATTTCAGCAATGCTCATGAGCGAAAGAAATTTGTTATATATATATATAGGGTTATATATATATATATATATAATTTGAAAATTAGGGTTTAATATTAATATGAATAGTTAATAAAAATATATGATATATTTATAGTGATTGTAAGAATTAAAAAAAGTTAAGTAATATGAGTTTTTGAAGAAAATTAATGAAAGGCTATTTGATCATCCAAGGATGCCACTTTTTGAACATGGGAAGAATGGGAAGAATGATGAGAGAAATGTTAATATATTGATAAAATTTAAACAAATATTGCCAACTTGGTTTATAATTCTTCAATGGGCACTATTCTTGAGTTAAATAAGTTGGTTAATAAGTTGTTTTTCTAAAAATAATTAATGCATAAAATTGATTATTGCATTTATGTAGATGAATTTAAATTGAATTTAGTTTCATTTTATCATTTACATAGATTACCAATGTTAGGTGAAAAAATATCCCTCAGTCTAGAGAAAGATCACACATCTTTGGTCTCCTAGAGTATTTGTCAAGCCATCTCAAGGGAAATATACTTTGGTATTTGATTAGTAATCTATTTTGGAATTATAATACATTCAGTGAAGCTTCCCAATACTTAGACCACTTATCATTTGGGCATGATTCATTCACATGTCATTGGTGTTAGGACATCCTCATAACTACTTTGAGCGAAGTATACATGACGTAGTACAAGTATGACTCAACACAGAAAGTACAAAATCCCTGGATAAATTGCATTAGAATTAATGACATCTAAGGAAAGAAGATTTTGTACTTATATCCTTGGAAATACATAAGATGGATCTCTTATTGTTTTTCTCCTCTCTTTTTGTTTTTATGCGAGTAGTGAGAAATGAATTACATTACACATATACATATGAATGGTTAATTACATTACACATATACATATGAATGGTTGGTCCGTAATATATATATGGATTATTATCCATATTAATTATGAATTATAATATAAATTATTTATCCTTAAAACATATACCATAATAGATAAGGAATCCTAAAACTCATAAAAGTAGCTTAATGATAATATGTATAGGATAGAAATAACGTATGCCTATGGAATATAGAATGACTTTTGTCCCATGTACGTATCTTAATATAGAATGAAGATCCAAATAAAATGATATTCCCAATATAATATTGACGTATAATAATCGGAAATTCTTTAAATAAGCAAGCACAAAAAACTTATAATTATTCTAAAAATGGATAATGGTACCCTTTCATACACTCCCTTCAACATTTTAGTTCTTAGACAAATTAATAACATAATGAAATAATGTTAGAGACCTGCATTGACCAGAGCATGCGAAGAGTCCATATGAATGTTAATTGTTTTTTAGACGTAATAATATAAACTCATAGGCCCAATGCACATTTTCCTAATATGCTAAATTAGATTAGATAACTTAAGTAGGTAAAGAAAATACTAACTTAACTTAAGTAATATGTGGGGGAAATTATAGTTTGACTTTATACGAAGCGTACTTTCACGTAATTGTATCACTATTCTCTTAATTTGATCACTTAGCAAAATACCCTAAGAATTATTGTAAACATATAATTAAAATAAGAATATGAAAAATGTATATATTGAAAAGGATTTTAAGGACGCAAAACTTCTACGTTTGAATGCTACTCTTAGTAACATATTTGATTAAGTTACCTTATGGAAGAAGGGAAAATGCAATATATTGGTTTGAACTTAATGAATACTTTTATTTAATTATGTTGGCATTTTTTTTACATGAATATTTTGTTTAAAACTATGAGTTGATATGACATGGTGCATCAAACATTTTGAATAAAAGTAAATAATTTAGTTTAGATGAATCAATAAAATGATGTGACATTTTTCGATTTATTTTTGTTTTCTAATATAAAATTATGACTGAAGTGTCAATGTGGAGAACCACGACATGATAATATATTGATTAAGTCTTAAAATTAATTAGTTAAATTAATTATTTAACAAATAAAGGACAAACTTCCTTCGAGATCCATGACCTAAGGGAAAACAATATTGCTAGCTAGCGTGCCTTGAAATCCATAACTGACCGCATTGAATTTCATAACACTCTAGTAGTTTAACTCACCCACCTACATTGACGAAAGTGATGAGATGGGATTGAGCAGTGTGGACAGAGGACCATGCCCATCCCCATCCCCATCTTCCTTTTGGATTAAGGCTAAAGGACAATGCCCCTCACCCTCAATAATGGAGAAAGTGGCACAACCAACTGAACTACGCTTGACAAAATGTAATGATGCCATGAGAGAGTGGATAAGTGGAGGATGATGCTCCTCACCCTCGAAGATGGAGGATGTGGCACATTCAATTGGACCACCACTTGTTAATGAGTAAGAGATGTGATTAGATGGGAAACTTCCTATAGTTTTCCTTCCCTTAGTAGGGAGAGTGGAAGGGGTTTGGTACTCTCTCAAGCACAGGAGAAGATGTAAGGAAGGGAAATGAAAGAAAAAAAGAGATAAAGGAGAAATGATAAAAGAAAGCACAATAGACAAGAATGTAACGAGGGGCATAGAGAATCCCATGGATGCAGGTTGCAAAACGCTTAAGGCCAGGTATTGAGTTGAAGGGGTAGTGTTGGATTTTGTGATTGAGATTTTGTCCAATAGTTGTTATGAGCTCACATTACTAAAGAAAATGAAGAACCGGAAAGGAAGCCAAAGAATGAAGATCGTAAAGATCTCTACTTTTGAATATCTCCACTCTACGAGGTTTATTAGCTATCTGTTCTTTTCCTTTTATTACAAGATGGAAGTTAGAGTAGCTTGTGTAGTTAATTCTCTGGAAGAGTTATGGAATCATGGAAAGAAGAACATAGCATTGAAAGGGTTAGAGTCTACATAGTTAGTTGCATCTCATTGGAAGCAATCATCTAAGCAAAGCAAGGATAAAAGGATTTGAGCCATATGACACTTCACAATTCATGCAGCTATCACTTGGAATCATGTTATAGAAGCCTTTATTTAGCAAGAAGGGATCACGAGGGTCCATGACAATAGTTGTTAGAATAAGGTTCTTCATCATATGAAGAGTTATTATGACATCACAAAAGTACATTCCAATAGAAGAAAGAAATAATCAAAGAAGCTAGAAGATAGTCGAGTTATATCATGAAGGTATAATTAAGGTACCTCTCATCTTAAGAAATGATTCTCATCATGAACATTATGTTTAAGATATACAAGTAGTTTATTCAGAAGGGAGTCATCTAGATGGGTATATGAAAAGAAAAAGAATCATGATATTGATCAACATTTGATATGATCTCTTAAAGAATGTAAGCTATGAATGATAGTTTTAGATGGAGTTGTGAAGACTCTACTAGATACAATATTGAAGCATTCAGGAAACAAATTAACTTATAAGAAACATGAAGAAGAACCCCTATATTATATGAATACAAGACATGCAGAGGGATGTTGACATAAAAGGGAGAAAGAAGCATAATTTAACATCTTGACAAAAGGGACATCATGATTTGGTAACTCTAATATTGATGATTTTGTTTGAAGATATGATTGGGTACCTAGAAGAACATATTGTGGAAGTATGGGCTAGAAAGATAGTAGTTGAGTATACAATTGTTTGATCTAACTCAATTGAATGAACCACATGGGTAATGGCTTAGAAGAATAAATGAAAAAAAATATGTACACTACGAAGGTAGAAAAGGTAGAAGATATGAGATAATTGGTTGGTGATGATGGATTCAATGTTGATCTTGAAGAAGTTCACTTTCCTAGTTGAATAAAAGAAGCTATAATATCAATTCATTTGAAAAAATACTTCTAATAACAAAGATACTACAAATTATTACTAATGGAAAGTGATAAGTAAAGTTCATGGAGAGAACCCTGTCATGAAGATAAATTATGAAGAAGCTTGGATCCATAACATCGAGGAAGGTTGAAGCTCAAGAACAATATGATGATACAAGAAAAGGGAGCCTTGTAACTACAACAATGATATCCACAATAGAAGATGTATCTGATAAACGAGTCAAAATGAAGTGTCTCCCTTATTGAGAAGGAATGAAGACTATCTCCCTGATTGAGAGGGAGTGATAAGGGAAACCATATTCTCCATGTGTCATGCACTAGACCGGGACTAACAACTTTAAGTCTTAGTAAATGAATTGGTAGGGAGAATGGAGGATTGGATAAGCATATGGAACCAATACTCCTTGAAGATCAGGAAGCCAAGATAGGGTGTCCTATGGTCCGACACTCTTTGAGGATTAGATAGACTCTCCAAGATAAGAGTAATCGAGGAGGACTGGTATTCTTTGAGGATTGAAAATATAATATAAGAATATTCCTAAAAGGACATACCTGGTGAACATCTGAATGGAGTATATGCCTTAAAATGCTATGGTGGTGTCCATTTGTATACCTACTAGAATTATGCTCTAATATAGTGGAGAGATAGAGCTTGCTAGTCATGACCTTATTATAGTCGTATGTTGATAATGTTGGTTATGATGTTGATTCTTAAGATGGCTTATCAATATGATTCTTCTTATAAGAATATTTCAATTTGAGAGTATCCTTGTACCTTGTTTTGTAATTATGAATACCTCCCTAGTTAAGAGGGAGTGTTAAAAAATTTAACTATGTTTGGTCTTCATAATTGTCATTGTACTTATGTAATTACATATTTTATGTAAAAGAAAAAGAAAGAAAAATAAATTTATTTTTCAAGCATGGGTTTCATGCTCTAGTAAATTTGATAATTAGTTCAAGAATTATTTTCATGTTTCAAGGGTTTATTGAGTCAAAAGAACATTTGTCATGAGTCAAACTGTTGTACTAGATTCAAGTCCCATTTGGACTTTGAAATGAAAGTGGATTTTTTTTTTATTTGAGACAAAAGTGTCAACATTGTCCCCACTATAGGTTTTAACCTCATACAGAAATTACCTGCATATGAATTCTAAAACACAGAAAATAAACAATGCGAGAGCATAACACATAAAACACACATATACATAGAGATTTTTCCATGGATCCCAAAACCGAGACTACCAGCTTGATTTTTCATTATTTTTCATTTCAATGTTACAATACATATTTATACATGCTGAAGCATCCAATACCATGGACCAAAAACCATCACGTCCAATACCATGTACGAAAGACCATTACGTCCAATACCATGGACTGAAAACCATTGCGTCCAAAAAAACATGTGCGAAAATCATGCAAAAAACCATAGGTGGGTCCACCCAACCTAACATATGGTCCAAAACCAAAATTTTCTGGGGCGCTGCCCCAGACCCGATAAAGTGGGGTTATGGGTGCCCCTCAAACCCCCTGTTAACTATGTGGAAAGAATATAACACAACTCAACATTCTCCCACTTGTTGTTTTCTTTCCACAGGGGGCCACGAGAGAGCTTAATCATTTTTCTAGCCCTAAAATTCCCTTTGTCTCTCTACACCAAGAGAACTTCTCAGAGCTCATAGATTTTGTCAATGCATCTGCAGTATTCTTTAAAGTGTCCACCTTTACCAGCAACACCTTTTTGTCTTCTATCATATTCTTCACAAAGTGATACTAAACATCAATGTGCTTTGTCTTTGGATGATATGCAGGGTTCTTTGCCAAGAAAATTGCACTTTGGCTGTCACAGTATATCCTTATAGCTTCCTATACTAACCCCATACTTGAACACAATCTCTGGAACCAAACTGCTTCCTTGCTTGCATGAGTGGCTGCCATGTATTCTGCCTTTGTTGTTGACAGTGCCACTACAGATTGTTTCTTACTCATCCAACTGATTGCACCTCCAAATAAGTTAAACACATACCCACTTGTAGATCTTCTCTGATCCAGATCTCCAGCCTAGTCTGCATGAACAAAGCCATGAATATCCAACACTCTGTCCAATCCTAGTCTTCTTTGGTAGCACAAACCATAATCACTAGTGCCACGTAAATACCTGAAAACCCGCTTCACTACTGTCTAGTGCTCCTTCCATGGTTTTGACATAAACCTACTCAATACTCCCACTACATGTGCAATGTCTGGTCTAGTATAGACCATTGCATACATTAGGCTACCAATTGCACTTGCATATGGAAGACGGGACATGTCCTCTTCCTCTTCTTGTGTCTTGGGACACTATTCAACAGATAACCTCACACCTACAGGAATAGGAACCTTCACTGGTTTACTATCCTACATATTAAACCTCTACAATATTGTCTCAACATACTTACTCTAATTTAACCAGAGCTTCCTCTTTTCCCAATCTCTTTTAATTTCCATGCCCAAAATATAGTTTGCAACACCAAGATCTTTCATGTCGAATTTGGAGGACAATTGGGTCTTCAAATCCTGGATAACTTCTTTTTCATTTCCAACCAACAACATATCATCCACATACAAGACCAAATAAATAACACGGTCACCAATTAATTTAAAATAGACACAGTGATCTGCTTTGCTTCTAGTGAAGCGAAGTACCCGTATAAATGTATCAAATTTCTGATACCACATCCTTGGTGACTGTTTTAACCCATATAGAGACTTCTTTAACTTGCACACCAGATCTTTCTTACCCTTCACTGCAAAGCCTTTAGGTTGCTTCATGTAGATTTCCTCTTCCAGATCCCCATGAAGAAATGCTATTTTCACATCCATCTGTTCTACCTCAAAATCAAAAGCAGTAGCAACAAATAAAAGTAATCTAATAGAAGTTACCTTAACAACAGGAGAAAAAATATCACCAAAATCAATTCTCGGCACCTGGGAATAACCTTTTGCTAACAATCGCGCTTTGTATTTCTCCACTTTTCCTTCTGCATTTGTCTTCTTTTTGAACACCCATTTGCTGCCAATGGGTTTCCTTCTAGCCATCAACTCCACCAGATCCCAAGCCTCATTTTTGTGCAAAGATGCCATTTCATCAACCATGGCCTCTTTCCAGAGCTTTCCATCCTCTGAATCTACTGCTTCCTTCACAGTTCTGGGATCATCGTCAGTAATAGATAAAGCAAAATTTGAAGAGGAAGTAGATGGACTATACCTTTTTGGTTGCCTTCTTTCTCGAAGTGATCTTCTCAGACCCAGAGTTTGTGGTTCTTCATCTTCTGATTCCTCCTCCACTGTAGAGTCTGATTCTAACTCCTTTAGCTCAAACTCTATCTTCTCAAGTTCCTTTGGTTGGACTTCATGTTTAATAATATCTTTCACCTCTCTGAACACCACATCTTGGTTGTACACAACCTTCCTTGTTACTGGCTTCCAAAGCTTATAACCCTTTAAACCATCCTTATACCCAATAAAGATGCACTTTTCAGATTTACTATCCAACTTGGTTCATTTCTCCTTTGGAACATGTGTTAGTCCCTCTCATAAAACAATAATAAATCCAAAAATAAATAAATAAATTAAATATTCCAAGTTAGGAATTTGTGCCTAACTCTTGGGTTGTTCCTCTAAGATAGGAGTTAGTTTAGGTAACTCCTATATTGGTGTGTGTCTGGTGAGAAATTATCTCAACCAAAGGAGAAATTATCTCAACCAAAAGTGTCTAAGATAGCACGCACTATCTTGAGAACACTATCTCTCATCTATTTATTTGTAACACTATATTCAATTTTTTTAATGAATGAAAATGAGAGAGAATACCTGAGGAAGCATGAGGCTGAAGCTTTTTCCGCCAATATTTTGTGTCTGATTTTTATGTGTGTTTTTCTGTAATCTGTTTGATTTAATTTCATTTTTCAATATGTGGTATCAGAGCCAATGGAAATTCTAAATGTATGTGAAGGAGCCCGTGGAGAGAATGGATCGATAATTTGAATGTCTTGTGAAAGGTATTAAATGGCGTAAAAGCATTGTTGGCATGCAAGGCCGAGTTCCAGTGTAGATTCAACTCTGGTTTCCAGATCACATTATGGCAGCCGCCAAGTCCCAAGAACCCATCACGGCTGTATTGATCGCTGGTGCAGCAGTCATCATGCGACTGCGCTTATTGGCGTCGTTGATCATATGAAACATGATCGAGGATCTTTACATTGAGCGCAATTCTTCTGCACACAGATCCTCTCTGCACAGATCTTCTCGACTCTCGATGCAGCTGGGAAAAGGCACTGCTTCAACTGAACTAATGCTCATGACTGAATAATATTACTTTCCACCCTTACAGAATATGCCCGAATTCGATGTCATGTTCAACGACCTGGAGATGCTGGAAATTGACAGAAAGGAGCTTAATCTGGAACGTGGAACCTGCAAGTAGCATTGGAAAGGTCAATCGATTCACTTCGATCTGGCTGCCACTATTGTTAAGGGAGTCTGTTTTGTGAAGAATCTGCAAAACAAAATAAAAATTAAGAGCAGCTGCTTTGAACGACCACACAACAAGTTTTATTTGGCTGATTATTCCTTGGAAGCCACAAGGACCGGACCTACAAGCTAGAAGGTTAAACGATGCATTGTTGCTAGCTATATACGAAATTTCTAACGTTGTATTGAGCACTGCACACGTGTATATTCAGTTCTGGGTATTGATTTAATGCAAGTAATGCAAGTTGATTGTAAGGATCGTCGTAACATGAGAAGAGCGCATTAATAGTCTCCTTGACTGCTCACCGATAATTTGTGTATTTTAAATAGAGGAAAGTGCGCCTAATTGCAGTGTTCAATTTCTAGAATTTATTTTTCTGCATATTTTCGAATTAAATGAGAATCCAAAGTTCTGCAAATCAACGAGCGCATACAAAGGAGGCCAGTCAGTTCTAGCAAAAAACTGCATCTGTAACACCTGAAATTGCGTAAGAAAGAAAATAAATTTGTATAGAGGAGGAAGTCATTGTATTTGTACATGAAGTTACAGGAGATGTGGTCCATTACGTTTTAGCAGAAGGCCGACGAAGTATAAATGGCGAGCCATAATTTCAATGGTAGCACAAACAAAGTCTCCATGACATCAGTTTCTTTTGCGGTGGAAAATAAATCATCCTTTGAACTTCTGGTCAAATACTCCACCCTAAGATCATCATTTGTTTATTGTTTCGTTGGTTCATTAAATTTTCAACGCATTAGTTTACAAATCACAAAAAAAGGAGTGAAAATTCTCATGGTTTGTAATGAAGCGTGGTAATTTTTAATATATGATGAGAGATAGTAAGTGGAATGTGAGAGAATGAGTGGGGTGAGAATGAAGTTTAACACTTAATGTTTCATGAACTTTAATGGGTTAGAGTTAGTGGAGAATAATATTTGGGATGAAGAGAGAATTAATGGTGAATATGATGAGAGATGAGAAAGGCTGCTTTAATTTTTGAAATCTTTGAAGTGATAGATTTTTCAAAGGAAAGCTCATTGATGTAGGAGGTTGAGTCAGGTTTTTGAACGCATTTTTTTCCAAAATTTGTGAGTGTCAAATTATCATTGTTTGAGAAAGCTTCCATGGCAATGTTGTAAAAGATGAAAGGTCGATGATTTCAATACTCAATAAAGACATATTATTTGTGGTGATTGTGTCCAAGATCTGCCCGAAATTGAATAAGGGGAGCTTAGGTACACCATGTGTATTTGTGATGACGAGTGTTTTTATGGCTTCATGTTGTTGCTTATGATTTGTGTCTAGTTTTGACACATAAATGATCTCATTTAACACACATAAAATTCAGTGCAAGCAAGCACAACACTTGTCACAAAATAGCTTCAAGGAATGATAATTAAGCTCAACACATGCATTTGCATCACTACAACAAATAATCAAAGTTTTCAACATCGGCATTCTACCTCAACAAACAAAATCACTCAATACAATCAAGTTCATGAATCTACAAACTCCAACATTTCAGAGCACAATCTACATCAACATTATTGAACTTGTAATCAAACTCAAATCACATTGAATTGTAAGGGTGCATTCTCGGTTGAAACCAACACCCAAGTCTTGAATTGAATCAAATTGAATTCATTGTAGTGAGTCATTAAATCATTAAGCATTTTTTGGGTGCATTTTCAACAGTGTTGGACACCCTTCCTTTAAGGGAATCAAGTGATTCCATGAGTTTTAACTCTAAATGAAAAAAACAACAAGTTCACATCTCCTACAAGCGAGCGTAAGTATTTATTCAAGAAATTTGCATCAAAACAGTACAAAGTTCAAACCTTCAAGCGAGCCAAAGTGAAGTTCATTGCAACAACCATCAAAGCAACCAAACAAGTTCAACTCTAACACCAATCAAGCAAGCTGAGATCGACATCAAGCGAGCGTGGCTATTCATTCAAGTGAGCGTGAAGTCATCAAGTAAGGCAAGTGAGCATTCATGCAAATATGATCATCATCAAGCGAGCGTGAATTCCAGAGTTTAAGCAAGAAAGTTCTACAACTCTAGCAAGTGTTCCCAGCAAGTGCAAAAAGAAACAAATCAAATGAGCATGCCATTCAAGTCCCATAGCAAGAGAGCCTGTCATTCAAGTAACAAAATCAAGTGAAACAGTTCAAAATACGACATCTACGACAAGAGATCCTTATTTCAAGTGAGCAAGTTCAGATGGCGCAACATATTCAGTGGTTACACATTCTTCATAGTTTGATCATCTCCAGTGATGAAGACATGGTGCACATCAGCAAAGAAACTCTTTCTGATCTTTCACGACATCTACAACAAACACATGGAACCATTGAGTTTCTTCAACTAGAGTCGCAACTACAAAGAGATGAGCTGCAACAAAAGAGTGCTTGTTCCAAGTCATTCAACCATACAGATGAAGATAAAGATGTTGATTCCAAATCACTCATCCAAACAACTTCAAGTGTTGAAGTTGTTCATGATCAAATTCAAATTTCTTCCAAACCTATCATCAAGCCCTGGGAAGAGATTCAAAATAACAAGAATCGATGAGGCTTTGGATATGTCATTGATGACACCAACTTACATATCCTAGATTATTCCAAGCCAATTAAGTTCATTAGTGCAGGATTTCTTGCACAACACACCTCAGTAGGTTCTGAGAAAGTTGTAGACAAACAGAATTGCATGCAACCTGAAGTTAATGTCCAACCGAAATGTTCTCATTGTCAAAGAACTGGTCATATGGAAGATCAGTGTTTTGATCTCCATCCTTGTTGCCATTGTGGCAAGCCCAATCCTTCCTCAGAAAAATGTAGCAACCAACAAAAATCAGCCAGATTAAAGATACATTATGAATGGATCGATCCTTGGGAATGGTCATCCATAGTCAAACGGTTATCTCGGTTCTACAACCGACTACAATTACACATAGTGCATCCAGTAGTGAACCGATGATGGTACTCTCGTGCAGTTGAACGAGGGAGTACAACCGTGAAACTCTCCTACACCTGAAGGGGGGGAGTTCAAATATATTTTGGAGAAGATTGTCTCTCCTTTCAGCTGACAAAAGGGGGAAAATGTCAATGAAATCGACAAGTGGTTGTCAAACTGAAAGTCTTGACAACATCAGCGAAGCAGCCAGTGGGCATCTTCATCAGCCAGTGGGCATTTGTCATCAGCAGTGAGCATCAGAAAATTCGCCAGTGGGCGATCAAAAGCCAAAGTAGCAGTGAGCAGCTTTCAACATAGCAAAAGCAACATTGAGTTGTTTTTCGACATCTTCAGCCAGTGGGCAATCATCATCAGCAAATACGCCAGTGGGTGTTCATCAAATTGTGTCAGTGGACACTGAATGATGTTTTCAAGCAAAGGACAGTTGGATCCTTTTGCAGATTGGCACATGATGGAGTTGTCAAGCGTCCTTCTGAGATGAATCAGTCATGCAGCTGACTCAGTCTCTTCATATTGCAGTTTCTTTAGCATCCAGATTTGGCGGTTTTTTCAGGCAATGTTTTTGAAGATCAACATGAGAACTTGGAATATGGTTCCTCGTTCTTATTTTGGATTTATCATTGAAGGGAGGAATGTTAGCCCCTCTCATAAAACAATAATAAATCCAAAAATAAATAAATTAAATATTCCAAGTTAGGAATTTGTGCCTAACTCTTGGGTTGTTCCTCTAAGATAGGAGTTAGTTTAGGTAACTCCTGTATTGGTGTGTGTCTGGTGAGAAATTATCTCAACCAAAGGAGAAATTATCTCAACCAAAAGTGTCTAATATAGCACGCACTATCTTGAGAACACTATCTCTCATCTATTTATTTGTAACACTATATTCAATTTTTTTAATGAATGAAAATGAGAGAGAATACCTGAGGAAGCATGAGGCTGAAGCTTTTTCCGCCAATATTTTGTGTTTGATTTTTATGTGTGCTTTTCTGTAATCTGTTTGAGTTAATTTCATTTTTCAATAACATGTACATATGCATCACATCCAAATACCCTTAGATTTGAAAGAGAGGGTTTCTTACCAGTCCATACCTCTTGTGGAGTTTTATCCTCCAACACTGATGAAGGTGATCTATTGACCAGGTAACATGCAGTATCCATCGCCTCTGCCCAGAATTCCTATCCTAACTCGGCACCACTGAGCATGCTTCTTGCCCTTTCCATCAATATCTTGTTCATTCTTTCTGCAACTCCATTTTGTTGAGGTGTATATGGAGTAGTTTTCTTTCATGATATACCACACTTCTTACAAAATTCTTCAAATTCCTTGTTGCAAAACTCTCCATCATTATCTGTCGTCAACACCTTTATCTTCTTCTTTGTCTGATTTTCCATGAGAGCCTTAAATTCTTTAAACCTGCCAAAGACTTCAGATTTCTTCTTAAGGAAATATATCCATGTATTCCTTGAGAAGTCATCTATAAATGATACATAGTACACAAAATTACCCAGTGATGGAACCTTCATAGGTCCAAACACATCACTGTGCACAAGCTCTAATATTTATTTCACCCTCTTACTACCAGAGGGGAAACTCACCCGATTCTGCTTCCCATATACATAATTTTCACAAAAATCAAAATCCAGAGATCTATTACTCATACCTTCTACCATACCTTTATGATGAAGTATTTGAAGGCCATTCTCTCCAATATGTCCAAGCCTTTGATGCCACAGCATGGTCTTCTCTCTAGAGACCACTAGATTTTCTACTCCACTTTCAGGAACCAGAGAACTATTGCACCCATCAATAACAGTGCTACCTTGCGGCTTGTACAGAGTTCCAATTTGAACTCCCCACATCAATACCAGTGCTCCCCGAACCATCTTACAGGTATCCTTCTTAAACACTATTTTTACACCTGCATCATCCAGCCTGCTAACAGAAATCAGATTTCTGGCTAATGCAGGAATATGTAGAACACCTGGAAGCATTCTAACCCTTCCACCTTGAAATTTCAACTTTACTTTTCTGCGACCAACGATTCTAGCCTTCCTGTCATCCCCCAAGAAGACATCACCACCATCATATTTCTCATACTCACATAACCACTCTCTATGGGGAGTGAAGTGAAAGGATGCACCTTAGTCAATCAACCATGCCTCATGATCTACATGTGTACTTGAAGAAGCCAAGTACACATCCCCACCTTCATCTATGGTGGTTTTCGCCTCTGTAGAAGGAGCCTCATCAGATCCCTTTCCTTTGTCAGGATCTTTATATTTACATTCCTTTTTGAAGTGGCCTTCCTTTCCGCATTTCTAGCACACCACCTTTACAGGTTTTCCTGGAGATTTAGATCTCCCTCTAGATTTAGATCTCCCACTCAATGACTTATTTTTGTTTCTATTCTAGGACCGTCCTCGTACAAAAAAGGCATCACCATTTTGGCTCTCCATATTTTTCCATCTCATCTCCTCTGTCAGCAAGGCTGAGACTATTTCATCAAACTACAAGGCAGTTGCATTGCTACCTATTGCAATAACCAGACTATCCCACGAATCTGGTAGAGAACACAACAAACTGATGCACTTATCTTCATCTGAAATTTTAATATCAATAGATGTTGAACAACTTACCACAGTATTAAATGCGTTCATATGCTCTATCATTGAGTCTCCATCTTTCATCCTTAGGTTATACAACCTTTTCTGCAAGAATAGTTTATTCACCAGAGACTTAGATTGGTACAAAGTCCCTAACTTGTCCCATAAAGCCTTTGCAGTAGCTTCCCCTGATACATTCAACAATATTGAATCTGAGACACATAATCCTATTGTGCTCTTTTCCTTCCGATCCAACTTCTTCCATTCTTCATCGGACACTCTCGTTGGTTTAGTACCTGGATCTACCACGATTCACTTATCTTTATCCACCAACAGATCCTCCATCTTCAGTTTCCACAACTCAAATCTCTGACCATTAGATTTCTCAATCTCTATCTTTCCACTTCTCGTCATCTTCTTTCACCACCAGAATTGATCTCGCAAATCTCCCACTAAATAGGGTCTACCACAAGCCTGAGCGAAACCCCTTAGCAACAAAGGCATCCCATTGAAGCCAAAATAGCTCTGATACCAAATGTAGGTTTTAACCCCATACAAAAATTACCTGCATACGAATTCTAAAACACAGAAAATAAACAATGCGAGAGCATAACACATAAAACACACATATACACAAAGATTTTTCCCTAGATCCCAAAACTAGGACTACTAGCTTGATTTTTCATTATTGTTCCTTTCAATGTTACAATACATATTTATATATGCCAAAGCATCCAATACCATGGATCGAAAACCATCGCATCCAATACCGTGTACCAAAAACCATCGCATCCAAAAAACATGTGCAAAAATCATGCACAAAACCATAGGTGGGTCCGCCCAACCTAACATAGGGTCCAAAACCAAAATTTTCCGGGGCGCTGCCCCAGACCCCATAAAGTGGGGTTACAGGTGCCCCTCAAACCCCCTATTAACTACGTGGAAAGAATATAACACAACCCAACACCCACAAGACCAAGTCGGCCTTGTGTTGACAAGTTGACCCTGGAAGTGACACATTCAACCTCCTAGAAACATAAATATAGTGAAAATCATCCTCATTTGAAGCATCTCAATAAAGTTCGATTTCTATGATAAGAAGAGAGAGAAATTCAACGAGAAAGTCTAGAAGAAGAGAAAATGTCAAAGGAGAGAGAGTGAAGGGAAAAGGAAGAATAAATATGCACTAATTCTCTCACACATGATAATTTTTGAAGTTGTTCCAAGGGTCAAAATTGTAGAGCTAATTGCAAGGGCTGAAAATCTGTAGTTTGATTGAGTTTTGAAGTCATTGACTATCATTGACTAGAGTTGACTTTGAATTTATGGAGAAGCCTGAAAGGAGGGATCACTTGCGTATTTTTGTAGGTCTTGGTATTGGTGTTTGGCCCTTGAAATTCTCACTTTGATCCGATTATATGAGAAGAGAATAATTTATAAGGTTTTCCCCTTTGAAGGGCTTTTCCCTAGCTTGGAGCCTATATCTTGTGTTCATTATCTTTTTGTGATATTCATGGTTTATGGTTTTGGTAATTGTTTGATGAAAATAACACAATATAAGCAATAAAAAGTCAACACAAAATCACAAGCAATTATCAAGTAAAAAGAAATCTACCCTAATTGTTGCCCTAGTCATTTCTCAACATGGGGTGAGGGTAAAAACAGTGTAGGAGGAACATGTAGCCAAGTCCCACATGACATATATTGCAATGGTAAAGCACATCAGTTCCCAGTACAAATTTAAAGGATGGTGCATGGTGAAGGCATATCAAATTCCAAGTATAAGGTTGATGTATGGTGTGATGACAAGTCATATCAATGACCAAGTATAAGGTTGTGGGTTCAATATGTTTTCTTGATCTATAAAGTAGTCATAAAAATTTAAATCAATTGACTATGAGGATCAATATGACTATAAAACAAGCAAAGAACCCCAACAACATGTGGTACAAGGATTAAGAACAAACATATAAATGGCATGGCGGTTAGTTCAGTAACTATAGTTTCCTCAGAAACCTAGGTTCGAGGTTTGAAGAAAACCTTTTTATAAATATTATTTTTTTAGATACATATGAGGATTGTCCTTAGTAAAATTAAGAAAATGACATTAGAAGAGAATCCTTCTGAAATAAGGTGAGAAATTGACCATGAAGTAAAGTTAAGAAAATAGAGTAAAGAAGCATGCCATAGATTGATCTATGCATAAAAATGAGAAGTGTGTAAATACACACAATTATTATACTAATCCAAACAAAATGTGATGATATTAAATGAAGAGCATACAGAAGTACAAAAAATAATTATAGAATTGTGTGAATTTGAGGTACATCACATGTGGTATTAGAGCCGTAGGTTACGTCAACAAGGTCTATGAGCCAAATCACATCTAGAATTTAACAAAGAAATTTTTTTCTTTTTACACATTAAGGAGCAAAGAAAAAAAATAGTGATGGAAGAACCATCTTCAAGACCTCGTAATGGAGAAAAACAAATTTGGGTGTAGCTAGGAGGTGCAGCATCAACTCATATAGTGGGACTATTAGATATTATGAAGGAATGAAAGTGGAATTAGACAGTATTGAAGTAGTAATGAAAAGTTTTTGAAAGCTAGTATTGAGCAAGAAATGCTCATAAAATATTTAACTAATAAGCCAAATTTGAAAATAGTAGGACTGACTACAGATGAGGATATAGGGAGGAATCTTACAAAAGAAAAAATCTAGACAACATGGAAAAGAGTGAGGCCATTATACCTAAATATGAAGAGGAAAATGAACATAATTATGTCGAAATTCCCTTGTTAGTACCTAGTCAAGGGAAGAAACAAAAGGTAAAACTGCGAGGGGAGTTTGAAAATATTATACCTTGAGCCTTTGACAGTGAATAAGAGGAAGCAACATAGATGTGGCTATTAATAAATATTTTCATGTGTATGAGTATCGTAGAAATCTAAAAGTTATATTAGCCACTTATCAATTACAAGGCAAGACATTCATGTGGTGGGAAGAGATTAGGATAGTGCATCATATAGAGGATAAGATTATGAGTTGGGAAGATTTTCAAAAATACTTCAAAGAAAAATACTTGATACAAAGGTATTATGATGATAAAGCTAAGGAGTTTCATGAGCTAAAGGTTGGTTAAGTGACCATGGATGAATTAGTTACTAAATTCAGCCATCGCCTATGATGTGTACCATACATTCACGAGGAGAAAGTTAAAATTCAATAATTTAGCAGTTGTATTCCCCTCTCACTCAAAGATAAAATTGAGTATGACAACCCTAATACCATGGATGAAGTTCCATTGATGAAGTTATCATATGTATACATAGATCCATCTCAACTAGACAAATATCAAATTTACAATTAAAAATATATAGAATAAAGGGTTGTAAATAGTTTGTAGTATAGGTGGAAGAATTAACACATGAAACTAAGGAAAAGACTTTGGATAACTTGGTTGTACTGCAGGTATTCAAGGATTTTTTATTTTTTTTTAATTTTTTTTTATTCTTTTTTTTTCTGGATGAAATTATTGAGTTACCACCCAAAATATATATCGATTTTACGATTGAACTAGTACTTGGGGCCACATCAGTGTCAAGGGAACCTTATACAATGAGTGTACCCTCGTTGATGGAGCTAGAAATGTAGCTGTAGGAAATGTTGGATAAGGAATATATTAGGCCAAGTGTCTCATCTTGAGGAGAACTAGTACTTTTTGTGAGGAAGAAATATCACACTTTTAGATTATGTATTGACTATAGACAACTAAATAACATGACAATCAAAAGGAAATACCCATTACCTAGAATTTATGATCTATTTAATTAGGTAAGGGTAACCATTGACTTTTCCAAGATATATTTGAGATCTAGTTATCACCATCTCAGAATTAAAGATGAGGACATTCATAAAACTACATTAGAGATAGATATGGCCATTATGAGTTTGTTGTACTTCCTTTTGGACTAATAAATGCCCCAAACACTTTTATGTGTTTGATGAATAATGTTTTTTATTAGTACTTAGATAAGTTTGTTTTGATTTTCATTCATCATATCTTGTTTTATTCCAAGACACTAGAAAAGCATGAACACCACTTGAGAATAATGGCACAAACACTTAGATAACATCAACTTTATCCAAAATTTAGTAAGTATGAGTTTTATCAAGAACATATTCAATATTTAGGACGTGTAATTTCCCAAGAAGGAATTGCAGTAGAACCTAAATAGATCAAATAAATAATTAATTACAATACCCCTAAAGATGTAGTAAACAATAGATCCTTTATGGGGATCACATGCTATTATCTTAGGTTCATTGAAGGTTTCTCTAAGTTGGCCTATCCTATAATCTTTCTACATTAAAAAATAAGTTAAGTTTGTTTGGACTCAAAAGTGCCAAGAAAGTTTTGATCACCTAAAGAATCTATTAATCATAGCTCCTATACATAAAATTGTTGATCCTAATAAAGACTACACTGTGTGCACATATGCTTACTTACAAGGATTAGGTGGGGCGTTGATGCACGATAACCATGTGATAGGCTAATAGCCTATGAATCTACAAATTGAAAGAACATGAGAAGAATTATGTCGTGTATGATTTATAGTGGGATGTGGTAATTCATGATTTGAAAGTGTGGCATCATTATTTGTTAGGCAAGAACTTTACATTAATTATTGATTGTACCATCCTAAAATATTTTTTTAGCTAGCCAAATTTAATTGCAAGGTAGGCAAGGTGGATGGCTTTCCTAAGTGAGCTTGATTTTGAGATCAAACATATCAAAGGAAATGAAAATAAAATTGTATATGCATTAAAAAAATTGTAAGTAAAGTTTGTTGAATCTATCTAAGTAGTGCTAAAATAGATTTTATTGAGAAAATGAAAACAACAACTTTAGAGCATTAGATGTATAGACAAATATAGGAAAATTTGATAAATGAAACTAGCCAAACAAAAAAAATAGAATAAGCATTGAGTAAGAATGCCTTTTTAACATTCAAAAATAGAATTTACATTTCTAATGTGCATAAATTCAAGGAATTGATCATAGATGAGCATCATAAAAAGCCTTCTTTAGCTTATCCAAGATACCAAAAACTTATTACAATACTTAGGAAGGAATTTTATTGGTCAGGAATGAAAGGAGAGGTAGTTAAATATTTAGCAAGTGTCTGGAATGCCAAAATGTTAAAGTGGAACAACAATATCCTATTAGGTTATTTAAACCCCTGCTCGTTCCTAAGAGGAAATGGGAAATCATATCTTTAGGTTTTACTACAGGGTTACCTAGAACAAGATGAAAACATTATTCAATCATGGTTGTAGTTGATAAATTGAGCAAAGCAACCCATTTTATATTAGTTCAATCAACATACAAAGTTGCTCATATATTTGAAATTTTCATGAAGGATATTTTTAGTCTACATGGGGTACCAAAAATAGTCATCTTTGATAGAGATGCAAAATTTAACTCAATTTTTTGGAAAGCACTTTTTGCAAGAATTGGTAAGAAATTGAATTTCAACATTACCTACCATTTTAAAATGAATGGAAAAACAAAAATAAGCAGCTAGATTCTCGAAGATATGCTTCACATGTACGTAATGGAGTCAACCAAAGGATAAACTAGTTTTGGGATCTGATCTTTTGAAAGAGATGGAATATATGGACAGAAAGGTAAGGAAGAATTTAAAGATAATTCAAGATAGACAAAAAAGTTATCCATATCAAAAAATAATTCACAAATAATTTTATGCGGGTGAACATGTCTACGTCAAACTCAAACTAAGTATAAGTACATTGATATTGGGAACTTGTGCTAAATTAGCACCCAAGTTCTATGGACCATTTGAAATAATAGCCAAAGTAGGACTAATGGCCTACCAACTAGAATAAGCAACCCACATTAAAGTACAAAATGTATTCCATGTATCACTTATGAACAAATATGTTCATGATCCCACTCATGTTATTGAGTATAATGTGGTGAAAGTCAAATAAAAAGGCAAGTTCCAGGTCGAACCTCTGCGAATTTTATACGAAAGGGAAATTTCACTCCATAATCAATTCAACACCCAAGATAAAGTGAAATGAAAGCAGATCAACACTAACAAGGCTAACTAGGAAATCAAAGAGAAAATGTGAGAAGCATTTCATTCACTTTTTCAGAAGTGATGAAAGAAGTGGAAACACCAAGGAAGATGTTTAATTTAAGGGGGGAAAGATGTAATACCCTTGGTGAAATTTATTTTTTAGACTTTATTATTTAATATTTACCTATAAATATTGATGTGGAAATGTTAGATTTGAGAGGCGGACTAAGTTTAATTGACATATGTAAACAAATTTTATAATATTACATAAATGTTTCATTTCTCTTGAAAATAATATGGGAAACAACACATGAGTATTTGGGCTTCTAGGTTGTCTAAAAAAAACCATTAAAGTGGGCGATTCCAAGTTGTGGATATAAAAGAGGAAAGTGACAATGGTCACAATTGTAACCTTTTAGAATTATCCAAGATTCCAAGGAGAAAGACTGCCATCAAGATTCAACCAACTCTACCAAACATAACTCCCAAGACAATATAATAATAGTAGCATGCTCTCAACTCAACTCAAAGCATCTCAAGACATGCCTAGATATCATGATAATACATATACATTACAAGGCTATCTGGTATCATTACTACATACATTAACCATTCATTACATGGCTCATCACATGAGAAATACATGTGAAATGGACAATACATGTCAACTATGAGCAACAAGCAATTCAAATATTGGCATACCAAGTATTTTCACCCTAATACAACCATACGATAATATTAGCACCTCCACATCAAGGGAATTATAATGTTCAAACACCCAAGACCAATCTCTCCTGCAATGTCAACTCAGTTACTAGTCATTATAACATGAAAACTATAGCCACACCAAGTCTTTTCTCTGTTATAAAAAACCGACCATATGTCACATTCCAATCATTATTCTCTTCAAGTGTACTATTATAAATTTGTAGGCTTTCCAACCTCTTAATCATCACCTATTTCTTAATCATTGTCCAACTCAAATCACTCCTTTTATCATGTGCACATGTACATATTTAGTTTTCAAATCACACTCTATCAAAAAATGGGGTCAATGCATTTCATTATATATGTTGGAGAGTCAACCTCTCATCAAATAAACACACATCACCAATATAACAACTTATAATTCACTCTCTCTCTCACAACAACATGCATGTATCTCTCACCAACAAATTCACTTAGCAATATAAATCTACCACAAACAATATTACGCAGCTATGACAATAATAATCAAATCAAGACCTTGCAAAACAAAATGTCAATAATATGAAATATAAAGCAACAACACCCTCAACTTCTCTACAATCAACAACTCATCTTTGCCATAAGATATGACTACCAACACACCAAACTAACAATCAATCATAATTTATAACTTAGGTTCCCATCGTTCTTTCTCTACACATGTAGTTTTAACTTTAACAAGCATAGCCATAGTGATCCAACACCACAATTACTCACTCATTTGGTAAAATCACACCAATATTGTTAAATCTCATCGCACAAAACACAAAATGTTCATAATAAATGTATAGGCATGTATAAGAAAAAACTCAACCTATATGCACTAGTACACACATTGGAACTATCACCAAATCAATTTGAATTGTAGGAAAATCATATTGCTACTATGGATATATCTCATAGTCATCATCTCTATATACTTAACAATATCTACACCATGAAATATGTATAATCATCATATTATGAAGAATTGTGTCTTCAACTCTTGTTCTCCACATTCTATCAAAACATGGAGTCTTCTAAACTTTTGTAGTTTATTTTTGCAGCCTGAACTACTGATCTCCTCTATAAAATACATTGTCAAAGATTATGCTTTTGTTAGTTTTTTATATGTGCCAACATTGTTATCACCAATAATGTCAAATTAGCTTTCACAAATGGAAAAATGGTGTGAAGGTGTCTTCCTTCTCCCTTGATGAGCCGCACTAACTATTATTAAATTGTTATCTCATGTGTGAGGGTGGAGTGGGTTTCCTGCCTATTGTTGAAGAGAGTTGAGCACTTGTCTTTTCATTGTGCCTTGGTCGAGTGGCAACTTATTATTATTTTAGGGCACTATAGGTAGGTTATTTTTAATTCAAAATCATATACAACTTGATGATATTTAATACCATTAAAACTACACTCAAAATTCCACAGTTCAACATTCGATCTACATGTTGTCGTAATACATTCATATAAAGTAGAACCTAAAATCAGGGAAGCGATCATGGAGTTAGCAACATTGAAACCATAACTTCCACTACTTCCAACCAATGTTGTGCCTGACTTACCATTGCTAGAAATTCTATCATCAACCCTCTGTCAATTTCACTTGATACAAAGATCACTATATTATTTGTTCCATGCGCATGGAAACTCACACAACAACCCACAATCAATGTTCACTATCATTATACTTCTAATCCCATTGCATTACCTTTCCAATAGTGCATAAGCTTTGTCAGCTACCATATGCACAAGATATTCAACACAGAACTACCGTTTAATTTTAAGTCATCAAACCTCAACTATTCAATCTCCACCCAAACTCCATAATAAACTCTCTCACCAACCTAATAATATGGCACTAATATTTTTGTCACTTCATGTCTTCCTTCTAGCAAATGCGGCCTTATTTTGCTTGAAATTGGTGTTTGAATGAAGTATAAAAACAACAAAGTGTTCAAATAGGTAAATTGGCTCCTTATGTTGTTTTTGATTTAGGGTTTGAAAATATAACTCATACCATTGGAACATCTGAGTTGTTAATAATTCTGGATTGAAGGATGATTTGCAAATAGGTTCCTTTGTATTTGGACCCCATCTCCAAATTTTATGTAATTTCTACTTCCATTGCTATAAATTGTGGTTATTTGTATCAAATTAAACTCTAGGTGACACACAAAAGTTAAATTGCAGTAGATCTATAGGTATTGATGAATAAGCTTGTTGAGAAAACCATGAAAAAGGGCATCTCGTTTTTCTAAATTCCCTTCCTCCCTAACACGTCTTTTCTCTTCTATCTCTCCAATCCTGCACCATGAGTATTTGTTCTAGTTTTTCCACAACATGACTCCAATCTTGTTCAAGTAAACACCTCTCTTATTCTCTCCTCTCAACGTTAGCATAAACCATGGATATTCCAACCAACCTCATGATGATTCATATCAAAGAGAGTTAATCTATCTTTCCCAACATGTTCATGAAACAAAATTATTTCAATCCACTACATCAACACATATGATGGCGAAATAAATGATCAGTTCAACCACTAATGCATTCACATTAATTTTTAGGACCATGTAAACATGCTTTTCGGCCAAGTCAATGCATTTGTTTAGACCAGCTCAAGATGTTAACTCAGACCAAATTAAGGAGAACAACACAAAGCACTATCTTGAAGTCATATCGATTTGTTAGTTCAACCATTAGCACTACGAATGGATTAATAAAATCATTCAGACACCAATTTTTGTGACCAAATCAACTATCATGACTAAATAAAACATTAAAGACATTCTATTCTATATGCAGACTAATTACATTTAACCTTTCCCATGCATTTGAACAACTACAATTTAAATTTTACCTTAACTCATTCCAGTCCAAAACAACAACACCTTCAACTCGAGTGTTATCTACATTTATAGGTCCAATAAACCCCATTATTTTTGTAAGAAATTATTTGAGATAGACATGTAATTGTAAAGGAGTATAATGCAATGGATAAATGGTAATAAGGATTGGGTTAATCCTCAAGTTCTTCAATTCTTTCAGGATATCCCTCGTTTCATCATTGTAGTGTAATAGAATACTTTCATTGATAAGTACCAACAATGTTGTTGGAATAATGTTGAGCCTAGATGCCAGTGATCTTGATGCGAAGTGATTCTACAAGTGATGGTTAGTCTAAGGTAGTCTTGTAGAAACCAAAACATAGCGACCATGTTCACAAAGTTCTTATACATCTGGTAACTGAATCAGGTGAGTAATACAACCATCATTATGTTCCATGACCATATTGATTGGAAATATCCACTAAATTTTGACCATATCGATCCATGAGTAACCATAAGGACAATGTTTTATTTTTATTTTTTTATAATTTAACTACCCATCACATGGACCAACAAATAGAGATAAAACTTGTGGTTCCTTGGAATGATAATACTTTTAAATTCCAACAACATAAAACCACATCGGCATCACCTCTAACACCTACCAAAGTGACATTATCATTCTTGCTAAATAATTTTAAAACATATCAGGGTTCTGCAATCTCACGCATGGGGTCAGAGAAGAGTTTTCAAATAGAGATCATAACTTCATTTCAAGCATCAATTTGAACCACAAAGAGACAAAATCACATGATCAGTGACACATGATAATTACAATCAAATATGAAGTAGTAAGAATATGAGAAAACATCTCCTTTCTTGGAGGATCTCCCCTTGAGCTTGTGCACATTCTACTACATGCTCCCCATAAAGTTGTGTTGGCTTGAATTTTTATTTGAAGCCACTTGTTGTATATTTTCTCTCCAAAATTTAATGGTTTGATCTATGATATTTGCACCTTTTTCTAGCTCCTCTTTTCTTCTCCAAATTCTTTTACATTTCCTTTGGTAGCTTCTTTGGCACAATGTAGTGAAGGTGTCCATGTAATATTGGTCTTTATTCTTTTGCCTCTTATCCTTTATGAATTGGGATTACTTTCTTGGTTAAACTGATGATGAGATCTAGACCTACAATGTTATCCTTTGCGACCATATTTTTCACATTTATAACATTTTATGTGACAAAGAAATGGAGGGAAAGACCTATCACTACAACAAAATAGGCAATTTTTTCCAGATTTTAGTGCATTTTTTTCTCAATTGGGATGAGTAGCCTGGCACTAAATCTGGCTCTATTGTACAATTTTTAAAGTGTCCTTTTTTGTACCAAATTTTGCATCTTTTTTTACGCCAAATTTTCCATCATTTTTTACATCATATTTTGCACCAATATTTTCATTTGGTTTTACAACAGGTTTTGCTTCTAGTTTTGTGCCATTTTTTGCATTTATTTTTGCATCATTTTTTGCTTCCTCTTTTGTGGCATTCTTTGCTTCTAGTTTTGTGTCATCATTTGCATCGAGTTTTACACCATCTTTGTGTTGGAAATAATACTGAGAGGCGGGTGAATCAGTATTATCAAGTCAAATATTCCCTTTTTCAAATTCAGATGATATACGCTACTTCAACTAATTAAACTCGCATATATACGCAACTATGTCGAAATAAAACTGCGTATACAATGTAAACTTATAATTTACTTTATCTGTCAGATGTTGTTTGTTAATCTGTGTATCAGAATCAATTAACCAGTAACTAAGAATAGTAAAAACAGAGCAGAAGACAATCATACACAAGAACACAAGATATAAGGTGGAAACCCAATGTGGGTGAAAACCACCTCCTGCAATTCGTCTAATTAGAAACTTCTTTTTACAATTGTACTGGTGCAGTCCTTTACCAGTACGCAGGCTGCAACCTGCAGAGAGCTACAACCCTCTCTCGTTTACCATCTTCTCCTGGAAGGGAGCTACAACCCCCTTAGCTCTTGCACTAGCCAAGATACTAGTACGTAGGTGCTAGCCTACAAAAGGCTACAACCTTCTCTTTCAGGGACCACGTTTCATAAATTTTCAGACTGGATCCACAAATAACATCAATCAAACATCAAGAATTTCTGCATTAACCAATCACCTTCTCACCAATCAAAAACACTTCTCTGACAACTGTACCCAGATCACAGTAATAGTAACCACACACCAAATCTGAACCCAGAACACTACAGCAATAAACAAAAGCAGCAAGATCACAACTCAAAATATATATGCTACTTTAATAGCCTGAAACTTGCGTGCATACGCTTCTGAGTATGGAACAACCTGCGTATACGCTGTTTTCCTTCACTGAAACTGCGTATATACGCGCCTTAGCTGAACTGAACCTGCGTACAGATCTACAAAAGATAATTCACTCTTTCAAATATTCAGGCACTGATTAACCCAGATTATTAGATTTATAGATCATGCATGCGCCATATATAACAGATCAAAATCATGCAAAGATATTATCATTCAAGCCAAGAGATTATGACCCATCAATAGAACTTATCCTTCTTTTCGCTGAGGTTCCTCCTTCATTCAGATCCAGATTTGCTCCACAACGCTAGTCACCAATATTTCAGATCTCGCACTTTATTAGATATTCAATAATAATTCAGATGATACTTTGCCACATGATCTCCTTCCTCTTTTATAGTTTTAGGCCTTCCACAATACCACGGTCCAAAACCATAATAAACCAATACCACGGACCCAATACTTGGGATCAACACTTCTGACGAGGTACCATGGTCCAAAACCACAGGTTCAAATACCAAGGACTAACTACCATGGACCAAAAGTAAGTTCTCCAACATATACGCACTTTTCCTTGCATGAAAGTGCGTGTATACGCATACACGCCTTTGTAACGTCTAACCCGCGTGTATACGCGTATTCGTCTAGATGAAACTGTGTATATGTCTTTTCCTTCATTCTGAAAGCCTGAACTGAGATCTATTACCAAAGAGAGTTGCCATCAAGGACAACACCTATGCCATAGCTCCAAACCTGTGCCATAATGCCAACAATCTCCACCTTTGGACTTGATGGCAACCCAACATCCTCAAAGTCATTCTCCCCCTTTGTCATCAAGGGCAAAGGGTTGTGCTCCCCCTGACTGTAGGCAAGATCTGCAAAAGATGTTCTTCAAGAAGAACCATGACTTATACATCATAAAATACCTTCCTATCACCAAAAGACTCAATACATACATCCATCATCCAACCAAGTGGGGATACATCAGAAATTTACATATTACAACCAAGTTCATTACATGTTCATCCCAGGCATAGTGGGGAAACCAAAATAGGCCGTTACATGACCTTGACACCATAAAAGAGATACCATAAAAGAGATACCACAAAAGAGATACATAACATAGAGACGAAATATCTAGAACAAGACTTATGAAAGTCACCAAGAACTGATAGCAGCAGCATCTGTCAATCACCATTCAGATCAGCAACCAAGATTTCCTTTTGTGCTCCTTTTGCCTCTGTTCCACCTGAAACCAACAACAGCTATGAACTAGAACAAAAAGCTTCTAAGATAATGCCAACAATGCATTATTAGAAGATTATCTGCTCCCCCTAAACCTGTGCCGGATGGTCTCTGACAGACCCATATTAGAATATCTCCAACCAGAGCCTGTCCCTACTGATATCCATCAAACCTCCATATACGCGACTGTCTCTGCACAAACCAGCGTATGTACGTGGATCCTCCTCAAGCAACTCGCGTACACCCATTTTTCTCTGAAACAAACAAGTTTTAACAGCAAGATGATGCATCAACTACTCCCAGCTTCTGTCTGAGGTATTCAAATGGCTCCCTGGGCAGTGGTTTGGTGAGAATATCAGCAACTTGTTCCTTAGAAGGAACATACTCCAATTTGACCTTTTGTTCCAACACTTCTTCCCGGAGAAAGTGATACTTGATCGGTATGTTCTTGGTCTTTGAATGCATGACTGGGTTCTTTGAAACGCTGATTGCACTTGTATTATCACATAAGATGGAGATAGGTGGTGTACAAGTGATTTGAAAGTCCTGCAAGGTTTGCATCATCCAAAGAAGTTAAGTGCAACAAGATGCAGCAACCACATATTCCGCTTCAGCTGTAGATAAAGCAATCGAACTTTGTTTCTTGCTGAACTGAGATACTAATTTGGAACCCATAAAGAATGCACCACCACTTGTGCTCTTCGAGTCATCCACGCTTCCAGCCCAATCTACATCTGTATAAGCATGAAGAGTGATATCTGTATCTCTAGGATACCATAAGCCATAGTTTTGAGTTCCTTGAAGATACTTGAAAATTCTCTTTACTGCCTAAAGATGAGTTTCCTTTGGATTTGCCTGAAATCTTCCAACTATTCCCATTGCATGCATGATGTTTGGTCGGGTACCTGTTAAATAAAGTAGACTTCCAATCATAGATCTATAGCTTGGTTGTTATACTACTGCTGATTCATCATTTGCACTGAGACTGCATCCTGTAACCATAGGAGTACATACTGGTTTCGAATCTTCCATGCCATACTTCTTCAGAATCTGCTTGAGGTACTTGGTTTGAGACAAGAAGATACCGCCTTCATTTTGTTGGATTTGCAATCCAAGAAAGTATGTCAGTTCTCCAAGCAAAGACATTTCGAATTCTTTCTTCATCACCAAGGCAAAGCTTTGACTCATAGCTTCTTCATTGCTGCCAAAGATAATATCATCTACATACACAACAAGTATTAGCAATTTGTCATTTTCAATTTTTATATAAAGATTGCTATCTGCTGATCCTTTTGAAAAACCTTGTTGATGAAGGTATTTGTCGAAACGGTAGTACCAAGCCCTTGGAGCCTGTTTAAGACCATAGAGAGCCTTTTTCACTCTGCATACAAGATTTGGATCATTCCAAAGAATGAAACCATCTGGCTGCTCAATGTATACTTCTTCTTCTAAATCTCCATTTAGAAAGGCTGATTTCACGTCCATTTGAAATACTTTGAACTTCTGAAAGCTTGAGAGAGAAAGGAACATTCAGATGGCCTCAAGTCTTGCAACAAGAGAAAAAGTTTCTTCAAAGTCTATTTCTTCTTGTTGAGAATACCCTTTAGACACAAGTCTGGGCTTGTTTCTGATTACTTCTCCATTTTCATTCAACTTATTTTTAAAGATCCATTTTGTCCCTATGACATTCTTATCTTTTGGTCTATGAACCAACTCCCAAGTGTTGTTCTTTTCGATCTTCTCAAGTTCTTCATCCATTGCCTTGACCCATCATTCATCTTTGCATGCCTCTTTTACATTTTGTGGCTCAATGGAGGACAGCAATTCCAAATAGCTTGAGGCTTCTGCAATTGTTCTTCTTGTTTGTACACCTACCTCTTTCTGTCCCAAAATCTGAGATTTTGGATGATTCTTCTGAACGTACCTAGATGGAGTCTTTTCTTCTATCCTTATCTATTCCTCTGATGCCTCTTGAGGTTCTTCTTCATCATCAGTCTGATTTGGAGAGTAGTCTTCATCCTCTTCGATATTTTCATAATTTACTTGCCTAGGAATGTATCCTTTTTCATCAATCACTACATCAATTTTGTCAACAATTCTTCCAAGTATTTTATTGTAATACTTATATGCTTTACTGTGGGGAGAATAACCAAGGAGAATACCTTCATCTGCTCTAGGTTCAAGTTTTCCAAGCTGTTCATCATTATTCTTAATGTAGCATTTGCTTCCAAAAATTTTGAAATGCTTTACCGAAGGAGTCTCACCATACCAGAGCTCATGAGGAGTTTGAGTGTTGTTCACTCGGACATTTGTTTTGTTGAGAATAACAACCACAGCAAATGCAGCTTCACCCTAGAAGTTTGCAGTAGTTCCAAACTCATCAAGCATAGCACGAGCCATTTGTTGAACCGTGCTGTTCATCCTTTCCACTACTCCATTTTGCTGAGGAGTCCTAGTTGTAGAGAATTCCCTTCTTATTCCATGTTCTTAAAAGAAATCGAAAAATTCATTTGAGGTAAACTCCCCACCTCTATCAGACCTGAGACACTTAATTTTGTGATCTGATTCATTTTCAGCCAAGGTTTTGAAAGATTTGAATTTTTTGAATGCTTCGTCCTTGTGTTTCATATGTCCTAACCAAACCATCCTGGAGAAGTCGTCAATGAATAATATAAAGTATTCTTCTCCTCGAGGTGACCTTGTCCTAAATGGACCACATACATCTATATGGACTAGTTCAAGAGGCCTGCTGGCTGAGCCTTCCTTCTCAGGGAAGTTGGTTCTGGTTTGCTTACCAAACTGACATGATTTGCATATGGTGTTGTCTGGAATTTTGAGATCTGGGAGACCATGAACTGCTTGATATTCACATGCTTTCCTTATTTGTGAAAAGCTTAGATGCCCCAACCTCCGGTGCCATAACCAGTGTTCATCATCCTTGCTCAAATATCATTGTTGTTGTCCTTCTTCAAATATGTATAAGTTATTTGGAGTTCTTCTGCCTTTGATCACAGTTTTTCCTGTATCAAGATCACGAACACTACATCCATTTGATTGAAATATTACCTCGATTCCTTGATCGCACATCTGATTGACACTCAGGAGATTATGCTTCAAGCCATCAACATACAAAACGTTTCCAGCTTTGACCCTTTCTTTCAAATGAGCAGTGCCTTTTCCTTTTATGACTGCAGGGGTATCATTTCAAAACGAGACTTTCTTTCCCTTTTCTAAAACACTATATGATTCAAGTTTTTCTTTATCACCTGTCATATGCTTCAAACATCCACTGTCAATGTACCATAGATTTTCCTATCCTTCTGCATAAAAAGCTATCCCACATCTTTCTGGTTGTGGTTCCTTTATTCTCCATGTTCTGGTGCTTGAAGCTTGTTCCTTTGTCTGCCGAAACCTACTCCTGCATTCAGAATCTTCATGACCTAAGTTATTACAAATAGAACATTCAATTTCATTTTCAAGGGCCGAAAAGTTGTTATAGGTCCTTTTCGTAATCCTAGTCATACTTCTTTGTTTTTGAGCTTCTCTAGTCATGATTGTCTTATAAGCAACACATTGAGCTGCTTTGTGACCAAAGTTATGGCAAGAGAAACATTGGCCATTGAAGAAACTTCTGTGATTATCAAATCTACCGGCCAAATGATTGTAATTTCTATTGTCATCCATTCTTGAAGAAAATTGAGAAGTTTTTACCTGCGGCTGGTTGTAGCTGTTGTTCACCCTTAGGATGGATTTCCCCTGGTTTACCTAGTAGTCTTTGTTTGTTCTTGATGTAATTCGTCCCTGCTTTACCTGGTGATCTCCATTGGGATTTTGCTCATTCCTCCTTGTTGCATCAAGATAGCTCCTTGAGGTGGATGTTTGAGATGTTTCTCCATTATAACCGAGACCTGTCTTGATTAGTGGAGAATGTTGTACATTGATAATCTCATCCAGAGTTTCAGATCCTTTAACAAATTTAAGATTAAGAGCCTTTGTTTTCTCAATTTCTTTTCTAAGGCCAACAATTTCACATTCTAACTTCTCAAGAGATTTTTATTTTTCATCAAGTTGGAATTGCAGAGTATCAATGATCATATCTTTTTCTTCTAAACATATTTTGAGTCAAGAAATCTCTTCATAAAAACCATCTACATCTATAGCTTCCATGTAATCATCATATTCATAGGCCATTAAAAGTTTATAATCATTACCTCGTTCATCTTCATCACTATTTGATAGGCCATCACTGTCTTCATGAGTGTAGTAACTTTTCTTAGTTGCATTCCGTTTCTTGTTCCATCTAACAGGTTCCTTCCCTTTGTCAATCTTATCCTTGTGAGGACATTTGGCAGCATAGTGACCGACTCTTCCACAAGCAAAGCATTTGAAAGGTAACTTACCTCGGAACCGTCCAGTACCCCGTTGAAGATTTTTGACAAAATTTGATTCTTCTTCTTCTTCTGACACATGTCCTGACTCATAGTACTCTCCTTTGCCTAAATCCTTGAAGGCAGCTTCTCTCCTGTCTGATGGACCCCCTTTCCTCATTTCATAAGCAGTTAGAATTCCGTGCAGTTGTGACATTTTAAGGCTTTGTAGATTCTCCTTTTCTTCTATTGCAGAAACTTTATATTCAAACCTAGGGGACAAAGATCTTAGAACTTTTTCAACCACAACAACCTCTTTTATTTATTCACCCAAATTTTTCATACAATTAACAATCTCATCTACACGAAGAAAATATTTAGCCACACTTTCATCATTATACATCCTGAGATTTTCATACTGAATCCTGAGGGTTTGAATTTTTGCTCGTTTTACCTGATCATCTCCTTCATAGCTCAGAAAAATCTTGTCCCATATCTCTTTTGCGGATTTAAACTGCATTACCTTAACAAATTCTGATTGAGATAGGCATCCTAATAGAGTATTGACCGCCTTTGCATTTGTTTCATATTTCTTCTTCTCAACGGGATCTGTAGGAGTTGCTGATGGAAAAGTATACCCTGTATCTATGATATCCCAAAATTATATACCAAGAGATTGAAGATAGGCAGTAACTCTTACCTTCCAATAAAAGAAGTTTGTCCCATCAAAAATCGGTGGCCTGATTGATGCTTCCCTCTCGTAGTTGCTCATGATGAACGATCTTCCTTCAACCGATGAAGCTTCTTCTGAAGGACCTGCTTTGATACCAATTGTTGGAAATAATACTGAGAAGGCGGGTGAATCAGTATTATCAAGTCAAATATTCCCTTTTTCAAATTCAAATGATATACACTACTTCAACTAATTAAACCTAGTTATATACGCAACTATGTCGAAATAAAACTGCGTATACAATGTAAACTTATAATTTACTTTATCTATCAGATGTTGATTGTTAATCTGTGTATCAGAATCAATTAACCAGTAACCAGGAACAGTAAAAACAGAGCAGAAGACAATCATACACAAGAACACAAGATATAAGGTGCAAACCCAATGTGGGTGAAAACCACCTGCTACAATTCGTCTCTATCTTCTCTTTAATTAGAAACTTCTTTTTACAATTGTACTGGTGCAGTCCTTTACCAGTACGCAAGCTGCAACCTGTAGAGAGCTACACCCTCTCTCATTTATTAGCTTCTCCTGGAAGGGAGCTACAACCCCCTTAGCTCTTGCATTATCCAAGATACTAGTACGTAGGTGCTGGCCTACAGAAGGCTGCAACCTTCTCTTTTAGGGACCACGTTTCATAAATTTTCAGACTGGATCCACAAATAACATCAATCAAACATCAAGAATTTCTGCATTAACCAATCACCTTCTCACCAATCAAAAACACCTCTCTAACAACTGTACCCAGATCACAGTAACAGTAACCACACACCAAATCTGAACCCAGAACACTACAACAATAAACAGAAGCAGCAAGATCACAACTAAAAATATATACGCTACTTTAATAGCCTGAAACTTGCATGCATACGCTTATGAGTATGGAACAACCTGTGTATATGCTGTTTTCCTTCATTGAACCTGCGTATATATGCGCCTTAGCTGAACTGAACCTGTGTACAGATCTACAAAAGATAATTCACTCTTTCAAATATTCAGGCACTGATTAACCCAGATTATCAGATTTATAGATCATGCATGTGCCATATATAACAGATCAAAATCATGCAAATATATTATCATTCAAGCCAAGAGATTATGACCCATCAATAGAACTTATCCTTCTTTTCGCTGAGGTTCCTCCTTCATTCAGATCCAGATCTGCTCCACAATGATAATCACCAATATTTTAGATCTCGCACTTTATCAGATATTCAATAATAATTCAGATGATACTTTTTCACATGATCTCCTTCCTCTTTTATAGTTTTAGGCCTTCCACAATACCACGGTCCAAAACTATAATAAACCAATACCACGGACCCAATACTTGGGATCAACACTTCTGACGAGGTACCATGGTCCAAAACCACAAGTTCAAATACCAAGGACTAACTACCACGGACCAAAAGTAAGTTCTCCAACATATACGTACTTTTCCTTGCATGAAAGTGCATGTATATGCATACGCGCCTTTGTAACGTCTAACCCGCATGTATACGTGTATTCGTCTAGATGAATTTGTGTATATGTCGTTTCCTTCATTCTGAAAGACTGAACTGAGATCTATTACCAAAGAGAGTTGCCATCAAGGACAACACTTGTGCCATAGCTCCAAACCTGTGCCATAATGCCAACACTTTGGCATCTGATTTAGTGCCTTTTATTACATCCAGTTTGTGCCAATTTTTGCATCTTGCCTTATGCCATTTTTTTCTTCTAATTTTGTACTTATTTTTTCATCTATTTTTGCACTAGTTTTTCTACCTTTTTTACACCATTTTTTCCATCCAAGTTTGCACCATATGTTGAATTTGATTTAGTGCCAAATATTGCATGGATTTTTGCACCATTTTTTGCATCCATTTTTGCACTTTATTTATCTCCCTTTTTTGCATCCTATTTTGCACCATATTTTGCATCATTTGTTGAATCCAATTTAGCATCATTTTTAACACCATTTCTTGCATCCAATTTTGCATCCTTTTGAGCATCTAAATTTTCATCCTATGTTGAACCATGTGTTGAATCCACCTTTGCATCCCATTTTGTGTCTATTGTTACGTTCAATTTTGAGCCATTTTTCTCGTCTACTTTTGCATTTGTTTTTGCACCAAGTTTTGAATGATTTGTTTCACCTCATTTTACATCCAATGTTATATCTCAATTTGCATCCAAATTTGAGCCATTTTTATGCCCATTTTTTCTTCTTTTGTGTCCAATTTGGCACCATTTTTTTTGTCCAAATTTGCATCCTTTTTGGCATCCAAACTTGCATCCTTTTTTCTGCCACATTTTGTGTCCACATTTGCATCTCGTTTTACATTTTACATCCTTGGTTTCACCCTTTTTTAGTCCCATTTTGCATCCTTGTTTGTGCCCAATTTGGTATCCTTTCATATGCCCTATTTTATTCCCTTATTTGTGTCTAGTGTTGCAATATTTTTTAATTCTACTTTAAAACCATTTTTGTGTCATTGTTTGCGTCTTTCTTTTATGGCTAGTTTAGCATCCAATTCTACTCCCAAATTTTCTTCCATGGTTACATCCACTTCTGGCTTCTTGTTTAGAGTTTTACTTTTATTTCCATTTATGACCCCCCTATGGGTTCATTTTACTAATTTCATTCACATAGTGAAATATATTAAAGTTTCTAAATATCATTCGTTGTAGGATTTAATGCACGGTTAGATGAACATAAAACCCTCTCAGTTTATCCCAGAAACCTAAGACGGACGAATTAAGATAAAGGTTGTTCTAAGGCTCAGGATTCTTAGTAAATCAAGATGTAGAGTATAGATTAAGAAAGAGATAAGGAATTCTTGTGAGTCCTCGCATGCAGGTCTTCTTGGAGTTTTTAGTATAGCTAGGAAGCTCTCCTAGCTAGCTCCAAAGCTTGGTCCTACACATAAGAGAGAGAATAAAGCAACCTTCACATTGTAATATCTTGATAATCGAAACTATCAGAAAGATATAAATATTATTGAATAAGTAAATATAAACCAAAATCCCATACATTCATTAGTTAAATAGAATAAGTAAAGAATGAATAGAAACATATGGAAGGAAGAACAACTAATCTATATTAATAAAGGAGTTGGCGGAAAGTTACAACAATTAGATGTAGTTGCAGCAGCACCTCCCCCAACTCCTAGCTCCAAAACTCTCCCTCTCAAGATAGATCTCAGCAGCATGACAACACAAGAATTCCCATCATTTTCTCAATGGCCTAGCCTCCAATATATAGGAAAGTGAAGGCTATGATGATTTTCCAAATTCCTCATTAGTTCAATTTGGGAAAAATATTTTGGGTGAATAATTTTTCCTGATATAAAAATGAGATCGCATTCCACCATATGAGTTTCTGAAAGTGAACAAGAGTGTCAAATTCAAATTCTAGTTTGCTTATGTTTTAGTTTTTTTTTAAATATATATTTAGTTTTAGTATTTTTTTATTTCTAAAAAAATATATTTAGTTTTTGGTATTTTTTTCTATAAGAAAAATTATATTTTGTTTTTATAAAAATGGATTTTAAACATTCCATTCATGCTAAATTTGTGTTTTTATGATAGGAGTTTAAATTATATTTAAAAAAGTAACTTAATACCATGTCTTGTGTCGCTGAGATGGGTATTATACATCTCTTCCTTGCTAAGTTATAGAATGTGCTTGGGTTTTCTTAATGCAACAAAACTTCTTCATTATATATTGAAATGTTCATCTTGAACCTAATAAAACAATAAAGTTAAAATAGGTTTGCCTCTGTCCTTTGTAGATCTTTCTCCCCATTAATCTTGGTCTTAATAGATTAATTGTCTTATGGTGGCCTTGAGTGGTCACTTCCATTAGTTGCATGCTTTATAGTTTTCTATTAGTGACATTTTTTAGGCTTGATAATATGTTATTTAATTTATCAAAATGTGTTACTGTCCATATTTTTGTTAAATATTAATATTAAATATGTTGGTTTTCTAGCATGGTTTAGCAAAACATTCACACAAGGTTTATAGATTGTATTTTATAATGCAATGATTCATTTCTTGATGAAATTGTTTTGGATATTTTTTTTTAATGATTCATTGATTGATGAAATTGTTATGGATATTTTTTTTTAGTATATTAAATTGTATGTGATAAATTCAAAAGTCACCTCTTTTTTATATTTTCATTGGTCAATTTCCCTTAAGGCCATCAAGTTCAACATTCGGTCCTAGGTTAAGGAAATATAGGAGTCATGAAGTGGAACTGTCCAAGCACTTAAATCTTGAGACATGTTTTTTTTAGTCACATTATACTTCCTTTCTATGTAAATTCTTGATGAAAATAGTCTCATGGAACATGAGGGGCCTCAATAGTAAAGGAAAACAAAGACTCCTAAAATAAAAATGGTACACAAAGCACCCATCAATAATGTCGATATAAGAAACAAAAATATTAAGTGAGGTTCTACCTCATATAATTAGCAAATGGGGGAGGAATTTCCAGGTAGTAGTGATTGATGCTTAGAGATACTTGGGTGGAATGGTTATTATTTGAAATTATCAGGACATCAAGGTTACCAATATTGGAAAACCTTTATTTCTCAATTCTATTTCTAGCACAAGTAATTTATACTCCCCATCTCCGTGGATTATTGGGAGTGACTTCATTATTATCAAGTGTCTCGAGGAAAACAAAGGATGAATCACATTGTTTAACAAGATATTTTGTAAGCTATACCATTAAATCCATAAAGTAGTTTCCATTAAAGTTGTTAAGCAATGAGCCTCCAACCCACACATGTCGATCAATGAGATGTAATACATGTGTGTGTGGTGACTAACTTAATATACTATTCTAATAACTCCACAAACTTATGTATTTCACTCTGTCACATAAATTGATAGTAGTGTGATATATGTAAACCAAGAGTAGACATGAAACCCTTAGGCAACAAACATTCCCTAGATCCTCAATTAGGTGCTTAAGTGATGAAGTGAAAATGCAAGGGGAAAAGAGGATTTCATGATTTAACCATCACAAACATGTGATCAAGTGTCACTAGGAGTGTATATATTCATATATTTTCCAAAGAGGGAGTGAATACATGAGTTACCATTCATTGGGCCTTATTTTTCTTTCTTTTTCTTTTTCTTATATATAGGACTTAGGGAATAAGGTTTTCATAAGTTTGGCACAACTCAAAGATATAACATTTACATGAATTTTCACTTCAACCTTAGATTTTAGACTTAGATAACTCATTATAGTGTATCTTTAATGATTTTGGCTTTCACTTTTTGATTTTATTTAATCACAAATGACAAAAGGGGAAATATTTTGCCACAAATCTATGAATTATTAATCATAAAGGCATCATGTGATGAAAACAAATTAATGATGTTATTCTCTATGAAAATGATGGGTATTCTTGAGAAAATCTTATGCTTGTGGATGTCTCCTCTCTCGTTGAGAGGGAGTGAGGGTGGACACCATATTATCCATGTGTTGTGTACTATGGCCAAGACTAACAGTCGTAAGCCTAGTAAAGACACCAGTAGGGAGAATGGTGGATTGGATAAACATCTGGGACCAATATTCTTTGAGAATTTTTACTTTGACTAGGACTAACTGCCAGAAGTGAAGTACATTAATCGAAGATAAGAATAGCCATGAGGATTGACATTCCCTAGTGGCAAATATTATGATAGTGGATCAGGAAATGATCATGTGAGGACATACCTAGTGAACATCCTGGTGGGGTGATAAAGGTGGATGTTTGTGGCCACCCACCTATCCCACTTGGACCCCCACAACTGTCTCTTTTAGTGTTTCAGTTTCCTTAATTGTAGCACAATTTACTATTTTTAGCATTTTTTCAGGTTCTAAACTTCTAGAGCCATTTTGAGGCCCTAAATGACATTTTCTGGGAAAATTGGGAGCAACGTGGGTCCATGGATTAATATTTCTCTTCCTAAAGTTGTATTCCTCAAATAGATCTTTCTAACAAGGTATTGTGTTCATCAAATAGAGATTGTATGCCAAAGTTACGACCTTGGGAAATTGATGTACCAATTTACCTAAACGGGGCCTACAATTTGGCATTTCATCTATTAGGGTTAGGTATTTGGATGTTTATGGTTTTTCATTATTTCTCAACAATAAATAGGCCTTCGAGCCTCATTGTAAGATAGTTCAGAGGCATGTAGCTGCTGAATCTCTTCTCAGAGATAAGCTACCATCGTCCTAGCTTGTTTATTTCCATTTCTGTTTGTAAGAATATTTTAGTATTTTACATTAGTGAAATGAAGTATTATTTCTGCTGCATCTTTGTATTTATGGTTATTTCTGTAATTTGTTGCGTTCCTGTTTAAATCCGGATCAGTGGTATCAGAGCAGTCTGTTTTTTCTCCGTTTTTCTTTGCATGTACCAACGAGGTTGGGATATATGGAGTTACGACTTGAACTAGTCAAACCTTTACACTACCAGCCTCACAAATCTTGATGGCCTCCCATGGCAGATGAAAAGAAAGACGAGGGGGTAGGGGATCCTATCAAAATCGTGCTTGAAGAAGTGATAAAGGAATGCAATGATGGAAAACTTTTCCCAGATCCTTCAGCGACTACCCATGGGCAACACATCTACTTTCAGTAGCTACTCTGGAAGAGCCACACCCTTTAAGGTATAATTTAATTTTGAAATCCCCATATTCGAGGGTCTGATAGATGTAGGTGCCATAGATAAATGGTTAAATCTGCTAGAGGGTTATTTTTTTGTTCATGATTTTTCTAGCTGGGAAAAGATTACTTTCACTCTTCTCAAAGCAGCTCCCCACGTCAAGGATTGGTGGGAAACCTACTGCGAGCAGAAGGATGAAAGTAAAAGTTCACTATTTTCAGTCGCACCCACTTGGAATTCATTTCGAGATGCCATCAAGGAGTAGTATTACCCTGTCAAGAGCTATGAGGACAAATACATAAAGTGGACCACGTTGCGGGAGGGAAGGGACCAGGATGTGCTGGAGTTCACAAATATTTTTCATACCCTTCAAACAAAGTTGGGTATCAAGGATTTTGAGCTGCATTTGGTACTCAAGTACCGCAACAGCCTACATAGATACATCCATGATGAGATGGAGTTCTTAAACATCTCCTCGCTCGGTACGACATACCGATACGCTGTCAAGATCGACTAGAAGTTTAAACAAAAGAAGCGAAACTTTGGATCTGCGAATTCGAAGAACAAAGGACAAAGCCAAGGCGACGTGACCCAAGACAACCTGTCGAAATCGTAAGAAAATACCAACACCACGAAGTCAAAGAAGGACACAGGAAAGTGGTGTGAGTTCCACAAGAGCCCCACTCACAACACAAGTGTCTGTCAGACCAAGCAATGATTGGTGGCCGAGTTGAAGGCTTCAGAATTAGATGGATGTTCCGACCTTGAGTTAGAACCCAACAAGGGGAATGGCAAATGGAAGCAGATCATTGATGCAGAGCCTAGCGCCACTGTTGCTACCACCAAGATCCAGAAGAATGATCCCGAAGATCCAGAAGAGGGGAGGCATCTTTTCCACTCACAGATGTAGGTGAAGGGCTCACCACTGCAATTCATTGTCGATAGTGGCAACCAAAAGAACATCATTTCAGTAGAGGTCGTGAAGCATTTGGGACTAGTAACCATACGACACTCGCAACCGTACAACATCGGGTAGCTTCACTAAGGACAAGATCTCTGAGTCCGCCAGAAGTGCCACCTTCCCTACAGTATCAAGCCCTTCACAAATGAGGTATCATGTGATGTTGCACCGCTGGATGTTTGTGATGTATTATTAGGCCAACCATACTTGTGGAGGCGACATGTTGTGTATGAGTCAAGGTCTCGTTGTTATTATTTCTTTATGTAATACATTATATAGGATACCAGAGGTAGCTCCACTTACTGCCACTTCTTTGATATCTGCTAAGAAAGACAGTAAGATCATCTCTCAGACTAGGAAATTTAATTTCTATCCAGTTCACTACCAAACTAAGGGGAAGATCATCACCATATCCATGACCCCTAGGAAGGGTTCCTCCACACAGCAGCAGTAGCAGATGGATATGGTCATGAAAGCAGACAGGAACATCTTCTCCTCACCCACAAGGGTATCGTTGCACTGTTAGGTCAAGCATTCATTCGATCTAACTCCCAGATCACCTCTACCCAACGGGTCGATATATCGCCAGTCAATTATGGAAAATGCCAAGTACAAGTAGCAACATGATTAGCATCAGGTACCACACAAGTTTCAAGTGGGCGACAAATTCTAGTTGCATCTGTAGAAAGAACACCTTACAAGAGCCCATCAGAAGCTTAGACCACTCTGATATGGCCCTTACACCAATACCAAGGTTGTGGGAAACAATGCTTTGGAGTGCAACATTACCCCATTCCTTCTCTTGCGTCAAGTGTTTAATGTGGACTTCCCTCGACCAAGCTTCCCACCATTACTGAACACATCAGAGGTTGTAGAACAACTCACCAGGGACCAAGTTCAGCAGAAGTTTCCTCATCTCATGCAGGAACTCAACGCAATGGGGACCATTTCTTCCTAAGGGGGGAGGAATGATCCATGTGGATATTGGTGGCCACCCACCTATCCCACTTGGACTCCCACAACTGTCTCTTTCAATTTTTCAATTTCCTTAATTGTAGCATACTTTACTATTTTTAGCAATTTTTCGGGTCTTGAACTTCCAGAGCCATTTTGAGGCCCTAAACGACATCTTTTTGGAAAACTGGGAGCAACATGGGTACATGGATGAATGTTTCTCTTCCTAAAGTTGTAGTCCTTAGATAGATCTTTCTAATGAGGTATTGTGTGTGTCAAATGAAGATCGTATGCCAAAGTTATGATTACGGGATGTTGATGTACCCATTTACCCAAACGGGGCCCATAGTTTGGTGTTTCATCTCCTAGGGTTAGGTCTTTGGATGTTTATGGTTTTCCATTGTTTCTCAACAATAAATAGGGCTTCGATCCTCATTGTAAGATAGTTTAGAGGCATGTAGCTGCCACATCTCTTCTTAGAGATAAGCTACCATCGCCCTAGCTGGTTTATTTCCATTTCTGTTTGTAAGCATATTTTAGTATTTTACATTAATGAAATGAAGTATTATTTCTGCTACATCTATGTATTTATGGTTATTTATGTAATTCGTTGCGTTCTTGTTTAAATCTGGATCATCGGGTAAGTGCCTAGAGAGAGTGGTGTCCAAATTTATGCCTCCAACCATTTTTCTCTGATCTAATGGAGAGATAAACTTGTTAGTCAAGGCCTTGCTATTTTGACAATGTTGGCTATGATGATGTAAATCATCATTGATTCGTATCAATCCAGATCCCTTCTTATATGAATATTTCAACTTGAGAGTACTCTTTTGTCTCATTATGAGTACCTCCCTAGTTTAGAGGGAGGGTCATCATCTTCATTATCGCCATCATCACTACCATCATCGTCATCATTATTGTCATCATTTCATTATCATCATAATCACCATTCATGTCTTCATCATCATCATCATCATCATCATCATCATCATCATTATCATCGTGATTATGGACATTGTCATCAATTGTTCATAATTATAGGTATTGTAAGAGATCATCAACGCAAAAAATGTTATGAGTGCTCGAGAAGGGTTGTTAGAACACATGATATATGCAAGAGAAATAGAAAATTTATTTTTTAGAGATAACCGATGATCATCATCATCACTACCATTATCATCGTCATTATAATTGTCATCATCCCCATCATCATAACTAATATAATTTTTATCATAATTGTTGTCATCTTCATCATGAACATCATAATCATCATTCATGGCATTATTGTTGTTGATGATGACCAAGATAAAATAACGATAATGATGATTAGATGATGATGACTTGGAACACGACGCCAAAGATAATTATTATGATTATGACCATGACAACATTTAAAAATTTGGAAGAATGGCCAAGGTCATTAGCATCGTCATCATCATTGTCATTGTAGCCCCCATCATCTTTATCATCATTGTCATTATCATAACAATTGCAATTCATTTCATCGTCATCATCTTCATTATCATCATCGTCATAATTATTGACATGGTCAATAGTTGTTTATAATTTTCAATGTCATAAGAAATATCATCAATGCAAAAAATATGATGTGTGTTGGAAAAGGGATGCAAAAGTGAGAAAAAAATGGGGGTAAAAATAGACGTAAAATTGGATGAAGAGTGGACACAACGTAAGTAGATGCAAAAAAGATAGAAAAATTGACACAAAAGTGGATGAACAAGTATATGCAATAGTTGATGCAAACTTGAACACAAAATCAGATTCAAACATGGATGAAAAAGTGGAAGAAAACATGGGAACAATAGTATGCATAAAACTTAGCATGAATTGTGGTGAAACAAATGTGAATACAACAATGAATGTAAAAAAAAAAGACACAAAATTGAATGCAAAACGGATGAAAACGTGGATGCAAAAGGGATGTAAACATGGGTCAAACATGGGTGCAATAGTGGACACAAAATTAATTGCAAAATTGGACGAATCAAAAGTGGATGTAAAAGTAGATTCAAAATGGGATGCAAAAAACATAAACAATATTTGATGCAAACTTGGACACAAAAGAGGATGCAAATGTGGATGCAATAGTGGAAGAAAATGTGGGTTGCAATGATAGGCATAAGATATGGCACAAATAATTGCACAACAAAAGTGGATGTAATAATAGAACAAAAAAGGATGCAACTTAGATGCAAGACAAGATGCTTTAAGGGATGTAAAAGTGGATGCAAACACTAGTGCAAAAGGAGAAACAAAATTGGATGCAAAATATGGATGCAATGGAAGTACATGCAAAAGAAGATACAAAATGAGACACAAAACCCAACACAAAAGTGGTGCAAAAATAGATGCAATATTTTATGCAAAAGAGGATGCAAAGATGGATGCAAAATTGGAAGCAAACGTGGGTACAATAGTAAGTACAAATCATGGCACAAATTGTGTCACAAAAAAAGTGGATGTAATGATATATTCAAAAAACAAGCAAATGAAGACGCAAAATAAGATGCAAAAAGGGATGTAAAAGTGGGCGTAAACATGGGTGCAATAATGGATGTAAAATAGGATGCAACAAAATTCGATGCAAAAGTAGATGCAATATGAGACACAAAACTTGACGCAAATCTTGACGCAAAAGTGGATATAAAAAGGGATGCAAAAATAGATGTAAAAGTCGATGAAAACCTAGATGTATTTGAGGATGCAATCGTGGATGCAAATTTAGAAACAAAAAAGGGTGCAGAGGGAGGTGTCAAACTAGGTGAAAATTATGGCACAAGAAAAATGGATGCAAGAATGGACACAATAACAAATGAAAAAGAGGATGTAAATATGAATGAAAAACAAGATGTAAAAGTCAATGCAACAAAAGTAGATGCAAAACTAGACATAGACCTCGATGCAAAACTTGGCACAAAGGGGATGCAAAAAATATGCAAAAATGAATGCAAAAAATGATTTAAAAAATGTTGCAAAAGAGGATGCAAGAGATGATGCAAGTGTAGGTGAAAAAAGTGCATGCAATAGAGGATGAAAAAGTTGGTGAAATAAAATTAGGTGCCAAACTTGATGCAAAACATGGTGTAAAGGATGGCACAAAACTTGGCATAAAACCTAGCATAAAACTTGGTGTAAAATCTGGTGCAAAACCTATTACAATACCTGGTGCTAAACTTCATGTAAGACTTGGTGCGAACCTCAGTGGAAACTTTGCATCAAGTTTTGCACCATATTTTATAAATGGACACAAATAGCACCAAAAATGGGCTCTAGACACAAAAAAGGAAGCGAAACAGGATGCTAATCACAGGGTTGTGTTGTAGTGTATACTTACAAAAATATGTACTCAAGCTTCATTTTACAAAATATCTACAATCAATGGTTTTATGACCAAAAGCTTCACAAAGATAATAGAAGCCATGAAAATAATTTGTGTACCTAAAAACATTTTTCCTTTTATATTTTTTATCTTGAGGAGGGAAGAGTCTTGACGAACCCTTTGCACTTCTTTTCTTTTATTGTTGTCCACAGTTTTTTGATTTGGCTCTAACTACCTCTGAACCAGATATTCTATTTTCTATCTTACTTCTTGCAGAAATTGCCTCAACCTCTAATTATTCACATTATTTTTCTCTCTCTTCATATTTCTTCCTCATTCCATCTTCAACTCTCGTTTCCTCATCCAGCTAGGCTTTCAAAACATAAATTTCTTTCTTGAAATTATCGTCTCTATCTTCAAGTATTTGAAGAGGATTTTTTATATTTCTTTTTTTTTGAAGAAATTTTTTCTATTTCAGAAAAATATGAGCTAATATTAGCTTGATCTTCAATTGGTCTCTCCTGTTCTCCACCATCGATACAAATTCCTTCTCCATGCAGTGCATGCATCCTATCCCAGATCTTCTTTGCAGTCTTGAGATCCATGATTTTCTCAATGTCCAGATTGTGAAGATTATCATACATTTCACACCTAGCCTATGCATATAATTGTTAGGATTGGTTTGATGGGTGTTTACTTGCATAAAAATTTATCACCAACTTCCAAACTTCAGATCCATGAGCAAATATTTCTGTTTTCAGCTTATCTCTCCATCCTTGAAAATTTTCAAGACTAAACAATGGATCACTTTGATACATGATTTGCCTAGATCAACCTTCCAATGATTAAGTTGCAACAAAAGGAACCTACTCTGATACCAATTGTTGGAATAAAATCACTTCTTAGAGGGGGGGTTGAATCAGTGGTGATATGGTTTATAAAAAAATTAATCTTTTTTCCCGAAATATTAATGATCAATGGCCCAACATAAAATAATAGATTTGAATAATTCAAACTCAAAATAAATGCATAAACGCCATAGTAAACATCAAGAAAATCATTCACAAGGAGACACAAGTATTTTGAGTGGAAACCATGAAGAAATAAAAACCACATTGATGTTGTTTTGTTGATATGAATATTTTATCAAATATTCAAATCTATTTTACATATTTTTGTTTGCAACCACCAGTAAGGAGCCACTACCCCTACAATAATTTAGCTATCCACGACTAGCAAGGAGCCACTACCCCGTTAAAAAATTAGTTGGCCACCACCAACAAGGATCCACTACTCCTGTTTTGGCAAGCCACCACCTGCCTAAGGCCTTAACCTCGTTAATCTCTCAAGGCCATGGTTTCATACATTCTCAGACTGGACCCCTATCATCAAAGTGACTCTCTCTGTGGCACACTCTCTACTCCATAAATCAACAACAACATATATCTATAGCAAAAACTATCTCTTGATCACACAATAAAACCATCAATTGTACTGTAAAAAAATCAAGATAACATATACGATGATGGGCTCAATGTTTTCAACTTCACCTCAACATTGATCATTGTTATAGGTCAAATATTAGCTTCATTATGCATAACAACAAAAACTAATCTCCCACACTAGCATATCATATTTATGCTAATTTTTTCCTCACCAAATTAGTCCAAATTACCGCATTAATTACAATGCATACCCCGCGATGACCATATCAAATAAAATAAAAAGTAATTAATCATTTAAGCTCTCACACGAAATACCATGGGGAAAGCCCCTGGAAATTTCCCATGGTTTTTAGTTTACACTCTGAACACTACATCATCACACTAAATAACACATTTAAAACCACCTACAATAATAGAAAAACACCTGAAACTGACCAAACACATGCTACAAGGTTGACCTCAATGCCAACTAAAAACTATTGGTGCCAACAAATTCAACATAACTGGGAAGAAATGTTATGTTGGGTGGAAAAATAAGAAACAACATAGTTGGAGAGAAATGTTATGCTAGGTGGAGGATAAGGATAAGCATTGTTGGAGAGATGTGCACGCTTAAGAAGGTAAAGAGGAAATAATTTTCCTAATAGAAAAAATCCTAGGGAAATAAAAATGATGTATACCTTAAAAGGAGGACGCTAATAAAAATCTATTGGGGGAGGAAATTAATAAATATCATTAAGTGAAAATAGTTGGGACAAGGAGAAAGAGAGATTTTTATGTAACATGTTTTCATTTTTTATTTTTTAGGTTGAAGGAGTAAACTCATAGGACAACATCAAAACCACTTTGGAAGCTGGGATATAGCCCTGCCGGCTTCAGAGAGGGATATCTCTGTAAAATTTAGCTTTGTTTTAGTGTAAATTTTAGGCTGGTTATGACTGTATTGTTTGTTTCGATTTGATTGGTTTGGTTGATTTAAGTATTATAATACCATTGGGCTATGGAGTTTGAAGATTTAGCTGGATTTGGCATCAATTTTTAGAGGAGATTCACAGGGCAAGATAGGTTGCACTATTTGGATCCTTTCAGAAATTTAAATGGACGGTGAAAAGGCAGAAGTGTAAGCTTCAATAGAAATTAAGGAGAAATTAAGAATTCCTTAATTTGACTTCAATGGAAAACATGAAAATTATTAATAGCTAGAATAGGGTGTTCTAAATAACAAATCCTATTCATCACAACTTTTTTTTTAATAATTGAGATATTCAGAATAACAGAGAAAGAAAAACAATGTTTAAACAAATAAACTAAAGGAACACATCACCATTTGGTACACGACACGAATCCTGTGAAAAGGTCCCTATATTATCGATGCTCCAGATACTTTGAAAAATTACAATGTGTAGAAGAAATTACATTAAAAAATCAACCCTTAATACTTTAAACAATGAACTATTTATAGTAATAATTACAAAAACGCTATAAAAAATGACAGTGTATTATTAGCCTAATTAAAAACAATAATATTTATCTATGGTGGAAAAATAGGCCATGTAGACATCTGGATGGAAAGGTGGCTCTGTTTTGGTGGATTGGGTAGCTGAGTCAACCTGAAACTATGTTGCGTTGATGTGCTGACTATTGTGCTAGCCATTGCTTGATTGCTTCTGAATTACTCTTCAATCTAGTAAATCACAAAGCTCTTCCCATCTCTTTTCATCTGGTATGGTCAATTTAATCACCCTCTGGTAAATTTCATCGACCTCTGTGTATTTGGAAAAAGTTGGTTTCACTGTAAAAGTGTGTTTTACCTCATTCTATATGTAGAAATCAATTGACATGGTTTCTAAAAATGCCCTTGATGTCATACTACCCTTTATCCCACTAAAATTGATACTTCTTTTGGCCATTTCCTTCATCGTCAAGACATAGTCTTCCTGAGTAATCAATTTATCATTTATTACATAAATTCTCGGAAGTCCTTTATGGATCAATGCTTCAATTCTGTTGCAGAACCTGTTTACTCCTAGTTCCAATGTTTCACATCTTTCTTCCAATTGATCAATGAGGTTCCTCTTAGTCAAAACTTTCTTGACTTCTAAAATAGTGGCAGCTCTGTCATTGATTCCTAATTCTTCAAGTTCATATTTTGACTTAGAATTCAGGAATCTGATAATATTGGAGGCTTCTGTAGACATTTCTCCAAGCTTTTCCCTTCCATGAACAATGGTTACTGTAGCATTTTCTATCAATTCCTTCTGCTCAAAGATGATTTAGATAGTTGACCAAATCTCATTCATAGATTCTAGAATACCCATCCAAATGGTTTCCTTGGCTTGGGCCAAGGCCTAACCAATTGAGGTATCCCTTTGTACCTTTTGCAACTTACCCAATAGTCTCTGTGATTTCTTTATTTCAGTAAGACGAGAAGCTTCAGCTCTGGATTTTTGTACTTCTAGAGCTTTGAGCTACCCCCGCAAAGTCTTGATCTCTTCTAAGTGGATTGGCATGTTCTCTAGTATCTTTGTTACTTGTTCAACACTTGTAGTATGAGTGGAAGAAGTAGCTGCAGTTGTTGTTCTTGTTGATAGAAGCTGAGAAATGGGCATGGCATCCAAGGGGAAAATGACCATCTTCTGATTATGTTCTTTCTCCTTTATCATTATCTCCATATCTTCCTCCATTTGTCTAATTTGTATGTTCTGCTCTATAATCAACTTCATCATGTTAGACTTCTATGCTTCATTCTCTTCAATGTACTTGGTTACTGGATCCTCTGTAGCTAGTAGCTTAAGCTATTTTCTCAAGGTTGTAATGTCAATATTCTTCTTCTTGATAGTCTCCTCTGCAACATTGACATATTTAGGATCATATCCTATATTTAGCACCAAGTCTTCCAAAGACTTGATCCTATTATCCTTTGCTAAGGAGGACACCTTCCCCATTTTCAACTGAGACTGAACATTGGAAAATGAAACCTACAACTTGGACAATGACATAGCAGTGTTAGTTAATGTGGAAGATATCATCTCACCAGTCTACTTATGCATCTCCATTTGATCAATGGGATGGATGTCTTTGGTGCTGAACTCAAATGTAGTGATCTTGTAGTCTGTTGTTGTTTTTGGATGTGGATTTTGGGCATCAAGAAAGGCCATTTGCATCTCCCCATGCGTTGTGTCTAAAGTTGATAGAAATCTACTCTGTGAGCTGGAGGTTTGCTTCCAAAATTGATTATAAGTAACTTTTTTAAGAATCTAATTCTTAATCTTAATCTCTCTGTACCTATCAAAAACTGTCTTTTCTTTCTCTCCTTGGACCTTTTGTTAATCTAACTTTGTCTCCTTCTGAACTTGTGAGGGTGAAGGTTCAGTAGAAGATGTTACAAATTTTCTGCTTGTAGGTGGTGAGTCTGTAATTATGATGACAACCTGCTCTTCTATCTCATTGTCCACATTTATCCTAGAAGTCAATTTTGTCCTTTTCTTGTAACTGATCCTGAACTCTTTGGCTTCACTTTCTGTTGTCATTGATGATCCCTCCTCTCTTTGTCTTTTACTTGATTTTTCCTAAGGAGTGGGAGTCTGCAAAGTCAAAGTAGAAAAGAGTTGTTTTTCACCTTCCTTCAAGGTGTTTTTTGTCCATTCCAACTGATTTACATAATTTTCTATTTCAGGCCTTGAAGTATGAATGTAGGGAGTACTTTTATTTTCTATTATGATCTTTGAAATAATACCACAAGGGTCATAAGACCATGTAAAACTCAGGCTGAACTTCATATCTTCAAACATTTTGTCTACTTCTTCACCTACTGTCCTAGTATTGCATACAAATGGGCCCACTTGTGTCTTTATATAGAACTGTGATTTCTTCCTATCCACTACAAAATGGATGTCATCAGAATTTAACATATCTCTAATATACTCCAGGGAAAAAATCCTCATGAAGAGGTATTTAGGGAGCTTGTATGGTGCCAATTCACAACCATAAATCCTAATTTTTGTGTATTTTTGGTATAAATACCAATCCCTGGTGTTAGCTTGATCTATTAGATGTAGAATTATTTTAATATCTTCATTGATTTTGGGTTGTATTGAACTCTTAAGGATGTTCGTGATTGGGTGAAAAAATTCCTCAATAAACTTCTTGTAAGAAAATTCTTGATGTTCTTTCATGACCAATGAAGTCCAAAATATCATTGGCTACTGGTTTCCTGCATCATCAAGCTTCTCCATTGCAAAATTGAATTTATCTACTTGATAATAAAGTAACATGTAGATTAACATGGTGGTGTAATTAAACACCTGTTCTATGGGAAATTTTAGAAATTTCTCATGAATGCTATCAGCCAAGAATTAACTGAAATTGAATACAATGGATAGTTTACTGTTTGTGGAAAATATGGAGAGAAAACCTAAAATGGGCTCATCTACCCACTAATTAGAATAATAACCCAAAATATAGGAAATTATAGATATAATTTGTTTGGTTTGATCAGGGAAGATGGAGGAAGGATATGGAGGATTATTCTTAGGTCATTGGGCATTCTTAGGTAAGAATATCACGAAAATTTTGGCTCTCATAGTCAAATCCAGCTTCTGATAAAGTTGCGTGAGGGCTTTTAAGGAGAAATGAGCACTATGTTCCACAAATGGAGCTAACATTATTTGGTCTATGGACTGGGCAATAATGGTAAAGAGGATGTCACCAGATGGGGCCATGATAGCTCTTTGGGGAGGGACATAATAGGCTTGACATTTTCTGGTAAAGGTAGGGGCTTGGAAGGTTAGAGGAAAGATAATGGGGAAAATTGGATTCCCGTAGCCCAATTTGATCAGTTCTATATGCATGCTTGTCTTCCAACCAATAATATAACTCTAAAAAGTCACAATCACATTGGTTTTCACTAATCCAATAATCCTTGTCGGCTAAAGGGATGTGATCTCAATCTATAGAGGGAGGGATTAATGGATTAATAGGTTTATCTTGGGTTTTTCTCTTTAGAGGCATGACTGTATTAGTGAAAGATAACAATGAGAGAAAGAAAGGCTTATCGGGAATCAATTTGAGTTGAATGAATTTTCAGGGGAATAGAACATAATGCTGACAATTTAGATAAGTTTCAGGTCAAATAAAATCTCTGAGAATGGTCGTTGTGAAAAAGCTGTTAATTGCAGAGAATGAGACAGTGAAAAGAAGGAAGGGAATGGTCCCAAATGCATTTACAAAATGCTACGAGAGTCCTGTTGGAAATGGTGTGGGACTGTTAAGTTTGAACGGTTACCCGGGAAGTGTAAATTTAATGCGGAACAATTATTTTTGTCGGGAGAGCATTTAAGTGGTTAACGGCTAGGCGATGTGGCGGGAGGTGAGAGGCGGAGGTATCATGGTGGGGATGTGGTAAAGCGGGCAAAGGGAAGGGAGTTTTAGAGGGGGTAGTAGGTGCTAAGTAGCTTTGGCCAATGGGTGTGAAATCAGGAGAAGCTGCCACGTTAGGATGGGGCTCGACGGGAGAAACAACCTTTTTAGACCCCCACTCCCCATGCCCCACGACGGTAAAAGCAAGATGGAGAGGGGGCCGAAGAAAAATATGGTCCATGGATTGTGAATGGGAGAGGATCCCGATACTCTGACAGCAATGTTGATTAACCATATATGACAAAAGAGATTTGTCCGTATGCACTTTTTCTTTTGTGTTTTGGACTTAGGATAAAGGTTAGAAATAAAATCATGAAAAAACACTTTATCCCATCGCACCCGTTTTCCTTTTTACCATATCATTAAAACTTAGGGTATAAATGGCATAGGTATATATTTATAAAACCATCTAATTTACCTACCCTTCACTAAACTAACATTTTATTTTTTCTAAAGGGTGCACTTAGACTAGAAAACCCATATTATTTTCTTTTATAAAAAATGAAAAAATATCTAACCTATCCCTTATTTCTCCTATTGATTCAGATTAAACAATTGAATCAATGTCATTTTCTACCTAACTACTGATTTGCCAAGATTAAATTGTTTAGAAAATCTTTATTCCCTAACCTAATTTATAGAAATTTAAACAAGTTTAATCATGATTACACTGTATGATTAAACAAATAGCTAGTCATTGTGGCATTTTGAACAAGCTACACACAACCTTTATTTAATCAATGATAAAGAAAACTATTTATTAGTTGTGGCATTTAGACTTGCAACACTTTCAATATTGTTTCTTTTTATTCTTTGTTTCTTTTGGTAGGTTTCAACCTTTTCTTCTTTTTTAATATTTTTTGTTTTTCCTCTTTCTTTTTTTATTATTTATACACTCTTTTCATTTTTTATTCTATTTTTATTTTATTTGGAAATCATTGGTATATTCACAAGTATTTACAATATAATATTCTTGAGATAAAATACTCAAATACCTTGAGATCCTATAAATTATAGGACCCTAACTGTGGCTCCAGCTGGGGATGGCACTCTCCCCATGAGGTGCCAAGAACATTTGATCAATAGCCTTGAGTGTTCTATTTCAGCAATATCCACACATGATTTCTTTTGCTGTAGTACTTATGGTAACATGTCAATTGAAACTTAGGGCCTTCTCTGCAGGATTCTACTTCTGTCAATAGGTCCCCCAATCAAAATAATAAAGACAATGATATTTACAATGATTAATGCCAGGAAAATTTATATTGCTTGGAGAAATAGTGCTTCAACATTCTGTGATTTATAGGTCCACCAGGCATTTATGTCCCATCTAGATGTTTGAGAAAAAATGCATTGTGTCCTCTGAAAGCATAAATGACATAAGGTCCTATCCATAGATTGTCAAATTTTCCATGCTTTCCTTTGTCCTCTCTTCTGGAATCCCACTTTAAAACTCTATCACCCAAAGTGAAATCATCTGCTTTAGTTCTTCTATCAAAAATATTTTTGATATTCTCCTGGATGACTTGAGCCTTATTATAGACTTCTTCTTTGTATTGTTGCAATTGGAGTGTCTGATCAATTCTCCTTTGGATGTCATTTGGTTCAACCTGCAATTCATGAATTATCTTCATGACTGGAACTCCCAAAGAGGATGGAAAAACAACATCCATTCCATAAACCAATTGGTATGGTGACATGCCAATTGATTTCTTTGTTGTGAGCCTATCAACCCAAAGTGCATTTATCAACTTTTTATGCCATGACTTTTTGTTCTCTTCTAACAACTTCTTAATAATGTTTACCATACTCTTATTTGAAGATTCATCCAACCCATTACCCTGTGGGTAATAAGCAGTTGAATGTCCCAAAGTAATATGGTATTTGTTGCAGAAATCTATCATTTTCTTGTATTTAAAAACTGAAACATTATCTGTAATGAGCTTGTTTGGACAGCTAAATCTAGACAGGATATTGGTTTCTAGAAATTTTATAATAACAAAATTGGTGGCTAGTTTGGAAGGTTTGGACTCAATCCATTTGGTGAAGTAGTCAGTAGCGGTGAGGATCCATTTATGTTGGGCAGAGGATGGTGGATGAATTTATCCAATGAAATCAAATCCCCATTGTTGGAAAGGACTTTCAATAGATATGTGCTTTAAAGGTATAGGCAATAGATTTCCTTTCCCCTCAAATATTTGGAATTTGTGGCAAGAGGTTACCTTCTTATGAACATCTAGGAAAAGGGTAGGCTAGTAAAACCTAGCTCTAAGGATCTTGTTCAGAGTGGTTTTTGAGTATAAATGTCCACCGCAATCACCTTCATGGAATTCTTGCATTGTTATTTCTGCATCATCTTTCAACAGACACTTTAGTAGAATACCACCAACATCTTTCCAATATAAAACATTATCTATGATGAAAAATTTTACTGCTTCTAACTTTATGAATCTAACCTTTATCTTAGTTAAACCAAGAGGAGCATTTAAATTGAATAAAGCAAAAATGAGGTCTGCATACCAGGGTGAGGTCATAAACGCCTCATCTAATTGTGGAGTTGTCTATTCCTCTTCATCATCTAATGCAACTACAAAGTTGATATCCAATGCAATAAAGTTAGATTCAACCATCAATTTGGCTAATCCTTGTCCTTTGATAAGCTTGGTTGGCTTGATTTGCATGTCATACTCTAGAATGATGGCAATCCATTTGCCTCTTTTACCATCTCGTCCATTTTGGGCTAAAATATTCTTAACCACAACATTTGGGACATAAGGAATTATGTGATAATGAAGGATATAGACCTTGAAATCTTTACTTTATTTTATCAATGCGAAGGTGTGTTTTTCCATTATATTATATTTGAGTGCAACATCCCTGAAATCCTTGCTAAAGAAAGCAATGGGGTGTTCAAATCTATCATCGCTTTTTTGTAAAAGGATAGCTACAATAGTATGTTCAAAAGGAAATGAAAATATTGTCAAATACTTAGTGAAATATAGACCGATTAGGACTGGTACTTTTGTCAATGCTTGTTTAACTTGATCAAATGATTGCCTAGCTTCAATGTTCCATCTGATTTCTAAATCCCTTTTTAACATATTATTTATGTTTCTGAGAAGTTCTATAAGGTTAGGGATAAACCTTCTTAGGAAGTTTATTCTACTAATAAATGATTGAAGTTTCTTAATGTTTCTAGGATGATTGATTTTCAAAAGAGCTTGAACCCTTTTGGGATCAATTTTAATACCTTCCTTAGATATGATATGACCAGGAAGTTTTCCCTCTTGAAGGCCAAACAATGTTTCCTTAGGGTTTAATGAAATCCAAAACCTTCTATATTTCTCAAATACTCTTCTTAGATGTGACATGTGTTCTTGATAAATTTAGGAATAAACAGTGATGTCATCTAGATAGATCACAATAAATTTGCCAATTTCATCAGCAAAAGCAATATCCATTTCTCTTTGAAATGTGGCTCCAGCATTCATTAAACGAAAAGGCATCTTCACATACATGAAGGTACCCCATGGAGTAGTAAAGGATGTTTTATATTGATCATCAGGGTGAACTAAAACTTGATTATAACCCGAGAAACCATCCGATAAAGAAATACTAGAAGACCCAATTACCTTCTGTAGAATATGATCCATTTTTGGAAAGGGTAGTTGTCTTTTAGGGAAACTTTATTAAGGTTTCTAAAATCTATGCACAATCTGATTTAACCTGTTTTCTTCCTAGTTGGAACAATATTGGAAACCCATTTAGAGTACCTAAGAGGAACTATGATTTTAGAGTCATACATTCTTTTAATTTCCTTCTCAATTAAAGGCATCAAAACTGGATTTATTCTTCGAAGTTTTTGTTTAAATGGTTACTGATCCTCTTTAATCAGAATTTTGTGTTGTATAATCTTTGTATCATATGTTTTTATATCTTCATAGCTCTAGGCAAAAAGATCAATGAATTCCTTGAATAAGGAAATGTATTTTTGTTTTTTAGAAGTTGGGATTGATTTAGAGAGTTTTATGATTTTGGGATATTTTTCACTGCCTATATTGCATTCTTCTACTGCAACTCCTGTGGGCTCAACCTTAGACTTCTTTGCCACATCATTGAAAACAAATAATTCTTCTAGTGGAACTAGACCTCTAGGTAAAACAATATCCTTTAGCTGAAGTGTTTCAAACTCTTCTTTTTTTCGGTCCATTTCAAGCAAATCTAATTTATTTACAACTTTATCTATATATGTATTTACATCTAAGTTTTCTAACTGCCTTTCTAGATTAGAATGTACAACTACTTGATTTTCTAATTTAGATTACAAATCTATACTATCATCTTGAAACTCATCCTTAGATTGCAGAAAACTTTCAATTTGTTTATCACTGCCAAACACGTACCAATAATTCATGTTACCTGGTACAGTTGCTCGATGTTTCACTTCCACTATATATTCTTGGTTAGGGTAAGGCATTTTATAGGGGATGGCTGAAAAAGCCAAACTATTTGGAATGATATTTTCTTTTCTAGGAATTGCAGAAAGATCATATTCAAGAAAACTCTCTAGAAAATCAAGCACAACATTTCTGTATGCTCTCATTCTAGGGTGTTTAGCTGAATACTCTCCTTTAATTTGTTTTATAATTAACTCAGCATCCCCTTGAATGGAGATTCTCTTGGCACCTAAATTTTTTAACAACTGCAATCCTAATATAAGGGCTTCATACTCTGCTATGTTATTGGTACATTGAAAATTGAGCTTGTATGAGTGACCCTTAGCATGATTGTTTCATGTGTTTACCACCCATATTCCTGCTCCAGAACCATCTTTGCTACAAGAGCCATCAAAGCTCATGTTCCAAAGAGGTTCAGGAGGAGTATTTGGTTTTATTGTTTCTATTTGGTTTAGGTATGTTTTAGAAATATCAGTTTCAGCATTGATCACCTGAGTGTTGATGTCTCCATCATTATAAAGAATGGAGTCTAAATGTAAGTGAACAGAGTAAAGTGGATAGTTGTGAGGCTTGTCTTGACTACTCACCATGAATTTCATCAAGTTTTCCCTATATAATCTTCTTTGCTACCCAAACACTGGTATGGTAGCAAAGGTCATATCCATCTGTAGGGTGCCTTGTAATTTTTCTCCCCATGGGAGTGACAACAACATGTCATACTTAGGGGGAAATCTACAACCACTATATCCATTACTAGACATTTGTCAGGGATTTGAGCTAAAGTAACACATAAGTATTTGATGAGACCTAGACACCTTACTTTGTTGGAATCAAAGGATTACAAGTCTTTATCAGGTCTGGTAATGTCAATTCCTAGTTTTTCCATAACAAATTTAGGCATTAAATTGTGGGAAGCACCTGAATCTAACATAGCATTATGGAGAATGTTGTCATGAATGTTCAGGCTAACATAGAATGGAGGAACTCCTCTTTCCTGTGGTTTGCCCTTAATTTCTGGTCTAAATAAGAGTTCAGGCTGGTCATCATTCAAATTTACAGAGTCTGTGTTTTCACCTATGTTTAGAGCTTTCATCACTAGGGGCCTCTACATGTTTTCGTTCATTAACTGTGTTAGAGGAATAAGAATTTTTAATTTTGCTAATTCATTCTCAATGTTGAATGCTGTTTGAATCTTAATTAGGTTGGGAAGTTCAGATTAATCTGTAATTTCTTTTGTAATAGGCTCTTTTCACTGACTTATGGTTCGGATATCTGTTTGAGTATTTTTAGAAATACTATCAACTATATTTTTGACTTGAATTTCTACTTTCTTTTTACCAGAATTGACAATGGTTTTCCTAGGAATATTTTCTGTGGTTTTCCTAGGATCAATTTCAGAGGATTTTTTAGAAGGATTTTCAGATTTTTTGCGGTTGAGAGGGTCTAAATTTTTTTTTCTCCTAAGGTTATATTTCCTGTGGACCTCCATGATGGAATTCTCAAAACCTTGTTTATATTCATCTAATTCCTCAGAGTCAGGTTTAGTTTGAGCTAGGAGAAAAAGTTCTTGCTCCTCTCCAGTGAGAAAAACAGTTTGATCCTCATTTATTGCCATTAGATTTATTTGATTATCATCCAAATATTCAATAATTTTACCCTCATCATTAGTGTATTTTTCCTGAAAAGGAGGTCGAACCTGCTGGTCTGGCCCTTTTTGTTCTCATTGTTTGATTTGGGGAACATTCTTTTTGAAGTTTTGGTTTCTATTTTGAGGAGAATTTTGGTTTTCTCTCATTTGAGTTTGATCATTTATGTTTACTCTTTGCATCATCTTTTCCACTACCCTCACTAAGTTATCAATTTTATGATCAGAGGCAAAAGTGGAAGCCTCTTATTTAATGGTAACCCCGCGTTCAGATTTTAATTTGGCCTTCTTGGCTAAGATGTTAGCTTTAACTTTTATAGCATTGGCTTTCATTTCTTCCAAAGTTTTCGGGTCCCTCTCTCTAAGTTGATATTCCATGTCTACATCAAAACCATTAGGAAAATCAATTAAAGCTAGCCCAAAGGAAGGCTCGATGTCTATAGTAATGGCATTGTAAACAATATTAAACCATTGACAGTATTCTTCCACAGTTTCATTTGGCTTTCTTTTCATTCTTTTGTATTCATTGAGGAGTTGAAGTGGATTTCTCTTGATTTCCCATATTGCTAGGAAAGTTTGATGGAATGCATCAAGGATAGCTACACTTCCTGCAGCTAAACTCCTAAACCATTTTTTAACATCACCTCCTAAACGTCAAGCAAACAATCTCATTTTTACATCAACCTCATCTACTTATTGAAGGTCAAAAACATCATTCATCATATCCACATGTGGTTGAGCAGTATGAGAGCCAGTGTTATCAAATGTCATAATTTTGGACTGGTAATCTACATGCATAGCATTTAGCTGGTCAGGTAACACCAAAGGTGCATACCTACCTGCCATAGCTGGTCTAAGAGATTGACTGGAAGATGGACCTGTGGTAGGTGTAGTTGTGATAACTACAAGGATAGTAGGAATAACAGTCTGAGATATTACAGGTGAAGAAGTAGAGACTATGGAATGAGTAGGACTAGGGGGTTGTAGATTAATAGACTGGGAAGATTGGTTGGACAAAGAAGTTGTTGCAATGGTTAAAGATGAAAATTCAACAGATTGTTGAATATAAGCTTCATCAATGGCTTGGTTCAAAACTGAAACTAGATCCTGTAATTTATGAAATTGTTGTAGGGATTCAAGATCAAGATGTCTTCAAAAGGTTGAGTTTTGGGTATATATGGTTGTAGTATGTTTTTGTCAATGACAGACTGATCTACAAAACTTTCAGATTTTGATTTAAGCAAACTATGCTGGAAAGGAAAATGAAACTCTATATCTTGAATAGTTTCAAATTTCTCTGGAAGAGAGTTAGACCTTGACAAAGGACTATTATCAGGAAGAGAAGTGAACCTAGACAAAGGACTATTACTACCTTGAATCTCTGTAAAAATTTTCTTTCTCACCAACTTCTTTGGATTATCTACAAATTCAGCAAGGTTGGGATTAGGGTGAGCTCTAGTGAAAAATCTTTTGGGAGTCAGGTCTATTAAAATTCATCACACAACTAAAGAAAATCAAAACTAATGACTCACTCAATATATACAAGATTACAACCTCAAATAAGTTATTTCATGATGATATAACAATTTTGTTTAAGTGAAATATTGATTGAATACTAGGGAATAATGATATTTTTATTTAAAAAGTATTTCGTCCCCAGTATGGTTGCCACTATGTTGTCGTTATGTATTTTTGAGGTTGAGGGAGTAAACACATAGGACAACATCAAAACCACTTTGGAAGCTGGGATCTAGCCCTGCCAGCTTCAGAGAGGGATCTCTGTGTAAAATTTAGCTTTGTTTTAGTGTAAATTTTAGGCTAGTTATGACTGTATTGTTTGTTTTGATTTGATTGGTTTGGTTGATTTAAGTATTATAATTCCACTGGGCTATGGAGTCTGAATATTTTACTGGATTTGGCATCAATTTTAGAGGAGTTTCACAGGGCAAGCTAGGTTGCACTATTTGGATCCTTTCAAAAATTTAAATGGATGGTGAAAAAGACTAAGTGTAAGGTTCAGTAGAAATTAAGGAGCAATTAAGAATTCCTTAATTTGAATTTTGTGGACAACATGAAAAATATTAAAAGCCAAAATAGGGCTCTCTAAATAACAATTCCTATTCATCACAATTTATGTTTAATAATTGAGATATTCAGAATAATTGAGAAAGAAAAACAATGTTTAAACAAATAAACAGAAGGAAAACATAACCATTTGGTATGCCATATGAATCTTGTGAAAAGGTCCCTGTATTATTGATGCTCCAGATACTTTGAAAAAATACAATATACAGAAGAAATTACATTCAGAAATCAACCCTTAATACTTCAAATAGTGAAGTATTTATACTAATGATTACAAAAACACTGTCCAAACCGAAAGTGTATTATTAGCCTCATTAAAAACAATAAGATTTATCTATGGCAGAAAAATAGGCCACACAGATATCTAGATTGAAAGGTGGCTCTGTTTTGGTGGATTTGGTTGTTGAGTCAACCTGAAACTATGTTGCGTTGATGTGTTGATTGTTTTGCTAGCCGCTGTCTTACTGCATCCGAATTGCTCTTCAATCCAGTAAATCACAAAGCTCTTCCCATCTATTTTCATCTAGTATGGTCAATTTAATCACCCTCTAGTAAATTTCATTAACCTCTATGTATTTGGAAAAAGTTGGTTTCACTGTAAAAATATGTTTTACCTCATTCTGTATGTAGAAATCATTTGACATGGTTTCTAAAAATGCCCTTGCTGTCATACTTCCCTTTATCCCACTGAACTTGATACTTCTTTTATCCATTTCCTTCATCTTCAAGACATAGTCTTCCCGAGTAATCAATTTGTCATTTATTACTTAAATGTTGGGCAACCCTTTCTAGATCAATGCTTCAATTTTGTTGCAGAACCTATTTACTCCGAGCTCCAGTGTTTCGCGTATTTCTTCCAACTGATCAATGAGGTTCCTCTTAATCAAAACTTTCTTGACTTCTAAAACAATGGCAACTCTGTCATTGATTCCTAATTCTTCAAGTTCATATTTTGAATTATAATTCAGGAAACTGATAATATTGGAGGCTTCTTTGGGCATTTCTCCAAGCTTTTCCCTTCCCAGAACAATGGTTTCTATAGCTTTTTATATCGATTCCTTCAACTCAAAGATGATTTGGATAGATGGCCAAATCTCATTCATAGAGTCTAGAATACCCATCCAAATGGTGTTCTTTCCTTGGGCTAAGGTTTGACCAGTTAAGGTATCCCTTTCTACCTTTTGCAACTTATCCAACAGTCTCTGTGATTTTTTCATTTCAGCAAGACGAGAAGCTTCAGCTCTGGATTTTTGTACTTCTAGAGCTTTGATCTTCCCCTACAAAGTCTTGATCTCTTCTGACTGGATTGACATGTTCTCCAGTGTCTTTGTTACCTGTTCAGCACTTGCAATACGAGTGGAAGAAGTAGCTGCAATGGCTCTTCCTGTTACTGGAAGTTGTGAAATGGGTATGGAATCCAAGGGGACAATGGCCATCTTTTGACTCTTTTCTTTCTCCTTTAACATCTTCTCCATTTCTGCCTCCAACTGTCTAATCTGTATGTTCTGCCCTATAATCAGCTTCATCATGTCAGCCTTTTATGCTTCATTCTCTTCAATGTACTTTGTTAAGGGATGCTTTGTAGCTGGCAGCCTAGGCTGCTTTTTCAAGGTTGCAATGTCTAGATTCTTCTTCTTGATAATCTCCTCTGCAGCATGGACATCTTTAGGATCATATCCTATATTTAGCACCAAGTCTTCCAAAGAATTGATCCTATGATCCTTTGATAAGGAGGATACATTCTTCATTTTCAACTGAGGCTGAACATTAGCAAATGAAACCTGCAACTTTGACAATGACATAGAAGTGTTAGTTAATGTGGAATATATCATCTCACTAGTCTGCTTATGCATCTCCATTTGATCAAAGGGATGGATGTCTTTGGTGCTGAACACAAATGTAGTGCTCTTGTAGTTTGTTGTTGTTTTTGGATGTAGGGTTTTGGCCTCAAGAAAGACCATCTGCATCTTCCCATGCTCTGTGTCAAAAGTTGATAACAATGTTCTCTGTGAGATGGAGGTATGCTTCCAAAATTGATTATAGGTACTATTTTTAAGAATCTCATTCTTAATATTAATCTCTCTCTACCTATCAAAAACTGTCTTTTCTTTCTCTCCTTGGACCTTCTGTGAATATAGCTTTGTCTCCTTCTAACCTTGTGAGGATGAAGGTTCAGTAGAAGATGTTACAAATTTGTTGCTTGCAGGTGGTGAATCTGTAATTATGATGGTAACCTGCTCTTCTGTCTCTTTGTCCACATTTTTCCTAGGAGTCAATTTTTTCCTTTTCCTATAACTGATCCTGAACTCTTTGGCTTCACTTCCTATTGTTGATGATGATCCCTCATCTCTTTGTCCTTTACTTGATTTTTCCAGAGGAAAGGGGTCTGCAAACTAGAGGTAGAAAATAGTTGTTCTTAAACTTCCTGCAAGGTGTTTTCTATCTATTCCAACTGATTTGCATACTATTCTATTTCAGGCCTTGAAGTATGGATTTATGGAGTACTTTTATTTTATATTTTGAGCTTTGAAATAATACCACAAGGGTCATAAGACCATGTAAAACTCAGGCTGAACTTCATCTCTTTAAGCATTTTGTCTGCTTCTTCACCTTCTATCCTCGTATTACATACAAATGTTCCCACCTGTGTCTTTATATGGAACTGTGATTTCTTCTTAGCCACTACAAAATGGATGTCAACAGAATTTAACATTTGTCTAATATAATCTAGGGAAAAAATCTTCATGGGGAGGTATTTAGGAAGTTTATATGGTGCTAATTCGCAACCATAAATTGTGATTTATGTGTAGTTTTTGTATAAATACCAATCCCCAGTCTTGGTTTGATCTGTTAGATGTATAATTCTTTTAATATATTCATTGATTCTAGGATGTATTGAACTATTAAGGATGTTAATGGCTGGGTTAACAAATTCCCCAATAAAATGCTTGTAATAAAATTCATGTTGTTCTTTCATGACCAATGAAGTCCCAAAAATCACTCACTGCTGGTTTCCTACATCATCAAGCTTCTGCATTGAAAAATTGAATTTATCTGCTTCATAATAAAGAAACATGTAGATTAAAATGGAGGTGTAATTAAACATCTATTCTATGGGAAATTTTAGAAATTTCTCATGAATTCTATTAGCCAAGAATTGACTAAAATTGAATAAAATGGATTGTCTACTATCTGTGGAAAATATGGAGAGGAAACCTAAAATGGGCTCATCTACCCACTGATTAGAATAATAACCCAAAATATAGGAAATTATGGATATAATTTGTTTGGATTGACCAGGGAGTTGGAGGAAGGATATGGAGGATTCTTCTTAGGTAATTGGGCATTCCTAGGAAAGAAGATCTTGAAAATTCTGGCTCTGGTAGTGAAATCCAACTTCTGATAAAGCTGGGTGAGGGCTTCTAAGGAGAAAGGAGCACTATTTTCCATAGACAGAGCTAAAATTATTTGGTCTGTGGACTAGGCAGTAATGTTAAAGAGGATGTCACCAGATGGGGCCATGATAGCTCTTTGGTCTGGGACATAACAAGCCTAGCATTTTCTGGTTAATTTAGGGGCTTAGAAGGTCAGAGGGAAGATATAATTGGGAAGATTGGATTCCTAGAGCCCAATTTCATCAGTTTTATCTACATTCTTTCTTCCAACCAAAAATATAACTCTAAAAAGTCACATTCACATTGGGTTTCACTAATTCGGTAATCCTTGTCGGCTAGAGGGATGTGATCTAAATCTACAGAGGAAGGGATTAATGGATTAATAGGTTTATCTTGGGTTTTGCTCTTTAGAGGCATGACTATATTAGTGAAAGATAATAGTGAGAGAAAGAAAGGCTTACTAAGAATCAATTTGAGTTGAATGAATTGTCAGGGGAAGAAAATAGGATGCTGACAATTCAAATCAGTTTCAGGTTGACGAAATGCACTAAGAACGGTCATTGTGCAAAAGTTGTCAATTGCAGAGAATGAAGTAGTGAAAAGAAGGAAGGGAATGGTTCCAAAAGCCTTTAAACAATGATGCAAGAGTCCCATTGGAAATGGCACGAGACCATTAAGTTTTAACAGTTACTCGGGAAGTGTGAATTTAATGTGAAATGATTATTTTTACGGGGAGAGCATTTAAGTGGTTAACGTCTAAGCGATGTGGCGGGAGGTGAGAGGCAGAGGTATCATGGTGGGGACGTAGTAAACTGAGCGAAGGGAAGGAGGTTTTGGAGAGGGTAGTGGGTGGTAAGTATTTTTGACCGCGAGGGTGCGAAATCAGGAGAAGATGCCACGTTATGATGGGTTCCGATAGGAGAAATAACCTTTTCGGACCCCCCCCCCCCCCCTCCAAGGTTAAAAGCAGGATGGAGAGGGAGGCTGAATTAAAATATCGGATGTGGATGATGAACGGGAGGGGATCTCGATACTCTGACAACAATGTTGATTAACCATATATGAAAAAAGATATTTTTCCATATGTGCTTTTGCTTTTGTGTTTTGGACTTAGGATGAAGGTTAGGAATAAAATCATGAAAAATCACTTCATCCTATCGCGCCCGTTTTCCTTTTTACCATATCATTAAAACTTAAGATATAAATGGCATAGGCATATATTTATAAAACCATCTAATTTACCTACCATTAACTAAACTAACATCTTATTTTTTCTAAAGGGTGCACTTAGACTAGAAAACTCACATTATTTTCTTTTATAAAAAATGAAAAACTATCTAACCTATCCCTTACTTCTCCTATTGATTCAGATTAAACAGTTAAATCAATGTCATTTTCTACCTAACAACTGATTTACTAAGATTAATCTGTTTGGAAAATCTTTATTCCCTAACCTAATTTACAGTAATTTAAACAAGTTTAATGATGATTACATTGTATGATTAAACAATAGCTAGTCATTGTGGCATTTTAAACAAGTTGCACACAACCTTTATTTAATCAATGACAAGAAAACTATCTATCAGTGGTGGGATTTAGACTTGTAACACTTTTAGTATTATTTTTTATTTTATTTTTTGTTTCTTTTGGTGGGGTTCAATCTTTTCTTCTTTTTCAATATTTTTTGTTTTTCCTCTTTTTTCTTATTTATACCCTCTTTTCATTTTTTATTGTATTTTTCTTTTATTTGGAAATCATTGGAAAATTGACAGGTATTTACAATATAAGATTCCTAAGATACAATACTCAAATACCTTGAGACCCTATAAATTATAGGACCATAACACAACCAACTCACAAAAAGGATAGACCAACGACTTAAAAATTATCCTCTTTGAGCGGGAAACCTCCTTTACATTACATAAATGAAAAATTCTTGGATGATACAAATGACAAGACCTCCTTTGTATATATAGGAGTCTAAGGGGTCACAATATAATCCTATCCTACATAACAATAATAATGTAAGGGAACAAAAATAACAATAGTGGGTTTCTATGGGGCACAACAATAACAAGCAGGGGGCTACACTAACAATAAAAATAATGGGGATACACTAGTATTATAGGGACCTAACATGTGCCTCTCTTTCAAAAACATGTTGTCTTGGATGCCTCTGTATAAAATTATCATCCTCCCATGTGGAATCTTTAGCGGGTAAGTTCTTCCACTTAATGAGATACTCTGAAATTGGTCGCCTCTGTAGTTGTCAGGTTCTTGTTTCCATGGATGCTTCAGGCTCAAATATGAATTTTCCCTCTTTTTGAAGTTCTGGAAATACTTTTTGAACTAGAAGCTTGTCATCGATAGCCCTTTTTAAGCATGAAACATGGAAAATTGGGTGTACTTGGGAAGGTGCAGGAAACTTCAATTTGTATGCCATAGTATCAATCTTTTGCAACACCTTGTAAGGAACATAGTACTTGGGCAATAATTTATTATCCTTCTTAGATTTCTTGAGAGATTTTTGTATGGTTGTAGCAGTAAGAATACCTAGTCACCTACATCAAAACTTCCTTCACTGTGACGCTGATATGCCTGTTGTTCCATTCGATTCTACTTCAAAGTGAGGCTATCCTTTAAGAATTGGAGAATTTGTTGTTGATGCTCGATGTGATCTTCCACTGCTTTAACCTAGGAATTTTCCCTTAAAGATGATGTGATGGATGGTGCATGATATCCATAAAGTTCCATAAATGGCGTCATTTTTGATGCATTATGGAAGGAAGTGTTATACCACCATTCATCTAGAAGTATCCTCCCGACCCATTGCTTTTGTTTATCAAATACAAAGCAGCAAAGATATCCTTCCAAACATTTGTTCACTATCAAATTTTTCCCATCAGATTAAGGATGATAAGATGATCTATGAGATAATTGAGTATCGAGACAAGAAAATCATTCCATCCAAAAATTTTAAGTGGAAATGGGATCTCTGTCACTTACTATAATCTTTCGGTTTCCATGAAGCTTTTGAATTATTTCCATAAATGTAGTATCAGCTGTACTGGCTTTAAAAGGATGAGATCATGAAAAAAAGTGTGCATACTTGGTAATTCTATCAACTACCACCATGATGACACTCTTTCCTTCAGACTTGGGTAAACTTGTAATAAAATCCATTGAGACCTCCTCCCAACGCTGACTTGGAATGGCTAAGGGTTGTAATAGACCTGGGGTCTTAATTGACTCAACTTTATTTTGTTGGTAAACCAAACATTCTACCACAAAATTTTGAATATCATATTTAAGGCCATCCCAAAAAAAATCCTTCTTGACCCTATGGTAGTTTTTTAAAAATTATGAGTTCCCTCCTAAGGGAGAGGTGTGGAATTCCAAAAGAACATTTTATTTTATTTGGAAATTATTACAAAGATATAAGTAATATTTGTACCATAATGCATCATTTTTCCAGCTAAATGTATCATATGTATTGGGATCTTTTGGAAACTTTTGAATGAGCGTCCACACCTCTTCATCATTCTTCCATTCTTCCCTTTCTTTGGTTACCCACTCAAGTTGGATAATATAAATTCCATAAAGAAATGCTTCCACATCCTTGTTATAGATCCATTTGGGCACATCAAATCCTAACATTCAGATCAGTGTTTTAGGGCTCATCAAACCCTAAATTCAATAGTTACATGCCCTAAAAAGGTCACCCCTTTGAATGCCTCCTCCCCAGAAAGTTTCATGACCTAAGACATCCAGAAATGGTTTCTAAAGGGACCAGTGCAGGTAGATACACTGCCAAGGTGCTCTACAAAGTAGGTAGATAGATTGTTAGGGTGCTCTATAGAGCACCTAAGCCCTCTTTAGGTTGCGCTGGGTGAATTTGAGTAGATTCATTTGGGGCTTGGGGAATATTCTTATCCCTTGGAGTCATCTAGAAGCTTCCCTAAGTTATCTACTCCTAAGAGCTCGAAGATGGATGAGGAATGAGTTAAGGTGCATCTTATCCTCTCATCCCTTCCTCCATGGAACTAATTCTAAGTATGGAAGGCCATTTAATGCCACCATTTATGAAAAAACCTCCTTCATCCTCCTATAAATTGACCACTCATCTAAGTGGTCAGGGGCTGGTTGGATTATCTTGAATTGTAAGGAGATAATGTTGCTATGAGACTTGACTTTGGAGCAAATTATGTGATGCCACAAGCTTGTCTTTATTTTGATGTGATGTGGATGGGATCTAAGCTGGAGGAATGACTTTGAATCAGAAACTGATGGTTGTAATTCCTTCTTCTATCTAATAAAGTGTTTGAACCTTTTTCCATATTTGTGTTCTTTCATGATGCTTATATGTATGAATTTCTTTTGATTCCTTTCATTTATATTCAATAGATCATATGATTTGATCAGTTTTTGTCTTTTGTTTTGTTGACAGGGTACTTTTCAAGCGGATTAAGTATGGGAAGGAGTGAAGGAATTGATACAAGGGAGACGAGAGGAAAGCAGAACTACAGGTAGACCTCTATCCTCTCTTCTTATATATTGCTCATAGAGAAAGTCTAAAACACTTTAAACTCTTGTTCTAGGCACAACTACTTATCTAGTGAATTAGTATTTATTCGTAGATGCTAATTCTCCAAAACAAATTGGCGATTCCACTGGGGAAGATACCATCTTTCATAGTAGCTTATTCACTTCCTAAGACATTCTTTTAGACCCTACCTTTTCTCATTGATTGTATTTCATCTCTTTTGCATTGAATTTTGGTCAAAAATTGAGGTTAGAAGACTCTTGAGTGGCCTCTCAGAAATTAGTGTAGGCTTGGTCAGGGGAGTGTGCTCTGCAGAGCACCCTTGAGTGAGAGACAGTGCTATGCATCGTAGTTAGGCCCTCTTTGACCTGCACTGATCAACCTTAGCTCAAATTCCCACCTTTGGAAAGTGTTTTTGCCAACTTCTCTCTATTTGTTTGCTTGCTGATTGATCAATGAATGTCATGTTTCAGAGAACAAATTTTTATCTCCTCTGCCAACCCTACTTTGATTTGATTGATTAATGTTTATTTAATATTTTCTTTGTAATTATCAGTCTATAGTCAAATTAAGAATATAGTTGATTAATCTTTGTTCGAAAGAAAGTATCGTAAATTCTTCTTTTCCTTCGATATATAATTGTCATAAAAATTTTCATTCTTATGAAAGATTGATTGATTATATGTGCATATTTCCTTTTTTTCTCATCATAACATTAAGGGATTAGAAAATAAAAACTTGCATCGTTCATATTTGCAATTGTGAATGCTTGAAAGAAATAGCTAGGGAAATTCCATTAGATGTGCTCTTTGCTCTTTGTCAAAAATCTGATTGCTCTATCTCTACTAGCTAAGGATTTTCATTGTTCAATTGAATGGAAAGAATGCTTATCATATTAGTTGCATTTTAGGAATTGAAAACATACATCACGTGGTGAACCTTGAAAGGAATATTATAAAGAATATCAACTTAAAATTTATCTGAATTTACCTAATGGAGCATTGTCACCTAACAAAAAACATTTAGAGGTCTAGGCTAGAGACTTGTTCCGGCGTCGTAAAACAAAGCAGCTGTCGCTAACTTTTCTACAATACATCCCGAGTGTGATACCTCATTCCAAGTACGTGAGTATATCGTAGCTCGTCCACGTACCTTCGGGCATATAGGGCGGTGTTACAATATGTAAAGTATATGGGAATGCTCTCAATGTGTGGTTTTGCATTAGACAATGCTTATACGGATTGTGCCTCCGTGTAATTTCGGGTACATATGGGAGGACGCCACCACATTTCTATCCATCCTTAGGTAACCGAGTCGGCCAACTTGTACATTGTGATACACCGAACACAATATTCAGGGAGATTGCCTGCCCTTACTTTTCGGTTCACCGGGAGGTATTCTGTAGTTCACAATTGCTTGGTAAACCTTTTGCCTAGATTAGCCCTCTTTTGTTTTGTTATTGTTACTTTGATTAAAATAAAATTAAATGACCGTGGATAACATCCTCCCTGCTCACTCCTTAGTTGATCTTAGGTTGAAACATATGGCAACAAATCTGGAGTCCGTTGATCAAGGAATTCCTTTTGATGGGAATCCTAGTCCTTTTCTTCCATTTGGAAATATTGGTGCTCCATATATGGCTACATTTTCCCTTCCAGTATTTACCATTGGCTTGCGATTATGGTTGTTTTAAACCTTCTTGGTTCAAAATTTCGTGATTTCTCTGCACTCGAGTACTCCTCCAACTGGACAAAATTAACCTCTATTTGATCCTAAAGTTGACCCTTTGCCTTCTTTCTCAGTTGTTTCTTCCTCCCCTTCTTCCTCTTCGCTTGGTGAAAGTATTGGTACTAGTAACCAGGTGGCTAAGAAGAAGAAGAAGAAGAAGCAAATTCAGCAGAGGGGCAACCAAGCAACCATTGCTTGGAATGCAACATCTGATGAGAAACCATCTGTCAAGCCTAACAAGGTTTGATATCCATGCAAAATTTGTGTGGGATACCATCTTCTAAGAAATTTTCAAGATATTCCTCAGATCTTATAAGAATGGTGTTCTCGTTCACATCATCCTGTGTCATCAACTTCTGGAGATCATGCTGGTGACACACAATCAACTAGTGGTAGTAAAGTTCATGGAAACAAGGGTAAAGTTAAGTTTCCCTATAGGTTATGTGAAGGGAATCACCCCATTCACCTTTGTCCCTATCTGGGTGAAGCCAAAAAAGTGTTGGATAACCGTCCTACTTCACCGCAGCGACTTCCATCTGGTTGCAGGAGACTCTCCCTTAATCCTTCACTAGTTGATGAATTGACTTACCAAAATCAAATGTCAGTCAAACCCACTCTCTCTAAAAGTGAATCCTATGAGTCTATACCCGACCCAAATCAACAAGTCGAGGTAACAGTTGACCCACTTTCACCTTCAACTAATCGTACCTTTCCCAAAGAGAGTGAATATGATACCGCTCAAGTTCTTTTTGTTTCTTCAGATTCTAATGAGCTTGGGGGTAGTCCTCCTGTTCCATCAGGATAGGAGGAAAATCCTCCAGTTCTCGTAACTCAAGGGGTTAATTCTCTTGTTTCTACGGTATCCCCTCCATGTAGTCTAGTCACTTCCTTTGATTGGAATTGACTGGCAGGATTCTGTCTTCCTTCTTATGTGCCTTTCCAGATCATAGTACAAGTTTGTAATGTGATTGTATCGGGCACTATTATAGATGAAGGTGCATCTATGAGAATCCTTTCCTCAATTGCTTGGCATGCGCTCGATTCGCCGCTGCTTGTGCCGGTTACCTAGAATCTGTTGACTTTTCACAGAGGAACCATTCAACCATTAGGGATCCTTCCTCAGTTGCCTATTACTTTGGGAGGAAAAATCATTTATTTGAATGTAATGGTAGTCCCAGGCCCTTTAGATTACAATTTAATTTTTGGGCGTGACTATGTTTATGACATGGGAGCTATTGTTTCAACACTCTTTCGAGTGATTTGTTTCCCGCATGAAGGCAGAATTGTCACAATTGACCAGCTTTCATTTCCCGGTCCAAATATGGCTCCTAGTAAACCATCTTCTCTAAATGGTCCTTTTGTACCAATGGTATCATCCTAGCCACGGGTTAATTATGTGGCAACCCGTTCCATACCTACATTAACTGACGATCAATTCAGTGATGTTGTACATCATGAATTGAGGGCATTGGAACCAGATCTCTCGTTCATGACCACTTATGAGTTGTGATCGAAAGGGTATGAGGATAGTTCCTGGTCTTGTGTCAACCTTGTTAAAAAATGAAATAAAAGCATGAGGATAGTTCATTTACTATGTCAACCTCATTAAAATATGAAATAGCTCCCAGGAGGATAGTTCCTGGTCTTGTGTCAACCTCATTAAAAAATGAAACAAAAGCATGAGGATAGTTCCTTGTCTTGTGTCAACGTCATTAAAAAATGAAACAAGGAATATGAGGATAGTTCTTTTATTGTGTCAACCTCATTAAAAAATGAAATATTTCCCATGAGGATAGTTCCTTGTCTTGTGTCAACCTCGTTAAAAAATGAAACCAAGGGTATGAGGATAGTTCCTGCTCTTGTGTCAACCTCGTTAAAAAATGAAACAAGGAGTCTGAGGATAGTTCCTTGTTTTGTGTCAACCTCGTTAAAAAATGAAACCAAGGGTATGAGCATAGTTCCTTGTCTTGTGTCAAGCTCGTTAAAAAATGAAACAAGGAATCTGAGCAAAGTTCCTTGTCTTGTGTCAAGCTCCTTAAAAAATGAAACAAGGTCCCCTGGAGAAAAGTTCCAAGTTGAGTCTTTGATTAGATCTCATAAAATCTCAGTCAATTCTGTTGACACCTAATCCTTGTGATTGGGTGAATTATTGTAAATAGATAGATAGGAAATATGAACAGTCATCGGGAGATGAACTGAACAGTCTCTCCCTCATGTATATAATGAGGACCTACCTGATGGAATAATACAGTCAAATTTTCTGCCCTATGGAGTTACTGCCTGGCCTGACATGGTATCAGAGCCAACTCCTTTTTTAGGTTTTATGCACTTTGTAACTCCCTATTCTGCTCCTCTGCTCCTCTGCTTTCCATTCAAAAATGTTGCCTGTTCATAAATATGGTAGCCTGCTCCACTGTGTCACCTGAACGTTACTGCCTGCGCCCTCTTCTCTGACCATTTTTTTCATATTCACTATAAGCTAAGCTGCTCATCCTCTGAAATACATTCTGGACGTTGTCAGAGGCGTTAGAGGATTTGAAAATCGTAGGCATTGGAGGCAGGCAGAAGCGAGCGAGCATTGAAATGAGGTGAGGTTAAGATTTCCCTCTGCTGTATCTATGAATCTTATTGTTATGCTCTGTAGTGTTCTCCAACCAGTCGGCTTTTCCTTAAAGAGAAAGACATAGCTGTGGTCTTAGCTGTGGTATTCACTGCCCATACATATAGTTACACTGTGGTCTTAGCTGTGGTATTCACTGCCTATGCATACAGTTACGCTGCCCATGTTTTACCTCTCACAATGCTATCATGCTGTTTTGAAAAGCTTGAACGATTGGCTCTAGAAACGCTATCACCCTACTTTACATAAACGCTGATGTTTATATATTTATTAAGTATAGGTAACATGGATTTGGTTGCACCCTATGAACATGATTCATGCAAATTCCAAGATTGAATTTGTAATCACGTGAAAGGTAAACTAAGTAGGAATTTGTGGAAAATGAAGAATCGATGCAATCATCTATTAACTGATCACATTTCTGAGCATTTCACAGATTCGGAATTTACGGTGAGAGCTGGTTATTTATTCATCTTCATCGTCGTACTGGCTGAATATAAGTCGTATGGTCCTTTTTTTTGGTTGTCACATCGTAATTGAGTTTTAAAAGGAGACGTATGCCATATAATAGTGGATTTATATAAAACTTATATGAAGTTTATATGATATTTATATGGTGGATTTATATAAAATTTATATGAGATTTATATAAGGTGGATGGATTTATGTGGGTAATGCCCTTTTGACTACAAATTTTCTATATATTGGCAGAAATATTTTTCTATCAGCAGAAATAATTTTTTTATAGAATGCATTCAATCATATCCATGGTGGGAATAGTTCTCACTGGCAAGGAGAACTATCCTGAATGGTCCCAGATGATAAAACACACCCTCATCTTCAATGAGTTGTGGAAAGGAGTGTGTGTCGGAGAAGGATACAATGACCTAGTACAACCTACCTCAGATAAAGAGTTCATCATTTGGGAAAACAAGAACAGCAAATCTTATTCATTAATCGTAGCATCTGTAAATGAAGAGGTGAGTCACCATATTTCATCATATCAACTGCTTTTGAAGCCTTACAAAAGCTGAAAGAACTCTATGACTCACATTCTGCACTTGAAGTTGTCCAACTCATGATTAAACTCTTCACCGTTGAACTGCAAAATAATGATCCTCTTGCTCTTGCATATGAAGTAAAGTCTATGATGCATATATCAAATCTACTAAGGTTGAATTGGATATTCCTCTTATCGCTTTTCTCAAGGCACTTTATCCTACTTACTCCAATTATCTTGAGTCATTGCAAGCAAATGGAAATCTTAAAGATATAACCTTTGACTCTCTTTTGAAAAGGTTTGCTGAAAGAGAGAAAGCTTTTGGAAAGAAGACAACCCCTGAATCTTCTGAAGAGACTGTGTGCCTTGCTCATAAAGAAAAGCATTCTGCTCAAGATTCTACAAGAGGAAGAGGTGGACGAAGAGGAAAAGGAAGATATTTCAGAGGCAGGGGGGGAAGACATTCTCAAGGAGAAAAGGTAGATTTGCACTGTATTCACTGCAAAAGAAATGGATCACATGATGCCTCTACATGGAAGCTACCATGGGACAAAATTGAGCAGAAAAGAAACCAACAGAAAGGTAAAACTGATGATATAGACAAAGGTAAAGAACCTGAATCCGCTCACTATGTTGAGGCACAATGTAACATTGGAGTAAATGAAGATTTGTTTAATGCTTCACTTGCTTCTTGGAAAAATAATTGGTTGCTTGATTCAGGAGCAACCTGTCACATGACTCATAGAAAAGATTTTTTTTGTAGATTTCACTGACAATGTTGATGGAGCAGTATACTTTGTAGATCAATCAAAAATCAAGCCATCAGGGCTTGGCACAATCAGGCTTAAACTGCCTGGTCTTCCAGACTTTCTTCTACATCATGTTCTATATCTCCCACAACTGAAGAGAAACTTGTTGTCCCTGGTCCACATCTGCCAACAAGGTCACTCCATTCATATGTTTGACGGCAAGCTTGAGGTAAGAAAAGCATCTGACCACTCACTTGTCATGAGGGGAATAGAAGAAGAAAGGCTTCTCAAAATGTAAGGAACCTCTGCTCATGCACAACCTTTCTCATACAATTGTCATCATGAAGAAGGTATACTTCCATCAAGTTTATTATGGCATGCTAGATTTGGACATTTGAACTATGACAGTCTCTACTTATTGAAGAAAAATGGTGTTGCTGGTTTGCCTACAATTCCTAGGAAACTTAAGCAATGTGATGCTTGCATTCTAGGAAAGCATAGAAAACAGTCTTTTCACGATTCACATTCAAGAGCACATAGGAAGCTTGAACTCATTCATTCAGATTTATGTGGCCCAATTCCTGTTCCTTATACAAATGGAAATAAATATATCATGACATTTATTGATGACTACACCAGAATGTGTTGGGTTTATTTATTGAAGAACAAATCTGATGCTTTTCAAACATTCAAGAATTTTCATAAATGGATTGAAAATGATGCACAATCTCATATTGGGTCTATTCGCACTGATAATGGAAAAGAATACACATCAAATTAATTTGAAAACTATCTTCGCCAACATGGGATCAAACATCAAACAACTGTGCGTTATAATCCCCAACAGAATGTTGTAGCTGAAAGAATGAATAGGACAATCTTAAATATGTTACGATCCATGCTTTTCTTCAAAAATGTAAAGATAATGTTTTGGGCTGATTCTGTTCTATGTGCTGCATATATAAAGAATAGATGTCCATCTAATGCTATAAGAAACAAGACTCCTTATGAATTGTGGTATGGACATGTTCCTTCGATAAAACATCTCAGGATCTTTGGTTCCACCTGTTATGCTTTGATACCAAAGGTACATAGAAATAAACTTGGTGATAGAAGCCGTAAGTGTATCTTCCTGGGGTATTCAAACACCTCCAAAGCATACCGCCTCTATGATGAAGTAAATAAGAAGTTTGTTGTATTTAGAGATGTAATTTTTCTTAAATCATCCAAAACTAACAATGTTGTTGAGCGGCAACTTGATTGCTTGGATAGATTCACAAAAGCAAAATCATTTCAAGAATTTGATAATCAGATTCAACATCTTGAAGGGGGGATTCCTATACTAGATCAACATGTGGAATCTTCTTCTGAAGTGCACTCTTCCCCGCATGAAACTCCAACAACGGATGATGCTTTAAGTGATGTAATTGATAGAATTGGGAGACTCAATCTTGATTCAGTCCCAACTCAATCAATGGAGCAGCCTGGACCATCTCAGAAAGGTCCCCCAAAGTGGCTGACAAAGACACTTGAAAGTGTTCACCCTGATGAAGTTGGAAAGACAGGAACCAAAAATTCAAACCGGCAAAATGGAGGTGATGTAGATGACTCTAATTCACCTGTTGGTATGGATGTTTCTTATGATTGTGAATTGAACTTGTCTACGGATTTTGAACCAACTTCCTTCAAAGAAGCTGCTTCTCATGATGAATGGAAAGAAGCAATGCAAAAGGAGTATGATGCCCTCATAAAGAACAACACTTGGAAGCTGGTTGATCCTCCATTAGGAACCAAACCAATTGGCTGCAAGTGGGTCTACAAGAACAAGTATAAAGCTGGTGGCTCACTTGACAAGCACAAAGCTAGGCTTGTGGCAAATGGTTTTGCACAGAAGGAAGGGGTCGATTATGAGGAGACTTTTTCCCCCACAGCAAAATGGGCTACCATCCGGACACTCTTTGCACTAGCAGTTCAGAACGGTTGGAAAGTCCATCAAATGGATGTAAAAACTACCTTCTTGAATGGATATCTAAAAGAGAATGTTTTTATGTCCCAGCCTGAAGGATTTACTATGAAAGGACATGAACATAAAGTATGCAAACTTGTGAAGTCCTTGTATGGCAAAACAGTTGTATATCTTGTGGTATATGTAGAAGATCATTTGATGACAGGGAACAATGAAAGCTACATTGCATCCATCAAGAAGGAATTGGGGAAATGTTTTGAAATGACTGATTTGGGCTATGTTCATTACTATCTTGGCATTGAAGTAACCCAACATCCAAAGTCCATATTTCTTTCTAAAAAGAAATACATTGGAGATCTTTTGAACAGGTTTGGCATGACAAAGTGCAAACCTCTTACTACTCCAATGGAACAAAACTTAAAGCTCACATCTATTGAAGGAAAAGAATTTGAGGATGCAACAAAGTATAGACAGCTTGTAGGAAGTCTCAACTACCTAACTACTACCAGACCAGACATTTCATTTGCTGTTGGAATCCTCTCCAGGTTTATGCAAAAGCCTTGTGAGGGACATTGGCCTGCTGCAAAAAAAATTCTAAGGTACTTGAAGGGAACTCAAGACTTTGGAATCAAATACACACAGGTGGACGACTTCAGCTTGATTGGATACTCTGATTCAGACTTCGATGGAGACAAAGAAACTGGGGTATCTACTTCAGGATATGCTATGAGTCTTGGATCAGGAGCTGTCTCCTAGAGAGCACGCAAATAATTTGTTCCAGCAGATTCCACAACAGAAGCAGAATACGTGGCAGCAGCTGAAGCAACAAAAGAAATTGTGTGGCTCGGGAAAATTCTTGAAGATTTGCAGGTAAAACAAGTACAATCCACTCCACTCATGATTGACAACACCTCTGCAATAAAGTTGGCAAAGAACCCAAAGTTCCATGATCGAACGAAGCACATCAATACTAAATATCACCTAATTCGTCATCATGTTGAGGCCAAAACAATCCATCTCCATCATTGTTCCACAAATGAGCAAATTGCAGACATCTTCACCAAAGCGCTTGGAAGGGAAAAGCTTGAACGATCCAGAATGATTCTTGGACTCACCGACATCCCTTCAGATTAAGGGGGGAATGTTGACACCTAATCCTTGTGATTGGGTGAATTATTGTAAATAGATAGATAGGAAATATGAACAGTCATCGGGAGACGAACAGAACAGTCTCTCCCTCATGTATATAATGAGGACCTACCTGATGGAATAATACAGTCAAATTTTCTGCCCTATGGAGTTACTGCCTGGCCTAACAAATTTTTTCACTTGAGCTTGAAAAAGAACCTTCATTCCATCCACCTGACAACCATGAGTAGTCTACTTGGGTGAATGTAATGAAGCTTGGGGGGTATGCACCTAGTGGTAAAAGTTAAGTTTCCCTGTAGGTTATGTGAAGGGCATCACCCGATTCACCTTTGTCCTTATCTGGATGAAGCCAAAAAGGTGTTGGATAACCATCCTGCTTCACCACAGTGATTCCATCTGGTTACAGGAGACTCTCCTTTTCATCATGTTGAGGGCATGTAACCAATCTCAAGCATATTTTTTTGTTTTAAGTTTGCATAAAAATTAAACTGAATCCAAGCATAGTTTTTCGTTTCAAGCTTGTGTAAAAATGAACCCAATTCCATTTTAACCATTGTGATTGCCATTCTATCAACCTTTTCTATTAGATGAGCCTTGGTTGTTTCATTCCATCACCACCATCTCTTTGGCCGATCATACGCTTTCACTTGGTTGTTTTACCCTTTTTGAGAAATAGTTGCGATGAGTGGTCTTATTAGTTAGGCTCTTCACATAAATCAACATGTTTTGAGAAGTTCCAACATCACTAGAACCATTTGCTATCCTAGACACCACTCGTTCCTCAAAGTGGAGTCCCCTTTAAGCTCTTTTCAGACTCTCTAAATATGGAAAGATTACCGAGCGCTTGTCCTTTCTAGCTCGTTAACGGATTGGAAACGATATCTCTCTTATATTATTTTACGTTTTTTCGGGCTTGAAAGATTAATTTACGAAAAAGAACTTGTGGAATTTTCTTTTTGTCCCTTTTCAAACTCTCTAAACATGAAAAGGAACGAGTTATCTTTGTCGTTAAACTCATTAAAACATCAAATAGCGACAAACTTGTCCATCTAGACAAGACCAAGTTTCACCTTCGCTAGACTCATTAAAACATCAAATAGTGATGGATTCGTTTGAAGGGTGAAATATACAACAATCATATGTTATCCTCCTCAAGATTGATAAATATAAAGAGGTACTGGTCAGCAATGACGGGAGAAAATGGAAAAAGGGGAAAACCACTTTATGGTAGCCTGTTGCTCTTGAACATGACACTTTCAATTCATCTCCGTGACTATTTGGGTTGGGTTATCTGCTTGACGGTTATCATACTTATGGTCTATCACACCATCCATCACTTTTGTTTTGGGTCAATGCTGCCAATTCATTCAGTGTCGGCGATATGATCAAGAGAAGTCATTCAGTGCAATACCATAAACCTTCATTTTCATGACCGCCATTCTTGAACCTTGTAATGTCAGTCAACTTCCATCTCTAAAATCACTACACTTATTTCATGTCGTTGATGTGGGATATATCAAGGTCCTCCTGCAATGAGTCACTTCTTGTCGACATCAACTTATTATCCAAGAAGTTGACTTAGAAACACCCATTCAGTACCTTGAGGCTTGCATGCATCAATGGCAGGTTTCTCACTTTTGACGATAGGCATACATCAATGGCCTTCGACCAAAAGACTTTGTATAGTTTTCAACATCAAATCATCCATTCACACCATGCAGAATGTACTACAGTACCTTGAGGATCATTATCATTATCGGCGATTTCTCTCGCAGCTGTTAACAACTTACATCATTGGTTGGTAATCAGATGGTGTCTTCCCATTTTTGAGTTTAGATCACATATTCACATGGTTAGACTCATACTTGAGCGAATGATTGAACGGGATTGAAGACCCCGGATCTAGTTTCATCCATACGGGCTGCAATATTAGGAGTACTAAATCATATGTACAATGGCTTTACATTGATGGTCATTCTGATCATGGGTCTATATCTGTAGACAGCTGTTGATGTACATGTAATGAAAGTTTATAAGTTGAGCATGGGTATGCCTTCCCTTAGAAATTCATATAGAATCAAATATCATGATATATGTATTGTAATTGATGCAAGTCACCTTCCACTTTGATACTTCCTCATCACATCATAAAGCATTTCATTCGACATTGGCATTTTTCCGACTTCATGCTTTAGGGGTCAGCTGTTACATATCCATTTGGACACATCAAATCCCAACATTCAGATCAATGTTTTAGGGCTCATCAAACCCTAAATGCAGTTCTTACATGCCCTAAACAAGTCACCCCTTTGAATGCCTCCTTCCTAGAAAGTTTCATGACCTAAGACATCCGGAAATGGTCTCTAAAGGGACCAACACATGTAGATACATTGCCAAGGTGCTTTGCAGAGAAGGTAGATACACTTTCAGGGTGCTCTGCAGAGCACCTAAGCCCTATTTAGGTTGTGTTGGACGAATTTGAGTGAAATTCAATAGGGGTTTGGGGAATATTCTTATCTCCTGGAGTCATCTAGAAGCTTCCCTCAGTTAACTACTCCTATGAGCTCGAAAATGGATGAGGAATGAGTTAAGAGGTATCCTATCCTCTCATCCCTTCCTCCATGGAACTAATTCTAAGTATGGAAGGCCATTCAATGCCACCATTTATGACAAAACCTCCTTCATCCTCCTATAAATTGACCACTCGTCTAAGTGATCAGGGGCTGGCTCGATTATGTTGAATTGTAAGGAGATAATGCTGCTATGAGACTTGACTTTGGAGCAAATGATGTGATGCCACAAACTTGTCTTGCTTTTGATGTGATGTGGATGGGATCCAAGTTGGAGGAATGACTTTGAATTAGATGCTGGTGGTTGTAATTCCTTCTTCTATCTAATAAAGTGTTTGAACCTTTTTCCATATTTGTGTTCTTTCATAATTCTTATATGTATGAATTGCTTCCGATTATTTCATTTATATTCAATAGATCATATGCTCTGATCGGTTTTCATCTTCTGTTGTGTTGACAGGGTACGTTTCAAGTGGATTAAGTACGGGAAGGAGAGATGTAATCGATACAAGGGAGACGAGAGGAATGCAAAACTACAGGTAGACCTTCTATCCTCTCTTCTTATCTATTTCTTATAGGGAAAGTCAAAAAAACTTTAAACTGTTATTCTAGGCACAGGTACTTGTATAGTGAATTAGTATTTATCCGTAGATGCTAAATTCTCCAAAACAATCGTCATATTTTCTTGAGAGTGCATCTGAAAAAAAAATTTGTTTCCCTTTTTTATAGATGATTTAAAAGTCATAACCCAACATTATTGTCACCCATTTTTCTCCTCCTCTCAAGATAATATTTGTTCCAAAAAGTATTTAAGATTATCATAATCTGTTTTGACCTTGAAGTGTCTTCCCATTAGGTAAGGTCGCCATTGCTTTAGTGCATGTGGTATTGCCAACATTTCCTACCCATAAATAGGTTTGTGTAGATACTTTCCTTTGATTGGATGATTTTCGAATACAGTGGGTCTTCCTTCTTACATCAAAATGATACCAATTCCATTTTCTGAAGCATCACATTCCACAATAAAGGTTTTTGTGAAGTCTGGTGTAGCTGAGACTAGTTATTGGAACATTGCCTCTTTAAGTGTTCAAAGGCCTTAGTTGTTGCTGGAGTCCAAGAAATGAATAATGATGTTAGAGGTGTCATTTTTCTCCCATAATTCTTAACAATATCGTGATAATACCCAGTCAACCCGAGAAATCCTCGAAGATGCTTTATGGTATTAGGGATTTTCCATTCCTTGATCGATTTAATTTTGTTAGGGTCTAACTTAACACCCTCATGAGATACAATATGACCCAAATATTCTACCTCATGTACTCCAAAGAAACATTTGGAGGTTTTTGCATACAATTTTTCCTCCTCCAATAGTTTGAACACCCTGTTAACATGTTGAACATGATCCTTCCAAGACTTGTTGTAGATTAGTATATCATCAAAAAATAATAACACAAATTTTCTAAGGAAGGGTTTGAAAATGGAATTCATCAAACCTTGAAATGTGGAAGGTGCATTAGTAAGGCCAAAATGCATGACCAAAAATTCATAATGTCCCTCATGAGTTTGAATGCTTTTTTCGAAATGTCTTCAGTCTTCATTATAATTTGATGATATCCTGAATGAAGATCCAACTTGGTGAAATAAATTGCTCGATGTAATTCATCCAACAATTCATCAATGAAAAGAATGGGACATTTATCTTTAATAGTGAGCTTGTTGAGATCCCTATAATATAGACACACACACCATGACCCATCCTTCTTATGCACCAATAATATTGGAGCAAAGAAAGAACTTTGACTAGGTTGAATTATACCAGCCTCTAGCATTTTTGCAACCCTACCTTCAATTTTACTCTTTTGGGCATAAGGATATATGTAAGTCCCTATATTTGGAGGAACACTTCTTGGAATCACATGAATAGCATGATCAAGATCACAAAAAGGTGTGAAGCCTTTGGGAGTCTCAAACATCTTGAAATGATTGTCCAAGAATCAGCTCTCAAGCTATCCTTCTCTCTCTGCAATCAAACAATACAACTCATAGATTGAATAGACACTGTATATGTCCTCCTCAAGCCCTACAAGCCTCCTATTTCCTTGTGCAGTTTTTCTTGGGGTCTAGTGATGCCACATGTGTGAATTGGCCTCATCACACTCACAAAAACTGAAGAAGTAACTGCACAATCCTCAAGGAAATAATTCCTTCTGCATGCAAGGGATATTCACAATGGAATATTCTAGCAACTGATAGTACATTGTCCCTCCATATGATCTCAACTAGGTCTATGTTTGAACTGACATGCATGAGTTATTTATGAGAGAATATTCAGTTATCTAAAGTGCAGTAGTTAAAGGCATGCATGCATTAACTAACTTAACTCACAATTAATTCAACAAATTATTTGAATTAATCTAACTGGACTTGACTCAATTAACTGAGCCAACTAATTACAACTCATCCTTATCTCTTTAATTGATGGATAAATTCCTCAATTAATGGAGAAACTGTTGCATGTCCCCACATAGACTTCATGTTTGATTTTATACAACTAATTAACTCACACTGAATTAATTAATTATTTTACAAATAGCTGCTAAGATTAAATTCAAATTTTTACTTCTCTATTTTAGTTCAGGGACTAACTAAAATAGGAAGGTATCCCGAAATGCTATTTATAGCAGTACTATTAGAACTTCTATATTTAGCATTTCTTATTGCTATTTTCAACACTCCCTCTCAACAAGAAAGGGATTATCAGTAACCCCAATCTTGTCTCTATGGAACTCGAACTTGCATTTTGACAATGCCTTAGTTAAAATATTTGCATCCTATTCCTCGGTCGAAACATACAGCAACAACATGATCCTCTTGACCACATAGTCTCGAAGATGGTGATACCAGATATCAATGTGCTTGGACATGTCATGAAAAACTAGATTCTCAGAGAGTTTGATACAACTCTGGTTATCGTAGTAGATCACGGTTGGATCCATCCTCTGACCAAACAATCCCACTGGAATCTTCAACATCCAAATGGCCTCACATGCAACCTGACTAGAAGCCATGTATTCAGCCTCTCCTAAGCTAAGTGCAACTAACCTTTGTTTCCTGCTGTACCAGGAAACTGAAGTTGAACCAAGGTTGAGGATTCCTCTAGAAGTGCTCTTCCTGTCTGATGGACTCCCTACCCAATCCGCATCTATGAAGCCCTGAAGCTTCACTTCCTCTATCTGTTGATACCACAATCCGAATTGAGATGTGCCTCTGAGGTATCTCAACACATGCTTCACTACCTTCCAAAACAACTTGATAGGCTAAACCATAGCTTGATTCAGCTGGTTCACCGCAAAGCATAAGTCGGGTCGTGTGTTCACCAAATACATAAGTGAACCCACCAGCTACCGATAAATAGTAGTAGCTATTACCTTACTTGAAGTAGCATCCTCCTTCTTCCAGTTCCTAGCTAGAGGAGTCTGCATGGGCCTGCACTTCTCATTGTGAAATCACCTAAGTATCTCATTGGCATACTTGCCTTGAGACACAAATACTTCACAATATTTCTACCACACCTCCATGCCTAGAAAGTAGTGCATAATAGCCACATATTTCATTTAACACTCTCTTGCAAGGTCCTCCTTGCAAGATTGTATCAGTTGATCATCACCTGTCAAAATCAGATCACCGACATAAAGAACAATGATCAATGGTTTACCTTCTACCATGATGTGGTAAAGGTTCACATCTGCTTCACTCTTGGTGAAGCCCAACCCGGTGAAATAGCTTTCGATCCTGGTGTAGTAAGCACGGGGTGCTTGCTTCAGCCCATACAAAGCCCTCTTGAGTTGGCACACATGCGACTCACAATCTAAGGACCTGAAACCATCTGGCTGCTCAATGTACTCCTCCTCAATCTTCCCATTGAGAAATGTTGTCTTCACATCCATCTAGTAGATCTTTTGTTGGGCCGCTTGTTTGTCATTATTATTATCACTCTTTAACACTTATTTCATCCATTTCTAGCATTCTTTATCACGTCATTTATCATGGTTTATCATATAATTCCATTTTATAATTATTTATGCTCTTATATAAATATTATTTCTTCTCCTTTATTTTTAATAAATTGATGATTATTATGCATGATTTTACCAATTATGGTTTATTAATAAATTTGTTGTAACATCACTCACCATTTTAGCCTCCAATATATTTTCCGGATTGCAGATTTGATCTCCAGCTCATCATTAAATATTCCAACTCAGAAATTCACTGGAATAAGAAGTGATAGTTTTTCATTGGATGTTTCAGGCAAATGGAGAAGAATCTGGAAAATCTGAAACATGGGTTTTGTTTCGAATAGACCGAGTTAGTTTTTCAATGAGCAGTTTTCCCAAATTTAGTCCGTATTAATAGAAACGAAAGGTTATCTGAAGTTGTTTTTCCCAGATTCACTATTGCGGCCATTTTCCAAATTATCTCAGTTGCAATAGAAAATCCGACCTGTTATTGTTGCATGCTGATGGAAAGATATTTCAGATATGATCTTGCTGATCAATTTGTTCTGAAGAATCCATTTTTGTTATGGGAATCATTTTGTAATCATATATGTTGTAACTTCTCTCTGCTCTCTGTCTATTTAAGTGAGAACAAAGATCAAAGACGGGGATGGATTATTAGAGGTTATAGATTATTAGAGATAGGATAGGATAGGATAAGAGGAGAGGGGATAATGGAGAGATTTATCTTTTTTCTTGGGAATTCAATTGTAATATACAAAATGTTATTCTGAAGGACACATCATGCTGTAATGAGGATTGAATTCAATGGTTAATACATAATCTATGTTGTTGTTCATTCATATTCTTTCAAATAGCTCAACAGTATTCACTGGTGGCTAGGGCTTGACCCCTGGTGGATCATACTGAGATTCTCTGTGTTATATCTTTCTAATTCACGCGAGGTTAATTGGTTTGATGTTTTTCCATTCTCTTCTAGTTTATCTTGTTTACTATTTTTTGATTTCATGTATTGTAGTTAGTTCACCTTTCTTTAATTATGACCTTATGTGCTTCACAACTTTGACATTTGATTCTATTTATGCTTCATGTAGATTAAATTATTTAGATGTTAAGATAGCGAATCCTATTGATTTAATCAGCAGTAAGAGTTTGGTTATCACTATTGAACTCTCGGTTGACATCATTTCTATTTGGATTGCTTTGTTGAGATTGAGTGTGATTTAGATTGAATCAGCTAAGAAGATATTGGTTATTGCTACTATGCTCTCGGTTGATCTTATTTTCAATTGAATTTTTTGCTTCAGATTTGACTATGGTTTTTCTTGAGATTAAGTCCTGATGCTTAGATGTATTATTGCCTTTAAAAGTTACAACTTGAGATTTATGATTGCATCCAGGCACTCTTGTATCAAGTTTTATAGTTCAACTTAAAGAGCATTACTCTCTGGATTTATAGCTTGCACATATTGTGTACACTCTTGAAACAAAAACACTTACCCAGGTTGATAATTAATGTGAGGCAATTAGGAGTTTTAAAATACACCTTTTAGCACCCAAAATTTTGGTGCCGTTGTCGGGGAGAGTGTTTCCATTTCATAGAGAGTGATGTATGTTTGATATTTGCTGCTGGGAAAGAATTGGGTATTTAAAACGAAAGGTAAGAACCTACGTAATGAGCAAGTAAAGTGCTTGCTCTTCCACCCGCTTTTCAGCACAATTTCATAGAAGTTGAAGTAGGTGTTTGATGTTTGTCTGCTGTGAAAGAATAGGGTATTAAAAATGGAAGGTAAGAACCTACATAATGAGCAACTAAAGTGCTTGATCCTCCACTCGCTTTTCAGCAAAATTTCGTAGGAATTGAAGTAGGAAATTTAGAGGTAGAATTTTTGATAAAATCTCATAATTCCACTGAAGTGGTGATGTAAGCACCACCCATATCACTAAACAATTGACAGGAACATTTGAAGGAGGAGCCTCAAATAAACACATGAAGAATATCTTCTATTATGGTAAGAAATGACTCACATTTCTACTTTTGAATTCCCTTTCAAAGACCTAGGAGGAGTGACACAAATGCACATAATTCCCCCATTTTCTCTACCAAATTTTCATGGTTTGAAAAATGAAGATCCAGATACATTCTTATTTGAGTTTGAAATGCTTTGTAGAGGATATGATTATTGTACTAATGATCAAAGGTTGAAAGTGTTTCCTCTTACTCTAAAAGGAGCAGCTCTCTGATGGTTCATGAGCTTAGGTGGGAACTGCATCCAAACATGGGAGGACATGAAGAACATATTCTTGAAGAAGTACCAAGACTATTGCCAGGCCGATGAAGATATTTTCAATATGATACAAGGGGAAGATGAAAGCTTGGAGGACCATGTAGAGCAATTTCATTACAACCTTCAAAAATCAAAGCATAAGTATTTGGAAAAAGAGATCTTAAAAACACTCCTACTCAAAGGAATCAAAGATGAATTTTTAGAACTTTTAAATATGATAGGAAGAGGTGATATTTTTCAGTTGTCATATGATGATGTTTGTGAATTGTGCATAAGGTATTCAAGAGGAATCTCCAAGGCTGGTAATAATTGTAGAGAATTTTATTCTTTCTTCTCCAAATCTGCTACAAGAACAGAAGACATAAGAGCTGAAATCAATGTTTTATTTGAAAATTTTAAAGTTGATTTTATTAGCTCTCTAAATTAGAAATTGGATGTTTTGCAGGTTCAGAAAAATCAAGAATTTGATGAAGTATTTTTCCCTCATTACCGAAAGGAGCATCCCATAGATAGTTGTTCTTCCTTATCTAGGATGGAAGTAGCATATCGAAGAGATGAGGAAGCTATAACAAGGTCAAAACCATGGAAATCATGGCCTATAAGTATGGTTCAAAACTCTTCCTCTCCATTCTCTTACTTGCATAATCCATTATGGAATACTCGTGTTAGGGCAGTCATGTCCATCTCAATATAACTCCCACAAATCTTGTCTACAAGTTTGGCATGATTCATCTTATGATTGCATGACTACTCTCCCTCATCTTGAGCGCAAACACATCCTCCATATTCTTTACCAACTCTTCCACAACATCTTGCTTGCCTATAAAAATCATCCACTCAACCCAATCAACTACATCATCAAAATGCTCCATTCCGTATACAATTTCCTGCTCAACTCATTCCACACCCTCACCATAATAAACCAATACAACATGCTTACAATGTTGAAATGCAAAATTTAGCCACCCTTCCCACCCATTCTAGAGCACATGCACCATTAGAGAAAACTCATATTGAGATTCAGAATGTTTCAAATCCAAAAATTGTAGAGGTTATGGAAAAAAATGAGGTTTCTTCTAGTTTCCATCAACAAGTCATTTTAAAGGATCAAGAACTTCATGATATGATGGCTATGGGAAATCAAGAAAGCAAAGGATATATTGAAGATTGGTTTCACTCCATCATTTGCTTGCAGCATCACTCCATACTTCAACAATTTTTGACACCATCTTTTCAAGGGAAGTTGGCTTCTCATACCCTAATATTTATTAACATGCATTTTACAAATTTGAGTATGTTCATGCTTGAAGCCTTATTTCGAAAATGGCACCATTGGAAGTACTCTTATACATAATCATATTCATTTTTCAAAGAAGAGTAAGTTAGTGTAGAAAATAAATAAATAAGGACACAAATAAATACATTTTGTTTTTATGTAAAAATAGTTGTTTTTGTTGCAACACATTGTGGAAATCAACATCGGTGATAAATGTTTTAATTAATTTGTGTATGTAGATGAATTATAATGGAAATAAAAGTTATATAAACACTCATATTCATTTTTATCACCAATTAGAAAAATCTTGAATATCATATTTTTTTGGCTTGTGGGCTTGATGAAATTTCTGAAAACACAGTCGGGACAGTAATGTTTTGAGGGACCAAAAGGGAATATTTTTAAAGCCCGCTTATATCCTAAGTAGACCTTGATGTCTAATTTCCAACCCAATTTTAATCACTCAATTTGGATTTGAAACAAAAACGTTATAACGAAAACACTGACAGGGTGTCTAGTAGGTAACTCAGGGACAGAGTTGGGATAGTGAGTTTTTGGAGGCCTAAATGACTATATTTCTAAGACGTGTTTCTATGATACGTAGCCTTTGATGTCTACTTTCCAACCCAACTTGAATCTCTCAATTTGGATTTGAAAGGGAAACTTTATAACCAAAACATTGAACGGGTGTCTCGCAGGAAGCTTAAGAACAGAGTCGGGACAGTCAGTTTTTTGAGTCCTAAATGACCATATTTTGAAAACCTGTTTCTATGGTATATTTTCATATGAATCCAATTTACAAGGCAATTTGAATCATTCATTTTTGATATCCAATGAGAAATTTATGACCAAAATACTTGCTGTCTATCGTAAATCAACACTCTTAAAACTCTATTTTTCTCGTTGTTCACTAGAGTATTTGACCCATCAATTCTTTTAATTTTCAAAACTTTCTTATATTGGAGATAAATAAATGAATCTACTTTCATTTCCAATTTGAATCATTTGAATCCGTCATGAAATGAAGAAACTATGCTTAAAATATCCATTGTTGTTCTAAGTGGGGAAATTGAAAATGACTCTGTTATGCAGGTTGTTCTAAGTAAAATTGACATGTCATATTATGGAATTTTCAAAACATGTTTCTATTAGTGATATAAATTTGAATTAGCTCTCATTTTTCTTTTGAATCACTTGAATCGGACCAAAAACAAAGGAGTTGTTATTAAAACACTACTGGTTAGTATGGTCGACCACTGCTCTCCCGCAGGTGACAAATAAATTTTACTTTGTTATTTTTTTCTATGGATTTGTTTTACAGAGTAGCTACTTGTTAGTTTTTTTCATAATTCTTAGATTATCGGAGCCCAATCATCGCTCTTTCTCCATGATTTAATTTTTTATTGCAGGTAGACACTCGTTTTTTGCAGGTCTTAGGAGAATAAAGAAGCTCATTTTATGGACGAGCGATTCTTGAAAGAAATTTTAATGAAACAAGGGAATTTCATCCAATTCATTAGCTAATAGATTTATAACAGAAGAAATCAAGAATTAATTTCCATTCGAAAATTCATGTCACTGTTGCCAAAACATTTTTCCAAGAGATCTTTTTTTTCATTGACAAATTGATATTCCCTTAGGAAATAACATCATAGCTATTGTAACTTAATTTATTCATTTATATATTGTTTCTAAATAAAGTGTCGTTTCATTTCTGATTTTTCTTATGTTTTTTTGTTACAGGTGTTACTTCCTTCAAATTGAATTTTCCACTCCATTGGCGATTGAACAATGAGGACCCCACCATGCAAGTTTCAGTTGCAGAAGGCAACTCTTCGGCAGCCCCAATTTTGTAAAAAGTTATTTTTGAGGCTTGTGATTATTTTTTCTGTTTCTTTGATTCCTTTTCTTTCTTTTGTATGATTTCCCTTCTGTTTTTTAGAGTAGTAGGGATGATTGCTTGTCTGTGTTGTTTTTTCTCCCTGTTTTCTTTTTGTTGTTCCCTATAGGGAACAACACTTTTTCATGTGCATTTTTTTGTCGTTCCCTACAGGAAACAATTGTTGTTCCCTATAGGGAACAACACTTTTTCGTGTGCATTTTTTGATGTTCCCTGTAGGGAACATCACTTTTTCACGTGCATTTTTTGTTGTTCCCTATAGGGAACAACACCTTTTTGTGTGCATTTTTTTGTTGTTCCCTATAGGGAACAACACTTTTCGTGTGCATTTTCTTTTCTATTCCCTACAGAGGACAACATTTTTTCGTGTGCAACACTTTTTCACGTGCATTTTTTGTTGTTACCTATAGGGAACATTTGTTGTTCCCTATAGGAAACAACATTTTTTCGTGTGCATTTTTTTGTTGCTCCCAATAGGGAACAAAACGTTTTGTGTGTAGTTTTTGCTATTCCCTAACATTCTTTCGTGTGCATTTTTTGGGGAACAACACTTTTTGGTGTGCATTTTCTTTGTTGTTCCTTATATGGAACATCACTTTTTCATGTATTTTCCTTTGTTGTTCCCTATAAGGAACAACTGATGTTCCCTACAGGGAACAGTTGTTGTTCCCTATAGGGAACATCACTTTTGCGTGTATTTTCCTTTGTTGTTCCCTACAAAGAACAGCATTTTTTCGAGTGTTTTTGTTGTTCCTTCAAGGGACAACACTTTGAGAGTATTTTCAAGAACAACCTTTCCTTCCTCTTGTGGGATTATTCTTAGTTCATCTCAACCACATTTTACTGATTCCCTTTCATGGCATGAAGTACACTACTTTTATGAGGACAAGAATTATGGATTCTATTGAAGTGAGTTAATATCATTCATGTTATAATATTTACCATGAAAACTCCTTGATGATAGATTCTTTTCAAAAGAGATAGAATTATTTATATACTACTTTACTGCATTGTTTTCTGTTGTACATGACACTGATTGATCATCTTAATACCATGTTGGTTCCACCATTCCTTGTTATAATCTTCTCTGTCTGTAATAAATGAGATTACGAGTGTAATTTTTTTTTCTTTGTATTGACATCTTCATCTTCTTCCACCATCCCTACTCTTAAGAAGTACTGAGCCTACCTTTATTTATCATAAAAATGTGTAATAACAACAAAATTTTGTTTGCAGATGGAGGATAGGGGGTCTCATTAAGAGCCAGCCTACCATGTTCATATGGATGTAGTGAAGTGACAATCCCACTATGGCCACCACACCAGCGTTATGATCCATTGGATAGCCAAAATATCCTTGGAACAAGAGGTCTCATCACGAGCCAGCATGATCATTTTTGCTACATCCCAGTGAATGGCAGTGTGGTTATCTGGTTACCATGCCAGTACACTGATCTCTTCTATAGAACAACACTGGAACTCTCTATTTATAAATTGAGGATCCTGGATCATATGGGTTAAAAAGCAACCCTACCAAGGCTATGGACACCTGCTGGCAGCAGAGGCTCTGCTTATGGTATTGAAGTTATATCTTATCATTAATTATTACTATAATACCATCTTTTTATTCTCTCTTTTTATCGGAAAAGTTATTTCCCTAATTTTTTCCTGTTTTGAACCTTTACACATGAGAAATTGTTTTCCGATTAATCGCATCATTTTCAGCTAGAATACCGTCAGCAAAGCATCTTTTTGGCATATTGTTGTCCTTTTTATTTTTCGTATAACTTATCATCAATCCAAAGCGTCCTATTTCTTATTCATAACTATGCTTACACACTCTGCTCTCATTATAACCATACCTCTCGCCGTCCTATCATTGATATGTGTACTCTGCTTCATTTACTGTTGTATTGTTCATTCTCTTGCCTTGCTGTCAGCACAACACCTTTCATATTCTTTATGGTCATGGAACCCCTTTTCCAATTGGAGGGGGGAATGTATGCATTATGCGAGAGCATGCGATATAATTACTGAACTCTGCCATAACTTGATGATTCGAAAAAATATTAGTATTGTATTTATACAAAAGTTTTTCTGATTGAAATTTTTGCATGCATCTTATCTATTGCTATTCAAAACTAATACGGTGGATTCAAGAAAATTGCATGCAGAATAGTGAATTGTTTATAGGAGAACAACAAGTATTGGGGGGAAACTCTATTTGCAGCACGACCACACTATTGCAACTACTAGAAGAGATTTGAGAAACTCGTGAACACAAACAATTGTTCAGACATGATGTGCTTACTTGGATTCCACCTTTTGCATCACTTTCAGCATCAACTTAGCCTACATCATATTTAACAAATGCTAGTCCATACATGTCATTCCACATTTTTTTCAGAGGTAAAAATTGAGGTAAAATAGTATAATTTTCTGATTTATTACCAATTTAGGAGAATTTCATGAAAATCCATTGAGCATTATTTATCATCATTTATTCCACATATTTACCACTTCCCATTTTTCAAAGACATAGATTCTTTCAGTTTAGGGGGATGTTCCTTTCATTTATTTATTTATTATGACCACGCCATTAATATTCGTTATCATCCATTGATCTTCTTCTTTATGCTCAACACCTCCCTTATTCTATGTTGTTTTACACCAAGCATAGATTTCAACAGATTGTAGCAACCACCTCAATTTGTTTTCTAGCATTGCATGAGGGCATGCTAATTCTCCAGTTTGGGGGAGGAATTGCTACACATGATGGATGTTTTCTACTTTCTTTTTCATTTAAGGCATACAATTTCATTTTTATATAGTGCAAAAATTGATTTGCGTATATCTTTAAAACTATGAACTAAATTATTGTGATTTTTGGAAAACAAAGAGGTATCATTAATATACACGAACCCAGAAAATTTCAAGTTAAATTAGTTTGTCAAATTACAGAAATCATGCACTGTCACCTACAGCCATTTTCCTTATATCTCATGATCCCTGCATCAAAACAATCTGATTTTTGGATTAGAGAAGTATTAATATAATAGAAATCTACTTGCAAAATTTAAGCAAAATCTGGTCTGTAGTTTTTGAGGAAATGGTTAACGAAGTTTGTTGTTACTTATATCATATTTTGTTGCAACTTCATATACATATAGTTGAACGTCAATGTAAAAATTATTACGCCTTCATCAACATTGCTAAAATTGAATATTTATTATTTGAGGAAGAATTCATTTGTTCCATCCATTTCATAAGTTGGGATGAACAATTTTTGTATTATTACTTGTTAATACAGAGTTTTTGGGTTGCATGAGGACATGCAATATATTCAGTTTGGGGGTATGTTGGGCCGCTAGTTTGTCACTATTAATATCACTCTTTAATGCCTATTTCATCCATTTCTACCATTCTTTATCACGTCATTTATCACGGTTTATCATATAATTCCATTTTATAATTGTTTATGCTCTTATGGATAAATATGATTTCTTCTCCTTTATTTTTAATAAATTGATGATTATTATGCATGATTTTACCAATGATGGTTTATTAGTAAATTTTTTGTAACATCACTCACCATTTTAGCCTCCAAGATATTTTCCAAATTGCAGATTTGACATCCAGCTCATCATTAAATATTCCAACACAGAAATTCGTTCGAATAAGAAGTGACAATTTTTCATTGGATGTTTCGGGCAAATGGAGAAGAATCTGGAAAATCTGAAACATGGGTTTTGTTTAGAAAAGACCGAATTAGTTTTCTAATGAGTAGTTTTCCCAAATTCGGTCCATATTAAGAGAAACAGAAGGTTTTTTGAAAGTGTTTTTCTTAGATTCACTATTGTGACCGATTTCCAAATTATCTCAGTTGCAATACCAAATTCGACCTGTTCCTATTGAATGTTGATGGAAAGATATTTCATATATGATCTTGTTGATCAATTTGTTGTGAACAATCCAATTTTTTTATGGGAATCATTTTGTAATCATATCTATTGTAACTTCTCTCTACTCTCTGTGTATTTGAATGAGAATAGAGATCAAAGAGGGTGATGTATTATTAGAGGTTATAGATAATTAGAGATAGGATAGGATAGGATAGGAGGAGAGGGGATAATGGAGAGATTTGGCTTTTTTCTTGGGACCTCAATTGTAATATACAAAATGTTATTCTGAAGGACACATCGTGTTGTAATGAGGATTGAATTCAATGGTTAATACATAATCTACGTTATTGTTCATTTGTATTCTTTGAAGCAGCTCAACAATATTTGTTGGTGGCTAGGGCCTAGCCCCTGGTGGATAAAAATGTGATTCTCTATGTCATATCTTTCTAATTCATGCGAGGTTAATTGGTTTTATGTTTTTCCATTCTCTGCCAGTTTATCTTGTTTGCTATTTTCCGATTTCATGTATTGTAGTTAGTTCACCTTTCTTTAATTCTGACCTTAATATGTGCTTTGCAACTTTGACATTTGATTCTATTTCTGCTTCCTATAGATTAAATTATTTATCCATTAAGACAATGAATCCTATTGATTTAATCAGCTATAAGAGTTTGGTTATCGCTATTGAACTCTCGGTTGACATCATTTCTATTTGGATTTCTTAGTTGAGATTGCATGTGATTTAGATTGAATCAGCTAAAAAGAGATTGGTTATTGCTACTATGCTCTCGGTTGATGCTATTTTAAATTGAATTTCTTGCTTCAGATTTGATTATGGTTTTGCTTGAGATTAAGTCCTGATGCTTAGATGTATTATTTCCTTTAAAAGTTACAGCTTGAGATTTATGATTGCATCCAGTTACTCTTGTATCAAGTTTTACAGTTCAACTTAAAAAGCATTACTCTCTGGATTTATAGTTTGAACATATTGTGTGCACTCTTGAAACAAAAAGACTTACCCAGGTTGATAATTAATGTGAGGAAATAAGGAGTTTTAAAAGACACCTTTTAGCACCCAACATCTTCCACCCCATCTGAGCTGGTAGTGCCAACATCGATCTAATCGATGAGTACCTTGCTACGGGAGAAAAATTCTCATCGTAGTCGATCCCCTTGAACTGTGAGAAACCTCGGGCAACAAATGTTGCCTTATGTTTCTCAACACTGCCATCAGCTACCCGCTTTACCTTGTAAAGCGATCTAGAACTCACCACTGACTTACCCTGAGGTCTTGGGACAACATCCCACACACTGTTCCGAATGATAGAGTCATACGCCTCTACCATTGCATCAACCTAGATTGGTTGTTGCACTACCTCCTCGAATGAAGAAGGTTCGGTATCTACACACTCCCCAACCATGGACATGTACCCAGTGTACCGCTCGGGTGACCTCCTCTGTCTACACTAAGAAGATGGTTGTCCCACATTTTCCCATGCATCCAACATCAACCTGTCAGCTTCCATTGAGTGTTTCTGCCCATCTCTGGAAGTCTCAGCATGAGTGGATGTCTCCACTCTTGGATCCTCAACATGCGGCTGCTCAAAATCAATGTGAGGCTCCTCCTCCTTAGGAACTGAAAGTTCCTCCTTTGCATGCAACTTGAGCTCCCTCTCAAGTGATAATTGCATGGCTTTCTGCTCATCGAACTTCAAATCCCTATGTACCATTGTCCTTTGACTAGTAGGCAAGTACACCCGCTATCCATGTACCCCATAAGTATTCCCAACTTAGCTGTTGGATCCAGCTTCTTCTGGGCATCTTTGGTCACATGACAGTAAATTGTTGATCCAAAGATTCGGAAGTGACTCACATCTGGTCACTTCTCGGAAAAGGCCTCCATAGGTGTCTTCATTCCCAGTATACGGTGCGAGGTTCTGTTCTACAAGTATATTGCTGTATTGCATGCCTCAGTCCACAAATGTAGTGGTAGGCTTTGGTCATGCAACATCACTCGAGATGCTCCTACAATCGATTTGTTCTTACTTTTGGCCACCCCATTCCGCTGTGGGTTATGGGGTGTCGTCAACTCCCGTTTAATTCCTTCTGCAGCACAAAAGTATTTAAACTGTTGGGAGACATACTATCGACCATTGTCGCTATGAAAGGCTTTTATTTTCTTTCCAGATTCTTTCTCTACCAAAGCTTTAAACTCACAAATCCTCTAGAAGGTTTGATCCTTATTTTGCATAAAGTAGATCTAGCATCTACGAGAAAAATCATCAATAAAAATAACATAGTAGCTTTGTTTAGTGGTGGAGACTGTAGAGAAAGGTCGACAAACATCTGAGTGAACTCACTCCAGGATTGCTCCAACTCTACTGTCTCGATCCAGAAAGGAAGATTTCACATACTTACCCAAGGTACAACCTTTGCATGTATTCGTCTGCTCAAGTTTTCCCTTGGGTAATTTGGTAGAAATCTTCTGCATGATCTTCAGGGCTCCATGGTGCAAGTGGCCCAGTCTTCTATGCCATATCTCACCAACATCTTGGATCTGCACCATCTCAGCTTTGGAACTCAATGTAGCACAGTCATCTACCTCTAGCTTGTAGAGATTCCTTACTCGAATCCCAATTCGCTTTGTCTGTCCAGTACCGATATGCCTCAGGAATACCTTTCCTTTACTAAAGACCACGTCATAGCCTTTATGTTCTAGCATATCGACAGACACAAGATTCTTCTTCAGACTTGGTACATACTTTACATCAGTCAGGGTGAGGGGAGCTCCATGCTCCCTCTGAAACACAACCGTACCTTCACCTGAAACAAAGTACTTTCCATCATCGCCCATCTCGATCTGCAACTGGAGATCCTTCTCCTCCAAGGTACTGAAAAGATTCTTGTCACCTGACATGTGGAATGAAGCTCCACTGTCTAGGTACCACACACATCCCACCATGGATGAAACCATGCATGTGATAAGCAAGAAATCCAACTCAAACAGTGAGGCCAGTGCCTCACTATCAGATCCCTTCGAGGAAACCTTTTTGGATTTACTCTATGGAAAATTCGTAGCATAATGGCCCACTTCATGACAATGAAATCATCTCATTTTCGATTTGTCGAACTTCTTCCCACCATGGGAAGAACCGGATTTGGGATGGGATGCCTTCCCTTTCTCTTTCCTTGCCTTACTAGCTAAGGCTAGACTTTCCTCATCATATTGCTTCGATGAGGATGTTGCTTCTTCTTATCTCCTCCTGCATCACATCTGACTAAAGTTGTTCCCAATCTAGCAGTTTTTCTCTTCCATTAACCTAGTCTTGGTAGCTATGCCAGCTCTTAGGAAGACCAAGGAGTGCAAGACTCACCATGTCATCATCAACGGTCGTGATCAGTACACTTCCAAGCTCATCCCTACAGGTTGTGAGCTTGTTTAGATATGTAGAGATCGTGTCGCCCTTTCCACACTTGATTTTCCGAAGCTTGTCTTTTAGCGCCATCTTCCTCTAATCGCTACTATTCTAATATTGATCTCTCAATGTTTTCCACATCGAAAACGGTGTCTCCTTCCCATGGAGACTTGAGACTATGTAGTCTCGAACTCCCTCGAGAAGGATTGTCCTTGCTCTAGCCACACATTTCTTCCATTCCGCCAATTGAGTAGCATCAGTCGGCTTGGGGACTTCTTGATCAATGAAGTCCTTTAGACCATTATCCTCTAATACTGCTTCCATGTGATCCTTCTAAGATATATAATTTGAGCTCCCATCAAGGGCATACTCGAGTCTTAAACCGTTGAACGTCATTGGTGAAATTGATATGTGATAAGAACTCAATTTCTATATTCAAGAACCTCAAACTTCAAACTTCCCCCTTCTTGTATATTGTTATTCACCTTTATCACCTTTGCTCTAATACCATGTAGAAATTCCCATTGTAGGTCAGTATATTATGCAATAGAATAAAGCAAAATACAAGATCTACTTCTACAACAAACTTTGTGGAAGCTTAATCGAATTGAGCAAGATCAATGAGAACACATATAACTGAGAATGAGAAATCAATCACACATAACACAGAAGAAATAACCCGGGGAAAGCCTTAGCCTAAAACCCCAATCTCTGTATTATCATACAAGTGGAAATATATTCGAGTTACAAAAAGAATCTGCTCTCAATCTATCTTGCTCTCTCTGCAATAAAAAAATACAGCTCATAAACTGAATAGACACTGTATATGTCCTCCTCAAGCCCTCCAAGCCTCCTATTTCCTTGCGCAATCTTTCTTGGGGTCTAGTGATGCCACATGTGTGAATTGGCCTCATGACACTAACAAAAACTAAAGAAGTAACTGCGCAATCCTCAAGGAAAGAATTCCTTCTACATGCAAGGGATATTTACAATGGAATATTCTAGCAACTGATAGTACATCGTCCCTCCATCTGATCTCAATTGGGTCTCTATCTTAACTAACGTGCATGAGTTATTTATGAGAGAATATTTAGTTATATGAAGTGCAGCAGATACATGCATGCATGCATTAACTAATTGAACTCACAATTAATTCAACAAACTATTTGAATTAATCTAACTGGACTTGACTGAGTTAACTAAACCGACTAATTACAACTCAAATTACAACTCATCCTTATCTCTTTGACTGATGGATAAATTCCTCAATTAATGGAGAAACTGTTGCATATCCCCACATAGACTTCATGTTTGATTTTCTACAACTAATTAATTCATGGTGAATTAATTAATTATTTTACAAACAACTGCTAACATCAAATGTGAATTTTAACTTCTCTATTTTAGTTTAGGGACTAATTAAAATAGGAAGGTATCCCGAAATGCTATTTATAGTAGTACTAAATTTAGCACTTCTATATTTAGAATTTCTTGTTGCTATTTTCAACAGCTTTGTCATTACATTAGAGTTGATCATCTTTCTTGATTTCCTTGCTGATCCGAATTTAAATAGGAATGCAACAAATTACAGATATAACCATAAATACTAATATGCAATAGAAATAACACTTCATTTCATTAATATCAAATAATGAAATATGCTTACAAACAAAATGGAAATAAGACTAGCTTGGGCGATGGTAGCTTATTTCTAAGAAGAGCTGTGGTAGCTACATGCCTCTAAACTGTGTTATAATGAGGTTCAAAGGCCTATTTATTATTGAGAAACAATGGAAAACCCTAAACATCCTAAAACCTAACCCTAGGAGATGATGATGAAAAGAGAAATAGGGGTATAACCAATTTTCCCTTTCATAACAATATTTGATCCTGAGGCCTGTGGATTATGGCCCACAAAGCCTATCAAAAGCATTATTGAGGTCTTTAGCCTTTAAATAGGACCATATAACATTTACTAGAGCAATTATACTATTAGGAGTGTTCCTTAACCCACTTTTACCATAAAAACCCTGAGACAATACATATATCAGAAATAATGGGAACAAAGGAAATACAAAGGAAAACCCCACCGGAACACATAAGATGGAACTCAAAAACTATACACCTGCATTCATAAATATCATCGGGTCCAACTCTCACTTCAAACCTTTATCATAGCGCTCCCCCGATCTCCAAAATGTCGATACCTTTGATTGACAATCAACGATATCGTGTAATCGCATATTGGCACATCGGCATTCCAATAACCATTAGCCTTTTTAACTCCTTCGATTGTGATTTGCGATCACATCTTGATCATCGATCAGGTTCACGATCCAACGGTTGAGATTAAATCATGCGATCACATTTCACAAAACCTCAAGGCCAGGCATTGTCTGCTCTAAGGCACCAATCTGATATCCTTATGGACCCGATATGGATTTAGGCCACCCTTTATAAGTTTTCAAGTCCAGATGTCAAATCCGCCCGTGTTTTGCGCCGAATCTTAGTGTAAGTTGGGTTTTTCACTTGTGGGACTTAAACTATGTAATAAACTCCACCGATGTGATATTTCACTTTTCTCCTCAGTGACATCATCTGGACCATTGATCTTCCAGATCAAACAGCTTCTGTGCATTGTTACATATGTTCATCCTTTGCTTTGTTCTCAGTTGCTTTTGATGGATTTACATTAAAAACCACAGTTCTACCACATTCTGAAAACATATGACATTCATATAATTGACATCATTGGATCGCCATCAATCCTACGGTGATCAATGGTCGATCAACACACTCTATAACATTGGATTTCAAGCCATTAACGTATATATACATAAATAACACAAAACGGCATTATTACATAACACACAGGCGCATAAAATCAACACTAAACACACACTTTTCTATAATACACAGAATAATTACATTCTAAGGCATTTCAACCTTAGTAACAGGTTCTCCTTTGACTACATTGTGAATACTCTCGGGTTTACACTTTCTATCTATCACTCCCTATATCTATTACTGTCTCACGATATATATATCTATATATCTATCTATATATATATATATATATAACACACGTTGATCATTATAGTAGTATTGGATTGGATCAATGAAATGATCCGATCAATCCTCTCCTTGATTTCCTCAACAACCCTTAAATTCTCTATACGCATACATATGGCAGATTAATTACATTAAATGTCTTCGAGAGACTTTATCCTTTCCATCAGTTAAGCTCTACTTTAATAGAATTTCCCCTATTTTGCTCGATGGTCCACGTCCTCCTTGCTTCCTCTGCTTTGGATTCCTCTTTAATGAGGAGTGTCGGATGCTCCTGCATTAGATTCATGAGGCACAAAACTTTATGACCTCATGGTCATACGCTTCTCCTTATCCTTGGCAATTCTACCCACTTCACTTCTTCAATTGAACAACATTTATGATCTTCTGTGAGCCGCACCCAACCTCTACAGTAATAGTCTTCCTCTGCTACATAATACCTCACCAAGCTCTCCTCACTCGGTCTTTTGGCATCCTTTTGGTTCTCTCCTCTAGGACCAATTGAGCACACCTTGCTCTAGGTTGCTGTAAATCTTCTCACGTTCCGATGCCACTATCTGCACGACAGTAAGACCACAAACTCTCCAGCTTTAATATAACTGTACCTCTTTTCCCCTCTTCCTTCTCACAAGAAATCCTTTCCTTGCTCTGATACCACTTGATGAAAAGAGAAATGGGGGTACAACCAATTTTCCCTTTCATAACAATATTCGATCCTAAGAACTGTGGATTATGGCCACAAAGCCTATAGAAAGCATTATTGAGGTATTTAGCCTTTAAATTGGACCATATAACATTTATCGGAGCCATTATACTATCATGAGTGTTCCTTAACCTGCTTTTACCTTAAAAACCCTGAGACAATATATATATTGGAAATAACGGGAACAAAGGAAATACAAAGGAAAATCCTGCCGAAACACATAAGCCGGAACTCAAAAAATATATGCCCACATTCATCAATATCATCGGGTCTGCCTCTCACTTCAAACCTTTATCGTAGCACTCCTTCGATCTCCGAAATGTTGATACCTCCGATCGACGGTCGGCGATATCGCGTAATCGCATATCGGCACATTGGCATTCCAATAACCGCTAGCCCTTAACTCCTCCGATTGCAATTTGCGATCACATCTTGAACATCGATCAGGTTGATGATCCTACGGTTGAGATTAAATCACATGATTGCATTTCGCAAGACCTCAAGGTGAGGCATTGTCTTCTCTAAGGCGTTGATTCGATATCCTTACAGACCCGATATGGATTTAGGCCACCCTTTATAAGTTTTCAAGTCCAGATTTCAAATTCAACTATGTTTTGTGCCGACTCTTAGTGTAAGTTTGGTTTTTCACTTGTGGGACTTAAACTATGTAATAAACTCCGCCGATGCGATATTTTGCTTTGCTCCTCACCGACATCATCTAGACCATTGATCTTCCAGATCAAATGACTCTTGTGTATTGTTGCATCTATTCCTCCTTTGCTCTGTTTTCGATTGCTTTCGATGGATTTACATTAAAAGCTACAGTTCTACCACATTCTGAAAACACATGACATTCATATAATTGACATCATTGGATGACCATTGATCCTATGGTGATCGATGGTCAATCAACACACTCTATAACACTAGATTTCAAACCATTAACACATATATACATAAATAACACGAAACAACATTATTACATAACACAAAGGCACATAAAATCAACACTAAACACACTTTTCTATAATACATGACATAATTACATTCTAAGGCATTTCAACCTTAGTAACAGGTTCTCCTTCAACTACATTGTGAATACTCTTGGGTTACACTTTCTATCTATCACTCCCTATATCTATTACTGTCTCACGATATATATATAGAACACACATGTTCATCGTTACAGGAATATTGGATTGGATCACTAAAAGGATCCAATCAATCCTCTCCTTGATTTCCTCAACAACCCCTAAATTCTCTATACGCATACATATGGCAGATTAATTACATTAAATAAGTCTTCGAGAGACTTTATCCATTCCATCAATTAAGCTCTACTTTCACAGAACTTCCCTATTTTGCTCGATGGTCCACGTCCTCCTTGCTTCCTCCGCTTTGGATTCCTCTTTAATGAGGAGAGCTGGATGCTCTTACATTAGACTCCCAAGGCACAAAAATTTATGACCTTGTGGTCATATGCTTCTCCTTATCCTTGGAAATTCTACCCACTTCCCTTCTTCAGTGGAACTACCTTTATGATCTTCAGTGAGCTACACCTAACCTCTGCAGTAACAGTCTTCCTCTGCTACACGATACCTCACCAAGCCCTCCTCACTTGGTCTTTTCGCATCCTTCTGGTTCTCTCCTCTAGAACCTATTGAGCACACCTTGCTCTAGGTTGCTATAAATCTTCTCACCTTCTGTTGCCGCTATCTGCACGATAGTAAGACCACATGTTGGCATTATGACACAGGTTTGGCTCAATGACATAAGGGTTGTCCTTGATAGAAACTCACTCAAATAGCAGATCACAAGCTCAAGCTCTCAAAATAGTAGAAAATGAGATACCCACAGGTTCCTGTTCACAAAGCCGTGGACATACATAGGTGCGCCGAACAAAAGCTGCGGACATGTTCGCAGGTTCTCCGAAAAAAAAGTGCAGACATAAAGTACACGCACTTTCATGTAGAGAAAAGCATGCACGTGGGAAATCTTATGGTTGGTCCATGGTATTCAGTCTGACATTTTTGATCCTATGGTTTTGGTCCGTGGTTTTGCATCTAAAGCATGGAACCCAGGTTTTGGGTGCCTAGTATTGGATCTCTATGGTTTTGGACCATGGTTTGAGTAAGGCCTAGACTATAAAAAGGAAAGGAGATCATTTGGTTGGGCAACTAATGTGTTGAATATGTTGAGAGGAGCAAGATCTGAAATACTGGTGATCGGTTGATGAGTTATAGCTGGACCTAAATCAAGGAGAATCCTGAGCATTACAAGACGGATCTACTGATGGGTCAAGATCTCTTTGGCGCATGATCAGATCTGTAAATTTGATAATCTAGGGTATTATTGAAGTCTAATAAATTTCAATACCCGCAGGCTCGACACAGCTTAGGCGCAAACACCCGCAAGCTCGACACATCGCAGGTGCGGATACCCGCAGATTTGACATAGAGGAGGTGCGGATACCCACAGACTCAGCAGAGCACAGGTACGGATACCAGAGGTTCGACACAGAGGAGGTGCGGATACCCGTAGGGTAAAGAAGGGAATACTAAGGATGTACACAGGTTTCTATTGGTGAAGTTGTGGACTTTTCCCTTGAAATATGTTTTAGCTGCTTTTATCTATTTCTGCAGTGTTCAGGGTTCTAACTTGGTGCCTGGTTACTAGTACTGTGTTCTGAGAAGTTATTGATTCAGTATTTGTACAAGGAAGTTGGTTGATTGTAGATCTATTTGATGTTTGATTGATATTCATGGATCCAGTTTGAAAATTTATGAAACGTGGTCCCTGGAAGAAAAGAGAAGTCTTCTGTAGGTCAGCACCTACGTACTAGTACCTCAACAAGTACAAGAGCTAAGGGGGTTGTAGCTCCCTTCCAAAAGAGTCTAGAGAAGGAGAGAAGGTTGTAGACTTCTGCAGGTTGAAGCCTGTGTGCTAGTATAAGACTACACCAGTACAGAATCATTGTAAAAGGAAGTTTCTAATTGAAGGAAGATAGAGACATATTGCAGTAGGTGGTTTTCACCCACATTGGGTTTCCACCTTATATCTTGTGTTCTTTTGTGTGACTGTCTGCTCTACTTTTCTATTCCTGCTTACTGTTATATGGTTCTGACACAGATTAATGATCAACATCTGAAGAATAAAATAAATTATAAGTCAGGAAGGTATACACAAGTTTTATTAGTCAGATCTGCTAATCTTTATATAAGTTGAAAAAGAATTTGATAATACTGGTTCACCCCCCCTCTCAATATTATTTTCAACAATTGGAATCAGAGCAGGTCCTTCAGGAAAAGCTTGATTGCTTGAAGGAAGATCTATCATCATGAGAAACTACGAAAAAGAAGCATCTATCAGGCCATCGATTTTTGATGGAAGCAACTTCGTCTATTGGAAGGTAAGAATCACTGCTTATCTTTAATCTCTTGGTACAGAAATTTGGGATATTGTGGAAACTGGATACACATTTCCATCAGCAACTCCTGCAGATGCAACTGGTAAGAAGTAGTATGAAACAAATCCAAAAGTTGTCAATACTCTATTAGGAAGTCTATCTCAATCAAAATTCGTCAAGGTTATGCAACTCAAAAGTGCAAAAGAAATATGGGACAAGATCGTTCTGAGCTATGAAGGAGATGAACATGTAAAATGAGCAAAGTTACAAACTCTTAGAATTCAATATGAAAGTCTCAGAATGCATAATGATGAAAGTGTGACTAGCTATTTCCTACGTATAGATGAGATCGTAAATTGTATGAAAAACTTGGGTGAAGAAATAAAAGAAGTTGTTTTGGTTGAAAAAGTTCTAAGATCTTTTTCTCCTAAGTTTGATTCAAAAGTTTCTGCCATAGAAGAAAAGCAGAATCTACAGAGCCTTACCATGTCACATCTGCACAGAATTCTAACTGCTTACGAGATGAGAAAAGGAGGACCATCAGACAGGAGAGAAGCTGAATTCAAGGCTTCAGGAAAAGGAGATTACTATGAGGCAGGACATGTGTCAGAAGAAGAGGAAGAATCAAATTTTGTCAAGAAACTTCAATGGGGAACTGGAAGATTCAGAGGTAAGCTACCTTTCAAATGCTTTGCTTGTGGGAGAGTCAGTCATTACGCTACAAAATGAACTCATAAGGATAAAATAGACAAAGGTAAGGAATTTGTTAGACGGAATAGAAAACAGAGTGTAAATAAGAAGAGCTATTACATGCATGAAGACAGTGATGGATTGTCAAATAGTGATGAAGATGAACAGGGCAATGATGATAGACTTTTGATGGCTTTTGAAGATGATGATTTCTTGGATGCTATAAATGAAGAAGGTCTTTATGAAGAAATTTCTAAACTTAAAGTTTGTTTAGAGGAAAAGAATATGATTATAGATACTCTAACATTCCAACTTGCTGAAAAGGATCAACACAATGAAGAGTTAGAATGTGAAATTGTAGGACTTAGAAAAGAAATTGAGAAAACAAAAGCCCTTAATCTTCGATTTGCTAAAGGATCTGAAACTCTAGATGAGATTATCAAAGTGCAGCGTTCTCCTCTAATCAAGACCGGTCTAGGATATTCTGAAGAAGCATCTCCAGCTCAGAAGCAAGCGTAGAAGCCATCCACCTCCAAAAGTTATCTTGATGCAGGAAGGAGAAGTGAACAAGTTGACAATCGACAGCAAAAGCATAATGCAGATCACCAGGTAAATCAGGGACAATTTGCTTCAAGAATAGATTATCAGGGGAATCTACGTCAAGGATGAATAAAAGCCTCAACCGACCACAGGTAAATCGTTCTCATATGGCTCCAATCATATGGTTGGTAGATTTGATAATCGCAGGAATTTCTTCAATGGCCAATGTTTATCTTGTCATAACTTTGGTCATAAAGATGCTCAATGTGTTGCCTACAAGACCATCATGACTAGGGAAGCTCAAAAAAAAAGGAGTATGACAGGAATCATGAAAAGAACCTAAAATAATTTCTCTGCTCTTGAAAATGAAATAGAATGTTCTATCTGTAACAACTTCGGTCATGAAGATACTGAATGCAGAATCAGGTTTCGGCAAACAACTCAAAAGGAGCAAGCCTCATTGAATTCCAAAACATTGAAAAATAAAGAAACGCAACCAGAAAGATGTGGGATAGCCCTATATGTGGAAGGACAGGAAAATCAATGGTACATCAACAGTGGGTGCTCGAAACATATGACAGGTAATAAAGAAAAACTTCAGTCATATAGTGCCTTAGACAAGGAAAAGAAGGTCTCATTTGGAAATGACACCCCTGCATTCATAAAAGGTAAAGGCTTTTTTCGTTTGAAAGAAAAGGTCAAGGCTGGTAATGTTATGTATGTTGACGGCTTAAAGCACAATCTATTAAGTGTCAGTCAAATGTGTGATCAAGGAACTGAGGTAATATTTCGATCAAATGGATGTATTGTTCGTGAGCTGTATACATGAAAGACAGCGATCAGAGGCATAAGAACTCCAAATAACTTATACATACTCAAGGGAGAACAACAACAATGCTATTTAAGCAATAATGATGAACACTGGCTATGGCACAAAAGACTGGGGCATCTTAGCTTCTCTCAGATAAGGAAAGCATGCAAATATCAGGCAATTCGTGATCTTCCTGACATTAGAATTCTAGAAAATACAATATGCAAATCATGTTAATTTGGTAAGTAAACTAGAACTAATTTCCCTGAGAAGGAAGGATCAGCTAGCAGGCCACTTGAACTTGTTCACACAAATATATGTGGTCCCACTAGGAAGAGATCACCTCGGGGAGAAGAATATTTCATATTTTTCATTGACAGCTTTTCAAGGATGTGTTGGATAGGACTCATGAAGTATAAAGATGAAGCTTTCAAAAAGTTAAAGTCATTCAAAGCCTTGGTTGAAAACAAATCAGATCGCAGAATCAAATGCCTCAGATCTAATCGAGGAGGGGAATTTACCTTAGATGATTTTTTTTATTTTTGTGAAGAACATGGAATAAGAAGGGAATTTTCTGCTGCAAGGACTCCTCGGCAAAATGGAGTTGTGGAAAGGATGAATAGAATGGTTCAACAAATGGCTCTTGCTATGCTTGATGAGTCTGGAACTCCCGCAACCTTCTGGGGTGAAGCTGCATTTGCTTCTATTACTATTCTCAACAAGACAAACGTCCGGGTAAACAACACTCAGACTCCTAATGAAATTTGGTGTGGTAAGACTCCCACAGTAAAATACTTCAAAATTTTTGGAAGGAAATGCTACATTAAAAGGACTGATGAAAAGCTTGGCAAGTTTGAACCTAGAGCAGATGAAGGCATTTTGCTTGGCTACTCTCCTCACAGCAAGGCTTACAAATGCTACAATAAAAGACTTGGTAAAATTGTTGAAAGTATTGATGTAGTGGTTGATGAAGAAGGAAACACTCCTAGGCAGGTAAAATCTAAAGATTTTGAAGATGGTGAATACTATCCGTCAACATCAAATCAATTCATGATGAAGAAGAAACCCATGAGGCACTAGAAGAACATATAAGGATAGAAGAAAAGACTCCATCCAGATACGTTTATAAGAATCATCTAGAATCTCAAATTTTGGGGCAGAAAGAGGTAGGTGTACAAACAAGAAGAACCATTTCAAAAGCTTCAAGCTATCTAGCATTGCTCTCTTCCATTGAATTGCAAAATGTAAGAGAGGCTTGCAAAGATGAATGTTGGGTCAAGGCCATGGAAGAAGAACTTGAGCAGATTGAAAAGAATAACACTTGGGAGTTGGTTCCTAGACCAATAGATAAGAATGTCATAGGGACAAAGTGGATTTTCAAAAATAAGCTAAATGAGAATGGGGATGTGGTTAGAAACAAGGAAAGACTTGTTTATAAATGATAGGAGCAAGAAGAAGGAATAGACTTTGAAGAAACTTTTGCTCCAGCTACCAGACTTGAGGCCATAAGAATGTTCCTTGCTCTCTCTAGCTTTCAGAAGTTCAAAGTATTTTAGATGGATGTAAAATCTGCCTTTCTGAATGGAGACTTAAATGAAGAAGCATATATTGAACAACCAGATGGGTTTATTCTTGGAAATGATCCAAAACTTGTATGCAGACTCAAAAAGACTCTCTATGACCTTAAACAGGCTCCAAGGGCATGGTACTATCGGTTGGATAAGTGCCTCCATCAACAAGGTTCTATAAAAGGATCAACTAATAGAAATCTATATATAAAAATTGACAATGATAAGTTGTTAATACTTGTTGTGTATGTTGATGATATCATCTTTGGTAGCAATGAAGAAGACATGAGTCAAAATTTTGCCTTGGTGATGCAGAAAGAGTTTGAAATGTCCAAGCTTGGTGAGCTCACATATTTTCTTGGTTTACAAGTCCAACAAAACAAATATGGCATTTTTCTATCACAAACTAAATATCTCAAGCAGATCTTGAAGAAATATGGGATGGAGGATTCAAAACCAGTATGTACCCCTATGGTGACAGGATGCAGCCTCAGCACAAATGATGAATCGGCAGTTGTACATCAACCAACCTATAGATCCATGATTGGTAGTCTGCTCTATCTAATAGGTACCCGACTAGACATTATGCATGCAGTGGGAATAGTTGGAAGGTTTCAGAAAAATCCAAAGGAAACTCATCTTCAAGCAGTCAAGAGAATATTCAAGTATCTTCAAGGAACTCAAAACTATGGCTTATGGTATCCTATAGGTACAGATCTCACACTTCATGCATACACTAATGCGGAGTGGGAAGGAAGCATGGATGACAGGAAAAGCACTAGTGGTGGTGCATTCTTCATGGGTCCTAGATTAGTATCTTGGTTCAACAAGAAACAAAGCTCTATTGCATTATCTACAGCTGAAGCAGAATATCTAGCTACTGCATCTTGCTGCACACAAATCCTTTGGATGATGCAAACATTGCAAGATCTTCAAATCACCTGCACTCCACATATCTATATTTTTTGTGACAATACAAGTGCAATCAGTATTTCAAAGAATCCTGTCATGCATTCAAAGACTAAGCACATATCGATCACGTATCATTTTCTCCGAGAACAAGTGCTTGAACAAAAGGTCAAATTGGAGTATGTTCCCTCTAAGGAACAAGTTGCTGATATTCTCACCAAACCACTGCCCAGGGAGACCTTTGAATACCTCAGACAAAAGCGGGGGGTAGTTGATGCATCATCTTGCTATTGAATCTTGTTTTAGAGATTGTTTATTGTACGCGAGTTTCAAATGGGGTATACATGTGTTACACTAAAAAATGTCACCATGACTACTTACAGTTAGTATGGCTCAAATCAACAGTCATACTACCCTTTTTAGGCAAGTCTTATGCCTCTGCTATCCATCTCAAACTCAAAGAAGAGAGAAAGTCTTGTAAAAAATGTGTTTATCTCTGGGGTCGCAGGTTCTCTCAAGCCTTACCTGCGGGGACGCTCACAATGTTCACAAAGTCTGCGTCTTTGGACGCTCTGTATGTCAAAGGACAGGTGCGTCCTTCTGTAAAAGGCAAAATGCGCAAGTTTGATCTTAAAAAAGTTACTTGTGGTTACTTCTAGAACTTTCTAGAGGTCGGTTTGATGAAATGGATGCGCCTCCAGTTGGTTCATGTATCTCTATTAAGGGGGAACTTATCCCATCAATAAGGGAGCTATCCCACCCAAAGAGGGGGATTATCCCATTGATGGTGGACCTGAATAACCTCTTTACAGCACTATAAATAAAGGCATTGAGCCAAAGGGAGAGGAGGTTGAAGCTATACATTTTCTTTGGGTAAATGCTGCAGGAATTAGTACTCCCATTTAGAACCTTGTGAGGAGAGATTGTCTTTGCTTGATTCTACTTGGAAGTGGGTGAGCTTTGTCAAAGTAGAGGAAAACCCTTGATGGACCCTGGGAGGAACTTGCACAACACCAAGGCCAGGTTGTAAGAGTTTCTTTGTTTCGTTATTAATACAAACTGGTTTATTTTTCTCAATAGCTTGTGTTAATGAGTTATTTCATGTGTTCCTTGGTCTGCATGATGAATATATGTTTTATTATATGAGATGCAAGTGCTTGGTAATTGTTTGATTGTTTGTGGTTGCAGGAATTGATGTGAAGGAGGAGCTCATCCGGATCGGCAAGGACGGACTACAACAATAGCGTTTTGGAATAAGGTAAGCCTAAACACTTGTAGTTTTCATGTTTTAAAAGGTATATTTAAAGAAAGATCACTCCATTTTGTCTTTTTTGTCGCTAGAGAGTTTAGACTCCTAGGGAGGTCAGTTGTGCCCGCACAAACGACTTTTTCCACCACGACAAATTGGCGACTCCGCTGGGGAATCCATTAATGAGAAAGTCTTTTCCTTTGTGTGAACTTTGCTCTGAGAAAATCATTTTTATTTTCTGGTTTTTGACTGTGAGAATTAGTATTTGGGTGGCTTAGCTTTAGATTTAGTTAGATTTGGTTTTTCTTAACTTTTCCAGAGAGACGCACCCTCTGAGTTCTGCACAGTGCGTCTTTGGACGCGCTGTTGCCGTTTGCACAGAGCGGGCCCGCGCCTGTTCTAACGGGTTGCCTGCGTCTTCCTGTAGAATTTAGGAAAACTCCATTTTTGCTTTAATTGCTTTTAGATTTTGTTTTTTTCTCAGTGTTTTCTGCCCAGATCCTTTAGTACCCTGTCAAAAATTTTCACCTGAACTTGTTTTGTGAGCTTTGAGTGTTTTAGTGGATTTCAACGAAGTTTAGGCCTAGGGTTTGATTTTTGAATAGGTCCTGTAGTGACTTTGACGGTAGAAAGTTGTCCAACCTTAGATCTCTCTGGTTTGTCAGCCTTCTTAGAAGTCGGGCCTGTCGTAAAATCTCCTTGTGTGAGCAGCTTGCCATTTAAGTTGTCTTTTGGGTCAAATTTCGAATTACTTGTTTATAAAGTGTTGATTTCCATTTTACAAAAGAACAAAAAGATTAGAGTTTTGTTTTGACTAGTTTTTGGTTCTGCAATAAGCTAGTCCTTGATTTGATTGTGATCAAGTAAAACACCTTAGAATAATCATTGTTGGCTTTGCCTCATTAGGATTAATTAGGGTAATTTCCTTTTGATTTGTTTTGTTTTTTGAGTGAATTTTCATAGATTTCATAGTTTGCAATTGATTTTTATTAAAATAGATTTATGTTTTTCGTTAAATAGGAAAAATACAAAAACATCTTCTTTAAAAGTCTTGTTTCAAGTAGCTTTTTGTTTTTGAAAGAGAAAAAGAGTTTTTTCGTGCAAGTAAAGAGTGGTCATGTTTTTATGCTTGGAAAAGACAAACGAATTGTTTCCTTGATTGTCCTTAATTAAGAAGTTGCTTTTATAAAAAGTGCATTCTCTCAACTTTTTAGTTAAGCAATTCATCGAAAAAGTAAAGTAGTGGGTAAATCATCCTAGGTGCATTTTGTAGTGGTTTCGAGTCGAGTCAACACACCACTGGTTTCACTTCCATCACCTTTTGACTTAAGAAACAACCTTAAAAGTAACGCTTAAATTAAAATCAATCTAGTAATTTTTATTTTTCTAGGGCTCTGAAACACCAACATAGCTTAGGCTAGGGTCTTGGAGTAGGTGAGTACTTAACTCTCCAAGACTACAAAACCAAACAGATAGTTTATCTTGAGTAGAATAAATCCAATTGTTTCAATTGCATTCTGGGAAAGCTCCTCTTAAAGGAGAAGCACGAGCTCGTGTCCGAACCAGTGAGGGGATCATTCCCCCCTCGTTGGGAACGACGCCAGACAGTACGTATTACAAACGGTAAACCTCGGATTAACCATTGTCGAGGAGCCAGGGGTCACTTATCGGTAAACCTTGGATTACTGTCAAGGAGCCGGTAAGGGGATTGAGCTTGTTACTCTGCCCTTGCGTGCTGTCGGAGTTTAGACTGTTCCCCCAGGTGTAATTGTTGTGATTGGTAACTTTAGTGACCATAATCTTTAGGGTTCTACCGAGGTGACGGTGGAGGGAAGGTCCCACTGTACCTGGAGCAGACGTCGGTTATACTCACTTGGATTTTCCGGGGGGTTCACTTCACTTCGAGACGGTTAAAGTGGAGGAACTTGTGCCGGTCTATTCATTAAGCAGGTTGGCGGGGTAACTGTTCCACCCGCCATTTCTGTACTGAATCCAGCGAGGTTGGATTTCATCACCAACTAGCGCTTTTGGTCCGGAAGACTACTGTTTGTGTTTGGTTTGACGCTCTAGATTCTTTAGGCGTGTGCTTCAAATTTGTTTGCTTCTTTAGAAGACTTTAGGTGGTTTGATTTGAAATTTTTACTTTGTTTTCGTGTGTTGTAGTTAAAAATCTTTAATTGTGGCGGAATTACCGAGACAGTCCCGTAGACTTCGGGGCCAGTCTCCTGAAGTTGTTTCTGTGGCCGAATTGTTGAGAAGATCCCGTAGACTTAGGGGATCACCTCCTCGAGACGACCCGGGTAATTTAGAAGGTTTAAAGGTCCTTGTAACTCCTCCTAGTGACAGTAGAGTAGGTTCACCTGAAGAAGGAGAATCTTCCTTGGTAGTCCATCCAGATTACCAAAGTTTAGAGACAGGGTATAATCCCGAAGCTGTTTCAGTTTCTGAGCTTGTCGGTAATTTTTCGTCTGCTAGTGATACAGGCGAAGAACCTGAAATTTCCGAACCTGTTACTCCAACTTCTAGTGTTCCAGATTCACCAAGAATAGAAAGAATTATCACCGAAAATCTTCCTACTGGTTTGATTGCTATAGAAGAACTTGCTCCAGAGGAGGATATAGGTGTCTCTAACCTTGAAGGTCAACTTACTATTGATCTAAGGGAGCGTGAATCCATCTTTTACAGTCCTCCTAGAAGTACTACTTGGTACCTTTCGTTAACCAATTATTTGGACAACTCAGGGGTAGGTTTTTCTCCACCTCGTACTCCTTTTCCACCTAGAGGTATTTACACTCCTGTAAATATGACTGGTCAGTCGTCCGTGTTTACTCAAAGTCCTGAATCTTTTTTACACGGCGGTCCTTCTGTTCCCACTGGGTATCAATCTCTTTCTGGTACCTTTGCAGGGGCATCTCCTCAACCCGTTGATCGTGGGTTATTAATTGGAAACAGTGGTAATGTACCATTGGGTGTAGGAGACATTTACATGATGTCAGGTTCAGTTCCCGTTTCTCAACCTCAAGGTGGCCAATTACCGCCTGGGGGGCAACTGCAATTACCGCCTGGGGGGCAACCTCAAGGTACACAAATCGTGTCTGGGGGGCAACCTCAAAGTCAGTATGCACCTATGGTGCAATACGCGCCTCAAGGTCAACCCCAGCCTCAATATGTACCCCAGGGTCAACCTCAGTATCAATATCAACCTCAAGGATGGCAACCTCAAGGCTATCAACCCCAAAGTTATCAACCTCAAGGGTACCAACCTCAAGGTCAAGGTCAACCCCAGTATCAGTATTTACCTCAAGGTTATCAACCTCAAGGTCAATACTCGAGTCAAGGTTATCAACCGCCTCAAGGTCAGTCATATGTTCCAAGTATGGGAACTGCACCTTACAATTATCAATCCTACCCTCAATCCAGTTATGGATCTCAGTATCCTCAACCTGTTACGGGTCAATCCCCTGGAATGTTAGTATGGGATCCATCACAGGGTCAACAGGTGTTGCAGCCAAGTGTACAGATGATTCCTCAAGCTGGACAACCCGTAGTTTCTGGTCCAACCCAGCAACCGCAACCTGTCCAGCCAAATGTTCAAACTTCTGTAGCTTCGGTAGTTACTCAGCTGCCAATTGCACCTAGCACTCCATCCCAAATGGCTGCTGCAACTACCGCTACATCCACCATACTTACTTCTGGAGTATCGACGGCTCCAGTTTCTACTGTCCCTGTTACCACACCTCAGACATCTTTACCGTTGTCTGGATCTACGATTCAAACCACGGTCCAGATGCCTATAGGTCAGCCTGGTATAAGTACGGTTGTTACTACTCAACCTCAATTTGTTCAACCTCCGTACCAGGGACAGTACCAACATGGGCAAGCTGTCCAACAACCGGTTTACCAGTATCAACCGTATCCTGGGTATACTTATCAACAACCTCAACAACCCCAGTACGGTCCGGTTAATCCTGGTTTTCCAGGAGGATATAATATCCCAAATGCGACTCCTGTTCCTAGTTATCCTGGATATCCTCCTCCTGGGGCTGGTATTGTGACCCAGAGTTTTAGAGATCCTAACCGGCAGTTACCGTTTATCGCAACTTTGGATTTACCAGACTTGACGCGCCTAACGAACGATCCAATTCAATATCTTCCGTTCTGGCCGCCAATGCCAAACAAGTTGCCCAGTGATATACCCAAGTTTGAAGGTAAGTCTGGAGAGGATCCGTCCAATCACGTGATGACTTACCACCTCTGGTGTGCTTCGAATTCTATCTCAGATGATTCCATCCGCTTACGTCTTTTTCAACGTACACTCATTGGTCTCGCGGCCAAGTGGTACATTGAGTTACCACGGGCCTCTTTTTACAACTTTAGTCAGTTAGCTACGTCGTTCTTAACTCACTTTCAGTTGCCGGTCAGATACGATAACGGCACGGAGTTATTAACTTCACTAAAACAATCGACGTCCACGTATATTTCTGATCACATTCATGAGTGGAGACGTCGTAGGAGGTTAGTGAAAGTTTTTATCCCGGACCAAATCTTAGCTGAATGGTTTGTCAAATCATTATTACCGAAGATTACTGAAGATGTAGCTAAGGCCGGAGTAGTTACTGAGGAGCAAGTCATTGCTCAGGCACAATACCTTGACTTAGTTTACACTCAGTCGGGTACATTACACGAGAAGATTCCGGATCTTCCAAAGTCGAATCAAATCGCTGCTGCTCCTTCGGGATCTCATGCCACTGATGGTATGATTGGTATCGTGACTACGAAGAGTAAGAAGAAGTCTTCCAAGGCTTAGAATACTCCAATTATCACTTTGCCTGATTCTCCGACAGGAGAGTCTTCTCCTCCTGAACTTACCGCCGATATTCACGCTGTAGAAACATCTACGGCCAAATCAAAAAACGGTGGAAAGAAGAAAGGAAAGAAGAAGGCTAAAGCAGACAAGGCTCCGAAGGAAACCAATGACGAAAAGCGCAAACCTCGATATCCTTGTCTTATTTGTGAAGAGGATCATTTTACGAGAGATTGCCCTCATCGGGCCGAGGTTGTGAAAATAGTCAAAGGTGCTCCCACTCCTGCTGTGTTAAAAAATCCATTTCTGGAGCAGGAGAATAAGATGATAGGTTCTTCTTCGAATGCCAGTGAAGAACCCATTTTGATGATGTCTCATGTGAGGATTGCGACTCGATCGCAAGATTATGGTAGTAAGAATCCTGTTGATGGTAAAGAAGCAGAATCTTCTCACTCTAACCCATCAACCTCAGCTCCTGGTTCCGATCCACTACAGATCGAAAAACCTAACCCAGACTTAGTGATTAAGCCGCCCGCCAAGGGTGTACTTCGAAGGTCTGCTTTCAATCCACATGCGAGAGCAGCCCAGAATTACAACATTGTTGAGGACTTAGCTGTTTCACCCTCAGCAATGTCGGCATTAGAAGTGCTGCAATCATGCCCAGCACAACGAAAATTGCTTTTGTCGGCTATCGGAGCTGTTGATGTTCAGGATCCAAATCTAATGATCTTCGATCTAGAAAATAGTACACCGCGTCTCCCCCATCAAATGGCTTTCCAAATTCCAGTGATAGTAAAAAACAGACCTATTCATCGGACTGTGATTGATGAGGGAGCTTCTACGTGTATTATGTCGATTCAATGTTGGAGATCCCTTGGTTCTCCTTCGTTGAACCAATCCCCCACCATCCTTAAGGCCTTTGATGGCCGTGGGTTCCGTCCGTTTGGTATTCTACAAGAATTGCCTATAGGGGTAGAAGGTAAAACCGTTAGTCTGGATGTGGAAGTGGTTGATGCCCCTCTAGACTACAACCTTCTTTTGGGTCGAAGTTGGTCATATGCTATGACAGCGGTTGTTTCATCGGTCTTCAGAATAATCAAGTTTCCACATAACGGTAAGATCGTGACTATTGATCAGCTGACATACTTTTCATCCGACCCAGCCTCTTCAGAGAGTATCCAGCATGTCGGTAAGACGACAATCCCTTATAGGGACGTTGGTGTAGGTTTAGTTAAGGATTCCGGTTTACTGGGAACTTTTCCTCTCCCTCCACTCAACGTAGATCCTTCATTTGCGACAATTCATATGATTACATCAGAAAACATTGTTTATGACGATCCTTGGATTGTCCCATCTGACTCTGAGATAGACTCATTCGGTGATGCTATGCCTTTGAGTCCATATGAAATTGCTTATGAAGCTGTCATGTCTTTTACCGACTCGCATTCAACCGAAATCGACCAAATGAATGTGGTCAGTGAAGAATCACTTTTCACCTCAACCTTAGAACGGATAGCGTTTCCCGAAGTCGTGTCATCTGACGAACAACTTCGCGAAATCCTAAGTGTAGATGATCTACCATGGGAGGATCTCCATCACAGATCTTCGTTTTTACCTAAGGATGATGCATTTGAAAATGATTTTTCATCTATCTTTACCGCTGAATATGTCAAAGACGCTCAGGATCCAACGAAACATTCTGATTCAGAGCTGAATTTAGGGAATATTTCTCGTACTATTCCCATTGATATTTCAGTGAAGCCCGGAATCGAGGAGAACATTCATATAGGTGCCGCATGTACTGAAGAAGAAATCCAAATTTACAAGGCCCTATTCCAAGAATTCCGCGATGTGTTTGCCTGGTCTTACGAGGAAATGCCAGGAATCGATCCTGCCATTGTTGTTCATGAAATAAAGACCTACCCGGATGCTAAACCCGTCCGGCAACGGTTGCGTCAGATTCACCCTCGAAAAGCGGCTGCGATTAAAGCAGAAGTCGAAAAGCTGTTGAAAGCAGGTTTCATTTATCCGATCCCGTTAACGGATTGGGTATCGAATATTGTTCCAGTCAACAAGAAACAAGGAACAATAAGAATCTGTATCGACTATAGGGATATAAATCGAGCTTGTCCAAAAGACAACTATCCTACGCCTTATATCGATCAAATTATTGATGATTGTGCCGGAAGTGAAATGTTTTCCTTTATGGATGGTTTTTCGGGCTATAATCAAATCAATATTCTACCTGCCGACCAACCAAAAACGGCATTCATTTGTCCATGGGGGACATTTGCTTATTGCAAATTACCTTTTGGGCTTAAGAATGCCGGGGCTACTTTTCAACGGGCGATGTCTTATGCATTTCATGACATCAAGCACATTGTGCAACCCTATCTCGATGATTTGCCTGCTCATTCTTTACATCGAGCTGATCACCTTGTCCATCTACGAGCAATCTTTATGAGGTGTAGGCATTATCGAATTCGGTTGAATCCCCACAAGTGTGTTTTCTGTATAGAAACAGGTCGATTGCTGGGATTTGTTGTTTCAAAAGCCGGCATTCGCGTCGATCCCTCGAAAGTCGAGGCTATCATCAAATTGCCTCCTCCTTCGAGTTTGCGCCAACTCCAAAGTTTGCAAGGGAAAGCGAACTTTTTACGCCGATTCATCCCAAACTACGCCGAGGTCACTAAAGGTTTTACACGGTTGTTGAAACAGAACGCACAATTCTTTTGGGACGAGATTGCCCAACAATCTTTTGATGCACTTAAACACGCGTTGACCCATGCACCGTTGTTGCATCCTCCCAACTACAACCAAGACTACTTCTTATACCTCGCAGCTTCGCATTCCACCATTGGAATGGTGTTAGTTCAAGAAGATGAATTCGGAGCGGAGCATGTGATATATTATCTTAGTAGGACCTTGAATCCCACTGAGCTAAAATATTCGCATGTGGAGAAATTGGCCCTGGCAGCCGTTCAAGCTGTCCAGCGTTTTCGTCACTACATTCTTCTCCGTAAAACTACAGTTATTTCGGATTGCAACCCTATGATTTATATCTTGACAAAACAATTGCTAGGGGGCAAGTACTCTAAATGGATTGTTATCCTGCAAGAGTTCGACTTGGAGTTCGAGAAGTCCAAGTCTAAGAAATCCTTAGTTTTCGCGGAATTGATGTGTGATTTCCCTAGTGCTGACATAGAGACTGTGGCAGAAGAGTCCATTGCAGACGAATCTTTGTTTCTTATCAGTACTGTAGATCCGTGGTACGGGGATATAATCATCTATCTCCAAACCCAAACCTTTCGGCCTGAAGCTTCCAAAGCGGAACGTCGAAAAATTCGGTTTCAATCCCAGCCATACAGAATTATTGGAGATACACTTTATCGCCGGGGGGCAGACTTAGTTTTTCGACGTTGTTTAACTCACGAAGAGGCTGAGAGAGTTTTGAATGATTGTCACTCTGGAGCATGTGGCGGTCATATGTCTGGGTATGCCACAGCTCAGAAGGTGTTGCGCGCTGGCTATTTCTGGCCGTATATGTTTAAGGATTGTATCATTGCCGTCAGGAAATGCCACAACTGTCAAGTGTTTGATCGTAAGATGCGCGCTCCACCTGCTCCTCTCCACCTTATAATTGCCGCTGGTCCATTCGCCAAATGGGGTATCGACTTTATTACTTGTAACCCTCACTCGGCCGGGGGGCATGCGTATATCATCCTTGCGGTTGATTATTTTACTAAGTGGGCCGAGGCGATGCCTACATTCGACGCAAGCGGCAAAACAGCTGCAGTTTTCGTATTCAATCATATCATAACTAGGTTTGGTGTCCCACAAGCAATCATCACTGACCATGGGAGCCATTTTCGAAACATCATGATGACTGAGCTTACAAGCCAGCTTGGTTTGCGCCACGATAGCTCTACTCCTTATTATCCGCAAGCCAACGGTTTGGTTGAGTCTATCAACAAAGTTCTGGTTATCATGATCCGACGAACCATTGGTGTTCATCGGTCGAATTGGCACAACATGTTATTTTCAGCGCTATGGGCATACCGGACCTCAGTGAAAAATTCAACAGGGTTCACTCCTTTCCAGCTAGTTTATGGCTTGGAAGCTGTGTTACCCATTGAATGTGAAATCCCATCACTTCAAATGGCTGTCGAATTACTTCCAGCTACTTCCGAAGAGGAGAAACGTTTATTGTACTTGGCTAAATTAGATGAGACTCGACGTGACGCTACATTGGCAATCGAGACTCACGCGAAACGAATGAAAGCTCAGTATGATAGAAATGTAACCCCTCGAAGTTTTTCGGAAGGAGACCTAGTGCTATTATATGATCAAGCTAACGATAAGCTAGGTGCTGGAAAATTCGTTCCTATGTGGCATGGACCCTACATTGTAAAGCGAAAGCTAGCAAAAGGGGCTTATGAGCTGGTTGATTTTGATGGGGACTCTTTGGGTAAACCCAGAAATGGACTTTACTTAAAGAGGTATTATGCTTAAATGGTGGATGGAGAAATCTTTAGATAGGTTATCACTGACCATGGGAGCCATTTTCGAAACATCATGATGACTGAGCTTACAAGCCAGCTTGGTTTGCGCCACGATAGCTCTACTCCTTATTATCCGCAAGCCAACGGTTTGGTTGAGTCTATCAACAAAGTTCTGGTTATCATGATCCAACGAACCATTGGTGTTCATCGGTCGAATTGGCACAACATGTTATTTTCAGCGCTATGGGCATACCGGACCTCAGTGAAAAATTCAACAGGGTTCACTCCTTTCCAGCTAGTTTATGGCTTGGAAGCTGTGTTACCCATTGAATGCGAAATCCCATCACTTCAAATGGCTGTCGAATTACTTCCAGCTACTTCCAAAGAGGAGAAACGTTTATTGTACTTGGCTAAATTAGATGAGACTCGACGTGACGCTACATTGGCAATCGAGACTCACGCGAAACGAATGAAAGCTCAGTATGATAGAAATGTAACCCCTCGAAGTTTTTCGGAAGGAGACCTAGTGCTATTATATGATCAAGCTAACGATAAGCTAGGTGCTGGAAAATTCGTTCCTATGTGGCATGGACCCTACATTGTAAAGCGAAAGCTAGCAAAAGGGGCTTATGAGCTGGTTGATTTTGATGGGGACTCTTTGGGTAAACCCAGAAATGGACTTTACTTAAAGAGGTATTATGCTTAAATGGTGGATGGAGAAATCTTTAGATAGGTTAGATTTTCTTTCTAGCTAGCGTGTTTGTTAGTTTAGTCAGTGTGCTTAGCTTAGAGAGTGTGTTTTTTCGTCATTATTCTGGCTTATCTTGGTTTTACTCTTGATATTGCAGATGTCGACGCCTCTCCAAACATACATTGGATTTGCTGATGGTGCTTGTCGTAGTACACGGAATATCTCTTCCGCAGCTTGGGTTATCTATTCGCCCTCTGACGAGTTAGTTTCTATGCATGGGGTAAGCCTCGGTCAAACAACGAATAACATTGCAGAATACAGTGCAGTGGTTGAATTATTATCCGAATCTATTTCATTTGGAATTCGACGTTTGATAGTGAGGTTAGATTCTGAACTTGTTGTATTACAACTTAATAGAGTTTATGCCATTAGAAATCCTGTGTTATTAAGGTTGTTTTTGAGAGTGCGTCTCTTGGAACGTGAATTTGATTACATTGAATATCAGCATATTCCAAGGTCTTTAAATACATTAGCAGATGCAATTGCTTCTCGAATGTTGGACAGACATTTACGATAATCGTGCAAGTAAATTTAAAACATTTCATCACATATGTTAAACAAGATAAGCCGGTAATAGTGATATATATAGATAGGAGTGTGTCAAAAAATATATACATCGTCTTCGATCATAGGTTGAAAAACACCTTATGATAGGCAAAAATGATAAGTACAAAAAGTCAAAATGTCACATGTGACTACAAAAGTGACTAGTCAATCACTGGTGGTGCTCTCTGTATGACACCACTGCACGGGCTACCTTACGCAAAAATCTCCTAAACGGTCCAGGGACCGCGACTACGAAGCGCTGAAGTCTGGTAGGAATGTCGTCCATAGTAGTCTCAGGTATATCTGCCGTGAGACGCTCTAGATCATGCTCCAACTCGGCTAGTACTTCTGTAGCCGCGTCCTGTGGGGCCGGTACCGGTGCAGCTGGATGTAGTCTATCAAAAGGCCGGAGGTTGGCTGGACGCTGTGGACCAACATCTGCATTTTGAAAATTTTACTGTTAGTTTTGAGACGATATATATGAAAAATAAAAAAATACATAATTAGAAAACTTGTGGAAAATAAAGTACCTCTGTCATCCCATTGTTCTCCCGGTGGAAGAACCATGTCCGGATCACCTCTAAAATCCACTCCGGCATACGGAAAGTCCTGTATCGAAAAAACCTGGTCCTCTAACCAGTGAAAGTAACTATCTGAGAATCGAACCACCGCCGCGCCCTCGTCAGGATGCCGGGCCATCACCGCAACCCATCGTATCAGCTTTGGCTCCCGAGGACCCAAGATATCAACAGTGAGTTGCTGAGGGATCAGCATTGGAACTCTCTCCAAGGCAAAGCTCATGACTAGAGGCCCATATCCAAAAGTCTTTAGGCGTCCGTTCTTTGCCTTGGTCAGTTGGCTCTTCATATGAGCCGACACAGCTTCACACCAGTTGAAAATGGTGCCTTGGTAACAGTCAATTGCCATCCGCATTTGGGATCCGGAAGCAATGTGTAAAGCAGCCGCGCCGCAAATTCTGGTAACCGTGAACGCTATGACTTTGAGTTCACGCAGAGTGATGTGTTTTATCTCTATGCCTTTCGAATGGTGAGCCCCAGGTGTGCACCACTCGTCGCGGAGACTATCAAGGGATTGGCCACCCGGCCTAGTCCCCGCAAGACTAAGTTGCTCGCCTCTGTTCGGCAAGCCAGTGAGAAAGTATACATCCGAGGGCTCTATCTCAAGCTGGTGCCCTCCTATGTAAAAGCATTGTTCTTGAACGTTCCATCGCTCAACCAGCCATTCCAAGAATCTTACCTGGCCCCTCATGCCCGGTATGGTCCAGTATTTGTATAACCCGCATGCTCTTAGGGCATCCAGGGAAGGTTGATGATTTATTGCAACTTCATCATCCTCTACATGCTCTCGTTCTCTCCAATCTAACATGGTTAATACCCTGCACATCAAAAATAGCAATTAGAAATTGATTTGGGAATTTTTGGTAGTTTTTTGAGGGAGTTGGGGTTTTGAAATGCGCACTTCTCGGAAGACGCACCCCGGCTTTGTAGCACAGGGCGCCCGGACGCGGCTGGCCTGAAGGTGGGCCGCGTCTTCCGACCATTTTCCCGTATGAGAAAAAGTCGGGGGACGCGGGTCACCCGAAGGGCACCCGCGTCCGCCGAGAGGAGCATTCCAAAACCAAAACCCCCCCAAAAAATGAAACTAAGACCTAAAACTTAATTCTAAATGGATAGAAATGCAGAGTAGGATGTGTAAAATACCTGGATAAGACGGCGTTCGATTCCAACGGTCGGATTTTCCGCAGTGACCACGGGAAATTTTCTTGTCAAAAGCTCCTTTTTCAACCTCAACAGTGAAACGGTAAAAATGACATGGTAAAAGGTCTTTTTATAGGTTTTTTGGATGAATTAGTTCATTTTTTACCATGAAAAGGTATTTCTCGATGTATTTTTGCCTATTTTAAACAGGTATGAGTAATGTGTTGCTTTTGTGCAGGACAAAGGGATCTCGAGGGAAATTGTCATTTTTCACAAACAAAAATATCAGAGTCATCTTTTAAGCCCTTTTCTGACTCCTAAAAACATGAAAAGATCGCCGAGCGTTTCTTTTACACTCGTTAAAACGGAATTAAAAGACGGTCCCCTTTTAGCTCTTTTCTGACCGCAAAATCAGGAAAAGATTGCTGGGTTTTTGTCGTTTCAAACTCGATAAGGAAATAAAACAACGTGTCCTTGATCGCTTTTTACTTTTCAGGTCAACGACACTATTATGAAAGTACTCCTTGGTCGCAAGATCAAGCGGTTCCCCCAGGTATTATTTTATACTTTTTCGGGCTTGAGGGACACAAATGTACGAAAAAGTTCAACGTGGAGTCTCCTTTAGTTTTTTCAGACTCTCTAAAATTGAAAAACGCCGAGTTTCTCCTATACTGGGCTCGTTAAACTTTTACAGTAGAGGACCTGTTCAATTACAAACAGGAACGAACCACTCCTTCCTAGGGTTCGAATTTAAACTAGGTTGGACTCGTCCGAAGGATGAGCTTATAATCAAGCATATGTTATCCTCCTCAAGCTTGTTAAAAATAAAGAGGTACTTGCCAGAAATGGTGGGGGAAAAGAGAGAAGAATGAACCTGTTTGTTACCTTTTGTCTCGAAAGAAACTTTATCACTGCTCTTGAACACGACACTGTCTCATTCACCTGGGTTGGGAAATCTTTTACCTCACAGTTGATCAAACCACTTTGAAAGTCTTTAACCGGGATCCGGGGATTAACTTTGAGATATTCGTCACCAAGCCATCTGTCGTGTCGTTATGTGTTCAAGAGGTCTGCAAGCAAAACTTTCATCTGCAAAATACTTGTCATCCATTTGATCATCCTTGAGTCAGTCCTTACAGCAACATTTCTTCAACTTGAACAATGATTTCGTGTTGCGGGCTTGCCTGCAACGGGTCGCTTTCTATCGACATCGACACATTATCTAGAAAGATGACTTAGGAATCGACAGTACCTTGAAGTCTGCATGCATCAATGGCAGGTTTCTCGCCTTTGACGTCAGTTTACATCATTGACTTTCGATCAAAGGATTCCGTGAAGTGTTCGACATCAAAACATCTATTCACATTTCACGGGTTGTGCTTGGTACTTTGAGAACCATTGACATTACTGGTGGTCTCTCTCACGCTTGTTAACAGTTTACATCATCGACTGGTAATCAAGTGGTTTCTAACATGTTCGACATCGAATCATTTAATCACATGGCTAGAATCGTACCAATTCGGGAAGTAGAAGTGAAGACCCTGGATCTAGTTTCTACCATCCAGGCTGCGAGGAGTTTTGTATTCATTATCTATGTAGACTAATCATAAACAGATGGCTGCGTCCATACTGTGTCTACAAAAGTCTATAAAAATGATGTACTGCAAGATCATTCCTGTATCAGAGTAGTTAGTCCATTAGTTAAAGTTTTGAATCTGAGTATGGGAATGCCTACCTCAGTGATGATATAATCTTATACATGTATTTTGTGTTGAAAATTGCAGGTTCCAACCAGGTCATCCACAAGACAATCCTTGAAATGATAAAGCGCTTCACCCTTCCTAGATATTACAAAACCCTAATCTATTCCAGGCTTCGCACTTTAGGGGGCAATCTGTTACACTAAAAAATGTCACCATGACTACTTACAGTTAGTATGGCTCAAATCAACAGTCATACTACCCTTTTTAGGCAAGTCTTATGCCTCTGCTATCCATCTCAAACTCAAAGAAGAGAGAAAGTCTTGTAAAAAATGTGTTTATCTCTGGGGTCGCAGGTTCTCTCAAGCCTTACCTGCGGGGACGCTCACAATGTTCACAAAGTCTGCGTCTTTGGACGCTCTGTATGTCAAAGGACAGGTGCGTCCTTCTGTAAAAGGCAAAATGCGCAAGTTTGATCTTAAAAAAGTTACTTGTGGTTACTTCTAGAACTTTCTAGAGGTCGGTTTGATGAAATGGATGCGCCTCCAGTTGGTTCATGTATCTCTATTAAGGGGAACTTATCCCATCAATAAGGGAGCTATCCCACCCAAAGAGGGGGATTATCCCATTGATGGTGGACCTGAATAACCTCTTTACAGCACTATAAATAAAGGCATTGAGCCAAAGGGAGAGGAGGTTGAAGCTATACATTTTCTTTGGGTAAATGCTGCAGGAATTAGGACTCCCATTTAGAACCTTGTGAGGAGAGATTGTCTTTGCTTGATTCTACTTGGAAGTGGGTGAGCTTTGTCAAAGTAGAGGAAAACCCTTGATGGACCCTGGGAGGAACTTGCACAACACCAAGGCCAGGTTGTAAGAGTTTCTTTGTTTCGTTATTAATACAAACTGGTTTATTTTTCTCAATAGCTTGTGTTAATGAGTTATTTCATGTGTTCCTTGGTCTGCATGATGAATATATGTTTTATTATATGAGATGCAAGTGCTTGGTAATTGTTTGATTGTTTGTGGTTGCAGGAATTGATGTGAAGGAGGAGCTCATCCGGATCGGCAAGGACGGACTACAACAACAGCGTTTTGGAATAAGGTAAGCCTAAACACTTGTAGTTTTCATGTTTTAAAAGGTATATTTAGAGAAAGATCACTCCATTTTGTCTTGTTTGTCGCTAGAGAGTTTAGACTCCTAGGGAGGTCAGTTGTGCCCGCACAAACGACTTTTTCCGCCACGACAACATGTACATATGTTTGTTTATGTGGGTACAGTCGAATTGAAGAAAAGCAAGGACGAGAAGATTCTGATATGGGTCTGTCAGAGACCATCTGGCACAGGTTTAGGGGGAGCATATATTCTTCTAATAATGCATTGTTGGCATTATCATAGAAGATCTTGGTTCAATTCTTCAGTTGTTTTGATTTTAGGAGGAGAAAGTGCAGAAGGAGAACACGGATACTGATCTGAATAATGTTTGACAGATGTTGCAGATATTTTGTCTCTATATTTCTTTTGTCAAGGTCATGTAACAGCCTATCCTGGTTGCCCCACTATGCCTAGGATGGATAATGTAATATGCTTATTATATCATGTATCCCCACTTAGTTGGGAACTGTATGTATGAGTCTTTGGTGATAGGAACGTCAGTTATGATGTACAAAGTCATATTTCTTTTGTAGAACTTCTTCTTGCAGATCTTTCCTATATGTCAGGGGGAGCTTGGATAACACAGTAGAGTAGAGATTTCAGCATGTACTTAGGGGGAGCATAACCCTTTGCCCTTGATGTCAATGGGGGAGAAAAGACTCTGAGTGACTTTGGGTTGCCATCAAGTCCAAAGGGGGAGATTGTTGGCATTATGACACAGGTTTGGCTCAATGACATAAGGGTTGTCCTTGATGGAAACTCACTCAAATAGCAGATCACAAGTTCAGGCTCTCAAAATAGTAGAAAATGAGATACCCGCAAGTTCCTATTCACAAAGCCGTGGACATACGCAGGTGCACCCAACAAAAGCTGCGGAAATGTTCATAGGTTCTTCGAACAAAAAGTGCGGACGTAAAGTACACACACTTTCATGTAGAGAAAAGCGCGCACGTGGGAAATCTTATGGTTGGTCCATGGTATTTAGTCTGACATTTTTGATCCTATGGTTTTGGTCCATGGTTTTGCATCTAAAGCAAGGAACCCAGGTTTTGGGTCCCTAGTATTGGATCTCTATGGTTTTGGACCATGGTTTGAGTAAGGCCTAGACTATAAAAAGGAAAGGAGATCATTTAGCTAGGAAACTAATGCATTGAATATCTTGAGAGGAGAAAGATCTGAAATACTAGTGACTGTTTGATGAGTTATAGCTAGACCTGAATCAAGGAGAAACCTGAGCATTGCAAGACGGATCTACTGATGGGTCGAGATCTCTTTGGCGCATGATCATATCTTTAAATCTGATAATCTGGGGTATAATTGAAGTCTGATAAATTTAGATACCTGCAGGATCGACACAGCTCAGGCATGGATACTCACAGGTTTGACACACCGTAGGTTCGACGCAGTGGAGGTGCGAATACCCACAGACCTGGCAGAGCACAGGTGTGGATACGCAGGTTCAACACAGAGGAGGTGCGGATACCTACATGGTAAAGAAGGGAATATTATGGATGTACGCAGGTTTCTATTGGTGAAGTTGCAGACTTTTCCCTTGAAATATGTTTTAGTTGCTTTTGTCTATTTTTGCAGTGTTCAGGGTTATGATTTGGTGTCTGGTTACTAGTACTGTGTTCTGAGAAGTTATTGATTCAGTATTTGTACAAGGAAGTTGGTTGATTGCAGATCTGTTTGATGTTTGGTTGATATTCATGGATCCAATTTGAAAATTCATGAAACGTGGTCCCTGGAAGAAAAGATAAGTCTTCTATAGGTCAGCACCTACGTACTAGTACCTCAGCTAGGACAAGAGCTAAGGGGGTTGTAGCTCCCTTCCAGAAGAGTCTGGAGAACGAGAGAAGGTTGTAGCCTTGTGTAGGTTGAAGCCTACGTGCTGGTATAGGACTGCACCAGTATAGAATCATTGTAAAAGGAAGTTTCTAATTGAAATAAGATAGAGACATATTGCAACAGGTGGTTTTCACCCACATTGGGTTTCCACCTTATATCTTATGTTCTTTTGTGTGACTGTTTGGTCTACTTTTTTGTTCCTGCTTACTTTTATATGGTTCTGACACACAGATTAATGATCAACATCTGAAGAATATATTAAATTATAAGTCTGGAAGGTATACACAAGTTTTATTAGTCAGATTTGCTAATATTTATATAAGTTGAAAAAGAATTTGATAACATTGATTCAACCCCCCTCTCAGTATTATTTTCAACACCACAAACTCTCCAGCTTTAACATAACTGTACCTCTTTTCACTTCTTCCTTCTCGTAAGAAATCCTTTCCCTGCTCTGATACCACTTGATGAAAAGAGAAATAGGGGTATAACCAATTTCCCCTTTCATAACAATATTCAATCCTGAGACCTATGGATTATGGCCACAAAGGCTATTAGAAGCATTATTGAGGTCTTTAGCCTTTAAATTAGACCATATAACATTTATCGGAGCCATTATACTATCAGGAGCGTTCCTTAACCTTCTTTTACCATAAAAACCTCAAGACAATACATATATCAGAAATAGCAGGAACAAAGGAAATACAAAGGAAAGCCCCACTGGAACACATAAGCCAGAAGTCAAAAACTATACACCCGCATTCATAAATATTTTTGGGTCTAGCTCTCACCTCAATCCTTTATCGCAACACTACTCCGATCTTCGAAACGTCGATACCTCCGATCAACAATTGGCAATATCACGTAATCGCATATCGGCACATTGGCATTCCAATAACCACTAGCCCTTAACTCCTCCGACTGCGATTTGCGATCACATCTTGACCATCGATCAGGTTGACGATCCAACGGTTGCAATTAAATCCTGTAAACGCATTTCACAAAACCTCAAGGCTAGAGACTGCCTGCTCTAAGGCGCTGATCCGATATCCTTCTGGACCCGATATGGATTTAGGCCACCCTTTATAAGTTTTCAAGTCCGGATTTCAAATCTGACTGTGTTTTGCACCGACTCTTAGTGTAAGTTGGGTTTTTCACTTGTGGGACTTAAACTGTGTAATAAACTCTGCCGATGCGATATTTTTCTTTGCTCCTCAATGACATTATCTGGACCGTTGATCTTCCAGATCAAATGGCTCCTGTGCATTGTTGCATCTATTTCTCCTTTGCTCTATTATTGGTTGCTTTTGATGGATTTACATTAAAAACCACAGTGCTACCACATTCTGAAAACACACTAAATTCATATAATTGACATCGTTGGATCGCCATTAATCCTACGGTGATTGATGGTCGATCAACGCACTCTATAACATTGGATTTCAAGCCATTAACGCATATATACATCAACAACACGAAACATAATTATTACATAACACAGGCACATAAAATCAACACTAAACACACACTATTCTATAATACACGACATAATTACATTCTAAGGCATTTCAGCCGTCGTAACAGGTTCTCCTTTGACTGCATTTTGAATACTCTCAGGTTACACTTTCTATCTATCACTTCCTATATCTATTACTGTCTCATGATATATATACAGAACACACAGGTTCATCGTTACAGGAATATTGGAATGGATCACTGAAAGGATCCAATCAGCCCTCTCCTGCATATGGAAGATTAATTACATTAAATAAGTCTTCGAGAGACTTTATCCATTGCATAAATTAAGCTCTGCTTTAGTAGAATTTCCCCTATTTTTCTCGATGGTACACATCCTCCTTGCTTCCTCCGCTTTGGATTCCTCGCTAATGAGGACTGCCTGATGCTCCTGCATCAAATGAAGTGCCAAACTATGGGCCCTGTTTTGGTAAATTGGTACATTAGCTTCACGGGGTCATAAATTTAGCATACGATCTCCGTTTGATGCACACAATATCTCGTTAGAAAGATATACCCAATGAATACAACTTATGAATGACTAAAATTGATTAATAACCCACATTGGTCCCAATTTTCCCAAAAACATCGTTTAGGGATTCAAAACGGCTTTAAAAGTCCAAGACCTGAAAAACTGCCAAAAATAGTAAATTATGCTACAAATAAGGAAACTAAAAAACTTAAAGAAACAATGGCAAGGGTCCAAGTGGAATAGGTGGGTGGAATCCAATATCCACCTGGATCATTCCTCCCCCCTCAGGAATCAATGGTCCCCATTGCATTGAGTTCCTCCATGAGATGATGAAACTTCTACTAAACTTGCTCCTTGGTGAGCCACTTGACCTAGTGGAGGAATTGGCCTTCTTTGAAACCTTGATATAGTTGGATCCTTTGCTGTCAGGTGTTATTGATTTGCATGTCAATGATCCGATCAATTGTGTCTTGTTCCATGTAATCTTGATTTAACTCTGTAGGTGTGAGCTTTTCCGCAATGTCTGATGTGTCCAACAATGGTGGGAAGTATGGTCGAAGGTGGTCCACATTGAACACTAGGTGCAGGCCAAGGAGTGGGGGCATGCTGAGCTCAAATCCATTATCTCCCACATCCTTGGTAATGGTGTAAGGACCATATTGGTGTGGTATGAGTTTTTGATAGGCCCTGCTAAGGCATTCATTCTGCAAATGCAACCAGACTTTGTCGCCCACTTGAAACTTGTGTGGCACCTGATGTTGATCATGTTGTTGCTTGTACTTGGCATTTGATTTCTCCAAAATATCATGGACCTGATGGGGGATATGTTGGATGTGCTCAATAAATTGGTTTTCCTTATCGGCTTTCGACTACACATGAGCCAAATCTATCTGAGTAGCTGCAAATGGTATGGCCACATCAATGGGACATAGTGGTTGGAATCCCAAACCCACCTGAAAAGGATTGTGGCCAGTCGAGCTATGGAGAGCCCGGTTATAGCTGTGCTAGACATAGGGGAGGCACTCCTCCCATGTGCATGGATGCTTTGAGTTGTACATGTGCAGAATGTGCAGGATCATCCTGTTGACGACCTCTATCTAGCCATTAGTTTGGTGATGGAAAGTTGTGGAATTAGTGAGCTTGGTGTCCAGCATCGACCAGAGAGTGGACCAAGATGTACTGAGGAACCTTTTGTCCCAATCTAAGATGATAGACTATAGGAACCCAAAGTGTACTCAAACTCATTCAAATAAGAGTTTATCAATGGCTTCTGCTGTGATATTCTTCTTGCAGGTCACCATAATGTCCATCTTTAAGAATCTGTCGATGACTAAAAAAACATAGTCATTTCCACGCTTAGTAGAAGGAAGATCCAACATGTAATCCATGGAGATGGATTCCCAAGGTCGATTAGGGGTAGGCAGTGGAGTATATAGGTCTTTCTTCTTGATGATTGGTGTGGAAATGGTGCAAGAAATGCAAGATCTCATGTACTTCCCAACATCCTGTTGAAAATTTTCCCAATAGAAATACTTCTGCAGTACTTCCACCGTTTTCTCGACCCCAAAATTCCTAGTGGCCCAACTATAGTGCGTTTTCCAAATCATATTGGAACGCTTAATTGAAGAAACACAAAGGTATCCTAGGTGGCATAGAAAGGCATCATGGAGGTGAAAATATGGAACTTTCTGACCGTCCAGAAGCATCTGGCATGTGTTGCTGAATTCTGGGTCACTTTTTCAGAGAAGTAGCCAATCAGAAGTCTTGTGCCCACAAGAGTTGAGCATGGTGGTTAACGTCATGATCGCTGGTCAGCTGAGGTAGTCTCCAACATTATTAGTGCTACCCTTGTTATACTTGATATTCAAATGGAACTACTGCAAGCATGTGGACCACTTCAAGTGGTGATAATTCTTCAGCTTCCCTTTCATTTGTATGAATTACAGGGGTCAATGATTTGTGTGGATGATTGTTTCCTTCCCCCAAAATGTAATGCTTCCATTGTTGGTAGGCCCGCACCATGGAATACATCTCTTTGTCATAAGTGGGATACTTCCAGACTATTTCTGAAAGTGTCTCACTATGATATGCCACTGGATTCCCCTGTTGAGTAAGAATTACCCCAATAACATAGTAAGAGGCATATGTCTCGATCTCAAATGGTTGTTGCAAGTCTGGTAAAGTGAGCACTGGTGCCGAGTAGAGGTTATGTTTCAACTCTACGAATGCCTTCTGTTAAGATTCATACCAAAATAATTTTTCTTTCACTCCTCCCTTGGTGACTTGGCTCAAGGGCCAAGTGATATGAAAGAATCCCAACACCAACCTGCGATAGAAATTGGCAATACCCAAAAAGTTATGGAGCTCTATCGGAGTGGTTCGGGCTGGTCAATCCCGAATGAGTTGGATCTTGGATGGATCCAAATGCACCACTCATTATTCAATAATGTATCCCAGATACTGAACCTGGGTCATGGCAAAAGTGCATTTATCCAAATTGGCACACAACTTGTGCTGCCACAGTGTTTGGAGAGCCTGTCGGATGTGGTGGAGGTGCTCTTCCCAACTCTAGATGAAGATCAGGATGTCATCCAAGTATACCACTACAAATGAGTTGGTGAATGGCTGTAAGATGTCATCCATAAACCTCATGAAGGTTGCAGGAACATTCGTCAACTCGAAAGGCATAACCAACCATTCGAAAAGGCCCTCCTTAGCTTTGAAGGTAGTCTTCCACACATCAGAGGGTTCAATTGGTACCTGGTGATATCCAGACTTCAAGTTGATCTTGCTAAAATATTTTTCCCGCTTGAGTTGGTTCAGAAGGTCATCAATCTGTGGGATCAGTTACCTATTCCAGGCAGTGATCTTCTTTAGCACCTGATAGTAAACACAAAGTCTCCAAGTTCCATCCTTCTTTTGTACTAACATGATTGGGCTCCCACAGGGTGATGAACTTCGCCGAATGTGACCTTTCTACAGTAGTTGCTAAATCTACCTCTTGATTTCTTCATTCTCCAGAACGGAGTGCCAATATATTGGTCCATTAGGTAGCAGTGCACTTGGGGTCATATCAATGGAGTGCTTGACTTGACAGTGCAGAGGCACCCTTGTAGGGGAGGTGAAGATGTCGTCGTACTCCTCCACGACCTTGTCCATTTATTGTTGTCGTGCGACAGGGTCCTGTTTAGAGGTTGTGGCCACCATCTTCTTCTTTACTTGAGGGTGTATCATCAAGGAAAACAAATTTCTCAGTTTTGGAAATGAGCTTACTACATTGTTTTGAAATAACCAAAGAGATGGAGGTAGGCGGTGTGACCTCCAGTATCGTGTACAACTTATTTCCCAAGTAACAATAACAATGTGAGGCCTTGACTCATACACATCATGTCACTTCCACAAGTATGGTTGACCTAATAATACATCCCAAAAATCAAGGGGAGCAACATCACATAATACTTAATCCGTGAAGGGCTTAATGTTGTATGGAAGGTGACACTACTGGCTCACACGAAGATCTCGTCCTTGGTGAAGCCATCTGATGTTGTACGGTTGTGGGTGTGATGTGGTTGATAAGCCCAGCTACTTCATGACCTCTGCCGAAATGAGGTTCCTTTGGCTCCTGCTATCAACAATGAACTATAGCGGGGAATCCTTTACCCACATCTAGGAGTGGAAGAGGTGCTCCTCCTCCTCTGGGTCTTCAAGATCCTCCTTTTAGATCTTCATGGTGAAAATGGTGGCATTGGGCTCCTCATCGATAATATGCTTCCCTTTGTCATTCCCCTTATTGGCTTCTGAGACAGAGTCGGAACATGCATCTAATTTTGAAGCCTTCAGCTCGGCCACCAGTGACTTCTTGCCCTGACACTGACTTGTATTGTGAGTGGAGCTCTTGTGGAACTCACACCACTTTCCTGTGTCCTTCTTCAGCTTCATGGTGTTATTATTTTCTTATGGATTTGGCAAGTTGTCTTGGGCCACCCCAGCTTGGCTTTGTCCTTTATTTTGTAGTATGGGGGCACCTTTCCCTTGCTTCATATTCATAGATACAAAGTCTCGCTTCTTCTATTTAAACTTCTACTTGATCTTGATGGCATATCGTTACGTCGTGCAAAGCAAGGAGATGTCAAGGAACTCCATCTTGTCCTAGATGTACCTGTGTAGGAAGTTGCAGTATTTGAGTACCAAATGTTTCTCAAAATCCTTGATACCCAACTTTGTGTGAAGGGTATGAAAAACATTGGTAAACTCTGACACATCTTGGTCCCTTCCCTATCATAGAGTTGTCCACTTTATGTATTTATCCTCATAGTTCATGAAAGGGTAGTACTGCTTCTTCATGGCATTTTGGAACAAATTCCAAGTGGGTGCAACTAAAAAATGTGAGTTTGTACTTTCATCCTTTTGCTCACAGTAGGTTTCCCACTAGCCCTTGATGTGGGGGGTGGCTTTGAGAAGAGAAAAAGTAATTTTTTCTTAGCTGGAAAAATCATCAACAGAAAAATATTCTTCTAGCAGATTTAACCATTTATCTACGTCGTTTGCATCTATTTGACCCTAAAATATGGTAATGTCAAATTTTACTTGTACCTTAAAAGAAGTGGAGCCTCTAGAGTGGCTGCTGGATATGGGTGCATCACCTGTGGGCAACCGTTGAAGGATCTAGGCCAAGTTATCCATCATCGCATTCCTTTGTTTCTCAAGGTTCTCCTTGAGAAATACCTTGAGAGGATCTACTACCCCCCATCTTTCTTTTCTTCCCCATGGGTGGTCGTCGAGGTTTTCAAGGCTGATCTTGCAAAGGTTCAACCAAATCAAGCCCTAACTCCTTATATCCTGATCTTATTGGGGACATGCAAAGAAAAATAGAGAAAGATTGCACTACTCTGATACCACTGATACGGATTTAAATAGGAACACAACAAATTATAGATATAACCATAAATACAAATATGTAGTAGAATTAACACTTGATTTCATTAATATCAAATACTGAAATATGCTTATAGACAGAATGGAAATAAGACTAGATTGGGTGATGGTAGCTTATCTCTGAGAAGAGATGTGGTGGCTTCATGCCTCTGAGCTATGTTACAATGAGGCTCAAAGGCCTATTTATTATTGAGAAACAATGGAAAACCCTAAACATTTAAAAACATAACCCTAAGAGATGAAGCAAAAAACTATGGTCCCTGTTTGGGTAAACTGATACATCAATTTCCTAGGGTTGTAACTTTGGCATACATTCTCTGTTTGACATGCATAATACCTAGTTAGAAATATCTACCCAAGGACTACAAATTTTTAGTGATCAACATCAGTCCATGACCCATGTTGGTCCCATTTTTCCCAAAAAACTTCATTTAGGGCATCAAAATGGCTTTGGAAGTTGAGGACCTGAAAAACTGCCAAAAACAGTAAAATGTGCTACAAATAAGGAAACTAAAAAACTAAAAGAAACAATGGTTGGGGTCTAAGTGGAATAGGTGGGTGGCCACCAATTTTGACCTGGATCACCTGCGATACCCCTTAATTCAATCTCCTTTCCTTCCCAAAAAAAATTCAAAAAACGTTCTTGAAAATTGAAATCTATCGTCCCCAAAGATTGTAACCATTGGACTTCTAGTACAACATCAACACCACCCATTGTAATGGAAAGCATTGGACTATTCAATACATATTACCCAATGGTTAGCTTTATATTATGGCACTTTCCCAAGAAATTTATACTTCCTCTATTTGCAACCATCACCTGACACTCTAGTGCTGAATATATGAAGCAATTCAATTCCTTGTCTATCTTACAATGAATAAAATTAAGGGTATTATCCATATTAATCAACACCATTACCTTTTTCTTCTTGATATATCCTTCTATCCTGAGAGTTTGAGGAGTGGTAATTCCTACCAATGCATTACAATATATGGTCAGATTCATTTCGCCTTGGGTTGTTTCCTAGTGTATATCCTCCTCTTTTGATGTTTTTTGTTCCTTTTGTTCCTCCTCTTCACAATCTATGTAGAATATTTTCTTCTCAAAAAACTTATGACCTTTAGTGTATTTGCTATCACAACTATAAAAAATGCCTTTTTCTAGTTTTTCCTCCAATTGTTGTGGTGTGAAACTTGTATGTTGTGGAAGACTAGGAGCAACAACACTTCCATCTTTATAGTTGTGAGTGCTAGACTTCCTTGTTTCCATAATTTTGATTTCAAATTTTCTTGCCACCCTAAATGCCTTATCTAATGAACCAGGTTCCAAAAGGAAAACCTCATGTTGGATGTTATCTTTTAATTCCATATGAAGACATCAATCCTATGCTCTTCTGGAATATCAGTTACCTTAATATTCAATTTTTGGAAGTCTTCAATGTGCTCTACCATTGAACCCTTTTGTTTGATCTTTATCAATTGGGTAAAGAAGGTGTTTCTATTCGTATCTTCATAATGTGCTACCATTTACACCATAAACATTGACCAGGTGACAAGTGCTTTACAAGAGAAAATCCATCTATACCATACATATTGATTGGGTTCTAAATACAAAGATGTAATATGCACCTTTTGTGAGAGTTGCACACCCTATAGATAAAAAAATTGCTCCAACTGTAGTATCCATGTTACCAAATCCTTGCCATCAAAATTCGTCATATCTCTCTTTGTAATGTGGTGGTTCTCAAACCCCCCATTGGAGTCTATAAAATCATAATTCATATTCCTTTAGTGTCCTCATCATGATTTTCATGGATTACCTTGTCACCATCGAGAAGCCTTTCTTGCAACAACTTTGTCAAACCTTCCAACTTGACATTCATCGCATCCATGTCTACTTTAAAAACCTCCATGTTACCTTTTATACCATCCATGTCCCCTTTAAAGTCATCAATGCCCCCTTTGAGTTTATATTTTTTTCTCTTTGTGAGATCGAAATTTGTTGCACGTGGTCCCGTAATTTTGATATATCATGCTGCAACTCTTCCTCATCATGCATCATAGTAAAGCTATCTAAGGGATTAACAGGTGTAATTATTTTGTTTTGGAGGCATTTTAGAACCAAATACTAATATCTATCCCTCAGTATGCCCTTGGAATCACTTTAAACTGATTTTTGAAACAAAATTTAAGCAAAATTAAAAATACACACCTTTTTCTTTCTCTTCAGGAGCTCAATATTGAAACTATGGTATATTTGTAATTTTGGATCTCCAAGGTACAAAATTTCATCCTATGGTATCAGTATGAGTATTATTTCTAACCCCACAAGTCAAACGGATATTGGATTCTTCAAAAAAAAGTTATTTCTGATCTCCCACAATGACCTAATTATAGACTGGTTCAGTAGAGCAAATTTGTACAACATTTCGCGTGTCACTATTTAGACCTTTGGTCTTGAAAGTGCTACAATAGAAACTAGATTCCATGCATTTTTAGCCACTTTTTGTGAAATTAAAATCCAATGTTCAGAGAGAAGGTGATGATGGTTTTCCCTAGGTCACTTGTTTGAAATTGAATTCAGATCCCACAAAAACCCCAACGTCCTCAGATTATATCTCTGAAAATATAGGGAACCAAGCTCTGAAAGTTTTACAATACGTTCACCACGATTTTTTATCCACTTGGTGAAAATTGTAGATTCTGAAGCTTCACATAAAAATATTTATAACAACAATGCCAAGATGACTTGTTTAAAGAAGTGAAACCCTAGAATCCCAAAACTCTGACACCAAATGTTATGCAACCAACTCATAGAAAACATAGGTCAACGACTTAAAAATTATCGTCTTTTAGGGGGAAACCTCCTCTGCATTACATAAATAAACAATTCTTGGATGATACAAATGGAAAGACCTTTTTTGTATATATAAGAGTCTAAGGGTTCACAATATAATCAGAGGCTACATAACAATAATAATATAAGGGAACAACAATAACAATAGTGGGCTTCTATGGGGCTCAACAATAACAATATGGGGGCTACATAGTAGCAAAAATAACAATAAGGGGCCTACACTAAAGATAAAAATAAGGGGGCTACACTAACAATAACAATAATGGGGCTACACTAGTATTATGGGGACCTAACACAGAGGGAGGAAGAAGCCTAAGTTCAAGGGGAGTTTTTGGGATTGTAGCAAGTTAGTTAGGTGGAATGTGATAGCTAATACCTTACTTTCAAGAGCTAAGATAAGTAAATATTTTTTTTCTTCTTATTAAATGATGTGTTTTATTAGTGCTTTAACTTGTATATAGTCTTATATGGTTGTTTTATACCTAGAAGAAGTGTGGATTAAATTTTGTATGTGGAATATAGTAGAAATTAAATAAAAAACTGTATGGACTATGTGTTATTATATCCATGCAAGTGTATATATATATATATATATATATATATATATTGGAGTATAATTAGTAATATCAGTTCATCTGTATGTGAATATAGTGAAAAATAATAGGTTAAATGTTTCCCATATACATGCTACGAATTTCTATTTAATGATTAAGGTCATCTATGTTGGAAAACAGGAAAATATTGAGAGGGGGGCTGAATCAATATTGTAACAAATTTTATCAATTTAAAAATTTCTTTTACTTGCTGCACATCATTGAATACTTTATCAATAACTTAAATAACCATAACAAATATTAATATCAACAATCACAATGTAACACACAAGAACAAGTAACTTTCAGAATTGTTCTTCAATTCATTCATAGGGAAAGCTACAACTTGAAATTACAATGTTCTGGTTTCAACTAGTAGGAAGCTACAAATTCCTAGTTTATCAGGTGCAACTGAATGAATCTACAACCCCACCCATTCTCCAGCACCAATTGGAAGGAGCACCAACCCTAATCAACAAGCTACAACTTGTTGTGACAATCAATGTTCCATTTTTCATCCATTTTCATACTAGGACCATGAATGCCTTCTCTTCTTTTCTAACAAACAATTGATCCCTGTCACCCCTCGAAAATTGCCTATAGTAATCATTGATTATTATAAAAAACACCACCTCACCATACCAATACCTCAATTCTCTAGGATCTCTATATCAAAATAAATTGGTACATTTTTCTTGCTTAGGTATGATTTTATATATTTTTATTTTTGTTAACTTTGACTTTGTTTATTTTTTAATGTGTACATGAAGCCTTATTTTTTTCCTTTGTATTTTTATCTTTTATCCTCTTACTGATCTTCATCAAATTATCAGCCTTGTCTAGCCTTTTATGCCAGTTGAATTGGGTTAATTTGAAGCTTTTACCTAATCTAGACTTTTGTAGGTTTTAGCAGTGCTTATTCTATTTTTAGCTGCAATTAATTTTCGCTTAACTACCAAATTTACTAGAAAATTGTCAATTATGCTGAATTTCGGCTTAATCCCCTTTCACTGGCTCCTTTTCCAGCTTGTTATGAAACCAACTCACAAAGAGATAGAAAAGATAGATCAACGCCTTAGAATTCAGCCTCTTCAAGGGGGAAACCTCCTTTACATTACACCAATGAACAATTCTTGGATGATACAAATGACTAAACCTCCCTTCTAAATATAGGAGTCTAAGGGGACACAATATAACAGTAATAACATAAGGGCAAAACAATAACAATAGTGGGTTTCTATGGGGCACACTAATAACAATATGGGAACAATAGGGGCACAATAATAACAATAAGGGCTACAATGACAATATTAATGGGGGAATCACTAGTATTATAGGGACCTAACAGGTCCCTCTCCATACAAAAATCGTTGTCCTCAATGTTTTAGTAGTTTTGGTTGCTTTTGTATAAAATCATCACCCTCCCATGTGGAATCTTCAGCGGATAAGTTCTTCCACTTGATGAGATACTCTGAAATTGATCGATTTCATAGCTGTTGAGTTCTTGTTTCTGTGACTGCTTCTGGTTCCAATATGATTTTTCCTTCCTCGTCAAGTTCTAGAAATATTGTTTAAACTAGGAGCTTGTCACCTATAACCTTCTTTAAACATGAAACATGGAAAACTGGGTGCACTCGGGAAGCCGCAAGCAGCTCCAATTTGTATGCCATAGTACAAATCTTTTGCAACACCTTGTACAAACCATAATACTTTGGTGATAATTTATTATCCTTCTTAGCTTTCTTGAGGGACATTTGTTTATATGGTTGTAGCTGTAGGAATACCCAGTCACCTACATCAAAACTTCTTTTGCTGCAATGTTGATCTACCTGTTGTTTCATTCTATTCTACACCAACATGAGGTTATCCTTTAAGAGTTGGAGAACTTGTTGTTGATGCTCGATGTGATGTTCCACTGCTTGAAACTTAGAATTTTCTCTTGAATATGATGTGATGGATGGTGGATGATATCCATAAAGTGCCATAAATGGGGTCATTTTTGCTGCAGTATGGAAGGAAGTGTTATACCACCATTCAACTAGAGGCAACTATTTGACCGATTGTGTCTATTTATCAGATACAAAGCAATGAAGATATCCTTCCAAACATTTATTTACTATCTCAGTTTGCCCATTATATTGAGGATGATAAGATGAGCTATGAGCTAAATGAGTACCAAGACAAGAAAGTAATTTTGTCAAAAAATTTCCAGTGAAAATGGGATCTTTTTCGCTTACAATAATCTTTGGGTTTCCATGTAGCTTTTTAATTGTTTCCATAAATGCATTAGAAGCTATACTAGATTTAACTGGATGTGATAATGCACAAAAGTGTGCATATTTGGTAAGTCTGTAAACTACCACCATGATGACACTCTTTCCTTCGGACTTGGGTAAACCTATGATAAAATCCCTTGAAACCTCCTCCCAACGTTGGCTTGGAATGGATAAAGGTTGTATTAGGCCTGGGGTCTTAGTTGTTTCAACTTTATTTTGTTGGCAAACCAAACATTCCGCCACAAACTTTTGAATATCTGATTTAAGGCCATCCTAAAAAAATTCATTCTTAATCCTCCAGTAAGTTTCTAAAAATCCTAAGTGCCCTCCTAAGGGAGAAGTGTGAAATTCCATAAGAATCTTTTGTTTGAGTTGGGAATTCTTACATAGGTATAAGCAGTCTTTGTACCATAACGAATCATTTTTCCAGCTAAATGTATCAGATGTACTGGGATCGTGTTGTAACTTTTGAATGAGTTCCCACACTTATTTTTTATTTTTCCATTCATCCCTTCCTTCTTTTATCCAATCTAGTTGGATAATATAAATGGCGCATATCAATGATTCCACATCCTCATCCTTTCTTGAGAGTGCATCTGCCACAACATTTTTCTTCCCTTTTTTGTAGATGATTTCAAAGTCATAACCCAACATCTTTGTGACCCATTTTTCTTGCTCTTCAGACGATAATCTTTGTTCTAAAAAGTATTTAAAACTATCATGATCCATTTTTATCTTGAAGTGTCTTCCCATTAGGTAGGGTCGCCATTTCTTACTTGCATGTAGTATTGCCAACATTTCCTTCTCATAAATAGCTTTGTGTAAATACTTTCCTTTGATTGGACGACTTTTGAAAGCAACGAGTTTTTCATCTTGAATTAAAATAGCACCAATTCCATTTCTTGAAGCATCATATTCAACAATAAAGGCTTTTGTGAAGTCCGACGTAGCTAAGACTAGTGCTTGGAACATTGCTTATTTAAGATGTTTGAAGGCCTTTGTTTCTTCTGGAGTCCATGAAAATGCATATTTCTTCAATAATGTTGTTAGAGGTGCTACTATTCTCCCATAATTCTTAACAAACTTGTGATAATACCCTATCAACCTGAGAAATCTTCGCAGATGCTTTATGGATGTGGGGATTTTCCGTTCCTTAATGGCTTTAATTTTGCTAGGGTCTACCTTAACACCTTCATGAGATACAATATGACCCAGATATTCCACCTCTTGTACTCTAGAGAAACATTTGGAGCATTTTGCATATAATTGTTTTTCCTCCAATAGTTCGAGCACCCTCTCAACATGTTGAACATGATCCTTCCAAGACTTGTTGTAGATTATTATATCATTAAAAAATACTAACACAAATTTTCTAAGGGTTTGAAAATGGAATTCATCAAACCTTGAAATGTAGAAGGTGCATTGGTAAGGCCAAAAGGCATGACCAAAAATTCATAATGAGCTTCATGAGTTCTAAATGCTGTTTTCGAAATGTCTTCATTCTTCATTATGATTTGATAATATCCTGAATGAAGATCCAACTTGGTGAAGTAAATTGATCCATGAAATTCATCTAATAATTCATCAATGATAGGAATGGGAAATTTATCTTTAATAGTGAGCTTTTTGAGCTCCCTATAATGCAGACACATGTGTCATGATCCATCCTTCTTGTGCACCACTACTACTGGAGCAGAGAAGGAACTTTGACGAGGTTGAATTATACCAGCCTCTAGCATTTCTACAACCATATGTTTAATTTCACTCTTTTGGGCATAGGGATATCTGTACAGCCTGATGTTTCGAGGAACACTTCTTGGAATAAAATGAATAGCATGATCATGGTCACGAATAGGTGGGAGGCCTTCGGGAGTCTCAAATACCTTGGAATGATTGTCCAAGACTTTTTGGAGATTTGGAGAAATATATGATTTCGATGTGGGAACCTCTAGCGAACATAATTGTGCAATTACACCTTGTTGTTTATTATTTAGAATATTTGTCATACTGTTAGAGCTAATTCTCTTTCCCAGTTTCCTTGCAATATCCCTTAATTCAAATTCCTTTCCTTCCGCACAAAATTTCATGAAAAGTTGTTGAAAATTAAAAGCTATTGTACCCAAAGATTGTAGCCATTGGACTCCTAATACAACATCAACACCACCCATTAGAATGGAAATCATTGGGCTATTCAATACATATTCTCCCATGGATAGCTTGATATTATGGCACTTTCCAGAGCAATTTATGGTTCCTCCACTTGCAACCATCACTTGAAACTCTGGTGCTGGATATAGGAAGAAATTCAATTCCTTGGCTATCTTACAATGAATAAAATTATGGGTACTTTCCGAATCAATCAACACTATTACCTTTTTTCTTCTTGATATGTCCTTCAATATTGATAGTTTGAGGAGTGGTAATTCTAGCCAATGCATTACAAGATATGGTCGGATTCATTTCTTATTTATCTAGGGTTTGTTCCTGGAGTATATCGTCTTATTTTGACATTTCTTATTCCTTTTCTTCCTCTTCTTCACAATCTATGTATAATAATTTCTTCTCAGCATGCTTATGACCTTTAGTGTATTTGCTATCACGACTGTAACAAAGCCCTTTTAGTCTTTTTTCTTCCAATTGTCATGGTATCAACCATGTAGGTTGTGGAAGGCTAGGGGCAACAACATTTCCATCTTTATAGTTGTGAGTTGTAGGCTTCCTTGTTGCCATAATTTTGCTTTCCATTTTTCTTGCTAACCTAATGCCTTCTCTAATGAATCAAGTTCCCAAAAGGTGAACCTCATGTTGGATATTATCCTTTAAAGTCCCCATGAACACATCAATCCTATGCTCCTCTGGAATATCTTTTACCCTTATGTTCAATTTTAGGAAGTCCTCAATGTGCTCCATCATTGAACCCTTTTGTTTGAGATTTATCAATTGGCTAAAAAAGGTGTTGCTTTTTGTATCCTCATAATGTTCTATCATTTCTTCCGTAAAAATTTCCCAAGTGACAATTTGTTTATGAGAGCAAAGCCATTGATACCATATGAACTGATTTGGTTCCAAATATAAAGTTGCAATATGTACCTTTTGTGTGTTTTGCACATTATGGAGATCGAAAAATTGCTCCATCTGTAGTATCCATGTTCCAGAATCCTTGCCATCAAACTTCCTGATATCAATTTTTGGAACATGGTGGGTCTTCAATCCAACATTAGAGTCTATGAAATCATGATTAACATTTCTTTTGTTTTCATCATGAGTTTCCTTTACTACCCTTTCGCCATTAGTAACCATTTCTTGTAGAAACTTATTCAAATTTATCTTCAATTCCTCCATCTTAGCATCCATTCCATTGATCATAGCGTCCATGCCATTCATCTTAGCTTCCATGCCATCCATCTTAGCTTCAGTTACCTTTTGTGCGAGGGAAATTTGTTGTACTTGGTCTTGTAATTTTGATAAATCATGTTGTATTTCCTCCTCTTCTTCACGAGTCATGCTAGAGCTTTCAAATCTCTTACTAGGTGTTTCCATTTTCTTTCTTCGGGGAATCAATTAATGATAATAATTCTTCACTATTCCCTTTGAATTCCTTCAAACTAATTTTTCAAACTAATCTGATGCAAACTTTAAAAAAACTACACAGCTTTTTTCACTTTGTAAGAGCTCTATATTGAATCTGTTGTATATCTGTAACTGCGAATCTCGAATATTAAAATCATGCCCTGCAGCAGCCCTTTAAGTCCTATTTCTAACCCTACAAGTCTGATCAAGATTGGATTCTCCAAAAAAGAGTTATGCCAAATCTCCTATGGTGACTAGATTATAGAATTTTTCAGTAGATTGAACTTGTACGAAGTGCCATGTGTCACTGTTTTGACCTTAGTACCTAAAACTGATATAAAGAAAACTACAGGCAGTCCTCTTTTTGAACCTTCTTACGAAATTTCAATCTAATGCTGAGAACAAAAGTTATGACTATTTTCCCCAGGTCACTTGTTTGGAATGTAATTCGAGAGTTTGAAAAAACCATGACTTCCTCAAATCATATCTCTGAAAATATGGTGAGACAAGATCTGAAGTTCAGACCCGAAGTTCAGAACAATTTTAGCTGAAATGGGTTTTTTTTTATTTTCTGACACGTCACATAAAAAATTTATAGCAAAAATTCCATGCTGACTTGTTTGGAGCAGCGAAACCCTAGAATCGAAAGCTCTGATACCAAATGTTATGAAACTAGCTCACAAGAAAATAGAAAACATAGATCAACGCCTTATAATTCGACCTCTTCAAGTGGGAAACCTCCTTTACATTACAGAAATGAACAATTCTTGGTTGAGACAAATGAATAAACCTCCCTTCTATATATAGGACTCTAAGGGGTCACAATATAATGACGCTGACATAACAGTAATAACATAAAGGCACAACAATAATAATAGTGGGTTTCTATGGGGCACACTAATAACAATATGGGGATAATAGGGGCACAATAATAACAATAAGGGCTATAATGACAATAGTAATGGGAGAATCACCAATATTATAGGAACCTAACAATGCTTCTTCTCCATAAGCCCGGGTCTTCACGACTGCTGTCTTAGGCCCTATGCGCTAAGCCCCTTCAAGTCCTATCAGGAGCCTATTTACTTTATTAATGACTTTGCATTGTTGATCATGCTTCTACGCGACATGACCAAGGAGGAACACTTAGCTTCTTCCAAGAGCCTCCATTATGTTTTCCAACCATTTCACCCATGGTCATTCCTTATGGAAGAAGGCCTGGTGCAAGCACTTAGCCCATAGCTCCTGATCCTGAATCTTCTATTTAATTTATTTCTTTAAACGTTATGGGATCCTGAGATCTGAGGTTGGCCTCACTTTCTATTGTCGTCGTGCCCTTGGTCATCCACTGTTGCATGGAACCTATGTCCAATGCTATGGTAGGAGTGTTGGGAAAAAATACTGAGGGGGGGTGAATCAGTATTTTCAAATCATTTAAAATTTTCAATTTCAAATCTAGATTTTTGTACACGACTTTTGGCCTCACTTTCTATTTACGTTGTGCCCTTAGTCATCCACTATTGCATGGAACCTGTGTCCAGTGCTATGGTAGGAGTGTTGGGAAAAAATACTTAGAGGGGGGCTGAATTAGTATTTTCAAATCATTTAAACTTTTCAGTTTCAAATCTAGATTTTTGTACATGACTTTATTTAAGGCAACCCACGTATGTACACAATTATTATTCATACAACTAGTGTACATCTAGTAAAATTACTTTTTCAATTAATTCATCTAATGTTTATCTTAAGCAATGTGTCAGTACTTCATTAAACATTAAACAAATAGTAACCATGTGCACTAAGAATAAAATAAACCATCACACATAATAAACACACATGGACACCAAGATTTAAGGTGGAAACCCAATGTGGGAAAAAACCACCATTGTTGTCATCTCTATCTTCTTTTTAATACAAAGAAAAAATTCCTAAATTATTGTACTCGCGCAAACTCATACCAATATGCAAGCACCACCTGTAGAAGGATACAAACTTTTCTTGTTCTCTAGCACCCTCTAGAAGGGAGCACCAACCTCCTATTCTCATTTACTGACACCCACGAGAAGGGAGCTCCAAACCCATGATCTAGTTTACCAACTACCAAGGAACGGAAGCTTCAACTCTCTCATTGAAGGCTCCAACCTTCAATACCTTTGAGGACCACGTTTCATAAATTTTCATACTGGATCCACCTGCTAGATCACATCACAACTTGTAGTCCATGTTTCATCAAATTTTCAGACTGGACCCACTACCAACATTTAAGCCCAAAATGAATCATCAAAACTGAAACTTATTGTTGTACTAAACCATTGAACCAACTAATCACTGAACCAACAAAACCAACCAATCACTGAAACCCAATCAATTAATCAACCAAATCAACTAAAACCCAAATCAATCATCTTAAATAACCAGAAGATTCAAAACATTGTAACTAGAATACTAATCAACATACTGCACATCCCAGAAACCAGATTCTGTTACTACAAACCCTAATCAACCATATGTGAAAATATGTGCGCTAATTTACAGTAGAAAGCCCGCATGTGTACATGATTTCCATGAAGCATACCTACATACAGATGTTAAATTATTGATTTTTAAAAACTGAACCACTACCATTCTAAAATAAATGCTAAATCATACTTGGATCTATTGGATCATTCTGAAACAGCCATGGAACCTTCACTGAACTTTAATCACAAATAAAAAGTATCATCATTATTCTTTAATCAATCAATCCTTAATGAAAACACATTTTTTAAGCCAAGATCATCAATAAGACTTCATTGACAAATATCAGGAACATATCAAGATTGATTAAACTGAACAGGAATACTTCTCATCAAAACCCTACTTTTTGTATGTGTTTTCCTCAAATAATATCCATATGTATACACTCCTTTCAGTAAACAAACCCATGTATACAAAACTTACCATTATCACACCCCGTGTGTGTATGCACCTTGCAGGCTATAAAACCCGCATACAGATCTACAATTTCATAATCAAACCTTCATTGCAACGCAGATCTTTAGACATACCCATATATCAGAATACACAAAAGATCATGCGTCAAGACACAAAGCAAATCACCTCATAATCAAAATTGTCATCTCAGATCTATTGGATCTAATCCATCATCAAATTTTAGGTGCATAATTTGTTTTAGATAAAGAAAAACATTAACAGACCATTGCATGTATATTTTCTTCAAAACTAATTATTCATGAAACATTCATCACTTGCACACCATGTCACTTTGATCTTCATCTCCTTATATAGTTTAACCCTTATCTAATACCACAGGTCAAAACCATACTCCAGTTGATGGTTTTCTTATACGGGATCAAAACAACCATTTTTAGGCTTAATACCATAGTGCAATACTGTGGTAAGGACCCTTGGTATTTAGAATACCATGGTGCAGAAATTATAAACGCCTTTTCTTCTTCATATCCACGTGTGTATGTGACTTGGCTTAATAGAACCCACATATACTTCTTGAAATTTCAACTTTTTCATTCCTCTACCTCTGAAGTGCTATGCCTTTGATCAAATTATTTGTCACATGTAGACATATCCTATTTACATCTTCATCAAGTAGGTTTCCATAAAAGGAAAACTCATCCAGTAGGTTGCCATAAAGGATGACTCATTAGGTAGTTTTCCATCAAGGACAAGACATAATTCATAATACCAACAATCTCCCCCTTTGGGCTTGATGGAAACCACTTTGGTGGTTGGTCACCACAACTTGTAGATACCTGTAAAACACATCAAGCCAAGAACCAATATTTTCAAACATCAAACACCAAGTTACTCTCCCCCTTTGACATCAAGGGTAAAGATCTGACCAATGCTAAATGAAGGCTTCCGTAAATCTGAACTACTGAGTATGAACACTGACCATGCTCCCCCTGAGCACATGTTGAAGGATGACTCTATGACTCATATGACTTGTGCTATGACCAAGGACTCAAACTTACATTGATCACCCAATCACAATGGATTTACATATTTGAAATTATTATTACATGAACTTCCCAAGCATAATGGGGTTACAAATGATATCACATGTCCAAAAGGACTTGACTACAATAGTCCAAACATGACTGAATTTGCCAATGAGTACATCATAGGTATTTAGATGACCTTTACATCAAATGATAGATATTATATTTATAACCAACAAGGAAAATTTTAAGAACCCCCCCTAAATTTACATATATAATAAATGGGCGAATCTCCATGGTATATAGGAAAAATGGAAGGCGACTTTATCAAAAATATGATATGTATATATAATTTTTTGGCGAATTTGTCACCAGGCATGGCGAATATTTTACTCAATTATAAAATCTTGTGTTTACTGAATACGCAAATGAAATCATTGCATTTCTTGAAAATATCTTTTGAAATCAAAATTACCGAAATTACATATCGATAAGCTAGCGGGTGTAGGATAAAATTCACTCATGCCATTCACATAAAGCATGAGAAAAAACCTAATACTATATATAAAACCAAGAAAAATTCAAATTCATCACTTCTAGGGACCTCGTAACCACCCTGCCATTACACAAGTATGTTCCTGTTTGCAATTAGAAAAATTACCCAAATTACAATCTGTTTACTCCAACATATGTTGGAAATTTATAGAAGGATGACTAGTGCAATCAACCCATTCCTTTTAGCCCTGGATTTGTTTCAGTTTAAAACAGAAGTATACAAATATACTTGTCCAATGTCTATGCTTTAACCATTCACCTTAAGATGTTTTTACAATATAATTGCCTAAGTCTATTTAATATCTTCATTATCATAAAAACCAACCTATATCCATCTTAACTCCACATCTACCACTCTTAGGGGGATGAAATCTATTTATCCCTGAGCACTTGGTATACCCAGAATTAAGATGGATCTAAGATGATAAAATTTCCCCTTTAAATAGTCTATGCTCACATGAATACCATGGTATTACCATGGGTTATCATAAACCTCTTAAAAATTACTATTAGTAATTTATAAAAATTAATAAAATTAATAGTTGATTTTTATTTTATTTTTTATTTTAACCAAGCTAAAATGTTTAACATACATTAACTTAAAACATCCATTTTTACTCTTGATTGGATCAAATATTTTTTCACTCTATGCTAGTTTGCATATCATGATATTTGATACCTCTCGGGGGTTAGTAGATCCAGAGTAAAGATGGATCTATGCTGGTTTAATTCCCCCATTTAAATAGGCTACATTCCAGGTGAATACCATGGGTCAATACCATGTGCCATTTTTATTTTTATTAATACTAATATTAGGGTTAATAATGTTTTTTTGCATGGTATTAATAACAATCTAGTCCATGGTATTTGTCCCATAGTATTTTGCCCATAGGTTTCACCTAAATATAACACATTTTTTGAGTGTTCTAAATATAAGGTGACTTATGGAGTAAATATAAAAAAACACTTTATTTGTTTACCATACCTCTAGTTTATTTATATTTTTATTAATTTACCATACCTCTTTTACAAATATGGTATTTGGCCCATAGGATTCACTTAAATAAAACCTCTTTCTTGAGCCTTCATAAATAGAACGAGGGTTATGGACTAAATATAAAAAGAGGTTTTATTTATTTACCATGCGTCTAGTTTATTTATATTTTAATTTATTTACCATACCTTTTGAGTAAGTATAAAAAGATGTTTTATTTATTTACCATACCTCCACTTTACTTATATTTTTATTTGTTTAAACCCTTGCATGTATATAAGGTGACTTATGGAGTAAATATAAAAAATGTTTTATTTATTTACCATACCTCTCATTTATTTATATTTTTATTAATTTACCATACCTCTTTTATAAATATGGTATTTGGGCCTTTGGCCCATAGGATTCAATTAAATAAAACCTATTCTTGAAAATGGGCGAATGGATTTACTTAAATAAAACCTATTCTTCAAAATGGGTGAATGGAAGGTTGTAACTCCTAATTTCAAGGGCTAAATTTACCTTTTTTACCCTCTCCCTTAAAATAAGGTGGGCTATTTGAGGTGATTTGTAAAAATGTACTATGATACAAAATAGTCGCCCACTAAAAATTTAAAACCCCTTAATTTCGCCAAAGGGCGAACATTCGCCCCTAAAATTTTCTATGATAACCAAGACAAATAAGACCATGATAGTCATTCACAACTATCATACACCACATATGATCTGCACCATAAACATCTTTCAATAGCACCAAGAACAACCACCTATATATTTTCATCAATTCACAAGATAAGACATTGTAGCTTCAATATCATCAACCTGTGACCAAGTATGTAGTAACAACAACATAAGTGAAGACCAACCATATCATCATAAATTAAGATAGGGTAGTGTGGCATCATTCTTCATCCTCATAAAAAATGGCATGTTTCCAAGTATCATCTAGAAGATGTAGCAACAACATATCAATAGCCATGTCTTAGAAACATTATTCTTTATCATACCAACACCACTTCATTTCAACAACATAAGTAACATCACTTAGTGATAAGTATCATTAAGAAAACATAATGCCAACAATGCATTATTAGAAGCATATCAAATGCTCCCCCTGAACGTGTGCCAACTGTTCACTGTCCAATCTGATGATACCATCTCATATATCAGTAAAAATAATCAAATTATCTTCATAAACCAGTCATTCGTCAAGGTACCAACAACTTATAAAGGCCACATGCACTTCTAAATAACATCAAGAGATTGTAATCATCAACCATCAGAATAGAAAAAGTGAAACAACAATTGACTAAAGAATATCAAACCATTTTCCTGAGTCTTTCCCACTATTTCTTCATTATACTAAGATATACGCGACTTTTCAGTTGAAAATTTGCATATACAAAGGACTTTTATTTATAGTATTCGCGTACAGAAAGTGAAATACTAAAATTTCACACCTTCAGCTCCCAGTAAGTTTGTTCTGTCTGTACATGTTTACTGTTACTATACCAGAGGCATTGTTAGTAGCATAAGAAGCATGAAAATAAAAAACAACCATGGGACTAATGAAAACCATGTATTACTCCCCGTGAGATTACACATCACTGGTTCTCAGGTCTTGATAATCATCTTTTGTTTTAATGAGGTCAAGTACATCTCATAACTTCTGTAGTCACTGTTAGAAGTATTCATTTAAGAATAATGGATGAAAATAGGCATCATCTTCTTTTACTACCAACTTGAATCTTTCTCATATCTATGGGAATTCCATTCTTCAAACATATATAATTTTTTTGGATTTACATACCCTCTTTCTATGGCTTTTCCAGTTACTTCATTCAAAACCTTACATTTGGTTGATGTGAACACAATTATATTCCCCTTATCTACCATTTGACCTACACTTAGAATATTCTTGTTTAATCCTTGAACTAATAAAGCATCAACTGCTCCTCTAGTTTTATTAATTATGGCGTTACCTTGTCCTAGAAATTTTACTAAAACATTAGTTCCAAGAATAACATTACCATGTTTGTTTTTCTTGAGAGACTTCATTTTACTCTTATCTCCAATCATGTGATGAGAACATCCACTATCTATGAACCATTCATCTTCAACTTCAAATGAGAAGAGAGAAAGAGCACACCTTATATGTTCTTCTTCTTCTTGTTTATTATGAGAAATGTTGGTGGACCATCTTTTTGAGGCCTTCTAACATTAATGATCTTATTTGGTTGCTTACCATGTTGTCTGCGATGATCCATAAACTTGTTCTTGCATTCTTTTGTTACATGCCCAAAGCTGTTCCAAGCATAACATCTTATATGTTTCATATTCCTTGTATTGCAATCAATGGCTTTGTGACCAAACATATTGCAGGAAAAATAATATCCCTTGAAGTCCCTGGAAGATGATGATCTTTCTGTGAGATGGTTATTAACTTGAAACATTCTACTTCTTCAATTGGTTGTAACATGTCTATAATTATGACATATAGAACTTTCAACATTATTGATCAGAGGAGAAAATCAATTAACACTTCTATAGATAGGAGTAAATGGTATTGTTTGAAGATTTTCCTTCCTTAGTTGTTGACGAGGTTGACTTCTTATCTCTTTATTGAGAATTTCAGACTTTGCCTTAGAATTCCTTGCCCCACCTTGTGAACTAGATTCTTCTTCAACAGTTTCATGAAAACCAAGACCAGATTTGATGGCAATAGACATTTGACTACTAAGAATATTACCCAAAATCTTAGTGCTATCTTGAAATCGAAATGTTTATATGTTTCTTCTAATTTACCTTTTAGGATATTCACCTTGACCTGATATTACTTTTCCTATTCTTCAAAATTTCTTCAACCTTTCTTCCTTCTTACATTTGCTGTTTTAATTTGAGAATCTCTTCTTTCAGCCCATTTTCGTGTTCTTCAAATGCTTGAAGTAGTTCTTCATTCTGCTTATCTGATTTTTCAAGATATTCTCTTAGAGAGATGACCTCAGCTTGAAGACCTTCACAATATTGGCTAGATACCATACTAGCATGATCCTTTTTATCATAAGTCTGCAACTTATCTTTTAGATTAACATTATTTTTCAAAGCAAGATCAAGTTTTGCTCTAAGATCAAAAATTTCTTCTAACCTTTCTTCTTTTGAACTAAGAACTCCATCTGTCATTTTGGACACATTGTTAGATATAAGATTACCTAAGAAATATTCCTTTGGGACTTCTTCATGTATTACTTGTAGCTTATCACACACTTGCTTTGCAGTAGTATAATGCATAACTTTATTCAATATTGAATCAGATATGCTACAAAATATGTTACTCAAAGCCTTACTGTTCTTTTGTACTTCCTGTTGGAAATAATACTGAGGGGGGGGGGGGGGGTGAATCAATATTATCAAATCAATAAAACTTTTTCATCTCCATACTTAGATACATATACGCTACTTCAATTAAGTGAACCCACGTGTATACGCAACTGTGTCTAATGCAAATAGCATATATCCAGAAACCTTATGATTCAGTTAATCCATTAAATGTTGATCTTTAGTTAGTGCATCAGAACTTTATTAACCATATGTACAATAAGCAGGTGCAGTAAAACAGAACAAATCATCACACACAAGAAGCACACATGAACACCATGATATAAGGTGGAAACCCAATGTGGGTGAAAACCACCTGCTGCAAGTCGTCTCTATCTTCTTTTAATAAGAACCTTCATTTTACAATATTTTTGTACTGGTGTAGCCTTATACCAGTACACAGGCTTCTACCTGAAGAAGGCTACAACCTTCTCTCGTTCTCTAGACTCTCCTGTAAGGGAGCTACAACACCCTTAGCTCTTGTACTAGCCGATCCATTTACTAGTACGTAGGTTCCAGCCTGCTGAAATGCTCCAACCTTTACTCATTATCCAGCTGGTACTGGAAGGGAGTTACCACCCCCTTTGCTCTTGTACTAGCTGATGTACTAGTACGTAGGTTCCAACCTACAGAAGGCTACCACCTTCTCTTTCTTCCTCCAGGTACCACATTCCATACATTTTCAGACTGGATACTCTTGAAGCACAACACAATAATCTGAAGGCCATGTTTCATCCAATTTTCATACTGGACCCATCAATATCATTGAAGCACAAAACAATCAATACTAGCATCATCAATTTCTGAATCACTGAAACACTAGAAACCTGTCAACAACACAGTCACCAGAATAGAGAGCAAACAACAGAACTCTACAATAACAATCAGACCCAACTGCAGCTTCAAACATCATACTTTATTATGTATACGCTACTACGATGAATCAAACCCACGTACATACGCACTTTCACCAAAGCCAACCCGCGTACAGATCTATAAATATTCAATCATGACTTGCAGCTATTTCAAACTTAAATTATACCCAGTTCAGAACATTACATGCGTCAGAATACAGATCTAGAATAAGCATAATCAACCATATAGAGATAGTTCATTTCAAACCATTTGATCCCGATCTATCCTTAGATCTTGTTCTCCATCAACCAATGAGATTCCTCCTTAGCTCAGATCAAGCAATGCATCATAAACCCTTTACCTGCATACCGGATCTCATACTTCATCAGATATTCAAGTCTTTTCCATACCCTTGCCTAATGATCTTCTTCTCCTTTTATAGTCTTAGGCCTTACTCAATACCATGGTCCAAAACCATAACAAACCAATACCATGGACCCAATACTTGGGATCAGCACATCTGACGGGATACTATGGTCCAAAACCATAGGTTCAAATACCAAGGACTAACTACCATGGACCAAAACCCAATGTACGCGCCTTCTATTGCATGAAAGTGCGTGTATACGCATACGCGCCTTTTCAACGACTAACCTGCATGTATACGCGGCTTGGTCACGATGAACCTGCGTATATATATTTTCTCTTCATTCTTATATTCTGATCATCAATTCCTTGCTATTGACCTGCTCAACTGTGATCTATCATATGTGTGATTTGCCATCAAGGACAACACTTGTCTCATAATGCCAACAATCTCCCCCTTTGGACTTGATGGCAAATCTAACTTGTCATACTGAGAACTGTCATCTAATTCCTTTGAGCCGTCCTGCATCCCATGAATTCTGTCACATCTAATATCTCTTCTGTAGATTCATCTAGTTATATGTAAGTGAGTTGTTCTTCTATGAGAGGGTTGCCATCAAGTACAACACATGCATCATAATTCCAACAATCTCCCCCTTTGGACTTGATGGCAACAACATAAAATCACTCTCCCCCTTTGACATCAAGGGCAAAGGGAGAACCAAGATATTCTCTTTCCTAGATAAGCATTCCATTGTCCATACTCCCCCTGAGTACCTGCTGAAATTTCTGAATGAGCTCCCCCTTTGTATATGCCAAGGTGTACCAATCTGTCCATGCTCCTTCTGAGTACATGCTGAAAGCTCTGCTCTTGCTGAAATGTGTTGTTCATGCTCCCCCTGACTATAAGCAAGGTCTGCAAAGGGATGTTCTACAAGAAAGAGCATGACTCTATACATCATTAGTGACCTTCCTAGCACCAAAGACTCATACATACATCCATCTCCCAACCAGGTGGAGATATACCAGAATTGACTTATCTACCCAACCCAGTGGGGATACACATAAGTACATTACATTGTTCATCCCAGGCATAGTGGGGAAACCAAAATAGGCTGTTACATAACCTTAATATGGCTGAAGTATTTCATCATCCTTCTTATGCATAAAGGGGTTACAAATTACATCATGTGACCAGAATAGATTTCAGCAAATGAATACAATAGATAGAGACACATTATTACATCATGAGTTTTGATATGACCTTTACGTGAGACCAAACATCTAAATAAGACTACAATGTATGATCTGCTCCATAAGGTCAACAACATCTAGACCAACAATCATGTTCTCCCTCTGTACCTGTTCCATCTGTGCCAGATGGTTTCTGTCAGGCCCATATCAGACTCTTCTCATTCTGAGTTTGGTCCACTGATTTCCTTAAAATTAACATATACGCAACTGTATCCACAGAAACAAGTGTATATACACAGATACGCCTTATGAAACACGCATACAACCATTTCTAGATCAACAACCTGTAAATGTCCTATGACAAGGTATGTATGCATATAGATATCAACTCATCATCATATGAGTAAAATACCATAGCCATCTTATCAACAAGATCATCCATGTATCATCACTTGGGAATATTTGCATTAATCAACATATGTAAGTATCAACCTATCAACGTATAGGTAAGAACTCATCATCATTATGTCTCCACCAATGCAACTTTGAGTAATCATTCATGTATCCAACACTATGTATCTTGAGCTCAATATCATTTGTCAAGGCTTCTTTATATCATCAACATCAACAATCCTCATCCACATGAGCACCAAGAACTATAGGAATCCTGCATCATAACTGTATTATATGATCTTTATGCATATGACGACAGCAGCATATGAGTGACTCATCATCAAGTAATGAAGTTGTGTATTCAAGCTTTGTACTTCTCCTTATCCTTATGAAGATAACCATGTAAGCATCATATATGCACCATCTAAGAATCAATCCACAAATATGATCTGAACATCAACTATGTAACCCCAAGAATCATATGAGATTTTATCATGGACAACTCATAACCATATCATAGCAAGCTATATCATTTAGCCATATAGGCATCATCACCAAGGACTATTAACCATAATGCCAACAATGCATTATTAAAGGCATATGCTCCCCCTCAACCTCTGCCATCTGTTTACTGTTAGATCTGATCATGCATATATCAGCAATAATCATCAAGACATCACCATCATCAAGTTAGGATCAAAACACGTCTAAACATCTTACAAGTATCAAGACATTTCCACACATTATCAGCAGACTGTAACTATTAACAAATAGAGCAAATAATGGACTGAATCATATCAGACCCCTTTTCTGAGCCTGTCCCCACTGCTTTTCCTTAGACTGACATATACGCGACTTTGCAGCATCTAACTCACGTATATACGTGACTTCCCTTTATGAAAATTGCGTATGAGATTTAGGACACTGAATTTTTACACTTTCAGCTCCCCCTGAGTCTGTGATGTCTGTGTTGTGCTGTGACTGTGCGATGCCACATCTTTCTAACTGAACTTCCTTCTTTTTCCATATCGTCAACCATGATGATGTTTTCTCCTTTTGGTATGGTGCCCGTACTTTGTTCCTGCATTCCTTTGCTATATGTCCAAGCTTGTTACAGGCATAACATCTTACCTGTTTCATATTCCTTCTGTAGCAATCAACAGCTTTGTGACCAAACATATTGCAAGAGAAACAATATCCCTTAAAGTACCTGGATCGTGATGATCTTTCTGTGTGATGGTCTTGAACCATTCTTCTTCTGCATCTGGCTGCAACATGTCCAAGATTATGACATACATAACATTCAACATTATTCATTGGAGGAGTAAAAGATTTTCTTTGAAGAATTTCTTTCCTTGGTTGTTGATGGGGTTGACCTTTCATCTCCTTGTTGAACATTTCAGATTTTGCATTAGAGTTCCTTGTCTTATTTCCTGAACTAGATTCACCTTCAATAGATTCATGAAAACCAAGACCAGTTTTGATAGTAAGAGACCTTTGAATACTAAGAATATCATCCAAAATCTTAGTACTATCTTCAAATCGTAAGAGCTTATCCTTTTCTTCTAATTTATCATTTAGAATATTTACCTCAACTTAAAGTTGCTCTTCCTTTTAAAGATACTGCTTCTTCATGTTTTCTTCAATATTTCTTCCTTCTTCCAACTGATGTCTTCGATCAAGAACTTCATTTTCTTGTTTTTCATGAGCTTGGAGTAGTTCTTCATTCTGCTTCTTTGATTCTTCAAGATCTTCCTTTAGCGAGAGGATCGTAGCTTCAAGACTTTCATAGTAACTGGATCTATCTCTGAGATTCTTGATTGTTGTGCTTCTTTCATTTAGTTCATTTCTCAATGATGTCACTTCATCCTGCAACTTTTGATATTGATTTTCTTTGTCCTTGAGTAACTTCCTTACCTTGTTTCCTTCCTCTAGTTGAGCTTTTAGTATGGTAACTTCTTCTTTGAAAGCACATTCCCTTTTTTTTAATAGATCTTGTTGTTCTCTAATTTTGTCTGTAATCCTTCTAAATATTTCCTCTGATATCTTTCTTGCTCACCCATAAGAGCAAATTCGGTTGCTTCGCTATCACTTTCATCATCTTCACATGGATGGATACCAGAGGATAACAAATTCATACCTGATAGATCTTGTTCATCTTCATTCTGAAGTGATTCTGAACCTGAAGTGCTTCTTCCACATAATCCCCAATCGATGCTCCCACTGTCATAGACTTTCTGAGATGTCTTCTTCTTCTTAGACGCTTTCTTCTTAAGCTTCTTTCCCATTGCTCCACGGATCTCCTTCAAGCGATCAAGCTTCTACCAAAGGACCTGCTCTGATACTAATTGTTGGAAATAATATTGAGAGGGGGGGGGGGGTGAATCAGTATTATCAAATCAATAAAACTTTTTCATCTCCATACCAGATACATATACGCTACATCAATTAAGGGAACCCGCGTGTATATGCAACTATGTCTAATGCAACTAGCGTATATCCAAAAACCTTATGATTCAGTTAATACATTAAATGTTGATCTTTAGTTAGTGTATCAGAACTTTATTAACCATATGTATAGTAAGCAGGTGCAATAAAACAGAACAGATCATCACACACAAGAAGCACACATGAAACCCATGATATAAGGTGGAAACCCAATGTGGGTGAAAACCACCTGCTGCAAGTCGTCTCTATATTCTTTTAATAAGAAACTTCATTTTACAATATTTTTGTACTGGTGCAGCCTTATACCAATACACAGGCTTCTACTTGCAGAAGGATACAACCTTCTCTCGTTCTCCAGACTCTCCTGGAAGGGAGCTACAACCCCCTTAGCTCTTGTACTAGCCGATCCATTTACTAGTACGTAGGTGCCGGCCTACTGAAATGCTCCAACCTTTACTCGTTCTCTAGCTGGTACTGGAAGGGAGTTACCACCCCCTTTGCTCTTGTACTCGCTGATGTACTAGTACGTAGGTGCCAACCTACAGAAGGCTACCACCTTCTCTTTCTTCCTCCAAGTACCACGTTTCATACATTTTCAGACTGGATACTCTTGAAGCACAACACAATAATCTGAAGGCCATGTTTCATTCAATTTTCATACTGGACCCATCAATATCATTGAAGCACAAAACAATCAATACTAGCATCATCAATTTCGGAATCACTGAAACACTAAAACCCTGTCAACAACACAGTCACTAGAAAACAGAGCAGACAACAGAACTCTGCAATAACAATCATACCCAACTGCAACTTCAAACATCATACTTCATTATGTATACGCTACTACGATGAATCAAACCCGCGTAGATATGCGCTTTCACCAAAGCCAAGCTGCGAACAGATCTATAAATATTCAATCATGACTTTTAGCTATTTCAAACTTAAATTATACCCAGTTCAGAACATTACATGTGTCAGAATACAGATCTAGAATAAGCATAATCAACCATATAGGGATAGTTCATTTCAAACCATTTGATCCAAATCTATCCTTAGATCTTATTCTCCATCAACCGATGAGATTCCTCCTTAGCTCAGATCAAGCAATGCATCATAAACCCTTTACCTACATACTGGATCTCATACTTCATCAGATATTCAAGTCTTTTCCATACCCTTGCCTAATGATCTTCTTCTCCTTTTATAGTCTTAGGCCTGACTCAATACCATGGTACAAAACCATAGCAAACCAATACCATGGACCCAATACTTGGGATCAGCACATCTGACGAGATACTATGGTCCAAAACCATATGTTCAAATACCAAGGACTAACTACCATGGACCAAAACCCAATGTACGCGCCTTCTCTTGCATGAAAGTGCATGTATACGCACACGCGCCTTTTCAACGATTAACCCGCGTGTATACGTGGCTTGGTCAGGATGAACCTGCGTATATATATTTTCTCTTCATTCTTGTATTCTGATCATCAATTCCTTGCTATTGACTTGCTGCACTGTGATCTGTCATTTGTGTGATTTTCCATCAAGGACAACACTTGTCTCATAATGCCAACAATCTCCCCCTTTGGACTTGATGGCAAAGCTAACTTGTCATACTGAGAACTGTCATCTGATTCCTTTGAGCCGTCCTACGTCCCATGAATTCTGTCACATCTGATATCTCTTCTGTAGATTCATCTAGTTATATGTAAGTGAGTTGTTCTTCTATGAGAGGGTTGCCATCAAGTACAACACATGCATCATAATGCTAACACTTCCTTGTCTGATGGAGGAAACTTGGTGTAACCATTGCACACTAGATGCTAGACATCGAGATTAATTAGATTATCCTTCATCTTTTCATTCCATTGTTGATAATTATCTTTTCTCAACATAATAACATTTGTATTGTCTAACTTGCCCCAATCTACTGCTTCAAGAGGCATCATTTTTTAATCTATTTTCTCTTTAGAGTGCTTACTTTGACTTTTACCCATAAGTGCAATATAAGTCGCTTCACTATCATCATGACTATCATTATTTCATAGAAAAGCAAATGGATCACATTTTTAACAAAAAACCATAACTGATGATGCTTCATCTTCTTCATTCTTGATCAATAGAAAGTGGGTTTCTCCCAAACTTGAATATTTGCTGACATCTATAATTGTTACTGCATCTGATATATTCTTGTAAAAGTTTTCAATAAAAGTTCCCTTTTCTTCTAGGCAGTAAAACTCATTATTACTTTTATCCTAAAATGCCATAAGTAAGTGACAATCTTGATGGGACTCACCTTCTTCACCATTTGAAATACCATCACCATCTTCATGTGTGTGAAAACTTCTCTTATTCTCAAACCTCTTCCTATTTATTTTTGCAACTTCTTTTCCTTTTTCCTAATTTTCTCTATGGGGACACTTAGCAGCGTAATGACCAACTCTACTACAAGAAAAGCATTTGAAAGGAAGCTTACCTCTAAATCTTCTTGTACCCACTTGGATTTTCTTTATGAAGTTTGCCTCTTCTTCTTCTGATACAGAACTTGATTCTTCCTTTCTTTTCCTTTTGCAGTAGATTTGAAGTTTGTTGATTCTTCCTTTTCTTTTCCTTCTGCAGTAGATTTGAAGTTTTCTTATCTCGTGTCTAAAGGACCCAATTTCCTCATATCAAATGCTGTCAATATTCCATGGAGTTGATCAACTGTGAGACTTTTTAGATCCTGCATTTCTTCAATAACAGAGACTTTGGAGTTGAACTTTAGAGTTAGAGATCTCAAAATATTTTCAACAATAGTAGCATATTTTATTTCTTGACCAAGATTTCTCATGGAATTAACAATTTCATCTACTCTAAGAAAAAATATTGCAATTCTTTCATCATCATGCATTTTCAATATTTCATACTGTATTCTGAATGTTTGAAGTCTATCACGTTTTACCTTGGTTTCGCCCTCATAACTTTGGATAATCTTATCCCACATTCCCTTTTCTATGTTCAGTTGTATTACCTTGACAATCTCGGACTCATCCAGACTTCCCAAGATGGCATTTACAACTTTTGCATTGGTTTCATATTGTTTCTTTCCTACAGTATCTAAAGGAATGGAGGTTGGATATTGGTATCCACTTTCAATGATTTTCCATACATCACCTCTGAGTGCCTACAAGTATGTTCTCATCTTAACATTCCAAAAGAAAAAGTTAGTTCCATTAAAAATAGTAGGTCTAATAGAAAATACTCCTTAGTGACTACTCATCTTGATGGATCTCCTTCAAGGGATCAAGTTTCTGCCAAAGGACCTACTCTTATACCAATTGTTTGGAAAAATATTAAGGGGGGGAGGGGGTGAATCAATATTTTCAAATCATTTAAACTTTTCAATTTCATATCCAGATTTTTGTACATGACTTTATTTAAGGCAACACATGTATGTATGTCACTGTTATTCAGACAACTAGTGTACATCCAATAAACTTACTTTTTAAAATTAATTCATATTTTGTTTATATTAAGGCAGTGTGTTAGTACATCATTAAACATTAAAGATATAATAATCACATGCATGAAGAACAAAATAAACCATCACACATAAGAAACAGACATGAACACTAGGATTTAAGGTGGAAACCCAATGTGGGAAAAAACAACCGTTGTTGTCGTCTATATCTTATTTTTAATATAAAGAAAAAATTATTACAATATTGTATTAGTGCAAACTCATACTAGTATGGAGGCACCAACCTATAGAAGGCTACAACCTTCTCTCATTCTCCAACACCCACTGGAAGGGAGAACCAACTCCCTGATCTTCTTTACTGGTACCCACCAGAAGGGAGCTCCAACCCCCTAATCTATTTTACCATCTACCACTGGAAGGAAGCTTTGACTGTCTCATTGAAGGATCTAACCTTCAATACCTTCGAGGACGACATTTCATAAATTTTCATACTGGATCCACTTGCTACATCATAACACAACTTGTAGGCCATGTTTGATTAAATTTTCAGACTGGATCCGCTACCTACATTTAAGCCCAAAACCAATCATCGAAAATAGAACTTATCACTGTAGCTCAACCATTGAACCAACCAATCAATGAACCAACATAACCAACCAATCACCGAAACCTAATCATTGAATCAATGGAATCAACTAAAACCCATATCAACTAGCTTAAACAACCAGAATAGTTAGAACACTGTAACTAGAATACCAATAAACATACTACACATCACAAAAACTAGATTCTGTTACTGCAAACCCTGATCAACCATATTTGAAAATATGTACACTACTTTACAGTAGGAAACCCAAGTGTGTACGTGATTTCCATGAAGAATTCCTCAGTACAGATCTTAAATTACTAATTTCTAAAAACTGAACCAATGTAATTCTGAAATAAATATGGAATCATACTCAGATCTACTGCATCATTCTGAAACAACCAGAGGACCTTCACCGAACTTTAATCAGAAATAACAAGTATCATTATCATTTTCAATCAATCAATCCTTAAGCATTTTTTAAGCCCATATCATCAATAAGACTTCATTTACATACAACAGAAACACATCAAGAATGATTAAAGTGATCATGCATCCTTCTCATCGAAACCCTACTTTCTGTATGTGGTTTCCTCAAAGAACATCCACATGTATACACACTTTTCAAGAAACAAACCCACATATACGTGACTTACTAGTATCACACCCTGCGTGTGTACATGCCTTGAAGGCTATAAAACCTGCATACATATCTGCAATTTCAGAATCAAACCTTCGCTACAACACATATCTTCGGACATACATAGATCTTGACATACACAGAAAAATCACGCGTCAGGACAGATATCAAATCACCTCATAATCAAGATTGTCATCTCAGATCTATTAGATCTGATTCATTATCAAATTCATGGGTGCGTACTCTCTTTTAGATCAAGAAAACCATTAACATACCATTACATGTATATTTTGTTTAGATCTAATTATTCATGAAACATTAATTAATTTCACACCATGTCACTTTCATTTTCATCTCCTTATATAACTTAGCGCTTATCCAATACCACAGGTCAAAACCATACTCCAACTAATGGTTTTGTTAGACGGGATCAAAACATTTGTTACTGAGCTCAATAACACCAAGAAATACAGTGGTAAGGACCCTTTGTGTTTAAGTAACCAGGGTATGGAAACTGTATGCACCTTTTCTTCTTCATACCCACATGTGTACGTGACTTTAATTAACAGAACATATGTATACTTCTTGAAATTTCAACCTTTTCATTCCTCTTCCTTTGAACTGCTCTGCCTTTGATCAATTTCTTTATCATGTGTAGACACATCCTGTTTACATCTTCATCAAGTAGGTTGCCATAAAAGGACAACTCATCAAGTAGGTTACCATAAAATGAAAACTCATCAGGTAGGTCGCCATCAAGGACAACATATAATTCATAATTCCAACAAAAAACTCCCTTCAACCTGTCGGGATCTTGCCTCCAGGCTAACATATTTGTTTGGACCACCCGACTCTCTATTGGTTGCCACTATACCTCTATGGTCTAGTCCCTTCTTCCCGGTGCCTCCACAAAATTCATTCAACAATACTGTTAGGGAAATGCCTATGGGATGAGATGTCATGTGCGTCCTCCCGACACCTTTTTAATTGGTTGTCGCTATTGTCAATAGGCCGACATGTCCATCTCCTACTAGCTGATGTTGACATCATACTTTGCTATCATTTGGGCTAATCATGAACCACCATTTGTCTTCCTGGGGTGAGAAAATGTCCTCTAAAGGATATTTTTTTTTCTAACCATTTCCATTTTTATTTCATTTTTCTAAAAACCATTTGGTTCAACCCTTTAGTCTCCAACACCACTTCTCAACATATTGTTGTTTTGGGATGGGTCCCCCCAGAGTAACTCTCTATCATTGATCTACACGATCATATTTGTGGGAAATTTATTTTGGGACCACAAATCCCATCAAATAGGGTGTCTAGTGCCCCCTTGTAAGTCCACCAAATGGCCCAACATTTTCTTCCCGGTCCATCCCTTTGTGCACCAAAGGGTTTTTCATCGAGGTAATTCATTAAGGCCAACCTATCAGGTGAGCTCCACCTCTAGCAAATAAAAAACAATTCCGTTGTTGATGTGGCCTCCACTTAATCCTATAGCTTCACGTAGAGGCTCCACCACTACGTTTTGCACTTCTGCCATCTCTGGCTGAACACCAAAGGCTCCTCTAAACACATTTAACCCTGTTATTTGACTTTAGGGTCATTCATATTTGAATTTCTAACTTTTGATCTAGGCAGTCTTTTCAGCACTTCCATACACCATTGGAAATATAATTTAGAGATCTATCCATATGGGTGGCTTAAACCTATATATAAGATGATCTACTACCCTATAATTGGCTCAAAATCCTTTTCTCCTTTTTGTTGTCATTTTGTCATGTTGCTCCATAAATTTTCTCCCTAAAACCTTCTTTGACACCTGTGATGCCTCTTGTTTGCAATGAACACGTTGTTTTCATCAGCCTATTTCCATCATTGACAACATATTTCAACATTACCCCCCTTTGGCATTGATGGAAACTCCAAAAAAAAAAAAATCTATCTCATAAGTGTTTTAAGTCCTTCTCCTCTTGAAATGCGCACATGTTTACTAGCTTCTACTACTATAATATATGTTATTGGTGTTTTTTTTATGCATGATCATTAGATTGCTCCTTCTTTGTTGTTTGACTTCATCTCTCCCCCTTTGAAATCAATATCAAAAGACACCATTATGCTCCACCTGTCACCATGCTCCATCTTTCAACTGTCTTTCTCTGTCATGTTGCTCCTGTGGACCTAAAAACTTCACCCTGATATGTTGATAATGCAAAAAATTTCTTCTTACTCTTAAAGGAAGAGATAATGGAGGGAGGCAAGGGACAAAACTCCCAAGCTTTGCCTGAAATACTCAGACTATTCTCTAGGAAGTGGCTTGGTGAAGATATCAAAAACTTTCTCTTTGGTAGGTACATACTCTAGCTTCATAATCTGAGCTGCAACTTGCTCTCTCAATAAATGATACATTATGGGAATATACTTGGTATTGGAGTGAAATTTTGGATTTTTTGACATGCTTATAGTACTTTTGTTGTTACAAATGATGGGGATTGGCTGCTCATATGCCACTCGCACTTCTTGAAAAGTTTGTTTCATCCATAAAATTTGGGTGAAACAAGAAGCTACTATGTTCTATTATGCTTCAGTTGTAGATAAGGAAATGTAATCTTGCTTCTTTCTCAACGATGAAACTAGACTTGCTCCAAGATATAAATCACCACCACTTGTGCTCTTTCTACCATCCACATGACCTACCTAATCAACATTAGTATAAATAGTAAATGAGAAATATTTACTTCTTGAGTATGTTAGTCTATAGTCTATTGTTGCTCTGAAATATCTGAGAATTTATTTGGCTGCTAAGAGATGGCTTTGTATGGGAGTTACTTGAAATATTCTAACTATAGCAACAACATGCATGATGTCTGGTCGTGTACTTTTCAAGTATAAAAGGCTTCCAATGATGGATCTATATAAATTTTGGTCCATTGTTGGAGTTTCATCCATCTTGATAAGCTTGCAACCTGTCACCATTGGACTGCTCACTAAAGAGCATTCTTCCATGCCAAATTTCTTCAATACTTCTTTGAGATACTTGCCTTAGATAAAAGTTCCATTGGGGGTATGTGTAATCTGTAATCCAAGGAAGTAGGAAAGCTCTGCAAGCTTGGACATCTTAAACTCTTCCTTCTTATCAGCTGCAAATTCATTTTTCATCAAATCTGAACTACTTGGAAATATTATATCATCAACATATACTATCACCACAATGAGTTTTCCATCCTTTTCTTTGACATATAAGTTATTTTCAAGTGCATCTCTCTTGAATCCACACTTAATAAGGTAGTTGCCTAGCTTGAAATACCAAGTTCTAAGGGCTTGCTTGACACCATACAAAACCTTCTTAATTCTACAAACATAATATGGTTTATCTGTTAGCTGAAAACCATCTGATTGCTTTATATATACTTCCTCCTATAGCTCTCCATTGAGAAAAGAAAATTTGGAATCCATTTGATAAATTCTGAGCTTATTAAAACACACATATGCCAAAAACATTCTTATTTATTCTAATATAACAATAGGAGAAAAATTTTCATCAAAATTCAAGCCTTATATTTGAGCATATACTTTGCATACCAACATGTCCTTATTTCTTACTACTTCTCCATGAGCACTCAACTTACTCCTGAATACCCACTTTGTGCCAATGGCATTCTTCATTTGTTGGTCTTGGAATAAGTTCCTAAGTCTGATATTTATCTATCTGGTCCATTTCCTCATTCATGGCCTTTAGCCAATGTTGATCTTGACTAGCTTCAAGAATATGCTTTGATTCCTCTGTGGATAGCACGGTAACATTTCCTTGCATAGGGGCATTGAGCAACTTCCTTCTTGTCTGTACTCCAAAATTTAATTCACCTACTATTTGATTAGCTGGGTTGTTTTTTATACATACCTTGGGGGATCTCTAGCTTGATGACTAGAGTGTTCTTCCTCTCTTTTTTCTGCAAATTCCTCATCATTCTCATTAACAATGCTTATTGGTTCATCAGAGCTGGATTTTTTGAGTTGTTTTACTTCTTGGTCACCATGGTCATTTCCCTTCACATAGATGTAGTCAATGATTCTCTTGCTAACTTTATTGTAGGACCTGTAACCCTTCTTATTATGAGAATAACCTAGAAAAATCCCCTCATTTTGATTGTCATCGAATTTCCCAATTTTCTGATCATTTCTTTTGATGTAGCATCTGCTTCCAATTTGTTTTAACTATTTGACTAGTCTACCACAACATAGCTCGTAAGGAGTTTTGTCAATGTTGGGTCGAAAATGAGCCTTGTTGAGAATAACCATTGCTGTATAAATTGCTTATGCCCAAAACCTTTGTTGAACTTTCTTTTCTATCATCATAGCTCTGGATAACTATTGCACTAACTTGTTTGGTCTCTCTGCAACACCATTTTGGTGGGGAGTCACTGTTATAGTAAATTGTCTCTTAATTCCATTTGATTTACAAAAATAATAAATTCCTTTGAAGTGAATTCACCTCCATTATCTAACCTTATGCTTTTGATTTTTCAATTAGTTTCTTTCTCATCTATAGCTTTGAATTATTTAAACTTGTCAAAAGCCTCAAATTTCTCTCTGAGGAATGCAACCCATATCATCTTGCTAAAGTCATCAATGATTAGCATAAAATATAACTTACCTATGTTTGACAACATTCTATATGGCCCACACAGATCCATGTGCACCAGTTGTAATGATTTTCTTGAAGTGTTTTCCTTTCCCTAGAAAGAAACTTGAGCTTGCTTTCCTAGTTGGCAAGATTTGCAGATAATATTATCTGGCTTTGAAAGCCTGAGAAAATCCTTAACTTCCTTTTTCCTTGTAAGCTTGATGATCTGGTCAAATTTTAGATATCCAAGTATTTTGTGCACAACCAACTCTCATCTGTATTTGATAAGAATAATTTTTTTATCTTTTCTTTGAGCACATAGACATTATTGCCTATTCTTATAACTTCAACAACTATTTCTCCTATACCTATGGACTTGATTTGATTATTTTTAGCTTTAAAAACCATATCATAACCTTGATCACACATCTGAGACACACTTAATAGATTATGTTTCAACCCATCAACATACAAAACATTCTTAGCTTTACCTTTTCCATTTGAGAGACTGACCACTTTGTTTGCAATTTTTTTTCCTAGATCAATGTTACCAAAGGTCACATTACCTTTTTTAATAGGTTTCCAAGTGAGAAAATTGCTTCTATCTCCTGTCATGTGCCTGGGACAGCCACTTTCCACATATCAATGGCTCGCACCATTGTGAGAATACAAGATAGTGCCACATTACACTATTTTTTCTTTCTCTTTCCTGACTTTGGGCTTCTATTCAATTTGATCAATAACTGTCTCTGACTTATTTTCCTTAAGGCTGCAATTAACTACTATATGCCCAAAATTTGGAATTTAAAACATTGCACTTGATAATTCAGGGGACCAAAGGAATTATTATACCTTGGTCTACTTCTTCTTTTTTGAAATCTCCTCTTGGATCTGAGTTGTTTGTAAGATAGACTAACCCCATACTTTGCTGCTTTTTGGTCATAATTGGTGCATGTAAAAAAATATCCTTGGAATATTTTGTTGTACCTAAATGGCTACCTTTTGCATTGAGAAGAATTTTGGTCAATTCGATTTGAATGGACAACATACTTCTTTTTGTTGCAATTGTCTTTTCTTAGACTGGTTATTTCCTTCTAGCTACTGCGTGGAGACTTCTTTTGTTGGGGGAATAAAATTACCTTTTTACCTTTTAATTCAGCTACTGAACTAGACTCAACATCAAAACCTAGACTGTTAGCTTCACTCCCATATGTTAAAACAATTCTAAGTCCAAATAATTAAATTAATTAAAATCATGAAAGTTAGGATTTAATCCTACCTTTCTAGATTGAGTTTGTTCCTCATGGGTAGGAGTCAGTTTAGGCCTAGTTGGTTGAGATATTCTCTCCAGCTAGTTAGCCTCCTAGATTAGTGTTTGGTTGAGAAATTTTCTCAACCATAGTGTCCAAGATAGACGTACTATATTGACACAAACTTCTTCATGTATTTATTTGTACTATTATCATTATTTGTACATTGGATTGCATCATGAGAGGAATACAATGAGGCTGAGACCTTTTCCGCCATTTCTATGTTTTTGGTATTTTTTAAGTGTGTTAATTTTATTTATTACTCTACATGTGGTATCAAAGCCATATGGGCCTGAGATTTGGCCTCTCTCAAGGCGAGGAAAAAGGGGAATATATGTATTTGTTTAGAGTTGTTGTCCATAAAATAAACTAGTTGAAGTTATACATTCCTTTGCATCTAGCGGGTTTCCATTGTCCATGGTGTGCTAAGCATATGGAAGTTGTTCACAGTGATGCACTAAGTGCGTCATAATTCGACCAAAGCAGGAGAGGATGTCTCTAGGCAGACATTTCAATAGAAATATAAGTAGCCAACAATGAGCTCCATGATGGCACTGTTATTAACCTCCACACTTTGCTATATGATGTGGTGACAATATCTTTGTGTAAGTTGATAAGTTCAATCTATGTTATTGCTTTGTAATATTCCCCATTTTATTGTGTATAAGGAACCTATGACAAGACGCGTATATGGAAGGCAATATGAATCTGATGAAATTGACTTTGTTCAGTGTAGTGGAAGAAATTGTGGGGTAGTGTTTTATGAGTTTTTGCAGTCCAAGCATGGGACAGAGTTGTGAAAGAATGATTTGAAGATCAGAATCTGTGGACTGAACAACTTTGGATTTGGCTTCAGGGTCCTCCTCCGAGAGATCATCTTTAGAATTATCGTAAACCTTCACCCCTCATCCCAATTACATGGCTGTCTGGAACCTGCACAAGGATCACTGTCAAGTATTCAAAGATGCATCGACTTTATATTTCTAGGATTTCATATTCAGGGGTTTGAAGTTTTGATCCTATTCTTTATTCCTTGCAAGTAGTATTTTCTTTTGCAGGTCTATGAGTATGTTGTGGTGATATTTCTTTTCTGATTCTACGACTTCATGAGGGATTGTGGTCTTTGTCACTAAAGAGATATTTTCCTTTGGATGCTTTCCATCGATTTGAAACTGCAAGGGGATTGTTTTCGATGGAGGATTAGAGCTATATGTCATGGTGAAGAATTGTAGAACAATGAGGTGCCAAAGGAGGCTTGATGGATGGAGGAACTGACTTGGTCAATAGGTCTTCAATTTATGGAGACTATTGTTGTAATTGATGTATTGTTGCATGGAAGCCTGCAACTAACATTTGTAATAGAAGGAATTTAATTTCTCTATTGGTACTAAGTCTAACCTCTAGTTTAAAGTTTACAAAGTCTCGGTGGTTTATTTTTTTGAAGGTTCGACCAAATGCCATGGATCCCGTGAAGAAAAATAAATCGTGTACCTGGAGGATGCAGTATGGACACACGCACATTATTGGAGATGGATATCTATATTCTTGCGCTCAAGATGTGTGCGTTTAATATTTATTGGGGCCCATGTTTGACCCAATACTTTTTTTTTGTGGGGGAGCATTTAAAACCCACCAGGTTGATTTTCATGCTTGATAAATTACTTTCATTGCAAAATGGTAGTAATTTTGTCTTTTAACAATTGTGATTTCTTGTAGAAGGCATTGCTCACCTAAATCCTTGGGAATATTCTGTGCATGATATTATATAACATGAAGAGACAAATCAACAGCAGTGGAGGTAGTATATTTGTTCGCTCATAAGTAATCAATGAAGCTCCTCGCAGAAATTGATTAGCCTCGAAATCACATATATTGTTATGTTTACCAACTAAGTTTTGTCATCAGATTTATCCTCTAGATAGACCACATAAGGGATGTTGAGGCAGATAGATCTGCTCAAGTCAAAGAAAGAATTTGGTAGTTGCCAATGACGAGAGTAATAAATACAAAGAGAAAGTACTTTTTTCTTTATTTAGTATTATACATGTTCATAATTTAATGGGATGAATGTAAAACCTTTTTTAAAATGGATCATAAAATAATTCTTTTAGAGAGATAAGGTGAGATTTTATGGAGTAATAAGGTGAAATTATTTTGTAATTTTGGAGTGATAAGTGTTTTGTATTTGGAGCAATAAGTGAATTTGTTTGAGAGAAAGTCATTGTTGTAATTCAAAGTAATATTTTATTTTGAGAGTGATTAAGTCAGTGCAGGCAGTTTTTGAAGACAATTTTCTTCCAGATTTTGCAAGTGTGACATTCTCATTGAGAAGTTTCCACGACAAAGTTGTGACATTGAAGAATGATGTACTCTAGTAATTAATAAAATCATAATTTTTATGGTGCTTGTGTCCTAGATCCACCCGAAATTGAATAAGGGGATCTTAGGTACATCATGTGTAATGAATGTGTGTGCATGACTTGTGTTCAGATTATCAAAACAATCTCTTTGTATTATGCTTAAACAATTACATGCAAATAAGCAAGCTTAAGTATAAGAATGCTTAATCAAGCTCCTGTAATCAAGCTTAAGTACACAAGCACAAAGTGTCACATCATAAAATTGATAAGATGATCTTCCAAGAAGGAACATTTCACATCATGTAATCAAAGCAATCAAGTTAAGGATGCTACAAGATCAAGAATTTCAAGCCAAGAGGACATCAACATCATCAACACTTTTTGTATCACTTGCAGATAAACATTTTTAACTGAATTGTACAGGTGAATTCTCGGTTGTAACCAACACCCTAATTTGAATTGTTAATTTGAATACATCAAGGCAAGTAAGTCTTCAACCGATTCATCAAGATTGAACTTGTCATTTGTCTCTTGGTTGCATTTTTGACAGTGTTCGACACCCTTCCTTTTTTAAAATCAGCACATTCAGTGAGTACATTCAAGAAAGCACAAAGTGTCAGTAATCAATCAAGCAATTTCAAGCAAGCCATCTAGCAAGCAATCATCATCAAACAAGTGTGAATTCCAGTATTTTATTCTTCAAGTGAGCATCAAATCAAGCCAGTGTTTAACACAAGTGTAATAAGCAATAAATCAAGGGAGCGTGCCATTGAAACAACCAAGCATGCGAACATGTCAAAATCAAGTGCGAAAGTTCAAAGAACGACATCTACAACCAATGATCCAGTGTGAAGTTGATTGAAGCATTCACAAAGTGTCATTGAAGCATTCAAGAAAAGCGATTGTCATCAAGCGAGCGTGAAATCAAGAGTTCAAGCAACCAATTTATAAAACTCTAGCAAGTGTTTAAAGAATCAGCAATAAGCAACAGTACAAGTGAGCCTGAATTCAAAGTGAGCAAGCTAACATTGCGACACACATTCAACTATCCCAAATTCTCAACAATTTGATTTTATCATCAACTGGCAACATGGTGAACATTAGCAAAACAACTCTTGTTGATATTCAAGTGTATCATCAACATGCACATGAAATGATTGAGTTCCTTCAACTGGAGTCACAACTACAAAGAACTAAGCTGCTAGAGAAGAGTGATGCTTCGAAGTCTTTGAACAATACAAATATAGCTGATGATTCCAAGTCATTGATCTAACCAACTTCAAGTGTCGAAGTGGTCCTTGATCCAGTTCAACTTTCTTCCAAACCAGTCAACAAGCCATGGGAATAAAACCAAAGTAACAGAAATTGACAAGGCTTAGGACATGTCAAAGATGACGCCAACTTGCATATCCCATATTATTCAAGGCTCATTAAGTTTGTCAGTGCAGGGTTTCTTGCACAAATCACATCGGCTAGTTCTAAGAAAGTTGAAGACAAACAAAAATACACACGAACTGAAGTTGCAGACAAACAGACATGCGTGCAAACTGGAAGAACCAGTCATATGGAAGCTCAGAGTTTTGATCTCCATCCTTGTCACCATTGTGGCAAGTCAAATCATTCATTAGCAAAATTCAACAAACAACAACAATCAACAAGATTGAAGATCAATTATTCATGGATTGATCCCTAGGAATGGTCATCCACAGTTAGAAGATTGTATAATTTTTACAATCAAATTCACTCACACATATTGCAGCCAACAGTAAAAATGAAGATGGTACTCTCATGCAGTTGAACGAGGGAGTACACTAGTGAGACACTCCTACACTTGAAGGGGGGGAGTTCAGAAATAATTTGAAGAAGATTGTCTCTTCTTTCAACTGACAAAGGGGGGAAATGTCAATGAAATTGACAGTGGTTGTCAGACTGAAAGTTTCAACAACATTAGTGAAGCAGCCAGTAGGCATCTTTAAATCAGCCAGTGGGAATCATAAGCAAATTCGCTAGTGGGCATTCTTAATATTTTTTCAGTGGACAAGCAAATTCGCCAGTGGGTGTCATCAACATTTTGTCAGTGGATAAAGGATGTTGATTGCAAGAAAAGGACAGATGGATCCTTTTGCAGCTTGGGAGATGATGGAGTTGTTAAGAAAAAATTCAGAGATGACTCATACTTGCAGCTGACTCATGTTCTCTTCAGATTAGAGTTTTTTCAGCATCCAGCTTTGGCGGTTTTTCAGGCAGTGTTTTTTTACGATCAACACTTTCAACATGAGGACTTGGAGATGGTACCAGGTTCTTATTTTGGACTTGTCAATGAGGGGGGGGGGGGGATGTTAGACTCACTCTCACATGTGAAAACAATTCTCAGTCCAAATAATTAAATTAATTAAAATCATGAAAGTTAGGATGTAATCCTACCTTTCTAGATTGAGTTTGTTCCTCATGGGTAGGAGTCAGTTTAGGCCTAGTTGGTTGAGAGATTCTCTCCAACTAGTTAGGCTCCTAGGTTAGTGTTTGGTTGAGAAATTTGCTCAACCATAGTGTCCAACATAGATGTACTATCCTAAGACAAACTTCCTCATGTCTTTATTTGTACTATTATCATTATTTGTACATAGGATAGCATCATGAGAGGAATACAGTGAGGCTAAGGCCTTTTCTTCCATTTCTATGTTTTTGGTTTTTTTATGTGTGTTAATTTTATTTATTATTCTAAATAGACCAATTCAATCTTTAGAAATGCGTTGAGCCTCTAATATCTCATTTAAATTTGTAGTCCCTATACTGAATTTCTGATTGAAGCTAATTTGTTTTTTTACCTTCTCCATCTCCTTTCTTAGTAATACAATCTCTCCTTCTAGATTCACACATACCTACAAATTTTCATTCAACTATTGGTTCAACGTTTCTTTGATTTTTTTTCCTTCTTCTAATTGCACAAGAAATGGATCAACAACCTCAACCTTCTCTTTCATTAGACATTCCTTTTGGATTTTGTTTTTATTTCTCAACCTTTCTATATCCTCAAGAGCACTTCCCAACTCTTCCTTAAGGTCAACTACTCCCTATTCATTATCAAAGTTCATAGCCTTCACTTGCGGACTTTCAGTGGACATCAACATAAACTCCTTAGGGATTTCATCATTTATGTCCTCATCTAAGGATTACCTAGTCTCGCTTTCAGAGGAGCTCTTATTTTAAGCATAGAAACCTCTCTTCTTGGCCTTCTTTCTATCCTTTTGAACCTTCTTAAAAAAAATTTTGGGATCGTAGTCCTTTTTCTTCTTTTGAGGACACTTTGATGAATAATGACCAAATTTTCCACAGTTAAAACATTTAGAGGTCAACTTATCTTTATAGTTGCCTTATCCTCACTTGACATTCCTCACATAGTTGAATTATGCATCATCTAATTCACAACATGAGTCATTATGCTCATCCTTACACTTCTTCATTGATTTGAAGGCTAATTCTTTGGCTACAAGCTTTCCTTTAGAACTCCTCATCTCATAGGCAGTGAGTATTCCAAGGATTTCATATAGAGTGAGGATGCTCAGATTTGTCATTTCTTCAATGGTTAAAACCTTGGGATTAAACCTCTTAGGGAGATATCTCAGCACCTTTTGAACTACCACATCTTCATTTAGCTTCTCGTCAAGCCCTCTTATGGTGTTCACAACTTAATCAACTTTTTGAAAATACTTTACAACATCTTAATCATCATGCATGCTCAATGATTCAAATTGGATCTTAAAACCTTGGAGTTTAACTTTATTTACCTTGTTGTCTCCTTCATAGTAGTTTCTCATTTTGTCCTAGATTGTTTTGGCAAATTTGCAACCCATCACCTTGACAAGTTCTGATTCAGGTAGGCTAACTATTATATGATTTAACATTCAGTTGGATAAATAGAAAACCCTCTCAGGTTATCGCAGAAATCTAGGGCAGACTGAGTAACGCAAACGCTGTTCTAAGGTTTGTTTCTTTGAGTGAGGCAAGAAGTAAGGAAGATATTGATAAGAGATGTGCAAGATAAGCATACGAGTCCTCACATGTGATCCTATTGGAGTTTTTAGAGTAGCTAGGAAGCCCTCCTAGCTAGCTCCAAAGCTTGGTCCTGAACATAAGAAAGAACAAACAAAATATCCATAACATAATAGTATTATCAATCAACACCATTAGGAACAACTAAACATAATTAAATTCTTTATAACAAATAAAACTACCAAAGATTCATTAGTTAGATATAAGAGATAAATAGTGAACAACAATATATGGAAGCAATAAAAACAAATATATATTAATTAAAGAGTTGAAGGAAAGTTACAACCATCAAATATAGTTGCAAAAACACCTCCTCCAGCTCCTAACTCCAAAAGTATCCCTCTCAAGTTATCTCTTTGCAGTGTAACAATGTAAGAATTCACCTCCCTTTCTCAATGGCCAAACCTCCAATATATAGGAAAGTGCAGACTATGAGATTCTCACATTCCTCTTTAGTTCAAATTGGGAAAAATATTTTGCGTGGATAATGTTTCCTCATTTAAAAATTATTTTATCCACATTTTAGATGCTTTAATGCGTAGGAAAAAGATTCCTCATTATTTATGACTCTTTTCTACTTTTATGTCCTTTTCTTGTTTAGAAAAAATCTAAAGATGAGGATAAATAGATCACATTCCACCATATGAGTTTCAAAAAAGAGATCACATTCCACCATATGAGTTTCCAAAAGTGAACGAGAGTGTTACAGTTTAATTAACTCAAGCTTTTTGCCTCATGACTGAATGAGAATTTAGTAGCACAAGTTATATGAAGGGAACAACTTGTTATAGACTAGGATAATGTGGTCATCATGGTACATAACTTGTATTATATTCTTATATGGGCTAGGAAAAAGGGGTATTTCAACCAACAACATAGTATTCTCCTATGAGATGATGAGGAGGTATTTTCATGTATAATAGAAGCCCCCTAAAGTGTGAGGTCATAGAAGAAGACAATCGCCGAAATAATTTATAAAAAAACCAAGGCAAAAGACTTTCAAAGCATAGGAACTGAAGGAGGTCTGCAAACAAAATCAAACATATGTACATATAACTTATGTCCCGAGTCAGGAATTATGATGCTCAATAGCTATAACAATACATTATCGATCCATATAGAAGATGGGAGATCATGTCCACCAGTAAGTACAATGTGGAACTTTGTCGCAGCGTAATCATACTAAGATAACCTTTCTCTGAAAAAGAATATGCATATTGGGAGAGGAAACAAGGTTGAGATATGTAAGCCTCTTCCCAAGGTCTTTACCGCCATCACATAATCGCATAATTATGCATATATGAATAAATTATTTGATGTTGAACATGTGAGAATTCATCTGATTACTGGTCAATGATGAAAACCATTAACAAATGTGAGGATGGCCATTGATAAGGATTATGGTCTCAAATATTCTCAGTACAATCTAGTGAGTGTGAATAAATGTGTTGAAGTCGAACTCTCATAGAATCATTCAATTGGGAGCCAATAATGACAACCCCTGATCAAACACATTGACACCTACCACTGAGGAATGAAATCTCCAGGGTAGTGTGGTGTTTCTCAACCCACTTCCAAGATAATTTGTTGAAGTTGATAGGAAGGGATATGTCGACAGTGGAAAATAAGGAGTCCCACATCAATTGACATGAAACAGTAACAAAGTGATTTATTTTGCAGTGATCCAGAACAACAAGGTGAACTGACTCAAGTCAAATGGACACATGATATAGTGGTTGATAAGGTCAAGATATAGTAGAAAATCCCTTGAAAAATAGAAGGCACGACACCAAAGAGACTAAGCAGCTTAGACTCAAGAACGCCAAAGAGTATTAGCATACAAGGATGTAGGGACATCAAGGTATCAAGGCTAAACTCATACGATGGTAGGTTTCAAAGAGAAGCTAAAAAAAGAGGATTATTCTAGATAAGTGCCATGTTCAAGGGATGGATAGTAGACTTCTGTGATAAAACTTCTGACTAATTTAGATAGTAATGACTATTATTTCTTCCAATTTTTTCCTTATTTTCTTAGTTTTAATGAGTCCATAAAGGATACACTTGGCAGTCTTTTCCCATTTATATATTTTGAAAAGATCATAAAGAAAATTTTGAGGGGGTACCTTTGTCATGGTTGATGACCGGGTGGACAAAGGGTTAATAGTATACCCGACATAGTTTTTTTTTCTATAATTTAGTCCATTGAGTTTGGATAAAGTGAGAAACCTATGCTCAATAGATATATTCCTCATTTTGTTATGAGTACGAGGGGATGAAGTAAACTCAATAATATTCATAAATTTTGTTGACTGAGTCAAATGAAGAGAACTCATACTATCTTTCTCAATTTAATAAGTGAGAAAAGAGAGAAAATGAGTTGCTCAAATCTTCTTCATAGAAGCTTTATGAGGAAAAAGAAGGTAACTTAGGGTTTTTTCGTTTAAATACCGAGAAAAAGTCCCTAAAAATAATATTCTTAGATCTTATTCATAGGAGTTTAATGATAACGAAGAAGTAAACATGAGGTTTTTCAGATTAACGAGAAAGAAAAATACCATAAAAGGAATGCTCGATCTTCTTCATAGTCGTTTAACGACCTCGAAGAAGGAAACTCGATGTTTTTTGGATTAGTGAGCAAGAAAAATATGATAAAAAAATGCTCAGGCTTTCTTCCTTCCTTCAAACTTAGGAATGTATGCAAGATATTTTTGCAAAGTTGGAGGCCATAGCAAGTTATGGTTGCTAGGATCATTTTTCAACTTGTATAGATCCTGGATATCCAATGTAGCCAAGAAAGAAAATGGACTAGGTATAACTAAATCAGACAAAGGAATAATATGATGAGTAGAGGGACCAAGAGGTACTCCCATCAACGGGTTTCTGGTAGGGTACATAGATTGTGATGGTTAGTAGCTTCCATGAAGTAGCTATAGGGTCATGTAGAGTGACGAGCCATGAGGAATCCCTGTAGCCTCAAGACTGCTACCAACAAATGGGTTCCCCCCAAGATAGATGCTTCCCCCAATAGATGGAGATAAATGAGTTGGTAGGTGCTAAGGAGGTGTAGTGGGTTCAGGAAATGGAACACCAGTGGCCACATAAGAAGGATTAGATATGGGATCACCAACAATGAGGTAAAGACCGATAGGAAAATAATTAGTCAAAGATGGACCATATTGATCCATAGATTGCATGGGTGTAGGAGTGCCCCTAGTGGGTGGAGAAAGTACCAAAAGCATTTCCCCCACTGTGCAGTGGTGGGGGAGATGAACCTAGTAATTTATTCCAACAAAACGGGTTTTTGAAGGTCATCATACTAGGAGCATGAGGACAGGACACAAAAGGAGTAGGGAAGTGGAGGTAATAAAATGTTGAGCACCATCTCAGGTGGGTGTAGCTGAGAGTCCTACATGAACCATACATTGTACAATAGGATAACCCACAACATGTATGAAACTTGAGACAAGAAAGTTGAATGGTGGTGCAAAAAAGTTTTCCACAAAAGATCATGACTCACCTGCAGAAATTGGGATGTTTAAAGGGGAAGTCAATGAAGTCTCTGAAGGTAAGGGTGTTGCATAAATCAAGATAGCCCCAAGAGGATGTGGAAGTGGAGGATTACAAGGAGGTATTAGACCTTTAGTAGAAGGTTCCTCAGGCATAATAGAGTTTGGGTCAGTATTGTGTGATTCGAGGTTTGAAACTAGAGACTGAATCCCTTGAGTAATGAGGGAATATGATTCACTCATAAATTCCTCCACATAAAATGAAGGAAGGACTTACAAGTATCAAGATAGACAACATGAACATAGGGTAGCCATGGTGAATATATTTTACAAAATTTTATTAAGTGATGTATTATATAAGTCCCAGTAACAAAACAACACACACCTAAAAAACCAAAAAGACTCTAAAAGAGATCAACAGGCAGGCAGGGAGAAAAACTTTGTCTGATATCAATAACTATCTAGAGATCAAACCCAATATCGAAGAGGCTGAAAGAGAGAGTTGTCGAAATGTACAATTATGATTACTGCTGAGCTTTGCCTGAACTTCTGTAGGAAGAGGCCAAGTACTCTCATGAAGACGATCATCCTCCGAATGAATGAATTGCACAATAGGTTTCTTTGTTTAGGTATCAGGTCATCCCATCCCAATCACCTTGTGTTCATCTGTAAATGTATGGCCACTGAGTTTACCTCAAATCACATACACCATCGGGTGGAGGTGGGGGCGACACAGTCGTAGATAATACATTGTGTGGGAAGGACACCTGAGACCCCAACTCAACTATGATATCCATGAAGGGATCCCAAGTACACAAAATACCCACTGAAATGTAGTCAAAGGTGGACTACCTTCTCTCACACTTTGATGTTGTCTCGTGCTTAAATCCCTTGTTAGAGGAGTGGTCCCAGATGATGTGAGTGTAAAACAATTTTCTCTCTTTAATGGCACTAGCTTAGGTTTTGCAGTCTTGGCAAGTTTATTCACAATAGTCTATCTCAAGACTCTAGCATAAACTAATATGAGTGTATTCTCAAAAGAAATTGTTGATTACTTTTATTACGAGATTTATTTTAGAGGTACTTTATTAATGTCTTCAGAAGGGGTGTTGACGTATGAAGTTTTATGAGACTCTGGCTCAAACCACGTAGAAAATATTCTTTTCAATTTAAGTTTCATGAATAAGATTTTCTACAAGGAGAGAGTAAGTATATGCCTTTTCCAAAATGAACTAACAAAATACAAGTTCTAATTCACGTAAAAAAAAATGGAGATAATGATACTCCAAAGTGCATGCACACTAATGTACAAAATACCAAGTAGATTAAGAAAACAATCATTTTTTTTCTTTTTTATTTTAAGATTAAAGAAAATGAAAGCTAAAATAAATTCCAAAATAAAACATGAATGCAACCATGATAATCATAGTCTTAGACATCAAATACCTTAAGGCATAAACCAACAAAACACAGGTAGTGGAAACCACTAGAAAAGTGACAATTAAGAGGTTATAAGTACTAATGCAAGCTAACAAACAAATACAGTGCATTATAAGCAGGGTTAACACATTTAGGACAAGGGCTAGACAACGTTATAATGCTCTACTTTCCACTGCAGACAACACTACACAAGTTTAACTCAAAATAAGAGGGTATGCGTCCAAGAAACGTGCTCAAATAAGTTGCATTATTAAGCATGCAAACAATGGATGGGGATTCAAGCGAAGGAAAGATCAAAGAGAGGGAATTTAGGAGAGGGAAAAAATAAACCAGGAAGAAGAATTATCCCAATGGGAGTCAACACTTATGTTATAGGATTTAATGTTTGGTTGGACAAAAAAAAAAAATTCTCTCAGCGTCTCTCGGAAACCTAGGGCAGACCAAGTAAGGGAAAGGTTGTTCTAAGTTTTGATTTTTTCAGTGATGCAAGAAGTAAGGAAGAGACTGATAAGAGAAGTATAAGATAAGCATGCAGGTCCTCACATCAAAATCTATTGGAGTTTTTAGTGTAGCTTAGAAACACTCCTATATGGCTCCAAAGCTTGGTCCTTCACATAACAATGAACATCAAACTATCCAAAACATAATAATATTATCAATCAAAACCATTAGAAACAACTAAAAATAATTTATTGCTTGATAACAAACCAACATTCCAAATATTTGTTAGTTAGATACAAAAAGTAAAAAGTGAATAGCAGTATATAGAAGCAAGAACAACCAATCTATATTAATTAAGGTGCTGAAGGAAAATTACAACCATCAGATGTAGTTCTAGCATCTCCAAATCCTAGCTCTAAACTCTCCCTCTCAATCTAGATCTCTATAGCATAACAATGCAAGAATTTCCCTCCCTTTCTCAATGGAAAAGCCTCTAATATATAGGAAAGTGGAGTCTATGAATATTCCCAAATTCATCTTTATCTCAAATTGGGCAAAAGCTTCTGGGTGGATAATGTTTCCTTATTTAAAAATGATTTTATCCTCTTTTTATATGCTTTAATTCTTAGGAAAAAGATTCCCCATGCTCTATGGATCATTTTTGCTTTTGTGTACTTTTCTTATTTAGGAAAAAATCTAAAGATGAGGGTAAAGAGATCACGTTACACCATATGAGATTCTCAAAGTGAACAAGAGTGTCACAGTTTAGTTAACTTGAGTTATTTTCCTCGTGACTGAGTGAGAATTCGGTATCACAAGTTATATGAAGGGAAAAACTTGTTATAGGCTAGGATAATGTGGTCCTCATGTTACATAACTTGTATTATAGTCTTATATTGTCTAGGAAAAAGGGGAATTTCAACCAAAAACATAGTATTCTCCTCTAAGTAGATGAGGAGGTATTTTCATGTATAACACCAGCAAGTAGGGAATGCATTGATTTAGCATTGCATGTGAACTCCAACTTCTGATCTTTGATAACCAATTCGATAGTTCTTTGATATTCTTCTTCCACAACATCCAACACATCAACTCCAACTAATTCAATGTAGGTCTTCATCCTCACTTTCCAAAATACATATTTTTTTCCATTGAACATAGGTTCCTTATTGATAAAACCTACTTCCTAGTTTTCCGTGGTTCTTGATCTTTCTTACAACTGCTAGACTAGTTAAAAGTAACCTTTCTCTGATACCAATTGTTGGAAACTAGGACAATACTAAGGGGGGTGAATCACTATTGTAACAATCCTATCAATTTTAATTTTTTTTACTTAGTGGACATCAATAAATACTTCAAAAATAACTTAAATAACCATAACAGATATTAATATCCTTAATCACAATGTAATACACAAGAACAAGTACCTTTCAGAACAATTCTTCAATTCATTCATAGGGCAAGCTACAACTTGCAATTACAAAGTTTTGGCTTCAATGAGCAGGAAGGTACAACTTCCTAGTTTATCAGCTGTGAATGAATGTAACTACAACCCTGACTATTCTCCAACGCCCACAAGAAGGAGCACTGACCCCTAATCAACAAGCTACAACTTGTTTCGACACTCACTATTCCATTTTTCTTCCATTTTAATACTAGGACCATGAATTCCTTCTCTACGTTTCTAACAAACAATATACCCTTATCATCCCTAAAAAATCTCCTATAACAACCTTTGATTATTGTGAAAAACACCAAGTCACCATACTAACACCTCACTTCTCTAGAAGCTCTGGCTCAAAATCAATTGGTACATTCTACTTTATTAGGTCTGCTTTTATAGAATTTTGTTTTTCTGAACTTTGGCTTTGTTTATTTTGTAATTTATGCATGAGCCCTTTTTTTTTTCCTTTGCCCTATTCTCTTTTATCCTATGACTTCTCTTCATCAAATTCTTGGCCTTGTCCAACCTTCTTTTATAGTTGAACTGAGTTTATTTGTAGTTTTTAGGTAATGTAGAATTTTACAGGTTTTAATAGTGCTTATTCTATTTTTAGCTACAACTAAGTTTGGATTAGCTGCCAAATTTACTCAACTATCAATTTCACCTAATTTTGTTTTAAGTCCCTTTCATTAACTCCTTTTCCTACTTCTTTTCTATACGACTAGGTCTCTACGACCACTGGCTTAGGCCTGGGTGCTAAGCCCCTTCAAGTCCTTTCAGGAGCCTATTTCCATTGTTAATGACTCCACGCCATTGGTCGGGCTTCTATGCGAGGTACCAACGAACAATTCTTAAATGCTTCTAAGAGCATTTGTGGCTCTTTTCAACAGTTGCGCCAATCATCATTCCTTGTGGCATATGGCCTGGTGCGGGTGCTTAGCCTATAGCTCCTAATCCAACTTTTCTATTTAATTTAATTCTTTAAACATTAAGAGTTCTCGGGATCTGGGGTTAGCCCCACTTTCTATTATTGTCATGCCCATGGTTCTCCACTACTGCATGGAACCTATGTACAATGCTAAGGTCAAAGCTCCCTTTAAACCATCGAGGTATTTCCACTAGGTTGACATGTCCGTGGGGACTACTCAACACTCTCTTTATTGGTTGTCACTTTGCTTCCTTGGCCCAGTCCCTTTAGCCCGGTGCTTTTGAAAAATGAATTGAACAATCCAGCCGAGGAAATTCCTATGAGATGAGTTTTCCTTTGGGTCCTCCTTGCACCTTTTTAATTGGTTGTTGCTACTATCAACAGGTTGACATGTCTCAACACTTTCACCCTGGTAAAACCTCTTGTGCACCATTTTAAACCTTTTGGGCTTATATCATTGGGATGACATCACTAATACCACGTGTTGTCCTCTAGGTGGTGACACATGTCACATGGAAAAGGGCCACTTGGATGCCCAAAAATGTTGAATTTGCCTGCCATCTGTCCACCTCCTATTGATTGATGATGACATCATCCATTGTTGTCGTTCGGGCCAATCATGAGCCATCATCTATCTTCCTGGAGGAGAGACAAAACATCCTCTAAGGCCTTGTTTTGCATCCATTTCTTTTGTTATTTCATTTTTATGAAAATTGTCGGGTTCAAGCCTTTAGTCTATGGAACCACTCCTGAGTAGATTGTGGTTTTGCTAGGGGTCCTCCTAGAGTAACTCTCTATCATTGATCTGTGCAATCATCTGCATGGGAAACCTCTTTTGGTACCAAATAGCCCATGTAATAGACTATCTCTAGTGCCGCTTGGAAAGCTACCAAATGGCCCGATATTTTCATCTCAATCCATCATTTTGTGTACCAAAGGGTTTTGTGTCAAGGTAATGATTCTAGGCCACCTTGTGAGGTGGGCTCCCCCTCTGGCCAATAAAAAAAAATTGTCATTGATATGGCCTCCAATTAAGCCCAAAACTTTGCGGAGAGGCTCCACTACTAGGTTTGACACTTGTGCCATCTTTGGTTGTGCACCAAACGATCCTCTAAACACATTCAACCTTGCTATTTTACTTTGGGGTCATAGAAATTTGACTTTCTCTAACTTTTGATCCATGAGGTATTTTTAGGACTTCCATATACTGTTGGAAATCTATTTCATAGCTCTATCCATTTGGGTGGTTTACACATGCATTTGAGATGATCTGCTGCCCCAAAATTGGATCTGAATCCTCTGCTCCTTTTTATTCCATTTTGTCATGATCCTCCTTCAGCCTGCTCCATGAGACCTTTGACACCTATTCTTCCTCTTGTCAATAATGAACACTTTTTTTTAATCACCCTATTTCCATCAATGAAAAAATATTTCAACAATATACTTATAATATTGTTGAGTTGAATAATTAATTGTTACTAATCTATCAACATGGCTTGAGAAAGGGGACAAGATTTATAAAGTACATGCATATTACAATTATAGTTTTATGAGCCTACTTGTAATAGGTCTAAGTTTTGGCTCAAATGAGAACTATCAAATTAAAAATTACCTAAGGGAAACTAAAGACTTTGGGTAAGAAAATAATAAAAAACATCAATTACAGAAATATGGAGATGTTAAAGTGGTTACATCCATGCTCCCATCTAAGAAATCATGTGAAATATGAGTCCTTGCAATTCGTGATATATAAATATTTTTACATGAACAACATAATTGCGCTAGTCAGTGAAAACAAATACAAACATACAAAATAGGTTGCGAGTCATAGCAAAACAACAAGGTGTAAAATGCAACTATAAATTTTAGTGATTCCAATGGGATATTTGCATAAAGATCTATACTCTGTGTATATAAAAATATTTGTGACAAAACATATAACTATAATAGATATATAAGTAAAATCCTAAATAATTGAACTTATGTGTGCATAACTTAGATGGTATAGCTTTGAGTGTAGCTATAAAATATTAATGGATTACAAATATTACATGCTTACATTCAGTTGAAAGAACAAACATCATTGTGTAATATGGATTTCGCTCTTAGATTAAAGGAAACTACCAAGTATAGATGTATAATAAGTGCACACAAAATGTGTAGTAAGGTGAATGCATAATCAACAATCTAAATAATAGTTGTTATTTTATACATAACACATAAGTCCACAATCTGATTAAATGCATAGTTATAATATATATAAAATCCAAAGCGAGGGCATATGCATACTCGAAAGTTATTGTACAAACTATTTATAGGAGAAGAGATAAATAAAATCAACACTCAGGAAACCAATTGCACTCAAGATCTGAGTACATAAAAACATTAGGTTACTAGAGCAGGGAGGTAACAACCTCAAACAATATGCAGAAATTTGGTTGATAGAGACCAAGGTTGTTACCTCCCTACTCTAGTAACCTAGTGTTTTTATGCACTCAGATCTTGAGTATCCTTGGCTACCTGAGTGTTGAGTTTTTTTATCTCTTCTATGATAAATAATTTGTACTGTAACTTTCGAGTATGCCTATTCCCTCACTTTGGATTTAATCAAAGTATGGAATTATAAGTTATGGATAAAATAACAACTATTAGTTAGATTTTTGATTATATATTCACTAAATTATATCATCTGAAATGATCATAAATGAGAACTGATGTGGAAGTGATTATCCATTAATGATTTGAATGTTAGCTCAAAGCATGGAAATCGAGGAAAACTGCTTAAGAAGAATACTTTACGGCAGTTGTTTAAACACAAAAAGATGCATAACACAAGTGAAAATAGTAAAAACATAGTTATACTAGACAACAAGATTGATGATAGAGTTCCTCCATGATGGAATACGTCTTCGGGTCTGCTTTCAAGATGGGAAATTGATTTTATTAGGAATGAAAAGAAAATAGTTGATTACACAGTGATTTAGTCAGATTGAACTTGCACACAGGGAACTCTGACCTCTGTAATGAGGAAACTCTCTGAACCATATTTCCATCTCTTCTTATAGTTTCCAAAAGCGACTCCTAATGCCCAAGATATGATCAAAACACCATCTGCCCCTTTGTCTCAGCCTCTGAATGACAAGTACCAAAAACACTCAAAATCCTCACTAACTCTTCACAACGCTGCAAATGCTTATTTATATAGTGGTTAGATGCATCATAACCATTGTTTCTCAATTTGGAATGCATTAGCTGACTTGAAGGTACAATTTAGGGTTTATGGTTGAGTTTTAGTGTCACATAGTGACATTCACCATTTAGGAATTAATTTGTTTTATCAAAACTTCATTAAAACCCACTAGAAACCTTAGAATAGTCTTGAAACCGTTAGCCGTTAGCTAACCGGGTGGAGGAAGGAGAAAACACATGTAAGCGCGCAAGTAATGCCGTGGTTAAAACTCCGGCGGCTCCGCTGACTAATTACACATTCTCCGTCATGGTGAACTAACCCCGACTGCCCCGATAACGGCCTCCACCTATTCACATGGCCTGTCCTCTGGTGGTTCCAATGCAATTTCCAGCTGATGGTTACACTATGGCTATCTCTGTTCACTTACAACCCATGGCATAATTTTCCGCATGACATGGTCTAGGCTGTGGTTATGGTGATTACCATCTGCTAGTTTTGGACAACCCACGACTTAAGCATACCTAGTCACATGTTTTCGACGCAGTTAGATGATCACACGGTCTTCTAACTGTGTTTATTTTAACTTGAAATTTTTTATATGTTAATACATATGCCTAGGGTTGTTGTGATGAGTTTAGGACTAGGTCATTTAGAGTTTAGGTTTAATGATTAATACATGGTTTTGTTTGTATTGCAATATGGTGGATATGACTTAGGCATAGGTCTAGGGCATTAGGATTATGGTCTAGTTTTTTAGGATTAGGTTTTTTATAACACATTTGTCACAATGTGACAAAATCAAAACACATCATCGACACAAGAGAATTTACGATGACACCTTAAGAAGGCGAACCATATCGAACCTTGACATTAATGACACCCATGTCAACACCAATCCTGCAAAGATGAACACCCAAAACACATGTTGTTGACCAAAACCTGGGGATCTATTGATGAACTTATGTTGAAAACCAGACACTGATCCATCTTAATTGAATGCCATGAAACCATAAAAATTACCTGGACAACCTAATCCATAACCAACACTGCTGAAGCTGAACTAAAGTGACAATGACACTAAACATTGATGATGACACTTGAACAATTGTGCAAATGAATCAATGGAATCCTCCTGGATCATTCCTCTCCACTTGAAAGCTTTTGGACCACAAAAGTTTGACTAAACAATTAGTCGATGACAGTAGAAATCCCTCTTTCCACCTTGACCTAACGATGTACTAACACATTTGATCAATTACTTAAAATTGATGACCCTGATGATGTTTACCATGGCACTTTTTGAGTCGGTGACCTGTTTCATCCATCTGTAGTATGAACAACTTGCAACGATGGGCAAAAAACATGTTATCAACATGGAAAATGAATTATTTCCACGAAGAATCATGAGTTAGTGATTCAAAATCTTTGAAAATAGCCTCTACTAGATGTTTTTTAATACCATCAACATGTATAAACAATATATTTTGTGGAAAAACAGAGACAATCAAAGATGTTCTTGACATCAAACTAACTACTTGAATTGACATATTTTCCTAGTTCCTGTTTACTAAGTAAACTTGCCGCACTAAACCTATCCAACTATAAGGTGAAAATTGTTGCATTGAACCTATCTGACCGTAAGGTGAAATTTGTTGTAACTTAGTTTCGTTTTGAAAGTATTGAATTATCTGTTGATTTGTTTGAATCAATTTTCCTTCATTTATTAAATGATGTTTCCATTGATTAGCACTTTCCTCTGATGCATAAGTTCCCATTAGACACTTTGACACTGCTTTACAAAATTCTTCGATATGAAACAAAATAGGTTTCCTCTCCACTTGAAAAGAGGTTTCCAAACTATTCAAGATATGACATGGCGACACAATACAAGAGAAATTGAACACTGACTTTCCCTAATATTGACCTGCACGTCGAAAACTGGAAATAAACATACCGTCTGAAACAAGTGTCTGATTAGACTCACATGTACCATTCCCTGCAATACACTGCTAATGATGATAGTTTCTAGAGTTCAGTTGAATGAATGGGTTGAGAGTCATTCTGTTTTTAAGAATATGTTCATAGGACATAAAATGTATCTCATGTTTCTTATCCTGTTTACGAATAAGATTTCTTGGAAAAGAATTAACCACCTTGACCAATTGATCTATAAACTGAATCTCGCATTCTGCACAATATTCCTTATGTTATTCCTTAATAAACATGAGTACATATTTAGTTGAACTTATTAACTACTTAACTTGATTTGTAACAATTAAATCAAAGTTTGATTTGACTTTATGTGCCCTAACAATAAATTCAACCCCTTCTTTCTTCAGGTGATATTTATGTTCTCTTCTGTAAAACATTGCATCTCTATCATAAAGATAAGGACTTCCTAAGACAACTCCACATATGTTTACTGGGACCACATCTAACCCCACTTCATCAATGTACTTAGATGTAATTGCAAATTTTAATCGACACTGCCTTGTGACATGTATCTGAGTTGATTTATTAATCCAACCTAATGGGTATGGTCTTGGATGATTCTGTGTCTCCAACCCCAATTGATTAACTATATGTTCATATATTAAATTTTCTTGCAATCCACTGTCAATCATTGTGTCAATAATTGTATGCTTAGAAGTTATCCTTATGTGGAAGAGTTCAACTTTTTTATCCTCATGTGAAGGATTTATGTTTGAAGAACAATAGTTTTTGAACTTGAACTAGTGTCAGAAGTTTTTCTTGTCGTAACCATGGCGGTTATCCTTCTCTCATCGCATGAATCTAAACCTAGATCTTGTTGGACTATTGCAATGGCCTTCTCTTCATCCTTCGACCTAAGGAACTTTTTGGGCTTAAGTTTTGGATGAAGTTTCCAGCAATGAGAACAAGTAGGTCTTTCCTTCTGAACGATCACTAATTTCTTTTTCTTCGAATCGTTCTTCCCCTTACTGTCACTGGAATATTTGGTTTCCAACTCTTTGGATGAATGCGATGAAAACTTGAATGGTCTGCCACCTGATTCAATATGTATGGCTTGAACACACACCTCATCAAAATCATTAGGATTAAACATCAATAAAGTATGCTACAAATATGAATGTAAATTGCCAAAGTATTTTAACAAAGTTTTTCATGTATCCAATGAAATACCAAGTGCCAATGCTTTCTTTCTGAACTCCTGAGTAAACTCCTGAACACTCTTCCCTTTACCTTGCTCAGATGCTACCAATCAAAAAACAACTTTCTGCATGTATCCTAAAGGATAGAACTGTTTCCTAAGAGCTTTCAAAATCTTAGACCATGAAGAGATGACTTTTCCTTTATGCTTTACATCTATCTAAGTTTTACTTTCCCACCAGATTAAAGTTGTTCCACCCATTCTAACTGTAGCTAACTGAATTTTAGTTTTATCGCTAGAAATGTTCTGAATGCGATAATACACTTCTAACTACTTTATCCGGTTATCTAGCTTTTTAGGATTCATTTCGCCATCATAAACAGATAACTGAAATTTAACATCAAGTTTCAAAAGAGATGTTTTCTTATGTCTCTTTTCTGTTTCAGATTATGCATTTCAAGAAGAGGATGATGATGGAGATGATGGAGGTGAAGGTGGTTTATTAGTCTTCCCTCTACCTTTGTCCTTCATCGATGTCTTTGAAGAAGAAGCTGCATCTCTCGCCTTCTTGTCTTCGTACAATTATCCCAACATCTACTGCATGGTTAAGAACACCTATTGAAAGTATTCTTCACTCATCTTAGTTTCAGTGTTTTCACCTGCATCAGGTCCTGACATAGTTGATTTCCGAATGACCCGTCGCTTTCCAATCTCTAGATCGATCTACTCAAGGATTCCTTCTCCTTGTTGCGACTTTGACCTGGTTAACATTCAATCACACATTCTACAAATTCAACCTGCTCTAATACCAAATTATATGATCTGAAATGATCATAAAATAAAACTTATGTAGAAGTGATTAGCCATTAATGATTTGAATGTTAGCTTAAAGCACGAAAATCGAGGAAAAATGATTGAGAAGGATACTTTACGATAGCTGTTTAAACACAAAAAGATGCATAATAGAAGCGAAAATAGTAAAAACACAATTATACTAGACAACAAGATTGATGATGGAGCTCATCCCTGATGGACTACGTCTCCAGGTCTTCTTTCAAGATGGGTGACCGTTTTTATTAGGAATGAAAAGAAAAGAGTTAATTACATAGTGCTTTAGCTAGATGGAACTTGCACATAGGAAATTTTGACCTCTGTAAGGAGGAAGCTCCCTGAACCGGCTTTCCAACGCTTCTTACGATTTCCAAAACTGACTTTGGATGCCCATAATATGATCAAAACACCATCCAGCCCTTTGTCTCAGCCTCTAAATGACAAGTACCAAAAACACTCAAAATCCTCACTATCTCTTCAAAAGGCTACAAATGCTTATTTATGTAGTGGTTATATGCATCATAACCATTGTTGCTCAATTTGGAATGCATTAGCTGACTTGAAGGTACAGTTTAGGGTTTATGGTTGAGTTTTAGTTTCACATAGTGACATTCACCATTTAGGAATTACTTTGTTTTATCAAAACTTCGTTAAAACCCACCAAAAATCTTAGAATAGTCTTGAAACCATTAGCCGTTAGCTAACCGGGTGGAGGAAGGAGACAACACATGTAAGAGGGCAGGTAATTCTGTAGTTAACGCTCCAGCAGATCCGCTAACTAACTGCACATTCTTCGTCGCGGTGAATTGACCCCAACCGCCATGATAACGGCCTTCACCTATTCACATGGACTGTCCTCTGGTGGTTTTGATGCAGTTTCTAGCTGACGGTTAGACTGCAGTTATCTCCATTCGTTTACAACCTGCGGCGTAAACTTTTCACATGACACGATCTAGGATATTGATACGGTGACTTCCCTCCACTGCTTTGGACAACCTGGGGCTTAACCATACCTAGTCACATGTTTTTGATGTAGTTAGATGACCGCGTGGTCTTCTGACTGTGTTTCTTTTAATTTGCAATGTTTTATATGTTAATACATATGCCGAGGGTTGTTGTGATGGGTTTAGGACTAGGTCATTTAGAGTTTAGGTTTAATGATTAATACATGGTTTTGTTTGTATTGCAATATGGTGGATAAGACTTAGGCATAGGTTTAGGGCATTAGGATTATGGTCTAGTTTTTTAGGATTAGGTTTTTTTTATAACACGTTGGTCACAATGTGACAAAATCAAAACACATCGTCGACACAAGATCATTTATGATGACACCTTAAGAAGGAAAACCATATCGAATCTTGGGATTAACGACACCCATGTCGACACCAATCCTGCAAACGAAAATGCCCAAAACACATGTCATCAACCAAAACCTGGGGATCTATTGATGAACTTATGTTGACAACCAGGCACTGACTCATCTTAACTGAATGCCATGAAACCAAAAACATTAATTGAACAACCTGATCCATAACCAACATTGTCGAAGCTGAACTGAAGTGATGACGACACTAAACACTAATGACAACACTTGAACACCTGTGCAACTGAATCAATAGAATCCTCCTGGATCATTACTACACATTTTGTGTTCACTTATTATACATCTATACTTGGTAGTTTCCTTTAATATGAGAGCGAAAGCTAGATTTTCCAAAACATTGTGTGTGTGTGTGTGTGTGTGTGTGCGCGCACACACACACACATAAGTTTTTGGGAAATCTGGCTTTCTCTGTCAGATTAAAGGAAACTACCAAGTATAGATGTATAATAAGTGCACACAAAATGTGTAGTAAGGTGAATGTACAATCAACAATCCAAATAATAGTTGTTATTTTATCCATAACTTATAAGTCCACACTCTGATTAAATCCATAGTTATAATATACAAATCCTAAGTGAGGGCATATTCATACACGAAATTTACAGTATACATTGTTTATAGGAGAAGAACTAAATAAATGCAACACTCAGGCAAGCAAGGCTACTCAATATTTGAGTACATAAAAACACTAGGTTACTAGAGAAGGGAGGTAACAACCTTGTTTTTATCAACCAAATTTCTCTATATTGTTCAACCTATAAGAAGAAGCTAATCAATTGGTTTCAAAGACATCTTACTTGTAAAGAAAAAACTAGAAATTGTGTGGAAGATCCTTGAGTCCTAGGTTGTATAGCACACCTGTTGAAAAATGAGATATATGTTGTTGTTAGTATTCTTATGAAAACTTAAAAGTAAGAAGGAATATTCATATATAGTTGAAGAACCAAAGGAATTTATAGGGAAAATTACCTCTATTTTCATCCAAGTACGTGGCCTCGATTATCCCTATAGAAGCAAGAAGGGAAATCATAAATTTGTACATTCTAGGTAAGCAGTATAAAAATGGGAATAAAAGCGAATGAAAAATTTAAACTCTAAATTCTTATTGATATTTAGAGATGTCGTATGTGACTCTGGTAAAGCCCATACCTCCATAGGAAATGTCGAGCCCATGGCTAGCCTATGGGCCTACACCGTAGGGGCATCTCCATATTTGATGCCACCTTCCTAAATACACAAGGAATTATAGAAAAATACCATTGCTATGAAACTTTAAGAAGAGCCTCAATGTAAATAAATAAAAATTAAAGGTTAAAGGAAAATGAATGGTGAACAAAATGTACTGAATGAACTGAAAGAGGGCTTAACAAGAAGGAAAATCACCTTAAGGAAATCATAAAATCTAATAGGTTAAACACATAAATAAAAGGGTTATGGTCATATGTCCTTAGAAAATTCCCACGCTAGGTCCGCTAAAGGAAATTGGTGTAAAATGAAAATGAAAAAATATACTAAAATTACCATAGAAAAACCAAAATAAAAACAAAAACCCCCTTTGGATTTACCATGAAAATCCTGAGATGATTAGACTCTTTGGACGAATTATGATGAATAAAGCTATGGAATAGCAAATTTTGGATAAGGGAAAACCCTAAATCAAATGTCAGAATTCTCAAATCCGCTTCATGATAGTTCCAATGCAACCTATAAAATGGTATCACACACATTGACAATCAGTGATTTGGTTCCACACACTAGTAGTTTTAAAGAAAAACCAAAATGAGTTACAATCTTTTGTAATAGAAATGAATGATTTCTTATCATTCATCTCATCCTTAGTTGTTACTAGAACATCGAGTAGAAAACCCTATAGGATCCTCCAAAATAAGGGTTAAAATTCATTGGAAAAAAATATCAGAGAAACTAGAGGGTATAATGTCAAAGCCCTCATTAATAATTGTAGCGACGCCAATGACCAAGGTGAATAGAATAAATGAATAAATGATATGAGTAGTATACCCTACCAAATTTTCAATAAAATTTCCCCTCATTGGATCACCACAAGTAATCCTAATTGTCCAAGTGTTGACACTTCACGTGGGGGTTCAGGGTAAAACATTGAAGCATGAACACATAGCCAAGGTCGACACAACATATATTGTGTTGGTAAATAATATCAATTCCTAGTACAAGGTAAAATGATGGTATGTGGCCAAGGCATATCAAATTCCAAGTATAAGGTTCATGTATGGCGTAATGGCAAGTCATAACAATTACCACCTTTAAGTTTTTGGGTTCAATATGTTTCCTTGAGCTCTAAATTCTTATAAAACTTTTAAACCAATTGTTTATGAGGATCAATACAATTATAAAGCAAGAAAATAACACAAAAAACATGTGATGCAAGGAATAAGCACAAACATATGAATGACACAATGGCTAGGTAAATATCTATAGTTGTTTTGGATTCCCAGGTTCAGGGTTCAAATCCAAGATTTTGTATAAATCCTATCTTTTTACATACATATGAGGATTGTCTTTAGTAGAATTAAGTAGAAGACTTTAGAAGAAAATCCTTCTAAGGTAAGGTGAAAGATTGACCTTGAAGTAATATTAAGAAAATAAAGTAAATAAGTATGCCTTAGATTGATCTATGGATAAAAAGGAGAAGTGTGTTAATGCACAAATCATTATACTAATCCAACTAGAATGTGACAATATTAAACCAAGTAAGAGTGTAAAAAAATACAAATAAAAAAAATATATTACTTTGAGGTATATTACAGTAGCCACCCATCCACTAGAGACACCAATTCCAATTTCTATAAGTATTCATAGGTACCAACTTACTATATATATCAATCCTCAATGCTAAACACCAACTTAGTACATGAAACCAAGCCATTTGTTTGAGCAACAATCCTCAATTACAACTCTTCTTTAGTGCATATAACTTGTTCGAAAAATAATAAATTTCAGATTATCTTCACAAAGTCTACTTGGTTCTTTTTCCTTCACCAAGTCCACTTGCTACTTTTCCCTTCACTACATTTACTTGTTGCTTCCTTCTTCACTAGGTCCACTCATTGCTTCTTCCTTCACCAAGTCTAATCAAAATTTGAACCTATAAATGAAATTATGGGTAACTCTCGCATAACTTGTTGGTTTTTTCCTCTTCACAAAAATAGAATTGTACAACATGCCACATATCCAATTTTTAAAATATGATTATGAAATTTTTACCCGAGGCACTTCCATATGTCTCCTTAGATCTCTAAAAATTTCACAATCTGAAAAATCCCAAAAATCCCTAAGCTAACTTGTTTGAAATTGATTTTAGGAATTTTTAGTAGCCTTAACTTCTACAGGGCATATATGCAAAAATATAGAAAAATATTATGAAATGTTTACCTGAGACACTACTATATATCTCCATATATCTTTGAAAATTTCACATTATGAAACATCACATAAGATAAGTTATAGCAAAAATGCCAAACTAACCTATTTGAAACTGATTTTAGGAGCATCTAGGAACCCTAACACCTACAATGCATACATCAAGAAGTACAACAAACTGATGTTTGATATTTTATCACATGTTCCTAGATATATTTCCTCTATTTCCTTAGAATTGGACTCTCTGAAACATCCCAAAAAATATTTTATAGTGAAAATTCCAAACTGAGCTATTTGAAACTGATTTTAGGAGATTTTAGGAAGGCTAACTTCCAATGGGAATATATTATAAAGTATAATCAACAAATGTATGAAATTTATACGACATGTACCTAGATATCTCACCTCCATTACATAAAAATTTCATAATATGAAACCTCAAAAACAATAAGTTATAGTGAAAATCCTACGATGACTCATTTGAAATAGATTTCATGGCCAATCACAAACCCGAACATCCATAATGTGTATCTATGAATGTATATGGAAACAAGATCTAAAATCTTAATCAGATATTCTCCTTGATATCTCTTGATTATGATCAAAATTTCCCTAGTTGAAGCATCCCAGAGAAAATTTATGGAAAAAATGTCAAGAGGACTCATTCACTCCACAAAATATATTTTTTCGCGGACACCCTTTCATTTAGATGTTTTATCCCTTTACAAATTGTCATAATAGTTCATGAAAAGACATGTTAATTTAAAAAGTCACATCTACTCATTAATTAAATAATTAACCCCCTTTTTATTTCACTTTTCTAAATACCATGGGAAGAAAAATTAGTAAAATACAATGGCTTTCAAATCACCAACAATGGGTTTGAAACCACCATTTCACTTTTTATATCTCCTTTTATATAGAACATTATTTTTAATATATTTGGATACTTATATAAAATATCAATGATATATGCACTTTGATATCAATGAAAACAATTTTTTCAACACTTAATTCCTTGAGTAGAACATTTTTCACGTCTTGTTCTTTAAAGAAAGATAGGAATTTTATTTTTATATCTAATTTACATCATTTTGTATTCTCAATGAAGTTAATAAACCAAGTCATAGCTCTTTTTGTAAGAGAAATTTTTGAGTGATAATTTTTTATGACTTCACCACTAATTTTTTACATAGAACACCATTTTTAATATATTTGGATACTTATATAAAATATCAATGATATATACACTTTGATATCAATGACAACAATTTTTTCAACACTTAATTCCTTGAGTAGAACATTTATCACATCTTGTTCTTTAAAGAAAGACATGAATTTTGGTTTTATATCTAATTTACATCTTTTTGTATTCTCAATGAAGTTCATAAATCAAGTCATAGCTCTTTTTGTAAGAGAAATTTTAGAGTGATAATTTTTTATGAATTCAACATTAATATCCATCGCATACCAAAATTTCCAACAAACAACCTATTCTAGCAGCTACAACCACCTTCTAAAATTTTGCCCATGCTTTGCTTTTGGAGCCTTTCTTCTTATCTACAAGAGCTTATCTTTCATTGATATAGGTATTCATGCTTCGATTAAGACTTATATTTTTTATCTGTGCTCATGCTTGCTTGTTTCCACACTTAGATGATCTTTCTAACTCATAAGTTGATCGCCCGACTTGGTCTCACAACAGTTCTCGGCTTGCCTCCAGAAACTGTGCAATCCTTGTGAGCAAGAAACCTTGATGATGGGAATTACGCTGTTATGGCTAGTAGTCAGCCTTGAGATAAGAAACTATGTAGTCATGGAAGGTAGCCCAACACTGAGCCCAAAAACTGTGAAATCTCTCATTGAGCTCAAAAATTGTGCAATGCACTGAGCTAGAAAGTTGCCTAGTTCTCAAGAATTGTGTAGTCTTTCCTGCCAGTGTGTATGGAAAGTTTCCTCGAAAAGGTGAAAAAGAAAAAAATATGAAAGTAAAAAGAATCCATAAAAGGTAGGGATCTATTTTCTTGCTATTTTTAAAAACTTCTAACAAGTGTCACTTTTTCCTTGATTTTAGGCATGCACGACATAAGCCCTAATTCCCTTAAATTTATTTAATCGACACCTATAGAGCTCATTTTCACATTCTATCTTAGAGCTCTATCATTCCAGAGGAGATCAAGGAACTTTTAGTGCAGTCATCATCACTTTTAAGGTGAGTTTCACTTTTATTATCTTTTGCTACTTTTTCTAGATCGCTTTTGGTCGTTTTTCTTGTGTACGTGTTGTTTTACTTATTTATCTTCATGGTTGCTAGTGTTTCAACTTGTTTTAACTTATATAAGTGTTTTTTTTATTTTTCATTTTCCTTTCACAAGTGTTGCATCCATTTTCCTATTTTTTCACTTACGGTCGTCGTTGCACAACTCTCCTCACATACTTGATTTTCCTTTTGTTTGACTAGTTGCTACACTTGATCTACATTTATCTACTCATAATTGTTCATTTTTTCACTTAATCTCATATCATCACTCACTTTTGATCATTTTTCATACTTCCACTGGGAAGATTTGCACTTGCTTTGGCCAGATCTTTCCTTGCCCAGTCGGGCACTGTACAATCCTAAGGCTCAAACAACAAGCTTGGACTTTGGAACTACAAAGTGTTTAGTATAGGCTTGTCCAACTATGCACTGTGCAATTCCAGGGGCCAGTCTGTCACCTTGGCCACTGAGACTGCACAATGCATCGTCTCTCCCAGTCTCTTCCTAGGTTGGGACTGCACATTGCATAGTCCCAAGCCTCAAGATTCATCCTTGGCTACTGGGACTACGCAATGCACAAGTCCCATAGCCAGCCAATGTCCCTTGTTGATAGAAATTGTGCAATCCTTCTCCCCAGTTGCCTAACTTGCTATTTGATCATGCTTTGAAGGTAGATTTTCTGAAGCTAATGTTTTCATACCATGAGTGTCCCTTTTGTCCCATAGGTACCACACTTGTGAAGAACTTTTCTCTAGAAGTCATTGTTACCATGGCACCAATGAGAGCTACTTCAAAAGAGACCACTTAAAGCATTATAGGGGAAGCAATTGTGAAAACATGATTAGATTTTCTAGTGTCTGTGGACACAACTTTTTATAGAAAAGGGGTCAAAAATAACATGGCAATAAGTTAGAAGCTATTTTAGCAAAGAGACTTGAGGAATATCTAGAGGACCGAGAGGTGTATCATTGTATCCGAAAATTAGGATTACACAAGGTTTCATGCAGATATCCAACCTTCCCATGTGCAGATGTCATCAACTATATTGTATCACATATTGATGAGAAAACCATGACATTGAGCAGTTCCAATGGACATAAGGTTGCTACCTTTCGGGTAGAACATTATCAGCGCATGTATCACTTTCCCAAGCCAGTGAAGCTCATGGACTCATTCTTTTATTCCAACAATAGCTATGTTAACAAAAGAGACATTGTTAAAGGCTGGGTGAAGGAACTATCAAAGTTTCGATAGACACCCACCCATTTATAGGAGACAAACTCCCTCAGGGTGGCCTACTAGCTCTTGGTTATATTAGTTTGTAGGATTCATGGTTAGCAAAGAATGAATACCTTTCATGAAGGGTGGGAAGTCTTATTGAACCAGGTTGTAAATGAGGGAAAGTTATTCAATTGGTCAGGTTTGTTGGCTTGATAGCTGATATCCCATGAAGCACGGCCTCGAGTCCTCCTGAAGGTGAGCAAGAAGGGTTTTATATGTTTGCATATTTACTGGATGCAGTATGTACACAACAACGATTCCCTAGCATGAACTGGACATAGACACCACAAGAAACTTCCATGCATATATATTGCGAGTCTCTTTCAGATTGTAGTCATCGAGGAGTAATGTAACACCTAACTAACCACTTCATCATCCCAATTTACAACATCAACTTTGAAGAAGATCTACCTTTCATGTCACGAGGAGTAATGGAGGCGATATCTAACATTGCAAATTGGTATGGCTCACTAGGTAGCACCTTCCTTAAAGTGTTCAGTGGAAAGAATCCTCCACATGTTTTATCAAGGTATGCCACCAACAAGATTTCTCATGCAAAAAGTGCCATATCATCTCACCATAGGGTTGTCAACAACTTTTCATAGGAAGAAGAAAGCACCATGGCCCACTTTTCCTCTACAAACTAGATGATACAAGATAAAGAACTTGAAATTCACGGATACCAAAGGAAAAGATATATTGAATTTTGAATTCAGTGCTTGGGATATTAATCTGTATGATCCTTGTGGTATTTGTAGAGACTAATGTGTGAAAATCTACTTTCAGTGGATTAGTGGGGCATCTTATTGGCCAGAGGAGGATCCATGGAGGGGCTGCTACAAAGGATCCAAACCCCGTGTGTCAGTCAGTTTAGCGAGGGACTTCACATGCTACTCCATATATGCTTGCAATTCTGGAAAAAACAACAGCAGAAGGAAACAATCCTATGTAAGACAAGGGAAAGAGGAAGATTTCCTAGAGTGCAGAAAGAGAACAAAGCCACAAGATAAAAGATCTTATTATAATGAAAGTAGCTTTAGCAACAAAAGAAAAGGAGGAAGCATAGGATACAAAGAGTAGAGTGGACAAAGAGAGAAAAATAGAGGTTGCAGGAAGCAGAACTGAGGTTGCATGAGGTAAAACAGAAAATGAAGGAAGAAAAAGTGTTGAGGAGGAGAGAACAAGAGTAGAAGAAGAAGAAGGAAGAAGAACAAATGAAAGGTGTTATGACAGAAGAAACAAAACTGATAAAATTTGAAGAGAAGGAACAAAACCAATCAAAAATTGAGGAGGAAGGTGAACAGGTGTAGGATCGGGAGCTTTCTCAGCAGATTGAGCACTTGATTGATGCAACAGACATGGATATGGAACAAGAGTCGTAGAATGAAGATTTTGTTATGATGTTGAGTGCACCATAGGTAACCATTTAGTCTCCACCACCTCTAGCAGCAAAGCTATCCCCGAGCGAGGAAGGGGATGTTGTTCCCCTTGATGATGATCCAGTAATGGATGTGTACAATATATCATTTGATGAGTTTCAAAAGAGGATTATAAAAGAACAAAGAAATCACTTTCTGGATGATCAAGTATCACCTGCATTCATTAGAGAAAGGGTGATAGTGGTGGACACTAGGAAGCATCCAAATTCCATTGCCAAAGCCAACTTGGCCTTTGTAGGAGAAACAAGATCAAACATTTACTATATGACGGCTGATAATGATAAATTGGCCCAAAACTTGCAGGCTTCCAGGCAAGAGGTAGAACAAATTCATGGAACAACATAGAGTGTAGTTTCCGCATAGGTTTACCTGGAGAAGAAGAGAGAAATGATACTTGTTGAAGTATCAACACTTGGAGAAACCATGTGAAAGCTCTACGAGGGGTTTGTGATTGTACATAAAGTAGTTTTCCATTTGTATAGCCTACAACAACAGAGCAAAGATTTTGTTAAAACTCTCAAGAATATAAAAGCTACCATCACCTATGTGCAAGAATGGAAAATGCGATCCAAAGTGGCACTGCTTGACCTAGTGAAGAAAATGAAGCCACAGGTGGAGTTGGAGAAAGAGAAAGTTCAAATATTTATGCAAAACAACAAGCAACTTGCCTCATTTATTGGTAGCATTCAGACCTCATATGTACTATTGTTCAGTGGTTTGGATTTCTTTGTAAAAACACATAAGATACCATCTTTCGATTCACCCACCAAAGCCAAACCTAGGAACCAAGTCCAATAGGAGATCGAGGAATACTTGGAGTAGCTGAGACAGATTTCTACTAAGGAATATTTGGAGTTGAACAGACAAAACATGTAGAACTACATCAGTGGTCCTGTCCAAATTTGAACAACATTTCTAATGCTTCAGAACGAACTTGAAATTGGTTCCAAGACATTGTACCTAGATGTTGTGGAGGCTAGAGTCTGCTTCTAGCGAGACACCATCATTTAGTTTTGGGATATCATCACACTGTATCGAGCTTGGCACCAATGTGTGACTGAGACACATCAAGTGGAACTTTCTAAGATAGAGTTTTCCCAAAGTCGAGCATCATAGTGTTTTATCTGTTCAACTGTCAAGTTGTCTCTGCCCTACTTTTTCTTATATGGGTACAAGTGTAAATTGTAATATTGTTTGTAATTATGTTGTAAGTGAAATTACAAGTCTCAAGATTGGAATGTGAAGAGTCATGATGTAATGTAATGAGTTATTTTGTAAATAATTTGAAGAATCACGAGGGTAGTCCAAAGGTCACAAAGGGGAGTGGAAGAGTCACACCCTCTTGTTATAAATAGAACCTCATAACTCATGTAAAGGGATTTTGGGAGCCAATATTTTGGATAGACTTAGGATTAGAAGGATCTTGGGAGTATTGTGAAGAGCCTTGGCTTCTACGTAGCGTAGAATGAGTATACTTCTTTGGAGGAGTAGGTGTTCTTGAATTTATTTTTCCACTATTGGGGCTAGTGGTCGTCAATGGTGTCTGTATGAATGGAACTTTCACTTATAATAAAACCATATCCAACATGATTTCATACATATGGTGTGAATATGGTAGGACTATTCTTCTTGTATTTGCAATGTACGTTATTTAACTTACGCTTATGCTTATGAATTATTTCATTTTCATTTGTATGAGTCTTGTTGAATGCATTTTGTTGTATTAATTCGTCACTTTAACTTGTGGACCATTCTTCATCTTAGATTGTGATGTCATTATGCTTCTGTGTTCCTTTCAAGCTACGTACTATTATAGGCTTCCAAGGGGCACCCTTCTTTTTCCCTTCATGTGTTCGAACCTTCATGCACTACACTTGACTTTCCATAGGGTCACAAACTTTCTCTCACCAAAAGTTATCGTACTTCACTCTATGCATTTTTGTAGTTAAGGCATAACATTACCACCCACTGCTGGGACTCCTACTCCAAATGGTGTGAGGTCTAGTTGGGATTTTATATCGGGGAAATCCCACGAATGTTGGCGGGTCTAGCACCATCAACATAACCTAATGATGTTTTGTATCATTCTCACCTTCAAATATTGGGATGTGATTTAAGGCCATTCTGTCTTTAGGTTATGGATTTTTCTGATAAGAAGGATGACTAGTTTTCTTTATTTTATTCTTTAAATGAATCAGCTATGAAGTCAACTGATTTTTTTTGGTCGACTATAGCATGGTCAATTTGACTTGGGAGATTTAAGGTACTACTTTCATCAATATTATTTTAGTCTAACTAATGATTTTTGCTTCTTTATAATCTCAAAGAGTTTTTTCTATTTATTATTTCTCTATATATTTAGTGAAATATCCTTGTTGGTGACATTTTAGTGCACTTCGACTATCCGTTGACTTAGAATCTTCATCTTCAATATAAGCTCACTAGGGGGATGCTCATGAGATCCTGCATGTGAAGTTTTATGTTTTCATTATCTTGTCAACTAGTCAAGATCTGAACTACCAATGGTATTAAAGTTAGTAGTCTATCATGTAGGATTCCTTATGAATGAAGTTTATACCACACTAAAGAAGGATTAGGATATAATTAAATAATTGATGGAGGAATTCTCAAATACATAGAATAAAATCCTAGGGAATAGGATATCACCACCATGTCGTACTGGATTCATCAGTATCGACACTATAGTGTCTATTAGTTGATGAGTTCCATTTTCTACCATAACCAACTACATGTTGTTAATTCTCTTAGGAACCATCAAGGAATCCCACCTCGAATATAATTAATCTTTACCAATGTTGGATGTGTCTATTGCATTGACTAGCCTCTCCTAGAGTTTTTTCTTCTTGATGTATGGATATCACTTGTGTCATTCATCTCCTCTCATTTCCTTTGTCTTTCGTCCCTTTCTATTTTTAAATTTCTAGTGAAGGCTTGCAATGTCATATTTGTCTTTCATTCTTTTGATTTCATTTTTCTTGTAGTATTATCCTTGATGATGGCATGATATCCTCTAATGAAGTTGATCCACTCAACTTTGACTAATGAACCTCACAAATTGATGAGTTCACCAATCACTAGTACCATCTTACTCAAGGTCAATGATGGTTCTCATAATTATTGAAGTCATTAAGTATGAAATAATTACAAGCATATTCCATGCTTTTATAATTATATTGTAAGATTTTGTTCCATAATTTGTGCTTCTTCTCCCAATTTATATTTGTAGGAGGATAATTTGGAGGTCGTTGGTATTCAACTATGTGGTTGACCCCTTTAGCTAACAAGAATTTATGCAAAAGGGGAGGTATGGTACATAGGAAATAGTAATGGAAATCATCACAGAACACTCTTTTGATTTGATTGACCAACACCATTTCTTCAAGCTCTTTCTCTTCATAGTAATCATTGAAATTTTTCTTGACCCACATTTATAAATTTATTCAACATTTTTTAATGATATTTAAAATTAAATTTTCAATCATGCTTAAGTTTATTCATTTGTAGAATGGTTAATGGATTGAATAATTTCTTCATGGATGGCCTCTAGAAATATTTGATGGTTCTTTATGAAGAAATGCATTCTTGTTTATGCTAGTTTCAGTTGATTTATTCTTGTATTTCTCCTCATACAATTCTAGATTTCTCGCCCCCGCCACTCATTAGTCTCCTCTAGAATCAACATCTATGTATGTATGCTTACTCAAACTCAAGTTCAATAATTACCAACAATGGAAACAACGTTATGATTTAAGGAATTGTAAGTAATTACTAGTAGTATCCCATTGGAACAATAGATATGATTATACACATTAAGATACATATATGCACATAGATGATAGAAAATAGAAGATAGCACAATTAATGGGAGATCAAAATATAAGATCTTTGTTAATGTACCAAATCACTTACAATACAATCCTCTCCAATATTTGTCTCCCTATTACATCAATGTCTTCTTCGTATGTATTGTTTAGTTACATGGTAGTTGTGATTATATAACTACATTGGTAAGTCAAATCGAATGCTCGGTCAACTGACTTACATTCTCTCTTAGTCAATTGACTAAATTCAAATATCAAATATAGCCAAGAACATTAAATATCCCTTCCAATAGGAACCTATGCATCAATAGTTTTGCATGGTTAGACAAGAAAAATATCTTTTATGAAGATGGAGAAGGGAGCGTCATGTATTTTTCTTTGAAAAATTAAAGTGAAAGGATTACAAGATGGCATAGTTAGTTAACTATGGGTCGGTTGGGTTTTTAGTTTCATGACAGAAAATTTGAGTTAAGGGAGATTTATCCCCACATTTTATTACATTAAATTGTGTTAAAAATCAATGAAGCTATTAGGCCTCCATTCTCTTTGGATTGTAAATTCTCTTAAGTATCTTGATAATTACTCACATAACTTATTGTTTCTATTTACGAAAAAAGAAATTACATATTTTTAAAATTGTACACGTTAAATTTACTAATACAAGCATCGAAATAAAAATGCCAATAACACATTTGTTCACATGTACCTTTTTCTTTAAAATAAAAACTTTTTCCTTAGAGGAAAAAAATAATGAGAACCCTTAAAACTTACAAAACCTTCTCCTAGAAACTAGAAATAATTTTCAACAAGGTTTTTCCATTGTAGAAAATAAAATATATTAAGTGTAGAATCATTAAAAAATAAAAATAAGCTTATGTAATGAATCTCGAAAGCATTGATCTCACAATTAGAACAAAAATGTGTATATAAAGGCTTAAAAACAGATTTTGGATAAGATTTTTGAAACTACAAAATCATTAATGGCTTGATTGTTAGTATTCAAAAGTTATACGGAGAATAAAAAATCCACTAACATTTAATAAATATTCTTAATTCTTTTGGGGATGAAAGCATTGTTCATATAAATTAATTCTTTTGGTGATGAAAGTATTTTTCGTGTAAATTAATTGTTAGGATTCAAAAGTCAGAGGGAGAATAAAAAGTCCATTCGCATTTAACGAAAGACCTTATTTCTTTTGGTGATGAATAAACGAACTAAGATTAATGGAGGTTTTTCTAAATTCAATAAATAAGGAAGGATTTTTGATTTAGTTAACCTACAGTTCAACAACTTATGTTTATTAAATTTTTAGTGGGAATTTCATTATCAATAATATTTTTTTTTTATAAATGGACTAATTGTCGGGATTGAGATGATGTATTATCATTGGTAGACAACGAAGTTGGGATCCTAAACTCCATGTACTTCCAAAATCTACTATGTTGCATGTATAAAAGTTTTGTTATTTATTTTAGTTTCTATGTAGTAATACATAGCTAATAAGAATTGGTGGATTTGCTAAATTTATTTTCTACCTAGTAGCTTGAGGTTGCAATAATAAGTATGGTATCCCAATATTTTTTATCTAAATCAATAACCTAGATATTAGAGAACCTAACTTTTTAATTTACTACCATCAATGTAATAGTAGATATCATCACTCCAGTAGCAAATTTATTCTATTTGTCTATATTCCAATTTGTATTACATCTTCCTATAAATATAGTTGAGTGATCTGCATAAGGTAGAGATCTTTGATCTTACAATTTATTGGAGAATATAGTAAAATTGTATGATACATGGCTCATGCTAGTCTAATTTCCAACTTTATTATGCTTTATTTTTTTGCATAAGATAATAATTAGTATCCTTTATAATATACTTAATGTGGTTTATGTCAAATTGATGATAGGGTGATTGTGGGATGTAGATCATTATATGAGTAGCTCACTTGAAATTTGATATTTATTAAACACATAGGAACAATAATAGGAATATCCAATAACATATGTGGTGGCATATCTACAATGGAATGTAAATTGGAGAAAAGCATGGTTAGATGAATCTTAACACCTATTTCCCTAATATCATAAGATTGTGTATATGTGTTACTACGTAGTCATTTTCCAAAACAAAATCATTAGTATCTTTTGCAAAACCTAGATAAATGGGTCCACAAACACACTGAGTAGTAAGTAAAAACAAGTTGGTTCTAGGAGAATATCCTCCTAAATGTTGTAAACCAATAAAATTTATAAAAACATTTGTAATTATTTTATTAAATGAATTGGTTTGCATAAAAATTTAGAAAAAAACAAATAAATTTAATTGGATAATGGGAATTGTGAGGAGCAAAGAATCTCATTCAATCCTTGGAAATAAATATGAAAATTAGAGAATCATGATATACATTTTATTTTTTTACCATGAGTGATGATACTTGGTCGATAATTGTTTCATATAACTAGAATATCAAGTTGCATATAATGCCATATCACAACTATAAAAGGATCTACTTAAGGGAAATATAAAAAGAATGCCAAGGCTCTATTTTTTATTTAGAAATAATTAATCAAGTTTTTTAAGGAGCTCTATAAGTACAAGGTCCAATCAGGAATGTAAGAACATATAGAATTTATGTCGAAGAAAAATTTCAAACATGTTAAATTACAATCAGTTAAGAGAGATTTAAAAAGTCCACCAATAATATTTTGAGGAGTCTTCGTGTTAGATGTAGCTTAATTGTTGTAGTTTTTGAAGAATGAAAAGAGTTTTCATAAGTTTCTATCTATAATCTTATGGGATTTTTTCAGACTCATCATTAAATAGGTTACCCATGGAAAATAGATTTAAAAATAGATATGAATCACACGTTTAATAGGAGTTAGAACCAACGGAAAATGTGCAAAAGTATTTACAAGTTGAACAATTAAGAACTCCAATAGAAGAAGTGGATTAGGCAATTCTCATGAAGAATAAATTTTAGTTTCTTTCTAAGTAGAAGAGGTCGAGCTGAGAAACATTATCATAATCATCAATATCATGGTTAAGTTTAAAGGTATGAAAATATCATATCCAAATACCACAACAATAAAAAAAAAAAATGCATTATGCAACTGAATGTAGAAATAAGGGGTTTCACTTCAATAGTTAGAATGAATTTTAGTTTCTTTCTAAGTAGAAGAGGTTGAGCTGAGAAACATTATCATAATCATCAATATCATGGTTAAGTTTAAAGGTATGAAAATATCATATCCAAATACCACAACAATAAAAAAAAAAATGCATTATGCAACTGAATGTAGAAATAAGGGGTTTCACTTCAATAGTTAGAATGGAAAGTTTTAAGGAGATTTTTTTTTTGAAAATAGCTATTCAATATTAATTAATTTTAATATTACACGTGAATGTTGAAAATTGTTAAATGGTGAAAAACTACTTGTCTCTTTGTTCACTTTAAGGCTTCACTATGTAGAAAAATATCAATTATAATTTGATTGGAATATAAAACCATTGATATTGTAACAATTATATGACAATTTTATAAAAAAGATTTACAAAATACATCAATAAAAAAAAAAAAGTTACATTAACATACAACTATTAGGCATTATGTAATGACCCCTGGTAACATACGGATACACATAAATATCATTTAAATTTACTTATGGAATCTGGATAGTCTTATATGTCAATATATGTTAAATTAAATGAACAGGTGAGGAAATCTAGATGGGGATCCTCCTGGTTCATTGTGCACATTTATTCAGGGCATATTATGTTGTATTGGCTCTTGTACGTGGTAACACGCGACGAGCAGCTGGACCCTGGGACAATACTCGCGTTCGATCTCGCCATCTGTTTCATTCTACCACCGTTGATCTTAACCTAGCAATCTGATGGTGAAGGAAGGGTAGGGTTTGGTCCTCTAACCAACTCTTCGCGCCCGAGCCTTGGAGGTTTCATTGTTACGGTTGCTCCTGTGTCTCGCGTTGCTCTGCGATGGCCGGGTCTATCAAAAGCCACCAACAGTATGTTGCGTTCTCTGTGGTTTGAAACAATAGAGATAGTTGAACCTACTGGCGTAGGTATGCCATACAACTTGGTAGACAGTGAGTTTCATTTGCTCAGTTTTGAGGGTTTGACGCCTGTTTGGGGTTTTTACCTTAAACTTGTTCTAAAGGTCCATCACCATTATACAGGGATGGCCCAAGAGGTTTCAGAGGTGGCGGGAGACAAAAAGCACCATGAACCATCTGAAAAAGGTAACCCTTCCACAGCGAAATTTCATGGCGACAGTTCTCATTCCAGTCTCTGTTTCGATAAGGTTTTTCTTTTGGTCCTTTTTTTTTGCACTAAGCTTTTTAATTCATAACTGAGTCCAATCGTTGGTCTACAGGTAGGCGATTCACAGAGGAGATGTCCCTAAATCAGGTAAGAACCGTCCTAGAGTATCATTTAGTTTATGTATATGAAAGAAAGGTTCTAGCTCAATTTGTATCTACTAACTTTCGACCTCTATTACAGGTACGCTAATTCTCGGAAGGTTTGAAGTTCAAGACCATGGCCATTAAACCCTTAAGAGCTCACAGTGTCCTGGTTGATTTACACGTTGGAGCTAAATCTTTTGTTGTTACTGTTCTGGGCTTAATTGTTTAAGGGTTTCTTTGGAGGGTTTTCTCCTTATAAACGGGTTTAAGTTATTAATGTATATACTAGTTTCTTTTGCTTTGTCTGGTCATATGACAAGCTCCAACTGTCAATAGTTCCTTTTTTTGAAATGTAAAGCTATGTGAGTTGAATATTTATACTTGGCAATTGTCAGTAGTTTGTTTAAGAAGGACTATGAAATTGTTTCCATTTTGATTTGAAGGATGGACTGTAATAAATTTCTTAATTATTTGAAGGAGAGGCCAAGAATGCCTCTATTTGGCTTTTCTGATAGCGTCGACTGCTTCATCGATTGCTCCTAGTTTAGGAATACACGCTTTCAGTTTATTACTGTGTTAATATGAAGTAAATACATTGTTCTCAATTTCCTTGTGGATCGATATCCTGCGACATTGATGCTATGTAAACTGTACTTAATCAGTTGTGATAGTTTCTTGTCAAAAATTCTTGTAGCGTTACCTACTATTCATTATATAGCATTTATTCATTATGTAGAACCTTTGACAATAAGATCTACCAAAGGTTTCACTGTCGTGTTATGGTTAGCTATTTTTCTTAACTCAGATTAGGGAATTGTTTAATATTTGGACAAACTTTAATCTTTTGTTCTACTAGTATTTATGGTTAATATGAAGTCTTCCAGAAAGGCTATTTACAATTCCCTTTATTTTACTGATAAGTTATATTCGCAGTGATACTTTCTAGGATTTATATTAGCATATTCCTATTTCTACTCTTTAAAACAAATAATTATGCTACAACCATTCAGTTTATCCATTATCAATTAAGCATTAGCATAAGGTCCATGGTTATTAGTTTAGAAGTAAGCCTTCTATCCTACTTATTTGTTTAACCTGCAAGTCAATAATAATATCTGTAGTCCAGTATTAAATGTTTATAAGCTTTCTATCTTACTTATCGGTTAACCTACAATGAAAATACATTTTGGAAAGTTTCTCCTCCCAGCCACAAGTCTGGAAATCATGTCCAAACTCTCCCCTTGGCACTTTCTATCTTTCACATTGGATTATATCCAGTTACAATCAGTACCATGGGCCTGAGGACTCCCATCTTGCCTCAATCTCTATACTTTCTTATTGTCCGTGTTGAGAAACTTTCCAAATGGTTTATTCCACCCAGCTCTAGGATCCCTTCTTTGGTCCTCTTCCCCTCTCTATATTTTCCTTTCCAGGCAGAGGGTAACTATTTCTTGGTAACCATTTCTTTTAATTAAACAAAATAGTTTTATTCTTGTTAAAGTATCATTACCAATAATTTAGGTAATCACAATATATGTTTCTTGGCCTCCCAACCTCAGTCAGTTAATATTTAACATCAAAATGTAATAAAACTTAAAATAACATCTAGTAAAGATCAACTTAGTAATCTCAGTAATTTTTATGCAACTTGGGGTGTTACATCTTCCCCCCCATATGAGGAACATCATCCCTGGTGTTCTCTCTACTTTCAAAAAAAAATGCCAGATAAGCTTTCTGCATAAATTCCTCCTCTTCCCAAGTGGCCTCTTTAGGGCCAAAGTACTTCCATTGCACATTAACCTGGGTGATGACTCACTTTCGCAAGTTGGTTTCTCTCTGATTGAGAATACAAAGAGGTTCTGCCAGGAATTCTCCTTCCGGTTTGACTTGCACCAAAAAGCCAACTTTCAGTTACATTCCATTTAAAAAAAACAGTATATCCAGCCTTATATCCACTTAACCATTTACTTGAATATTTTCCCAGTCAATAATGTGCTTAGGGTTATGCACATATTTTTTTAGTAAAGATACATGAAATACATTGTGGACCCGAATGTGGCTTGGTAGCGCAAGCTTATAGGCCACCAGTCCAACTTGTTCCAAGACTTGAAAGGGTCCACAGTATTGGGGTGCTAATTTAGCACAACCCCACCACTGTAAGGAACTTTTCCAGGGCTTCACTCTTAGATAAAAGTGATCTCCTGGTTGAAATTCCCTGTATATCCTCTTTTTATCTACATACACTTTATGTCTATCTTGGGCTGCCCTCAAATTTTGTCAAACCTTCTTAATAGTCTCCTCCATTTCTACTAGCATGTCAGGACCCAATGCTAAATCATTAACTGGATTATTCCAATCTATGGGCACTCTACAATTTCTCCCATAAAACACCTCGAATGGGGCTCATGCATAGTGATTTGTGACGTCCATTATTATATGCAAATTCCACTAGATGGAGGTAATCCTCCCACTTGTGTGGTTGCTGCATCAAAAACATGCGTAGCATGTCTTCCAACCCCTGATTTACCCGTTTAGTCCATCCATCCATTTTGGGGTGGTAGGTAATACTAAATTGGATCTGAGTACCTAATACCAAAAAGAGAGTTTTCCAGAAGGTGGATGTAAATTTCACATCCCTATCTAAAATCACCACTTTGAGTATCCCATGTAGGAGAAAAATCTCCTTCATAAATATGTCTGCGATTTCCATGGTTTTTTACGTGGATTTCATAGGTATGAAGTGATTTGTGTTACTCAATTTGTCTACTACCACCATAACTGAGTCATGTATCTTACTTGTGCGGGGTAATCCGGTGATCAAGTCTAAAGATATGGTCTCTCATTTCCATTCTAGAACGGGAAATGGTTGTAAAAACCTGGTGGGAAGTTGGTGTTTTGCCTTCAAAATCTGACACTCCAAACATTTGGACAAATATTCTCTAATATCCTTCCTCAATCCTGGCCAAAAGTGCCTTTTTTTTATGGCTGAAAACATTTTATGGTAACCTGGGTGGCCAGCACAGGGCTTCCTATGAAACTCATCCAATATCAATACTTTAACTGAATTTTGGTTAGGAATGTAAATTTTGTTCTTAAAAGTAAGGAGATTATTGTTATTTATTTCAAATTCTGATTTTTCCTTTTTTCAGTAGTGCTTCTTATGTTTGTTTCCAAATGAAAGTATACTCTGGATATCTGCTAGTTTCTTCGTTTATGATTTCAAGAATTTTTGAACTTACTTGGCTCATTTGGACCTCATAGATACAATGTAACTTTCTGCTCAGTGCGTCGGCCACATGGTTTTCCTTCCCTTTTAAATGTTTCATTTCAAAATCAAATTCACTTAAGAATTCTTTCCATCTGGCTTGTCGAGAATTTAAGCTAGACTGGTTGAAGAAGTTTGTAAGTCTGCTATGGTCTATTAGCAGCAAAAATGTCTTCCCCAGTAGGTAATGTCACCACATTTTAAGTGCATGCATTACTACTATCAATTCAAGGTCATAAGTTGAATATTGACATTCATACTCCTTCAAATTTCAAGATTCATAAGCAATCACTTTTCCTTCATGTGTTAGCACCCCACCAACACCCTCTTTTCTTGCATCTGTGCAAACCATGAAAGACTTTTCTAGATATGCTACTTTTAACACTATTGTGGTGGTGAGCAGGTGCTTTAGTTTTCCAAAACTTTATTGTCACACGACTGTCCATTGTGAAGCATGCCCCCTTTTCTGTAAGGAGGTCATTGGAAAGGCAATTTTTGAAAATCCCACAATGAATCTATATTAGTATCTGACTAATCCCAAGAATGATCTGATATCTGCGACATTCTTTGGAGCTGTCCATTCCATGATTGTTTTGATATTTTTTGGATCTACTGCAATGTCGTGTACTGATATAACATGACCTAAGTACTGAATTTGATCTTTGAAAAAGTCATACTTGCTGAATTTGACATATAACTGATTTTCCCTTAATGTTCGCAATACTATTTTCAAATGTTCTTTATTCTCGTCCCAATTCTTAGAATATATTAAAATATCATCTATGGGAATCAACAAAAATTTATCAAGGTAGGGCTGGAAAATACCATGCATCAAACTCATAAATGTGGCTAGGGCATTTGTGAGGCCAAATGGAAATACCATGAACACGTAATGACCATAGCAAGTACAGAATGTTTCCTTGTAAATATCTTCTTGTTTTATTCTTATCTGATGGTAACTGGATCTTAAATCGATTTTTCAAAAATATCTTAGCTCCTTGTACCTGATCAAATAGATCATCGATACATGGTAAAGGATACTTATTCTTGACGATTAGTTTGTTTAGTTGTCGATAATCGATGCATAATCTCAGGGTCCCATCCTTTTTCTGTAAAAATAATATGGGGGATCCCCAAGGGGACACACTGGGATGGATATACCTTTTACCTTAAAGTTCTTGAAGCTGCATTTTGAGTTCTGTTAACTCATATATGCTCATGCGATAAGGGGCTTTCGATATAGGGGCTGCACCCAGAATTAAATCAATGGTGAAATCAATATCACACTTTTGTGGTAAAAGTGGAATGGATTCCGGAAATACATCAACAAATTCCTGTATGACAGGAATATTTTCCAAAGAGGTCATCTTATTTTTAGTGTTTGTAAATCACATCTAAACAACATATATTTGACAACCTTTTATAATACATTTTCCTAGTTGACTAGCAGTAATGGGATGTAACTTGGTATTGGTTTTAATTCCTTGGAGTTCCTTCCTTTGGCTTGATTCAACAATAAAACTGACAATTTTCTGTTTGCAATCCACTAAGGAGGAACACTTTTGTAACCAATCCATCCCGATTAATATGTAATAGGAACCCAAAGGAAGTATATTAAGGTCCACATAAATAGGTTGTCCCGAAATCATTATGGGACAACCTTTTGTTTTTGCGGTTACCCTTCTTTTTGTCCTCGTGGCTAGTTCAACTAACCATGGTTTTGAAATCTTACTACTCTGCAGTTGACATTTATCTACAACCTTAGGACTAACATAGCTTAAGCTAGTGCCTGAGTCAAATAAAATAGAGACAGGTTGCTTAGCAATCATACCTTCACATTCAAACATAGCGGGTTGAAATTATGCGTGATGATCATCCAGGGTAATGTTAATTCTGGGCATGCTCCTTGCCACGTCCCCAACCATTGATTATTCTTGCATATTTGACAATTGTTTTGTTCCTTCTTTACAGTGGACAGTTTTTGTAGTAGTGTGGTTCTCCGTATCCCCAACATTATAGCGGCAGTTTGGATTGTTGGTCATTGACAGATTTAGTAACTCCTTCCGACTATCTATTTTCCAAATAAGCAGCCTTGGGCTAATTCCTGGTTGGAAATCTACCGAGGGGATTTTGTTGTACGTTTCTTCTATCAAAAAATCTTGAATGTTTGTTTGGAATTAGACTTCTACCTTTCATGTTTAAACTCACTTTTGATCCTTCATTCTTTTGTTTCATTTTCTAGTAGCGGATGCGGGCTTTCTGCACAACATCATCCATTGTCTTGGGGTAGTCAAATTCTAATTGCTCTTTCATAAAGTTGGGCAAACTATTGATGAAGCACTGAATTTTGGCCTTTTCTTCTTGCATGTAAGGCACATAACATAGCAAGGAGGTAAATTGTGTCACATACTCATCCATGGTTAAGGTTTCCAATCTTAACTCATGAAATTCCTTTGCCTTTTCATCATAATGATGTTCCATTAAATACTTGCCTTTGAAATTCTTTTGGAATTCCTACCAGGTGACTTCCTCTTCATTGATTTTCCTTACTGTTTTGATTTCTTCCCACCACAAGGTGGCCTTACCTCTTAACTGATAAACTGCCAATCATGCCTTCAGTTTATCTATGTACTCATAAATCTGGAAATATTTGCCCATATCAATGAGCCAATCTTCTTTTGCCTCTTCCTATTCCCCTTCAAACATTGATGGTTTAATATTTTTAAATTCACCTTGCATCAGTTTTTTGTCTTTTAGTTTTGCGCTACTTGGAGACATTGTATGAGAACCCTTCTTCGTCTTCCCAATGTTTCTCAGTTGACTTAGTGTTTTCTTCTCCATGTTGAGTTGTTGGGGTCTTCTCCCGGTCCTCAGCACTGGGATCTGGATGTCGTTGATTCTGTCGATTGGACAGACTTCTGAGAATTTTCTCCTATTATTAGAGTAATCTTTCATTATCTGTTCTTAAATTCGTCATTTAAGCATGCAACTACTAAACAATTTCATGTAACACGACATTAGCCTGTCGTGATTCTTCGCCCAGCTATATTCAAATATCAGGATTAGCATTTACATACGTGGTTCTAGGTGGATCGGTTGGCCTTCAGCTCCCTTGCATTTTGCCCTATCTCTTTTGTTGGTGTGATCTTTATTTATTTATTTATTTGTGTTCACACATAAGTTTATTTAGTTAAAAAGAAAAAGCACATTTATTTCCAGTACATGTCCCAAAGAGTCTTTGTGTACGAACCTAAGCTCTCATACAATTTGTAACAACTATATGAAAACTTTAAAGAAAAAGACTTACAAAATACATTGATAAAAATAATAATAATTACATAAATGTACAACCATTAGGCATTATGTAATGACCCCTGGTAACATACGGATACACATAAATATCATTTACATTTACCTATGGAATCTAGACAATCTCATATACGAATATATGTTAAATTAAATAAACATGTGAGGAAATCCGGATGGGGATCCTCCTGGTTCATTGTGCACATTTATTCAGGGCATATTATGCTATATTGGCTCTTGTAAGTGGTAACACACGGCGAGTAGCTAGACCCTGGGATAATACTTGCGTTCGATCATGCCATCTATTCCATTCTACCACCATTGATCTTAACCTAACAATCAGACAACGAAGGAAGGGTAGGGTTTGGTCCTCTAACCAACTCTTCGCGCCTAAGCCTTGGAGGTTTCATTGTTACGGTTGTTCCTATGTCTCGCGTGGTTCTTCGATGGTCGGGTCTATCAAAACGCACCAATAGTATGTTGCGTTCTCTGTGGTTTGAAATAATAGAGACAGTTGAACCTACCGGCGCAGGTATGCCATATAGCTTGGTAGACAGTGAGTTTCATTTGCTCAGTTTTGAGGGTTTGACGCTTGTTTGGGGTTTCTGCCTTAAAATTATTCTAAAGGTCCATCACCATTATACATGGATGGCCCAAGAGGTTCCAGAGGTGGCAGGAGACAAAATGCACCATGAACCATCTGAAAAATGTAACCATTCTGCATTGAAATTTCATGGCGATATTTCTCATTCCAGTCTTTATTTCGAAAAGGTTTTTCTTCTGGTCCTTTTTTTTGCACTAAGATTTTTAATTCGTAACTGAGTCCAATCACTGGTCTATAGGTAGGCGATTCACCGAGGAGATGTCCCTAAATCAGGTAAGAACCCTCCTAGGGTATCATTCAGTTTATGTATATGAAAGAAAGGTTCTAGCTCAATTTGTATCTACTGACTTTCGACCTCTGTTACAGGTACGCTACTTCTCGGAAGGTTTGAAGTTCAAGACCATGGCCATTAAACTCTTAAGAGCTCACAGTGTCTTGGTTGATTTACAGGTTGGAGCTAAATCTTTTGGTGTTACTGTTCCGGGCTTAATCGTTAAAGGGTTTCTTTGGAGGGTTTTCTCCTTATAAACGGGTTTAAGTTATTAATGTATATACTGGTTTCTTTTGCTTTGTCTCGTCATATGAAAAGCTCCGATTGTCGATAGTTCCTTTTTTCTGAAATGTAAAGCTATGTGAGTTGAATATTTATACTCATAAATTGTTGAAAATTTGTTTAAGAAGGCCTATGAAACTGTTTCAGTTTTGATTTGAAGGATGGACTGTAATAAATTTCTATATCATTTGAAGGAGAGGCAAAGAATGCCTCTATTTGGATTTTCTGAGAGCGTCGACTGCTTCATCGATTCCTCCTGTTTTAGGAATACACACTTACAGGTTATTACAATGCTAATATGAAGTAAATACATTGTTCTTAATTTCCTTGTGGATCGATATCTTGTGACATTGATGCTATGTAAATTGTGCTTAATTAGTTGTGATAGTTTCTTGTCAAAAATTCTTGTAGCGTTACCTACTATTCATTATATAGCGTTTATTCATTACGTATAACCTCTGATGATAAGCTCTACCAAAGGTTTCACCGCCATGTTATGGTTAGCTGTTTTGCTTAACTCAGAATAGGGAATTGTTTAATATTTGGATGAACTTTAATCTTTTGTTCTACTAGTATTTATGGTTAATATGAAGTATGCCAGAAAGGCTATTTACGATTCCCTTTATTTTACTCATAAGTTATATTCGCAGTGATACTTTTTAGGATTTATATCAGCATATTCACAGTGATACTTTCTAGGATTTATATCAACATATTGTCAATGATACTTTCTAGGATTTATATCAGCATATTCCTATTTCTACTCTATAAAACAAATAATTCTATTGTAACCATTCAGTTTATCCATTATCAATTAAGCATTAGCGTAAGCTCCATGGTTATTAGTTCAAAAGTAAGCCTTCTATCCTACTTATTTGTTTAACCTACAAGTCAATAATAATATCTACAGTCTAGTATTAAATCTTTAGAATATTTCTATCTTACTTATCTATTAACCTGCAATGAAAATATATTTAGGAAAGTCTCTCCTCCCATCCACGAGTCTCGAAATCACGTCCAGACTCTCCCCCACGCACTTTCTATCTTTCACACTGGATTATATCCAGTTACAGTGAGTACCATGAGCCTCAGGACTCCCGTCCAGCCTCAATCTCTGTACTTTCTTATCAACTGTGTTGAGCAACTTTCCAACTAGTTTATTCCACCCAACTCTAGGATCCCTTTTCTTCTCCTTTTCCCCTCTCTATATTTTGCTTTCTAGGCAGACGGTGACTTTTTCTTGGTAACTGTTTCTTTTAATTAAACAAAAAATTCTATTCTTGTTAAAGTATCATTACCAATAATTTAGGTAATCACAGGATATGTTTCTTGGCCTCCCAACCTCAGTTAGTTAATATTTCACATCAAAATGTAATAAAACTTAAAATAACATCTAGTAAATATCAACTTAGTAATCTCAGTAATTTTTATGAAACTTGGAGTGTTACAGATACTCTGGCCCAATTACTATTAAAAATAACTCAAATACAAATAGAGTCCTAACTAAATATATAATCATGCAAATCCATTTCTTGCTCCTAACTACAAGAAGGATAAAATATATAGATATAAAACAAGTTAAATAAATACAGAAATAATCATGAAACAATTCATTAAAATAAGTGTACATAAAGTTCACATAACTTTCACATACTTAACTATAATCAAAGTTAACTATAATTTTAACAATAAATTATAATTTTTGGTTTGTTTTATTGGCAATATCTAACCTAAAAAGTATGAAAATATTATAGGTCCTATATCACAATTCTTGTATACATAAAATCAAGAGAAATTTAAATAAGTGCACACAAAATATAATTGATTTCTTTTTAAAAATAATCATAATATATTTATATCATTGATATAAATGTAATTTAAAAACCCTTCTCAAATGTTTTTATTTTATTCAAGAAAATATTCATTAAAAGAAAATAAGTTAATTCATTTCAGGCGAATCACATTGTAACAATGAGTTCTTATGGGACATAGTTGCACGTGTGGATCTTTTAGGAAGGACAACATGATGACAGGTATCAACAATTAAGACACACATTACAAAAGTAGGGTGAAGGTGATAGGGATGAGTAATATCATCTCAAAGCAAATGTCTTGGTCAGATTCAGGAAAGGGATTTATTTTCCAGATGACAGTAAGCTCAAGTAGCTTATCTTGAGGGAATTCCATGTAGAGCCCTATTCAGGTCACCCTAGATATTAAAATACAATGATAGGAGTTAAGAAGTTATATCATTGGCCAAACTTGAAGAAAGAGGTTGTTGAGTTTGTTGCTAGATCTATGGATAGTCAGTAGGTAAAAGTAGAGTGTAAGTATCCAAATGGTTTATTGTAGCTTATTCCATTTCCAAAATGGAAATGGGAGGTCATTTCCATGTACTTGATTATATATTTTTCGAGGAAATCGAAGCAACATCATTCCATCATGGTTGTGGTTGACAGGTTAAGTAAGGTAGCTCACTTCATTGCATTTTAATCTACAAATTCAACTAGTGGGCTATCCCAAATTTTCATCGTGGAGAGTAATATTGCATCGAGTTCCCAAGAATATCACATCAGACAGAGATGCCAAGCTCAGTTCTAGGTTTTGGAAGGATTTTTATGCACGTTTAGGGATAAATTTGTTTTTTAGTACCACTTATCATCCACAGACATATGGACAAAAAAAGAGGGTTAACAAGATTCTTGAGGATATGTTGAGGATGTATGTCATGCATCAATAGAGGAAGTGGGAAGATTATCTTTCACTGGTAGAGTTTACATATAATAAATAGTATCAAGAGTCCTTGAGGATGAGTCTATTTGAGGCTCTCTATGGATGAAGTTGTAATACTCTTATAAGTTGGAGTGATCCAGTGAACAAGGTGTTGATTGGACCAGACATGTTTGCAGAGATGGAACATGAAATGTAGGTTATTAAGAGGAATTTGAAGCCAACACATGAAAGACATAAGAGCTATGCAAATAAACTTAGGGAATTCAAGTCATTTCAGGTCAGGGAATATGTGCACTTGTGCATCAAGCTGAAGAGGAGATACTTGAGGATTGGGTCATGTGATGAGATGCAACCTTAGTATTGTGGGCCTTTTGACATACTTGAGAGGATTAGACTAGTAGCCAACAGAATTACACTATCTCCGACAGTGAAATTCCATGATGTTTTCCATGTTTCATTGCTTAAGAGATATATATATGATGTTGATCAAGTAATTAATTAGTTTGCATTGTAGGTGGCACCAGAAGGAGAATCCGAGACAAAATTACAATGCATATTGCAGCAGAAACTACTCATGCTCTAGAACTGAGCAAGTTAAAGTGCAATGCAAGCACTTTGGACCCGGAAAAGTTGCATGAGAGATGGATGATCAAATGCAGGGTTTGTATCCTTCATTATTTGTTAGTTCAAGCAAATGAGCTTTTGGTATATATATATATATATATATATATATATATATATATATATATATATATATGATATATATAAGTGGCATGATTGTTTTGTTTCCAGCTGTTTGATGGTCATAGGTGTAACAGAACATCGAGGACAATGTTCCCGTAAGGGGGAGTGGTTTGTAATAGTTAATGTAATAAAGGTTAATAAAGGAAAACTAATATCAAGGTCATGGGACCCGTCTTCCAAGTTGAACATTTGGAAAACACTATATTGGGCATCACTTTTGGTTTATTAATGGCTGCAAAAATTGGAAGAGGCATTTACAAAGGCAATAAGGAAATAATTAGAAATTTTTTATGTGAATTAAATAAAAATTGGAGAAAGGAAGGTGAAGAGAAATATATTTTCATGCTAAGGAAATTAGAAGGAAAATTAAGGAAAATGAAGAAAAATGAAACATCAATAATAAAAAGGCATTAGAGGATTAGTACATAGCTTTTAGTTTTGGCTTAGATCGGTTTCGAGAGAGAGAAAGCTCTAAGAGGAGAAAGTATGCAAGAAAAGATAAGTAAAGGAAAGAAAAGGAAAGAAAGGAGAAGGTTGGATAAACAAATTCAACGGGAAGATTTTCCAGGTAATAGGTTGCATGTGTAATTTCCTAGTTGAGGTGCGAATGAATAGTAGATGAAATTTTTTATTTGGTTCATTTGTTGTCATTAGCATGGGATTTTCTAGTTTTAATAGTGGTTTTAGCCTTGCCTTTCCATTTCCTGGATAGCCATGGTGTGATGGGATTCATTTCTTAGTTGATCTTTGGATTGCCGCAAGGTTTTGGAACTGGGTGAGGTGGTATTAAGAAAATTCCTAAGGGTTGGGAGCGGAGATCTTTTTCTATGAGAAGCCCTCGATAGGTGGGTGCAGATAGGAAAATTCCTCAAGGTATGGTGAAGAAATTTTGAGGCATCAAAACTTGGTTTGGTTTTGTGATCTCGAGGTTGGTTTAGGTGAGGTCACATTAGTTTGAGGATGGAGGTGCTTTAACGTATGGATTCCCTTGGTTGCTTATGTCTTGTTTTATCCCATGAGATACCACAGTTATGCTTGGAATATGGCATGGGGGTGATTGGCTGAAAGAAAGATTTGGTTCAGCCTAATCTATGGTCGGGTGGTACGTGTAAGTCCCTAACATGGTTGAATTTTGCATAAGTTAATAAGAGCTATTTTCCTATTGCGACTCATGAGAAATTGTATTTGTTGTTATGTTGATTTGATGGTTTGCCTGTCATGATTAATATTTTGGTTATATGTTGGTTATAAACATGGTTTATGATGTTCGAGCTAGCTATGGCTGTTGTTATACTTTGATAAGTTATTTATTGGTTGATGAATGCATGGATTAACTTGTGTTGCTATAGTTACTTCAGAGGGAATTAGACATTCCTAGTGATTCTCAATTAAAATACAAATATTTACACTCATATATGCATTCATGACTTGTAGCTTGCATGTTTACCATATGTTTAACAAAATGTCTAGTGTGTTTTAGGTAGTCTAGGTCAAGTTTCTAATTCAAGTTTGAAGGTTCAGCATTGTTGCTATGTGAAATGTGATTCTAGAAAGTTATAGGAAGTTCTTGGTAGTGATATGGAGGCTAGACTAGAAACTTGGCTTAGATCTTGAGACCACAAACATTGAACTCAAGAATTTAGGTCATAACCACATGGAGGGAAACTATGCATGCGGTTGGAAGCCTATAACCATACCCTTGCCTCCTTGTGCGTGCGGTTGGGGTGTTAGGTCAGTGAAATGGTGTCTAGCTCAGGGATTGACCACCTAGGGTAGTTTGCAACCTTCTGTATGGTCTGTGGTCTCTGATGGTTGTCAATAAAGTTTTCTGTTTGTCAAGCCGACTTCCATAACTGGAACATAGAGGTCAAGTTATGTCATACTGACACTCGTCTCATGTTTACCATGTCGAGCTTGTGAATTTGGGTAAATGTGGGAGGATGCATTTATGATTTTTAAGCCAATGAAAAATAGAAATTAAATTTCTATAAATTAGGAAATTATTTTTAAATTTATAGAAAATAGAAATATCAAAAATTTTCCTAAAATTTTCTTTTAAATTGCTAAAAAATAGCAAAATAGTGCAGAGTCAACAAACTTTGATTGTGAGGAGAGTTTTATAATTTGCGAGGAGAATTTTATAGTCCTTGGTGAGATAAGGACTAATAATTTTGTATTCACCACGAGTTTCACACATAAAAACTATTTTAGCACTATGAGAGATATTATGATGAAAAAATATTGTACGCACCCCAAATTTCACATATAAAACTATGTTACAAAACTACATTTCATGAAGACTAGATTGTGTAACAAGATACCACGTTTATGGACACTGAAATATTTTCTAATTGACAAATCTTTGCATAGGCAAGGTATCATATAGAAAATCAGTTTTTCAGTTACCTAGTATGAAACACTTTTCATTCCTCCTAAATGTGCTCAAACTTTTGACACAATATTAACTTCTAGCTCAGTAGGAGGGCCATAGAGTATAACAACATTTAAAAATTAAGGATGGATAATCTATGACAGAAATGGTGGGCTCTCAGGTGATGTTCGCTCAACTGAGAGTGCCTACTCATAGGCCACTTCTCCATACATTAGCAAGAAAGTACATACACTTAAGGTATTACAAATTGTTGAGGGGTTGGAACAAATTCCTCATAAATAAGATCTGCATCCTAAATAAATCTCACAACTTGACTAAGACATCATAATCTCAACAAACATCTAATAATACATTTTATAATTTCTCCATTAATTCCAAGTTCCTCCCTTAATGGAGAAATGGATCAAAGAATAACATGGAAAACATGTCTTCTCTTTTGAGTCTCAATCAAGCTTACAATTTGACCTTAACGATTTCATTTTTACTTTTCTTGCTATTAAATAATGATGTTTCTTCCTTAATTTATTCAGCTGTTTAACATAACTAGGTTGTGGTTCATCAGGTTTTGGAGGTCAAGATTTGCCTTAAATAGTTGCAAGTTCTTCAATGCATACATAAGTGGGTTGTTTTACTTTGTCATTACTTTCATCTATACCCTATTCAATGGATTGTTGCCTCTAGTAATGTCTAATTTCTTGAAGACTCCACCGCAAAAGAATACCGTGAACTTCTTCACATTCTTCATTGTTCACATCATCTTCGACATTTATTGATTCTCCATATGTAGTTGTGACTTTTGTGTAAGTTTAATCAAGACATGGTGTTTCAATCCATGCTTTAATGAATTGTAGCTCTTCTTCAAACTTTGTTATTTCTTCCTTGTCACTGTTAATATCTGCACACTGAACTTTTCCACTTAACAAATCATCTATTAGTTTCTTTTCCTGCAGCATTTGTAACCAATCTTCGTTAGAAAAAATTTCCTCATCATATACTAGTTCAGAAATTGTAGCACATTCAGTAACATGAATACTTTCAACAACACCTTTATCTTCAACTAAATCACTACATTCCATTTAGCATTTGTCACTGCCTTATGATACTTTCTCATGAATTGTTTAAATTCTCTTCATAATTGTTTGATTTTACTTTTCCTACCCATTATTTCCTTCTCTTTTGTCTTATCCTTTTCCAAGCTATATGTATTTATATTTATAGTTACTAACAACAATTCAGATTGTAATGGCAGAAATAAAATGTCTGGCCGTTTGTCCAGTTTAGGACCTCAATGCTGGGCTGAAGCTGAATGGCCTGCTTATATCACCACGATGCTGCAACCTCGACAATAGAAATTCTCATTTGAATTAATTATAAAATATGGCAATTAGCAGTAGAAATGAATTTCCAGCTTTCTTTGCCATGCAAATAGAGGGCTCGAATCCTAATAGCTACAATGGTTAGGTCCCACTTCTGACTACTTAAAGACCAACCAATAGTGCTCTCAGCATTATGTTGAATTTATTCAATGCCTGTCCAACACCATCAAACAACACAGGTCGGCTCTATGTTGAATGTATTTAATGCCTATTTGACATTTAATTCAATGACTGTGCATATAACAAACTAGTCGTAGAAATGAACTAGATCATTTGAAAAACTGATCACGCCCAGCGACAATGTTTATACACATCGGCTCCTCAGAAGGCTCAACACATCCTTTCAGTCTCAATATGCAATGCTCCAACTTATTAACGCAAAGAAACAATGCAATGGCTCTCGCGACAAAGGATCTCAAGGCCCTACCTCTCCTTCGTCAGAACTTTGCAACCAACAACTCTCTTCCTCCTCAGCACACCACTTTATAATCCCAGTTTCTCCTTTTCAAACACGTTTTCACGAACCACAAAAAAAATATGGATGGATGAATCAACAGCGACACAGGTCGGCTGTCAGCAGGCACAACCTCCAGCGCTTTACTGCTACACTCAGCCTCTCCATGCTCTTTTGTCAAGAATTACTGAGTCCAGACAATTCAAACAATTCAGTCCAGGAAACGACGTTCACACCTCCTAGAAATATGAGGCCAATGACTGCTCGACCACCCACAAATTTGAGACTGAATGTTCCTATTTAAGAATTAGGCTATTGGCAGCCACACCACACATTCTCTACACAACAAAGGCTCTTTCCAAATTGGTAACGCGAATCCACGTTCACACGATCACAGTAGACACACCAACAATAGCTCACACGGCCTCCATGCAAAGTCACAGCGGGATCACGACTCTTCTCCAGAGTACGCACGTTACAACAAACAGATCCACGCTCTGGGCTCCTCCATGCAAAGTCACAGTGGGGTCACGACTCTTCTCCAGAATATGCACGTTACAACAAACAGATCCACGCTCTTTTCTCCATAGATCCAATTTCCCAACTTGCCTACGCCTTCACGCCACTTCGAGGCTTCATGATCTGAGCTCAACACCAATGAAAGCGCAGCGCTCATTCTAACAACTTCCACTGTAGAGTGAACAACAACCAATTCACACGTCCACGTCGTCGAGCTCTGTCCACCAGCCTATAATCAATGTAATAGGGATGATCCTCAAGTCGGCTTCCAGTCACTGATTAAGATTCGGGCACAGTGTTTTAGGCATCCAAGCTTTACAAGCATTACAGCATGTGGAGGGGGAGCGAACAAGCTTTACACAACGTTCTAGGCATACAACAATTATTTCCAGTGATAAACTCCACTATTGAGCTGGAACTCCAGCTATTTCTAAGGCCTCTGCATAGACTCTTTCGAACTCGTGAAACCTGAGTCTCCAATGGATCTAGAATTTAGTCTACCGAGCACGATTTATTTGTCTCACCTTCCTCTGAGATCCTTCCCCAACGGATCGAGTCTCTAGATCCGATCTGAAACCACTCTAAAACCAAGATGCGTTTAAATGGAGCCTCCTTCAAATCCAATGTAGAGAGCTAAGCATTAGCCAACAGAAAGATAAACACTGTCCGAGAGCCTCCAAATCGACGAGATGGACCGCTAAGTTACAGGCTACTTGTAGTGAGTCCGGGCCTTTCTTACGCTCACTCCTCTAAAGTCGTGAGTTTGTTCTTTTCTCACCTTCAACACAACCTCTCTCGCCCACCGGACGTGTCATGCCCCTACACCTGCAGTAGTCATCCAACCGCTTATAGCGAGGTGCGGCACCACCGAACACTTTCTTTTCACCAATACTAATGTTCATAGACTATGCCTAATTCACTTATCCTTACTTAGTTTGTGTTTCACAACCAAGCAATATTATGTTTATCCTTTATACTAATGAACACCCATACTCATTCATTATCATCAGCACTTATAAAAGAGAACAACAATTGCAAAGTATAAAGGGAGGGGCAACTCCCTGAACAATGAGTCTGCCCAACAATATATTATAATCAACCTTTCTTCTATAATACAAGCTTCACAAGTATTCTTGGTAAAATCCAAATCTATACTTAGCCAAATTTACAATAGAGGCAAACCTGCCTTTTACAACCTTTGTGCACACATTGCACAATGGGCGGGTGCTCACCCGAGCCACCAAGACACCCTCGTCAAGTCTTGACACAAATCTGCACTTCCGCATGAACACCCGGGCACACCTTGCCCAACGACTTCACCCTTTACCAAGTGCATTTTCCACAAGTGTGACTTTACCAAGAGAGCGCATGAGCTATGTGCTTAGCTCTCTTATTTCTGCGCACTCAAAACAGCTCCTTATCCTTGAGCGAAGATCGAAGTGATCGAATGATGATGAGTTGAATGCTCAACTCACAAGTGTTTATACCCATCGTGGGGTGTGGGTAGGCTGCCCAGCCGACCGCCCACACACCCCTCCATTGCATCGTTTGGGCGCTCATCAAGTTGGCCACACGACCTCATCGTAGGTCGGCCACCCCATCACCGAAAATGCTCCAAGGATGGGTATAAGCCAATGCACTTTGCCTTTTGTCTATCGCAAAGTCTTGTCGCATATGTTCGTCGTTTTTCCGTGTACGCTGGCTCGTCGCATGCCCGTGCACCGCACGCCCGCCCATGCACCGCGTACCCGCCCGCCTGTGTACTGTGCGCCCGCCTGCTCGCCCAACGCCCAACTGCGCCCAGCTAACTCGAGGACCTTACATCCTCCTCCAGCCGAAATCGTTGCCGTCCTCGACAACATTTCATCTCAGTAGCCATCCACCAAGATCATCACTATCCATGATGTCAACTCCTCCACATAAAACACCCCTGCAACATATGTAGAACTCCATTTCCATCATGTCTCGCCTTAGCCACCATCTGTCACCAAAACCACATACCAAGGTATACACCTTAATGGTATGTCATACATCAGATATCATCTCGATCCATGATCAACGACCCCCTGTCACAATCTCCACTGCAACATCCCGTGTCGACCCCATCATGTGTCATCATGTGAACCTCTGTCATGATACTCCAACAAGAGTTAACACATGTTCATCATGTGCCAACATATCATCCCAATAGCAACATCATCCTGTACACTAAATCCCCTCATGACTCAAGCTAGTTGGGTAGCTAATCCAACCATACGCCGAAACCACAAGAATGCACATTCTTCCATCACCACCAGTCGTTTCTCAAAACAACCTGCCGCATTCTTGACTCATCAAGAATCTATCTCCATAAGTGTAATCCATGCTCAGGTCCATGGAAACTCCATCCATCTCATCTGCAACATGTCATGATGCTTGATGCCAAGCCATCCCTGCACCATCAATCATACCTGCTCAATATACTTAAGGACTCACTGCCATGAGCAGCTAACAATGAGCCCCATCTCCTCATCCATCTAAGAAGATGTAGAGGGAGTAGAGCCTGAAGGCTCTCCCTCACTAATCAACTTGATCCATCTATCAGGATCCTCAATCTCCATCCTTTGTAGATAAGCAACCCGGTCTTCCTTCTGGACATCCGGCCTCACATATGCCTCCTCATCATCGTCACATCCTCAACCAACTCTAGCCTTCTTGACAAGTCCAAGATGCTATCTGAAAGTGACCTGATGACCAATGACTACTCGGTAAGCTTTCTCTTCACATCCTCCATTTGCATCACTCCCAATTTACAATCAAGCCTTGTCACTCCAATGGTTGGCACACCAATGGGTACATCTTCCCTTCCATCATAAATGTAGATCTTCTTTAAATTTGGAACAATCATGGCATCAAATTGCTTCATGAATTCCATCCCCAATACAGCCTCATAGTCATCAATCCGCACTATAGTGAAGTCAACCTTCCCTATACATTCACCAAGTGTAGTGTCCACCCTTTCAGCTATACCAAGAATTTCAATAGGAGGAGAATTCATTGTCTTCATCTGTGCCTTTGCCGGTACAAATTTCAGCCCAATCCTTCTCGCAGTATCTTCGCCCATGAAGTTGTGAGAAGCCCCACTATCCACCATAGTGAGTACATCATCACCTCCAACCTTCATTCGAACATACTCCAATCTGTTCCTCTCAAGATCCCTCTTAGAGACCACCTCCGTAGTAGTAGAAGCACCAAGTATCTGCATCATCCCCACAGAAGCAGCTTCATTCTTCGCATCAGATTGTGCAATAGCAGCCACCTTCGGTCTAGAAGGACAATTCTTCACGGTGTGTGGTCCAGCACATATCCAACACTTCAAGGCTTTCTTCATTTTCGAACTATCATCCGATTTCTAAGCATCATCCTTCTTCTTATCCTTCGGCTTATCGAACTTCTTATTCTTGTCATCAAAAGTCTCATCATAATGCTCCACCAACCTATCAACAGAAGCAAAAGCTTCCTCAAGTGTCCTCATCTTCTGCCTCTTCACTTCATTACGTGCCCAAGGCTTCAACCCAATAATGAAGTTGAACACCTTGTCCCTCTCCGCCATGTCAGGAAGTTCCAGAGCTGCACTTGCAAACTCTCGTTGATGTGCTTGTAGGCTCCCAGTTTGCTTTATGTACTTAATCTTTGTCCTTGCTTCCCATGTTTCATCTTGAGGAGTGAAATGGGTCTGCAAAGCCTTCTTCATGCCATCCCACGAAGTAATGTCATCAGCACTGCCATTGGCAATCTGGTCCATCCTCCTTCGCCACCACATCTTAGCATCCTTTGTTAAGAACTGAGCAGCTACCTTGACCTTTGTCTCATCATCAGGTAGACCCAACCATTCCAAGTATTGCTCCATGTCCCATAGAAAGTTGCCAATTGTCTTCGCATTCCTTGTGCCATCATAAGATTCTGGTTCCTTGACTTTCACATGAGGCACTCCTCCGCCTGAGTTATGCCTCACGGCCTTCTTCAACACCGCGATCTCATCCCTGGCTTCATCAAGAGATTTCTTCAAGTTCACGATCTCTGCAAGACCCTGATCCCTTGCTTCTTCAACCTCCTTCACCCTTATTTCAAGTTGTGTACACATAAGATCAGTGTACTCATGTTGTGTCCGGAGTTCATCAAACTCTTCCTTCATCTTTGTGTTGGCCTCTTGTTCTCTAGCAAACAAGTCCATCTTCTTGTCCCAGGAAGTTTCCATAACCTCCATCCTCAACATCTTTTTCATAAGTGCTAAAGTAGCATCTTGTCCATGACTAGACCTAGCCTGAGATTCAGCCACCATCTCTAACAACTTCTTCTTCTTTTGCAATCTAGTTTCGACCATCCAACAGCTTCACCAAGCCACCTGCAACCTGAACCAGCCCTTGTTCCACTTGTGTGAAACGACTTCCTTCACCTGCAAGTACCTGCTTCACTATCATGAGCAACCTTGCTCTAACACCAGCTCCAACCGAGATCTGATACCACCTGTCACGCCCCTACACCTGCGGTAGTCTTCCAACCGCTTATAGCGAGGTGTGGCACCACCGAACACTTTCTTTTCACCAATACTAATGTTCATGGACTACGCTTAATTCACTTTTCCTTACTTAGTTTGTGTTTCGCAACCAAGAAATATTATGTTTATCCTTTATACTAATGAACACCCATACTCATTCATTATCATCAGCCATTATAAAAGAGAACAACAATTGCACAGTATAAAGGGAGGGGCAACTCCCTGAACAATGAGTCTGCCCAACAATATATTATAATCAACCTTTCTTTAATAATACAAGCTTCACAAGTATTCTTGGCAAAATCCAAGTCTATACTTAGCCAAATTTACAATAAAGGCAAACCTGCCTTTTACAACCTTTAGGCACACCTTGCATGATGGGTGGGTGCTCACCCGAGCCACCAAGACACCCTCGTCAAGTCTTGACACAAATTTGCACTTCCGCACGAACACCCGGGCACACCTTGCCCAACGACTTCACCCTTTACCAAGTGCGCTTTCCACAAGTGCGACTTTACCAAGAGAGTGCATGAGCTATGCGCTTGGCTCTCTTATTTCTGCGCACTCAAAACAACTCCTTATCCTTGAGCAAAGATCGAAGTGATCGAATGATGATGAGTTGAACGCTCAACTCACAAGTGTTTATACCCATCGTGGGGTGTGGGTGGGCTGCCCAGCTGACTGCCCACACACCCCTCCATCGCATCGTTTGGGCGCTCATCAAGTTGGCCGTACCACCTCATCGTAGGTCGGCCACCCCATCACCGCAAACGCTCCAAGGATGGGTATAAGCCAACACACTTTGCCTTTTGTCTATCACAAAGTCTTGTCGCATATGTTCGTTGCTTTTCCGTGTGTGCTGGCTTGTCACGTGCCCATGCACCACGCGCCCGCCCGTGTACTGCATGCCCGCTTGGTCGCCCAACGCCCAACTGCGCCCGGCTAACTCGAGGACCTTACAGGACGACTCCAAAGAAGGCTCTATTTAAACAGTTCTCGAAGCTCCTCATAGTTTGAACGTGTTTTTCAACTAGGCACAATACTGTTCACATTATTGCAAATCAATTATAAACGCCAAAATTTCAAAGGTAAGAGTTGGTGACATGACTTGTTTTCATATAGGGCGTATGTCTAACGCTTCCAAAGATTTGAACAGCAGTAAGACTTGCAAATCAATTTCAAACACCAAAACTCCAGAAAACTGAATTGGTGATGGAAATTGCTTTCATATTACTTGTATGCTCCAACAATACAGACGCCTCTACAAATTTAAACACAGATAAGACTATTGCAAATCCATTCCAATATCAATGCCAAACTCCTTCTCTTGTGTGGAGGCACAAATGCTCATGTCCTCCACCGTATCGCTACTCAGGATTCTTCCTATGCAGCTTCACGCTGGCGGTCACACTCCAACTCCCTTAATCGATGTTGTAACAATAGCATAGTGGAAATTCTCGATTGCAATTAGCTTCTGCATACGGGTGGCTTTAGAACTGAAAAAGAGGATGAGTGCTGCTTGCAAAGGATGTCAATCACTATCAATAAAACTCATCCAGAATATTATTCTTTTATATTCTTCCTTTTTCATTCCGACATGACATTATGCTCGTGTAGATGAACCCAGTAATTCAAATTGCATGGGGATCATTGGTGCTACGTAGATGTATGTTGCTTTTCCAATAGTATCCGGCACAGATGGAGATATGCCACATACTTATTATATAGTACCTTATATTAACGAGTAAGTGTTACTTATTAGATAAAACTGTAAAATATTGTGGCGACCATCAACCTCTCCACATCACTTTTTAATCAGTTAGAGATTGACGCAAGAAAAACCAGGTAGTCGTCAGGATAGCTCCAACACTTGTATGCACGAAGAAACGGTCCAGTACAAAGCCATAGACTGATATTCCCGCACTATAAGTTTAGCTTTACAAAAACAACTGTAGAGCAATATCATGGACAAAATAATTGGAAAAGCAGAGAACGAAGACTTCCGTTATGTCGTAAGCGAGCGGAGTGAGCATAATTACAAATTTAGTGGTACGGTGGTCAAACCCACGGCCCCCAATCGCAGGTGCACTTCCCATCAATGCTCTCTTGACCAGCGCTCCATCTCATCAAACATCGATTAAAAAAATAGTTCAACAGCTACAACTGTCAAGTCCTCTGCACAACGATTGCCCTCTGCTAAAACTTACCCATCTTTCAAACTTATCCAACTTTCACCTCATGTTCTGATACCAATTTAAAAATTAAAGAAAGACAATCTATAATAGAAATGGTCAGCTCTCCGGTGAGAATGGCTCAACGTGAGAGTGCCTGCTCATACTTCCCCTGCATTAATAAGAAAGTACATACATTTAAGGTGTTACAAATTTCGCTTTATCTCATCAAACATCGATTAAAAAATAGTTCAACACCCACAACTGTCAAGTCCTCTGCACAACGATTGCCCTCTGCTAAAACCTACCCATCTTTCAAACTTATCCAACTTTCACCTCATGTTTTGATACCAATTTAAAAATTAAAGAGAGACCATCCATAAAAGAAATGGTCAGCTCTCCGGTGAGAGTGCCTGCTCATACTTTCCCTACATTAATTAAGAAAGTACATACATTTAAGGTGTTACAAATTTGTTGAGAAATTAAAACAAATATTTATTTTAAATAAATCTCACGAATTAAATTTCAACAAACATTTAATAATACGTCTTAGGGTTTTTCCATTAATTTCAAATATAGCAGATAACCTGAAAGGGTTAAAAGGGGAAAAGTATACAATTATTGAATTGTATAGATAGTTGAAAGAGAAAAATGATTTTCAATAACTATAATGGTGGTAATCTCACTAATTAACTTAAATATCATAATTTCAACAAACATTTAATAATACAGTTTAGAATTTCTCCATTAATTTAAAATATAACATATAACCTAAAAAGGTTAAAAAGGGGAAAAGTATACAATTATTGAATTGTATGGATAGTTGGAAGAGCAAAATGATTTTCAATAACTGTAAGGGTGGTAATCTCACAAATCAACTTAAACATCATAATTTCAACAAACATTTAATGATACATCTTAGAATTTCTCCATTAATTTCAAAAGGATTAAAAGGGGGAAAAGTATACAATTATTGAATTGTATAGATAGTTGGAAGAGCAAAATGATTTTCAATAACTATAAGGGTGGTAATCTTACCAAATAACTTAAACATCATAATTTCAACAAATATTTAATAATACATCTTAGAATTTCTCCATTAATTTCAAATATAAAGGTTAAAAGGGAGAAAAGTATATAATTATTAAATTGTATAAATTAATTGTATAGATAGTTGGAAGAGAAAAATGATTTTGAATAACTATAAGGGTGGTAAGTATAAAATTGTTTAGTCAAGGTGGCAAGGTAAAATGATTTTAAACTAAATATTAAAGTGACAAAGTATTTGTTCAATCATTTTATAAAAATCGAGAGGACATTGTTGGATTTATTTTTCATATCAAAAGGTTAATATGGTCTCGACTATACTGAGAAATAATGCGAAAGGTGTAACAAGATTAGGAAAACAATTTATAATGGTAATTATGAAAAAGATTATGGTAATATAATAGCTTAAGTGTGGGGGTAATAACTGCATACGTGCAGTTTTGAAATATGATTAAAAGGACGGGTATGAATGTATGGTTGCATAGGAGTTAAGCTAAGGGTAAATATTTATTATAATTAATGTTGAAAAAGATTCCTCTAAAATATATTGAAAAATATGATTAGTAATAATAATCTTAAGGAAATTTTATTTAAAAAAAATTAAAATATTAAAAAATTATTCTTATCAATTTGGAGAAAACTTGATTGGTTGATGGTACCTTCATGTTAATATCTTTTTCGTAAGTTGTAGCTTGGCTTGTTTGATAGTAAAATATCTTTAAATTTTTGTTTGTAATCTTCAATTGCTTGTTATTACTGACTTGTTTATTTTCAGCATGTGTGATTGTTATTTTCATTTACATCAAAAATATTTTCAAATCATCTTCGTAAATACTTCATATGAAATATTGGGCTCGTAAGATGAAAATATAATGATTTTTACACACTCTATATATAATAACCATTAAGTTCATTTTCAAAAAATATAAGAGTTCAGACATGTCCATTGGCAATCTTCTCTTTAGATCACTGTTTGATCTTAGTAAGCATATCGATAGTAACTTTGAATATTTATTACCAGATTTGGTAATACCTACGTTAGTAGTTTCATTGATAACTGGTTTGCCGATTTTTGTAATTAGATTTTTTTTTAATATATATATATATATTTTTTTTCTTAAAAAAAGTTAATTTTAAGAGGAATATGAGTGGGAGAATTAAGCCTTTCACTCATAATTTACATTTTATATTAATAAATTAATAAGGAAATAAAGCCATTACAATTTTGAAGGTTATCTTGTATAAATAATATTTGAAAAAAATACAAAATATATAATAGTGAAAAAATAAATAATACATACATATATTTCTCTTAGAACTCAAAATTAGAAAAACCATATTAATTTTTCATTATATTTCTTTCAATGTTATAATACATTATATATATATGTTGAAGCATTTATAAGCCCCAAATCCATTAGCCCTAGATTTGAACATAATTAATGGACGAGACCTATAAGACCATGGGCAAAACCACCCTGTGCAAAACCATGTGCAAGCACTACCCCAAACACTGTGTAGGAGGGCTATTGCCCTCTTTGCAACCCCAGAATAAGGAGGGCAACCACTCCTCGTGTGACCCTCCTACCACACCCAACACACCATATCGCAAGTAGAGCTAGTAGTGCAAAGAATATAACACATCCCCATGCAAAAAATATAACACATACCCAACAAGTTGAATAGCTTTTTGTAGATTTTCAATTTACAACCTTTGATAACAAATAAAATTCTTTCACAAATTATATTTATTTTCATATATTTATTTTCATAGAACCATTACCAAATACTAGTTCAAAATTATAAATACCAATCCAATAAATGATGAAAATCTCTTTGAAATCCTTGAATGTAGAGTCAGAAAAAGAAAATCTCAGTCAGCATGCAGCCTTATACTATGTTGTTGAATCAAAGTAGTTTGTTGCGGAAAAACCTATTAGATTTCATTTAATTCATTTAGTTGCAAAATTATTTTATTCTTTTTCTTACCCAAATCCATTCCTAATTCAATTGAAGTTTTAAATGTTTAAATTTGAAATTCAATAAGAAAAAAGACATATGCCAGTTCGTCATTTTAGGGTTGTTTTTCCTACCCACTAATGCCTTATGCAACTCTTTCTGTACTAACAGATCTCACGTTTTTTATTTTCATATTTCAAAATTATTTTTTTCATTAAAATTTTCAACTTTCAAATTAGTATTCAACATCTTTGTCATTATCCTCTACATAGTCTCTCCTTCCATGTCGATGTGTCAATTTCAAAAGAATATTTTCACAAATCTTTTCACAAATTTGTTTGGAAATCCCAATTTCACAAAATCTTCAATCTCGGATTTTCAAACCCTATTTCCAAACCTGGTTTCTCAAACTCTGTTTCCAAGAAACCCTAATTCGACTTTTGTTTTTTTTTTAATATTTGATTCTCTTAAAAAATTTAAAATGTGAACTTGCACAGAAATATTTTTTCTTATAAAGATTTTCTTCACCGAAAAAGATAGGGGTTTAATCTCTTCACCAAAAATTGAAATAACCATCATAGATTTGAAAACTTTGGTGTACCTAGTTTTTCTTCTTGAAGTGTCTCCATATTAGCTACCCTCCACTATTTCTCCATAGGTTTCTCATGACTGTTTGGTTTCATCTGCTGCTTTCACCCCCAACTACTTTATCATTTTTTGGTTCACGTTTTTTGTGCAACAATGTGCTCCTTCATGGGTATGGCCCAAACTGACAGCCACGTTTTGTTTACATACAGGCCTCTACAGAATCGTTGGTCCTACAACCTTTTCGGCTAGGGCTTCCCTTGTGCACACTTTCTTGTCCTCGCTTCGTGTAGATTTGGGAACTAAATCTTATCTATTCATGGGCCTTCTCCACACTACAAAGTATGTTCTGATGATATTCACCTTCAACGATTGTAATTGGTCCCGACGAACAATGTGACCTAGTAACACAGCCAGCTTTCTATTTAGCAAAATTCAACCCATTTTTAAATCGTCGGGCTTTCGATTTAGGCCTCAACTCTGATACCACTTATTGGTATTTTGAATTTTGTTAAAATATTTATTAATATGAAAAATAATGACAAGAAAATAATGCAGATACATTTTATGTGATAAAACCTTGACGATTTGTCAAAGAGCCATCCACTAGAAGCCCAAAATTTTTTAATTACTCGATAAAATTACGATAAAGCTTACATGCCTTTTCAATCTCTCGATATATTCAATGAAATAAATGATAACAAATATCAATAGTGGAATTCAAGCCTGTCATCATCCACACAATAGTGTTGATTTTGATAAATATCATGTGCTTTAGAAAACAAACACCATTAGAATAATCCTAACAAATTAAGTTGGTTGAGTATCTAGAGATTCAAGTGAGAGACTTTTCTGTGACAGATTAACATGTACCATTGATTTCATAGTGCGGTGTTGTCAAGCGTAAATGATTAAAGAGGTGTAGACAACAGCAGCTGGAATCTCTAGAGTAAGCATTTTCATCAGAGCTTTTGAAATGTCGCTATATAGCTCTAGTTATTTACACAATTTGCTGTAGTTCTGTGATAATTGGTCTTTGTAATGTGAGATCAGAACAATTTTTAGTTTGCAGCATGCGAATCGTTTTTTCGAAGCGTGTGGAAGAAGAAGAGAAATTCTTAGCATCTACCAAATGCTGGCTGTTGAAAGCAATCATGAGCTTTGATCACAGTTATAAGGAGTTAGCTATTTCATCTTTGATTTGCAGCTATCGAGTTTAGTAAAACTATGGAAGGCATAAGGGATATAAACATGAGTGTGAAATCTTCCAAATTTGTTTGTCAGTATTTGCAGAGACAAATATTTAATATGTTGCACGTCATAATGATTGTTATGTCATTATGCTTCATAGACTTTCTTGAGCCTTTTCTTTTCATTTCAAATCTCATAGCGTAATAGTTCTATTATAGGCATCTTGATTTAAACAAGAACAGTACGAGTGAGCCAACTTCGCAGCCTATTTATTGCCCAATCGTTATATTGTTTTCCTATGTTTTTAGTGAGAAGAATTCCCTCCCAACAATGATAAAAATTTGATTTTACGATTCTACTAAATTTTCCCAATTTTATTGGGTTAACTAGATTTTCCAAATTGACGGTCTATTTTATTAAGAAAATGTGGATTTGTGTTATTACGCCCCCACAAAATTTACCAAATTGTTTTCATGAAAACAAATGTTTTAGATTTGATTTCATCATCCCAGGGAAGCGAAAGGTTAAAGGAAAGGTTGATCTTAAAGAAGTAATAGGTCTTCAAGGAACTGAAGTTTCTACTTATACAAAGATCATACCGATGTTATCTATGTAAGAATTAGAAATTTATGGGAACATCAATGCTATATGAGTAGTATAGTATAAATTCTTTTTTACATGATGTTTGAATTTTATTTTTATTTATTATTTAAATATAATGTATGATGTGTTTTTGTTAATTTGTTTGTTGATGATTTTTTTTTAAATAGTATATATGTTTTTGTGTTAATAAATATTATAGAATAAATTTCCATTAATATTATAGATGTATATGTTTTATATTATTTTAAAAAGATTAATCATATTTAATCACGTTTATTCCTAATGTTAATGTAGTTAATTATTTTTTGCAATTATATATAGTGGTTATTTATATAGTATAAAAGATTTTACAAAGTATTCTAAATTATTCTTGAAAAGTTTTTGAAGAGGAAGAATCAATCTTAGCTTTCAATTTAATGAGTTACATTTAAGAATGACCTTATAAATAATAAAACAAGTTTGAAGCCACTTTTAAATAAGAATTTGGAACGATTCAATTATTTAAAGAAACAATAATATGCAGGCATGAATTTCTAAGATATTCATAATCTTTTTACAAGGAAGAAGAATAGAGCTTTATAGTAGATAGGCTAACATCTAAAAGACACAAACCCAATTATATTGAAGTGTGAATGTATTAAAAGCATCATAACCTTGGTAAGCGCACATTTCATATTTCCATATGGAACAATACAATAGATTTGTTTTCTAATCAAACTAATAAATTGAGATCTATCACCAATGTGCCAACACTAAAGAAACTACACAAAATTCTGAAAATCAAAAGAAAAACAACTAGAATACAAATGGCTCATGGATGTGAACATGTCATGTGAGTCTCAAGAGAACCGTTAACTTTTTTTGTTTTCTATATATATATATATCTTCCAATGTTATCTTAAAGTCTTAGTATTATGGGTATTGTATATAGTGATACTTATTGTAGAATATCAATCAACATAATCACTAATTGTAGAAAAACCTTCTCACTATCAATCCATGCCACTAGTTATTTTTATCGTAGGTTTCTATGAATAATCCTTATGGTAAAGGAACAAGAAACTATGTTGGAGGTGGAATAGGTGTATACTACAATGATCATCGCGACTTCTAGGAGTTTTTAATGTTCCTTCAAGCCAAGCTCTATATCCTTTATTCTGGTTACGAAACTCCACTTTCATTCCTTCGAACCATTATTGAATTCAAATGTTGGAATTCAGTGATTGCACACACTCTGCATGAATTAGTTGGATGAACCTCGAACAGAAATAAGAAAACAAGATTCAAAAGTACCTGCAACATGTTCATGGTTTATAATAAAGATTAACAAGTTGAACGGTTGCATAAATCAAGATCTAGTTGATAGTTAAAGCAGTGGGATCTAATGGTGGAAGAACTTTCAATCATCTAGCATTGGATCTAAGGGTGTAAAGGAGTGAAAAGTGGCAAGTGGGGGAGTTATTCCTAAAGGAATGCCTTATGACATAATTATAATGTTTTTTTTCTTTTTTCTTTTTGTAGGGTGAATTCCATTACTTTTGAAAGTTGAAATAGAGATAGTGGAATGTATATTGTTAGGCTAGTCTCTCACTAGGGTAACCTAATCATATCCACAACTACACTCTCCTTATATATGAGAGGGAAGATTGAGTTTGAACATAGACAAAAATTAACTAACAAAGACCAAAAAACAAGCGTTAGTGGCCTTGTACATATATATCTACAAACAAAAGGAAAAATACAATGACCAATATCATAACATATCTAAGTCAAAGGATCTGTATCTGATACAAAAACCAGGTTGAGTACTTTTGGGTCCTCTATGATACATATTGTAGTTGGAGGAATGTTAAGGTGTTATTGAATCCTCTCCAATATCCAATCCAGATCCCTTATATGCCTGTGCAAGTATTCAAGAGAGTGAAGGATATCCATGTGGCTCTCATGTTGGTACAAGATAGTTCTCCCTAGTAAGAATTTCATCTCCCAATATATATATGTAGTCTCCATGTATTGTTAAACCATCCCCTTGTGTGCCCTGTATCTAAGATCCAATCAGGCCATTCAGTGAGAACCTCTATGTTTGAATGAGCAATCCTATGAGAGGATTCTTCCAGTTTTGATTGGGAGAGTTCTTCTTGAGAATTGTAAGGCTCCTATTATCTTTAGGTAAATACTTCTAGTATATGGTGCATGTGGGTAAAATATCTATGGGCTCTCCCTTAATAGTAAGTGGCTCCTCTTTTGGCTTAAGCCCCTTGGCATGGCATGGGGAGAAAAGCCACAGGTAGAAGTAATTAAAAATTATACCAACGTCAACCCAAGTTAGGAGAGGACTAACAGTGCTTCCCCAAGTGGCCACTTCCTAGAAGAGAACCTCCAAACAACAAAGAATGTAGGAAAGCAAGAAAAGACAACATCGGCCTTGAATTCCCCACTCAACAAAAAACAACAACTTTGTGAGTAAATCACCATGATAAAAATCCCCTAATAAATGGAAATATTTTTGATGAATAAGGATTCAATTCCACTTGAATGATGGAAGTAGTAAGAGCATATAAATTCAAACAAGAACTAAGGTGAGGGGTTGGAGATACCACAAAAATAGTTGTGAAAGGAGTCTAAGGAAAAGTAGGAAATGGAAAAGAAATGTAATAACCCATTAACCACGAATTCCCCACCCAACACAAACCATCATCTTGGCCAATAAACCATAGTGATAACACTCCCCTTCGAATAGGAAATCCTACATACATTAAAGGAAATATGCTCAAGTAGAGTGGGAGAAAGGAAATAGGACAAGCTTGGAATAAGACTAAGGAAGTGAGTTGAAAACAACACTCAAATACATTCCTTGAAATGGAGAAGAAAAGACATGCTTGGTAAAAAGGAGAGAGGCGTGCATAGAGGGAAAATGCAATAACCACCAACCATGCTTGGAGACCATAAAATAACTCTAGAAAGATTCCAAATTAACTGAAATAATTTAAATTGAAGGATAAACATGTTGATATCAAAGAAGAGTCAAAGAGATTGCACCTAGAGGAGGAGACCAATTATTTTCTAAGGAAGCTCTAGTTGGGGAATTTGCAGCTCTACATTGTAGGACCCTTTATGACTGCTATATGATGTTGGCTAGTTCACCTTGGTTGGAAATTTGATTGGTGTTTCCTTCCCCACATTCTTCCCTTTGCCTGCATTCAAAAGCCAACTTTTTTTCACTATGAATTTATCATCCTAGGTATGGTGATAAATCTTTCTACCATCACATAAGGAAATCAAGAACTTTCTCTAGCCATAGTCTATTATCATTTCCTTCCCATCATAATTAATGGTCTATGCAACTTGTCCATCACTTCATTTAACTTCACCATGAGTATGATACCATGTAGGTCAACTCATTTATCAAGTAAGATAGTGATGATAAGCTCCCCCACCCCCAGCCTACTAGTCACCCCATTCAGAGAATATAATTCTAATAATTACCATCTTGATCCATCTTAGCTTAGGATCTATCAAGTGCTGAGAGGGATTAAATTTCTGGAAGTGCAAACCTCCTCTTTGAGTGAAAAACTTGAGGAAATGTTTGCACCTCGAGGAATTGATCCCTTTAGGAGCTTGATAGATCCACATTTAATATAGATCTAAGTTGTTTTAATTATTATTATTATTTTATTATTATTTTTGCTTATATTTTATTTTTATACAATTTGACTGATTCCATGCAAAAATGTCATAAAATAAAATTTAAAAATATATGTTTATAACATATTCTGATTGTGAAATGAGAGATGGGCTTTGGGCATGTGATATTGATGAGCCATGGTATTCACCCATGGTATTCTAACAAAGTTTCATGTCTCCATATGATACCAAAAATAAAAAAAATTAAATAACATTCCCATGGCATTATCCATATAAAAACGTCGCACAACACACATAATTACATTATATTACCATGTACAATTTCAGTTCCACTAAGAATTCATTAACGCAACATTGAATGGCTCTATACATGGTTTTTAGATTTTTTGATTAATCTATGGTCATTACATTCAATTGACCCAAGTCCTCTGTCCTCCCGAGATTTGGCAGGAGAAGATCTCAAGGTTATCTCAGACTACTTGCCACTTGTCCTCCCTTCCTCAGCTACTACACTTCATCGATAGCTACATGCATTTGATCGCATCCAATGGTAGCAACATGTTCTCATAACCCTTCCTGCTCTCTGGTGACCAACTGAACTCATTGGTTTCATTGCAGGCTACTCTGAGCTAAGCTTTTGTGACAAAAGGATGGTTGGATGTCTCTTGCTCTCCTACAACTTTCTCCGATCGTGCATCTTGACATGTAAAACCCTTGTTCGGAACTTTTTTTATCTTATGAATGATTATTTAGCACTGAGGTTAAGAGGGTAACTTCTTTTCTTGTTTTGTTTTCTTCATTCTAGATCCCTCTAGAGGCCCTTTGGTGCTCAACTAGTCTTACATGGCTCCTCATCCAGAGCTCTATCATGGCATGTGTTCTAGACAAAATTGTTCTTCAGGTATGTGAAGGAAAATCTTCTTTTATACTGTAGACTATGAGCAATAGAATGTAAATGGAGTTGGCTAAGGATTTCTGTTTAGTGTTGCCTCTTTCTAATCATTCTCTGCTGAATTTTGAGCCTAGCCTTACAGTGTTCAATATTTAAATGAAGTTTTCTCTATTAAGTTATTTAGTTTTTGGAGTAGTTCCACCCTCATGGTATTTCTCCATTGATGTTTATGTATAATTGTTGTATAAGTGGCGAGGGTTTTCTTCAAGTTCCTGGTGAAGTTAGTTTCTCTATAAACCCTCTTGGGTTTACATGATGGAGTTCCAATACCCTAACTGGACTGGTTATTTACCTCTTAATAGATAGAACTAAATGATCTATATTTTGTATCGTCTCTTAATAAATATAGCATGGAATTCTAGTTTTCCATTGTACTTCTACAGATAATGAATTGTTTTCCCTACTAAGTTGCTTTAGATTTTCCCGTCAAGGCATTGTATTCGTTTCGGCCTTAAATGAACTTGTTTAGTGTAAAAGAGTCTTGTTGTCCATTATCTTACTTTTTTTTGAAGGAAAAAGTATTCATATTTTATGTAAATCCTTCATTTGTTTCTTGTAATTTGTTCTTATCGAGATTCTTTGGCAAATATCAGTTTTGTTTTTGTGCACAGTCATCCCGGGGTCTGTACTAGGCCCTAGCTCTGTCGTGCAGGCAAATATTGACTGTGATAAGAGCGATTTTCAATTCATATTATAGCGTTGTTGTTTTATTGGCATGGGTATTTGCCCTGATGGTTTCAATCCCTTAGTCTGCGACACATAAGTCTGTTATATTATTATGTTTTTCTAATCCTGCAATCCGTTGTGTACCTATCGCATAAGAATTTATAGTTCTGGTTTATTTATTCATTTTCTTTGTTGGCTAACATAGGGTCTAATTGCTATGGTGCCCAACCACTAAATGATTGTTCTGTTTCATAAACTTTTTTCCAATTGAGGAATAAATTTGTTTTAGTTGCACGATTATATTTACGTATTCACTTCGATTTTGGAGAACTTCTAATTAGCAGTCGTTTTTCCTTTAAATTGTAACTGCGTAAAGGTTTCCCTTTTTCCTTTAAATGTAAAGACTACATCTCTCAATCTCTCACTTATTGTTTTTCTTCTCAAGCTAAAAATTGTATTGTTTCTTCTTTACTCTCTACAGAATCTTGTTTTGATTCCTTCTGATATAGTTCTAATTAAAAACACAATTCTTACTAGTGCCCATTGGCTACATAACCATCTAGTTCATGTGTTTAATAATTCTCATCTTCTAATTTCTATCTATATTGTTTCTAAACCAAAATAAACATGGAAATTTAAATACTTAACGGCTTTCAGTCTTTATGATAGTCAGCTGTTATAGTCACAACTATGATTTATTTGATTTAACCTCCCAACCATGAGACTTGCCTTCAAGTCCAAGCCTCCCTCCCCGATCTTTTTCTCACAAGACAGTTGTTTTCTTGCCAAGCTTAACAGTCACAACATGCACAACTATGTGGTCGCCACCACACTTAGCCCTCAATCCATCTGACCTTCCAGCATGCCAAACCTTCCCCTAATTCTCATTTTGTTCTCTTAGGTACTCAACATTTCCCTCTTCATCTCTTCTTGGAGAATTCATAATCAAGGAAGTAGTTAGCATTAGGTAACTACCTATCCCAACTTTCTTGATATGAAAGAGTTACAACATTTGTTAACACTCCATATTTGTTTCATTTAAAATTATAAAAGTTTCAATACAAAATTAATAATAAAAAGATTCAATTTTTTTTTTTTTACTGCAGTAAAATAATATAGTTACAATCTTCTGGGGACATTACATCTCCCCCCCTAAAATCAAACATCGTCCCGATGTTTTTCTGCTGCAAACAGACCTGGAAAGGTTTCCCTCATAACCTGCTCATCCTCCCACGTGGCCTCGTCTGACCCAAAGTGATGCAATTGTACCTTGCCCTGGGTGATAACTTGTTTCCGCAACATTACTTCTCTCTGATCGAGTATAACCAGAGGTTCGACCGAGAACTGGCCTTCTAGTTCAAACTACAAAAGAAAATTTTAGTCAGTCTCTTTTACTATTAGCACTTTAGTTTTGACAAATTTGTTAAGACTATTTTACCTTTATCTCTTTCCAATTGATTATATTTTTAGGATCATAAACATATTTTTTTAACACAGAAACATGGAACACATAGTGCACACGAATGTGGTTAGGTAAGGAAAGCTGGTAAGCTACTCGTCTGACTCATGCTAAGATCTGAAAAGGGCCACAAAATCAGGATTCCAATTTAGCATATCCGCTCCACTATAATGTACTTTTCTTAGCTCGTACCCATACGTAGACATGATCTCCAATTTAAAATTCACGAAATTTCCTTTTTTAGTGAGCAAAATTATTTTGTCAATCTTGAGAGGCTTTTAAATTGGAATGAACTTTCTTGACCATTTCCTCCATTTCATTTAACATCTCGGGTCCCAGCATCAACTTATCTTTCGGTCCTCCCCAACTTGAAGGTGTTCAGAACTTGCGCCCATACAAAACTTCAAATGGGCTCATTTGTAATGATGTATGATAGCCATTATTATAGGAAAATTCTACCAAATGAAGGTAATCCTCCCATTTTGAGGGTTGTTGCATTACATAGGTTAACAACATGTCCTCCACTACCTGATTCACTCGCTTGGTCTATCCATCCATTTGAGGGTGGTAAGTAGTACTGGAATGTAGTTGTGTGGCAAATCCCTCAAACAAAGCTTTCCAGAAAGCTGACGTAAATTTTACATCATGACTAGAAATTATAACCTTTGGTAGTCCATGTGATCTGAAAATATTTTTCATGAATATGTTAGCAATTTGTAAAACTTTGTAGGTTGATTTCACTAGTATGAAATGAGAAGATTTGCTCAGCTTATCTGCCACCACCATTATCGAATCATTTTTCTTTTTGGACTTAGGTAGTCCAGTAATGAAGTTAATGGAAATGGTTTCCAATTTCCATTCTAGAATTGGTAGTGGATGCAGTAATCCAGCAGGATGTTGATGCTCCATTTTCACTTGTTGACATTCCAAATAACGAGTGATATGCTCGGCTACAGTCATTTTCATACTAGGCCAGTAGTATTATTTTCTAAGTGTGGTAATTAGCTTTTGATAACTCGAGTTACCTTCATATGGACTCTTATGATATTCATCCAAAATTAAGTATCTAATACTTTCTTGGTTAGGCACATACATTCTTCCTTTATAAGTCAACATATATTCATGGTTTATCTCGTATCCTAGCTGTTGTTCATGGTTGTTTGGAACTTTTGCTTTCTAACATAAAAACTGATATTATGGATCCCATCCAACTGCCTCTTTGATCAACTCATGCAATGTAGTATTCACCTTACTGTAACAGATTTCATAAATACATTGTACCTTTCGACTAAAAGCATTTGAAACCTGATTCTCCTTACCATTCAAGTGCTTGATTTCAAAGTCAAAACCGCTTAAGAAGTCGACCCATCTAGCTTGTGTTGCATTCAAAGTTGGCTACTTAAAATAATTAGTTAAGATATGATGATCAGTCATTAAAAGAAATTTCTTACCCACCAAATAATGTCGCCACATTTTTAGTGCATGAATGAAAATTGTTAATTCTAAGTCATAAGCTGAATTTTTCTATTTGTGCTCCTTAATTTTCCTAGATTCATAGGCAATCACTCTGCCTTCTTACATTCAAATGCCACCAACCCCTTCCTTACTAGCATTGGTACAAATTACATAGTCCTTACTTGGGTCTGCAATGCTTAAGATAGGTACAGTAGTTAGTAAATGCTTAAGCTGGTCAAACCTATTTTGGCATTTTGTTGTCCATATAAAGGCCTTTCCTTTCTTCTGCATGGAGGTAATGGGGTATGCCACTCTGTAATATCCTTCCAAAAATTGTCGGTAGTATCCGGTTAGACCCATGAATGACCTTATATTTGCTACGTCCTTTGGCACTCGCCACTCCATTATATTTTTTATCTTTTTTGGGTCCACAACAATTCCCTCTTTAGTAATAATGTGGCCCAGATACTGATTCTTCTCTTTAAAGAAATCACACTTGTTGTATTTAGCATACAGTTGATGTTCTCTGAGAGACTACAACACTATTTTGAGATATTCTTTATGCTCCTCTATATTTAGAGAATAAATCAGTATATCATGTATAAAAATTAACGCAAACTTATCAAAACACTGATGGAAAATGTTGTTCATGAGACACATGAAGGTTGTGGGTACATTGGTCAGCATGAAGGGTAGCACCACAAAATTGTAATGTCCATAATGAGTCCTAAAAGTTGTTTTAGCTATGTCTTCTTCTTTGATTCTGGTTTGATGGTATCCCGAATGTAAATCAATCTTTGAAAACATCGTTGCACACTTTACCTAATCGAACAACTCGTCTATGCGGGTAGGGTAAGGGGTATTTTTTTTAATATCATCTTATTTAGCTGGTGATAATCAATACACATATGTAGGGTGCCATCCTTATTTTTAACAAAGAGTATTGTGGCTCCCCAAGGTGACATGCTTGGGAGGATGTACTTTTTATCTAGTAGTTCTTGTAACTGCATTTTTAAATCTGTCAACTCTAGTATGCGCATGCGATAAGGGGCTTAGGATACCAAAGCTGCTCCTAGTATCAATTCAGTGGTGAATTCTATATCTCTTTTCAGGCAAAGTCCCGGAATCTCTTCGGGAAATACATCTGGAGAATTTTGTTTTACGGGTATACTTTCTAAGAAAGAAAATTTTTCTTTTGTGATGGAATAACCCACCTAAGTTGCATAAATCTGGCACCCTTTTCTGATACATTGTGTCAAAGGAGATGAAGTTTCTGGTCTTAATTTCAGAGGCCTCAAAATGCCTTGAATTTCCTACTTCTTTCCCTCCTCATCCATGTACCAAATGGATTTTGTTTTGCAATTTATGAGGGACAAATGCTTTTCCAACTAGTCCATTCCTATTATAACATCATGCGATACTAGGGATAGTACATTCAAGTCTACCACCAAGGACTGACATGCTATTTTTAATGGACAATTGCTAACTTAGGCCAACACACGACTTTTAGTCCCTGTGGCTAGTTGCACTAACCAGGGATTTTTAAACTTGATAGCTTGTAAACAACATTGTTCAACTGTTTTAGGAAGTTAACATAACTTAATGTAGCTCCTAGGTCCATTAAAACATATACAGTTTAGAAAACAAAATTACCTTCGAATTCCACCGTGGTTGGTTGGTATTCCGCCTGATGGTCTTCGAGGGTAGCATTCATTTTTGGGATGCTCCTGACCACTTCTCCTATAATGGATGCCTCCTAGATCTGTGAAATATATTCAATGCCTTTGCAGCTGGGACAATTTTTTACGTAATGTGGTCCTCCACATCCCTAGCATTGTACTGGGGATCTTGCTGCTAATTCAACTTCAGTTCTGCCTCACTGCTCATTGGTTTTGGGTTCATTAGGAAGTCTAAATCTGGATGGATTCCTGTTTAGATTTATGTTTACTTGTCCTTTGTGGGGTCCTTTATTGATGACAGAATTATTTCCCTTGCTGCCAGCAGGGACCTTAATTCGCTTTTTGTTAATCCATCTTTTTCCTGTATCTCGCTTTTGTCTACTTTTCTAATAACATTTCTGAGCTTTCTGTATAACCTCATCCATGGTATTTGGGTTATCGAATTCAAGATGCTCCTTCATGAACAATGAAAAACTACTAATAAATCATTACACCTTCAGTTTCTCTTTTGGTATGTAGGGAACACACTGAAGTAAATATGTAAATTTTGTAATGAATTCATCTTTCGTCAGTTGTCCTAGTCTCAGATCGTGAAACTCTTTTACTTTTTCATCATAGAATCGTTAAGTTAAATGTTTTTCCTTAAAATACCTTTGGAATTTCCCCCATCTTATGTTCTGTTCATTTACCCCACGCATAGTCTTCACCTCCTCCCACCACAGGGTGGCTTTCCCTTGCAGTTGAAAAATAGCCAAGTGAGCCTTTAAATTATGATCATACTCATACATCTGAAATTACTTATTCATATTAATAATTCAGGCTTCAGCTACCTCATACTACTCACCATCAAAGAGGGGTAGTTTTATTTTCTGAAATTCTCCTTGCAATCTTTTTTGTTTTTTGCCTTCTAAGGCATTATCAGATTTTTCTTCTTGATTTTCTTCCCCTCCTATTGTGTCTAGATATTTTGTTCGATATTCTTGTTCTTTGGTCATATGCCGATCTTTTGGGTTGAAGATTGGCAGACGTTGGTTTTTTCTATTTAACAGACTCTTCATAATATTCTCATGTTCCTGCATCAGTCTTTCATTATCTGCCCTCAAGCAGGCCATCTCACCCTTCAACTCTTGCACGGTTTCAAGAATTGTGGTGTTGGTGTTGCGTGGTTCTTCTCCCAACTGTATCCATACCTGAGGATTAGTTTCTAGGAAAGACGTATGTCCTAATCCTGTCATGGATCTATGTGGTGTGTTTCCAGTTCTCCTCATGTTAGCTGCCCCTGCTTCTTTTACTACGTAAATTACAACACTTTTAAACATTAGTCTCAAGATGCCTCAGCTTTAAAACCTCGGCGCTCTGATACGACTTGTCATGTCTCCATATAATATAAAAAATAAAATAAATAACATTCCCACAAAATTATCCATATAAAAACATCGCATCACACACATAATTACATTATATTACCATATACAATTAATGTCCCACTATGAATTCATTAACGTAGAATTGAGTGGTTCTGTACATGGTTTTTAGATTTTTTGATTAATATACGGTCATTACATTCAATTTACCCAAGTCCTCCATCCTCTTGGTGGGAGCAGATTTCATTATTCTCTCTGAATTCTCGCGAATTTTCCTCCCTTGGCTACTATTCTTCATCCACGGCTACATGAATCTGATCGCATCCAATGGCAACAACATGTTCTCATAACCCTACCTACTCTCTAGTGAGGGTTTTATTGTTTGGTTAACATTCATTTTGGCTCTCTAGCGACCGGTTGAACTCCATGGTTTCATTGCAAGCTGCCCTACGCTAAGCTTTTGCAGCAAAGGATGGTTGGGTGTCTCTGCCTCTCCTATAGATTTCTCTCATCACATGGCTTGATACGTAAAACCCTTGTTTGGACCTTTTTTATCTTATGAATGGTTATCTAACATTGAGGTTAAGAGGGTAACTTCTTATCTTGTTTTGTTTGCTTCATTCCAAATCCCTCTGGAGGCCCTTTGGTGCTCAACTCATCTTACATGGCACCTCATCCGGAGCTCTGTCATGGCATACATTCCAGAAAAAACTGATCTTCGGGTATCAGAAGGAAAATATTATTTTCTACTGTAGCCTATGATCGAAAAAAAGTAAATGGGGCTGGCTAAGGATTTTTGTCTAGTCTTGGCTCTTTCTGAGCATTCTCCACCAAATTTCAAGCCTAGTATTACAGTTCTCAGTATTTAAATGAAGCTTTCTCTGTTAAGTTATTTAGTTTGTGGAGTAGTTGATGTTTATGTATAATTTTTGTTGAAGCCAGGAGGGTTTTCTTCAGGTTCCTGGTGAAGTTAGTTTCTCTATAAACCATCTTGGGTTTACATTATGGGGTTACAATACTCTAACTGGATTGGTTATTTACCTCTTAACAACTAGAACTAAATGATCTATATTTTGTATCTTCCGTTATTAAATATAGCTCAGAATTCTGGTTTTCCATTCTACTTGTACAGATAATGAATTGTTTTCCCTTCTAAATTTTCCCATGGAGGCATTGTATTCATTTCGACCTTAAATGAACTTGTTTAATGTAAAAGAGTCTGGTTTTTGACTAGCTTACTTTTTTCCAAAGGAAAATTTATTCACAATTTCTGTAAATCCATCATTCTTTTCTTGTAATTTGTTCTTATAGAGATTCTTTGGAAAATATCAGTTTTAATTTTTTGCATGGTCATCCCGGGGTCTGTACTGGGCCCTAACTCCATCGTGCAGGTAGATATTGACTGTGACAAGAGCGATTTTTAATTCATATTATAGCGTTGTTGTTTTATTGGCATGGGTATTCGCCCTGAGGGTTTCAATCCCTTAGTTTGTGGCACATAAGTCTGTTATATTATTATGTTTTCTAATCCGGCAATCCACCATGTACCTATCGCGTAAGAATTTATATTTTTGGTTTATTTATTCATTTTCTTTGCTGGCTAACATGGGGTTTTATTGCTACGGTGCCCAACCACTAGATGATTGTTCTGTTTGATATTTCTTTTCCAATTTAGGAATAAATTTGTTTTAGTTGGGCGATTATATTTACTTATTTACTTCTGTTTCAGCGAGGTTCTAATTAGCAATCATCTTTCCTTTCAATTGTAACTGGATAAAGGTTTCCCTTCTTCCTTTAAAGTAAAGACTACCTCTCTCAATCTCTCACTAACTGTTCTTCTTCTCACGCTAAAAATTGTACTCTTTGTTTTTTAATGTCTATAGAATCTTGTTTCGATTCCTTATGATATAATTATAATTAAAAACACAATTCTTACTAGCGCCCATTGCCTACATAACCATCTGGTTCATGTGTTTAATAATTCTTAACGTCTAATTTCTATCTATATTGTTTCTCAGCCAAAAATAAACATGGAAATTTAAATACTTTCATGTTTTAAGTCTTTATGACAGTGAGTTATTGTAGTCCCAATTATGATTTATTTGATTTGACCTTCCAACCATGAGACTTGCCTTTAGGTCCATGTCTCCCCTTGAGCTTTTTCTCAGAAGACAGATTCTTTCTTCAAGACTTAACAATCACAACATCCACAGCTATCTGGTCACCATCAAACTTAGCCCTCAATGCGTCTGAGCTATCTGGTCACCATCAAACTTAGCCCTCAATGCGTCTGAGCTTCTAGCACTGCAGACCTTCCTCTCATTCTCCTTCTGTTCTCTCAAGTACTCAACATTACCGTCTTGATCTCTTCTTGGAGAATTCATAATCAAGGAAGTAATTAGGGTTAGATAACTACCTATCCCAACTTTCTTGATATGAAAGAGTTCCAAGATTTGTTAACACTCCATATTTGTTTCATTCAAAATTATAAAAGTTTAAATACATAATTAATAATAATAAGATTCAATTTTTTGTTTTTACTGCAGCAAAATAAAATAATTACAATTTTCTGGGGACATTACACAAAGTTAATGATATCCATGGTAAAGTTGGAGTGAATATCCCTTGTTAAAGGTCCATTTATATTGAAGTATTAAGCTTTTATATGCTTATGAATGAAATTTAAATGTGGTTGCAGAGTAATTATTTCAATTTATATGGTAAAATGGATCTAATTTATAGCTAATATTTATGTCTTATATATCTAACGTGATAGAGGGTTTAGATATATCTCAAAAGTAATTATAATCTTTTCTCTTTTAGATTTTAATCTTTTTGCTTTTAGATTTAATTAAAAAATATTATAAATTAAATTCAAATAAAATAATATGATTGTGAAATAAGAGATGGTTTTTGGGCATGTGGTATTGACCAGCCATGATATTAGCCATGGTATTGTAACAATGTCTATCTACAACTAATAATATCTATGGTAAAGTTGGTGTGAATACCCATGATAAAAAATATTGTTATATAGTAAGTTTATTATAAGTATTAAAGTTTTTATGTGCTTATGATTTAAGTTTAAATATGGTTACAAAATCATTATTTTAATTTATAAGGTAAAATGAGTCTCAGCTTACAACTACTAGTTATGTGTTATATATTTTAATGTGATATGTATATTATTATTTTATTTTATCTTGAAAGTTATTCATAAAAAAACAAATTACAATATAAGAAATTGAATTTTATTATTTTTATTACTTTTAATTTTTTTTAGAGACCTTCCCCGTACAAGGATCTATATTATTTTTATCCTTTTATTAAATATTTACAAATCCTTCAAATTTTATAAATTGAACATATTAATATAATGTCAACATATTTACCTGACATGTGATATTTACAATCTTTCTTACATTACACCTAGACAAAATATAAATTCCTTAGTTTTTTTTTAATTTTCTAAATCTCAAAAATAAAAATCTTTTACATTTTATAAATTGAACATATTAATATAACGTCAACATATTAAGCCGACATGTAATATTTAGAAACTTTCTTACATTAAACCTATATATCTTCCCAAAACATATTAAACTAGCATGTAGTATTTACAGACTTTCTTACATTACACTTATACATCTTCCCTATATTAAATTCTATAAAACCTCTGAACATAATAAAAATATAAATTCCTTAATAAAAATTAAATTCCTTAGTTTTTTCTAATTTTCTAAATCTACACACTACAATAATATAAAAATCTAGTGCATACAATGTTTTTTTATAAAAGTCTTTCACTAACATTATAAAAAGTTTTTCATTAACATTATGAATGACATATATCCATAAGCAATGATTTTTCATTCATAAGAATTATGAGATCGTATTAATGACATTCGATTGGGTTCTCAATATATATTGCATTAGTGTTCTCAATATATAAAAACAAAAAAGAAATTGATTGAGAATAAAGATGCCTTTCACGAGTTTGACATGATGAGCATATGCATCTTTTATTAAGAAACATAGGGCTCAAAAATAATAATCCATTTCTCTTTTAAAATAATATTTTTATTGTTTTTTTAATCAAAATTTATTTTAAACCTACAATAATTGTTCACGAAAAGACTTAGTTTATACTTGGTTTCATATTTCTTAATCTTTACGTGAGTTATGTTAATTTTTTTTTGGGATATATTAATATTAGATATTTATTCACTTTTATGTGAGTTAGGTTATTTTTTTTGGATATATTAATATCGAATATTTATTAACTTTTATGTGAGTTATGTTCATCTCTTTTGGATACATTAATATTGGATATTTGGTATTATTTTATGGATTTGGGTGAATTTTGGTTCAGTAATATGTTAAAGGTATTGAGTATTTCTAATATTTCTTTGAGTTATAAATTTTATATTTTTTTTCAGAAATTCATTGAATTTTAATTAAGAGGAGAATTTGGTGAAGATTAGCTTGTCTACTAGAACTTTGTTGTGGTTAGATAATGAATAGCTACAATTATCAATTTTACAAAAGACTTCTATATGGATTTATGTATTTGGAGAGAAGTTTAAGGTGGTATAAGCATGACTACCATTGTTAATTCATAAAACTTCCAAATTTACAAATATCTATATAAATATGACTTTAAAAGATGTCAAATTTTTAAAAAATCTAACTATTTTTAAAATCGCATTAAAATCCAGAATATTAAAGGTCTATTACAAAGTGCATTCACTACCAAATCAAAAATTCAAAGATTAAAAGTAACATTTTTTATACCTTTTCTTGGATTTAGTTGAAAGTTGGTGTTTTTATGAAAATCTTTTCATTCGTTCTTCCTGCTCTCAAATACCTTAACTAATGAAAGAGGACATGTTCCTCAATAAAATAAAGATTTTACAAAGATAAAAAAATATATTTAAAAATAAATATAATATGAAATATCAATTTAGCTAATTTTAATATGAATTTAGTTAATTTTAATTTTATCAATTTATTATAAGTATATTTTTCTACTTAATTAGTTTAAAAAATTATATTTTACCATTTAATTACATAATTATATGTTTAAAATAAATAACTTTTAAACGTTTATTAAATAAGTTTTAAAAATTTTATATCTTCGAAAGAATAATTTTGAATTGAATAATATTTACGGCAGGTTATATATAATGTGATTACAACCAATTCTTATTTAGAAAAGCTATTCTTTAAAAAAAATATAATATAAACATGGCGTGCTAATTGAAATTGTGAACGCACTCTAATATGTGAAAAAGCAAATTGGTTTTCAACCATTATGGTTGGAGCGGACGGGTCAGCAATGATGTTTCTTTCTTTATTTTTATGAGCGTAAAGCCCTAATCAGATGCCCTTGACACGTTAGGTTAGTTCACAGTCATATAAATGATTGTCGGAAGCACATGAAGTCATGATTCCTTTCATATTTTCGGTGACATGCGTGGAATAAATTTCCTTTCATATTTTCAAAGACATGCGTGGAATAAATTTCTATGTTTAATCCCACTTCCTTTCATGACAGTAATCATTGTTCCAGGTTTGGTCATAGATTCTCTCCCACGGAAAGCTCGAGAAACTCGAACTATAGAGATAACGCTAACGGCGGCCGCCATCTCCATAAACTGGCAATTTGGATGAACACCTAGACTTTACTGTGAGTAGTTTATCCAGCGACAAATTCGTTAGGAAAGATAGTGTAAATTTTGGTTATGATTTTTTATTTCTTAGGTTGTTAAATTTTAGGATTTTGGTTGCTCAACCAAGGGTTTTTATGGTGTCTAATCTATTTTTAGATTTAAAAAACTATTCAAGCATTAGATTTTTCCTGGTATCTGTTCTATTTGCAGTTTTGAAAAACGATATAAACATTATTATGATTATTTTTTTATTTCCAGTTTTGGAAAAACGATATTTTTTTTGAAAATAACTTTCCCAAGCAATTTATGGCCTCAGTAAACAACGCCCATTTTATCGCAGGATAAGCAAAATGACCGTCACATGCATCATTTTCATCTGTACCAACCTTACAGCTTCAAGCCTAATATGCTATATTTTCTTCACTTTCATGTACCCTATACTCTCGAGCTTTGTTCGGAATTTTTCGAAATGATAGAGCAAATCAGTGTGCAAAGATATATCCGTGTGCGTTAATAATTTGTTCACATCATTAGGTTACATAATTGCGTCATGTGCGTTGATGTCTGCAGACAAGTTTCTGCCCCTCCGAGTTTTCTGGAATCTCTCCCTCGTCAAGTATTTTTTTCAATAAGAGCGTGAGTTTTGTCCCAGTGTTTCGGAAAGAAATTCTGTGAACCTTTTTTCTTGTGGTTTACATGAGTTATTCTTTATATAATGTAAATAGAGACATCGATTGTTCACTAAAAGTTCATGCGTTATTGATTAATCTTTGAATAAGTTTTTCCATGGACTCCAGCTACAAGGGAACGAAACGCTTGTTCGAGTTAGAGTCAGTAGCTTCCGCTCCACAGGAGGCCTCTCAAAAGGAAACAGATCGAGTAGAAGGAAAACGCCAGCGCACGGCAACAGAAAGTACTGGAGACGATTTCGAGGAATTCGTTGCTTTGTTGCGTAGAATTCAGTATATGAAAAACAGGGACATGAAAACAGCGAAAGAAAATGTTGTCAAAACCAAATCGCCCTATACACCCTCGTTCGAATGGGAAGAATTTTCTCTATCTACAGCTGAGGATTCCATAGCTGCACAAAAGGATATAGGTAGCCTTTCTGCGGAGAAAGATCCGAATATATCTGAAGAAAATGGAAAGCACCGTCTGAAAACGGACACTTCATCGGATCGCTATGGTAAGTGCCCTACTGAAAGTTTTGATCTTAACCTAGAGCCTTCATGACAACATATCTACCCTTTACGGTTACATATTGGGAATTTTAAATCGAACTGTGTACGCTGAAAAGTATTTTTATTTATGTAAAAATCTGCACTGGCATAACCATGAGGGACTGTTTGAATTGTATTCGGGTGGTGATCAAACTAGGCTAGCATTCATGACTGCGTGCAATGTTTATTTTGTAATAGCTTTTATAGTTTTAATTTGACCATAATAAATAATTAATAGGAGATCTTCTCAAAAAGGTCAAAAGGTGGTCTCAAAAGTTAGGTTTTTTGGGTTTTTTTTTCCAATTTAATAAACAAATGGTTGGAAAATTAATTTATTTTTTTTTGGTTTTTTGTTTTTACTATGGATTGAGTTATTATTTTATGGGAATGTCATTGTATTTCAATCACTTTTATTTAATATTAAAAAAAAATATAGTTATTAAGAAACATCACATATTAATGTATAAAAAAGTCTAATATGTTTTGAGTTATTATTTTAGGGAAATGTCATTGTATTTCAATCATTTTTATTTAATCTTAAAAAAAATATAGTTATTAAGAAGCCGCACATATTAATGTATAAAAAAGTCTAATATGTTTTTTCAAATATATACATTTAATTTGAATATTTACTAAATAGTTAGTAAACATAAATAAATATCAAAGTACTTATCTCATAAAATATTTTATATTAACAATATAAAATAGAATCACAAAAACTAAATAAATTATAAATTTATTTAAATTTTTATTATTATAATATATATATGTCTGTGTGAGAGAAACAATATTTTTAATTATGCAAATTCAATTCCAATTCATTATGGAGACTTTTAATATACAAATAGGCTTTTTACAATACCATGGTCATCACATGACCTTTTTATTCACTAGCCCATATTAGGTAAATGTTTCCGTGAGGTAAAAGCCAAGTGAAACATTTTATGTATAAGATTTGGTTGACTTCTTTCTAGAAAATTTTGACAACCTTGGGATTCAAGGGAAGAGACATCAAATGACAACTTTTTTTTGTCATAAAATTATAGAGGGTTACTCTTCCCACTCTCAAAAAGAAAATGTATCGCTAGAGAAAAGGGATAAGAAAAAGAGAGAATTCGAAAGGAACAACCTAGAAGGTTTAGCATGACGTTGCCAAGGGTATTCCTGTGTTGGGTTGTGAGCCAGTGGAAGCCATGAAATAGACCTTGGAATCTAAAGGAAATTTTGGCTAGACTCAGGTCTTGATGCGAGAAGAACATGAGTATAGAATATTGTCTAACCAAGTTTGCAAGCAAAAAGGGCTCGGGGAGAGTATTGGATGTGATTTCCATACTCAAAGGTTGGCATGAGAGGTGTCTTCTTGGAAGGATTTCCCTATATTTTCATAATATTAGGATAAGTATACATTTATGTAGGAAAAGTTACCTTTCTATTGTTGTTAAGTTGAGTTTTTTCTTTTGACTCAATAATCGAAAAAGGAAGATACTATAATTATCACTAATAAATTATTTGTGACATATTGTTTATTAAATCACATTGTGTGTTCTCAATAATATTGTATTATTGCTGAAGTAGTCATGGGTTAGTATTGCATTAAAGAAATAACTTAAAATAAGCATGCAGTGACCGTGTTGGACTGGCGTGAGGGATTGTTTAGACTGTGTAAAATAGAGGAAGATGGGGTACCCTATGGCAAGCCTTGTTATCAAAACCATGTTCTGACCTAGAGAGACTAGTTAATATGCCTATCGATCCTATGTTCCAAAAGAAGAATAGTCTCCACAACAACATAATTATTTCGGGTGAAGGTGTAATGGGACTAGAAGGGATCTCGACCCCATAACCTAGAGTTGAATCTTTATAAAACAAATAAAGCATATAAAGAAATAGTAGTGTGGTAAGTTATCCTTAGGTAGCTAATCAAGAGATTAATAGTGACAACGACGAAAAATTGAATAACTAAAATAGGGAAAAAACAAAAAGAATACCTTAGGAACATCCATCTAAAGAATGAATAATACCTTTCTTCCTCAAATATTGATGTTATTATTAAAGACATAATTTCAAAATAGTTTTCATCCATGGAACTAAAGATTCTCCCAAATAATGTGACAAGGATTCATGTCATAGTTAGTTTAGCTCTGGCCAACTAGAAAAAAGGCCAGTCACCCTGAAGAGGTTCAGATCCACAAATATTTGATTAAAATAGAATAAAACAAGAAAAAAATTTCTACCTATATAGGTTATGACCTCAATGGTATGTAAAACAGTAACCTGAACGATTATTGCAATACTAACTGAAATCCAACAACATAAACTATTAAGAAATGCAATGCTACACAAAATAATTGATCATAACACTCATCAGAGATGAATGGTCAACATTACTGTGCGTATACAAAAAGAAACAAGTTATGATTCCATTTCAACCCTTAGTTACGGTATGTACATATATACAGAGCAGAAGAGCTAACATCAACTCAACGTATACATTTTTAGTTGAAATATACATTTAAATTTTCTCTAACTTGTTGCCTCCCAATTTCTATAGGGAAATTTTCTACTTTTGCACTAACTCTTCTCTTGGCTATAATAGCCAACTATACCATCCAGGGATTTTTGAATTTATTGGTTTGTAAATGACAGTTTAAACATTTAAACAAATTGAGGCTAAAACCCTAGTAGGTTGTTAACATACACAACTGAAACTGAGAAAGACTGAGCCACCAAAGACCTAGGAGTTCAACTACAATTTATTTTTTTTGCAAATCTTGAGACTAACTTTGAAAATAACCTGCCAACAAGAATCTGAGAGCTAACATAAAAGCATGAAATGACAACAAAGTGGATGCAATTGTGGAAAAAACTCCTTCATAGAGCAGGCATACTATACTTGCAATCGATAGCAGTCTTAGTGTTAGAGACAGTCTCTAGAAGAAAACCCTTAATGAACCAATGTAAGCTAAGAAAAAAATATTGTAGAATAAGAACTTACATGGTTTTGTCACGTAGATCGAGCGGGAGCATGTCATAACCATGCGGCAAAACAAAAAAAATGAGAAGTCGTGAAGTCGTTCCATGTATCAGAGGAGGAAAAGAAAAAGAGAAAAAATATCAATTTTGAGGAAGCCATAAAGAGGATTTACCCTAGAGCCTAGGTATTCCAACGAACTCCTGAAATAAAAACCATATGCTGTGAAAATGAAACAAAAATCCAGAATAAGGCATAAAAATGATAAAAACCATATGCTGCAAAGTAGATGGAGCCACCTAGCCCTTCCGTCCCATTGAATGTACTCTTAGTGGTGTGATAGTTGGGAGAAGGTTCTCGACTCCCATTAATAATCTCATAACAATAGTTATAGGATAGTAATCTCATAAAAACAGGTGTGAAATATGCAAGAGTTGCAAATATTGGTGTATTTATGCATAAGCCACATGTATTAATCAAGTGTCAAGAGGTCATAAAAACCAAGGAGCGATAAACGCCCACCTCATAAACTTTTCATAATTCTTCCCATCTAAATGTAATTCATAAAAAAAACTTAATTCATTACATAGATGTGTACGACGTTTTGTATGAATATCACCGAGATAAGGTTATGGTCAGTGTTAGAGTCAAAATATTTAACGTTCTTACAATTATTTAATTCAGTAGTGAGTTATTGATGACATTTAATTGATAAATAAGGTAATAGTAAAAAATAAATAAAAAAGTTACCTTGGTCTAGCAGGTGTGACAAGTGCTATTAGATTCTAGGTTTCAATATGGTGGCGTGTCAGGAAATCATGGTAATAACAATGTGTTGATCATGCATAGATAGGAAAGAGATGAGGAGAGGAGCAAGAAATACACTGCCAATTAGAATAAAGACTGAAGTTGGACCTATGTCGATAGCTCAATCTAATCTTGAGAAGTGGGTCCAGCTGGGAGAAGAATCACATAATATAAATGTGATGTTGTTAGACATTGTCCAAGAGTTAAGGGGAGCAATGGTTAATCTCAAGGAAGATAATGAAAGGATAATGAGAGAATAAGAAAGAATCATGAAAAGAATTTTGGACAGACAAAATCACAAAAATCCTAATCCAAGTCCCAAATGAGAGCACAAAACTGAGATACACTAGTGTGGAGACAATAATCGAGAGTTGGAGGGAGGCCGAAATGATAATGGAGAAGTGTGTGACAATGTTATTGAGTAAGGGAAAGCCAAAAGGTAGAAAATTGAGTTACAAGGGGATTTTAAAGATATCATACCAGAAACATTTGACTATGAAAATGAGTAAGTTATAGAAGCTTGGTTAATTAATATGAGTAAATATTTCCATATTTATAAATATGATGATAATCTATAGGCTAGGTTGGGCATCTACCAACTATAGGGAAAGGCCATCGTGTGGTTGGAAGAAGTGAAGATTGTTTGGAGCATTAATAAATAGGAAGTAACTTGGGATGAATTCCAAAAACCCTCTAGAGAGAAATATTGTATAGAGCGATTTCATGACAAGAAGGAAAACTGATTTCATTGTTTGAGGATAGGAGAGTTATCTATGGAGGAATTTATAGCCAATTTCACTTCACTAATAAGGTATGTTCCCTATATTATGGAATAAAAATATAAGGTGCAACATTTTATTAGCAGTTTACATGGATTTATGAAGGAGAATTTGGAATTTTATAGCCACCAAAACAATGGATGAGGTGATCCAAAAATCTTACATTTATTACCAGCAAATGAAGCGAAAATGAGAAGGAGGTAGAAATGGACCTGGTAAGAATGGGAAAAGGAACTTTCATTACAACAAAAATATGAAAGCTTGCAGTGAGAAAAATTTGAATAAAAATCAATAGACTAAGTTTCCTGGAAACAACCTACAAAAGTTCTGTGTTCAAGGTGAATCTAAGCTAGTGGATACCTCTAGTAAACCCTACTTTAATTAAAGCCAAAAAAATCCTCATTAATTTTGGATTGTGGGGAACCCCATAACTATAAGAGTTATCCTCATCAAGGCTGAACCGAACAATATTCAAATATTCAATAAACTTCCATAGTTGGAGAGCTAGAAAAATGCATACCAAGAATCTATGTTTCCTTGGAGGATCATCAGGCATAATACCATCCTACTATGATAGAATTGAAAGGGTAAGATAGTCAATCATGCTGTGTCTATTTTAATAGATATTGGGGCTAGTTTGAGTTATATTAGCCCAAAATAGTGGAAAATTTTCATTGACAAACCAATAAATTCAAATTCCCTCACTGGTATAGTTGGCTACTAGAGACAAGAGAATAGTCACTACAAAAGTAGAAAATTGCCCTATCAAAACTGTGAGGCAACAAGTTAGAGAAAATTTAAACATGGTGGCTCTAGGATCTTATGATATCCTGATTGGAATGGATTGGTGAGAAGTACACTCGACCCTAGTAAATTGAAGGAGAAAACCATTATCTTCCTCACTAAAGAAGGTAGTAGGTGGGAAATTCAAGGAATAAAGAGGCCTATAAAGCTCAAACCTATTACAACCTTATAGTTATGTAAGTTCATCACAAAGGGGTGTCAAATATATGTAGTGCATGTAGGACACGATAAATCTAAAGATAAAAAATCCACACTAGAACATATTCTAATCCTACAAGATTATGTTCATGTGTTTTCGGAAGAGGTACTGGGATTGCCTCCTAAACTATACATTGATTTTACTATAGAGTTACTCTAAGAAGCTACCCCAGTGTCTAAAGATCCCTAATGTATGAGTGCACCCAAATTAGCTGAACTAAAAATTCAATTATAAGAACTACTAGACAAAGAATACATTCCCCTAGGTGTATCATGTTGGGGATTCCTTGTGTTGTTGGTCAAAAATAAGGACGATATAGTGCAACTGTGTATTGAATTATAGTAGTGAAATAAATTAACTATCAAAAATAAATACCCACTCCCAAGAATTAATGACTTATTCAGTCAAGTCAAGGGTGCTACATTGTTTCCTAAAATTGACTTGTAGTTGGGTTATCACTAGATAAGAATAAAGGAAGAACATATTTATAAAAAAATAATCAAGACATGATCCTGGAATTATGAATTTGTTGTATTACCATTTGGACTCACAAATTCCCCTACAACATTCATGAGTTTAATGAATGGATTTTTTCATTCGTCTTTAGGAAAATTTGTTTTGATTTTCATAGACGATATTCTTATCTACTTGAAAATTTTGGAGGAACACAAGGAGCATTTAAAAATAGTGTTGCAAAAGTTATAGGACACCATATATATGTTAAATATAGTAGGTGTGAGTTTTATAGGTACTAGATTCAATATTTAGGCCATGTTTTATCGTGAGAAGAAACGAGAAGAAACATTGTTTGATGCTGAGAAAATCAAAATTATTATCGAATGGTATGTCCCTAAGAATGTACGAGACATTCGATCCTTTATGGGACTAGCAAGGTATCACCATCGGTTTATGGAGGGAATTTCCATAATTGCTTACGTGATAACTTCCTTTCAAAAGAAACGAGAAACTTTTAAATGGACAATGAAATGTTGGTAAAGTTTTGAAAAATTAAAAGACTTCCTAATCAAAACCACAATATTAAAAACCACGGTCCCTAAAAATAATTTTTGGTATACACTGACACGTGTCAGGAAGGTCTAAGAGGAGTTTTGATATAGAGTTAAGGTTGGTTGCTTATGAATCTTGGAAATTAAAACAACACAAGTAGACATACTTTTCTTATGATTTGGAGCTGACAGTTGTAATACATGCATTAAAAGTATGGAGAAACTACCTCTTGTGTAAAAAAAATGTGCTAATGAATGGTCATAACATCCTTACTAGTTTGTTTAAGAAACCAAATCTTTATTGTTGTCAAGCTAAGTGAACTACATTTTTAAGTCAATTTGATTTTGAAATCAAACATATAAAATGTAAGGACAGTCGAGTAGCTCACGTTTTAAGCTTGAATTTTCATTATGTATATGAAGTTTCCCACAGTCAGGTAGAATTTAAATTGCTGGATAAAATTAAAGAAGCTAAAATAAATGACATAGAATAAGAATTTTTATGGCAGCAAACAAAAGAAGCAGATAGATCTGGGAAATAGTCTGATTATGGTATAAATAGGGATAATTTAGTAACTGTTAAACGCAGTGTATATGTCCCTAACTAATTGGTTGTTAGAAAATAATTTTAAATGAGTTCCATAGAAGTCCTTCTGCGACCCACCCAGGGTATCAGAAAATGCTTTCTACAATATGCAAGGATTACTTTTGGCTTGAGATTTGGAAAGATATTGCGCATTATTTCACCAAATTCTTGGTGTGTCAGCAAGCCAAAGTTGAACACCAGTATCCAGCCAACTCACTTCATCTGTTATTGAAACCTAAATGGAAATGGGATACCATTACATTATATTTTATCATAGGACTACCAAAATCTAAGAAGCAAAATGAATCAATTATGGTTGTTGTGGATAAGTTGAGTGAGGAACCTATCTTTCTTGTGCAATATACATACAAAACTGTGTAAATTGATAACATTTTCATGAAAGAAATCTTCCGACTACATGGAATACCTAAAGTAGTCATCTCTGATAGGGATGTAAAATTTACTTCTACATTTTGGAAAGCTCTTTTCAGTCAACTTGGCATGAAAATCCAATTTACTACTACATATCACCCACAAACATATCGAACGATTAAATCTGGCACTAGAAGATATGTTGAGAATGCATGTTATGCAATATATGGCCAAGTGGGAAGAATATCCTTGCCTAATCGAGATAACATAAAATAATAGCTATCATGAGTCACTGAATATGAGCCATTTTGAAGTCCTATATGGAAGAAAATGTAGGACACTGACTAATTAGAGTTGTTGGGACAATAAATTAATTCTATGACCCGACATGCTAAATGAAACAAAACAAATAGTAAGGAAAGTTCAATAGAATATTAAAGCTGCTCAAGATGGACATAAACCATATTCTAATGAAAAAGGACTTACAAAGGATTTTGAGTAGGATATCATGTCTATGTATAGGTTAAAGAAAAAAACACATTGAGATGGGGTGGTTGCATAAAACTAGCCCTTTGATATTGTGGTCCATTCCAAATCTTGGCACTAATTAGACCTGTAGCTTATCATCTTGCATTTCCTAGGTACATATAGGTTCATAATTGATTACATGTTTTACTATTAAATGAATATGTATATGACCTTAAACATATCATTAAGTGGCAAGATGTGTAGGTCATTTGTTTTTCTAGGAATGGGTATCAGATTTCATAATGAATAGCATAGCTGATGATAATTTTGTGACTATGAATAGGTCAAACTAGATGGTGAATTTCTGGTAGAGCTGCTAATAATACTAGATCAAAGACATATAACACTATGGAGGAAAGATATCACCCAGGCTAAAGTGTAGTGGAAGAAAATCAGCCCAAGAGAGGCCACCTAGGAGGATGAAGGCTTTATGTGAGAGATGTACATTAACTTGTTTAGTGGGAAAGAATAAACACCAAGGATAATGTTTCATTGAAGTGGGGGGATGTAACACCCCAAGTTACCATGGATTTTAATTTTTTTTACTATGGAAAAGCATGGCAATGTTGGGTTGAGGAAAAAACCAAGTGAAACATTTTATCTATAAGCTTTAGTTAATTTCTTTTTTTAAGAAAAATTTGATAGTATTGGTATTCAATCGAGAGAATGGAGAGGAAAATGAGACAATTCGAAAGGAAAACATTGGAAGGTTTTGCAAGACGTTGCAAAGGATATTATTGAGCAGGACTATGAGCTAGTGGAAACCCCAAACTAAACTTGAGAGTTTGATGGAAATTTTGGTTGGATTCTAGTCTAGGTGCCAGATTAACAGGAGTATATAATATTATCTATCAACCAAGTCTTAAAATAGAAAGGGCTCAGGGGGAGTATTTGATGTAATTTCCATACTCAAAGGTTGGGAGGAGAGGTCTCTTCTTCGAACAATTTCCCAGATTCTGAGAATATAAAGATACATGTACATTTTTGTAGGAAGAGCTACCCTTTGTTCTTGCTGTTAAGTAGTATATTTTCTTTTGAATGAATAATAGAAAAAGGAAGATACTTTAATTACAACTAATAAATTAGTAATTATATATTGTTTATGAACGCTCAATATGTGTTATGAACAATACTATATTATTGTTGAAGTAGTCACTAGTTAGTATTGCATTAAGGAAATAACTTAAAATAAGCACACAGTGACCGTGTTGGCTTGATGTGAGGATTTGTTTAGAATATTAAAGAATATTAACGAGGGGTACCCTATGAAAAGCCTCGTTAGAAAGACCTTGTTTTGACCTAGCGAGACTCGTTAATATGCCTATCAAACCTGTGTTCCATAGGAAGAATAGTCTCCATGACAACATAATTATTACAGGCAAAGGTATAATGGGGCTAAAAGTGAGCTCGATCCCATAACCCAGAGTTGAATATTTACAAAACAAATAAATCATATAATGAAACTCGTAGGTTTCTAGTCAATAAACTAATAGTGATCGTTGTCCCTTAGGAAACCAATTTCTTGGCTATGGAGAAATTGTGCCTAAGACAATAAAGTTTTATTATGCATGTCACTTATTAGTATAATGTGTCTTTATCTTGAGGAGTATGGAGAGAATTATTTTTAAAACCCTTGACATAGAGGTGACATAAAAGTTTCAAGATGCCATTTGATGCTGAATACAAATGCTGTGTGAAGAGTAATTAGGAAGATTAGAGACAATATTTTGTATTTAACAAAACTATTATCCTTAACTTAGAGGAAATATAGATAAAGAAGCTTTAAACATGGGAGCGCTATTCTAAGGAAATTTAAATTTATTCACAGAAGTAAACAAAGACCAGCAGCTTCATTACCATATTAAAAGAGAGAAAGAGATAAAATGACACATAACAGATAGATTACAAATCATACTTAGCATTGTATGGAAAACTCCTGAATCTTTCATTAATCATCAATTCATCAAGTACAAAATTGTGTAGTCTTCTGATTCCCAAGACTCGAACCATTTTTCTTCAATTTTCCCTCCTTTTATACATCATGGGATAGTTGGTAACTACCAAAAACTGTCGAACTACTTAACTACTTTCTAAGTGCCTAAACTAAAAATTCATTTTAAAATATTACATTGGAGGGTAAAAGACACCTCATTTTTCTTAGGAAATAAAATAACATAAAACGAAATGAAATTAGATCATGATTGGTTATAGCTAGTCAGTGTTTGAAATGGTGGCTTGAGTAGATGACCCTACTGATGCATCTTTGGTCTGTTCTATCATCCACTCCTTGCATTTTCTCCACAATGGTAGATTTGACTTTGCTACCTCTTCCAATTTGATGAGTGCCCTTCTGAACGTTGTGATCCTACTATAAGTAGGCTTATCTGTAAACAAATTCTTTACCATCCACAACAGTTTAAAATCATTATTAAGATAATTCACAATAGTTTCTCCTTTCAGTACTGATGTCTTCTCATGGGTGTTATCAATATTACTTTTTGCTTCAACCAGCAAAGTCTCATATGTTTTCCATGGCAGCAAATTTCCTTGTAAATCCCAGCAAGAGGGAAGCCCAGCTCTAACTCTTTTATCAAACAAGATATTCAACTTGGAAACTGCTTCTTTTATTTCATTCATCTTCTTCTCAATAGTATTTCTATAGATATTTCTGATAATCATCTTATTAAAATCCATTGCACACAATGTTCTGTCTATAATGTCATGTTCCTTTAGCTCTAAAGAAGACTTAGTGTTAATAAAATCTATCATTCTTTTTGCAAACTTATATATCTCTAACGATTTCTTTTTATCCCGCATAACCAAATTTTCCATGTCTCTAACAATTGCTTTCTCATCATACATAATGACAAAGAATTCCCAGATGCTCCTGATAACTTCAATAATATCATCCCAAAGAATTTCCCTAGCCTGGATTAAATACATGTTACCTTTCATTTCATCTCTCAACCTTTTGATCTCCTCTTCATCTCTTTGGAAGTCTTCCCTGTATTTTTTAGCATTTTACTTCTCCATTCTAGCTTCCTCTTCACTCAAGTTTAATAGTTTACAAACAACCTCCATATCACTCTATGATTTTTTCAAATCATGCTCAACCATATTTAATTCTATATCCAACTACACCACCTGTGCCACTGGATCCTCTGTATTGGCTGACATCACAATTGTGCAGACATGAGTGTTTGCTTGTTTTTGTAGCTTGGCCAATGATTCCTTAAGCACAAAAACTTCTTCAGTCTTCTGCAAAACATCCTGTAAAAGCTTTTCCTTTTCATTTTCAACTTCATCTATCCCTCCAGCAATAGGGTTCTCACCTATAGGGAGATTCAACTTCTTTCTCAAGATTCCAATTTCAGACTTAGCATATTGAAATAACTTTTGTATTGCACGTTGATCATCTAGATTGACTCCCATATTTACAATAATATTATTTAATTCATCCACCTGAGCATTTAGAGCTCTGGAATTAGCTTTCTCCAACTTCAATTTCTTGATCATTTTGTGTAACATTTTCTTTGCTTTAATAGTAGCTACATTTGTTTTATGTAAATCATTGACAATCAATTGCCCATTCTGCATGTACAAATTTATTTTGTCAAGCATGGGGAATTTTTGAGTATCAATTGTCAAATTGACAGTTTTAAAGTTACTAGAGGATCCAACTGACATATCTGTGGGATGAGAGAGTGCAATTTTAAGTTGGCCCTTTTCTAAATCCATAGTAGACAATAACCTAGTTTTCTCGAAAATGATTTGAGACTTAGCCTGAGCCTCCATATTCAACTATATTTTCTAGTTTCTTTAAGCTATATGGGCAAACATGCTCCGAATAAGAGGAACTTGCTCATGGACAAGCTCACCAGAGGATGGAGAAGCTAGTGCACTCTCTGTTTCTCCCAATTGAATTATTAAACCAGGTTGTGCTAAAGACATTACATCCAATATTTTGGTTCTTTTTGTTGTTTCTGACTCTTCTTCATCAAGATCAATGATTTCCTCTCTGGCCCATTTTATACGTTTTTCTGAAATACTAGGTGTTTCAATCTCTGCTCCTTTGGGGTTTAGTGGACCTCCGTTGCCATTTTCTCTATTTATGGCCTATTTTTATGCACAATTGTTGAATATACAATTTCTATCCTTCTTTTGGAAATGATCTGATGATGATCATATGCCTAGTCAGTAACCTGTAAAAGACACATATCCCCCAACAATTTCTCAACCTCTTTGGCAGCCTATCTTGTCTTCACAATGAAAGGTCCCATTGTTCTGGGAAACTTAAGGAGATAACCCTTCTTCACTGGGACAAAATGAACCTGATCCACATTTAAGATTTGTCTAATAAACTCAAGAGCAGAGTTGCATTGGCACAAATTTTGGTAGTCTATATGATTTGATTGAGGCCCCATAAAGCCTAATTTCTACATGCTCATCAAACATAAAGCTGTCTCCACATCTTACATCTTTCCTCAACTGAAGAAATTCTTGAGCTTTGGGAAGAAATGTTGGTGGCAAGGTCCCATTCAAAATCTTGTAAACCACTGGAAGAAATAAAGAATTAAACTCAAACAGGCCGCCATCTTCTGGATCACCCCTCACCAATTCTGTCTAGAACACCACTAATTGTTTCCTTTTATTTATGTCTGTAGTATTCAATCACAAACATGTAAAATGATCAGCGTTCTGGTATAGAAACAAATAAGTGATAACTGAAGGAAATTTAAATAAATGAGTAAGTGGCAGAGTCATGGATCGAGTGTTAATGGTGTCCACCCAAAATGTGGGAATATCTAATATCACCTTTGGTTTCATCATCACAGTGAAAAATACCAAAAATTCTTTATCGACCTGTCTCGAGTCTTCCTTCCCTAGAATATTAGAAATCACCTGTAATATTGGTCTTATGTTTGCTACAATGATATCTAAAGGAAACACATTTTCATTTGCGGAGAACTTTCCAGGCGTGGGAGTTAAGAAGGATAAAGCAGAAGAGGACTCTTGGAACAATAGGTTGTCATAATATGAGATTAAATACTCTTCAGTAATAGTAACATAGTTCCAGAGAGAGGGTAATTGAAAGCTTGGTGAATTAACTAACAGGTTACTTTGAAGACACGTTCTCCTAATTGATTCATCACAAAACATTGCCTAGGGTACATGGAAGAAGCTAACCACTAAATGAATTATGGAAACAAGTGGGGTTTTGGGACAAAAGCTGCTAAAACACCTGACCTGACCATTGCCATGAATATAGGGGACTTCTTATGGTTCAGAATAACTTCTTGATACAGAGGAAGATGCTTAATTGTGCAGAAAATGTTAGAAATATCATCCTCGATGTCCATTAGAGGCATATGGATGATAGAAGAGGGACTTAATTGTTTGGCCATGGTGTTTATGAATGACATTTTCTGACTTGGAATGCTGAACTGGAGGTGAGAGCTGATACGCTAGCGTTGCTCATACCAAAAACAAGTGACTAATATGACGGGGTTTCATTTTTTTCTTTTATAAATGGTAAGTAAAACAGAAAGGAAGAGGGAATCATGTAACGAATTAATGAAGCGGCAGAGATGAGGTGACAGGGTACAGAGGGTGAGCTGGACAGAAATGAATGAGAGTAGCGAATGGCATCGATGATGTGGGGTGGAGCGAAACATTGATGGGTGGCCCGCCGCGAGGGTAGTGGAAGTACAAGATGCTGATCAAAACTAAACCCCCACAGCGATCACAGGCCATTGATCTCCATCAATCATGCTGACATCAGGGTCAACTACGGGGGTTAAGCCATGAATTATAACCCGTGCTCATTGTTCCCCTACAGAGTACTTTACCCTCCACATTTGCCAATATTTGATCGTGCTTCACATAAATGCTCGAGCTTTAGCAAATGAATCAAACCCACTTTCATAATGCCTTAAATGTCGCCGATAGTACAATTTGAAGTAATATTTTAAGATTTCAAGCCTTCTTTTGATTTTTCAAAACTTAAACATGATATTTCACTTTTTTTGGATTTTGAATAATATTAAAAACTAAAGTGATAGAGTAAGCTACAACAGTGATTATAGCGAAATAGTGAAGAACTAAACTTGGGAAAAGGAAACAAAAAGAATACCTTAGTAAAATCAATCTAAAGTATGCATACTATATTTATTCCTCAAATATTGATGTTATTATTAAAGACAAAATTTCAAACCAGTTTTCATCCGTGGAACCGAATATTTTCCTAAATAATGTGGCCATGATTCATGTAATAGTCGGTTTCATTTTGTCCAACCAGCAAAAAGGGCAGTCACCCTGAACCTCGTTAGAGCTACAACTATTTGATTAAAATAGAAGAAAACGATAAAAGTATTTTGATCTATAGAGGTCATAACCTCAATGGTATGTAAAATAATAACTATCAAAGCTAAATGGTTAACATTACTATGCATATACAAAAATAAATAAGTTATTGTTCCATTTCAACCCTTAGTCAGGGTATGTATGTATATACAAAAAGGAAGAGCTACCATTGGCTCAACATATACAATTTTAGTTCTTAAAAGAGAGACAAAAGTGAGATAAACACAATATGGAAAAAACACAACCAAGGCTAAAACCCTAGCTAGGTTACCGACATCTATAATTGACACATATAAAGACAAATCCACCAATGACCTAAGAGTTAAACTGCATATTTTATATTGCAGATTTTAAGACTACAATAAAAAAAAAACTACCAATAGGAACCTGAGGGTTAACATAATAACCAGAAATGAGAGCAAAACATATGCAAATAAGGAACAAACTCCTTCGTGGATCAGGCATATTGTACATGAAATCACCAATAGTCTTAAGGTTAGATAAAGTCTCTAGGAGAGAACCATCAATGAACCTCTGTAAGGTAAGAAAAAACTATTGCAAAATAAGAACATACCTAGTTCTGTTGTGCAGACTGAGCAAGAGCATAACCCTATGAAAAAACAAAGAGAAATGAGAAGTCGTTCCATGTATCAGAAGTGGAAAATAAAAAGAGAAAACACATTAATTTCGAGGAAGCAATAAAGAGGATTTACGCTACAGCCTGGTAAAAGGGTTATGAAAGAAAAGTGTTACAGAAGAAAAGGGTTGGAGGACCATACCTACAAAGCTAAACAATCATAGAACCTGGAGGTATGTAGGCAAGGTTTCTAACCTTCTTCTTGCAGGAGCATCATTGCAAATGAGTGGTCATGCAGTGAGACAAAAGGAAAAGTTGTTACCCTAACCTCCAAGCTAGACTTACCACAATCATATTGGACCCTTGTAAGACCAATAGAGTAGAGGGAGGCACCTAGCCCTTCCGACTCATCGAATGTACCCTCATTGTTGTGACAACTAGGATATGGTTCTCGAATCCCATTAATAATCTCATAACAACAGGCTTGAAATATACAAGGGTTGTAGAGTTTGTTGTAATTATGTATATGCCACATGTATTAATCAAGTGTTAAGAGGTCATAAGAACCGAATAGCGATAAACACTCGCCACATAAACATTCCATAATGCATCCCATCTAAATATAAGTCATAAACAAAGACTTAATTCCTTGCATAGATGTGTAGGATGTGTTATATGAATATAACTTAGATATAGTTGTGATCAGTTTCAGATTCAAAATATTTAATGTTCTTACAATTATTTAATTCAAGTTAGATTTATTAATGATGTTTAATGGATAAATAAGGTAATAGTAAAAAAAAATACTTTGGTCTAGTAATTTCTACTAAATCATATGACTTACCCCCTAATACATCTCACATTATCCAAATTTTAAAGAATCATGAAAATTAATTAAATTGTAACTTTATTTTAAATTATTATTATTATTAATTATAAAAAAAAAACACCAATATATGAGCTAAGACACATACATTTAAAAAAACATGTAACAATATTTTCAACCATGGAGATTCACCTACAGTTTATCCTGCAAACTCTTAACTTGTCAATAGCTCTTGTTTCAATACTGTGGGTCAATACCATGGCTTATCATTACTACGAGCTAAATATGACATGTGTTGATATCACATTTTTTTTAATTAATTAATTTGAGATAAATTAATTTAAAAACCATAACTTACTTGGAGATAAATCTTAATGCTTGACTCGTAAATAATAAATACTATGAATATTGTGGCATATTCTACGAAGACTGAATATGTATCATCCTCTTAATAATTACTTATAGTTAACTTAAATTAAAATTATCCGAGGCATATTATTAAATAGACATGCCTATCTGCGTAATTAATCAATTTAACTAAAATGGAAGAAAATTGCATAACTTATTTTATTTTAAAATAGATCTCAATCTTTGATTTATGATTAATACTAAGAATACTATGCAATATTCCGTCGAGGTTGAATAACAAAAACACACCTAATAATTATTTATAATTACATAAAAAAGTTAGAATATCTTTTACAAAATAGACACACCAATTGGAGTAACTAATTATTTCTATAATTAATAATAACAAAAATAATTTAAAATAATGGCATAATTTAGTTGATTTTTGTGATATATTTTTGAAACTTGATAACGTGATATGTATCATGATGTATAATTAAAAACATTAAAATATTGTATAGTTAATAATAATTTAATTAATTAAATTTTAATATTTACATAATTGCTAATGATCCAGGATGATCCCTAATGGCTAAAAAATCATAGTCCTCAAATTGCATTGAAACGAGGAAAGAGGTCATGACAAGGAATCTAACAATGAAAAATAAACCTCAATTCAAGCTTGCATGCTAAATTTATGTCCATCTTCTGTTCAGGACAAAAAAAATTGTAGACTCGTACCACAGAGTGCCCTATGGTACCTCCTCAAGATACCAAATAGTAACTTTGTCAGCATCATAGAAAGCAATATGGATCAACATGGCACCATCCAGATAGTTTCAGAAGAAATCCAGTGGCTTGACTTGGCATTGAGGTGCACTAACCCATGGTTTGCATGTGATCCAATCACTAGGTACAACATGACACCCAACAGTTGGGCACTCTAGTCTACCACTCAAAAAACAAATTTTGATAGTCAGGAGTCAAACTCCTGACCAATGTGATTTAACACAGTGAATTATTGTTGTGCCATGGTGGAAGGACCTATTGTGGTATGGAGACTGCATATATTTAAGTTTGATCATACGTATGTTGGGTTAGCATAGCTTGCTAGACCTAGTGGCTCCAATAGACTTCAATGTTGGATAGCACACAAATAACGGGTGGTTATAATTTATTGATGATGTTTTCAACCTGACATATATTAAATAATGATGAACCTTCGAAATTCTAACATTTGTATGTTATATATGTTAATGGTTACAAGTCTAGCAGTAAATGGTTATACAATGGTTGATGGTTTTATTAAATGGTTAGCAGGTGACAAACTGACTACTGACACAAAACCAATAGTTATACCAAAAGAATTTTTTTTAATAGTTTGTTGGTGCATTTTATAAAAAAATAGGCATTTAGTGAGTTCAACCCCTGATCCATTGTAACAAATGGCCTATCAATAACTATGATAGCCAACTACCCATCAGGTGGTTCTTTGTATTGACCGCCAATGCATTAGTATTTAAATGAACCACAATTCATGTGATGAGAGGAGGCCAACCATGGAGCGGAACAAGGTGGAGGCCTGCAGAGCTAAGAGTGTGAGAAATGTGTGGATGGAAACCTTGTGTGGGTGAAATTTTTGAGGAGGAATCCTCAGAAGGAATATTCTAAGAATATTCCCACAAAATCTATTGTGGGATCTAAAAGATCTCTGAGGGGCCAAAGTGGAAAAGGATAGTATATAGTCAAGTTTATACATATAATTTCATAACGATGTCAATGGTGCAGACAGATTTGGGATATGAGCAACAAATCTTAGAGTATATGGAAGAATCTCACATTTTTGTTGATTGATGGACACAAAGTTTGAGACAACAATGCACCTTTCAGAAATGGGTCATGTTTAAAATAAAAAATCTCAAAAGGATGAGATGAACCTTTTGTTGTTCTGATTGTCTTGTTTTGAGTAGTGGAACTTCAAGTCACTCGCAAGAATGGAGGTATAATAATGTGTTTTTCCACGTACTCAATTTTTTTTTTTTTTGAGATGAATGAAGAAAAGTCCTCACTATTGAAGTAGGGCCTAAAGAAGTAGTCCACAGAGGATGAACTTGATTATTAAATTTTCGTGTGCATTGTCTTTTTGGTCTATTTTATGTTGCTTCTTATTTAAGTGTTTGCAGATATTTTTTTTTACATGCTCTTTCATAAAATTATGCTAACATCAACCGAGGAGAAACTCTTAGATAATGGTTGTATCAGAGGAATACCTGATCATGTTTGGTATCACAATGGTGTTCTTGATGATGTGAATTGTGAGTATGAATGATAACCTAGGAGAAGCTCAAAAAGGGTGAAGGAAAACATAAGTATTTTGACTTAGAGATTGGGAGTGCAAAACAAAGAAGGAAAATGGAAGATTATGATATTTCCACCAAATATGAAAAATATTTTGAAAAATCCTTCTACAACATGACAAATAAGATAAATAAATTATTTGTAGACAATGAGAAGAGAATGGTAAAGAAAGAAAAGAAAACGAAAGAGAAAGCAACGGATGATGCCTCAATAAATCATGAAAATGGAGGAGATCCTCCTAAACCTCCATCTCCATCTTCTTTTGAATGTTCTACTTCTTCATCTTCTTCTCATCATTCTACTAATTAGTGTTGAAATGCTTCCAAAATGGATTTTTTTTAAAGTTGAATGTGATATTTTCTTTTCACATGCTTAATGGAGAATATAATGCAAAAAAGGTAAACAATTTGATTAGATAGATTGAAGTATATTACAAGATACAACATATCGAAGAGGATAAGGCAAAGCTATAATTAGAATCTCTTCAACTTGGAGGCACAACTCTTATATGGTGGGAGAATAAACTTCAAAAATGTAACAAGCATATGAGTAAAATCCTTTCTTCTTGGTCTGAATTTGTTTCTGCATTAAAAGGGAAATTTTATCCATTGGAATATTGATAGAAAGCCATGATAAAATGAAAACATTTAAGACAAGGCAAAGATCAAAATGTTCAAAGTGTCATAGAGGAATTTAGGAAGAAAGCACTTCTGTTGGGAATTCTTTTAGATTCACTTGATACTTTGATGACATATATTGGTACTTTACCTAATTATCTTCGACATCAATTGTTTTTTTTTAACCCACTATTCTTGATGCGGCTAGTGTGAAATCCATTAACCTTGAAAGTAGGGGCAAGTATGAATGAGGCAACCATGCAAAGAAGACAATGATGACAAAGTAAAAGGAAGAAAAGTCATTTTATGCTCATTACAAGAAAGAAGGGCATGATGAGGAGAATTGTTGGAAATTGCATCAGGAATTGAAGCCAAAGAAGTATGGTGGAAAAGGGAAGAAGAAGAGGATTGCTATAGTACAAAAATACCTTGAATTTGTAGCTCTGCATTGTAGGACCGTTCATGACTACTATATGAACTTGAATCATTCACTTTGGTTACCAACGTGATTTGTGCTTCCTTCCCTGCCTTCTTCCCTCTATCTACATTAAGAAAGACAACATTCTATCGACCTAAATTTATCATCCTACGGAGGGTGGTAACTCATTCTTCCATCACATGAGGAAATCAAGCACTCTCTCCAACCATAGTCTGCTATCATTACCTTATCATCATAATTAATTGTATATGCAACCCATCCATCACTTCATTTAACTTGACCATTGGTAGAATGACGTGTATCCCAATGCATTTTCAAAGTGAGATAGTGATGTTGAATCCTCACACCTCAGCCTCGTTAGTCACCCCATTTAGAAAATATAATCATAAAAATTATAAAGATATAAATTTCTTAGATTTTTCAATTTTCTTAATCTTAAAAGTACAATAATTTATTATTATTATTATTATTATTATTATTATCCAATTTTAAGGTCATGGAAAAACCACATGTCAAATTGGTGTATGAGACCCCCTTGTTTATGGGACAAGGGACCCAACTCTACATATTGATTTGATTGCTAAGTCTACAAAGGCATACATAGTCTACCCCTCTGCTTTTGAGCCTGTAACCACTTACAAGAAAACACACACTCTTAATCATTAAACCCGAAACACATGCTCTTAACCATTAAACCCACTCAAACTATATTACATAACCAATATTACACAGTCATACATATTTATATTTATTAAAGTTGGTTAAATTCGTTCATTAACTTTATAAAAAAACTTTCGTTATCATTATGAATGAAGTATATCTATAATGAATGCTTTTGCCTTCATAAGCATTATAAACACGTCTTAATTATATTCCGCTAGGTTCGTTTTGCATCACATTACGAACAAGTCTCTGGTTTCTCATATATAGTGCATTACAAATACGTATTCTCAATATAAGAACTTGTTTTTTTGGTTGGGAATAAAGATTCCTTTGGTGGCTTTGACGTGATGAGCGCATGTTATTAAGAAACAAATAACAAAGAAACAAAGGGCTAAAAATAATGATACATTGTCTTTTGAAAATAATATTTTATTATTTTTTTAATAAAAATTAAAATCTTTTACTAATCGTTTATGAAAATATTTCGTTTATATTTGCTTTTATGTGAGCTATGTTAATTGCTGTGTGAATACATTAATATTGGATATTTGTTTGGATATTTGTTTTTTTTTGGATTTTAGTGAATTTGGTTTCATATTGTGTTGGAAGATATTTGTTATTTTTAATGGTTTTTTTGAATTATAAATTTATATTTTTATTTTGAGAAAAATATTTAATTTGAATTAAGAAGAGAATTTGGTGAATATTAGTTTAATTTAAATTTTGGTCTGGTTAGATAATGATGACTACAACTATTAATCTAATAAATATTATGTATAGGGCTTATGCATTTGGAGAGAAGTTTAAGGTTGTATAAGTTATTCTATGTGTGGTTAGATAATGTATGGTTATATTTATAAACTTAACCAATTCTAGATGGGCTTATGCATTTGGAGAAAAGATTAACCTGGCATAAGTATGACTACCGTTACTAATTCAAAAAATGTTCTCTATGTGAATTCACAAATTTACAAATAGCTATATGGAAGTATGAGTTTAAAAGATGTCAAAATTTCATAAAGTCTATCTATCTTCAACATCACACACATATCGAATTGAAATCTAGAAGGTTAGGATTCTATTGCAAAATCTATTCATTACCAAATCAAAAAGGTTAAAAAATTAGAAGCGAAGTAAAGATTTCCATTCATTACCAAATCGAAAAGGTTAAAAATTTAGAAGCCAATTAAGATTTCTTAATTTATTCTTACATTTAGTTAGAAACTAATGTTTTTAAGAAAAATCCTTCCATTATTTCTTCCCTCTTCCAAATGCCTTCATTAATGAGAAAAAATATATTTCCCAATAAATAAAGATCTCACTAAAATGAAAATAATATTTTTAGAAATAAATCAAATAATAAAAAATATTAATTACTATAAATCAACACGAATTTATCTAATTTATTTTTATCAAATTATTAAAAAATATTAATTTTTTAAAATAAATTTCAGTATTTAATTATGTAATTATATATTTAAAATAAAAACAATAAATAATTAATTTAAATATTTATTTAAAATAAAAAAGAAATAAATAATTTTAAAATTAATTTTCAATCGAATAATATTTACGGGGTACTTTTGTTTAAGTTTGTGTGATGTGACTACAACCAAGTTTTATTTACGGTGTACTTTTGTTTAACTTTTTGTAATGGGACTAATACCAATTTTTATTTACGGTGTACTTTTGTTTAACTTTTTGTAATGTGACTAAAACCAATTTTTTTTTTTTGGATATATTTTTTTAATCTATTATAAACATGTCGTGATAATTGAAATTGTGAACACATTCTAATATGTGAAAAAGGAACGTGGTTTTTACCCATTATAGTTGGAGGGGTCAACAATGATATTTCTTTTTCTTTATTTTTATGGCAGTTGTCTATAACGTGACTTTTTGAAAGCTTTTTCGGCGGGTTTTTCCGATCGAAATCTGGCAAGAATTTATTGGAATCGCAAGTTTGATAGCGAGTTTCTGCACAATGAAAGCGTCCCAGGGGTTTTTGAGGGTGATGAATCCAAATATGCAGTTAAAAAACCATTTTAACTACAACAAATCAAGATTTAACCTCAATTTCTTCCGCCGGATTCCGTCACTGGAATCTCCAAAAAATCGCATTATAGACAACTCCATTTTTATGAGCGTACAACCCCAATCACATGTCCTTGAATAACCATTTTGATTAGTTCACACTCGTATAAATAATGGTCGGCCGCACATTTTCAATGATATGCGTGGAATAAATTTATATGTTTAATCCCACTTCCTTTCATGACAGTAATCATTGTTCCAGGTTTTGTCATAGATTCTCTCCCACTGGAAGGTCGAGAAACTCCAACGACAGATATAACGCTAACGGCCGCTGCCATCTGAATGAGGCAAACTGGCTATTTTGATTAGCACAATAGATTTATTGCGAGTAGTTTAGGGAGGATATAAAAATTTGTTTAGAAAATAGCGGAAATTGTTAAAATAAGCCAATTATTTTTGTAAAAGGAATTGGTTAAAATTAGAGAGTCAGTGAGTGTTGAGTGTTGAAGGGTTGACTCAAGTTGAGTTAAGGCAGAGTCGAATTAAGTGTGTGGTTGCATGTCAAGATAATTTAGGCGAATCACTAGTCGAAAAGCTTTAAATACACTTCACCGGGTTCATTATAAGTATAAATTTTTGTGTGATCAATAAAATAAGAAGAACTGGTGTATTTTGTGGGTGAATTTGTGTTTAATCTTCTCTCCTTTTCCAACCAATTGATATCGAAACAAAGTTTAAAAAGCCTAAAAAGCGGAAGAAAAAAAAAAGGGTAAATAATTGTCCCTTATTTTTGTTTGAGGTATACTACACCTTACCGTGGTATTCAGATCGTAGTATTCAAGGTGTTATAACGTTGGTAGGCTTGGCATAGAGCCACATCAGAGATAACATATTTAACACATTTTCGAATAGCGAATTGACTTTGGATTTCGTATCACAGTGGAAGCATTAGCACACATGCCATCACCACAACAGGCGTTAACAAACCGAAGAACATACGTTTTTTAAATTGTGAAGTCAAGTTGACGTGGTGCTATCCATGTTTATGAGAGTGCGTTTTTAAAAAGGCCTTTTAATATACAAAAGAATTTTTAGTTACTAAAGTTTCATAAAGGAATATTTCAAAAGTGGATATATTATGGGGTTTAGTAAAAAAGTTGTTTGTTTTTTTTTTTTTATTATTAGATTTTTTTTATATAAAAGAATAATTAAGGGTTTTAAAAAGTAATTTTTTTTTAAGAAACGTGTTTTTTCAAATTTTCAGTTCAAGTTTTTACTATTTATAGGGAAGGATTATGATGTGTGGGTCATTAAGATGACGACCACATTGCAGGCTCATGATGTTTGGGATTAGGTCTATTAGAGTTTTTAGAACGTCAAACTGAAGAAGAAGAACAAGCTCTCACTAATGCGGAGAGGGATCTATGGAAAAAAGAGGAAAAGAATAATGCACAAGCGTTGTAGCTTATCCAGCAAGGAGTGGACCGAGCAGTGTTTCAAAAGATGATGATCACATCTTCAACAAAGGAAGCATGTGATAGTTTGGTGACAAACTATAAAGGTATGGCCAAAGTCAATATTGTTAAGTTGCAGAATACTAGGAAGGATTTTGAAAGTCTACAAATGAAGGAGATAGAGGACATCGATTCTTTCATGAATGGGTCATAATTGTCGTAATTCAGTTCAAAATTTATAGTGAAGAAATTAAAGATCAAATAATTGTTGGGAAGGTCCTCAGATCTTTGTCTACCAAATCTGATGTTGTGGTAGCAACCATAGAAGAAGCCAAGGATTTGGCATCGTTAATAGTTGATAAGTTGATGGGATCACTTCTATCACATGAGGCAACGATAGAAAGAAATCATGATTCCACTTTAGAAACCGCTTTCAAAATCAAGGTTTATATTTCAAGAGACTGAGGTCGAGGCAGAAGTATATCGAGAGGTAGAGGACGAGGTGGAAGATATGGTGGTCAAAGAGATGGACGACAAGAGCATGAACATGAAAGTGGAAGCAACTGTAGAAGCTTCAATGATAATCAAAGAGTTGACAAATCAAAGGTGAGATGTTATTATTGCAATAAATTTGGTCACTATGCTCGTGATTGCTGGAAGAAGGTAGCTGATCAAAGGAACCAGAGAGCTAATGTCACTACAGAGAGTACTAACTCCATGTTCCTATCTTGCCATAACATCCATGAACCTTCTGATAATCTGTGACCACATGATAGAAAATGAGAATTGGGTTTCAAATTTGGATCAATCCATGAAAATAGGGGTAAAGTTGGGGACTGACAAGATTATGGATGTAGATGGAAAATGAATGGTCAACATTATTACCAAGCAGGGAGAGCCAAAGATAATCTCAGAGGCATACTATGTCCCTGGTCTTAAACATAATTTGATAAGTGTTGGTCAATTGACATGTAAGGGATACAAAGTTATATTTCAAGAACAAGAGTGTATTATATATGAAAAGTCCCCGTGTAAGCAGTTATAGAAAACGTCAAATTATAAGGAACAAATTGTTTCCTCTAGTTATGGATTATAGTGATGAGGTAAGTTCTTTTATAGTTGCATGTGCTAATGATTATTGGTTATGGCACTTTCGGTTTAGACTCTTGCAATTTTCTAGTTTAAGATTGTTGCAGCAAAAATAGATGGTCAAGGGATTACCTCCCATCAAAGAACCTGCTAGTACTTGTGAGGGTTTCATCTTGGGAAAGAAACAACGTGAAATTTTTCCAAAGGGAGTTGCATACAGAGTAAAGAAACCTTTTGAGATAGTGCATATAGACTTCTGTGGACCCATGAGGACATAGTCGATTGGTGGATGTTTCTATCTCCTCATGTTCATTGATGTCTATAGCATAAGGACTTGGGTTTACTTCTTGAAGCAGAAGTTTGAAAGTTTTGCAAAGTTGAAAGAATTCAAAGCCTTAGTAGAGAACCAAAGTGATGAATAGATCAAGGTATTGAGGTCAGATCATGGTGGAGAATATGATTCGAAGGAATTACATCATTAGTGCAAACAACATGGAATTAGAAGACAATTTACAACTAGATACACACCGCAACATAATGGTGTAGTAGAGAGAAAGAACAAGACAATTATGAACATGGAAAGAAGCATATTGAAAGGCAGAAACTTGTGTAATGAGTATTGGGAAGAAGCAGTTGCATGTGCTATTAATGTGATCAACAGATCTCCTACAAAGAGTATGATGAAAAGAGTACTAGAACAATCATGGTCAGGTATGTCATGTAGTGTATCTCATCTCAAAGTATTTGGATGTGTATCTTATGCATATGTGCCTAAGGAGTGAAGAGGAAAATTGGATGATAAAAGTGAAAAATGTATATTTAATGGTTATAGTGAGCAATAAAAAACTTACAAATTGTATAACCTTATCACCAAGAAGACCATAATTAGCAGAGATGTTGTGTTCAAAGAACAAGAGTAGTAGAACGGTAGCATAGATAAATCTGTTGATGCACAAGTGCCACTGATAGAAGAAGATGATGTAGTAGAAAAGGAGTAGCGCGAATCATAGGTTAAGACAACAAATAGAGACAAACCAATGAGGACTCATGGATTTTCTCAATAGCATGAATCTTCAAGCAAATCAATAGATCAAGATTCTCCCAATAGTCAATCAGGTTATGAATCAAGCAATGGTAAGAGAAAGATGAGAAGTATGAAAGATATTTATGATGATTTGGATGTTAGTTTATTTTTTTCATTGCTTTCATTCCAACCTTCTTCATTTGAAGAATCTATCAGAGATGAAAATTGCGTGCAAGCCATGGATGAGGAAATTGAAGCTATTGAAAAGAATGAAAAAAGACAAAGTTGAATAAGAAAGGTAAAATTGAAATATTTAAAGCTAGAGTTGTAGCAAAAAGGATTCTCGTAGCAACCTAGAATAAATTTTGGAGAATTTTTTTCTCCAGTAGCCACATTGGATACTGTATGAGCAGTTCTAGATACAACAACTTAGAACAAGTGGAAAGTATATCACACGGATGTGAAATCAATCTTGAATGTAATCTAGAAGAAGAAATTTATGTGCAAAAACCTCCAGGATATGAAGTTCAAGGTAAAGAAGATAGAGTTTACAGGTTGAAGGAAATTCTCTATGGACTCAAGGAAGCCCCTAGAGTTTGGTATACCAGAATTGACAACAACATGGTCAAGAATGGATTTTGCAAAAGCAACATTCAAGCTACCTTGTGCACAAAGAAAAATGAACATGGACAGATTTTGATTGTTTCCTTATATGTTGATGAGATGATTTTTACAGGTGATTTTGAGTTAGATGAATTTAAAGAAGCCATGATGAAAGAATTTGAGATGACAGATCTTAGTTTCATGAAATATTTTCTTGGCATAGAAGTTGAGCAATCTGAAAAAGGAATTTTTATTTGTCAAAATAAATATGCTAGAGATTTCCTGAAAAGATTATGGATGGAGAAATGTAAACCTAGCCCTACACCGATTGCAACAAGTACAAAGTTAAGTGAGGATGATGTAGGATCAGATGTCAATCTAACTCTATTCAAAATATTGGTTGGTAGACTCATGTATCTCACAGCTATAAGACCAAATATTATGCATGGAGTAAGTTTGATTTCCAGATTTTTGGAAACTCCAAAAGACACAGATTGGAGTGCAGGAAAAATAAGTTTCAAATACATAGCAGGAACTAGAGACTATGGCATAAAGTGTGCAAGCACGTAAAAGAAGGATTTGATTGGATACACAGATAGTGATTTTTCAGGTAGTTTGGATGATAGGAATAACAATCCTGGATATGTGGTCCATCTTCGTTCAGGTGTGATTTCATGGGCATCTAAGAAGAAACCCATTGTGACACTTTCATCAACAGAAGCATAATATGTAGGAGCAACATCAATGGCGTGTCAAGAAGTATGGTTAAGAAGAGTATTTGATGGACTCAAGAATAAAAACAAGGATAAAAAATGATATATTGCGACAACACCTCAAGGATTTCCCTATCCAATAATAGTGTATTTTATTAGAAGAGAAAGCATATTGATACTAAACATCACTTTATTAGAGAACTTGTGAGCAATGGAAAGGTTCACTTGAAGCCTTGTAAATCTAGTGATCAATTGGTTGATATATTTACTAAGTCATTAGAAAAATATGTGTTTGAGTTTCATAGAAGAAACTTGTGTGTTGTAAGGCTAGCTGAGACATAGACAAGTAGGCATGTTTGAGTTTTCATGAGTCATGTCTTATTTTAGCGGTCGTAATTAAGGGGGAGTGCTAAATCAAGCTAATTACTCCCGCATGAGGAGTTGGCTAGAATTAGAGAATTAGTTAACTGATTGTTGCCTGTTGATTGTTGAAGCGTTGAGTCAAGTCGAGTTAAGTCATAGTCGAATTAAGTGTGTGGCTGCATGTCAAGATATTTTAGGCAAGTTTCTAGTCGAAAAGGTTTAAATACCCTTTACGAGGTTCATTGTAAGAATCAAGTTTTTGTGTGATCAATAAAGAATCACAACCTATTTTTGTGTATTGTGTGTGAATTTGTGTTTAATTTCCTCTTCCATTCCAACATAAATTCTAGTATGATGCTTTTTTATTGGTTACCGTTATCAAACATTAGGATTTTTGGTGCTCAAAGTTTTGATGGTGCAAAATCCATTTCCACCTTTTAAGAAACAGTTTGAACACTACTATGATTAAGTATTTTTAAAAACAATTCAAACACTACAATGATCATATTTTTTTAAAGCAAGACCATTTTATCTGAACGGAAGAAAAATGACCATGACATCCATCATTTCCATCTATACCCACCTTGTAGCTTCAAGCTTAATATACTATATTTTCTTCCCTTTAATGTACCCTATTTTCTAGAGCTTTTTTTGGAATTTTGGGAAATGATCGTTGGATAAAAGCCACTCACAAATCTGTGTGCACAGAGATATCCATGTGCGTTTAATAATTTTTTCACATGATTAGGTTACATAATTGTGTCATGTGCATTTATGTATGTAGACAAGTTTCTAGTTTCCTTCCCTGCTATTTTTTAATCTCTCCCACACTAAGTATTTTTTTCTACAACAGCTTGGTTTTCGCCTTGGTTTTTCATAAAGTATTTCTTTGAACCTTTTGTCTTGTGGTTTAAATGAGCTATTCTTTATATAATGTAAATAGAGATATAGATTGTTCACTATAAAATTTCTATGAATTGAGTAGGTTCGTGCAAGATCTACCCAGGTTTATTGTATACAACCACTGTTGAAAAGGTAAGGGTTTTCACCCTTTGATTTTCTCCTGACATTAGTCACAAGTTCATGCATTATTGATTAATCTTTGAATAAGTATTTCCATGGACTCCTACAAGCGAACGAAATGCTTCTTCAAGTTAGATTTAGGAGCTCCCACTACACAAGAGGCCTCTCAAAATGAAACAGATTGAGTAGAAGGAAAATGTCAGCACACGACAACATAAAGTATTGAAGATGATTTCGAGTAATTCATTGTTTTGTTGGATAGAATTCAGTATATGAAAGGTAGGGGTATGAAAACAATGAAAGAAAATGTTGTCAAAACCAAATTTCCCTATACACCCTTGTTCGAATGGGAAGACTTTCTTTTATCTACAGCTGAGGATTCCATAGCTGCACAAAGGGATAAAGTTAGTCGTTCTGCACGAAAGATCTAAATATCTCTGAAAAAAATTGAAAGCATCGTATGAAAATGGGCTCTTCATTAGATCGCTATGGTAAGTGTGCTACTGAAAGCTTTGATTTGAACTTAGAGCCTTCATGACAACATATTTTCTCTTACGGTTATAGGCTGGGAATTTTAAATCGAACTATGTGCAAGTACCCTAGTTGTGTATGTTGAAAGGTATTTTTATTTATGTAAAAATCTGCACTGGCATTAACCATGAGTGACTATTTGAATTGTATCTAGCGTTTATGATTCCGTCCAACGTTTGTTTTGTAATAGCTTTTATAGTTTTAATTTAACCACAATAAATAATTAATAGGAGATGTTCTCAAAAGAGACGGTCTCAAAATACTTTGTTTTTTTGTTTGGTTTTTTTTTTTCCAATTTAATATAAAATTTGTTATAAATTATATTAAAAAGCCCATATTTTTTTTTTATTATGCTGTGAGTTATTGTTTTATGGGAATGTCATAAGTTATTGGTTTCCAACCATTTTTATTTAATGGTAAAAAACTTCATAAACAAAAAGTGAATATCAATGTTGAAAAAAGCATCTAATATGTTTAACTTAGATACTAGTATAGTCATACGAGTTAAATGGCTAGTAAACATTAATAGAAATCAAATCAAAACACTTATCTCATAATATATAAAATCATAAAAGCTAAATAAATCATAGATTGATTTAAAATTTTCTTCTTAATAATTATAAAAATCTTTAATATGTTATATGTGTGTGTAACAAGATTTTTAACAATGGAGATTCAATTCCACTTCTTTATGGATATTTCTAACATAAACTTTGATTTTTTCTCAATACCATGACTTACTAAGATGACATGCCCTCAAAATCATAAGTCTTATTGGTATGATACATCTTAACATGACCTTTTTACTCATTAGTGCATCCATTTTAATTAAATGTCGATAGTCATCAATTTGTGATAAGAATTTCTAACACCCCCAAATTATCGTGGATTTTACTTTAGTTTTTTTACCCTTTTTTGTGAGACAATTATAGACGGTTACTCCTCCCACTCTAAAAAAAGAAGAAAATGTATCCAGTAAGCTTCTGGAGAAAAGGGAGAGGAAAAGGAAATAATTTGAAAGGAAGAACCTGGAAGGTTCGTCACGATGTTGTGGAGGGTATTCCTGAGCTGGACTGTGAGCCAGTGGAAGCCATGAACTAGACCTGAGAGTCTGAAGGAAATTTTGGCTGGACTCTGGTCTTGATGCTAGAAGAACCATAGTATAGAGTATTGTCTATCAAGCAAGTTTGGAAACCAAAATGGCTCGATGGGGGTATTGGATGTGATTGCCATAGTCAAAGGTTGGGATGAGAGGTCTCTTCTTGGAAGGATTTCCCTAGATTGGTAGAATATTAGGATAAGTATACATATATGTAGGAAAAGTTACCTTTCTACTGTTGTTAAGTTAAATTCTTTTCTTTTGACTCAATAATAGAAACAGGAAGATACTATAATTATGGCTAATAAATTATGTATGAGATACTGGTTATTAAAGCACAATGTGTGTTTTGAACAATACTGTATTATTGTTGAAGTAGTCATTGGTTAGTATTACATTAATGAAAGAACTTAAAATAAGAATGTAGTGGACTATGTTGGCCTGATGTGAGGGTTTGTTAAGACTATGTAAAAGAGAGGAACAAGGGGTATCATATGACAAGTCTCATTAGCAAAACTATGTTCTGACCTAGAGAGACTGGTTAGTATGCCTATCGAACCTATGTTCCACAACTAAAAAAGTCTCCATGACAACATAATTGTTTCAGGAGAAGGTGTAACGAGGTGAAGAGGGAACTTGACCCCATAAGATAGAGTTGAATTTTTATAAAACAAATAAACCATATAAGGAAAGAGTAGTGTGGTAAGCAACTTGTAGGTAGCTAGTCAAGCGACCAATAGTGACAAGAACGAAATATTGAAGAACTAAAGTCAGGAAAATAAAATAGAATGAATACCTTAGGAACATCCATATAAGGCATGCATAATAACTTTCTTAATAAAATATTGGTGTTATTATTAAAGACAAAATTTAAAAACAATTTTCATCCATGGAACTAAATCTTTTCCTAAATAATATAACCAGGATTCATGTCAAAGTCAGTTTAGTTTTAGTCGACTCGCAAAAAGGCTAGTTACCCTCAACTAGTTCAGAGCTACAAATATTTAATTGAAATAGAAGAAAATAAGAAAATTGTTTCTACATATATAGGCCATAACCTCAATGGTGTGTAAACCAATAACTAGAACCATTATTGCAATACTAACTAAAATCCAACAATAACAACTACTAAGCAATGCAATGAAGCACAAAATAATTAGCATAACCCTGATCAAAGCCAAATGGTTAACATTACTATGCATATAAAAAAAGAAACAAGTTACTATTTTAGTTTAACCCTTAGTGAGCGTATGTACATATATATAAAAAGGAAGAGTTACCATCATCTCAACATATACAATTTTAGTTCTTAAAAGAGAGACAAAAGCAAACACATTTAAATTTATTGTAACTTGTTGCCTCGCAATTTTGATAGGGAAATTTCCTACTTTTGTAGTGACTCTTCTCTTGGCTCCAGTATCCAACTATACTAGCCAGGGATTTTTGAATTTACTCATTTGTAAATGACATTCTAAATGTTTAAACATAACCAAGTCTAAAACCTTAGTTAGGCTGCTAACATCTACAACTGAAACCAAGAAAGGGTAAGCCACCAAAGACCTAGACGTTAAACTATATATTTTACCTTGCAAATCTTGACACTAACCTTGAAAGCAACCTACGAACAGGAATCTGAGGGTTAACATATAAAATTATAATGATAGCAAAGTGGACACAAACGCGAAACAAACTCCTTCGCGGAGCAGATGTACTATAACTGCAATCACTAACAGTCTCAATGTTGGAAACATTCTCTAGAATAAAAACCTCAATGAACCTACGTAAGTTAAGAAAAAATTATTTTAAAATAAGAACTTAGATGGTTCTGTTGTCCGGACTGAGCAGGAGCATGTCGTAACCCTGTGACTAAACAAAAAGAAATGAGAATTCGTTCCATGTATTATAGGAGGAAAAGAAAAAGAGAAAACATATTAATTTTGAGGAAGCCATAGAGAGGATTCATCTTAGAGCCTGGGTATTCGAATAGACTCCTGCAATAGCCATTGTATGCCGTGAACATGAAACAAAAATCCTGAATAAGGAATAAAAATGAGAAAAATTTTAAGGGTAAGCTACGAAACAATAGGGTTATGGAATAAAAGGGTTGCAGTATCATACCTATAAGGCTAGACAGTCATAGAACCCAGAGGTATGCTCACGAAGTTACCAAGTTTCTTGTTGCAGGACCATCATTGCAAATGACCAGTCATGTGACAAGAGGGATGCAAAGTTTGTTACCCTATCTTCCCACTAGATTTACCACCACATGATTGAACCTCACCCAGATTAATGGAGTAGAGGGAGCCACCTAACCCTTTCGTCCCATCGAATCCACTCTCATTGATGTGACTGCAGGGAGAAGGTTCTCGACTCCCATTAATAATGTCATAACAACAAGTATGGGATAATAATGTCATTAAAGATTGTGTGAAATATACAAGCGTTGAGATTGGTGCAATTATGCATAAGCCACATGTATTAATCAAGTGTCAAGAGGTCATAATATCAAGGGGCAATAAAATCTCACCTCATAAAATTTTCATAATGCATCCCATATAAATGTAATTCATAAACAAAGACTTAATTCATTGCATAGATGTGTAGGATGTTTTGTATGAATATAACTGAGATAAGGTTGTGGTCAAAATATTTAATGTGCTTACAATTATTTAATTCAACAGTGAGTCATTTAGGGTTTTTAATGGATAAGTAGGTTAATAGTAAAAAATAAATGAAATAAATTAGCTTGGTCTAGTAGGTGTGACAAGTGCTATCAGAGCCTAGGTTTCAATATTATGGCGTGCTCGGTAACCATGGTAATTATTGAGTTCCAAAACTGCCTCTTTCTTAAGCAATTTCTTCATCCTTCTTCCTTTGTTTTCCCATGACAATGCATCCTAAACCATCAAAAGCCATTGCATGTTGCCTTCAGGAGTACATTTCAGTGATTTTCAAATTATATTGCTATGTGTGTTATTTGGATAGGTTTTTGTTTTTTAGAATTTCATTCTCAATTTGTTATAGATAGCTGCAATTCCTTTTCTCACCTATGTTTTGGTTTTATAATTAAGTAGACAACAGTTTTAAGAGTCCTTTCAGCTCATGTTGTGGAAACCATTACAATAACTAGAGGATAGTCTTTCTTCTTCACTTTATTGTTTTGAAAACCTCACTTCGAAACTTGGCCTAAGCTATGACACGGTACGGTTACAAAAGAAAAGTGCTATAAGAACATACATGTAAAGTTAAATAGTCATAGAACCCAGAGATATGCTTTTGAGGTTGCAGAGCTTCTTCTTGCAGGAGCTTTGTTGCAAATGATCGGGCAAGTGGCGACACAGAAGGAAAATTTGTTACCCTAACCTCCAAGCTGGACTTACCGCATCAAATTGAACCCTCTCCAGATCAACGGAGTAGAGCGTGCCACTAGCCCTTTCGTCCCATCGAATGTACCCTCACTAGTGTGGTATATGGGATAAGGTTCTCGACTCACATTAACAATAGGCCTGAAATATACAAGGGTTACAGAGATTGTTGTAATTATGCATAAGCCACATATATTAATCAAGTGTAAAGAGGTCATAAGAACCGGGTAGAGGTAAACACCCACCATATAAACTTTTCATAATGCATTCCATTTAAATGTAATTCATAAAGAAATACTTAATTTGTTGCATAGTTGTGTAGGATGTGTTGTATGAATATAACTGAGATAAGGTTGCCATCATTTTCAAGAGTCAAAATATTTAATCCGCTTACAATTATTTAATTCAGAGTGGTTTATTGACGGTGTTTAATGGACAAATAAGGTAATAGTAAAAAGGAAAAAAACTATCTTGATCTTTTAGCCGTGACATAATCATATCTCTTACCAACTAATACATCTCACATTGTCCAAATTTTAAAAAATCATGAAAATTAATTAAATTATAACTTTATTTTATATATATATATATATATATATATATATATATATATATATATATAAATTAGTTAAGACACGTACATTTTAAAAAACATGTAACAATATTTTCAACCATGGAGATTCTGATGATGAAACTGCGCAACCTTAGCAATAACACGGGCCTCCTCAATACATACATGATTTATGATTTCAATTTTTGATGTGAAACTTTGATTTATGATTACTACTAAGAATACTATGCAATATTCCATGGAGGTTGAATCACTAAAATGCACCTAATCATTATTGATAATTATATAAAATCTAGAATATCTATTACAAAATAGACACACCAATTGGTGTAACTAATTATTTCTATAATTAATAGTAATAATAATAATTTAAAATAATGGTAAAATTCAATTGTTTTTTATGATATAGTTTTTAAACTTGACAATGTGATATGTATCATGATGTATAGTTAAAAATATTAAAAATATTGTATAACTAATAATAATTAAATTAATTAAACTTTAATATTTATATAATTTCTATTGATCTAGGATGATCCCTAATGGCTCAAAAATCAAAGTCCTAAAATCAAAGTGAAATAAGGATAAGATTGAATAGATTGTCAAAAGGAACCCAACAATGCAAATGACACCTCCATCTGAGTTTGTATGCAAAAGTTATGCCCATCTTAGGTTCAAGAAAATAAAAATTGCAGACTGGTAACACAAGGTGCTAAGTAGCACCTCCTCGGGCTACCACATAGTAAATCCATCAGTATCATAGTAAGAAATATGAATCAACATGTCACCATTGACATAACACCAAGTGGCACCATCGAGAGAGTAACACATGACATCTAGTGGCTTGATTGGGCATTAAGGTGCACTAACTCGTGGTTTCCATATGGTCCAATCACTAGGCACAACATAACACCTCAGGGTTGGCCACTCTAGTCTACCAATTAAAAAATAAAGCTTAATAGCCAGGAATCAAAGTCTCGACCAACGTGGGCTAGCACAATCAATTACTATTGCACCACGATGGTAGGACCTATTTTTGTATCGCGGCAACATATATTTAAGTTTGAATATCTGTATGGTGGGTTAGCACAACTTTCCAGAGCTAGCGGCTTCAAAAGAATTTAATGTCGCATAACAAATTAATAGAGGAAGGTTATAATGATGTTTTCAACTCGACATATATTAACCAAGGATGGTCCATATAAATTCTAGGGTTATATGTTATATATGGTAATGGATACAAGTCCAACATTAAATGGTTAGATGATGATCAATGTTTTTATTATTATTGGCGGGTGGAAAATCGATCGCTAACAAAAAAAATATAGTTATACCGAAAGATAATTTCTTAACTATTTGTTGGTGCTTTTTATTGAAAACAAGCATCTAGTGAGTTCATACCTCGGTCAATTGTAACAAATGACCTATCAATAACCATGATAGTCAACTACCCATCAGGTGGTTATTTGGATAGACCACCAGTGCAATAATATTTAAATGAACCTTAATTCATTTGACAAGAGGAGGCCAAGAGTGGAGCGGAACCAAGTGGAGTCCTGCGGAATTAAGAGCGTTGGAACTGTGTGGATGGGAACCTTCTGTGGCTACGATTTTTGAGGAGAAATACTCAAAGGGAATATTCTAATCAAATTCCCACAAAATCTATTGTGGGATCTAAAAGATTCTCTGAGGGGCCAAAGTTGACAGTGATAGTTACACTCAATCTACCCTCATTTTACTTAGAATTTTGTAATGATTTCAATGGTGTAGTAATATTTGGAATATAAGCAAGAAATATTAGGGTATATGGAGGAAGCTCACATTTTTGGTTAATTAATGGACATAAAGTTTTAAAATACAATGCACCTTTTAGAAGTGGGTCATGCTTAAAATTAAAAATCTAAAAAGGATGAGATGAACATGCTGGTGTTGTGAATTTTTTTTTTTAGCAGTGGAACTTCAAGTCACTCGCAAGAATGGAGTTATAATAATGTATTTTTCCATGTACTCAATTTTTTTTTGCTGAGATGAATGAAGCAACCTCCTCACTATTGAAGTAGGGCCCAAACGTGTAGTCCGCACGACATGAAGTTGATTATAATTTTTTTTTTTGCATTATCCTTTTAGTTTCCTCTACGTTGCATCTTCTTTATGTGTTTGCCCATATGGGTTTTACATACTCTTTCATGCAATTATGATAATATCAACCAAAGAAAAGATCTTGGATAATGTTGGTAATAGAAGAATACTTGATCATGTTTGGTATCATAGTGGTCTTCTTGATGATGTGAATTGTCAGTGTGAATGATAACCAAGGCGAAACTCAAAAACGATGAAGGAAAACATAATTCTTTTGACATAGAGATTGGGCACGAAAAACAAAGTAGGAAAATGGCATATGATGATATTCACACTAAACATGACAAAGATTTTGAAAAATCCTTCTACAACATGACAAATAATACAAAATAAATTATTTGTAGATAATGAGAAGAGAGTGGTAAAGAAGGAAAAGAAGATGAAAGAGAAACAAGAGAGTGATGCCTCATCAAATCATGGAAACAATGGAGAGCCTCCTAAGCCTCCATCTCCATATTCTAGTGAATGTTCTACTTCTTCATCTTCTTCTCATCGTTCTACTAATTAGTGTAGAAATTCTTCTAAGAAGTTTTTTTTTTTTGTTAAGTTGGATGTGATATTTTGTTTTCCCATGTTTAATGGAGAATATACTACAGAAAACATAAACAATTGGATTAGAGAGAATGGATTATATTGCAGAATACAACATATCGAAAGGGATAAGCAAAAGATCCAATTAGCATCTCTTCAACTGGGAGGCACAACTCTTATATGGTGGGAGAGTAAACTACTAAAAGGTAGCAATCATATGAGTAAACTCATTTCTTCTTGATCTGATTTTTTTTTGCATTAAAAGGGAAATTTTATCCATATTAAGAGAAAGCCACGATAAAATGAAAACATTTAAAACAAGTGAAAGATCAAAATGTTGAAAGTGTCACAGAGGAATTTAGGAAGAAAGCATTCCCATTAGGAATTCTTTTATATTCACTTGATACTTTGATGACATATGTTGGTTCTTTACATAATTATCTTCGACACCAATTGTTTATTTTTCAACCCACTACTCTTGATGCAGCTACTGTGAAATCTATTAAGCTTGAAAGTGGGGGAAAGTGTGAATGTGGCAACCATCCAAAGAATACAATGATGACAAAGTAAAAGGACGAAAATTCATTTATTCTCATTGCAAGAAAGCAGGGCATGATGAGGAGAACTATTGGAAACTACATCCAAAATTGATGCCAAAGAAGTATGGTGGAAAAGGGAAGAAGAAGAGGATTGCGACACTGCAAAAATACCTTGATTTTATAGCTCTGCATTGTAGGACCCTTCATGAAGACTATATGAACCTGACCCATTCACCTTGTTTACCAGCCTAATTTGTGCTTCCTTCCCCACCTTCTTCCTTCTGTCCACATTCAAACGCCAACATTCTATTGCTCTAAATTTATCATCCTAGGCGGGGTGATAACTCATTCTGCCATCACATGAGTAAATCAAGAACTCTCTCCAGCCATAGCTTACTATCATTACCTTCTCATTGTAATTAATTATAGTGTAACCCATCCATCACTTCATTTACTTCACCATTAGTAAAATGGCACATATGCCATCTAATTTTCCAAGTGAGATAATGATGTTGTGCCCCCACCCCTCAGCCTAGTTAATCACCCGATTCATAAAAACATAGTTATAAAAATATAAATTTCTTAGATATTTTCAGTTTTCTTAATCTCAAAAATACAATAATATAAAAGGCTATTACATAACAATGCATTGTTATTAAAGTCTTTCACTAAACAATTGTATGTGTGGTTAGATAATGTATGGTTATACTTATAAATTTAAAAATTAATTTCCATATGGGGTGATGCATTTGGAGAGAAGATTAGGGTTGCATAAGCATGGCTACCATTGTTAATTCAAAAAATGTTCTCTATGTGACTTCACAGAATTACAAATAGCTATATGCAAGTATGAGTTAAAAGATTTCAAATTTTCAGAATGTATACCTATTTTAGGAAGCAAGCATTTCCATTAGGCATTCTTTTAGATTTAGTTGATACTTTGATGACCTATGTTGGTTCTTTACATGATTATCTTTGAAAACAATTGTTTATTTTTGAACCCAATACTCTTGATGCAGCTAGTGCAAAATCGATTAACCTTGAAAGCAGGGGAATGTGTGAATGAGACAACCATGTAAAGAATACAATGACGACAAAGTAAAAGGAAGAAAAATCATTCTATGCCCATTGCAAGAAAGAAGGGCATGATGAGAAGAACAATTGGAAACTACATCCAAAATTGAAGTTAAAGAGGAATGGTGGAAAACGGAAGCGGAAGAAGATTGCTACAGTGCAAAAATACCTTGAACTTGCAACTCTACATTGTAGGTCCCTTCATGACGACTATATGAACCTGACTCATTCACCCTGGTTACCAATGTGATTTGTGACTCCTTCCCTACGTTCTTCCCTTTGTCTACATTAAAAAAGCCAACATTCTATTGCCCTGAATTTATCATCCTAGGCAGGGTGATAACTCATTCTGCGATCACATGAGTAAATCAAACACTCTCTCCAATATAATTTGCTATCATTACCATCTCATTATAATTAATTATATGTGTAACTCATCCATCACTTCATTTAACTTCACCATTATTAAAATGCCACATATTCCAGCTAATTTGCCAAGTGAGACAATGATGTTGTGCCACCACTCCTCAGTCTCGTTAATCACCAATTCACACAACATAATTATAAAAATATAAATTTCTTAGATTTTTTCAATTTTCTTAATCTCAAAACTACAATAATATAAAAAGATATTACATAAAAATGCATATTTATTAAAGTCTTTCACTAACTTTATTAAAATTCTTTCATTGAGATTAAATGACGTATATCTATAATCATAAGCATTATAAATGCTTCTCAATTATATTCGGTTAGGTTTGTTTTGCATCACATTACGAACAACTCTCTTGTTTTTCATATATATTGCATTACAAATATGTGTTCTCAATTAAAAATAAATAAAAAGTGGTTGAGAATAAAGATTCCTTTCGTGAGTTTGACATGATGAGCACATGTTAGTAAGAAACATAGGGCTAAAAAATAATGATCCATTTCCTTTTTAAAATAATATTTCTATTAGTTTTTTAATAAAAAATAAAAGCATATGGTAATCGTTTGGGAAAGGATTTAGTTAACAAATTTTTATGTGACATAGGTTAATTATTATTTTTTTAATATATTAATATTGGATATTTGGTATTATTTTTTGGATTTTTGGTGAATTTGGTTTTAGTATTGTTTTGAAGATATTAATTATTTCTAATAATTTTTTCCATTAGGAATTTTATATTATAAATTTTATATTTTTATTTTGAGAAATTTATTGAAATTGAATTTAGAAGAGAATTTGGTGAAGACTAGTTTATAAGTTTCAATTTCAATGTGGTTACATAATGGATGGCTACAACTATCAATCTAATAAATATTATATAAACGGGATCTCATTTGGAGAGAGATTTAAGGTGGTATAGAATTTGGTGAAGACTAGTTTCTAAGCTCCAATTTTAGTGTGGTTAGATAATGGATGGCTACAATTATCAATCTAACAAATATTCTCTAAATGGGCTCACATTTGGAGAGAGTTTTAAGGTGGTATAAGAAAATATATGTGTGGTTAGATAAAATATGGCTATACTTATAAATTTAACAAATAATTTTTATATGGGGTGATGCATTTGGAGAGAAGATTATGGTGGTATAAGCATGGCATCCAATCCCAAAATGATATCTAATATAATGCACTATCTAAACCCCCTAATAGTTAAATGGTTACCATTGTTAATTCAAAAAATGTTCTCTATGTGAATTCACAAATTTACAAATAGCTATATGCAAGTACGAGTTAAAAGATGTCAAATTTTCAAAAAGTCTATCTATCTTGAAGATCACACACTTATTGAATTGAAGTCACTGAATTGAAGTCTAGAAAATTAGGATTCTATTACAAAGTTCATTCACTACAAAATCAAAAAGATTAAAATATGAGAAATAAAGTAGAATTTCTTAAAATTTTCTTAAATTTAGCTAATGTTTTTATAAAAATTCCTTTCATTCCTTCTTCTCTCCCAAATGCCTTCATTAATGAAAAAACATGTTCCTCAATAAACTTAATATCTCATGAAAATAAGCATCTTACTTTTATAAATCAATCAAATAATAAGAAATATCAATTAGTAAGTAAACATGGATTTAATTAATTTATTTTTATCAATTTATTAAGAAATAATTTTCCCTAATTAATTAATTAAAAAATATTTAATACATAATTATATATTTAAAATAAAAAGACAATAAATCGTTTATTAAATAAGGTTTTAAGAGTTTTAAAATTTTCAAAAAATAATTTTCAAAAAATAATTTTCAATCAAATAATATTTACGGTGTACTTATTTTATTTTATTTTTGTAATGTGATTACAACTAATTTTTATTTAGAAAATGTTTCTTTTAAATCTAATATAATCATGACGTGATAATTGAAATTGTGAACAAATTCTAATATGTGAAAAAGGAACGTGGCTTTCGCCCATTATAGTTGGACGGGTCAGCAATGATGTTTCTATTACTTATTTTTTATGAGCGTAAAACCCTAACCACATGTCCTTGAATGACAATTTTGATTAGTTCACTCCTATAAAATATTGTCGGCAGCACATGAAGTTATGATTCCTTTCATATTTTCAGTGACATGCGTGGAATGAATTTCTGTTTAATCCCACTTCCTTCCGTGACAGTGATAATTGCTCCAGATTTTGTCATAGATTCTCTCCCATGGCAAGGTCGAGAAACTACGGCACCCATCATCTCGATGAGGCAAACAGGCAATTTGGATGAGCACAATCGAGATTTTCGAGATTTTACCGTAAGTAGTTTATTGAAGTTATAAATTTGTTTTAACGTAAGTAGTTTATTGAAGTTATAAATTTGTTTTAAAAAATATGGAAATTTTGGTATGTTTTTTTTGGTTAAAATTTGGTAGATATTTTGGAAAATTTGGGGTATAGTTATTACATTTTAGAGTTTTCAGTGTTTATGAGGTTTTTGATGGTATTTGAATTATTTTTATTATAAAAAACAATTCAAACTCTTATGATCAAGATTTCACAAGAGTGTTTGAAAATGAAAAATAGGCTATTTTGGGTTCGATACACAACCTCATTTTATCCCACATGCATCCATCATTTCCATCTGTACCAACCTTCCACCTTCAAGCTCAATATGCTATTTTTTCCTTCAGTAATTTGCTCAGAAAATCATATCATGTAAATTCTGGCAGAATTTTGATAAAATGCTGCTGAATTTTTGTAAATCCAGATTACAATTATAAAAATTCAAAACTTTCAGTACCTCAAGAATATAATTCCAAAATTTTAAGTATTCTAATAGTGGTTTTTGATGATGCTAAATCTATTTCTACTATTAAAAACAATATTCAAACACATCTTCTAAAAACAATATTCAAACACATCTTCCAAATTAAATAAATAAATAGATAAAAAAAAATTACCACATTGCCGCCTCTTTGACCATCCTTCGAATGTCCAAATCCGTAGACGACGCCGATTTTCTGGAGCTTTATTCGAAATTTTAGGAAACGATCGTAGGATAAAAGCCAGTCGCAAATTAGTGTGCAAAGAGATATCCATGTGCGTTAAATAATTTGGTCAAATCGTTAGGTTACATAATTGCGGCATGTGCGCAGACAAGTTTCAGTTTCCGTCCTTCGGAGTTTTCGAATCTCTCCCTCGTCAAGTATTTCTTTCTAGAGAGTGGGTTTTTCCCAGGTTTTTCGGAAAGAATTTCTGCGACCCTTTTTTCTCGTGGTTTACAAGAGCTAATTCTTTATATAATGGAGATATAGATATGGACTGTTCACTATGAAATTTCTGAATTGATTTGGTTCGTGCCGGTTCTACCTAGGTTTATTGCATAGGCCGCTGTTGCAAAGTATTCACCGTCTGATTTCCTCGTGACAACTCTAGATATCAGTGACAACTTCGTGCGTTATTGATTAATCTTTGAATAAGTATTTCCATGGACTTCTACAAGGGATCGAAACGATTGTTCGAGTTAGAGTCAGGAGGTTCCGCTCCACGGGAATCCTCTCAAAACGAAACAGATCGAGTAGAAGGAAAACGCCAGCGCAGGACAATAGAAAGTACTGGAGACGATTTCGAGGAATTCGTTGCCTTGTTGGATAGAATACAGTATATGAAAAGCAGGGATATGAACACAATGAAAGAAAATGTTATCAAAAGCAAATCGCCCTATACACCCTCGTTCGAATGGGAAGACTTTCCTCTATCTACAGCTGAGGATTTCATAGCTGCACAAAGGGATATATGTAGTCTTTCTGCGGAGAAAGATCCGAATACCTCTGAGAAAAATGGAAAGCACCGTCTGAAAACGAGTTTTTCATTGGATCCCTATGGTAAGCGCCCTGCTGAAAGTTTTGATCTGAACTTAGAGCCTTCATGACAACATATCTACCCTTTACGGTTTTAGATTAGGAATTTTAAATCGAACTGTGTGCAAGTACCACAGTTGTGTACGCTGAAACTTATTTTTATTTATGTAAAAATCTGCACTGGCATAAACCATGAACGACTGTTTGAATTGTATCCCGGTGTGATTAACTAGGCTAGCATTCATGACTGCGTCGAACGTTTATTTGTAATAGCTTTTATAGTTTTAATTTAACCGCAATAAATAATTAATAGGACATGTTCTCAATAGAGGCGGTCTCAAAAGTATTCAGTTTTTTTGTTTTCTTTTACCTCTTTTTTCCAATTTAATAAAAAAATGGTTATAATTCATAAGTTATTGTATTTCAGCCAATTCTATATAATGGTAAAAAACTTTTATGGTAAAAAGGAGTGAATATCCATTTTTAAAAATCTATTTAACATTTTTATAATATATCTGTTTAACTTAGATACTCATATAGTTATATGAATTAAATGACCAGTAAGTGTTAATAGAGATAAAAACACTTTTCTTATAATATATTTTATATTAACAATATAAAATAAAATAATAAAAGCTAAATATATTATGCATTTATTTAAAATTTTATTATTAATAATCATAAAAAAAATTATAATTATAATTATAATTATATATATATATATATAACAATATTTTTAATGGTAGAGATTTAATTTCATTTCACTATGGAGATTTTTAACATACAAATATACTTGTTTTCAATACCATGGCTTACTAATAAGACATACTCTAATAACCATAAGTGTGATTGATATGATCCATCTTCACATGCCCTATTTATTCACTAGCCCATCCATATTAATTAAATACTATCTACATCAATTTGTGATATGAATCAGGTAACACCCTAGTTACCGTAGATTTTACTTTACTTCTATATATATATATATATGTTAAGGAGAAATTGAAATTACACATAATGTTGTAACCATATAAATTCAGTGCATAAATAACGGTAAAGCCCGAGTAGGTTGTCTAAAACCCTCGAATGTCTTTACATTTAAAAGACTAGGTGCTCTTAACAGAGTAACCCTCTCCGAAAAGTGACAAAATTCCATAAGCTTCAATTTATAAAATTAAAGTCTCAGCCGAAGCATAGGTAATGACTGAAACAAACATTAGCTAATAACCAGCAACCCAAACAGTAGAAAAACACAACGAAAGCTCCATGTTCTCATAAATGAAGACTAGCCACTTTATTGGTATCTAGAGAGAGTTGGGGCGAGGCATAACTTGGTGACCCAAGAAAGAAACCTTGACCCAAGCCAACCATGCCGTAATGAAGGAGTGTTAAAACCCTTGCCAAATCCTAAAAAAGGAAAAGACCATACATTTTGTTTGGAAACCACCTTGAATATATCATCCAAAGGAAACAATGGTGCTAGAGGGAAACAATCCTGTAGTGGATTAGTGAATTTGGGTCGGCCTTGCTTGATCTTTGATTGCAGCAATGACTCTGGTAATATTTGAAGAACAAAGGAGTCATTTAGGCACGTCATAGCTACTAAAACCTCATAATCTCATAAAGCTTTGACAAACCATAACCTCCACACCTTGATGATACTGGACAGCTGAGAAACCTCGCACGTGGAGTTCGAAAACGTTAGATCCCACGGTGGTAAAGGTACCCAAGAGGAAAGGGCTCTACAATCAACCGTTCGATGATGTCGAGTAATGGAGAGTCACCGATGAGAAGCTCTTCAAATTGTGGCGAGCCCAACGGTAATGCACCCGGAACTCTCCAGAAGCCCGGATCCACCGATGCAAAGGTGTGGTAAGTCAGGTGTTAGACATAGAAAACAAAGGTTCGAAGAAAATTTAGGACCCAAAGCATCATAATTGTAATAATAATCTTAAAATCCTTCATAAATCATTTCCATGTACCAAAGTGTTAATTTCGCATGGAAATCTCTTATAAGTCATAACTAAAATAATGTAATCAATGATGGGACTTTCGCCATGGTCTAATAATTGTTTGATATGTTTAAATTTATTTTTTTGTATATGATAATTAATTAATTGGTGAGTTTTATGAAAACTGGTATGAGAGCCCTATGGAGAAGGAATGAATAACATCATATGTGATGTGAACAGAGAAGTAACCATCATGAGTAGGACTAGATTTATGCCACTCAGATCTGTGATGGGAACAGGATTAACATCCTTTCCAGAAAACAATCCTAAAGTATGGGTACCTTTGGGGGAGGAGTGGTGCAACACCAATGCTGCCATTTTGGAAACTGTACAAGAACTGAAGGATGAGATGATGAGGCTGCAGGCATACAACAAGAGATTGATGCACAAATCGAAGAAGATTATGAAGATTTTTTCCGACAAATAAAATCAATGACAACTGATTCCCAGTCCCGAACATGGGAACATGACTGGTGAACAAGAATTTAGAAATGAAAATCCAAAAATAGAAGGTGATGAAGAAAATCAAGAGGAAGAATATGACAATGTATCAGATCACAAAATGAAAAAATGGTAGAAAATTGAGTTGCAAGGAGAATTTCGAAAGATAAAACCTCCCCTCTTTGACGGTGAACAGGAGGAGGCTACTGAAGCCTAGCTTATTAATATGAATAAGTACTTTCAATTGTATGAATATGATCACAATCTAAAGGCTCACTTAGCCATCTACCAGCTGCAAGGAAAGGCCACCTTATGGTGGGGGGAGTTGAAGAGGGTACATGGAGTGAATGAACTGAATGTAACTTGGGAGAAATTTCAAAAATATTTCAAAGAGAAGTATTTAACTAAAATATTTTACAACAAAAAGGCAAAAGAGTTTCATGACCTTTGACTAGGTAAGTTATGTATGGATGAATGCATAACGAAGTTTACATCTTTGTTGCGATACATCCCCTACATACTGGAAGAAAAAGAAAAGGTGAAGATCTTTATTAGCAGTTTTTCATTATTTATGAAAGAATTTCTCGAACTTGAAAATCCAAAAACCATGGAAAAGGTGATACGAAATGCTCATATGTGCTATCAGAAAACTAGGCAAAAGGGAGATGGAGGAAAGAAATGCATTGATAAAAAAAGAAATTTAGTTTACACTAGGAAGTAAAGGAAATAAGATTGTTATTAGCAAGGGAGCCCGTAAAGGTCAACCAATCAAAAATGTGAACAAAAATCAACCCAGACTCAAATTACCAAGTGAGCCCAAGACAAATGAGAAATGAAGTAAGACTGAGGTGGAAATGGCTATTAGACCCCTAGTACAGTGCTCAGGATGTGGAGGACCACACTATGTTAAAAATTGTCCGTACCGTAAAGGAACTGATCAAGTAGCGTAGATCCAATAAGGGTCAATAGTTGGATAGGTGCCGAGAATTATGCCCAAGATCAATGCTGCCCACGAGAATCATCAAGCAGAGTATCAACCTATGATGGTAGAATTTGAAGGTAAGATCTTTGACCGAAATATATCAATTTTGATTGATCCGGGAGCTACTTTGAGTAATGTAAGTCCCAAACTCATTGAGCAATGTTACTTACAAGTTGTTCAATTTAAGAACCCTTGGTTAGTACAACTTGCCACGGGAGCGAACAAGAGGGTATTGACTAAAGTCAACAATTGCCTTGTAAAGCTCGCAGGTCATCCTATTATGGCAGACTTGAATGTCTTACCTTTAAGATCATATGATGTCCTAATAGGTATGGAATTTTTGGAGAAACATTGGTCTCCCATTAACTATAAAGACAAAACTATTAATTACATCGATGAAGAAGGTATAAGATAGGAAATTCAGGGTATATAAAGACCACTAAAATTAAGAGTAGTAAAAACTTCCCAATTAGAAAAATGTATTTGAAAAGGATGTTGAATTTATGCAATACAGGTAGGGTATACTAATTCAAAGGAAAAAATTGTTACTTTAAAAAATTTACCTATGGTAGAGAATTTTCCAAATGTATTTCCTGAGGAGATTCTGGGACTGCCTCCAAAAAGGGATATAGATTTTACTATTGAGTTGATCCCTGTAACTGCCCAGTATCCTGAGCTCCTTATTGCATGAGCATACCAAAAATGATAGAATTGAAAATGCAACTGCAGGAACTGCTTGATAAAAATTATATCCGCCCAAGTGTATCACCTTAGGGAGCTCCTATACTCTTTGTCAAGAAGAAATATGGAACCTTATGATTATGCATGGATTATCGATAGCTAAACAAATTGACAGTCAAGAATAAATACCCTTTACCTCGTATTGATGAATTGTTTGACCAAGTGAAGGGAGCTACAATATTTTCGAAGATTGATCTTCACTCGGGTTACCACCAAATTAGAATAAAGGAGGAAGATATAGCCAAAACAGCCTTTAGGACTTGTTATGGACACTATGAGTTCATTGTGTTACCATTTGGGTTAATTAATGCTCCCATGATCTTTATGTGTCTAATGAACAATGTTTTTATTCAATATTTGGATAAGTTTGTACTAATTCTTATTGATGATATATTGATATATTACTGGAATGTAGAAGAACATAAGGAGAAACTATGAATTGTCCTGCAAAACTTGAGGGAGCATTAGTTGTACACCAAGTACAACAAATGTGATTTATTTAAAGAGAAAATTCATTATTTAGGATATATCATTACCAAGGATGGGATTGCGGTGGACCGAGAGAAAAATAAAATCCATAATGGAATGGTCAATACCAAAGAATATAGCTGATATAAGATCATTCATGGGTCTGGCCAGATACTATAGGAGATTTGTTCAAGGGTTCTCCATGGTGGCATATCCCATTACCTCTTTGCAAAAGAAAGGAAAAAATTTCACTTGAACAATGGATTGTCAAAAAAAATCTGACCGATTTAAACACTTGCTTACCACCACACCTATTTTAAGCATCGCATACTTAAGTAAAGAATATTTCGTTTGTATGATGCTAGCAAGGAAGGTGTAGGCAGCGTGCTAATTCAAGAATGCAGAGTTATCACCTATGAGTCTCGGAAACTTAAGGAGCATGAAAAAAAGTGTTTGTCTTATGATCTGGAATTGACGGTGGTGATCCATGCGTTACGTATGTGGTGGCATTATTTAGTGGGAAATAAATTATTATTCATTACAGACCATCATAGTTTAACTAACTCTTTCAAGTAACATACCATGAATGCTAGACAAGCCCGCTCGGTCGCTTTCCTCAGTGAATTTTACATTCAAATCAAACACTTGAAAGGAAAGGAAAACCAAGTCACAAATGCCTTGAGTTGGAAAGTAAATTGTATTTATGAAGTCCCTTTTAGTGAATTTCATATTACTTTTAAGGAGTATATTAAAAAAGTAGCAATATAGGATCCTAAATATAAATTTTTATGGTAGTAAGATAAAAATCCAAACAATAACAAATAATAACTAGGATATGAGGTGAATCAAGGAATGTTTATTTATAGAGGAAGAATGTATGTACCTAACCAAAAAAATATTAAACAATTAATTCTAGACGAATACCATCAAATTCCTTATGCATGCCATCCCAGATATCAGAAATTGATCATTGCACTAAGGAAGGAATATTTCTAGCCCAGTATGAAGAAAGAAGTAGCTGATTATTTAACTTGTTCTTTGGAGTGTCAGCAAGTAAAGAGTGAGCACTAACACCCAGCTAGATTACTTCACCCATTACCTATTCTGGAATGGAAGTGGGAAACTATTTCCATTGATTTTATTACAGGGCTACCTAAGTCCAAAGAAGATAATGACTCAATAATGGTGGTAATAGATAAGTTGAGCAAGTATACCCACTTCATATGAGTAGAGTATACTTTCAAGGCCATAAAAATTGCCAAAATATTCATGAAAAATATTTTTAGACTACACAGAATACCGAAGGTTATAATTTCCCACTGCGATGTGAAATTTACATCTGCCTTTTGAAAAGCATTATTTGGGGGTTTAAGCATGCAACTGCATTTTAGCACTGCCTATCACCCTCATACGGATGGGCAGACTGAGTGAGTGAATAAAATATTAGAAGATATGCAGCGTATGTATGTAATGCAATAACCATCTATATGGGAGGAATACATACATTTATGGGACTTTGTGTACAACAACAGTTACCATACATTCTTGCAGATGAATCCGTTTGAAGTAGTAAATGGACACAAGTTCAGAACACCCCCGAATTGGGGTGGCACAAAAGATAAACTAATGCTAGGACCAGACATGTTAAAGGAAATGGAAGATATGGTTAAAAAAGTACACTCAAATTTAAAGACTACTCCGGACTGAAAAAAAATTATGTTGACAGGAAGAGAAGTATTCAAGAATTTGAAGTTGGAGATCATGCTTTTGTATGAGTGTGAGCTAAGAAGAGTACCTTACAATGGGGTGGGTGTGCTAAATTAGCATCCTAATTTTGCGGCCTTTTCCAAGTGCTGGCCTGAATTGGACCTATGGCTTGACAATTTTCTTTGCCCAACCACATATGTGTGCATAATGTCTTTCATGTTTCTGTGTTAAAAAAATATGTATATGATCCTAACCCTATAATCAATTGGCACGATATACAGGTAAATTAAACAGTCATAAGAAACATTGTTTATTATAATAATTTGCAAAAAGAGGGCTGCCAAAGAAAATTTGACTAATTTTCCATACTTTGTGTACGTCAAACCAGAAGGTGAGTTCTTGGTCAAACCTCTAGGTATACTCGATTGTAGAGAAGTAATGTTGCAGAGGTAAGTTATCACCCAAGTTAAAGTGCAATGGCAACACTTTGGGTAGGAGCAAGTCACTTGGGAGGATGAAAAAGTTATGAGGGAGGCTTACCCAAATCTATTTGGCATTGAATAAACATCGGGATGATGTTTGATCTAAGGGGGTGGGGTGGGGGGGGGCCGGGGGGGAATGTGATGTCCCCGACAATTGTAAATATTTAATTACTAGAGTCAGCAAACTTGATACTGTTAATTAAGTAAGAAGTACACAGACAATGCTTTTCTATATAGTTATTTATGTTTAAATATTTTGATGTAGTTACACGTGAATGTCATGAAGTAACATCAATTATACATTTCTCACATGCCAGGTAGTTAGGGTAGGCAGTTACATACCCTAACTACTCCCTAGAGATTTTTTATCAAGGAAAATGATCGAGAGGGTAATGTGTACCTGAAGTTAAGAAAGGAAAACAAGGAGGAACAAAATATCTATGTTGGAAGGTCAAATGGATTGTACAAGCTACTGGGCTAAGTTTGGTTAGGATGAGATAGCCACAGATCATGATACCTATTAGCTATGAGTTTCTACATGTGAGAAGTGGCAGAGGGGGAGATTCGGCTAGTTAATTTCTGATCTCATGGTTGGGAGGCATTGAACAACTGAGTCTAGAGACTGGACTGAAGAATGAAGATAAGTCTTGACTATACAAAGGAAATATTTAACTTGTATGAAGTACTAGATAAGTATCTAATCTGCCTAAGAAATTACAGTTTCTATTTATTAGAAATGTTCATATAGAGTAATTAGGGGTTTAAGAATTGGTTCAAAACCCTAAGGCCAAAATAGATTTAGCAGAGATTTTAGAAAGGAGAAATAAATAGAAATTCCATAACTGTGTATTTACCACTATAAAACGCAAATGTAGAAAATGCAACCCTGCTTAAAACTATGTATTTACAACTTTAAAATGTTAAAAAAAAGAAAGAGAATACAATCCTTCTTAAACTATACCATCCTCAAGACAGAATAATCTAGTGTCTGACATAAACAAAACAGAGGATAAATCATAATGTGATACATCTAAGGATTGGCTAGAGGATAGTTATTTAACAAATTTCTAGAGAATAAGTTAGATTTGTTGGTCATTCAAAAGATAGAGAAAACTGGAACGTAATCTTAAACAATAATAACTAACTAAACCCCAAGTAACTAAGATATTGTTATATCTATAGTAGAATACAAGGTGGCTATAACCATAATTAAAATAGAAAACAAAATTACATTAACTCATCAAGAGAGTGAAACCCTGTCAGAAAGGTATTCATCAAAACAAGTGAGGAGGGTTGCATTTAAAAAATCAAAGACAAAAGAATAACCATTAAAATCTATAATATTGCTAAACCGAGAAAGCCATGCTCAAGCATTTACGAGAAGGAGCATAATGATAAATAAATACACACACACACACACACAAACATATATATACAAGTGTTAAGGAGAAACTGAAAATACACATAATGTTGTAACCATATAAATTTACTGCATAAATAAGGGTACCTCCCTAGTAGGCTGTCCAAAACCCTCAAAAGTCTTTACATTCAAAATACTGGGCAATCTCAACAGAGTAACCCTATCTCAAAAGTAAGGAAATTCCATAAGTTTTAAATTATACAATTAAAGTCTCGGTCGAGGACAAAGTAATGACTGAAACAAACATTGGATAATAGCCAACAATCCTAGGAGTCGAAAAACTCAATGGAAACTCCAAGTTCTCTTAAACGAAGTCTAGCAACTTTACCCAATATCCGAAGAGAGTTGGGGCGAGGCATAATTTGGTGACTCAAGAAGGGAACCTTGACAAAAGATAGCCATTCCACAACGAAGGAGTGTTAAAACCCTCACTAGATTTGGAAAAAGGAAAATACCATGCATTTTTTTAGGAAACCACCATGAATATATCATCCAAAGGAAACAAAACTGTAGTGGATTAGTGAATTTGGGCTAGCCTTGCTTGATATTTGATTGCAGCAAGGACTTTGGTAATACCTATGGTAGAACGGAGGAGTCATTTAGGCATAGCATAGTTACTGAAACCTCAAAATTTCATAAAAATTTGACAAAACCATAACCTCCACACCTAGGCGATACTGGCAAGCTGAGGAACCTCATAGGCAGAGTTGGAAAATGTTGGATCGCACAATGGTGAAGGTACCCAAGAGGAAATGACTCTACAGTTGACCATTCGATGAAGCCAAGTGATTGAGAGTCGTTGATGAGGAGCTCTTCTCAATGCGGCAAGCCCAATTGTAATCCATCCAAAACTCTCTAGAATCACAAACCCACCGATGCTAAGGTGTGGTAAGTTAGGTGTTAGACATAGAAAACAAAGGTTCCAAGAAAACTTGGGACCCAAAGAATGATAACTGTAATAATAAACTTAAAATATTTCATAAATCATGTTCGTGTACCAAAGTTTTAATTTCTCATGGAAATCTCTTATAAGCCATAACTAAAATCATGTAATCAATGATCCGAGGACTTCCACCACGGTCTAATAATTGTTTGATATGGTTAAAATTTTATTTTTTGTATATGGTAATTAATTAATTGCTAAGTTTTATGACATTATTAAAGCATAATGGGTTTTCTCAATAATATTGTATTATTGCTAAAGTAGTCATTTGTTAGCATTGCATTAAAGAAATAACTCAAAATAAGCATGAAAAAACCGTGTTGGCCTGATGGGAGGGTTTTTTTAGACTATCTACAATAGAGGAACAAGGGGTGCCCTATGACAAGCCTCGTTAGCAAAACCGTGTTGTGACTTGGAGAGACTAGCTAATATACCTATCAAACCTATGTTTCACAAGAAAAATAGTCTCCATGGAAACGTAATTTTTTTCGGTGAAGGTGTAAGGAAGACAAAATCGATCTTGACCCCATAACATATAGTTGAATCTTTAAAAAACAAATAAAGCATATAAGGAAACAGTAGCGCCGTAAGAAACTCGTAGGTAGCTAGTTAAGAGACTAATAGTGATAACAACGAAACATTAAAGAAATAAACTCAGGAAAAAAAAAAAAATACCTTAGGAACATCCATCTAAACCATGCATAATACCTTTCTTCCTCAAATATTGGTTTTATTATTAAAAAAATATTCAAAAAAGAATCATCCATGGAAATATATCTTTTTCAAATAATGTGACAAAGATTCATATCAGAGTTAGTTTAGTTCTGGCCAACTGGAAAAAATTCCATTCACCCTGAACTGGTCGAGAGCTACAAATATTTGACTAAAATTGAAGAGGACAAGAAAGTTGTTTCTACCTATATTGGCCATAACCTAAATGGTATATAAAAGAATAACCAGAACCATTATTGAAATACTAACTGAAATTCAATAATAGAAATTGTAAAGAAATGCAACGCAACACAAAATAATTGATCATAACCCTCATCAGAGTTGAATGGTTAAAATTACTATGTTTATACAAAATTAAACAAGTTATTGGTCCTTCTCAACCCTTAGTGAGGGTATGTACATATATAAAAAAAGGAAGAGCTATCATTTCTATAGGGAATTTTTTGACTGTTGCAGTAGCTCTTCTCTTGGCCCCAGTAGCCAACTATACTAGCGAAATTTTTTTGAATTTATTGGTTTGTAGATGAAAGTCTAAATGTTTAAACACAATCGAGGCTAAAAACCTAGTTAGGCTACTAATATCTACAACTAAAAGTGAGAAAGACTAAGCCACCAAAGTCCTCAGAGTTAAACTACACATTTTATCTTACAAATCTTGAGACTAACCTTGAAAATAACCTGCAAACTGGAATCCGAGGGTTAACATAAAAAATTGAAATGACAAAAAAGTGGATAAAAATGTGGAATAAACTCCTTCATGGAGCAGGCATAATGTACTTGTAATTGCTAGTAGTCTTAATGTTAGAGACGATCTCTAGAAGAAAACCCTCAGTGAACCTATGTAAGCTAAGAAAAAACTATTGTAAAATAAGAACTTACCTGGTTCCGTTATGCAGACTGAGCAGGAGAATGTCACAACCCTGTCACAAAACAAAAATAAATGAGAATTCATTCCACGTATCAAAGGAGGAAAATAAAAAAATTAAACATATAAATTTCGAGGAAACCACAAAGAGGATTTACCCTAGAGCCTCGGTATTCAAACAAACTCCTGTAATAACCAACGTATGTCACGAAAATGAAACAAAAAACTTGAATAAGGAATCAAAATGTGAAAACATTTAAGGGCAAGCTACAACATAGTAGGTTTACGTGCAAAAAGGTTTGGAGGACCATATCTATAAGGCTAAATAGTCATAGAACCTGGAGGTATACTTGTGAGGTTGTAAAGCTTCTTCTTGTAGGAGCATCATTGCAAATGACCAGTCAAGCGATGACCATGAATGAAAAATTGTTACCCTAACCACCCAACTAGAATTACCACCATCAAGTTGAACATCATCCAAATCAATGAACTAGAGGGAGCTACCTAGCCCTTCTATCCCATTGAATGTACTCTCACCAGTGTGACAATTGGGAGAAGGTTCTCGACTGCCATTAATAATCTCATAAAAACATGAATGGAATAATAATATCAAAACAACAGGTGTGAATTATACAAGTGTAGCATAGATTGGTGTAATTATGTGTAAGCCACATGTATTAATCAAATGTCAAGAGCCATAAGAACTAGTGAGCGATAAACACCCACCCCATAAACTTTTCATAATGCATCCCATCTAAATGCTATTCATAAATGAAGTCTCAATTTGTTGCATAGATGTGTAGGATGTTTTGTATGAATATAACAAAGATAAGGTTATGGTGAGTTTCAGAGTCAAAATATTTAATGTGCTTACAATTATTTAATTTGATAGTGATTCATTGATGGTTTTTAATCAATAAATAAGATAATAGTAAAAAAAACAAAAAAATTACCTTGGTCTAGTACGTGCGATAAGTGTTATTAGAGCCTAGGTTTCAATATTGTGGACTTTTGGGAAAGCATGGTAATGACAATATGTTGATCATGCATATATACGAACGAGATGAGGAGACGAGTAGGAAATACATTGCAAGTAAGACCAAACAATAAAGTCGAACCTGTGTCAAGAGTTGAAGCTAATCCTCAGATGTGGGTCTAAGAGTTAAGGGAAGTAATGGCTAATCTCAAGGGATACAATGAAAGGCTAATGAGAGAACATGAAAGAATAATGAAAATCCTTTCGGACAAACAAAATCACAAAAATCCTAATCTAAGCCTCAAATGAGGGAATAAAACTGAGATACACCAGCCTGGAGACAATAATTGAGAGTTGAAGTGAGGCGAGAATGATAAAGGAGAAGAGTCTGAAAATGTTACTGAGAAAGGGAAAGCCAAAAGGTAGAAAATTGAGTTACAAGGGGAGTTTAAAAATATCAAACCCAAAACATTTGACTGTGAAAATGAGGAATTGCAAAAGCTTGGCTAATTAATATGAGTAAGTATTTCCCTAATTATGAATATGATGATAATCTACAAGCTAGATTGGTCATCTACTAACTGCATGGCAAGGCCACCATGTGGTGGGAAGAAGTGAAGATTGTTTGTAACATTAATGAGAAATAAGCAAATTGGGATAAATTCCAAAAATAGTTTAGAGAGAAATATTTGACAGAGAGATTTCATAATGAGAAGCAAAACTAATTTCATGATTTGAGGCTAGGACAGTTATCTATGGATGAAATTATAACCAATTCCACTTTAGTACTGAGGTATGTTCCCTATATTCTGGAAGAAAAAATGTTTACAATGATTTATGGAGGAGAATTTGTAATTTGATAACCCCAAAATTAATGGATGATGTAATCCAAAAAGCTCAACTTTACTACCAGCAAACGAAGTGAAAAAGAGGAGGTAGAAATGGGCCAGGTAATAAGGGGCAAAAGAAATTATAGTACAATAATATATGAAAGCTTGTAGTCATAAAAATTTAAATAAAAATTAATATACTAAGTTCTTTGGAAAGAGTCAACAAAAGTTTTGTGTTAAAGGTGAATCTTACCTAGTGGAGACCTACAACAAACCTGAGTTTAGTTAGAACTAAAAACTTCCTTTATAGTGTTGGGGTTGTGGGGAACCCCATTACTATAAGAATTGTACTCATCGAGTTTGAACATAACAAGATGCTAATATTCAAGAAAATTCCACTATTGGAGAGGTGGCACAAAGAATACCAAGAATCTATGTTGTCGTGGAGGATCATCAGGCAGAATACCAGCCTACTATAATAGAATTTGAAGGTAAGATATTCAATCATGTTGTGTCTATTTTAATAGATTCTGGGGATAGTTTGAGTTATATTAGTCCAAAAATAGTAGAAAAATGTCTTTTACAAACCAGTAAATTCAAAAATCCTTGGCTCGTATAGTTGGCTATTGGAGCCAAGAGAAGAGTCATTGAAAAATTAGAAAATTTCCCTATCAAAATTGCACGACAACAAGTTAGAGAAAATTTAAATGTGTTGCCTCTAGGTTTTGATGATATCCCGATTGGAATTGATTTCTTAGAAGTACACTAGACCCTAGTAAATTGTAATGAGAAAAACATTAACTTCCTCATTGAAGAAGGTTGTAGGAAGGAAATTCAAGGAATAAAGAGGCCTATTAAGATTAAACCTATTACAACCTTAGATTTAGGCAAGTGCATCAGAAAGGGTTGTCAAATATATGTAGGGCTGGTAGGATACAATAACTCTAAAGATAAAACAACTACATTAGATCATATTCTAATACTACAAGATTTTGTTGATGTTTTTTCGAAAGAGATACTTCTTGGACATTGGATAATTCAATTGAGTAGCTAATGCTTTAAGCCAAAAAAATCATTATGTATATGAAGTTTCCTACCATCAGGCAGAATTTAAATTCCTTGATCAAATTAAAAATTCTACGGTAAAGGACCCAAAATATGAATTTTTATTCTAGCAAACAAAAGAAGCAGTCAGATATGGGAAATATTCTAATTATCATATAAATAGGGATAACCTAATAACCTTTAAAGGTAGACTATATGTCCCTAATCAATTGGTTGTTAGAAACTAAATTTAAATGAGTTACGTAGAGGTCCTTATGCTACCCACCTAGTGTATTTGAAAATTGTCTCTACAATGCAGAAGGATATTGCGTAGTATTTTGCCAAATACTTGGAGTGTTAGCAGTTCAAAGTTGAACACCATCACCTAGCCAACTTACTTCATTTGTTACTAATACCTGAATGGAAATGGGATACCATTACATTATATTTTATCACCATACTACCCAAATATAAGAAGAAAAATGACTCCATTGTGGTTGTTGTGGATAAGTTGAGTAAGGAGTCCCATTTTATTGATGTGCAATTTGCATACAAAAATGCGAAAATTGCTAATATTTTCATGAAAGAAATATTTTGACTGCATGGAATTCCTAAAGTAGTCATCTATGATAGGGATGTAAAATTTACCACTACATTTTAGAAATATATTTTCACAAGACCTGGAATTGAAATCCAATTTAGTACCACATATTAGCCACAAAAAAATTGACAAACTGAATGAGTGAATCAAGTACTAGAAGATATGTTGATAATGTATGGTATGCAGTAGCTGGCCAAGTGGGAAGAATATCCTCACCTAATCGAGTTCACATACAATAATAGTTATCATGGCCACTAAAGATGAGCCCTTTTGAAGTCCTATATGGAAGAAAATGTAGGAAACTGACTAATTGGAGCATTGAGGAAGATAAATTCATTCTAGGACCTGATATGCTAGCTTAAATGGAACAAACAGTAAGGAAAGTTTGCAAGAATCGTAACGTTGCTCAAGATGGACATAAAGCATATGTTGATAGAAAAAAGGACTTATAGAGAATTCTGAGTAGGATATCATGTCTATGTACAGGGTAAAAAAAAACACATTGAGATGGGGTCGCTGCACAAAACTATCCCCATGATATTGTGGTTCATTCCAAACTTTGGCACTAATTGGACCTGTAGCTTATCAGCTTGCGCTGCCTATTCACATACAGGTTCATAATTTATTCCATGTTTCACTATTAAATAAATATGTATATGACCCTAAACGTATCATTTATTAGAAATATGTGCAAGTCATTTTTTCTAGGAAGTATACATATATGGGTTTCAGATTTGATAATTAATAATGTAGTTGATGATAATTGTATGATTATGAATAGGTCGAATTGGATGGAAAATTTTGGTAGAGCCCCTATGTATACTCGATGAGAGAGAAATAACACTACAGAGGCATGATATCACCCAAGTTAAAGTGGAGTGGAAGCACTTTACCCTTGAAGAGGCCACTTGAGAGGATGCAGGCTTTATGCGAGAGATGTACATTGACTTGTTTCGTGGGCAAGAATAAACACCAAGGATGGTGTTTCATTCAAGTAGGGGAGATGTAATACCCACAGTTCCTGTGGATTTTACTTATTTTTAATATGGAAAAACATGGTAAATGTTGGGCTGAGGAAAAATCCTAGTGAAAAATTGTATGTATAAGTTTTAATTAATTTATTTTTTTATAAGAAGATTTTGACAAAATTGGGATTCATGGGAGAAAAGGGAGAGGAAAAAGAGATAATTTGAAAGGAAAAACCTGGAAGCTTTGATAGGATGTTGCATAGGGAATTCATGAGCTGTATTCTGAGCCAATGGAAACCTTGAACTAAACCTGAGAGTGTGATGGAAATTTTGGCTCGACTGTGGTCTTGATGCTAGAAGAATAGTAGTATATAATATAATCTATCAACCAAGTTTGGAAACAAAATGTGTTGAGGGGGAGTATTTGAGGTTATTTTCATACTTAAAGGTTGGGAGGAGAGGTCTCTTATTGGAATGATTTCCCATATTGTGAGAATATGAAGATAAGTATACGTTTTTGTAGGAATAGTTACCTTTTGTTTTTCTTGTTAAGTTGAATATTTTCTTTTGATTGAATAATAGAAAAAGGAAGCTACTATAATTATGCCTAATAAATTAGTCATTAGATATTGTTTATTAAAGTGTAAGGTGTATTCTGAACAATATTGTATTATTACTGAAGTAGTCACTGGTTAGTATTACATTAAATAAATAACTTAAAATAAGCATGTAGTGACCATGTTGGATCGATGTGAGGGATTGTTTAGACTATGTAAAACAAAGCAACAAGGGGTACCCTGTGACAAGCCTAGTTAGCAGGACCCTATTCTGACATGGAGAAACTAGTTAATATTCTTATTAAACATGTGTTCCATAGGAGGAATAGACTCCATGACAACATAATTGCTTTTGGAAAAGGTGTAATGGGGCTAAAGTAAGCTCGACCCCATATACCAGAGTTGAACCTCTACAAAACAAATAAAGCATATAAGGAAATTATAGTACGGTAAGTGACCCATAGATTGCTAGCTAAGAGACTAATAGTGACTATAGCGAAACGGTGAAGAACTAAACTCAGGAAAAGAAAAGAGAATGAATACCTTAGCAACATCGATCTAAAGCATGCATGGTAACTTTCTTCCTCAAAGATTGATGTTATTATTAAAGACAAAACTTCAAACCAGTTTTCATTCGTCGAACTGAATCTTTTCCTAAATAATGTGGCTAGAATTAATGTAATAGTTTATTTAGTTTTTGTTCTAGTTCAACCCTTAGTCAAGGTATGTACATATATACAAAAATCAAGAGCTACCATCAAATCAACATATACAATTTTAGTTCTTAAAAGAGAGACAAAATCTAGATAAACACAGTATGATGTGAAAAACATCTGAGGTTAAAACCCTAGTCGGGATGCCAACATCCATAACCGAAACAAGAAAAGACTATGCCACTAATGACGTAGGATTTAAACTGCATATTATATCTTAAAAAAATTGAGACTAACCTAAAGAAAACCTAGCAATAGGAACTTGAGGGTTAACATAATAACTTGGAATGACATAAAAGTGGAAGCAAATGAGCAACAAACTCCTTCATAGAGTAGTCATACTGCACCTGCAATTGCCAACAATATTAAGGTTAGAGAGGACCTCTATGAGAGAACCCTCAATGAACATATGTAAGCTAAGAAGAACAGTAGTATATAATATAATCTATCAACCATGTTTGGAAACAAAATGTGCTTAGAGGGAGTATTTGAGGTAATTTTCATACTTAAAGGTTGGGATGAGAGGTCTCTTCTTCGAATGATTACCCATATTGTGAGAATATTAAAAGATAAGTATGCATTTTTTTAGGAACAGTTACCTTTTGTTGTTGTTGTTAAGTTGAATATTTTCTTTTGACTGAATAATAGAAAAAGGAAGATACTATAATTATTCCTAATAAATTAGTCATTAGATATTGTTTATTAAAGCGCAATGCGTATTTTGAACAATATTTTATTATCACTGAAGTAGTCACTGGTTAGTATTTCATTAAGTAAATAACTTAAAATAAGCATGTAGTGAGCATGTTGGATCGACGTGAGGGATTTCTTAGACTATGTAAAACAAAGTAACAAGGGGTACCCTGTGACAAGTCTGCTTAGCAGGACCCTATTCTAACATGGAGAAACTGGTTAATATTCTTATTGAACATGTGTTCCATAGGAAGAATAGACTCCACGACAACATAATTGATTCAGGCGAAGGTGTAATGGGGCAAAAAGTGAGCTCGACCCCATATCCCAGAGTTGAACCTATACAAAAGAAAAATAAAGCATATAAGGAAATTATAGTACGGTAAGTGACCCGTAGGTTGCTTGCCAAGAGACTAATAGTGACTATAGCGAAACAGTGAAGAACTAAACTCAAAAAAAGAAAAGAGAATGAATACCTTAGCAACATTGATCTAAAGCATGCATGGTAACTTTCTTCCTCCAAGATTGATTTTGTTATTAAAGACAAAATTTCAAACCAATTTTCATTCGTGGAACTAAATCTTTTCCTAAATAATGTGGCCAGAATTAATGTAATAGTTTGTTTGGTTTTGGCTCACCAGCAAGAAGGCCAGTCACCTTGAACCACTCTAGAGCTGCAAATATTTGCCTAAAATAGAAGAAAACAATAAAAAATATTCGATCCATATAGGTAATAACCTTAATGGTATGTGAAACAGTAATTAAAACCTTTATCAGAATACTAACTAAAATCCAACAATATCAACAATTAAGAAATGCAACAAAACACAAAATATTTGATCATAAACCTCATTAGAGTTGAATGGTTAACATTACTATGGGTATACAAAAAATAAATAAGTTTTTGTTCCAGTTCAACCCTTAGTTAGGGTAGGTACATATATACAAAAATCAAGAGCTACCATAAAATAAACATATACAATTTTAGTTCTTAAAAGAGAGACAGAATCCAGATAAACACAGTATGATGTGAAACAAGTCTAAGGCTAAAACACTAGTTAGGATGCCAACATCCACAACTGAAACAAGCAAAGACTATGCCACCAATGAGGTAGGAGTTAAACTGCATATTATATGTTAAAACAATTGAGACTAACCTAAAAAAACACCTAGCAATAGGAACTTCAAGGTTACCATAATAACTTGGAATGACATAAAAGTGGATGCAAATGAGAAACAAACTCCTTGATAGAGCAGTCATATTGCCCTTGCAATTTCCAACAATATTAAGGTTAGAGACAACCTCTATGAGAAAACCCTCAACGAACATATGTAAGCTAAGAAAACCCTATTGTAAAATAATAACTTACCTAGTTCCATTGCGCAGATCAAGTAAGAACATCACGTACCCTTGTGAAAAAACAAAGAGAAATGAGAAATAATTCCATGCGTGAGAAGAGGAAAACAATAAGAGAAAACATATTAATTTCAGGGAATCCATAGAGAGGATTTACACTAGATATTGTGTATTCCAACATAATCCTACAATAACCATTGTATGCCATAAAAATGAAATAGACATCCTAAAATAGGGAATAAAAATTAGAAAAAATTTAAGGGTAAGCTACAACATAATAGGGTTATGGAAGAAAAGGGTTGGAGGACCATACCCATAAAGCTAAACAGTCACAGAACGTGGAGGCATGCTTACGTGGTTGTAGAGATTCTTCTTGCACAAGCATCATTGCAAATGAGTAGTCAGGAAGTGAGACATAAGAGAAAGTTGTTATCCTTACCTCCAAGTTAGACTTACCACAATCAAGTTCAACCCTTTCCAGATCAATTAAGTAGAGGGAGCCACCTAGCCCTTCCCACAAGGGCTTCACTAGGGGAGGAATATCATAAACGTGGGTTCATATTGGGGGATATCTATTGAGGAAAAAATGACATAATATATAGGGGGTAAAGGGTTTTTATATTGGAAAATAAAAAATGGAGCTTAAAGTTAATGAAAAAATATCAAGGGGTATTAAAAATGTTAATGAAAAAATGGATACCTACAATCTAGTGAAAGTAGGGGTTTCTTAAATAGGGAAGTTGTATTGGGTTCATATTGGTATGGGGTTAAATAATGTGATTCTTAGAGGGATTTTCTAGTATGTAGTCAAATTAAGGGTATTGTTTAATATGCCACGAATGCATGTGATATGTTAGAGGTTCACTGAGTGAATCCCCAGTTTCCCTTCCATCCCATCGTATGTACCCTCACTGGTGTGACATCTCGGATAAGGTTCTTGACTCCCATTAATAATCTCATAACAACATGCTTGACATACACAAGGGTTGCATAGATTGGTGTAATTATGCGTAACCCGCATGTATTAATCAAGTGTCAATAAGTCATACGAATCGACTAGTGATAAACACTCACCACATAAACTTTTCATAATGCATCCCATCTAAATAGAACTCATACACAAAGACTTAACGTGTTGCATAAATGTGTAGGATGTGTTGTATGAATATAACCGAGATAAGGTTGTGATGAGTTTCAGAGTCAAAATATTTAATTTGCTTACACTTATTTAATTCGAGAGTATGGAAAAATAAGGTAATAGTAAAAAAAATTAAAAAGTTAGCTTGTTCTAGTAGCTGTGATGAAATCATATCACTTACCAACCGATACATCTCACAGTATCGAACTTTCAAAAAAATCATGAAAATAATTAAATTATAAATTTATTTTAAATTATTATTATTATTATTATTATTAATTATAAAAAAAACCAATATATGAGTTAAGACATATACATTTTAAAAAAACATGCAACAATATATTCAACCATGGAGATTCACCTCAAGTTTACAATGCAAACTCTTAACTTGTCAATAGCTATTGTTTCAATATCATGGATTAATACCATGGCTTATTAATACTAGGGGCTAAATATGATATGTGTTGATATTACATTTTCTTTAGTTTATTAATTTGAGATTAATTAATTGGAGATAAATCTTAATCCTTGATTTGTGAATATAGTAGGAATATTGTGGCATATTATATGGAGATTAAATATGTATTTTCGACGTAATAATTATTTATAATTAAATTAAATTTATCCAAGGAATATTATGAAATAGACATGCCTATCTGCGTAATTGATCAATTTAACTAAAAAGGAAGAAAATTGCATAACTTATTTTATTTTAAAATGGATCTCAGTCTTTGATTTATGATTAACCTAAGAATAATATGCAATATTTCATATAGGTTGAATCACTAAAATACACCTAATAATTATTGATAATTACATAAAAAATCTATAATATCTATTACAAAATAGACACACCTATTGGAGTAACTAATTATTTCTATAATTAATAATAGCAAAAATAATTAAAAATAATGATATAATTTAGTTGATTTTTATCATATATTTTTGAAACTTGAAAATGTGATATGTATCATGATGTATGTACTATATAATTAAATTTATTAAATTTTAATATTTATATAATTGTTAATGATCCAGGACAATCCATAATGGCTCAAAAATAAAAGTCCTCAAATCTTAGTGAAACGTGGATTACATTGAAGAGGTAGTCACAACGAATCCAACAATGTAAACTCCACCTCAATCTCAGTTTGTATGTAGAAGTTACACACATGTTAAGTTCAAGACAAAAACAAAATTTAAGGCTAGTACAACACGGTGTCATGTGCCACCTCCTCGGGCTACCACATAGTAAATTCGTTAGCACAATACCTGGAAATATGGATTAACATGGAATCATCCAAAAAAACGCCAAGTGGAACCATCTAGAAAGTGCTACACGACATCCAATGGCTTGACTAGGCATTGAGGTGCACTAACCTATGGTTTCCATGTGGTCGAATTTTGAGGCACAACATGGCACCCCATAATTGGCTGCTATAGTCTACCAATAACAAAAGAAAGTTTAACATCTAGGGGTAAAACTACCAACCAGCATGTGATAATACAATAAATTATTGTTGCACCATAGTGGCAAGGCCTATTATGGTATGGAAACCACATATACTTAAGTTTGAACATGCATATGGTGGGTTAGCATATTTTGCCAAACTTGGTGGATCCACTCAACTTGAATCTCAGATAACAGATAAATAGCAGACATTTATAATTTATCGATGACATTTTTAACCTGACATATATTAGCTAACGATGGTCCATCAAAATGCTAACAATTATATGTTATATTTGGTAATGGTTACAAGTCTAGCAGTAAATGTCTATACAGCGGTTGATGGTTATATTAAACGATTAGAAGGTGGAAAACCAACTGTTAACACAAAACCGATAGTTATACCAAAAGAGATTTTTTTAACAATGTGTGGGTGCATTTTATTAAAAAACAAGCATCTAGTGAGTTGAACCCCTAATCCATTGTAACAAATAGTCTATCAATAACTGTGATAGCCAACTACCCATCGGGTGGTTCTTTGGATTGATCACAACTGCATTAATATTTAAATGAACTATAATTCATGTGACAAGAGGAGGCCAAGAGTGGGATAGAATCAAGGGGAGGCCTACAGAATTAAGAGCATTGGAGTTGTGTGGATAGGAACTTTGTATGCGTACGATTTTTGAGGAGGAATAATCAAAGGGAATATTCTAAGCATATTGTTGCAAAATCTATTATGGGATTTAAAAGATTCCCAGAGGGGCCAAAGTTGACAGTAATAGTATATAGTTAAGTTTATACTCATTTTACTTAGAATTTCATAATGATTTCAATGGTGTAGTCAAATTTGGGATATAAGCGAAAAATCATATGGTAGATGTAAGAATCTCACATTTTTTGTTAATTGATGGACACAAAGTTTGAGACAACAATGCACCTTTCAGAGGTGGGTCATGTTTTTTCTAAGTTTTTTTTTATGAGATGAATGAACCAACCTCCTCACTATTGAAACAGGGTCCAAAGATGTAGTCCACACGGGATCTACTTGATTATAAAACTTGTGTGTGCATTGTCTTTTCGGTATCCTCAACATTGGGTTTTTTTTTATGTGTTTTCACATATGATTTTTACATGTTTTTTCACACAATTATGCTAATATCAACCAAACAAAATATCTTGGATAATGTTGGTATCATAGGAATACCTAATCATGTCTGATATCATGGTGGTATTCTTGATGATGTGAATTGTGAGTGTGAAGGATAACAAGGGTGAAGCTAAAAAGGTATGAAGGAAAGCGTAGGTCTTTTGACCTAGAGATTGGGAGTGCAAAACGAAGAAGGAAATTGACAAATGATGATATTTGCACCGAGCATGACAAATATTTTCAAAATTAATTATACGAAATGAAAAATAAGATAAATAAATTATTTGGTGATAATGAGAAGAGAATGGAAAATAAGGAAAATAAGACGAAAGAGAAAATAGAGGATGGTGCTTGGATAAATCATGGAAATGGAGGAGATCCTCCTAAACCTCCATCTCCATCTTCTAGTGAATGTTATACTTACTCATATTATTCTCATAATTCAATTAATTAGCGTAGAAATTCTTCTAAAAATGATTTTCTAAAGTTGGATGTGATATTTTGTTTTCCCATGTTTAATGGAGAATATAGTGTAGAAAAGATAAACAATTGGATGAGATAGATTAAAGTATATTGCAGAATACAACATATCAAAGATGATAAGATAAATATACAATTAACATCTCTTCAACTCAGAGACACAACTCTTATATGGTGGGAGAATAAACTTTAGAAATGTAGCAAGCATATGAGTAAACTCTTTTCTTCTTGGTCTGAATTTGTTTATGCGTTAAAAGACATTGACACCTAATCTTTGGGATTAGGTGAATCCATCTAAATATTGTAAATAAGAAGATAAGGAGAATTAAAATTTGAAACGACACTGGGATATGAAACCCAAGAGAATCTCCCTCAATGTATATATCTATGATCAATCTCAATGCAAAATCATAATTCTCTTTGAGGAGTTACCTTCTAGCCTAACATGGTATCAGAGAGAGCCCCATTTTTTGGCTTCCTTTCTACCCTTGTAAATCCCTCCTTCCTATATTCTGTAGAATGACACCTCTGGCCTGCCTATATTCTTCAAAATAACAACTCTCCGCTTACCTCTCTCTCCCACTCTCCACTTTCATTTTTTTTTCTGCCCTCTCTAAATTTGCTCTATTTTCTACGCCACTATGTTATTCTAAGACGTGCAAGGGCTTGAAGGGTAGATTGTGCTGCAGGATTAGGTGTCCTTGTATAATTGCCTTGCATATTAATATTTGTGCAACATCTTCTGCTACTAGCATAGCAACATAAGTAGAAGATTCATCTCTACCAACCTTAATCTTCATACCCCCAGTTACTCAAGCAAGTGTTTCCTTTCTAGAGAGATCAATCCCATATTTCTATCATCTATGGGAACCTTATATACAGATCCTTCGGTAGTATATGGTTGTGTTTCAATCATTTCGATGGAAGTTCATGCTGCAACAAAGAGAAGCGGCAAGTTGGTGCCTTGGTGACAGAGCGGTGAATTGGTGCATTAAGCCAGAGGTGGTGTGGTTGGAGTTACCTGCTCATAGATTGAATGGTGACTGCCCCTACTCTTCGATCATCTGCACACCATTTCAATCGATGACATAGTAGAAGCATGGAAAGCCTTGGAACCATTGTGACAGGTATGTGTGTATCGACTCGTTCGTTTTAGTGCCTTATCCAATTATATCACTTCTCTGCCATTTCAACTATCCTCTCCACAATTATTACCGCCATACCACCATCACTGCCTACAACAATACCACCATACCATCATACCACTCATGGCCTTCATTGTGTATGTGTCTATATATATATATATATATATATATATATATATATATATATATATAACGCCATCAACCACAACACCCAGTTACGTTGAGTGGTATAACATATAACTCCTCCTTCATATATCGCCATTGTAATATATATATATATATATATATATATATATATATATATATATATATATCATCCCTCCATTACGTTGACTCCCCCATATATCAAGTCCCCCATATACCACCTTCCCCATATAACCCTCCCCCAAGTAAATTTTTTTTCTTATATATCTATCTAGTGAATTTTATTTATAGAAATTACCACCAGAAGTGCATTTTTTCACAGTATATTGCGAGAAAAATACATTTTTTACATAGTACACAGATTTTAAAATGCATTCACTGATACCATTTTTGGAGTAGTTCTCTCTGGAAAACAGAAATATCTTGAATGTTCAAGGAAGATAAAACACACTCTAATTTTCAATGGGCCGTTGAGAGGAGTTTGTGAAAGAGAAGGAGATAATGCATCCGCAAATCCGACTTCAGATAAGGATATTTCCATTTGAGAAAATAAGAACAATAAGGCATATCCCTTGATTTCAACATCTGTAAATGAAGAGGTGAGTCACCATATTTCTCCATTTTCAAATTCCTTTGAAGCTTCTATTAAATTGAAGGAATTGTGTGACTCACACTCTGAATTTGAAGTTGTTCAATTGATGATTAAGTTGTTTAGTCTTGAATTGAAAAATGATGACCCTCTTTCCTTAGCATTAGAAGTATAATCCATTATGCATGATATAAAATCCACCAGTGTTGAGATAGATATTCCTCCCATAGCTTATGTCAAGGCACTATATCCCAGCTATTCAAATTATCTTGAGTCATTTCAACCAAGTGGAAACCTTAAGGAGATTACCTTTGACTTCCTTGAGAAGAAATTTGCTGAGAGAGAGAAGGATTTTGGGAAGTAGACAATTCCTCAGTCTTTTAAAGAAATTTTGTATCTTGCACATAGATAGAATAATCATGCACAATATTCTTCTAGAGGGAGAGGTAGTTGAAGGGGAAGAGGAAGGAGGAAATTTAGAGGCAGGGGAGCAAACAGTTCCAAGGAGAAAAGTTTGATAGTCATTGCATACGTTGCAATAGGGATGGACATGATGCATCCACATGCAAGTTTCCTTGGGACATAGTAGGAAAGAAATGAAGGAAAAGCTAAAATCAATGAAAAAGGAAGAGGTAAAGCACCCAAATCTTCTCACTATGTTGTGGCACATTGGAACATTGGAGTAACTGAAGACTTGTTTAATGCTTCACTTACTTCTTGGAAAGATGATTGGTTGTCTGATTCAGGGGCAAATTGCCACATGAATTTTAGGAAATATCATTTTGAAGAATTCACTCGCCATGTTGATGGAGCAGTATATTTTGGTGATAACTCAAAACTCAAGCCATTAGGGCTTGGCACCGTCAGGCTGAAATTGGTTGGTATTCTGCATTTTCTTATAGATGATGTTTTATACCTCCTCGAGCTAAGGATATGCTTGTTGTATTTGATCCACATCCACCAACAAGGACACTCCATTCCTATATTTTATGGCATGTTTGAGGTTAGAAAAGCATCATATCTCTCACTTGCTATGATGGGAATAGAAGAATAAAGACTTTTGAAGCTATAAGGAACCTCTCCTCATGCATAGAAATTCTCATACTATTCTCACTTTTATGCTGGTACATTTCCATCAAGTCTTTTATGGCATGCTATATTTGAACACTTTAACTATGACAACCTTCGTTTGTTAAGGAAAAATGGTGTTACTAGTTTGCCTACAGTTCCCACGAAACTTAAGCAATGTGATGCTTCTATCTTAGGAAAGTGCAATAGACAATCTTTTCATGATTCTCATTCCACAACACATAGAAAACCTGAACTCATTCATTCATATTTATGTGGCCCAATCCCTATTTATTTTGCAAATGGTAATAAATATATGATGACATTTATTGATGACTACACCATAATGTGTTGGGTTTATTGAAGAGTAAGTCTGATGTTTTTGAAACCTTCAAGAATTTTGATGCATGGATTGAAAATGATGCACAGTCTCATATTGGCTCTATTCACATTGATAATGGAATATAATACACTTCAAATAATTTTAAAACTATCTCCACCAACATAGGATTGAAAATCAATTAATTGTGCCTTATAATCCCTGATAGAATGGAGTAGTCGAAAGAATGGACAAGACAATATTAAATATTGTACATTCATGATGTTTTCCAAGAATGTTAAGTTGATGTTTTGGTTTGATGCACTTCTATGTGTTGTGTATATAAAGAATAGGTTTCCATCTAATGTTATAAAAAACAAGACTCCCTATGAAAAGTGGTATGACTACATTCCTTCAGTGAGGCATCTCACAGTCTTTGGTTCCACCGGTTATCCCTTCATACCTAAGGAACAAAGGAAAAAAAATTGATGCAAGGAGTCACAAGTGTATCTTCTTGGGGTACTCAAATACCTCCAAATCATATCGTCTCTATGATGAAGTTAATAAGAAGTTAATAATATCTAAATATGTGATATTTCTTGAATCTTCCAACACTAACAATGTTGTTGAGCGACAACTTGATCACATGGACAGATTCAAGCATGAAAAATACTTTCAAGAGTTTGATAATCACATTCCACATATTGAAGGGGGGGTTCCTATAATGGATCAATCTATGGAATCTTCTTTTGAAACACGCTCTCCCCCACATGAAGCTCCAGTCACTGATGATACTTTGAGTGAAGTGATTGACTGAATTAAGAGACTAAATTTTAAATTAGGCCCATCTCAGTCAATTGAGTAGCCTCGGTCATATCAGTGAACTGAGTAGCCTAGGCGATATCAGAAAGGTCCTCCAAAATGGTTGACAAAGACACTTGAAAGTGTTCATTCTGATGAGATTGAAAATACAACAACAAGGAGCTCAACTAGACGGAATGGAGGTGATGTAGATGATTTTGATTCACCTGTTGATATGGACGTTCCTTATGATTATGAGGTGAATTTCTTTACATATTTTTAACCAACTTCCTTCAAAGAAGTCACTTCTCATGATGGATAGAAAGAAGCTATGTGGAAAGAATATGATGCCTTGATAAAGAATAACATCTGGAAGTTGGTTTATCCTCCATTGGGAACCAAACCAATAGGCTACAAGTTGTTGTACAAGAAAAAGTATAAAGTTGATGGCTCACTTAACAAGCACAAAGGCATGCTTGTTGAAAAAAAATTTCACAGAAGGAAGGGGTTTACTATGAGGAGAATTTTCCCCCATGGAAAAATGGGCTACCATCCAAACACTCTTTGCCTTGGCAACTCAGAGCAGTTTGGATGTCCATCAATGGATGTAAAAAATTCTTTCTTGAATGGATATCTAAAAGAGAATGGTTTTATGTCCCAACCAAAAGTATTTGTTGTGATGGGTCAATAACACAAAGTATGAAATATTGTAAAATCCTTGTACGACCTCAAGCAAGATGCATGAGTCTCATAGGAGACGTTAACTGAGCATCTTATGAAACTCAACTTCAAACATTATGATCATGATGATGAACCTTTGTTTGTCAAGAAAATTAGCAAAAAAGTTGTATATCTTGTGGTGTATGTAGATGATATTTTGATGACAAGGAACAATGAGAGCTACATTGCATCCATAAATAAGGAATTGAGGAAAGGTTTTTAAATGACAGACTTAGGAAATGTCCGCTACTATCTTGGTATTGAAGTAACTCAACATCCAAATTTTATATTCCTCTCTCAAAACAAGTACATTGGAGGTATGTTGAACAAGTCTGGCACAATTGAGTGCAATCCTTTGACTGCTCCAATGGAACAAAACTTAAAGCTTACATCCACTAAAGGAAAATAATTTGAGGATGCAACAAAGTATAGACAACTTGTATGAAGTGTCAACTACCTAACTACTACTAGACCAAAAATTTTATTTCTTGTCGGAATCCTCTCCAAGTTTATGCAAAAGCCTTGTGAGAGACATTGTTTTGCTGTGAAAAGAGTTATGAAGTAATTGAAGGGAACTCAAGACTTTGGACTTAAGTATACACCAGTGGGCGACTTCAGCTTGATGGGATACTCTGACTGAGACTTTGATGGAGATAAATAAATGGGGGTATCTACTTCAGGTTCTGTTATGAGTCTTGGATCAGGAGTTGTCTCTTGGAGTTCATGCAAACAATCAGCTCCAATGGATTCCACAATTGAGGTAGAATATGTGGAAATAGCTGAAGCAACAAAGTAAATTGTGTGGCTCGGGAGAGTTTTGGAATATTTGTAGGAGAAACAAGTGCATTCATCTCCTCTCATGATTGAAAACACTTCTGCAATAAATTTGGCCATGAACCAAAAGTTTCATGCCGAGCGAAGCACATCAATACAAAATACCATCTGATTCGACATCATGTTGAGGCCAAGAAGATCCATCTATGCCATTGCTCCACAAATGACTAGATTTCAAACATCTTCCCCAAAGCGCTTGGAAGAGAAAAGTTTGAAAGATTCATAATGATGCTTAGACTCACTAACATCCCTTCAGATTGGGGGGGGGGAGCTTTGACACCTAATCTTTGCGATTAGGTGAATTGATGTAAATATTCTAAATAAGGCAATAATGAGATTAGAAGTTGAAGAGACACTGGAATATTAAACCCAAGAGTCTCTCCCTCCATGTATATATCTATGATCAATCTTAATGCAAAATCATGATTTTCTTTGAGGAGTTACCTCCTGGCCTGACAAAAGGGAAATTTTATCCATTGGAGTATCGATTGAAAGCCATGATAAAATAAAAACATTTAAGACAATGAAAATATCAAAATGTTTATGTGTCATAGAGGAATTTAGGAGGAAATCATTTCCATTGGGAATTCTTGTAGATTCACTTGATACTTTCATGATATATATTGGTTCTTTACATAATTATCTTTGACATCAATTTTTGTTATTTTAACCCACTACTCTTGATGTGACTACTGTGAAATCCATTAATGTTAAAAGTAGGGGAAAGTATAAATGAGACAACCATGCAAACAAGACAATGAAAACAAAGTAAAAGGAGGAAAAGTCATCTTATGCTCGTTGCAAGTAAAAAGGGCATGATGAGGAACATTGTTGAAATTGCATCTAGAATTGAAACCAAAAAAGTTTGGTGAAAAGGGAAGCTCCTTGAGTTTACAACTCTGCATTGTAAGACCCTTCATGACTACTATATGAACCTGACTCGTTCACCTTGGTTACCAACATGATTTCTGCTTCCTTCCCCATCTTCTTCCCTTTGTCTACATTAAAAAAGCCAACATTCTATCGCCCTGAAGTTATCATCCAGATGATAACGCATTCTGCCATCGCATGAGTAAATCAAACACTCTCTCCAACCATAATCCACTGACATTACCTTCCCATCATAATTAATTGTATGTGCAATCCGTCAATCACTTCGTTTAACTTCACCATTGGTAAAATGCCACATACCCAAGCCCATTTTCCAAGTGAAATAATGATGTTGTGCCCCCATCCGTCAACCTGGTTAGTCACCCCATTAAAAACAACATAATTATAAAAAATTATATATTTCTTAGATTTTTTTAATTTTCCTAATCTCAAAAACACAATAATATAAAATTCTATTACATAACAATGCATATTTATTAAAGTCTTTCACTAAGTTTATTAAAGTCTTTCATTAATATTATGAATGACGTATATCTATAATCAACGCTTTTGCCTTCATAAGCATTATAAAAGCTTCTTAATTATATTCGGTTAGGCTTGTTTTGCATCACATTACGAACAAGTCCCTTGTTTTTCATATATATTGCATTACAAATATGTGTTCTCAATATAAAAAAATGTTTTTTTGGGTGGGGAATAAAGACTTCTTTCGTGAGTTTGACATGATGAGCACATGTTATTAACAAACATAGGGCTAAAAAATAATGATCCATTTTCTTTTTAAAATAATATTTTTATTATTTTTTTAATAAAAATTAAAAACATATGGTAGTTTTAGGAAAAGATTTTTTGGTTGGGAATCAAGATTCCTTTCGTGAGATTGACATGATGAGCACATGTTATTAACAAACCTAGGTTTAGGAAAATGTTTATTTTTGGTTGGGAATAAAGATTCTTTTTTGAGATTGACACGATGAGCCCATGTCATTAACAAACTTAGGGCTCAAAAATAATGATCCATTTTCTTTTTAAAATAATATTTTTATTTTTCTTTAATAAAAATAAAAAACATATGGTAATCGTTTAGGAAAAGATTCAGCTTATATTTGCTTTTACGTGAGTGATATTCAAAAAGAATTTGAATACATTAATTTTGGATTTTTTTAATTAAATTTTAGATTTTGGTGAATTTGGTCTTAGTTTTGTGTTTGAAGATATTGGTCATTTTTAATATTTTTTTGAATTACATATTTTATATTTTTATTTTGAGAAATTTATTGAATTTGAATTATATGTGTGGTTAGATAATGGATGACTACACTTATCAATGTAACAAATATTTTCTATATGGGATCATGCATTTAGAGAGACATTTAAGATAGTATAAGTAATTGTATGTGAGGTTAGACAATGTATGGCTATAGAAATATTTTCTATATTGGCTGATGCATTTGGAGAGTAGATTAAAGTGGCATAAGCTTTGTTAGCATTGTTAATTGAAATAATGTTCAGAAAATATTATCTACATGAACTCACAAATTTATATATGTGTGTGTGTGCAAGTATAAGTTTAAAAGATATCAAAATTTCAGAATTTTTATTTATCTTCAAGATCACACAAGTATTGAATTGAAATCTAGAAAGTTAGGATTCCCCTACAAAGTCCATTCACTACCAAATCAAAAAGATTAAAAAATTAGAAATAAATAAAAAAATTTAAATTGTTTTTAGATTTAATTGGAAAGAGATGTTTTTGTTTTTATTTATTTATGAAAAAACCCTTTTATTGCTTCTTTTCTCTCTATAAAAAAACATATCCCTGAATAAGTTGGGGATCTCACACAGATGGCTTCTTTTCTCTCTATAAAAAAAACATATCCCTGAATAAGTTGGGGATCTCACACAGATGGAAAAAATATTTTTAGAAATCAATGAAATAACAAAAATTATTAATTAATAAGTAAGAACGAATTTAGCTAATTTATTTTTATCAATTTATTAAAATGCAAGTGTTTTTACCTCATTAGTTTTTAAAAAATATATTTTACTATTTAATTACAAAATTATATATTCAAAATAAAAAACAATAAATGGTTTATTAAATAAAGTTTTAAAAAATTTAGATTTTTTAAAATTTAATTTTCAATCGAATAATATTTAAGGTGTAATTTTGTTTAATTTGTGAAATGTGATTACAACCAACTTTTATGTAGAAAATTTATTATTTTAAAAAATCTGATATAAACACGTAGTGATAATTGAAATTGTGAACACATTCTGATATGTGGAAAAGGAACGTGGTTTTCACCCATTATAGTTTGAGGTGTCAGCAATGATGTTTCTTTTTCTTTATTTTTATGTGCGTAAAACCCTAACAACATCTCCTTGAATGACAATTTTGATGAGTTCACAATTGTATAAAAGATTGTCGGCGGCACATAAAGTTATGATTCCTTTCATAATTTCGGTGATATGCGTGGAATAAATTTCTGTCTAATCCCACTTCCTTTCATGACGGTAATCATTGTTCCAGGTTTTGTCATAGATTCTCTCCCACGGGAAGCTCGAAAAACTACAGCGACCGCCATCTCGATGAGGCAAACTGGCAATTTGGATTCTCTCCCACGGGAAGCTTGAAAAACTACGGCGACCGCCATCTCGATGAGGCAAACTGGCAATTTGGATTCTCTCTCACGGGAAGGTCGAGAAACTACGGCGACCGCCATCTCCATGAGGCAAACTGGCAATTTGGATTCTCTCCTACGGGAAGGTCGAGAAACTACGGCGACCGCCATCTCGATGAGGCAAACTGGCAATTTGGATGAGCACAATATAGATTTTATCGAGAGTAGTTTATTGACGTTATATATTTACTTCGAAAAATATAGAAATTCCGGTATGATGTTAAAATGTGCTAGAAATTTTAGAAAATATGGTTTACGGTTATAAAATTTTAGGATTTTGGTTGCTCAGAGAGTTTTTTAGTGATAAATTTATTTCTATTATAAAATAACAATTTAACCAATTTTACAATCAAAAAAAGGTTTGGAAAAAAAAATAGTCACAAAGATTACTTTTTAGCTGAATTAGGCCTTTGGTACACAATAACATTTTATAGCACAAGGAAGCAAATGACCCTCACATCCATCATTTCCATCTGTACCAACCTTGCATCTTCAACCTGGATATGCTATATTTACTTCAAATTTTGGGGAATTTTTGTAAATCCAAATTACAATTGTAAAACTTCAAAAAAGTTTCAGCATGAAAAAAAACTATATATTTATATTATATTCATGTTTTGGATCTTATAAGCATACATGTCTCTGTATAAGTGCCATTTGCATAGACTGTTATATGGACGAAACCACATCTTTGAGATTTGACAAAAAAAAAACATTTGAAAGATGTCCTATATACAATACACATTCACTGAGTGGAGATAGATACATATGGCCAACTATATAGAAAACAAAAAAATTTCCATGACTGCTAAATATATAGATGCATACCTTCATTGTAGGATGAAACTTCAAAATTTTGAGTACCTCAAAAATAGTTTTTACCCATACTGTTCCTATTATTAAAAACAAAATTCAAACACTTTACTGCTAAATTTAAAAAAAAAAAATTGACCACCAGTTAGAATTTGCCGCTCCGTATACGACGCCGATTTTCTGGACCTTTATTGGGAATGGTAGGAAATGATCGCAGGATAAAAACTACTCGCAAATCAGTGTGCAAAGAGATATCTTTCTAGTTTCCGTCCCTCCGAGTTTTCGAATCTCTCCCGCGTCAAGTATTTCTTTGTAGAGAGTTGGGTTTTGCTCCGGTTTTTCAGAAAGTATTTCTGTGAACCTTTTTTCTTGTGATTTACATGAGCTATTCTTTATATAATGGAAATAGAGATATCGATGGTTCACTATGAAATTTCTAAGAATAGAGTAGGTTCGTTCAGGTTCTACCTAGGTTTATTGCATACGGCCTCTGTTGCAAAGGTAATGGTATTCACCGTCTGATTTCCTCGTGACAACTCTAGATATCAGTGACAACTTCGTGCGTTATTGATTAATCTTTGAACAAGTATTTCAATGGACTCCTACAAGGGAACGAAACGCTGGTTCGAGTTAGACTCAGGAGGCTCCGCTCCACGGGAATCCTCTCAAAAAGAAACAGATCGAGTAGAAGGAAAACGCCAGCGCACGGCAATAGAAAGTACTGGAGACGATTTCGAGGAATTCGTTGCTTTGTTGGATAGAATTCAGTATATGAAAAGCAAGGATATGGAAACTAGGATAGCAAACGTTATCAAAAGCAAATCGCCCTATACACCCTCGTTCGAATGGGAAGACTTTTCTCTATCTACAGCTGAGGATTCCATAGCTGCACAAACGGATATGGGTAGTCTTTCTGCGGAGAAAGATCTGAGTATCTCTGAAAAAGATATAAAGCACCATCCGAAAGCCGGTTCTTCATCGGATCCCTTTGGTAAGTGCCCTACTGAAAGTTTTGATCTGAACTTAGAGCCTTCATGACAACATATCTACTCCTCACGGTTATAGGTTGGGAATTTTAAATAGAACTGTGTGCAAGTACCACTGTTATGTACGCTGAAACGTATTTTTATTCATGTAAAAATCTGCACTCGCAGTAACCATGAGCGACTGATTGAATTGTATCCGGGTGTGATTAGAGTACGCTAGCATTCATGACTGCCTAGAACGTTTATTTTGTAATACCTTTTATAGTTTTAATTTAACCACAATAAATAATTAACAGATGTTCTCAAATGAGACTCTCATGTCCCTAATTCTTTTTTCATTAATTGGTAACCGTGTGGCATCGGTTAAGTAATTAACATGTTTATTTGTTAAGTTACTTTGCATACTACGCGTAACATTCATCATCTTTAATCATCAATATTAATATGCCGAATCCATTAACATTATAACATTCAATGTAAACATTCAACACAGCAAAGAGATCACCATCATATGCAATAATAATATTTCATTATGAATTTATAAGAATATAGATGATCAAGAGCAAAAGCTCCACTGGCGTTTACAATCGTGTCATTTTTCCAAACTAACGCCCAACTCATGCACGCCTTGCACGTTGGTCACCCCTCACAAATCTACACTTAACCGATTTCCAAACACCTACACGGCGTGCACGACACACCCTCATCCAACTGACCCGTCTGCCCTGCAGTCGTGTCGTTCTACGGGTGCCCTACCGTGGGTCGCCTTTGTGCTCCAACTCGTCGGGTGGGCATGCCTTCGTGCGGCCCGTCGCCCGACTTGTCCTCCACTACCAAACTCGTGCCAAGTCTTGTGTTTGCCCGATGAGCGGGCACATGAACTGCACCTACGGTTCTGCGCCACGCCTTAGAGCTGCTCCTCGCACTTCGACTTGTCCTCACCGAGTTTGCATTGATCGAATGATACCTTCGTTTCACCTCTCTCCTGCCTATACATATGGTGGGTGGCGGGGATCGTGCCACTTGGCCGACCTCTCGTTTCATCGCCCACTGACTTGTCTCCTTGCGAAATCCAATGGAGAGGTGGGTCGGCTCATCCAACGCGTAGGACCGCCCCCTCACTTTAGCCCATCACAAGTTCCTTGCTCGGGCGACCCATGGAATGAGTTTGTGACTCACCTGCCTATAAGTGTGAGACCGCACTTCGCCCACACGATGATGTATCGCCTGTTTCAGTCGCCTTTCCTTCGGTTCGTTCAACTCGCCGAGTTGGCGGGCATGCCCGTGCGACCGTGGAGCCGCAAGGCATTACATTCTACCCCACCCGATAGCATTGTCGTCCCTGGCAATCCAGCTCGCCTTCGTAACTTCCTGTCATACTTCATAATCTTTCGCTTCCATATCTAAAGTGAGTCCTCTATTTCCCAGCTATCCTCCTCTAGTGCATTCTTCCATCTCACAAGAAATTCCCGTCGTATGTGGCTACCAATTCCTTAAGATCGACAACTCAGAATCTTGTCCATCTCAAGATGTGGCTTGTCCACAATCATGGCTGGTCCCCTCGGTGGTTCCACCCTCTCTGGATGATCAGCATCAAGTGTGCATTTCTTCAACTGACTGATATGAAAAACTTGATGTTTCATATGCATATGGTGTGGAAGCTCCAGCTCGTAAGCAACTTCCCACGCTCTCTTCTTCACTTGGAATGGTCCCTTGTATTTCTTCATTAACGATCTCATAGTCCCCTTAGGTGGCTGAAACTGATCTCCAGTAATCCTGAGGAACACCATATCTCCCACAGTGAAGTGTGCATCCTGTCTTCCCTTATCTGCCCATTCCTTCATTCTCCTTGCAACTTCGTGCAAGTGCAAACGTGCCAACTCCAAGGTTTCATCCCAAGCCTTCATGAACTTCTTCACATGAGGACTCCTCAACAAACCTCTTATCACTATAGTATGCAGTGTGACTGGCACCTGTCCATTCACCAACTCAAATGGACTGTACCCTGTCGCAGAACTCTTCTGTATGTTTTAGCTAAACTAAGCCACATCCAAGAGTTCAGGCCAATTATTCTAATCAGACGTCACATAATGTCTCAAGTAATCTTCTAGCAATGCGTTGATCCTCTCGGTTTGCCCATCTGCCTGCAGATGGTAACTCAAACTCATCAACAACTCTGTCCCCACTAACTTGAACAATGTGGTCCAAAATCTTCCTGTAAATCACAGATCTCAGTCCAACACGATGCTTAATGGCATCCTCCAATACTTCACTACGTTCTTGAAGAACAACTCCGCAGTCCGCTCGGCTCCACATGACATCTTTGTTGGAACAAAGACAGCATACATGGAAAAACGATCAACCACGACCATTATCCCATTATACCTATGTACCTGTGGCAACCAAGTAATGAAGTTCATTGAGACACTCATCCATGGTCTCTCAGGAATCGGTAAAGGCTACAACAGACCTCCTTGCCTCTGTGTATCCAATTTGTCCTGCTGACAAATGATGCACGTATGTACATACTCCTCTACATCCTCCCACATCTTCTCCCAAAAGAATCCTCTCTCCAACAGTGCCAAAGAATGATGTTTACCTGGGTGGCCATCCCACGGTGAGTTGTGGCACTCCTTCAAAAGGTGCCTCCTGAGCTTAGATGACTTTCGAACATAGAGTCAGTTTCCAAAGAACAAGAATCCATCTCGGAGAAAGAACTTTCGTGTCTTCCCCTCCTTTATCTGCTTCACTATATTCTGCACATGAGTATCAGTCTCAACACTTTCCTTGAGCTTATTGTGCATCTTTTCTGACTCTGAACTCGACTCCTACACCTTGCTACCTGGTCTTCTCCTTCCAATGCTGTAAGCTGTCCCTTCTTGCAAAGGGCATCCACTACCGCATTGAGTCTCCCTGATCTATACTCAATAGTCATGTCGAGTTCTGCGAAGAATTCCTGCCAACGAGCTTGCTTTGCAGAAAGCTTTGGTTGTGATGCAAAATAACTTGCTGCAACGTTGTTTATCTTGACAACAAACGGCTTCCCAATCAGGTAATGTCTCCACACATGAAGACAATGAATGATCGTAGTCATCTCCTTCTCATGGACTGGATACCTCTGTTCTCTGTCCTACAACTTCCGACTCTCGTACGCCAGCGGATGCCCATCTTGCATAAGAACCCCTCCTATGGGAAAATCTAAAGCATCTGTGTGTACCTCAAATGGTCGCTCGAAGTCCGACAACTTCAGTATCGGTGTTGTAACCATCCTCTTCTTCAAATCATCAAATGCCACCTGAAATTTATCCGTCCAACTCCATCTCTTATCTTTCTTCAACAGGTCTGTCAGTGATGATGTTACCTTGGGGTACCCCTCGACAAACTTCCATTGGTAGTTGGTCATGCCCAAAAACAACCTCATATCATGGAAATCCTTCGGTTCAACCCAGTGCTCGATCACCTTCACTCTGCTCAGCTCCATCCATATGTACCCTTGACCCACTATGTGTCCAAGGAACAGAATCTCGGTCTGAGCGAACACACACTTAGACTTCTTCAAGTACAACTGATTTGCCCTCAGTGCCTCAAACACCATCGCCAAGTGCTTCTTATGATCCTCCATGTTATCACTGTACACCACTATATCGTCAAAGTATACTACTATGAATGAATCCAAGTATGGACGTAGAACATCATTCATCAAAGTGAAAAATGTAGCGGGAGCATTGCACAACCGGAATGGCATAACAAGGAATTCAAAGCTACCATACCTTGTTACTATCATGGTCTTCTACTCGTCTCCTTTAGCTATCTGCACCTGATAATACCCATGCCTCAAGTCCAACTTGGAAAACACTCGGCTTTCGCAAGATTGTCGAAGCAATCAACAGCCAATGGCAAATGATACATTTTGTTTACCTTCTGCTTGTTAAGAGCACGGTAATCATAGCACATCCATAGCTCATTTGTATCCTTCTTTCGCTGGAACAATACTGGAGCTCCATAGGGGGACCTTGAAGGTCTAATGAAACCTACATCAGTTAACTCCTTTAATTGTCGTTTCAAATCTTCCAACTCAAGTCCTGACACCCGATAAGGTGCTTTAGCCGGAGGTTGCTTCCCTGGCTCATGCTCAATGCTATGGTCTACTCTACGCCTTGGTGGAAGTTTCTTTGGTAGCTCATCGAGCATCAAATCTGCATATTTGGCCAATACCTCAGAAATCTCAGCTGGAACAGGCATCCCCACTCCATCACCTTCGACTCCCTTGAACATAATCGCATATGTCTCCATGTCTGATTCCTTCATAGCTTTCTCCAAACTTAGTGCAGAAAGATGTTGCACCTTGACTTCCTGCCTTTGCCTATGAGTGGGTAAAGTCCAAGTTTGTGACTATCCAACTAGCAACACCTCATCACAGAAGGGGACAACAATTGCCTTGTTTCCCTTCAAGAAATCTTGCCCTAATATCATATCAAAGTCATTCATCTCCATCACTGTGAAGTCCAACTGACCTTTCCAGTCTTTTATCTGCATAGGCACCTCGTGTGCCAAACCTGCCACTTTAGCTCTAGAGTCCACTTCCTTGACTTCCACATTCAATGAGAAGATCATCAGTCCAACCTCTCTTGCTAACTGTATCATCATGAAGTTATGAGTGGCCCCTGTGTCCACCAGAGCTTATATGGTTTTGCCCTGAACCACCAAGTCCATGAAACCCAAACTGTTAATCCATGATTTCTCCATAACTTTTCCCTACATACATGTCTGTTCTCTACAAGTACCTCTCATACCGTCTATCATTCCCCCAATTCTTTTTTCGTTAATTGGAAATCATGCAGCACCGCTTAAGTGATTAACATGTTCATTTGTTAAGTTACTTTGCAAACTATGACTAACATTCATCATCTTTAATCGTTAATATTAATGTGCAGAATCCATTAACATTATAACATTCAACATAAACATTCAACACAGTAGAGAGATCACCATCATATTCAATAATAATCTTTCATTATGAATTTATAAGAATATATATGACCGGGAGCAAAAGCTCCACCGGCGTTTACAACCATGTTGTTTTTCCAAACGGGTGCCCGACTGGTGCATGCCTTGCACATTGGTCATGCCTCACAAATCCACACTTAACTGATTTCCTTGCCCGAACACCTACTCGGCGTGCACAATGCGCCCTCACTGAGGTCGCCCATCTGCCCTGCAGTGGTGTCATTTGGCGAGTGCCCTAACGCGGGTCGCCTGTGTGCTCCAACTCGTCAGGCAGGCACACCTTTGTGCAGCCCGTCACCCGACTCATCCTCTACTACCAAACTCGTGCCAAGTCTTGCATTTGCCCGACAAGAAGGTGCATGAATTGCACCTGCTTTCTGCACCATGCCTTACACCTCCTCCTCGCACTTCGACTTGTCCTCACCGAGTTTGCGTTGAATAAATGATGCCTTCGTTTCACCTCTCACCTGCATATACATATGGTGGGTGGTGAGGATCGTGCCACCCAACCGACCCCTCATTTCATCGCCCAGCCGACTTTTCTCCTTGCAAAATCCAACCGAGAGGTGGGTCGGCTCGCCCAGCGCGCGAGACCGTCCCCTCACTTTAGGCCGTCGCAAGTTCCTTTCCTGGTCGCCCCATGGAACGAGTTTGTGACTCACATGCTTATAAGTGTGCGTCCGCATTTTTCCCACACGATGATGTCTCGCCTATTTCAGTCACCTTTCCTTCGGTTCGTTCAAGTCACCGAGTTGGTGGGTGCGCCCATGTGACCGCAGAGCCGTAGGGCGTTATAGAGATGGTCTCAAAGCACTTAGTTTTTTTTGTTTGGTTTTATTTTATTTTTCTCAATTTAATAAAGAAATGGTTATAAAATTAAATTAAGAAGCCATTTTCTTTTTACTATGGAGTAATGTCAAAAATTATTGTAGTCTAACCATTTCTATGTAATGATAAAACACTTTCCTAATAAAAGAAAGAGTGAATATCGATATTTAAGAAAGCTTGTAATATATTTTATATACATATGTTTAACTTAAATACTAGTATAGTCATATAAATCAAGTGGTTAGTAAACATTAATAGACATCGAAATACTTGTCTCATAATATATTTTACATTGGCAATATAAAATAAAATTATAAACATTAACAAAATTATAAATTTATTTAAAATTTTATTATTAATAATTATTAAAAAAAGGTTAGTTATATATGTATATATATATATATAGACACACACACACATAAAACAAAAATTTTAACTCTAAAGATTCAATTCCACTTCATTATGGAAGTTTTTAAAATACAAATAGACTTTTTTACTGTACCATAGCTTACTAATACATCATGCCCTAAAAAGACAATAAATCTTATTGATATGATAAATTTTGAACATGACATTTTTATTCACTATTCAATTCCACTTCATTATAAAAGTTTTTAAAATATAGATAGACTTTTTTACGATATCATGTCTTACTAATACATCATGCCCTCAAAAAACCATAAGTATTATTGATATGATGAATTTTGAACATGACATATTTATTCACTAGCACATCCATATTAATTAAATGCTAATAGACATCAAGAATCTGTAACTCCCCCAGTTTACTGTGGATTTTTCTTTTTTTGGGTGGAAAAACTTGGTAAATTTTGAGATGAGGTAAAAGCCTAGTGAAACATTTTATGTATAAGTTTTATTTAATTTTTATTTTTTTTATTTAGAAAATTTTGACAATCCTATGATTCACAGGAAGAGACCTCAAATGACAACTCTTTTTATGAGACAATTATAAATGGTTAATTCTCCCACTTTAAAAGATAAAATAAAATATATCCAACTGCTAGAGAAGTGGGAGAGGGAAAAGAGATAATTCAAAAGGATCAACAGGGAAGGTTTGGTAGGACATTTCCGAGGGTATTCCTGAGCTCGATTGTCAAGGGTATTCTTCAGCTCAATTGTCAACCAGTGGAAGCTCTGAACTATACGTGAGAGTCAAAATGGAATTTTGGCTGAACTCTGGAATTTTGGCGGAACCCCGGTCTTGATGCCAGAAGAACAAGAGTATAGAATATTATCTATCAATAAAGTATGCAAATAGAAAGGGCTTGGGGGAGTATTGAATGTGATTTCCATAGTCAAATGTTGGGATGAGATGTTTCTTCTTGGAATAAATTTACATTTTTGTAGGAAAAGTTATCTTTTTTTTGTTTTTAAGTTAAGTTTAATTTTTTCTTTTGACTTAGTAATAGAAAAATGAAGATACTATATTAGTTGCAAGATACTGGTTATTAAAGTGCAAAGTTTTTTTTGAACAACACTGTACTATTGCTAAAGTAGTCAATGGTTGGTATTGCATTAAAGAAAAAACTTAAAATAAGCATGCAATGACCATGTTGTCCTGATGTGAGGGTTTTCTTAGACTATGCAAGACAGAGGAACAAGGGGTACCCTATAACAAGTTTCATTAGCAAAATTGTCTTCTAACTTGGAGAGACTAGTTAATATGCCTGTCGAACCTTTGTACGACAAGTAGAATAGTCTCCACGACAACATAATTGTTACGGGTGAAGTTGTAAGGAGACTAATAACGAGTTCGACCCCAGAACCTAGAGTACAATCTTTACAAAACAAATGAGTCATATAAGGAAAGATTAGTGTGGTAAGAAACCTGTTGGTAGATAGACAAGAGACAAATAATAACAACAATGAAACGTTGAAGAACTAAACTCAGGAAATTAAAACAAAAAGAATACCTTAGTAACATCCATCTAAAGCATGCATTATACTTTTTTGCTCAAATATTGGTGTTATTATTAAAAACAAAACTTCAAAACAATTTTCATCCATGGAACTAAATCCTTTCCTAAATAATGTGACCATGATTCATGTCATAGTCAGTTTAATTTTGGTCGACTAGAAAAAAGGCCAGTCACCCTAAACTTGTTTGAAGCTACAAATAATTGATTTAAATAGAAGAAAAAAAGAAAATTGTTTCTACCTATATAAGTCATAACCTCAGTGGTATGTAAACCAATAACCAAAACCATTATTACAATACTAATTGAAATCCAACAATAGAAACTATTAAGAAATGCAGCACAACACAAAATAATTGATCATAACCGTCATCAGAGGTGAATGGTTAACATTACTATACGTATAGAAAAAGAACCAATTTATCATTCCAGTTCAACCCTTAATCATGTTATGTAGATATATACAAAAAGGAAGAGCTACCATCGGCTCGACATATACAATTTTAGTTTAAATATACGTTTAAATTTTCTCTAACTTGTTGCCTCGCAATTTCTATGGGGAACTTTTCTACTTTTGTAGTGACTCTTCTCTTGGCTCGAGTAAGAAACTATACCGGCAAAGGATTTTTGAATTTATGGGTTTGTAAATTATAGTTTAAAATGAACTGAGGCTAAAACCCTAGTTAGGTTGCTTGGACCAACAACGGTAGCTGAGAAACACTGAGCCACCAATGACCTAGGAGTTAAAATAGAGATTTTATCTTACAAATCTTGAGACTAACCTTGAAAGCAACTTGCCAATAGTAATATGATGGTTAATGTAAAAAATTGAAATGAAAGCAAAGTGGATGCAAATGCAGGAAAAACTCTGTCCTGGTGCAGGCATATTGTACCTACAATCGCCAACAGTCTTAATGTTAGAGGAAATTACTAGAATAAAACCCTTAATGAACTTACCTAGTATTGTTGGGAAGACCAAGCAGGAGCATGCAATAACCCTGTGACAAAAAAAATGAGAATTCATTCCACATATCAGAGGTGGACAATTGAAAGAGAAAACATATCAGTTTCGAGGAAGCCTTAGAGAAGATTTACCATTGAGCCTGGGTATTCCAACAGACTCTTACAATAACCATCATATGAAGCGAAATGAAACAAAAATCTTGAATAAGGAACCAAAATGTGATATTTTTTAATGGTAAGCTATGACACAACAGGGTTACATATGAAAAGTGTTGGAGGACCACATTTGTAAGGCTAAATAGTGATAGATTGGAAAGTTATTCTCATGACGTTGCAAATCTTATTCTTGCAAGAGCATCATTGCAAATGACCAGTTAGGCGATGAGAGCGAAGGAAAAATTATTACCCTAACCTCCCAAGTAGACTTACCACCATCAGATTGAACCTCAACAAAATCAGCGGAGTAGAGGGAGCCACCTAGCCATTTTTTCCTATCGAATGTACTCTCGTCAATGTGGCAACTAAGAGAAGGTTCTCGACTCCCATTAATACTCATAACAATAGGTATGGCATAATAATATCATAAAAACAAGTGTGAAATATACAGGCATTAAAGAGATTGGTGTAATTATGCATAATCCACATCTATTAATCAAGTGTCAAGAGGTCATAAGAACCGAGGAGTGATAAACACCCACCTCATAAACTTTTCATAATGTATCCCATGTAAATGTAATTCATAAACAAAGACTTAGTTCGTTGCATAGATGTGTAGGATTTTTTGTATGAATACAACTGAGATAAGGTTGCAGTGAGTATCAAAGTCAAAATATTTAATGTGCTTACAATTATTTAATTCGACAGTGAGTCATTGTTGACGTTTAATGGATCAATAAGATAATAGTAAAAATATTGACTCTATATGTCTTGTGAACCCTAAAATGCACCAAATTATACACTATATGTCTTGTGAACCCTAAAATGCACCAAATTATACACTATATACAAGTAATATCCCACACTTCATATTGATGAAGTTACTTCTAGTGTACATTTTTACGGGTTGACATGGGATAGCTGATTCATTGACTATAAACTATCACATTGCATATTTTTTTAGCTTAAAAATGTTTTTAGAAGGGTTTGGATATTATGCATTCTTTGAGCTAATATGTGTTCAATTTTAAGATGTATAATAATACGTGTTTTGATTTCAAAGCTAATGACTTGTACTTGAGAAAGCATAATGAATTTTTTTAAGTGTAGTTGATACTATTCTTGGGTTCAATTTCCATATGAGAGATATGTGTACGGTTTAAGGGTGGATATTAATCCACATAGAAATGAAAAATTTATTTACAAAATTTTTATAGTCCTTTGTAGACACATGTTTCAAACTATAAAAATTTCTTTGTATTGATTAATATTGTCAATAGAAGGAGGAAGCGATCAAGAAGAAGTATGAGTAATTATACAAAAGCAACCTCTGATTTCAAAGGTTGCGAATCATGATCTATTTCTTTATTTATGAGGCATTCATGTTGGCATAATCAGACAAGGTCTTTAACTTCAACATATGCCTCATGATTTGTAAGGCTCAAGGAAGTATAATTGCACTAATATTTCATTGTAGCATGGTCCATGATGCCATAAAATAATTTGTACTTGCCAATTACTAAATTCTCATGGGACCACAATGGTCACTATGTGAAATTTTCACATGCATTTTTTTGCTTCATCCAACATTTTTTCTTAAAATTATCCATATGTTTCTTTTCTAAAATGAAAATTTCTCAATAATTCCTTCATTTTTATAGCAGTCAGAGAGATGAGTAGGTTATATAATTTTTGGGGACATTATTTTGAAACCTAGGTGAGACGTGGTCTTTTGATGTGTCGTGCTTATGGACCACAGTTGCTTGATTTTCCAGATAAAATCATTTAAATGTTGTTGAATGATCTCTACATTATTATCAATTGCATGACATGGGTTAGATTTACTTAAGCAAGCTCTGTTGGATTAAAAGAAGAACATAGAAAAAATTGAGGAGATTAGTGGTAAAGAGAAATGTGATCTTTTGAATAATTTCAAGGATCATGAATGAAATAACACATGGATGAGTCAACATCCAATAGAGAAACACATGTAATTTTCTCAAGAAGAGATGTAGTTGGTGTTATTCTTGGGTTCAATTTCCATATTGGAGATATGTGCATTTTTATTCAATGGTATATCTTAATTCACATATAAATTCAAAATTTATTTACAAAATTCTTATAGTCCTTTGCAAACAATTTTTTCAAACTATAAAAAAAAATATTTGTACTGATTAAGGTTGTGTATAGCAAGAGGAAATTATCAAGAATAAATATGGAGGAATTGTACCAAAACGACTCGTGATTTTGAAGGTAGGGAATCACAATATATTTCTTTATTTAGGAGGTAATCTCGCATGAAAATGTATGGAGTTAGAACTTTTTTACGCATTTTACCCACAGGTAGCTATCCAAATTACTATTCTAGATTCCTCATTAACCGTTAGATATAATCTTCATCATTACATAAAGTAACTTTACTAATAGAATATTAAATTGCATAATCATTAACAAACGTTGCTGTAGCATATTAACATAAACTTTATGATGCACCATTGCATTAATTTCATGATTATTTTAAATCTATCAGTTAATCATATTCTTGACAATATAAATGTCACATCATGCAAGGAATCAACATCATAAAAATGGCAGAAAATGCAACTGCATCATTTGACACCGATATACCATAGAACCCCGTAGGGTGAAAACCAAAAAACGTTTAATTTTATTATTAAACACTCGTGAGTGTGTTCACTCCTCACTCAATGGTTACAAAGGGATTCCATCCCTTGACAATTTTCATAAAATATTACAAAGAATATCATTTGAAAAACACCATATCTTGTTATAAGCTATTACAATCATCATGGCATCATTTACCCACAACCCTTGAGCATTGTGTCTTTCGGGCCTACTTATTTCCATCAGTAGATTATCTTGCAACCAACATTCCTTAAATTTTCATAGACTTCTTATGAGCCTCGGTATTGCAACAAGAATGTTGCAACTCCCAAGGCTACTGACTTTAATTATCAACTTGTGGTTCGTACAAACTTAAGAGGTATCAGCACTATATGTGTAGCATACAATGTGTCCTTCCTTTGCTGCCATGAGAGAAAATAAATGCTGCCTATTTGCAGGAATGAAAGACTAAATTTAAAAATATTTTTAAAGTAACATGAAATCCTCTATCTACTTACTAACACACTTTTCTTGCAAAAGAACCCTATTTTAATCATATTTGTCACATGTGATGTTTAACTAATCTAAACATGAAATATGATCTAGAGAGTACTAATTATTTTGTGTATGTGTAAATATAAAAGAACTCATTTTTTTAATCCTTTTTCTTAATAAATGCAAATGCTAATCTTTCCTTGATCTTTGGCAGGGGAGAATAGTGTGGAGTAAGAGGGGTCCAATGATTCTGATGGCTTGGAGGTCAAGTAGGGGCCTAATCCCAGCTTCAATGATTTTTTTTCTCAATTTGGGCTCAAAATAGGTTGCTACAAGATTTTCTACATGATGTACTACTTCTCCTACAAGATCCCATAGTTCGCCTACAGGGTCCTTTTTTACTATAGGATGTTACAGATTTACTATATGAAATTATAATTCATCGAATGACCAAGAAAATCAAATCCAAATTGGATGGGATTTTTATTTATTTATTTATTAGGATGTCTTAGGTCCCCATTCCAAGCGGAATCAATCAAATAATACCTCTGTTAACCCATGCTAAAAAATAACAGAAAATTACTAGTTGAAAATCTAAAAACTCGAGAACTCGTGAGCTAGTAAATATAAAAAATGACTATCCTAATCAATTGCAAATGAAATGGGGTAAAATTTGTTATGAAACAGATTTTTTTTTTGACCTAAGTCAAGTGAAACTAGCATAATTGTAGTTTGTTAGTATTCTCTAGAAAAAATAATAGATATTTATTTCTCTTTGCCACAAAGGAGTTCCAGAAATCTAGATTTGGGAATAAGAAAGCTAATCCAAATAGCTCAATGATTACTATGACCTTCCAAATATTTTAAAATGATGAAATAATGCTTATCATCCTACAAGAGAACTTACATCAACCATTTAACCCAATCCTACAACAAGAAATCATTAATACTAAATGAAGAAATAGAAAGAAATAAAAACAAGAGATGCATGTGAATAAGAAGTGAAAATAAGGAAAGAAAATGATATAAAAGGGATCTAAGGGTCCTGGGATGGCCAAGCCCAAGGAAACTCAAAGATCTATGGATGAGAAAAATATTTAGATGCTGAACATGAAACCAATCTTCATTTTTTTCATCAATACAATTATATCCCTACAAGAAAATACAATGGAGTTGCAGAAATATGAATTTTCTCCACAAAAACACTAATGAAAATCTATATCTAGAGGAAAATTCGACTTGGTACTTATACAAAATGATTAGGAATCATTCCCCATGAATGGAGGAAGCTTTCCCAACCAAAATCCTTTAATTAGTGGATCTGGTTCCCAAAACTAGGAATCTGCATTAAATGGCAGGGAACACATTCCTAGATTTTCTCAATCATTGGAGTTTCACAATATGTGCCATAATTACATAATATTTTGTTGGTTTATTATTTAATATTGATCCTCTTGTAGTAAGGACCAAGTCCCTAAATTATCTCCTCCTCCAAATCTCCATAATCTGCCCAATATTCTCATAATATTCCACATAGATAAGTAATATTAGGGACAAATATGCAATTATTTATAAACATTCCTAATGAATATATTAAAGTTAAAAATACATTATCTAATGCAAAAAGAGAGATTTAATGTGTTGAAGGATGGTCATAGGCCTTAATTTATGTTTAATTTAGAGGCATGGGCCTTAATTTATGTCTAATTTAGAAGCCCATCGTACCCACCCTGCTAAAAGTGTTTCTCATCCTCTAAGCAACTTAGTGACCTCATTGTGCCTCATTCATGGCCATGGTGGCCTCTCTCTTGTGCATTAAGAATCTTGGCTGTAAGTTCTAGAAGGACAAGCCCAAAAGCATATTTGTGCAAAGAAAAATCATTTTTTCTTGAGAACATTAATTTTCCTTCTTCCTCTTATTCAAAATGTTTCTTGAATATTTTACAGTTTGGAAAGGTCTTCCACATCCTTATCAACCTTCTACTACCTTGTTCTAACATTTGGAAATCTCTGAAACCTTCAAAATGTCTTGAGATGAGAACTAGGACAACCTATAGTAATTCCTGTCAAAACTACATGAAACCCTTTTTGAGCATAAATGATAGTTTTAGCTTATGACAAACCCTCGTCTTGACTCCGATGCCTTTCTCTCATTTCTATAACATTTTTAGGCCTTGTACAAAAGATAGAAAGAGATTATAGACCTCGTAGAAAGTCTCTTTTCATCACTGCAGTTTGAGTTCTATTTTGATGGTGGATGCCTCATTTCCTTTTGTTACCTTCTTCTTCTCTCTTGTGGCCTAGATGGTTACCTAATGGCCTTGGGGATCCCTGTTTTGATTAGGTATATCTTAGGCACTATCATTTTTGGTTTTAGCAAAATTTTTTCTTTCTTCCTTCTTGTAGCAGCATTTTGCCTTCTTGTAGTAGTCTTCAGAGTCTTCTAACTATATGGGAGTGATGAGAAATGATGTAGGTTTGTGAAAGTGGAGAGGATGCTCTGTTTCTTTCTTAAGAAAATTTGAAGTTGAGATAGGGTTTTCTCTTGAAATTATGAAATCGGGTGGATGAATGATGGATATATAGTGAATATGAAGTGGATGGAGGGCTGTGAGTGCTGTGTTGACTTGGCCTTTGCAAAATTTTCTTCTTTTAACTGTTGTCCTCATCCCTTGAAGTCATCACCCTTCATAATTTGACTTTTCAACATTATACAATTCAAGGAGTGAGCTACAATTAAATAGTTGAATATGACTCAGACTGTTGACGCATCCTTAGCTTATAAATCCTCATCTCTCGTGCATTGACAACAAATTTATAACTATAATATGCCCAAGTGAAGAGGTCAAGAATATTGCATACCTGTACCTACTTGATGGTTGTTGGAGAGACATGCATGCTGCTGTTGAGTTGATGTTGTTATGCTTCTCATGACTGAGGTACATCTTCTTGACTTCCTTTTTCCTTTTTGTTGATACTATTTTGCTGATGAGTTTTCTTCTTGTTGATGTGTAGATGATGGATTCCTTTGTTGTTGCTGAGATCTAGAGGAGTTTCATTGAGCCTATAGTTATGCTTCTCCTCTTTCAATCATCGTGCTAAAGATTAGGCCTGGAGCCTGCTATTACTTTCAAATAGGATGCTATAGCTACCCTTTTTTTTGAATGTTTGTTGCCTTTCTCTGTTGGAGAGTAAATAGGTATTGGAATGAGTGGAAGGTGTGGCCATAGAGTGACATGGTCATGATGGGTGTTGGCTGAGATGTGGTGCAGTCAATGTCATTTTTTCCTACCCAAAATAGACCTGCATCAAAATTTTTCCATCAGACTACCTTTCTTGTAGATTTTCAAAACTTCCTATAGTACTAAAAGAAACTCCTGTAGTAATTCAGGACGACCTCTTGTAACAGACTTGTTTTGTACATATCTCCCAAACGGTATAATTGATTTCCCTGGAACATTTTGAGCATGTTCCCATCATCATTATGCACCTCCCCATAAAAGAAATTTGGTCAATGGATGCATGGATTAAAAAAAAATAAAATAAATAAAAAATGGATGAAAGTGATGGAGGTTGATTTCTTGGAAAATACGCACTTGAATTTGTTCAAATTTCTTGGGTATGTTACCATCATCCATATGCATCTCCCCATGAAACATATTTTTAAATAGATGCACGGATATCGAGAAAATGGAAAAATGGTTGTAGGTGATGGAGGCTGATTTCTCGAAAATTATGAGCTAGAATTTGCTAAAATTGCTTGAGCATGTTACCATCATCAATATACTTTTTTCACTAAAACATATTAACAAATGTATGCATGGGTTTCAAGTTATGGCAAAAACAAATTTCTCCTCTATGTATTTTTTTTCATCTAGTAAAACCGAGCCTTTCTATAATTTTTAGAACAACAAGCAAGTTGAATGGGAAAAGCTTGAGAATGATGGGCGGATGGTGGAAATAGATGAGGCTGATGGATTTTCATGGCCTTGGCCTTGTTGGAGCATTTGAGCAAAGCAGGAGAAAGTCAAAATTTGACATCTTTTGACAAGGTTTGACCTATTTTTTCTTTCTTTGGTGGCAACTTGTTTTCGTTCCTTATAGATGTTGGAGAGCACCTACATTCATCAAAGAGATACATGGAGAGTATATATATATTCTCTAGACTTACTAGCCGCCTCAATGAGGTTTTCAACTAGTAGGTATGCCTAGGCACCTCAAAGTAAGTTTTCACCTAAGATCTTTTATTCTTTTTTTCCTATTTTTTTTTTCCAATCCATTGACTGCCTCATGGAGGTTTTCAATCAATAAGCCAATTTCAAGCACGTCAAAAGAGGTTTTCACCTAAGGTTTTTAATTTTTCTCTTATTTTTCATCTTTTTTCTACCCTACCCTACTTTAAAAACAAAATCACTTTCAAGTATAACAATACTTCCAATGGAGCCATGTGCACATCAAAATGATAGAAAAAACTAATGTGTAGGCCTGAAATGTTTTGACATGTACCTCAATTTGAGTGATCAAATGCTTTGACTTTGATGAATACAAGCACCACTGAAGAAGAGAGTATTTTTGCAACTTGACGACTATCCATAACCATATTTCAGTATAGTTGTGATGTCCTTGGTCCTTCTATTGATCTAGATTATTCTTCATGTCTTCTTATACCATGACCTTCAAATCTTCCTCTTTTTGTTTATTGTTCTCTTGAATACATGGAGGATTTGATGGTAACCATGAAGGAGCTTTCTCATTCTCTAATTTTGATGTTTGTTCTTCACCAATTTTAGCCCATGTTTCCATGGTCTTCTCATTTGAAAATTCTTCTTCTGGATGTGGTGCTTCAATGATATCAAGATAATCTCTTCTTTACAATACTCTTCCTGAGCTATGGTGAATACCATTGAGCTCAAGAGGAGATGTTTGGAAGCGGTGTACCTCAGCATTGTAATTGGGCTGAGCTACTTCAATGTGTGGCTTTGGAAATGGTGGTACAAGTAGTTGACTCGGAGTGGGTATTTGAAATGGATGTGGTTAGGGTTGTGGTTGTGGAACAGATGAATGGTAGGGATAACATAGGGTTGGGTATGGAGGATATTGAGGAAAGTATTGAAAATATTGTGGATGGCTCCCATAAGTTCCTTGCCAACCTTGTTGCCAAGATCGGTTTTGGGGTTAAGATGGCCAATTTTTCTAAGGAAAGGGTGTGTTCCAATTACTTTAAGGTGGATATGCATAACCTTGAAATTTTGAATTAGGATTTTGCATCATGCTAGGTTGACTAGGCTGCCATAGTCCTCCTGGAGCTACATAAGATAGTTTCATTTGTAATTGACTTGCTCCATTGTCCTCTTGGTAAACTTCCTTCAACCTTGGTAATGATGAACAATGTTTAACATCATGTGATTCAGCATAGACAACACAAATATCAGCATCTTGTTTTTCTTCATCTTACATTTTGAACATTCCTACTTGTTTGGTTAGATTGATAAGAATTTTTGCCTTTAAATCATCAAACAAATTTCCAATTTTAGTTTCACTTATAAATCTTGATGTTGATTTACCTACTCTTGCCCTTCCTATTGATATGTGTTTGCATGTTTCACAAATTTATTCAAATGATAATTGGTATACATCACCTCTACTCATGAGATCAAGGAGATCAATCCATGCATCCTTAATTGTTCTAAGTAATAGGGTTTTTAGTCAGTCAGATCCTAAATTATGTAGTTTTTCCCTCTTAACATTATATATGAACCTCTCTATTAGATCCTCTAGACTCTCATCTTCTCTTTGATTCATTCTAAATATTTCTTCTTTAAGATCGTGATCTTTATATTTTTCTAGAAATATCTTTTGCACATCATTCGATGATCTTATTAAATGAGTCCATAACCTCATGAACCATTTAAGAGCTATATCTTTCAATGTTTCCATAAACAATCTTAGTTTTTGAGTTTTTAATAAGTAACCATAAGATCTACAAATAATTTAAAACTAAAATAGAAAGGTTTCCAGATCCTCTGACCTTAAACCATGAAATTTTGGAAGAAAATATGAGGGATGTTCTTCATGTGCACACTACCATTAGTATCTTGAATGGAAAATCCGAGAGGATTTTACTCATTGTCATCATATCCATCCATTTCTTCTACATTATTTGCAATCTTCTTCTTTTACATGCAAAAGTGAATGGTGATGTCGCTTTTACTGCACCACGTGATCAAATGGGGGCGCAGGGGGGTTTGTGTTGGAGATTTTTTGTTTTTATGATTCAATGAAAACAATAATGCGATACACTTTTCTATTTTTGAAATGAAATATGCCTAAAGCAATTATTCTTTTGTTTTTGCAAAACGTAAAATTAAATGAATCAACTCAGGAAAAAAACAATGCATACTTTGACACCTCCCCCACAATGGCAAGAAAAAGTGATGAGCCTCGGTATTGCAACAAGAATACTACAACTCCTAAAGCTACAAACTTTAATTATCAACTTAGGGTTCGTACAAACTTAAAAGGTATCGGAAATATATGTGCAACATACAATGTGTCCTTTCTTTGTTGTCATGAGAGAAAATAAATGTTTCCTATTTGCAGGACTGAAAGGCTGAATTTAAAAATTCTTGTAAGGTAACATGAAATCCTCTATCTACTTATTAACACACTTTTCTTGCAAAAGAACCCTATTTGTCACATGTGATGTTTTAACTAATCTAAGCATGAAATCTAATCTAGAGAGTACTAATTGTTATGTCCATGTGAAAATATAAAAGAACTCATTTTTTTAATGTTTTTGCTTTATAAATGCAAATGTTAATCTTTCCCTGATCTTTGGCAGGAAAGATAGGTGTGGAGGAAGAGGGTTCCAATTATTTTGATGGCTTAGAGGTCAAGTAAGGGCCTAATCCCAGCTTCAGTGATGATTTTTCTCAATTCGGCCTCAAAACATACCATTACAGGATTTCCTACATGGTGTACTAATTCTCCTACACAATCCCTTGTTTTACTACATGATGTTACAAATTTACTATATGAAATTATAATTCATCAAATGACCAAGAAAATCAAATCCAAATTGGATAGGATTTTTTTATTATTTTTTATTGACTAGGATATGTTAGATACCCATTCCAAGTGGAACCACTAAAAGAGACTTGTGTTAACTCATGCTGAAAAATAGCAGAAAATTACTAGTTGAAAATCTAGAAATTCGACAACTAGTGAGCTAGTAAATCTATAAATGACTAACCTAATCAATTGAAAATGAAATGGGGTAATTTTTGTTATGAAATAGAATGATTTTTTGATCTAATGAAAGTAGAACCAACTCAATTGAAGCTCGTTAGCATGCTCTAAAAAATAGAAGCAATTTGTTGTTTTTTGCCACAAAGGAGTTCCACGAATCTAGATTTGGGAATATGAAAGCTAACCAAGTAGCTCAATGATTAATATGACCTTCCAAAGCTTTTCCAAGGATGCAATTATGCTTGTGATCGTGATAAATCACTTACATCAACCATTTAACCCAATCCTACAATAAGAAATCATTAATACTAAATGTAGAAATAGAAAGAAATAAAAACAAGAGATGCATGTGAATAAGAAGTGAAAAGAAGGAAATAAAATGATACAAAATGACTCTGAGGCTCTTGGGATGGCCAAGTACAGAGAAAATCAGAGACCTATGGAGAAGAACAAGATTTAGAGGTTGAGCATGAAACTAATCTTTATTATTTTCATCAATACAATTACATCCCTGTAAGAAAATACAGTGGAGCTCCAAAAATACGAGTTCTCTCCACAAGAACACTAATCAAAATCTATATCTAGAGGAAAATTCAACTTGGTACTTATACAAAATGATTAGGAATCATTCCACATGAATGGAGGAAGCCTTCCCCACCAAAATCCCTTGATTAGTGGATCTGGTTCCCAATACTACGAATCTGCATTAAATGACAGGGAACACATTCCTAGGTTTTCTCAATCATTGGAGTTCCACAATATGTGCCATAATTCTTTTTGATTTATTATTTAATAGTGATCCTCCTGTAGTAGGCAGCAAGTACCTAAATTATCTCCTCCTCCAAATCTTCATAATTTACCCAATATTCTCATAATATTCCACAAAAATAAATAATTTTAGGCACTATGGAATTATTCATAAACCTTCCTAATAGATATATTAAAGTTAAAAATACATTATCTAATGCAAAAATAGAGGTTTAATGCATTGAAGGATGGTCATAAGCCTTAATTTATGTTTAATTTAGAGGCATGGACCTTAATTTAAGTTTAATTTAGAGGCCCATCAACCACTAACTTATTTCTTACAATAACAGTAACTTAATCCATGTTTATATGTCACAACCTTTTCCTACAACTGTTATTGTCAACAACCTTTGATATCATGATTAAATCAAGTATTAATCAAAGCAATTCATAAATCTACAGTAGTAGTGCTTCACCATTTATTCAAGTGCATTCATGAAATGTAAACAAAATATCGTTACATGGTTCCTTTAACAATATTGCATATGTATTAGTTATAAGTGTATAACCATCAATGAATTTATATAATAAAATACCACATTAAGTAATATTCCCCTCGCATAAGCACACATTCTGGCAAGAAAAATCAGTCAACTGCCCAGACATTTCTTTAAAGTAAATTAACACATCAATTATGATCTTCGTGCATGCGAATTACATAAACTTTATCAAAAGAACTACCGCTTCAAATATTACTTTTGGTGCATGGAAATAAGCAAAGAAATATAACACAATGAATGTTATTCCAATGCATGCAAATGCATATACTTTCCAAAATAATGCTTAACACAATAGAGCATGCAACACATGTTTCTTTTTCGAGGAAATCTAGTATAATACGACATGGAAAAACATGTTTTATTTTCCATAAAACAAATATAATAAAGCATACAAATACGTGTCTTATTTTCCAAATATTGTACCAACATTACCCATATATATATTCCAAGGAAACCAACACATTATTATGGTTTTTTTATATGTAATTCATCTTCTTTCGCAAAGAATATTTTCTAATGTTGGCTAACACAACATGTTATCATTTCCCACATACAAATATACATTCTTTCCAAATGAAAGCTAATACATATTTTGTATGCATATACATGATTTTATTCCAAAAAAAACCAACATAATAGTTATGATAGAATAAAAGTAATCACATATAGTTTTTTAAAAGAAATATAGCTCAATAGTTCTTTTATTCATGAAAGAACATATCTCTATAACAAAATGAATAGTATTTCTGTATGCAAGATCTTATGATAATAACCCTTCCTTAATGTACTCAACACATATTCCTCCTCTAGAATTCTACCATCATTAACTATTATTTCAAGTAAATAAATACATACTTCGTTTTTAAAAGAAGTTAATATAACAACATTTCTCTATATTTATATATGGGATTTTCTCATGCCCCCCTTTAAATAAATTACCATAGCTAGCCATATTTTATGCATAAAACCTAGGCAACAATATCAAGTTTAACCTTTTATGAACCTAAATCAAGAAATTAACACAATTCATCTAGCCAGGCAATCTTTTCAAGGGACTATTCTTTTCAAGAATATTTACATACTAAACTTCTCTATCTACACACAAAAATTTATCGTCTATATTATAATCACTACCGTTTTGTACATGCAACATATCTTTTTTTCTAAGACAATGACCTTTAATTCAATGCACATAATATTTTGAAGAAAGCATGTGTTATCCTTCATGTTCTTGTATGAACGAGATTCATGTGCACACTTTAAGAAAACAATTTTTTTTTCATCAATTCATGCACAAAACTCATATGCTTGTCTTTGTGCACTCAAATCATTGTAGTATTTAAATAAACAATATGGGTAATATATGCATACATATTCATCAAAACCCTTCCATGAAAATTAATTTAACTAGCTTTTCTTTTTTCCAAGAATCTAATCATGTATGCAAAGAAATTTCACTTCGAAATATAATATAATGATGAATGCAATTAATATTTTTTTTTCAATAACTAACATAGGAATTTATTTCAAGAATTCCAATATAATGGATATTATTATTGTGCACATATTGCTATCAAGATTCTATAGGAATCTTGCTAATATCTCCAAGGAAATTAATAATATAATTTTCTCTCATAATTTCATGGCAACATTTTCTTTAACGAAATAACTTATTTTCTTTCTCTTTAGAAAAATTTACATACATTCTTTTCTTGAAAAAATATCATGATTTGTTTCATATTTTTGTGTGCAGGTTTCATGTCTGTTTTATTTTCAAGTAAACAACATCCCTAACTTATCTTTTACCATACATTTTTTCTTTCAGTAAAGTAATATGATTTATTTATCTTTTACCATGAAATTTTATTTCAATAAGGTAATATGGTTTCTTTTTATTTTACCATGGAAATTTCACATGCATTCTTTATGAAAAGTATTATGACATCTTAAATCAATATTTTTGCAAGATTCATGTGTATTCTCTTTTCAAGAGTAACAACATACCTACAATATAGGTTTTCAATAAAACAACATGGATTCTTTGTTTTTAATATGTAAAGTTCTCATGCATGTTCTTAGAAAATTATTGCAAGAGTCTAGAGAAATATTTTCATTTAATAGAATAAACTATCATAATTTGCACAAAACACATGCAATTTCCTTCCAAAGAAGTCGAGGTTATCTTGTGCAATAACCATGAAGTCCCATGTGCATTCTGCATGTTCAAGAATACCTTTTGTTGGAGCCACAACATTCCTCACCAAAGTTGTGATGATCAATTCCTCAAGACTTCACATGATGAAAACCAAGTCCCATGTGCATTCCTCATTTTTAGGAATACCATTGTTGGAGCTACAACATTCCTCACCGAAGTTGTGATGATCAATTCCTTAAGACTTCACATGATGAAATCCAAGTCCCATGTGCATTCCTCATTTTTAGGAATACCTTTTGTTGGAGCCACAACATTCCTCACCAAAGTTGTGATGATCAATTCCTCAAGACTTCACATGATGAAAACTAGAGCTAATTAAGATGGAAGTAGTTTTTGTAGTTTCCAAATGAATTTAAAGAACCTGTAAAACACTTTTTCTCAATGAGTTATCATTTTCTTTATTTGATTCAGATTAGTTGCCAACTAGATCATAACGTTTCTTTTTTCAATCATTTCGTTAAACATGGTAAAAATAATCTTTTCCATTGTGAAAATGAAAATAAATGCAATTTATAGGGATATTACAGGCATCATGATTTCTAAGGCTTAAGGAAGCAATATTGCTCTAAGATTTCATTGTTGCATGGTCCTTTCCTTTTGTTGATAATTGCTAGTATTAATTTCTTTTAATAATTTTAAATGTAATTATATGTTTGCACATATAAATACCTTGAGAGGTGTTTTACAACCGAATATAGGGATAGATCTATCGGCACAAACAATTAATATTTACATAAAAATTTAACATCTATATGTCAAATTAATTAAAAAGTAATAAAAGGTGAAAAGTAGTATAGAGCTTTGGCTCAATTAATAATAAAATGTTAAAAGTAAGAGAAGTAAAAAAATTCAATTTGTTATATTGTAAGTTTGTTTTGCAAGGAAACTTAGCCCCTTCAGCATAAGATAAAAATTATTCTTTGGGAAAAATTGCATAAATAATTATAAATTACATTTGTTAATGTAATAAATTGAGATGTGAAGTGGATAATTTGATTTCTTGCTCAAGATATTTCATAAATTTTGGTGCGTAGTAACCATTAGTACGTTTACACATTTATAATTTTACTCCTAAAGAAAAAAAAAAATGGTGAGAAGTAACTCTTGTAAGTATATATTTTTCAATTTTATTCCTATCTTGTTTTTATGCATAAAATATATAAGGAAATTATGCACATGGATTATAGTATGTAGAGGATACAATAATACCTTCAAGTTATGGTCCAATCAAATGTTTGACAATTATTATTTTTAATAATATTGGAAAATTAATATTTATTTTTCAAATTTTAACATTATAATCTGCAGTTGCTATTGCTAAACTAATAGTGATTAGCAAAAAATGGATTATTAGAGTTTTTCCTTGATACTTAGTAATAATGATTCCATAACTATATTTAAATTTAATTAATAAGCACATAAAAACTTAATAGTTACAATACAAGAAGTTTCTTAACCATGGATACCCCCCCCCATTGTACCATGGATATTATTATCTTATAAATAGGTTTTTTTATAATACCATGGTTTGTAAATACCACATCAAAAAACATAGCGCATTTCACAACAAATATTTAAAATGTAAAATATTTTAGACATTACATATAACATTGATTACATAGAGTGAAAATTCTCCGTTGCTTCGAGAGACACAGAGAGGGGAAGAGTGAAGGAGAGAAAGAACGAGACAGTGATAGAGTCAAAGGGTGGACAAAGAGTGATAGAGCGATGGGGGGGAGAGAAAGGAAGGTGTAAGAGTGAGGGAGATGGACGGAGATGAATGAATAGAGATAGACGAGGGAAGGTTGAGGAGAGAGAGATGGAGAGAGAGAGACGATGTTTGAGGGGGAGAGAGAGGGAGGGAAGAACAAAGACATCGAGAGATAGAGGTACATAGTGAGGGAGGGACAAGGGAGAGACAGAGAGAGAGGGAGAAAAGAGAGGAAGTAAGATAGATAGATAGATAGATAGATAGATAGATAGATAGATAGATAGAGAGAGAGAGAGAGAGAGAGAGAGAGAGAGAGAGAGAGAGAGAGACGAAGGGTGGAGATAGGGTAGAGAGAGTCGCAGAGAGGGAGGGATATAGTTATAAAGTTGTAGGGTAGAGAGAAAGATATGACAGGAGAGATAGAGGGATATGGGAGAGAAAGGCTGAGAGACGAAGGAGAATAGATAGGACATGAGAGAGCTAAGGAGAGAGAGAGGGAGGGAGAGATGAAGGGTGTTACACGTCATTTTGTCTCATTAGGAAAATGGCCATCGGTTTGGATCATCCACTATCCATAAATGTGTTCCAAAGAATCCCTTTGCAAGGCTAGAATCCAACCTATCCCAATCAAAGTGAAATTCCTGGATCCCAAGGCTTAAAACCCTATTTTTGTCTTCCTACGCAGTTTTGTAGTCAATTTTTGTGTATACGTAGAAAATCCCATTAGAAGCTGCACACAAGTGTGTTATGTATTACACTGTGGCTTGTGCTCATGACTTAATGAATGTAAAAATAAAAATGAAATTGTAGAACCATTGTTAGTCGTATTTATTCCAACTAACAAGCTTCGAATGGATACCTATTTAGCTCTAATCCCTTCCATCATGGAAACCCTATCTCATCATTAATGGATCTCATCCATTGGAAAATAGATCCCAAACTTACGAGTCTTGGCCTATAAAGCGAACAGAGGCTTGAGGATTGAGTAGGACTGTTGGAAGTAGGCTTATGTTGTAGGAATAAGGTTGGAAAGTTATTCATTCAAGGAGAGGGTTGGCTATTGTAGGAAGGGGCTTTCAACATCAATGCTTGAAGGTTGTAACTATATTCTCCATTTTATTTAATATAAAGGCAACTATTCTCTCTCAGATATATATTTTTTGATAAACTTGTAGGATTCCTTAATCACCTACATAGGTTATGATTGCATGTTGATCCATTTCAATATATGATTGAGTTAATTAGTTCATTTATCTCTTATGCTATATACTGGATGATTTGATCTCATATATGTTTCTGTCTATGGAGATCTCCTTTAGGACATCATGGAGAAGTTCTGGGAAGCAATTGGAATCTCTCTAAAGCATCAAGGAGAAGAGGATGGTCGAAATCTTTGAATGGGACTTCATCAAGAATTTTGAATAAAAGGTAATATCATAGTCTTTGTTTCAATCAATTGCAGTCTAGAGAAAGCTAGAAGTTCCTGGTTGTTTTTTACTAGACTTATCTGAGGTCTAGGGAGATCACTCTTGTCTGAAAAAAGGGATAAGTCCACATAACAAATTATCGACTCTATTGGGGAATCATCTCACTCTCCATTATTTTCCTTATTTAGCCTTTGAACCTTCTATAGAAGACCTCTCTAAGTGTTTGGAAATCTTAAAAATATTGATTTTAGGTTTTATTTGATTTCTTTTTTACTTTTTCCAAAATTTCTCGTTCTGTACATTTTATGTTCAAACACAAAGCACACTTGCCTTTCTACAATAGTGTTTGTGTGCACTAGTTTTCTTTATGACCTTCGCACATGCCTGGAATTTTTGAAAAAATTAGTTTTATCCTCAAGTAACCCCAAATAGTGTTCATTACTTGCTTGGGGGGCAACCACATTATCCTCTTCCTAGAGGACAACCTGGTGTCAGATCTTATCCTATTGTTGGAGGTTAACCTTATACTGGAAATTGTGGCCAGATACCTCAGCTTGGTCCTAGTCAACCTACTATAGCTCAACCTATGATTGGTAATCCTTAACCTGGGATGAACACTATTTGGAACCCTAATTTTACTGAATAGTTTTCTCTAGTTGCTCCACGAGTGCCAATTTATCAACCTGTTCAGCCTACTCAACATCCTATTCCTCAAATACCTATTGCAAGTATTTTTGTACCTGTCCATCATCATGTTCAAGGAATTCCTCAAACATTTGTTCAACAACAAATCCAACAACATGTTCAACAAACATTACAACAACCTGTTGAGAGTGCACCTAAAACACCTATTTAAACACATGTTTCCCAGTTGGTCCCAATTTCACCTCCGAGACCTATCCCAGGAGTATCGCAAATGAATGTTCCATTTATCTCTTGAATTCTTGTTCCTAAAACTACACAGGAAATCCATTAGGTTTCTTCTTATCAAACTCGTCCTAACATCCAATCTACACCACAAATTCCTATCAGGAAACCTGGTATAGGAACAATGCAAGAAACTTTCCAAGTTCAAGCTTTCCAAAGCCCACCTTTTCAAGGTCAAACTTATCAAATTCCACCTTTTCAAAGACAATTTTTTCGAAGACCAACTTTCCAAGGTAAAGATTTCCAAAACCAACCTTTTGAAGGTTAATTTATCCAAATTCAACCCTTTTCAAACTCAATTTGTTCAAGGTCAACATTTACAAGCTCAACCTATATAGGGGCAATATTACTTAGGTAAAATGGTTCAAAGTCAAACTTTGCAGAGTTAGCCATACCCTGGTCATACTTATTAATTCCTTGTTCAACCTCAATCCTAGTATAGCTCACCCTGGTTACCGTGGTGAAATCCCAATCCCAACTGCATAGGCTATTCCAGGATATCTTGGGTATCCTCCTCCACGGGTTAGACTTAACCCGCTACTTCACGGGCTATTCCAGGATATCTTGGGTATCCTCCTCTAGGGGTTGGACTTAACCTACAAGTCTATCAAAATTTACAGTAAGATCCTAAACGACAGTTAACATTCATTGCAACCTTAGATTTACCAGATTTATCCCAGCTAACAAACAGTCTTATTTATTATTATCCTTTTTAGCTGATGATTTCCACCAAGTTACCGAGTGATATACCCAAATTTAAGGGCAAACCAAGAGAAGTCCCATCCAATCATGTGATGACATGTCATCTTCGATGTGAATTGAATTCCTTAATTAGTTATTCTATCTGACTTCACCTTTTCCAACAAACTTTAACTAGTTCGGTAGCCAAATTCTACATTGAGCAACCTCGCGCTTCTTTTCGTAACTTTAACTCTCTAGAAACAATGTTTTTAATGCATTTTCATCTACCAATTCGTTACAATATTGGTATCGAACTATTGACTTCCTTAAAACAATCGAAATTGACTCACATTTCTCGTCATGTACATGAATGGAGATGTAGACGTCAGTTAGTTAAAATTTTTATTCTAGATATGATTTTGGCTTAATGGTTTATGAAGTCATTACTTCTTGTTACTACAAAGGATATTGCTAAGGGAGGTGTCATGATGAAAGAGAAATTAATTGCTCGTGCCCAGTATTTAGACTTAGTCTATACTCAATCTCACACCTTGTATAGGAAAATCTTGAATTTACCATGCCTAACGATTTTGAATGATCAAACATGATCTAATGTCACTGATGGTATAATAAGTTCTATGAGCCAATAATCTAAGGGGAAGAAGAAAAATTCTAAAATTACTCAGACTTTGGCCATACAAGATTCACCCACTAAAAGCCTTTATCCAGAAACTATTTCTGAAATTAATGTCATAGAATCATCTATCAGCAAGTGTCAATCGTCCATAGGTAAAAAGAAGGGGAAAGGCAAATAAAAAAAATGATTCTCCAAAAGAGAAACCCACTAAAATTGAACCTACTGACAGGAAACAAAACCCTCATTTTCCTGGCCTTATTTTTAATGAGGATAATTATACGAGGGAATGCCCATGTCAGGCAAAAGTTTTCAAATTCATTAAAGGTTCTCTAACTCCCGTTGTTTTGATAGATCCCTTGCCTTCTCAAGATAACAAAATGGTTTCTCACAACACATCTTCCTCTTCCACATCGTAATATATGACGATGATGTCTTCGAAACAAGTTATGGTAGCTACAAAATCAAAATATTACGAATCTAAGGGTCCTATGGTCAATGGGAGCGAGGGTAGTTCATATTGTCAACCTTCCATGAACCATTTTAGATCAAAAAATGAAATCCTAATATGATGATTTGACCACCTCCTAAAGGTATGGTTCGAAAATCAAATTTCAACCCACATGTTAGAGCTGCACAAAATTACAACATTGTTAAAGATCTGGCTATATCTCCTTCCTAAATGTCACCTCTTGAGGTGATGCAAACATGTCCAACACAGTGAATTCTATTGTCGTAAGCCATTGGGGCTATTCATCAAAAAATTCTAATATAATTATATTTGGCCTTGAGAGTCATATACCTAGACTCCCACATCAACTGGCATTTTATATTCCAGTTTTTGTTAAAATCAAATGAGTGTTTCACACAATTGTTGAAGAAGGAACTTCTATGTTTATTATGTCGATTGCTTTTTGGAAAGATTTAGCTTCTCCAAATATCATTCATTCACTTATCACTTTGAAATCCTTTCATGAAAGAGTTTTTTGTCCTTATGCAATCCTAAATCATATTCCCATAGAGTTAGAGGGTAAAACGGTCACGATATAAGTTGAAATTATTGATGTTCATCTCAATTATAACCTTTTCCTTTCTTGAGGTTGGTCATACTCTATGTCAACAATGGTCGCAGCGCTTTTCTGAGTGATATAATTTCCTCACAAAGGGAAAATTGTCAAAGTAGACTGGTGGTCTTACTACACTTCAGACCCTAACTCTACAGGTAGCATACCTTTTATCTGAAAAAAGAATACTCTTTATGGCGATATTGATATTAATTTGTTTAAAGACTAATCACTTATGGGGACCTTTACACTCCCTCCACCTAACTTTCCATCTAATTTTACTGAGGTTAACATGATTACATCAATCACTATGGACTCTTATGATCCATGGATAGTGCCTTCAGGGTCTAAATTGACCCCATATGGAAATGAGATGCCTTTGAGCCCACATGAATTGGCTTATCAGGTAGTTAAATTGTTTTCCAACTCATCATCTAATGAGATTTATCGAGTGAATATGGTCAATGATGATTATTCTCCTTTACTTCGGTTAGAACCAATTCACTTCTTGATCGTTCTGACTGTACATTTCTGAATGACAAAAGTATTATGGAGGTCATGAATTCAGACTAAATTCCATGGAACAATTATCATCATCATTCATCCTTTCTACCTGACCTTGATAAAATCGAGAATGATTTTTTAGCTATGTTTTCACTTGAGATTGTAGATATGTAGAATGAACCATTTCAGTTTTTCAAGCTGGATCTGAAAGGAATCTATGAAATATATCTACAACTATTTCCATTGACATCTGAGTCAAAAAATCAATTATTGAAAATATTCACATAGGCGCTTCGTGCTCATTCAAAGAGATTCAAACATATAAAGCCATGTTCCAAGAATTTCACGACATTCTAGGAATTGACCCAAGCATTGTTGTGCATGATATCAAGACTTACCGGGATGCAAAACCTATCAGACAACGATTATGTCTAGTGCATCCATGAAAGGTTGCTACAATTAAAGATGACATCGTGAAACTGCTTAAAGAAGGTTTCATCTACCTGGTTCCCTTGACCAATCAGGTTTCCAATAGTATACCTATTAATAAAAAGTAGGGAACCATTAGATTATGTGTTGATTATAGGATATCAATAAGGCTTCTCTGAAGGACAACTATCCTACCCCTTATATCTATCAAACCATTGATAATTGTGCTAGAAATGAAATGTTTTCATCTATAGATGGATTTTTGGGATACAACCAAATCAACATACTCCCAAATGATCAACACAATACCGCGTTCATCTATCCATGGGGAGTTTTTCCTATCGAAAACATCCATTTGGTTTGAATAAAGCCAGTGCAACTTTCAAACAGGCTATGTGCTATGCATTTCACGATATCAAGCATATTGTGCAACCTAATTTGCATGGCTTTCTAGCTCATTCGTTGAGACAGGGAGACCATCCAATGCATTTGAAAGCTATCTTTATTTGATGTCGTCATTGCAATATATGCTTGAATCCCCAAAAGTTTATTTTTTGTGTGCAATCCAGTTGATTTCTAGGATTTTTCATTTCAAAGGAAACCATTTGTGTCGATCTGCTCAAGGTTAAGGCTATTTTGAATTTGCTTCCTCCTTCCAATCTTTGCTAACTCCAAATTTTGCAAGAGAAAGCAAATTTTCTATGTCGATTCATCCAGAACTATGCCGATTTAACCAAAGGTTTTACTCAACTATTGAAGAAGGGCATCTCATTTATTTGGGATGAAGTGACTCAAAAGACCATTGATGCACTTAAACATATGTTGACACATACACCATTGTTGCATCCTCCTCATTATCATCGAGACTACCTTTTATACTTAGCTACATCCAATATCACTATTGGCATAGTTTTAGTTCAAGAGGACGAATTGAATGAATAGAATGTGATATATTACTTAAGAAGAAATCTAACCAAAATTGAAGCAAAATATACACATGTGGAGAACTTGGCCTTGGCAGTCATTCAAAATGTCCAACGATTTCCTCGCTACATTCTATTGTGAAAAAATACTATGATTTCCAATTTGTAACCCCATGGTTTATATGCTTATGAGACAACTGCTATGGGGTAATTATTCAAAATGGATAGTGATCTTGTAGGAATTTGATTTGGAATTCATAAAATCTAAATATAAGAAATCGCTAGTATTTTTTGAATTAGTATGTGGCTTTCCCCTTATTGAGATGGAAACCATGGGAGAGAATTCTCTTCCACACGAATCTTTATTTCTTATCAGTATTTTATCTCCATAGTATGGAGATATCATCATTTATATTTAGACACATATATTTCAGCTAGAATTCTATCAAACTAATCGTTGGTGTATTCGGTACCAATCCTAGAAATACAATATTGTTGGGGATACACTTTATCGTCGTGGTGTTGATTCCATCTTCAGACGATTTTTAACTAACGAGGAAGTCGAAAAGGCATTAAATGACTACCATTATGGAGCTTGTGGTAGTCATATGTTAGGGTTTTCCACTTCCCAAAAGATCCTGTGGACTAGGTATTTTTGGCTTCTATGTTTAAATACTATATAATTATTGTTTAGAAATGCCATAATTGTTAGATCTATGATTGAAAAATGTGTGCGCACTCAAATCCTCTTCACCCGATCATTTTTGTTAGTCCTTTCACTAAATGGGGCACCAATTTCCTTACTTGTAACCCTCACTTGAACAAGGGGCATCGGGTCATTGTATTCAGTACCAATCCTAGAAATACAATATTGTTGGGGATACACTTTATCGTCATGGTGTTGATTCCATATTCAGGCGATTTTTAACTAACGAGGAAGTCGAAAAGTCGTTGAACGACTTCCATTATGGAGATTGTGGTAGTCATATGTTAGGGGTTTCCACTCCTTAGAAGATCCTATGCACTAGGTATTTTTGGCTTCTATGTTTAAATACTATATAATTATTGTATAGAAATGCCATAATTGTCAGATCTATGATTGAAAAATTCATGCGCACTCAACTCCTCTTCACCCAATCATTTTTTTCGATCCTTTCACTAAATGGGGCATCAATTTCCTTCCATGTAACCCTCACTCGGCTAGGGGGCATCGGTACACTATCCTTGCGGTAGACTATTTTATGAAATGAGCGGAGGTGATTTCTACATATAAGGATGATGGAGAAATAACATCCATTTTCATATTCAATCATGTGATTGTCAGGTTCAGATTTCAATAAACCATCATCACAGACCATGGTATCCATTTTTGAAACTTTATGATGACTGATCATATTAGGAAGCTAGCATTGCGTCATGATAGTTCTACTCCATATTACCTGTAGGTGAATGACCAAGTAGAAGTCGTTAACAAGGTTTTAACCACCATGATTAAAAGGATTATCAAGATTCATAAATGAGATTAGCATCCAATGCCTTTTCCATCCTTGTGGTCATACCTTACCACAGCAAAAAATTCGACTCATTTTACTCCTTTCCAGCATGTTTACAACATAGAAGCAATTTTACCTATTCAATGTGAAATACTGTCTTTGAAACTAGCCGTTGAATTATTACTAGCCACTTCTTCCAAGGAAGTACATTTCCTATACTTAGCATGACTCTATGAGACTCCTCGTGACGTTGAATTAGATAGCCAGGCCTAAAAGAAACGAGTTAAGGCACAATATGATAAAAATGTAAAACCTTGCTCATATGCAGAAGGGGATCTAGTTGTGGTTTATGATCGAGATAACGAGAAGTTAGGTGCTAGAAAATTCGATCCCATGTGGCATGGCCCTTATGTTGTAAAATGTGCATTGGCAAAAGGGGCCTATGAACTAGTTGATTATGACGAAATTCCTCTGGGAAAGCCCATAAATGTTATTTACCATATTTTATGTGTGGCAATTTTAAGCATTTTTTTTAATGATTTTTATGCTACTTCTCCTACTTATCTTGTTTTACACCTAATTTGCAAATGTTGATGCCCCCTCAAACTTACATTGGATTTGCTGATGGCGCTAGTCACAATACTTGGAATTTATCTTTCATAGTATGGGTAATTATTTGCCCACAGATGAGTTAGTGTCTACTCATGGGATATGCCTTGGTTGAAAAATGAATAATATTGTAATGTATATGCATTGATTGATTGATCGTTAGGTTAGATTTGCAACTCATATTATTAAATTTGAATGATGTCTATTTAGTTAGAAGTAATTCAATGTTAAGAATGTTTTTGTGGGTTCATCTCTTGGAAAGAGAGTTTGATTATATCAATTATTAACATATTCTGAGAATTTTAAATACATTGGATAACTATGTATTAAATTGACATTTGTAAAAACATTGGTAAGAAATTAAAATCAATATTCATCCATATATTGTACAATATAGACTAAAATAGAAGTAATAACTTTCATTAGTTAAATGTTTGTAAAAGTGTGCTTTTCACAAAAATTTCATCCACAGACATGAGGCCCCATGGGCTCTACTTTCCAAACATGTCGGTAGATCATCAAAAATAAAAACTCTAGCCCTTAGATTAGTGTATACGCATGCTGAGCATGGTAGCATACAACAACATGAGCTACTCATCATAGTGAACGACTTATAGGTCCAAGAATCCCCACAATGCGCCTGTCATAGACGAGAGGAAAATCATCAATATCGACATCTGAGATGTCCAGGGTCAACCTCTAAAGGTTATCCTCTAAGTCAGTCAATGCCTCTGCTGCGTCTGTGTTCTACATTACGGGAACCACTTGTTTCTCACCACAACTGTCATATCTACATAATGCTACAGATCTAAGCGGAGCCACATCTGCATCATCATTTTCAACCATTTATTTTTATCAAATTATTAAAAGATATTAATTTTTAAAAACATATTTTAGTATTTAATTACATAATTGTATATTTAAAATAGGAAACAATAAATAATTAATTTAAATATATATTTAAAATAAAAAAGCAATAAATAATTTTAAAATTAATTTTCAATCGAATAATATTTAGGGGTACTTTTACTTTTGTTATACTTTGTGTAATGTGACTACAACCAATTTACGGTGTACTTTTGTTTAAGTTTGTGTAATGTGACTAAAACCATTTTTTTTTTAAATCTGTTATAAACATGTCTTGATAATTGAAATTGTGAACACATTCTATTATGTGAAAAAGGAACGTGGTTTTTACCCATTATACTTGGAGGGGCCAACAATGATATTTCTTTTTCTTTATTTTTATGAGCGCACAACCCTAATCACATAAGGAACGTGGTTTTTACCCATTATAGTTGGAGGGGGTCAACAATGATATTTCTTTTTCTTTACTTTTATGAGCGTACAACCCTAATCACAAGTCCTTGAATAACCATTTTGATTAGTTGACACTCGTATAAATAATTGTCGGCGGCACATTTTCAATGATATGCGTGGAATAAATTTATATGCTTAATCCCGCTTCCTTTCATGACAGTAATCATTGTTCAAGGTTTTGTCATAGATTCTCTCCCACGGGAAGATCGAGAAACTCCAGCGACAGAGATAACGCTAACGGCTCCTGCCATCTCAATGAGGCAAATTGGAGGAGCACAATAGATTTATCGTGAGTAGTTTATGGAGGATATAAAAGTTGGTTAGGAAAATAGTGGAAATTGTTAAAATAAGTTATTTATTTTTGTAAGAGGAGTTGGTTAAAATTAGAGACTCAGTGAGTGTTGAGTGTTGAAGTGTTGACTCAGGTTGAATTAAGGCAGAGTCCAATTAAGTGTGTGGTTGTATGTCAAGATATTTTAAGCCAGTTGCTAGTCGAATAGCTTTAAATACGCTTCATTGAATTTATTGGAAAAATGAAGTTTTTATGTGACAAATAGAAAACAGCAACTCATGTAATTTGTGTGTGAATTTGTATTTAAACTTCTCTCCTTTTCCAACCCATTAATATCAAAACAAAGTTAAAAAACAAAAAAACGCGGATCAGTAACAATCCGTGAGAAAAAAAGTGGTAATCCTTATTAAAGTAAAAAGAAGATAAATAATTTTCTCTTAGAAGATAAATAATTCGGATCGTAGTATTCAGGGTGTTATAACGTGCCACATCAGAGATAACATATTTAACACATTTCACATTTTCGAATCAAGCGAATTGAATTTGGATTTCGTATCACTGTCGAAGCATTAGCACGCATGCCATCACCACAACAGGCGTTAACAAACCGAAGAACATACGTTTTTTAAATTGTGAAGTCAAGTTGACGTGGTGCTATCCATGTTTATGAAAGTGCGTTTGTAAAAAGACCTTTTAATATACAAAATAACTTTTAGTTACTAAAGTTTCATAAAGGATTTGTGGAAAAGTGGATATATTATAGGGTTTAGTAAATTTTTTTTTTCTTTTTTAATAAAGAATTTTTTTTATATAAAAGAATAATTAAGGGTTTTAAAGAGTATTTTTTTAAGAAAGATGTTTTGTTCAAATTTTTAGTTCAAGTTTTTATTGTTTACAGGGAAGGATTATGATGTGTGGGGCATTAAGATGACGATCACGTTGCAGGCTTATGATGTTTGGGATTAGGTTTAGTATGTGTTTTTAGAATGTTAAAGTGAAGAAAAAGAACAAGCTCTCACTAATGTGGAGAGGGATCTATGGAAAAAGGAGAAAAAGAATAATGCACAAGCGTTGCAGATTATCCAACAAGGAGTGGACCGAGGAGTGTTCCAAAAGATTATGATGGCGTCTTCAACAGAGGAAGTATGTGATAGTTTGGTGACAAACTATAAAGGTATGGCCAAAGTCAATATTGTTAAGTTGTAGAATACTAGGAGAGATTTTGAAAGTCTGCAGATGAAGTACACAGAGGACATCAATTCTTTCATGAATGGCTCATAATTGTTGTAATTCAATTAAAAATTTATCATAAAGAAATTAAAGAACAAATAGTGGTTGGGAAGGTCCTCAAATCTTTGTCTACGAAATTTGATGTTGTGGTAGCAACCATAGAAGAAGCCAAGGATTTGGCATCATTAATAGTTGATAAGTTGATGGGATCACTTCTATCACATGAAGCGAGGATAGAAAGAAATAAGGGTTCCACTTTAGAAACCGCTTTCAAAATCAAGGTTTATATTTCTAAAGACCGAGGTCGATGGAGAAGTAGATCGAGAGGCAGAGGACGAGGTGGAAGATATGGTGGTCAAAGAGATGGACAAGAAGAGCATGAACATGAAAGTGGAAGAAACTGTAGAAGCTTCAACAATAATAAAAGTGTTGACAAATCAAAAGTGAGATGTTATTATTGTAATAAATTTGGTCACTATGCCTGTGATTGTAGGAAGAAGGTAGCTAATCAAGGGAACCAGAGAGCTAATGTCACTACAGAGACTACTAACGCCATGTTCCTATCTTGCCGTAACATCCATGAACCTTCTGATAATCTGTGAATATTGGACAATGGTTGTAGCAACCGCATGATAGAAAACAAGAATTAGGTTGCAAATTTGGATCAATTCGTGAAGACAGAGGTAAAGTTTGGGACTGAAAAGACTATGGATGTAGATGGAAAAGGAGTGGTCAACATTATTACCAAGCAAGGGGAGCCAAAGATAATCTCAGAGGTATACTATGCCCCTGGTCTTAAACATAATTTGATAAGTGTTGGTCAATTGACATGTAAGGGATACAAAGTTATATTTCAAGAACAAGAGTTTATTATATATGACAAGCCCCCAAGTAAGCAGTTTATAGAAAAGGTGCAAATTATGAGGAATAGACTCTTTCCTCTAGTTATGGAATATAGTGATGAGGTCAGTTCTTTTACAGTTGCATGTTCTAATGATTATTGGTTATGGCACTTTCAGTTTAGACACTTGCAATTTTCTAGTTTAAGATTGTTGCAATAGAAATAGATGGTCAAAGGACTACCTCCCATCAAATAACCTACTAGTACTTATGATTGTTTCATCTTCGGAAAGAAAAACCGTGAAAGTTTTCCAAAGGGAGTTGCATCCAGAGCAAAGCAACCTCTTGAGCTGGTGCATACAGACTTGTGTGGACCTACGAGGACACACTTGATTGGTGGAAGTTTCTACTTCCTCATGTTCATTGATGTCTATAGCATAAAGAATTGGGTTTACTTCTTGAAGCAGAAGTTTGAAAGTTTTGCAAAGTTCAAAGAATTCAAAGCCTTAGCAGAGAACCAAAGTGATTGATAGATCAAGGTATTCAGGTCAGATCATGGTGGAGAATATGATTCAAAGGAATTACATCATTATTTCCAACAACATGGAATTAGAAGACAACTTACAACTAGATACACACCGCAATAGAATGGTGTAGCAGAGAGAAAGAACGAGACAATTATGAACATGGAAAGAAGCATGTTGAAAGGCAGAAACTTGTCTAATGAGTATTGGGGAGAAGTAGTTGAATGTGTTATTAATGTGATCAACAGATCTCCTACAAAGAGTATGATGAACATAATATTAGAGCAATCATGGTCAGGTATGTCTTGTAGTGTTTCTCATCTCAAATTATTTGGATGTGTATCTTATGCATATGTGCCTAAGGAGCGAAGAGGAAAATTGGATGATCAAAGTGAAAAATGTATATTTACTGGTTATAGTGAGCAATAAAAAAATTACAAATTGTATAACCTTGTCACCAAGAAGACCATAATTAGCAGAGATGTTTTGTTCAAAGAACAAGAGTAGTAGAATGGTAGTATAGATAAATCAGTTGATGCACAAGTGCCAATGATAGAAGAAGATGATGTAGTAGAAAAGGAGTAGCAAGAATCACACGTTAAGACACCAAACAGAGACACACCAAAAGGGACTCCAAGATTTTCTCAGCAGCATGAATCTTCAAGTAGATCAATAGATCGAGATTCTCCCAATAGTTAATCAGGTTATAAATCAAGCAATGGTAAGAGAAATATGAGAAGTATGAAAGATATTTATGATGATTTGGATGTTAGTTCAAATTTTTCATTGTTTTCATTCCAACCTTCTTCATTTGAACAAGCTATGAGAGATGAAAATTGTGTGCAAGCCATGGATGAGGAAATTGAAGCTATTGAAAAGAATGATACTTGGGATTTGATTGATTTTCCAAAGGACAAAAGTCTCTTTGGTGTGAAGTGGGTATACAATATTTATGATGTTTTGGATGTTAGTTCAAATTTTTCATTGTTTTCATTCCAACCTTATTCATTTGAAGAAGCTATGAGAGATGAAAATTGGGTGCAAGCCATGGATGAGGAAATTGAAGCTATTGAAAGAATGATACTTGGGCTTTGGTTGATTTTCCAAAGGACAAAAGTCTCTTTGGTGTGAAGTAGGTATACAAGACAAAGTTGAATAAGAAAGGAAAAGTTGAAATATTTGAAGCTATAATTGTAGCAAAAGGATTCTCGTAGAAACTTGGAATAGATTTTGGAGAAATGTTTTCTCTAGTAGCCACATTGGATACTGTATGAGTAGTTCTAGATACAACAGCTCAAAACAAGTGGAAAGTATATCACACAGATGTGAGATCAATCTTGAATGGAATCTAGAAGAAGAAATTTATGTGCAACAACCTCCAGGATATGAAGTTCAAGGTAAAGAATATAGAGTTTACAGGTTGAAGGAAGTTCTCTATGGACTCAAGCAAGCCCCTAGAGCTTTTTATAGTAGAATTGACAACAACATGATCAAGAATGGATTTTGCAAAAGCAACATTCAAGCTACCTTGTACACAAAGAAAAATGAGCATGGAAAGATTTTGATTGGTTTCTTATAAGTTGATGAGATGATTTTTATTGGTGATTTTGAGTTAGATGAATTTAAAGAAACCATGATGAAAGAATTTGAGATGATGGATCTTGGTCTCATGAAATATTTTCTTGGCATAGAAGTTGAGCAATCTGAGAAAGGCATTTTTATTTGTCAAAATGAATATGTTAGAGATTTCCTGAAAAGATTATGGATGGAGAATTGTAAACCTGGACCTCCACCATTTGTAACAAGTACGAAGTTAAGCAAGGATGATGAAGGATCAGATGTCAATATAACTCTATTCAAAATATTGGTTGGTAGACTCATGTATCTCACAGCTACAAGGCCATATATTGTGCATGGAGTAAGCTTGATTTCTAGATTTATGGAAAATTCAAAAAACATAGATTGGAGTGCAGGAAAAATAATTCTCAAATACATAGCAAGAACTAGAGACTGTGGCATAAAGTATGGAAACACATAAAAGAAGGATCTAATTGGATACACAGATAGTGATTTTTTAGGTAGTTTGGATGATAGGAATAACAATTCTAGATATGTGGTCCATATTTGTTCAGGTGTGATTTCATGGGCATCTAAGAAGAAACGTATTGTGACACTTTCATTAGGAGAAGCATAATATGTAGGAGCAACATCAATGGCATGACAAGAAGTATGGTTAAGAAGAGTATTTGATGGAATCAAGAAAAAAACAGGGATCAACAACGATATATTGCGACAACACCTCAAGGATTGCGCTATCCAATAATAGTGTATTTCATCAGAAGAGAAAGCATATTGATAGTGGATATCACTTTATTAGAGAACTTGTGAGAAATGGAAAGGTTCACTTGAAGCCTTGTAAATCTAGTGATCAATTGGATGATATATTTACGAAGTCATTAGCAAAATATTTGTTTGAGTTTCATAGAAGAAACTTGTGTGTCGTAAGGCTAGTTGAGACATAGATAAGCAGCCACATTTGAGTTTTCATGAGTCATGTCTTATTTTAGTGGTCGTAATTAAGGGGGAGTGCTAAATCAAGCTAATTACTCCCGCATGAGGTGTTGGCTAGAATTAGAGAATCAGTTAACTGAGTGTTTCCTCTTGATTGTTGAAGCGTTCAGTTAAGTCGAGTTAAGTCATAGTCGAATTAAGTGTGTGGTTTCATGTCAAGATATTTTAGGCAACTTGCTAGTCGAAAAGGCTTAAATACCCTTTACAAGGGTCATTATAAGAATCAAGTTTTTGTGTGATCAATAGAGAGTTGCAGCCTATTTTTGTGTATTGTATGTGAATTTGTGTTTAATTTCCTCTTCCTTTCCAACATAAATTCTAGTATGATGATTTTTTATTTCTTACCATTATCAAACTTTAGGATTTTTGGTGCTCAAGAGTTTTGATGTTGCAGAATCCATTTCCACCCTTTAAAAAATAATTTGAACACTACTATGATTAGATGTTTTTAAAAATAATTGAAACACTACTATGATCATATTTTTTTAGAGCAAGACCATTTTATCCCAAAAGAAGAAAATCCATCATTTCCATTTGTACCAACCTTGTAGCTTCAAGCTTACTATACTATATTTTCCTCCCTTTAATGAACCCTATTTTCCAGAGCTTTGTTCGGAATTTTAGGAAATGATTGTTGGATAAAGGCCACTCAAAAATCTATGTGCACAGAGATATCCATGTGCATTTAATAATTATTTCACATCATTAGGTTACATAATTGTGTCATGTGCATTTATGTGCGTAGACAAGTTTCTAGTTTCCTTCCCTTCAATTTTTTGAATCTCTCCCATGCTAAGTATTTTTTTTGTAACAACTTGGTTTTTTCCCTGGTTTTTCAGAAAGTATTTCTTTGAACCTTTTGTCTTGTGGTTTACATGAGCTATTCTTTATATTATGTAAATAGAGATATAGATTGTTCACTATAAAATTTCTATGAATTGAGTAGGTTCATGCCAGATCTACCTAGGTTTATTGTATACGACCATTGTTGAAAAGGTAAGGGTATTCAGCCTTTGATTTTCTCCTGACATTAGTCACAATTTCATGCATTATTGATTAATATTTGAATAAGTTTTTCCATGGGCTCCTACAAGCGAATGAAATGCTTCTTCAAGTTAGATTCAGGAGATTCCGCTGCATAGGAGGCTTCTCAAAATGAAACCGAATGAGTAGAAGGAAAATGTTAGCACACGACAACACAAAGTACTGCAGATGATTTCGAGGAATTCATTGTTTTGTTGGATAAAATTTAGTATATGAAAGGTAAGGGTATGAAAACAATGAAAGAAAATGTTGTCAAAACCAAATCACCCTATACACCGTTGTTCGAATGGGAAGACTTTTCTTTATCTACAACTGAGGATTCCATAACTGCACAAGGGGATAAAGTTAGTCATTCTTCATGAAAGATCTAAATATCTCTGAAAAAATTGAAAGCACCATCTGAAAATGGGCTCTTCATCAGATCCCTATGGCAAGTGCGCCACTAAAAGTTTTGATCTGAACATAGAGCCTTCATGACAACATCTCTACTCTTACGATTATAGGTTGGGAATTTTAATCAAGCTTTGTGCAAGTACCGTAGTTGTGTATGTTGAAAGGTATTGTTATTTATGTAAAAATTTGCACTAGCATTAACCATGAGCGACTATTTGAATTGTATCTAGGTGTGATTAAACTAGGCTAGCATTTATGACTGTGTCCAATGTTTATTTTGTAATAGCTTTTATAGTTTTAATTTAACCACAATAAATAATTAATAGGAGATGTTCTCAAAAGGGACGGTCTCAAAATACTTAGTTTTTGTTTGTTTGTTTTTTTTTCCAATTTAATATAAAATTTGTTATAAAATTAAATTAAAAAGCCAATATTTTTTACTATGGTGTGAGTTATTGTTTTATGGGAATGTCATAATTTATTGGTTTCCAGCAATTTTTATTTAATGGTAAAAAATTTCATAAAGAAAGAGTGAATATCAATGTTGAAAAAAACATCTAATATGTTTAACTTAGATACTAGCATAGTCATATGAACTAAATGGCTAGTAAACATTAATAGAAATCAAAACACTTATCTCATAATATATTTTATATTTACAATATAAAATAAAATCATTAAAGCTAAATAAATCATAGATTTATTTAAAATTTTCTTCTTAATAATTATAAAAATCTTTAATATGTCATATATGTGTGTTATGAAACCAGCTCAAGAAAAGATAGAAAAGATAGATCAACGCCTTAGAATTCAGCCTCTTCGAGGGGGCAACCTCCTTTACATTACATAAATGAACAATTCTTTGATGATACAAATGACAAAACCTCCTTTCTATATATAGGAGTCTAAGGAGTCACAATATAATCCAGCCAACCTAACAATAATAATATAAAGCCACAAAAATAACAATAGAGGGATTCTATGGGGCACAAAAATAACAATATGGGGTAATAGGGGCACAACAATATAAATAAGGGGTATAACTACAATAGTAATGGGGTAATCACTAGTATTATAGGGACCCAACATGCCCCTCTCCTTCAAAAACGTGTTGTCCTTAACGCTTGAGTAGTTCTGGATACTTCTACATAAAATTCTCATCCTCCCACGTGGAATCTTCAGCGGATAAGTTCTTCCACTTGATAAGATACTCTGAAATTGATCAATTCCGTAGCTGTCAAGTTCTTGTTTCTGTGACTGCTTCCGGTTCCAATATAATTTTTCCTTCCTCGTCAATTTCTGGAAATATTGTTTGAATTGGGAGCTTGTCGCCTATAACCTTCTTTAAACATGAAACATGGAAAACTGGGTGCAATCGAGAAGCTGCAGGAAGCTCCAATTTATATGCCATAGTACCAATCTTTTGCAACACTTTGTACGGACCATAATACTTTGGTGATAATTTATTATCCTTCTTAGCTTGCTTTAGGGACATTTGCTTATATGGTTGTAGCCGTAGGAATACCCAATCACCTACATCAAAACTTCTTTCACTGCGATGTTGATCTGCCTGTCGTTTCATTCTATTTTGTGCCAACACGAGGTTATCCTATAAGAGTTGGAGGACTTGTTGATGATGTTCAATGTGATGTTCCACTGCCTGAACCTTAGAATTTTCTCTTAAATATGATGTGATGGATGGTGGTTGATACCCATAAAGTGCCATAAATGGGGTCATTTTTGTTGCTGTATGGAAGGAAGTGTTATACCACCATTCAGCCAGAGGCAACCATTTGACCCATTGTGTTTCTTTATCAGATACAAAGCAACGAAGATATCCTTCCAAACATTTGTTTACTATCTCAGTTTGCCCATCAGATTGAGGATGATATGATGAGCTATGAGCTAACTGAGTACCAAGACAAGAAAATAATTGTGTCCAAAAATTTCTAGTGAAAATGGGATCTCTGTCACTTACAATAATCTTTGGGTTTCCATGTAGCTTTTGAACTGTTTCCATAAATGCAGTAGAAACTGTACTGGCTTTAAATGGATGTGATAATGCACAAAAGTGTGCATACTTGATAAGTCTGTCAACTACCACCATGATGACACTCTTTCCCTCGGACTTGGGTAAACCTGTGATAAGATCCATTGAAACCTCCTCCCAATGTTGGCTTGGAATGGATAAAGGTTGTAATAGACCCGGTGTCTTAATTGTTTCAACTTTATTTTGTTGGCAAACCAAACATTCCGCCACAAACTTTTGAATATCTGATTTAAGGCCATCCCAAAAAAATTCCTTCTTAACCCTGTGGTAAGTTTTTAAAAATCCTGAGTGCCCTCCTAAGGGAGAAGTGTGCAATTCCATAAGAATATTTTGTTTTAGCTGGGAATTATTACAGAGGTATAAGCGATCTTTGTACCATAACGAATCATTTTGCCAGCTAAATGTATCAGAAGTACTGGAATCTTGTTGTAGTTTTCGAATAAGTGCCCACACTTCTTCGTCATTCTTCCATTCCTCCCTTGCTTCGTTTATCCAATCTGGTTGGATAATAGAAATGGCACACAACAATGCTTCCACATCCTCATCCTTTCTTGAGAGTGCATCTGCCACCACATTTTGCTTCCCTTTTTTGTAGATGATTTCAAAGTCATAACCCAACATCTTTGTGACCCACTTTTGTTGCTCTTCAAAGGATAATATTTGTTCTAAAAAGTATTTAAGGCTATCATGATCCGTTTTTACCTTGAAGTGTCTTCCCATTAGGTAGGGTCGCCATTTCTTAAGTGCATGGAGCATTGCCAACATTTCCTTCTCATAAATAGCTTTGCTTAAAAACTTTCCCTTGATTGGACGACTTTCAAAAGCAATGGGTCTTTCATCTTGCATTAGAACAACACCAATTCCATTTCCTGAAGCATCACATTCCACAATAAAGCTTTTTGTGAAGTCCAGTGTAGCTAAGACCGGTGCTTGGCACATTGCCTCTTTAAGATGTTCAAAGGCCTTTGTTGCTTCCGGAGTCCATGAAAATGAATCTTTATTCAATAATGTTGTTAGAGGTGCTGCTATTCTCCGATAATTCTTAACAAACTTGCGATAATACCCTGTCAACCCAAGAAATCCTTGCAGATGCTTTATGGATGTGGGGATTTTCCATTCCTTAATGGCTTTAATTTTGCTAGGGTCTACCTTAACTCCTTCATGAGACACAATATGACCCAAATATTCCACCTCCTGGACTCCAAAGAAACATTTGGATCTTTTTGCATATAATTGTTTCTCCTCCAATAGTTGTAGCACCCTGTCAACATGTTCAACATGATCCTTCCAAGACTTGCTGTAGATTAGTATATCATCAAAAATTACTAACACAAATTTTCTAAGGAATGGTTTGAAAATTGAATTCATCAAACCTTGAAATGTTGAAGGTGCATTGGTAAGGCCAAAAGGCATGACCAAAAATTCATAATGACCCTCATGAGTTCTAAATTCCATTTTCGGAATGTCTTCAATCTTCATTCTGATTTGATGATATCCCAAACGAAGATCCAACTTAGTGAAGTAAATTGATCCATGCAATTCATCCAGTAATTTATCAATGACAAGAATGGGGAACTTATCTTTAATAGTGAGCTTGTTGAGCTCCCTATAATCCAGACACATGCGCCATGATCCATCCTTCTTGTGCACCAATACTACTGGAGCTGAGAAAGAACTTTGACTTGGTTGAATTATACCAGCCTCTACCATTTCTGCAACCATACGTTCAATTTCACTTTTTTGGACATAGGGATATCTGTACGGCCTGATGTTTGGAGGAACACTTCCAGGAATCAGATGAATAGCATGATCATGATCACGCATAGGTGGGAGACCTTTGGGAGTCTCAAATACCTTGGAATGATTGTCCAGGACTTTTTGGAGATCTGGAGAAATAGATGATTCCAATGTGGAAACATCTAGCGAACATAATTGTGCAATTACACCTCTTTGCTCCTTTTTTAGAAGCTTTGTCATGCCATTAGAGCTGATTATCTTTCCTGGTTTCCCTGTGATACCCCTTAATTCAACTTCCTTTCCTTCCGCATAAAATTTCATGAAAAGTTCTTGAAAATTAAAAGATATTGTACCCAAGGATTGTAGCCATTGGACTCCTAGTACAACATCAGCACCTCCCATTGGAATGGAAAGCATTGGGCTAGTCAATACATATTCTCCCATGGATAGCTTGATATTATGGCACTTTCCAGAGCAATTTATTGTTCCTCCATTTGCAATCATCACTTGACACTCTGGTGCTGGATATAGGAAGCAATTCAATTCTTTTGCTACCCTACAATGAATAAAATTGTGGGTGCTTCCTGAATCAATCAACACTATTACCTTTTTCTTCTTGATTTGTCCTTCTATCTTGATGGTTTGAGGAGTGGTAATTCCTGCCAATGCATTACAAGATATGGTCGGATTTATTTGTTCTTCATCTAGGCTTTGTTCGTGGAGTATATCCTCTTCTTTTGACCTTTCTTACTCCTTTTCTTCTTCCTCTTCACAATCTATGTAGAATAATTTCTTCTCAGCACACTTATGACCTTTTGTGTATTTTCTATCACAATTGTAACAAAGCCCTTTTGCTCTTTTTTCTTCCAATTGTTGTGGTGTTAACGTTGTAGGTTGTGGAAGACTAAGGGAAACAACACTTCCATCTTTATAGTTGTGAATGGTATGCTTCCTAGTTGCCATAATTTTGCTTTCCATTTTTCTTGGTAACCTGAATGCCTTCTCTAATGAATCAGGTTCCCAAAGGCGAACATCATGTTGGATATTATCCTTTAAAGACCCTATGAACACATCAATCCTATGCTCCTCTGGAATATCTTTTACCCTTATGTTCAATTTTTGGAACTCCTCAATGTGCTCCATTATTGAACCTTTTTGTTTGAGACTTATCAATTGGCTAAAAAAAGTGTTGCTTTTTGTATCCTCATAATGTGCTATCAATTCTTCCGTAAAAATTTCCCAAGTGATAAATTGTTTACGAGAACAAAGCCATTGATACCATACAAACTGATTTGGTTCCAAATATACAGTTGCCATACGTACCTTTTGTGCGTTTTGCACATTATTGAGATCGAAGAATTGCTCCATCTGCAATATCCATGTGGCGGGATCCTTGCCATCAAACTTCCTCATATCGATTTTTGGAATATGGTGATTCTTCTATCCAACATTAGCATCTATGGAATCATGATTAACCTTTATTTTGTTCTCATCATGAGTTTCCTTTACTACCTTTTCACCATTAGTAAGTATTTCTTGTAGAAAATTTGTCAAATCTGTCTTCAAATTTGTGTTCAAATCTATCTTCAAATTGTCCATATTAGCTTCCATGCCATTCATCTTAGATTCCGCACCATTTATCTTAGATTCCACGCCATTTATCTTCGATTCCACGCCACTTATCTTAGCTTCTATTAGCTTTTGTGAGCGTGACATTTGTTGCACTTGTTCTTGTAATTTTGATATATCATGTAGCATTTCTTCCTCTTCTTCATGAGTCATGCTAGATCTTTCAGGTTCCTTACTAGGTTTTTGCATTTTCTTTCCTCGGGGCATCAGTTACCGATAATAATGCTTTACTATGCCCTTTGAATTCTGTTAAACCAAGCTTACACAAAAAATTAAAAAAAAACTACACACCTTTTTTCACTCTATAGAAGCCTGATATTGAATCTGATGTATCTCTATAATTTCATATCAACTAGTTCTGAAATTGTGACCTATAGTAGTCTTCTGCGTCCTCTTTCCAATTCCATAAGGCTGACCCAAATTGGATTCTCTAAGGAAGAGTTATGTGAAATCTCCAACAATGCCTTGCTTTTAGACTAGTTCCGTAGAGTGAACTTGTATGACGTGCCACGAGTCACTGTTTCAACCTTTGAATCTAAAACACACATACAAGAAGCTATAGTCCGTCCTCCTTCTGTACCCTCTTACGAAATTTCAATCCGATCCCCAGAGAGAACGTTATGACAATTTTTCCCAGGTCACCTATTTTGAATGTAATTCAGGAGTCTGCAAAAAGACCAACTTCCTCAGATCATATCTCCGCAAATATCACGCAAAAAGCTCTAAAATTCGGACCCAAGGTGCGACACGATTTCTTCTCAAACGGGTTTTTTTTGTGACTTCTGAAACATCGCAGAAAAAAAGTTATAGCGAAAATGCCATGATGACCTGTTTGGAGCAGCGAAACCCTAGAATCCAAAGCTCTGATACCAAATGTAATGAAACCAGCTCAAGAAAAGATAGAAAAGATAGATCAGCGCCTTAGAATTCAGCCTCTTCAAGGGGGCAACCTCCTTTACATTACATAAATGAACAATTCTTTGATGATACAAATGACAAAACCTCCTTTCTATATATAGGAGTCTAAGGAGTCACAATATAATCCAACCGACCTAACAATAATAATATAAAGCCACAAAAATAACAATAGAGGGATTCTATGGGGCACAGAAATAATAATATGGGGGTAATAGGGGCACAACAATATAAATAAGGGGTATAACTACAATAGTAATCGGGTAATCACTAGTATTATAGGGACCCAACAATGTGTGTATGTGTGTGTGTGTATGTAACAAGGTTTTTAACAATGGAGATTCAATTTCACTTTATTATGAATATTTTTAACATACAATTTTTTTTTTTTTCAATGCCATGCCTTACTAAGATGACATGCCCTAAAAATAATATGTCTTATTGGTATGATACATCTTCACATGACCTTTTTATTCACTAGCGCATCCATATTAATTAAATGTTGATAGTCATCAATCTGTGATAAGAATCTCTAACACCCCCAAATTAACGTGGATTTTACTTTACTTGTTTTTAATTTTTTTTGTGAGGTAGTTATAGATGGTTACTCCTCCCACTCTAAAAAATAGAAAAGAATGTATCTAGTAAGCTTTTGGAGAAAAGAGAGAGGAAAAGGAGATAATTCGAAAGGAAGAACCTGAAAGGTTTGGCACGACATTGTGGAGGGTATTCTTGAGCTGGACTATGAGCCAGTGGAAGCCATGAACTAGACCTGAGAGTCTGAAGGAAATTTTGGCTGGACTCTGGTCTTGATGCTAGAAGAACTAGAGTATAGAGTATTGTCTATTGACCAAGTTTGGAAACCAAAAGGGCTCGATGGGGGTATTGGATGTGATTTCCATACTCAAATGTTCAGATGAGAGCTCTCTTCTTGGAAGGATTTCCCTAGATTGGTAGAATATTAGGATAAGTATACATTATGTAGGAAAAGTTACCTTTCTATTGTTGTTAAGTTAAATTTTTTTCTTTTTACTCAATAAGAGAAAAAGGAAGATACTCTAATTATGGCTAATAAATTATTTGTGAGATATTGGTTATTAAAGCACAATGTGTGTTTTGAACAATATTGTATTATTGTTCAAGTATTCTTTGGTTAGTATTACATTAAAGAAAGAACTTAAAATAATGATGTAGTGGACTATGCTGGCCTGATGTGAGGGTTTGTTAAGACTATGTAAAAGAGAGGAACAAGGGGTATTGTATGACAAGTCTCATTAGCAAAACTATGTTATAACCTAGAGAGACTGGTTAGTATGCCTATCGAACATATGTTCCACAAGAAAAAAGTCTCCATGACAACATAACTGTTTCGGGAGAAGGTGTAATGGGGTGAAAAGGGAACTTGACCCCATAACCTAGAGTTGAATCTTTACAAAACAAATAAAACATCTAAGGAAAGAGTAGTGTGGTAAGAAACCTGTAGGTAGCTAGTCAAGTGACTAATAGTGACAAGAACGAAATATTGAAGAACTAAAGTTAGGGAAATGAAATAGAATGAATACCTTAGGAGCATCCATATAAAGCATGCATAATAACTTTCTTCATAAAATATTGGTGTTATTATTAAAGAAAAAAATTTAAAAACAATTTTCATCCATGGAACTAAACCTTTTCCTAAATAACGTGACCAGGATTCTTGTCACAGTTAGTTTAGTTTTGGTCGATTCGCAAAAAGGTCAGTCATCCTCAACTGGTCCAAAGCTACGAATATTTGACTGAAATAGAAGAAAACAAGAAAATTGTTTCTACCTATATAGGCCATAACCTCAATGGTATGTAAACCAATAACCATAACCATTATTGCAATACTAACTGAAATCCAACAATAACAACTATTAAGCAATCCAACAAAACAAAAAATAATTAGCATAAACCTAATTAGAGCCGAATGATTAACGTTACTATGCATATAAAAAAAGAAACAAGTTATTGTTTCAGTTCAACCCTTAGTGAGGGTATGTACATATATATAAAAAGGAAGACCTACCATCAACTCAACATATACAATTTTAGTTCTTAAAAGAGAGACAGAAGCAAACACATTTAAATTTACTATAACTTGTTGCCTCGTGATTTCGATAGGGAAATTTCCTACTTTTGCAGTGACTCTTCTCTTGGCTCCAGTATCGAACTATACTAGCCAGGGCTTTTTGAATTTACTCATTTGTAAATGAAATTTTAAATGTTTAATCATAACCAAGGCTAAAACCTTAGTTAGGTTGCTAACATCTACAACTGAAACCGCAAAAGGATAAGCTACCAAAGACCTAGAAGTCAAACTATAGATTTTACCTTGCAATTCTTGACACTAACCTTGAAAGCAACCTACCAATAGGAATTTGAGTGTTAACATATAAAATTGTAATGATAGCAAAGTGGACAGAAAGGAAAAACAAACTCCTTCGCGGAGCAGATGTACTATAATTACAATCACTAACAGTTTTATGTTAAAGACATTCTCTAGAATAAAGACCTCAATGAAGCTATTTAAGTTAAGAAAAAATTATTGTAAAATAAGAACTTATGTAGTTCCATTGTCCAGACTAAGCAGGAGCATGCCGTAACCCCGTGACTAAACAAAAAGAAATGAGAATTCATTCCATGTATCAGAGGAGGAAAAGAAAAAGAGAGCCTATTAATTTCGAGGAAGCCATAGAGATGATTCACCTTAGAGCCTGGGTATTCCAATAGGCCCCTGCAATAACCATTGTATGCCATGAACATGAAACAAAAATCCTCAATAAGGAATCAAAATGAGAAAATTTTTAAGGGTAAGCTACGAAACAATAGGGTTATGGAACAAAAGGGTTGTAGTATCATACCTATAAAGCTAAACAGTCATAGAACCCAGAGGTATGCCTATGAATTTACAAGGTTTCTTGTTGCAGGACCATCATTGCAAATGACCAGTCATGTGACAAGAGGGATGGAAAGTTTGTTACCCTATCTCCCCACTAGATTTACCACCACATGATTGAACCTCACCCAGATTAGCGGAGTACAGGAAGCCACCTAACCCTTTCGTCCCATTGAATCCACTCTCACCAGTGTGACTACTGGAAGAATGTTCTCGACCCCCATTAATAATGTCATAACGACAAGTATGGGATAATAATCTCATAAAAACTTGTGTGAAATATACAAGCGTTGAGATTGGTGTAATTATGCATAAGCCACATGTATTAATCAAGTGTCAAGAGGTCATAATATCGGAGAAGCGATAAAATCTAACCTCATAAACTTTTCATAATGCATCCTATATAAATGTAATTCATAAACAAAGACTTAATTCGTTGCATAGATGTGTAGGATGTTTTGTATGAATATAACCGACATAAGGTTTTGGTCACTGTCAAAGTCAAAATATTTAATGTGCTTACAATTATTTAATTCAACAGTGAGTCATTTACGGTTTTTAATGGATAAATAGGTTAATAGTAAAAAATAAATGAAATAAATTAGCTTGGTCTAGTAGGTGTGACAAGTGCTATGAAAGCCTAGGTTTCAATATTGTGGCCTTCTTGGTAACCATGGTAATAACAATGTGTTGATCATGCATAGATAGGAACGATATGACGAGAGGAGTGGGAAATACATTGTTGGTTGGACTAAACACTAAAGTTGGACCTGTGCCAATAGCTAAAGATAATACTATTATGTGGGACCAACTGGGAGAAGAATCACGTAATATAAATGTGATGTTTTTAGAGATTGTCCAATAGTTAAGGGTAACAATGCCTAATCTTAAGCCAGACAATGAAAGGCTAATGAGAGAACAAGAAAGAATCATGAAAAACCTTTCAGATCGACAAAATGAGAGAAATCCTAATCCAAGCTCCAAACAAGAGCACAAAAATTAGATACACCCACCTAGAGACAATAGTAAAGAGTCAGAGGGATGCCAGAATGATAATGGAGAAGAGCTGGAAAATGTTAATGAGCAAGGGAAAGCTAAAATGTAGAAAATTGAGTTACAACGGAGTTTAAAAAGATCAAACACTGAACATTTCACTATCAAAATGAGGAGGCTGAAAAATCATGGTTAATTAACATGAGAAAATATTTCCTTGTTTATAAATATGATGATAATATATAGGCTAGGTTGGACATCTACCAATTGTAGGGCAAGGAAACCCTATGGTGGGAAGAAGTGAAGATTGTTTGGAGAATTAATGAACATGAAGTAACTTGGGATAAATTCCAAAAACATTTTAGAGGGAAATATTTGACAAAGAGATTTCATGATGAGAAGGAAAACTAATTTCATGATTTGATGCTAGGACAATTATATATGGATGAATTTATAACTAATTTCACTTCAAACTAATGTATGGTCCCTATATTCTGGAAGAAAAAGCCAAAGTGCAACATATTATTAGTAGTTTACAATGATTTATGAAGGAGAATTTGGAATTTGATAACTCCAAAACCAATGGATGAGGCATTCCAAAAAGCTCAGATTTATTACTTGCAAACGAAGTCAAAAGGAGAAGAAGGTAGAAATGGGCTTGGAAATAAGGCACAAGGGAACTTCCAGTAGAATAAAAATGTAAAAGTTTGCAATCATAAATATTTGAATAAAAATAAATAGACTAAGTTCCCTAGAAATATCCAACGCGAGTTTCATGTTCAAGGTGAATCAAAGCCAATGGAGGCCTCTAGAAAAATAGAGTTTAATTAGAACCAGAAACATCCTTTATAGTGTCAGGGTTCTAGGGAACCCCATTTCTATAAGAACTTTCCTCATCGAGGCCGAAAAAAAATATGCTAATATTCAAGAAAGTTCCACAAAAGTGGGAAAGATGGAAAAAAGCATACCAAGAATCTATGTTGCCGTGGAGGATCATCACACAGAATACCAATCTACTATGATAGAATTTGAAGGTAACATATTCAATCATGTTGTGTCTATTTTAATATATCCTAGGGCTAGTTTGAGTTATAGTAGCATAATAATAGTAGAAAATTGTCATTTACATACCAGTAAATTCAAAAATCTCTAGATGGTATGTTGGCTACTGGAGCCAAGAGAGGACTCACTACAAAAGTAGAAAATTTCCCTGTCGAAATTATGAGGCAACAAGTTATAGAAAATTTGAACGTGCTCCCTCTATGGTCTTATGATATCCTGATTGGAGTGGATTGGTTAGAAGTATACTGAACCCTAGTAAATTTTAAGGAGAAACCCTTTAACTTCCTCATTGAATAAGGAAGTAGGTAGGAAATTCAAGGAATAAGGAAGATTATTAAGCTCAGACCCATTAAAAACTTACAATTAGGCAAGGACATCAGAATGGCATGTCAAATATATGCAGTGTAAGAAGGATACACTAAATCTAAAGATAAAACAAGTACATTGAAGCATATTCTAATCCTACAAGATTTTTTTGATGTGTTTCTGGAATAAATACAATGATTGCCTCCAAAACTAGACATAGATTTTACTATAGAGTTGGTCCTAGGAGCTACCACAATTTCCAAAGCTCCCTATCATATGAGTGTACCCAAGTTAAACAAACTAAAAATGCAGTTATAAGAACTAGTAGACAAAGGCTACATTCATCTGAGTGCATCACCTTTGGGATCCCCTCTGTTGTTTTTCAAAAAGGACAGTACATTGTGACTATGTATTGAATACCGATAGTTAAATAAATTTCAATAAAATATAAATACAAAATGCCAATAATTAACAACTTGTTCGATCAAGTCAAGGGTGCTAAATTATCTTCTAAAATTAGCTTGCAGTTGGTTTATCACCAGATAAGAGTAAAGGAAGAAGATATTTATAAAAAAACCTTCAAGACACCATAAGAGAATTATGAATTTGTTGTATTACCATTTCGATTCATGAATGCCCCTGCAACATTTATGAGTTTAATGAATATAATTTTTCATTCGTATTTAGACAAATTTGTTCTGATTTTCATAGATGATATTGTTATCGACTCAAAAAATATGGAGGAACATAAGGAGCATTTACGAATAGTGTTGAAAAAGTTATGGAACACCATATATATGCTAAATATAGAAAGTGTAGGTTATATGAGGACTAGATTCAATATTTAGGCCATGTGATATCATCGAAAGGAATAACAGTCGATATTGAGAAGATTAGAACTATTATGGAATGGGTTGTCCCTATGAATGTAGCAAATATTCTATCGTTTATGGGATTAGCAAGTTACTACCATTAGTTTATAGAGGGAATTTCCAAAATTGCTTACTAGATAACCTCCTTTCATAAGAAAGGAAAAAGCTTTTAAATGGACAGTGGAATGTTAGCAAAGTTTTGAACAATTAAAACAACTCCTAACCACAACCCTGATATTAAGAATTGTGGACCCCAAAAAATAGTTTGTGGTCTGCACTAACGCATGTCAGGAAGTTATAGGAAGAGTTATGATGTATGAGTGAAGGGTGGTCGCTTATGAATCTTAGAAATTAAAAGAACACAAGTATAGGTACTCTTCTTATTATCTGGAGTTGACAGTTGTAATACATGTATTAAAAGTATGGAGAAACTACCTATTGTGTAAAAGAATGTGTTAATGACCGCTCATAACATCCTTACTAATCTCTTTAAGAACCAAAATCTTAATGCTCATCAGGGTAGGTGGACTACATTTTTAAGTGAATTTGATTTCGAAATCAAACATCTCAAAGGTAAGGAGAATCGAGTACCTGACACTATAAGCCATAAATTTCATTAAGTATATGAAGTTTCCTATAGTGAGGTATAATTTAAATTCCTTGGTAAAATTAAAGAAGCTATAATAAATGACACAAAATATGAATTTTTATGGAAGCAAACAAAAGAAGCAAACATATCTGGGAAATAGTTTGATTATGGTATAAATAGGGATAACTTAATAACCTTTAAAGGCAGAGTATATGTCCCTAACCAATTCGTTGTTAGAAAATATTTTTAAATGAGTTCCATAGAAATCCTTGTGTTGCTCACCCATGGTATTGACCTGAGATGTGGAAGGATATTGTGCAGTATTTGGCTAAATTCTTGGAGTGTCAAAAAACAAAAGTTGAGCACCAGCATCCAGCCAACTTACTTCATCTATTACCGATAACTTATTGGAAATGGGATACCATTACATTAGATTTTATCATCGGACTACCCAAATCTAAGAAGAAAAATGATAAAATTAGGGTTGTTGTGGATAACTTAGAGTAAGGCAGAACATTTTATCCATGTCCAATCTACATACAAAAAGTGAAAATTGCTGACATTTACATGAATGAAATCTTTCGACTACATGGAATGCCCAAGGCAAGAATCGATGATAGGAATGTAAATTTACTTCTACATTTTAGAAATCTCTTATCACTATACTTGGCATTCAGATCCAAATTATTACCACATATCACCCACAAACAAATGGAAAAATCGAATGAGTGAATCAAGTACTAGAATATATGTTGAGAATGTACGTTATGAAGCAGTTGGCCAAGTGGGAAGAATATCCTCACCTAATCGATTTCGCATAAAATAATAGCTATCATGACTCACTAAAGATGAGCCCTTTTGATGTCCTATATGGAATAAAATTAATGACATCGACTAATTGGAGCAGTCAGGAAGATAATTAATTCTAGGAATCAATATGTTAGCTGAAATGGAAGATACAATAAGGAAACTTCACTAGAATCTTAAAGCTTGCCAAGATGGAAAGAAAGAATATACTGATAAAAGAGGACTTATAGAGAATTTCGAGTCAGATATCATGTCTATGTACAGGTTAAACAAAAAGAAATCACATTGACATGGGGTGGTTGCACAAAAATAGCTCCCCGATATTATGGTCCATCCCAAATCTTAAAATGAATTGGACCTGTAGCTTATCAGCTTGCGTTGCCTAGTCACATACAAGTTCATAATGTATTCCATGTCTCACTATTAAATAAATATGTATATGATTGTAGAGATATCATTATGTGGCAAGATGTCCAGGTAATTTTTTCTAGGAAGTATACATATGTGGGTATCAAATTTGATAATGAAGAACATAGTTGATGATAATTTTGTGACTGTAAATATGTTGAACTAGATGGCGAATTTCTAGTAGAACCCCTACGTATACTCGATCAGAGAGAAATAACACTATGGAGGCAACCTATCGCCCATGTTAAAGTGTTGTGGAAGCACTTTAGCCCAGAAGAGGCCACCTAGGAGGATGAAATTTTTATGTGAGAGATGTACCCTGACTTGTTCCATCGGCAAGAATAAACATCGAGGGCGATGTTTCATTCAAGGGGGGGAGATGTAACACCCCTAGTTACAGTGGATTTTACTCTTTTTTACGATGGAAAATCATGGAAAATGTTGGGTTGAGGTAAAATCCTAGTGAAACATTTTATGTATAGGTTTTAGTTAATTTATTTTCATTAAGAAAATTTTGACATTATTGGGATTCATAGGAGAGAAGCGAGAGGAAAAATATATCATTTGAAAGGAAAAACATGGAATGTTTTGTGGCACGTTGCAGAGGCTATTCTTGAGCTGGATAGTGAGCTAGTGGAAACCCTGCACTAAACCTGAGAGTTCGATGGAAATTTTGGCATGACTATGGTCTTGATGGCAAGAGGTCTCTTCTTGGAATGATTTCCTAGATTGTGAGAATATTAAGATAAGTACACATTTATGCAAGAAGAGTTAACTTTTTGTTGTTGTTAAGTTGAATATTTTGTTTTGAATGAATAATAGGAAAAGGAAGATATTGTAATTATGGCTAATAAATCAGTCATTAGGTAGTGGTTATTAAAGCACAATGTGTGTTCTAAACAATATTGTATTATTGCTAAAGTAGTCACTCGTTAGTATTTCATAAAATAAATGACTTAAAATAACCATGTAGTGACCGTGTTGGTTTGATGTGATGGCTTTCATAGACCATGTAAAACAGAGGAACATGGGGTACCCGGTGACCAGCCTAGTTAGCAAGACCTTGTTCTGACCTGGAGAGACTAGCTAATATGCCTATAGAACCTATGCTCCATTGGCTAAATAGTCTCCACGTTAACATATTTTTTTAAGCAAAGGTGTAATGGGGCTAAAAGTGAGCTCGACCCTATAGCCTAGAGTTGAATCTTTACAAAATAAATAAAGGATATAAGGAAGGTGTAGTGTGGTAGGAAGCATGTAGTTTGCTAGTCGAGAGACTAATAGCGGTTGTAGCAAAACAATGAAGAACTAAACTCAGGAAAAGAAAACATAAAGAATACCTTAGGAAAATCGATTTGAAGCATGCATAATACCTTTTTTCCTCAAATATTGACATTATTATAAAAGACCAAAATTTCAAACCATCTTTCATCTATGGAACTAAATATTTTCCTAAATAATGTTTCCATGATCCACGTAATAGTTAGTTTAGTTTTGGTCATCTGGTAAAAAGTGAAGTCATCTTGAACCACTCCAATCTAAAAATATTTCATTAAAATAAAAGAAAAGAAGAAAATTATTTCTATCTATACGAGTCATAACCTCAATATTATGTAAAATAATAACCAATACCTTTATTTCAATATTAACTAAAATCAAACAATAGCAACAATTAAGCAATGCAATGTAACACAAAATATTTGATTATAACCCTCATTAGAGCTCAATGATTAACATTACAATGCGTATACAAAATGAAATAAGTTGAGATTCGAGTTTAACCCTTAGACGGGGTATGTACATATATACAAAAAGGAAGAGCTACCATCGGCTCAACATATACAATTTCGGTTCTTAAAAGAGAGACATAAGGTAGATAAACACAATATGAAGCAACACACAATCGAGGCTAAAACCCTAGTCAGGCTACCAACATCTACAACTAAAACTGACAAAGACTAAACCACCAATGTCCTAAGAGTTAAAATGCATATTTTATCCTGCAAATATTGAGACTAACCTTGAAAACAACTTGCCAAAAGGAACCTAAGGGTTAACATAATAACCTGAAATGGCAACAAGGTAGATGAAAATGAGAAACAAACTCCTTCGTGGAGCAGGCATACTATACCTACAATCACCACCAGTCTTAAGGTTAGAGACAGTCTCTATGAGAAAACCCTCAACGAACGTGTGTAAGCTAATAAAAAATAAATGTAAAATAATAAATTACCTAGTTCCATTATGTAGACCGAGCAAGAGCATGGCGTAACCTTGTAACAAAACAAAGAGAAATGAGAAGTCATCCCATGTATCAGAGTAGAAAAATAAAATGAGAAAACACATTAATTTTGAGGAATCCATAGAGCATGGGTATTCCAACAGAATCCTACAATACCCAATGTACGTCGTGAAAATGAAATAGAAATTATGAAATAAGGAATCAAAATGAGAAAAGTTTTAAGGGTAAGCCACGACACAGTAGGGTTACAAAACCAAAGTGTTAGAGGAACATACATGTAAAGTTAAATAGTCATAGAAACCAGAGGTATGCTTTCAAGGTTGCAGAGCTTCTTCTTGTAGGAGCATCATTGCAAATGATCAGGCAGGCAGTGACACTGAAGGAAAATTTGTTACCTTAACCTCCAACCTAGACTTACTGCATCAAATTGAACCGTTTCTAGATCAATGAAGTAGAGCATGCCACCTAGCCCTTTCGTCCCATCAAATGTACCCTCACTGGTGTGGTATATGGGATAAGGTTATTGATTCCCATTAATAATCTCATAACAATAGGCCTAAAATATACAAGGGTTGCCAACATTGTTGTAATTATGCATAAGCCACATGTATTAATCAAGTGTAAAGAGGTCATAAGAACCGAGTAGAGGTAAACACCCACCATATAAAACTTTCATAATGCATGCCCTTTACATGTAATTCATAAAAAAATACTTAATTTGTCACATAGCTGCATAGGATGTGTTGTATGAATATAGCCCAGATAAGGTTGCCATCATTTTCAAGAGTCAAAATATTCAATCTGCTTACAATTATTTAATTTGAGAGTGGTTTATTCATGGTGTTTAATGGAAAAATAAGGTAATAGTAAAAAGGAAAAAAAATTATCTTGATCCTGTAGCCATGACATAATCATGTCTCTTACCCACTGATACACCCCACATTGTCCAAATTTTAAAAAATCATGAAAATTAATTAAACTGTAACTTTATATATATATATATATATATATATTAGTTAAGACACGTACATTTTAAAAAACATGTAACAATATTTTCAACCATGGAGATTCACCTCGAGTTTACCATGCAAATTCTTAACTTGTCAATAGCTCCCATTTCAATATCATGAGTCAATAGTATGGATTACATATGACATTTGTTGATATTACATTTTCTTTATTTAGTAATTCGAGATAAATTAATTTAAAAAGAATAACTAACTTGGAGATAAATATTAATCATTGATTAGTGAATAATAATATGAATATTGTCGAATATTTTGTGGATATTAAATATGTATAATCCACTTAATAATTAATTATAATTAAATTAAGATTATACAAAGCCGATTGTGGAATAGAGATGTCTATTTTCCTAATTAATCAATTTGACTAAAAATGAAGAAAATTGCATAACTTATTTTATTTGTTGAATTGAGGCTTCTGTTATCCATATCAAGATTTATGAGAAGATTTTTCGGCGTAAATCACATTATAATACATTTGTCGACGTGTCTCAAACCAACGAGTGTGGTTCATCGTTAGGGCAAGTTGAAGAACCAGATCATGGTTGCATGTTAAATATGGAGAGCAAATCTTCTAGCGGCTATGTTTGACTCGGAAACAGCTATATCGAACTGGGCAACTAGACTGGACCAACGACTATATTTGACTATGAAACAGATAAATTTGACTAGCCAACTAGACTGGACCAAGGGATAGGGATATGGACTAATATTATATTTGATAATATTATTTAATTATAATAATATTATTAGATATTATATTTGAATACAATTAATGTCTGAAATACTAATTTATGAATGCTATTTATGAATATTTATTTTAATACTTTTATGTTAGTCATGTTTATCATTTATGTAGAATGTTAACTATATTTATGTTAACATCTTAATAGTAAAATATTAATAAATCTAGGGATTTATTAATATTAATAATCTTATAGATGTAGATAGTATGGATTTATTATTACTCTTAATATTGCTAAATATATAACTAGATTAATAATATTATAAAAAAAATTATTATTTTATAAATTATATTTTTATTATTTTCAAGGGGAGTTCATGAACCATGGCAGTCTAGGGTTTCTGACAAACCCTACCACGGCAGGAGTACAGGTGTGGCAGGCCTCCATTGTAGCAACGTAGTCTCTCGAGCACTGGTTCAGATGCATTGAAGGAGTCTACGTAATGAATATTCAGATGGGGGAGGCCACGGGGCCTCCCCCCATAGGTAACAATGACAACCGAAATCCCAACTTGAATACCAATGAAAATGAAAAGCCATCATCCAGAACAGTGGCACAGCTGTCCAATCAATCCACCCAGCAGCAGGAGGTGGAAGCTTCAAACAAAGGGAAGGAGAAGGAATCCACAGAAAATGCAGAACCCGTGAAAGCGACATCGTCCACAAGCCCATAGTAGCAGAGCGTCGCAAGATCAACCTACCAAGCCATCGAATCAATGCCCAAATACAGTTTATGAAGGACCATGCACTTATAGGTAAATTCATTGGTTTCTGGCCAACAGAGAAAGCCTTGCAGGGATGGATTGCTTCAAAATGGAAACCAAAAGGACATGTTACCCTATAGCTAGGGCCAAAAGGTTTCTTCAATGCTATATTCAACTGCATCGAAGATAAGAATAGAATCTTAGACAACGGCCCTTATTTCTTCAATGCAGCGGGTCTGTATTTAAGGGATTGGATTGAAAGATTTAATCCAGATAAAGAGGACTTCAGTTGGGTGCCGGTTTGGATTCGAATGTACTCTTTGCCTCTGGAATACTGGGATGAAGAATCACTAAAAGACATTGGCAATGGCCTAGGAGAATTCATAAATATTGCAGAGGAAACAAAGCTCTGAAGGTATACCTTGTATGCTCACATTTGCATTTACATGCGGCTAGGCAAAGCCCTCACGGATTCGGTAAGCCTACTTCATGATGATTTTGAATGGATTCAGCCCATAGATTATGAACATGTGCCCTTCAGATGTAGAAAATGCCATGCTCATGGCCATCTATTCTGAGATTGTCCATTAAATGCTTCCCCCAAAACCAATGATAACTCGGAGAAGTCTGATTCTGAAGGATTCACCAAGGTTACCAATCGAAAGAAGCATGCCAAAAAGCCCCCATCTACCCCCAAAAACCCCATGCCCACTTCCTCTGCACCCTCCACTAGTAATAGCTTTGATATTTTGTCACAACATTCCATGCCTGAAGCAGATCCGTCCAAACCTGTTGAACCATCCACCACGCCATCTACCTCAACTCAAGCTACTGATTCTAGTATACCTTTGCATGATCCAAAAATAGATCAAAAGATAGCAGCCTCTCCCTCCATCCCCAACCAGGAGACAGATATAGTTATATGGCAGGCAAAAGGAATGGACATCGACAACTTTTTATTAGATCTTGCCAAGACAACTGACTCAATGCCTGAGAGCAGCCAACCTAGCCACATGGATGAGGAACTAGAGAGCTTTGACCTTGGAGACCTAGACATCTTTAGTCTTGAACAAGCTTGCCGAAAGAAAGAGTTTGACAAAATTTCCTATAGGCAACTCGAAAATTTGGAAGTAGTCCTTTCAAGAGTGCATCAGCAAAGAACCTTAGGCATACAACTAGGCAGTAGTTGGGATGGGAAAAATCTCAACAAAGATAGCAAGAAAAGGGGAAGAAAGACAGATTTGCAAAGAACCATCATCATTAGGGAAATGTTGGTGGAGTCAGGAAGATATTCCAAGTCAACCAAGTACTATAGGTTGTTACCCACTGGTCAGCCATGAAGCTCATCTCATGGAATTTAAGAGGGCTCAACAGCCTTGGGAAATATAGAATGATAAAAAACATGATACAGCATGAAAGACCACAAATATTCTTTATGCAAGAAACAAAATGCAACAGTAATACATTGGGTTCCATTCTATCTAGAGCTTGGCCAGGATGTCATTCAGTTGCGGTGGATGCTTCTGGCGCCTCGAGAGGACTCACCATCACCTGGAATACACAGGCTATCTTACTCACATAGTTTCATGCCTCCCATCATCTCATACAGGCCACTTTCCACATCATAGGAACCAATATACATGGTCATCCGTCAAATGTATATTTTCCTCAGGACTCATTGCAAAAGATTGCATTGCTAAACACATTGGAAGCTCTCAATTCCACCAGAACACACCCACTATGGATCACAGGTGGGGATTTCAACATGATTACTAAACTGGAAGAGAAAAAAGGAGGTAGAGTAAAACTGGACAATGAAAGAAGCCACTTCAGAGACTACATACAAAACAACTGGCTGATAGATTTACCATTCAATAATGGAATCTATACTTGGAATAACAGAAGATCAGGATCCCAACAAATTGCATCTCGGCTGGATCGATTTCTCATTTCAGACAATGCCATTCACCTAGGCGGAGACATCACAGCCTCAATCTTGCCTCTGTCAGGCTTGGACCATTGGCCCATTTCACTTCAGTGGCAAAGACCGGGAGACTCTACCAGAAGGCCTTTCTGATTTGAAGCTTTCTGGCTCTCTCATCCAGACTTCAAAAATATGGTCAAAACAGCTTGGGAAAACTTCACTCCTCCTGAAGGATCAACCATGTATCAATTCCAACAACGACTAAAGAATCTCAAATGGAAAATCAAGCAATGGAATCATTCCACCTTTGGAAATATTTTTCAAGCTCACTGAAAACTTGAGCAGAGAATGGTTCAGCTCCAGTAGAGAATTATCGAGGAAGGGAGAACCGAAACTCTAGCAAATCAAGAACAAGATCTTCTTACTCAGCTAGAAGATAGAAGGAAGCAAGAGGAGGTACTTTGGAAGCAAAAATCAAGAATCAAATGGTTAAAAGAGGGGGAAAGGAATACCAAATTCTTTCATCACACCACCATACAGAGACGAATGCATAATAACATTGCACAACTTCAGAATCAACAGGGAGAAAGAATGGAGGAACATGATGACATTGAGAGAGAACTCCTCACCCATTTTAAATTTGTACATCAAGAGCCTCAAGTAAATAGGAAACTGACCATAAACAAAATTCTTCAGCATGTGCCTAAAATTATAACAGAAGAGCACAATCAGCTACTACTTCGACCGGTTACTCTTCTGGAAGTCGAATCAGCAATAGCTCAATTGAAAGATGGGAAAGCCCCTGGACCTGACGGATTTACCTCCAACTTTTTCCATCACTTCTGGGATCTCATCAAACTGGAGGTTTGGAAAGTTGTGGAAGAATCTTGGACTATGCACTGGCTTCTTCTGTCTCTAAATGCAACCTTCATAGCTCTCATTCCCAAAGAAGATCAACCAAATACTCTAGATAAGTTCAGGCCCATAGCGCTCTGCAATGTTATCTACAAAATCATCTCGAAAGTCATTACCAACAGACTCAAGCCGCTGCTCCCTATGCTCATCTCGCAGGAACAATCAGGATATGTGGAGGGATGTCAAATCCTAGATGGCATAATTCTGACGCATGAGATCATTCACTCCCTAAAGCACAACAAACAGGTAGGTATGCTTCTCAAAATTGACTTATCTAAAGCATTTGACAAATTAAGCTGGACATATATAAAACAAATGCTTACAGCCTTTGGCTTCAGCCCAACCTGGGTCAGATGGGTTATGAATCTCATTTCATCCACCTTTTTCTCCATCTTGGTAAATGGCATCCCCTCTTGCCCCTTCTCCCCCTCTAGAGGCATACGTCAAGGCGATCCCCTCTCCCCTTTTCTTTTTGTCCTCATGGCAGAAGGCTTAGGTCGTCTCATAAAGCATGCTCTTCATTCTCAAAACCTTAGAGGCATTTCTGTCCATGGATCCTCTGCCATCACTCATCAACAATTCATGGATGATAATATGTTGTTCGGGCACCCTTCAGTCCAAGAAGCTTATACACTCAAATCCCTGTTAGATACTTTCTCTGAGGCTTCAGGAACTACCATTAACATTGTTAAGTCTCAAATCTTCTTCTTTCATACTCCCTCAGTAACACAAAGAAATATAGCTAGAATCCTGGGTTTTACTGTCGCCAATCTTCCCTCCAAATACTTGGGCACACCATTGATTGACTCTGCTATAAAGCAGCATCCTGGCATCTACTCCTAGAAAAACTTGAAGGCCGCCTCTCTTTATGGACTTATAGAGCCCTCAATATGGCAAGCCGGCTCGTTCTTGTCAAAGTGGTACTACAAACTATGCCTCTATACCTTTTCTCTATTCTCGCAGCGCCGAAGTGGGTGCTCAAAAAGATCAAGGACATACAATGCAACTTTCTCTGGGGATCCTCAGGGAAAAATCACAAATGGGTCTTAGTGAAATGGTCGACAGTTTGCACACCAAAAAAGCAGGGAGGCCTTGGACTACGAGATCCTCAACATAGTAACGCAGTGATGGGGCGAGACTATGGTGGAAATGGTTATCAGCCCCACACACACCATGGGCCAAATTATGGACAGCAAAATATGCAAATAATCGACCGCCGGAAGAGCTTATCAGACTCACAAATAATGATGCAGGCTCTCTAATTTGGAATGCAGCAAAACAGCACAGGGCAATGATACAACAACACAGTTTTTGGGAGATTAGAGATGGTGGCACTGCTAGATTTTGGGTTGACTCATGGCAACAATGACCCAAATTATTAGAAGCCATCCATCCCCAAAATCCTGAGGAACATGCTATTCATCAAGATGACAAAGTCTCTCAGCACTGGACTCAACATATCAACCAGGGATACAGGCAATGGAAAAAGGCAGAACAGATCATTCATCAAGAAACAGAGGACTTCTACAAAGCAATGGACACAGAGCTCAACAATAGGAAAATCAGATATTCAGATAAAAAGGACATTTTAAGATGGGGATACACCCCGCGGGGAATTTTTTCAACTAAGGAGGCATATGGTTTGATGATTCAAACTCAGGAACCCGTGGACCCAGTCTGGGAACGTATGTGGACCCCTGGAATATGGCCCAAAGTATCTACTTTCATATGGTTGCTCTGTCATAGAAGAATTCTCACATGGGATAATCTCATTAAAAGAGGTTTCCACGGACCCTCATACTGCCCCAATTGCAATCAGCAAAACGAAACCATTCAGCACCTCATGGATTCGTGCAACTTGGCCAACAAATTATGGGAAAAACTCAGCTTCAGGTGTCAAAGAACTTGCAGAATTTTAGGGGATATTATCAGCACCATCTGTAACTGGGTCTCCGCTCCCTACAATAGCAAGCTACTAAATTCTCTATGGCAAATCCTTCCGGGTCTGCTTCTTTGGACAATTTGGAAGGAAAGAAATAAGCGAATCTTTAAGAATCAATGCACTCCCTTGGACATCATTTGGAGCAATTTATGCCAGAATATTCAAGAAACCTTGGCTCTCCAGAAATGGCAGGCAGATGATCTTCCTACTCAAGCACAGGAACGGAATATTTGGGAGAATTGGAATATCCTGATTCCGCCTGTTCAGGATGATCTCAACATCTCTCCCACCACTTCTAGCCCTTCCACTCAATGGAATCCCCCTCCAATAGGTATGATCAAGTTAAACTTTGATGGTGCCTCAAAAGGCAACCCAGGCAAGGTAGGATATGGAGGTATATTCAGGAATCATGAAGGCACCCCTCTTTTAATTTATTTTGGATCAATTGGCTGGGATACGAATAACTCAGCAGAACTGGAAGGTCTATGGCAGGGACTTTGTTTGGCTCATCAATACAATTTTCACCCTGTTGTGATCGAAGGGGATTCCCAAATCCTCATCAACATGGCCAATCAAATTCAACTGGGGACCCCGGCTTCTAAAGTGGCTACTAGCTGGAGACTGGCATCTCATTTAGAACTCATTGAGAAATGGTTAAAAAACAGAAGAGCTATCACCTTCAATCATGTCAAGAGGGAAGGAACAAGGTTGCTGATATTTTGGCAAATACAGGGGTAGACAACGACCAAGTACTTAGATCAGGATCCCTCACCATCCTCAATGATAGCACTCAATTACAGGAATGCACTGCCCTGGTGCACAAAGAAGAAAAACTCCTGGATGTAGGTGTTTTCAATGGTTGATGCGATGGTGGAGATACAGGCCAGCAAGTGGTGTAGCCACATGGCCACCTATAATCTCACACACTGCACCATAAAAATGTCTTATAGCCCTTCATAAATGCGCTTCAATGCTGCACCCACACCAATTTACCGTCTCCATCCCACCTCGACTCTTCATTATGGAGACCTCAAGCGCTCTTTGGCATCCATCCTCATCTGCTTATGCTCCTATGCCTCTAAAATGTAAGTGTCCCTTGGCTGTCGTGGAGCCAAGCTCTCGCACGACAACAGGCAGGAGATGCCAAATTCTCTGTTGTACAGAGTTTGGGAAGGGAAACCACTATTCACAAAGCCTATGTAACTTGACCCTCGCTTCTGAACCTTCTGCCTCTGATAACGCCATCCTAAGTGACCATTTCTACTCCGTGCCTACTCCTCACAGTTAGTCCCTTTCTCCCTATGAAATTATGCCTTGGCTGCGTCAGTGAATGTGTTGCAGGAGAGGCAGCAGCTGAGGAAAAATGCTCCATTCTTCTCCCTCAACTGCCTCTAACTCCTCCTCCCCCTCTTCAAATCATTTCTAAACTCGTTATCCTGATACACGTAGTGGCAGGGGTCACACTCCCGTTATTAGATCCTAGCCTCCGCAAGCCTGTCCATCAGCTACTGTTCTCCCTTCTAGCTCTCAGCATTCCAATAATACAGCTCACTTCACATACCAATGCTCTCTAGATTAACCTCTTATCAAGTCCACCATAACAGTTACCTTTCAGGAGGAGCCTTCCATCGCTGAAGGATGTCCCACTAGCACAATGGAGAAGAATGACACTGCCTAAGGCAAGCCTTCTGCTCTCAATTCTGATAGCAACAGAGCAGAATCAACAAAATTTGGACCACCCCACGGTCGGCAAGAGTGAGAAGGAAGACACGGGTGAATTGCAAAAAGAAGAGGATGACCTCGATGCCTACAGGTGCCTAATTCTTGAAGAACACCCATCAACACCAAATGACAATTAAACCAACATGTTTCTTCAGGTTTCAGATTCTCAGCACCCAGTCCTATGGGCTTATTTCTGCATTTTTGAGAAAAATAGTTAGTTTTGAAGCTTTTTTCCAAAGAATATCACACTATGTTCACATGTTGGTTTCCCCTACAAGAGTAACAAATATATTTTGGACTGAACTGATTTCCCTCTTCTGGGCAGTCTTCATTTTGTTTTTGTTGCAATATGCCATGAAATTTGGCTAACAACTGCAGAGGTTAGTGCCTCCATATATCATTTTGTTATAGTAATATATTTTAGACATATTTAGAAAAAAAATGGTTTGTATAACTTACTAATAGAACTTATTAATTAAATATCAATTTAAATCATTAAGCTATATAATATAAACTTAAACTTTCTAATTAAATATAAATTTTAGATCAATAATAATCTATAATAGACAATTTTTTAAACCCATTAAGTTAGTTAGATAATGGACCATCTAATAAATTTAAGGAAAAGAATATGAGGGAAATTTCCCTAAAATGACTAAAACCAAAGAGGAACTAATGAGAAAGAAAATAGTTTGTTTTAATTGGCTAGTTAAATTAAAACTGTACTCATCAATATTTAGGAATAGAAAAAGGATTTTTATTCCATGTATAGACAATTTGTTCTAATAATTAATTGAGAAGGGGTGAAAGAGACCAGGCGACCATAAAAATTAAAAACTTAAATGTCAAAGAGATGATAAAGAAGGAAACAACAACAAACTAGAAGAAGAGGGGGAAAAATGACTAGGAAGAGAGGGCAGTGATCCAGCAACTGCTAATTTTAAAGTCGTCATCTCTATTGAGATTTCTTGGACTTTTTTCAATCTCAATGGCTTCCTTAAATTTCTGATGATGAAGCAACACAACCTTAGCAATAACACGAGTCTCCTCAATACATACATGATTTATGATTTCAATCTTTGATCTCAATCTTTGATTTATGATTACTACTAAGAATACTATGCAATATTCCATGGAGGTGGAATCACTAAAATCCACCTAATCATTATTGATAAATATATAAAAAATATAGAATATCTAATACAAAATAGACACACCAATTGGTGTAATTAATTACTTCTATAATTAATAATAACAAAATAATTTAAAATAATGGTATAATTCAATTGTTTTTTATGATATATTTTTTAAACTTGACAATGTGACATGTATCATGATGTATAGTTAAAAATATTAAAAATATTGTATAACTAATAATAATTAAATTAATTAAACTTTAATATTTATATAATTTCTAATGATCCAAGATGATCCCTAATGGCTCAAAAATCAAATTCCTCAAATCTGAGTGAAATAAGGATAGGATTGAAGAGGTTGTCAAAAGGAACCCAACAATGCAAATGACACCTCAATTTGAGTTTGTACGCAAAATTTATGCATGTCTTAGGTTCAAGAAAATAAAAAATGCAGATTGGTAACACAAGGTGCCAAGTGGCACCTCCTCGGGCTACCACGTAGTAAATCCATCAATAGCATAATAAGAAATATGGTTCAACATGTCACCATTGACATAGCACCAAGTGGCACCATCGAGAGAGTGCCACACAACATCTAGTGGCTTGACTGGGCATTAAGGTGCACTAACCCATGGTTTCCATATGGTCCAATCACTAGGCACAACATGGCACCCCATGGTTGGCCACTCTATTCTACCAATTAAAAAATAAAGCTTAATAGGCAGGAATCAAAGCCTCCACTAGTGTGAGATAGCACAATCAATTAATATTGCACCACGATGGTAGTACCTATCTTGGTATTGCGGCAACATACATTTAAGTTTGAATATCTGTATGGTGGGTTAGCACAACTTCCAAAGCTAGCGGCTTCACTAGAATTGAATTTTGGATAACAGATTAATAGGGGAAGCTTATAATTTATCGATGATGTTTTCAATTCGACATATATTAACCAAGGATGGTCCATATAAATGCTAGGGTTATATGTTATATATGGTAATGCTTACAAGTCCAACATTAAATGGTTATACGATGATAATTTTTATTATTATTGTTGGCAGGTGTAAAATCGATTGCTAACATAAAAAATATAGTTATATTGCAAGAGAATTTTTTTAACTATTTGTTGGTTAATTTTATTAAAAAGAAGCATCTAGTGATTTCATACCTCGACTTATTGTAACAAATGGCCTATCAATAACCATGATAGTCAGCTACCCATCAGGTGCTTTTTTGGATTGACCACCAGTGCATTAATATTTAAATGAACCTCAATTCATGTGACAAGAGGAGGCTAAGAGTGGATCAGAACCAAGTGGAGGCCTGCGGAATTAAGAGTGTTGGAACTGTGTGGATGGGAACCTTCTATGGGTGCGATTTTTGAGGAGGAATACTCAAAGTGAAAATTCTAATCAAATTCCCACAAAATCTATTGTGGGATCTAAAAGATTCTATGAGGGTTCAAAGTTGACAGTGATAGTTATACTCAATCTACCCTCATTTTACTTTGAATCTCGTAATGATTTCAATGGTCTAGTAAGATTTGGAATATAAGCAAGAAATATTAGGGTATATGGAGGAAGCTCACATTTTTGGTTAATTAATGAATGCAAAGTTTTAAAATACAATGCACCTTTCAAAAGTGGGTCATGCTTAAAATAAAAAATCTAAAAGGGATGAGACAAACATGCTGGTGTTGTGAATTTTTGGTTTTTAGCAGTGGAACTTCAATTCACTCCCAAGAATGGAGTTATATTAATGTATTTCTCCACGTACTCAATTTTTTTTTTGCTAAGATGAATGAAGCAACCTCCTCACTATTGAAGTAAGGCCCAAAGGCGTAGTCCACATGGCATGATGTTGATTATCAAACTTTTTTGTGCATTATGCTTTTGGTTTCCTCTACGTTGCATCTTCTTAAGTGTTTGCACATATGTGTTTTACATGATCTTTCATGCAATTATGATAATTTCAACCAAAGAAAAGATCTTGGATAATGTTGGTAATAGAGGAATACATGATCATGTTTGGTATCATAGTGGTCTTCTTGATGATGTGAATTGTGAATGTGAATGATAACCAAGGAAAAACTCAAAAATGATGAAGGAAAACATAATTAGTTTGACCTAGAGATTAGGCGTGAAAAACAGAGTAGGAAAATGGCATATGATGATATTTGCACCAAACATGACAAAGATTTTGAAAAATCCTTCTACAACATGAAAAATAGGATAACTAGATTATTTGCAGATAATGAGAAGAGAGTGGTAAAGAACGAAAAGAAGACAAAAGAGAAAGAAGAGGGTGGTGCCTTGTTAAATCTTGGAAACAATGGTGAACCACTTAAACCTCCATCTCCATATTCTAGTGAATGTTCTACTTCTTCATCTTCTTCTCATCGTTCTACTAATTAGAGTAGAAATGCTTCTAGAAAGGTCTTCTTTTTTTTAGTGTTGGATGTGATATTTTGTTTTCCCATGTTTAATGGAGAATATATTGCAAAAAACATAAACAATTGGATTAGAGAGATTGGAGTATATTGCAGAATACAACATATCAAAAGGGATAAGAAAAAGATCCAATTAGCATCTCTTCAACTGGGAGGCACAACTCTTATATGGTGGGAGAATAAACTTCTAAAAGGTACCAAGCATCTGAGTAAACTCATTTCTTCTTGATCTAAATTTGTTTTTGCATTAAAAGGGAAATTTTATCCATATTGAGAGGAAGCCATGATAAAATGAAAACATTTAAGACAAGGCAAAGATCAAAATTTTGAAAGTGTCACAGAGGAATTTAGGAAGAATGGATTCCCATTGGGAATTATTTTAGATTCACTTGATACTTTGATGACATATGTTGGTTCTTTACATAATTATCTTTGACACCAATTGTTTGTTTTTCAACCCACTACTCTTGATGCAGCTAGTGTGAAATCTGTTAACCTTGAAAGCAGGGGAAAGTGTGAATGCTGCAACCTTGCAAAGAATACAATGATGACAAGGTAAAATGAAGAAAATTCATCTTATGCTTATTGCAAGAAATCCGTGCAGGATGAAGAGAACTTGATGAAAAGAGATCTTGAGTATTTGCCAAAATTCCCTTTCTTGTAAAAATCTCGATCCTTGACCTGTGGGATATGGCCCACTAAATCTCGTCGGAAGCGTTCTAATCTTAAAAAATTTTAATTTTATTAACGCGGATCTTCATTAACGTTTGAGCCATCCCTTTAATCTCTTAAAAACAGCACTGGGCGACTTTTAAATAATCATTGTACAAGTACAAAATATGCGTTAAGACCTCATGACCAAACATTATATAAATACACGGGAGTATTATATAAATTGTGCTGTCGTCCACATATACAGATCTCAAAACATATTACACCCGCCTCTGTGGATATCGGCGGGTCCGCCGATTCAACCAACTCCGATTTGATACATTCTCCGCTGCTCCGATCCGATCAGTCGGAAGTCGGAGATCGCAAAGATCATAACCGTCAGCAATCTTACCAATTCTGATGCGATTACCCCGGAAATCACCAATCAGCGTTTGTAATGTCGATTCTGCATTTCGTCTCTCCGGAATTCCAATTGCGATCCAACCGGAATCGCTAATCGTTGAGTTATGTGTCACTTGATTATCGCCGATTCAACTCTCGGACCCGATTCACATCGAAACTGACTTATAGTTAATTGCATCCATTTCTATTGTAATATGGATTGTCTCTTGGTTCCGATGCGACATTCTACTGTGGCAAGTCAACATTACCCAAACCGCATTACACACACATAGTTATAATCGATCAACATATATAACAGTTACACAATAATTCAGATCGCCATCGATCCTGTAAGTGATCGATGTCGATCAACAAACTCGCACATAGAAATTAACTCATAGATTTAAACTACAAAATCCATAGCTCGACACGCAGGAAATCAACAGAATATATTATTTTGATTATATACAAAAATCGCTTACATCTAAGGCATTGCAGCCTTAGAACAAGCTCGCTCTCGGTTACATCCTGCTCACCCACAACGCCTATCTATTACATATATAAGGTTTGAAATAGCATGGATCACAACAGATCTGAAATCTCCTCCTACACGTAATTAACTATTCCAATGAATCCCTAAGATCTCGTAAGGATCTCGATTCATGCTCATCTCAATGCAACGATCACATCTTTTCCACTTTAAATCTGTTTTAAAGCGAATTTTTCCTATTTTCTCCTTCAATTCAGCTCCTCTGATCCACGTACTCTTCGCTCTGCTTTGAATTCTTCTTTGATTTAGGGAGGGGTTAGATGCTCCTGCATCAGACTCCCGAGGTACAAAAATTTTTATGACCTCCTGGTCATATACTTCTCCTTGTCCTTAGCAATTCTACCCACTGTATTTCTTCAGTGGTACTACCTTCATGATCTTTTGTGAGCTACAACCAACCTCTGCAGTAACAGTCTCCTTTGTTACACGATACCTCACCAAGCCCTCCGCACTCGGTCTTTTGGCATCCTTCTGGTTCTCTTCTCTAGAACCAATTGAGCACACCTTGCTCTAGGTTGCTGCAAATCTTCTCACCTTCCGCTGCTGCCATCTGCACGACAGTAAGACCATAAACTCTCCAGCTTTAACACAACTGTACCTCTTTCCCCTTCTTCTTGCATTCCTCTTCCTTCTCGCAGGAAATCCTTTCCCTGCTCTGATACCACTTGATGAAAAGAGATCTTGGGTATTTTCCAAAATCCCCTTTCTTGTAAAAATCTCGATCCTTGACCTGTGGGTTATGGCCCACTAAATCTCGTCGGAAGCATTCTAAGCTTAAAACCTTTTAATTTTATTAACGCGGATCTTCATTAACATTTGAGCCATCCCTTTAATCTCTTAAAAACAGCATTGGGCGCCTTTTAAATAACCACTGCACAATTACAAAATATGTGTTAAGACCCCGTGACCAAGCATTATATAAATACACGGGAGTATTATATAAATTGTGTTGTCGTCCACATATACAGATCTCAAAACATATTACACCCGCCTCTGTGGATATCGACGGGTCTGCCGATTCAACCAATTCCAATTTGATACATTCTCCGCTGCTCCGATCCAATCAGTTGGAAGTTGGAGATCGCAAAGATCATAATCGTCAGCAATCTTACCAATTATGATGCGATTACCCCGGAAATCACCAATCGGAGTTTTTAATGTCGAATCTGCATTTCATCTCTCCGAAATTCCGATTGTGATCCAACCGGAATCGCTAATCGTCGAGTTATGTGTCACTTGATTATCGCCGATTCGACTCTCGGACCCGATTCACATCGAAACTGACTTATAGTTAATTGCATCCATTTCTATTGTAATATGGATTGTCTCTTAGTTCCGATGTGACATTCTACTGTGGCAAGTCAACATTACCCAAACCGCACTACACACACACATAGTTATAATCGATCAAAATATATAACAGTTACACAATAATTTAGATCGCCATCGATCCTGTAAGTGATCGATGTCGATCAACAAACTCGCACACAAAAATTAACTCATAGATTTAAACTAAAAAATCCATAGCTCGACACGCAGGAAATCAACACAATATATTATTTTGATTATATACAAAAATCGCTTACATCTAAGGCATTGCAGCCTTAGAACAAGCTCGCTCTCAGTTACATCCTGCTCACCCACAACGCCTATCTATTACATATATAAGGTTTGAAATAGCATGGATCACAACAGATCCGAAATCTCCTCCTACACGTAATTAACTACTCCAATGAATCCCTAAGATCTCGTAAGGATCTCGATTCATGCTCATCTCAATTCAAAGATCACATCCTTTCCGCTTTAAATCTGTTTTAAAGCGAGTTGTTCCTATTTTCTCCTTCAATTCAGCGCCTCTGATCCACGTACTCTTCGCTCTGCTTTGAATTCTTCTTTGATTTAGGGAGGCGTTAGATGCTCCTGCATCAGAACTATTGGAAACTACATCCAAAATTGAAGCCAAAGAAGTATGGTGGAAAAAGGAAGCAGAAGAGGATTGCGACAATGCAAAAAATACCTTGAGTTTATGGCTTTGCATTGTAGGACCCTTCATGACGACTATATGAACCTGACTCATTCACCTTGTTTACCAGCTTAATTTGTGCTTCCTTCCGCACCTTCTTCCCTCTGTCTACATTCAAAACGCCAACATTCATCCTAGGCGTGGTGATAACTCATTCTACTATCACATGAGTAAATCAACCACTCTCTCTAGCCATAGTTTACTATCATTACCTTCTCATTATAATTAATTATAGTGTAAACCATCCATCACTTCATTTACTTCACTATTAGTAAAATGCCACATATGCCATCTAATTTTCCAAGTGAGATAATGATGTTGTGCCCCCACCCCTCAGGCTAGTTAATCACCCCACTCGAAAAACATAATTATAAAAATTATAAAATATAAATTTCTTATATTTTTCAGTTTTCTTAATATCAAAAATATAATAATATAAAAAGCTAATACATAACAATGCATTGTTATTAATGTCTTTCACTAAACAATTGTATGTGTGGTTAGATAATGTATGGCTATACTTATAAATTTAAAAAATAATTTCTATATGGGGTGATGCATTTGGAGAGAAGATTAGGGTTGTATAATCATGGCTACCATTTTTAATTGGAAAAATGTTCTCGATGTGAATTCACAAATTTACAAATAGCTATATGCAAGTATGAGTTAAAAGATGTCAAATTTTCAGAATGTCTACCTATTTTAGGAAGCAAGCATTGCCAATAGGCATTCTTTTAGATTCAGTTATACTTTGATGACATATGTTGGTTCTTTACATAATTATATTTGACAACAATTGTTTATTATTGAACCCACTACTCTTAATGCAGCTAGTGTGAAATCGATTAATCTTGAAAGCAAGGGAAGGAGAAAATGAGACAACCATGTAAGGAATACAATGATGACAAAGTAAAAGGAAGAAAAGTCATTTTATGCTCATTGCAAGAAAGAAGGGCATGATGAGAAGCACTATTGGAAACTACATCCAGAATTGAAGTTAAAGAAGAACGGTGGAAAAGGGAAGCAGAAGAAGATCACTACAGTGCAAAAATACCTTGAACTTATAGCTCTACATTGTAGGTCCCTTCATGACGACTATATGAACCTGACTCGTTCACCATGGTTACCAACGTGATTTGTGATTCCTTCCCCACCTTCTTCCCTCTGTCTACATTAAAAAAGCCAACATTCTATTTCCCTGGATCTAAACAGGGTGATAACTCATTCTGCCATCACATGAGTAAATCAAACACTCTCTCCAAACATAATTTTCTATCATTACCATCTCATTATAATTAATTATATGTATAACACATCCATGACTTCATTTAACATCACCATTAGTAAAATGCGACATATCCCAACTAATTTGCCAAGTGAGACAGTGATGTTGTGCCGCCACCACCCCTCAATCTCGTTAATCACCCATTCACAAAATATATTTATAAGAATATAAATTTCTTAGATTTTTCCAATTTTCTTAATCCTAAAATACAATAATATAAAAATCTATTACATAAAAATGCATATTTATTGAAGTCTTTCACTAACTTTATTCTTTCATTGAGATTAAATGACGTATATCTATAATCAATGCTTGTGTCTTCATAAGCATTATAAATGCTTCTCAATTTTATTCGGTTAGGTTTGCTTTGCATCACATTACGAACAACTCTCTTGTTTTCCATATATATTGCATTACAAATATGTGTTCTCAATATTAAAAAAAAAAACAAAGTCGTTGAGAATAAAGATACCTTTCGTGAGTTTGACATGATGAGCACATGTTATTAAGGCACATAGGGCTAAAAAATAATGATCCATTTCCCTTTTAAAATAATGTTTTTATTATTTTTTTTAATAAAAATTAAAAGCATATGGTAATCGTTTGGGAAAGGATTTAGTTAACATTTTTTTTAAATGTGAATTAGGTTAATTGTTATTTTTTTAATATATTAATATTTGGTATTTTTTTTGGATTTTGGTGGATTCGGTTTTAGTATTGTTTTTGAAGATATTGATTATTTCGTTAGGAATTTTATATTATAAATTTTATATTTTTATTTTGAGATATTTATTGAATTTGAATTTAGAGGAGAATTTGGAGAAGACTAACTTATAAGTTTTAATTTCAATGTGGTTACATAATGGATGGCTACAATTTTCAATCTAATAAATATTATCTAAATGGGATCACATTTGGAGAGAGATTTAAGCTGGTATAGAATTTGGTGAAGATTAGTTTTTAAGCTCCAATTTCAATGTGGTTAGATAATGGATGGCTACAATTATCAATCTAACAAATATTCTCTAAATGGGCTTGCATTTGGAGAGAGTTTTAAGGTGGAATAAGCAATTGTATGTGTGGTCGGATAAAGTATGGCTATACTTATAAATTTAACAAATAATTTCTATATGGGGTGATGCATTTGGAGAGAAGATTAAGGTGGTATAAGCATGGAATCTAATCCCAAAATGATATCTAATGTAATGCACAATGTAAACCCCCTAATACTTAAATGACTACCATTGTTAATTCAAAAAATGTTCTCTATGTGAATTCACAAATCTAAAAATAGCTATATGCAAGTATGATTTAAAAGATGTCAAATTTTCAGAAAGTCTATCTATCCTGAAGATCACACACTTATTGAATTGAAGTCATTGAATTGAAATCTAGAAAATTATGATTCTACTACAAAGTCCATTCACTACAAAATCAAAAATATTAAAAAATAAGAAGTAAAGTAGAATTTCTTAAATTATTCCTAAATTTAGTTGCAAGCTAATATTTTTATAAAAGTTCCTTCCAATGCTTCTTCTCTCCCCAATGCCTTCATTAATGAAAAAACCTGTTCCTCAAAAAAATTAATATCTCAAGAAAATGAACATCTTACCTTTATAAATCAATCAAATAATAAGAAATATCAAATAGTAAGTAAACATGAATTTAGTTAATTTATTTTTATCAATTTATTAAGAAATAATTTTCACTAGTTAATTAATTAATTAAAAAATATTTAATTACAAAATTATATATTAAAAATAAAAAAAAATAAATCGTTTATTAAATAAAGTTTTAAAAGTTTTATAATTTTCAAAAAATAATTTTGAATCGAATAATATTTACGGTATACTTTTTTATTTTATTTTTTAATGTGATTACAACTAATTTTTATTTAGAAAATGTTTTTTTTTAATCTAATACAAACATGACGTGATAATTGAAATTGTGAACAAATTCTATATGAAAAAGGAACGTGGCTTTCGCCCATTATAGTTGGACGAGTCAGCAATGATGTTTGTATTACTTTATTTTTATGAGCGTAAAACCCTAACCAGATGTCCTTGAATGACAATTTTGATTAGTTCACTCCTATAAAGTATTGTGGGCAGCACATGAAGTTATGATTCCTCTCATATTTTGAGTGATATGCCTGGAATAAATTTCTGTTTAATCCCACTTCCTTTCGTGACAGTGATAATTGCTCCAGATTTTGTCATAGATTCTCTCCCATGGCCCGGTCGAGAAACTAGGGCGCCCGCCATCTCGATGAGGCAAACAGGCAATTTGGATGAGCACAATCGAGATTTTACCGTAAGTAGTTTATTGAAGTTATAAAATTTTTTAAAAAAATATGGAAATTTTGGCATGTTTTTTTTAAATTTGGTAGATATTTTGGGAAATCTGGGTTACAGTTATTAAATTTTATAGTTTTAGGTGTTTATAAGGTTTTAGAGTTTTGGGTGTTATGAGGTTTTTGATGGTGTTGAATGAACAACTGAAATTCAATCACTCTTGTGATCAAGATTCTATAAGAATGTTTGAAAAAAATTAGGCTAATTTGGGTTCGATACACAACCCTATTTTATCCCACAAAGAAACAAAATGACCTTCGCATCCATCATTTCCATCTGTACCAATCTTCCACCTTCAAGCTCAATATGCTATATTTTCTTTCAGTAATTTGCTCAGAAAATCATATCATGGAAATTCTGGCAGGATTTTGATAAAATGCTGCCAAACTTTTGTAAATCCAAATTACAGTTGTAAAAATTCAAAAATTTCAATACCCAAAAATATAATTTCAAAACTTTAAATGTTCCAACAGTGATTTTTGATGATGCTAAATCTATTTCTACTATTAAAAACAATATTCAAACACTTGTACTATCAAATTTTTTGAAAAAAAAATTACCACATTCCCGCCTTTTTAACCATCTTATCGAATGTACAAATCCGTAGACGGCGCCGATTTTCTGGAGCTTTATTCGGAATTTTAGGAAATGATAGCAGAATAAAAGCCAGTCGCAAATTAGTGTGCAAAGAGATATCCATGTGCGTTAAATAATTTGGTCACATCATTAGGTTACAAGTTTCAGTTTCTGTCCTTCCCAGTTGTCGAATCTCTCCCTCGTCAAGTATTTCTTTCTAGACAGTGGGTTTTTCCCCGGTTTTTCAGAAAGTATTTCTGCGACCCTTTTTTCTCGTGGTTTACAAGAGCTAATTCTTTATATAATGCAGATATAGATATCGACTGTTCACTATGAAATTTCTGAATTGAGTTGGTTCGTGCCGGTTCTACATAGCTTTATTGCATACGGCCGCTGTTGAAAAGTATTCACCGTCTGATTTCCTCGTGACAACGCTAGATATCAGTGCCAACTTCGTGCGTTATTGATTAATCTTTGAACAAGTATTTCCATGGACTCCTACAAGGGATCTAAACGATTGTTCGAGTTAGAGTCAGGAGGTTCCGCTCCACGGGAATCCTCTCAAAATGAAAGAGATCGAGTGGAAGGAAAACGCCAGCGCACGGCAATAGAAAGTACTGGAGACGATTTCGAGGAATTCGTTGGTTTGTTGGATAAAATTCAGTATACGAAAAGCAGGTATATGAACACAATGAAAGAAAATGTTATCAAAGCAAATCGCCCTATACACCCTCGTTCGAATGGGAAGACTTTTCTCTATCTACAGCTGAGGAATTCATAGCTGCACAAAGGGATATAGGTAGTCTTTGTGCGGAGAAAGATCCGAATATCTCTGAGAAGAATGGAAAGTACCGTCTGAAAACGAGTCTTTCATTGGATCCTTATGGTAAGTGCCCTACTGAAAATTTTGATCAGAGCCTTCATGACAACATATCTACCCTTGACGGTTATAGATTGGGAATTTTAAATCGAACTGTGTGCAAGTAGCAGAGTTGTGTACGCTGAAACGTATTTTTATTTATGTAAAAATCTGCACTGGCATTAACCATGAGCGACTGTTTGAATTGTATCCCGGTGTGATTAAACTAGGTTAGCATTCATAACTGCGTCGAACGTTTATTTTGTAATAGCTTTTATAGTTTTAATTTAACCACAATAAATAATTAACAGAAGATCTTCTCAATAGAGGCGGTCTCAAAAGAAGTCAGTTTTACTTCTTTTTTCCAATTTAATAAAAAGAATTGTTATAATTCACAAGTTACTGTATTTCAACCAATTTTATTTAATGGTAAAAAACTTTTATGGTAAAAAGGGTGAATATCAATTTTTAAAAATCTATTTAATATGTTTTTTTAATATATATGGTTAACTTAGATACTAATATAATTATATGAATTAAATGACTAATAAATACTAATAGACATAAAAACACTTTTCTTATAATATATTTTATATTAACAATATAAAATAAAATAATAAAAACTAAATTATAATTTATTAAAAATTTTATTATTAATAATCATAAAAAAAATTATATATATATTTTTGTAACAATATTTTTAATTATAGAAATTTAATTCCATTTCACTATAAAGAATTTTAACATAAAAATATATTTGTTTACAATACTATACCTTACTAATAAGACATACTCTAATAACCATAAGTGTTATTGACATGATCCATCTTCACATGGCCTATTTATTCACTACCGCATCCATATTAATTAAATACTATCTACATCAATTTGTGATTTGAATCAGCTAACACCCTAGTTACCGTAGATTTTAATTTACTTCTTTTTACTGTGGAAAAACTTGGTAAATGTAGGGCTGAGCTAAAAGCCTACTGAAACATTTCATGTATGGGAAGACATCTCAAATGACAACTTTATTTTGTCTCACAATTATAGACGGTTCCCACTCTTAGAAAAAAAAATGTATCGAGTAAGCTACCTGAGAAAAGGGAGAGGAAAAAGAGATAATTCGAAAGGAACAACCTGAAGGTTTGGCATGAGGCTGCCGAGGGTATTCTCAAGAGAAGCCCCAAACTAGACTTGAGAGTCGTAAGGAAATCTTGGCTAGAATGTGGTCTTGATGACCGAAGAACATAAGTATATAATAATTTTTATTAACCAAGTTTGGAAACTGAAAGGGTTCTTGGGAAGTATTGGTTGGATGTGATTGCTATACTCAAAGGTTGGGATAAAAGATCTCTTCTTCCAAGGATTTTTTTATATATTTTCAAAATATTAGGATAAGTATACATTTATGTAGGAAAAGTTATTTTTGTTATATAAAAATATTATGATAAGTATACATTTATGTATGAAAAGTTACTTTTGTTAAGTTTAATAATTTTTTTTTTGACTCTATAATAGAAAAAGGAGATACTATAATTATGGCTAATAAGGTATGAGGTATTGGATGTTCGTGGAAATTGTAAATATTTAATTACCACAGTCAACAAACTTGATACTGTTAGTTAATTAGGAAGTACAAAGACAATACTTTTATATATAATTATTTATGTTTAAAGATTTTGATGAAGTTATGCAAGAAGTGAATGTCTTGAAGTAATGTCAATTATACATTTCTCACATGTCAGGCAGTTAGGGAAGGCGGTTACCTACCCTAACTACTCCTTAGAGATTTATTCTCAAGGAAAAAGATCGAGAGGGTAATGTGTACTTGAGGTGAAGAAAGGAAAAGGAATGAGGAACAAAAGATCTATGCTCGAAGGTCAGATGGATTGTACAGGCTACTGGGCTAAGTCTGGTTAGGACCAGATTACTACATAGCACGATATCTATTAGCTATGATTTTCTGCATGTGAGAAGTGGCACGGGGGGAGATTCGGCTTGTTAATTGTTGATTTCATGGCTGGGAGGCATTGAAAAACTGAGTCTAGAGTTTGGACTGAAGAACGAAGATAAGTCTTGGCTATACAAAGGAAATATTTAACTTGTCTGAAGTACGAGATAAGTATCTACTTTGCCTAAGAAATTACATATTTTATTTATTAGAAATATGCATATAGATTAATTAGGGGCTTAAGAATTGGTTCAAAACCCTAAGGCAAAAATAGATTAAGCATAGATTTTAGAAAGGAGAAACAAATAGAAATTCCATAACTGTGTCTTTACCACTATAAAATGTAAATAGAGAAAATCAAACCTTGCTTAAAAATGTGTATTTACAACCGTAAAACATAAACAAAGAAAATACAATCCTGCTTAAATTATACCATCATAGGGAGAGAAAAATCTAGTGTTTGGCATGAATAGAATAGAGAATAAATCAGAATGTGATACATCTGAGGATAGACTAGCAAACAATAATTTAACAAATTGCTAGAGAATAAATTAGATTTTCTTGCCATTCAAAAGATAGAGAAAATTGGAACCTAATCTTGAACAATAATAACTAACTAAACCCCAAGTAATCAAGATACTGTTATATATATAGTAGAATAGAAGTCGAATGTAACCATAATTAAAACAAAAAACAAAATTACATTAACTCGTTGAGAGAGAGAAACCTTGTCTAAAGGGTATTCATTAAAACAAGTGATGTGGGTTGCATTTAAATAATGGAAGATGGAAGAATATCTATTAAAATCTATAATACCGCTGAACCCAGAAACCCATGCCAAAGAATTTACGAGAAAAAGCATAATGATAGACACACACACACATATATACAGAAGTTAAGGAGAAACTGAAAGTACACATAATGTTGTAACCATATAAATTTAGTGCATAAATAATGGTAAAGCCCCAGTAGGTTGTCCAAAACCCTCGAAAGTCTTTACATTCAAAAGACCGGGTACTCTTAACAGAGTAACCCTCTCGGAAAAGTGAGGAAATTCCATAAGATTCAATTTATAAAATTAAAGTATCGGTCGAAGCACAAGTAATGACTGAAACAAACATTGGCTAACAGCCAACGACCCTAACATTCGAAAAACACAATGAAAACTCCATGTTCTCATAAATGAAGACTAGCCACTTCACTGCTATCTGGAGAGAGTTGGGGCGAGGCATAATTTGGTGACCTAAGAAAGAAACCTTGACCCAAGACAACCATTTCGTAGTGAGGGAGTGTTAAAACCCTCGCCAGATCTTGAAAAAGGAAAAGAATATCCATTTTGTTAGGAAGCCACCTTGAATATATCGTCCAAAGGAAAAAATGGCGCTAGAGGGATACAAACCTGTAGTGGATTAGTGAATTTGGGCCGGCCTTGCTTAATCTTTGATTGCAACAAGAAATCTCGTAATACTTGTGGAAGAAGAAAGGAGTCATTTAGGCACATCATAGCTACTAAAACCTCATAATTTCATAAAAATTTGACAAAACCATAACCTCCATACGTGGATGATACTGGACAGCTGAGGAACCTCACAGACGTAGTTGGAAAACGGTGGATCCCACAGTGGTAAAGGTACCCAAGAGGAAAGGGCTCTGTATTCAACCGTTCAATGACGCCAAGTAATGGAGAGTCATCGATGAGGAGCTCTTCCCATTGCGGTGAGCCCAACTGTAATGCACACAGAACTCTCCAGAAGACCAGATCCACTGATGTGAAGGTGTGGTAAGCCAAGTGTTAGACATAGAAAACAAAGGTTCAAAGAAAATTTGGGACCCAAAGCATCATAATTTTAATAATAAACTTAAAATCTTTCATAACTCATTTCCATGTACCAAAGTGTTAATTTCTCATGGAAATCTCCTATAAGCCATAACTTAAATCATGTAATCAATGATGTGAGGACTTTCGCCGTGGTCTAATAATTGTTTGATATGTTTAATTTTTTTTTGTATATGGTAATTAATTAATTCGTGAGTTTTATGAAAATTGGTATGAGAGCCCTATGGAGAAGGGATGAATAACATCATATGTGATGTGAACAAAAAAGAACCATCACAAGGAGGACTGGATTTACACCCCTCAAATCCGTGATGGGAACAAGATCAACATCCTTTCCAGAAAACAATCGTAAAGTATGGGTACATTTGGGGGAGGAGTGGTGCAACACTAACGCTGCCATTTTGGAAACTGTACAAGAATTGAAAGATGAGATGACGAGGTTGCAGGCATATAATGAGAGATTGATGCACAATTAAATAAGATTATTAAGATTCTTTTCGACAGATAGAATCAACGACAACTGATTCCTAGTCCCAATCATGGGAACATGACAGGTGATCAATAATTTAGAAATGAAAATCCAAAAATAGAAGGCGATGAAGAAAATCAAGAGGAAGAATCTTAAAATGTATCAGATCACAAAAATTAAAAATGGTATAAGATTGAGATGCAAGGAGAATTTTGAAAGATAAAACCTCCCCTCTTTGACGTGAATAAGAGGAAGCTGCTGAAGCCTGGCTTATTAATATGAATAAGTACTTTCAGTTGTATGAATATGATCACAATCTAAAGGCTCGCTTATCCATCTACCAACTGCAAGGAAAGGCCACCTTATGGTGGGAGGAGTTGAAGAGGGTACGTGGAGTGAATGAACTGAATGTAACTCGGGAGAAATTTCAAAAGTATTTCAAAGAGAAGTATTTAACTAAAATATTTTACAATGAAAAGGCAAAAGAGTTTCATGACCTTCGACAAAGTAACTTATGTATGGATGAATCCATAATGAAGTTCACATCTTTGCTGTGATATGTCCCCTACATACTGGAAGAAAAAAATGATGCAAATATTTATTAGCCGTTTTACATTATTTATGGAATAATTTCTCAAATTTGAAAATCCGAAAACCATGGATGAAGTTATACGAAATGCTCATCTGTGCTATCAACAAACTAGGCAGAAGGGAGATGGAGGAAAGAAATGGTCTAATAAAAAGGGGAATTAAGTTTATACTAGGAAGTAAAGGAAATAAGACTGTTATCAGCAAGGGAGCCCATAAAGGTCAACGAAATAGAAATGTGAACAAAAATCAACCTAGATTCAAATTACCAAGTGAGTTGAAGACAAATGAGAAATTAGGCAAGACTGAGGTGGAAATAGTTGCTAGACCCTTAGTATAGTGCTAGGGATGTGGAGGAGGAAACTATGTTAAGAATTGTCTGTACTGTAAAGGAATTGATCAAGTAGCACAGATCCAATAAGAATCAATGGTTGGAGAGGTGGCAAGAAGTATGCCCAAGATCAATGTTGTCCACAAGTATCATCAAGCAGAGTACCAACATACGATGGTAGAATTCGAAGGTAAGAACTTTGACCGAACTATAACAATTTTGATTGATTCGGGAGCTACTTTGAATAATTTAAGTCCCAAAGTGATTGAACAATGTTGCTTACAAGTTGTTCAAATTAGGAATCCTTGGCTAATACAACTCGCCACGGGAGTGAACAAGAGGGTATTGGCTAAAGTCAGCAATTGCCCTGTAAAGCTTACAGGTCATCCTATTATGGATTACTTGAATGTCTTACCTTTAGGATCGTATGATGTCCTAATAGGTATGGAATGGCTGGAGAAACGTTGGTCTCTCATTAACTATAAAGACAAAACTATTAATTACATGGATGAAGAAGGTATAAGATAGGAAATTTAGGGTATACAAAGACCACTGAAATTAAGACCAGTAAAAACATCCCAATTAGAAAAATGTATATGAAAAGGATGTCAAATTTATGCAATACAGGTAGGGTATACTAATTCAAAGGAAAAATCTGTTACTTTAGAAAATTTACATGTGGTAGAGAATTTTCCAAACGTATTTCCCTAGGAGATGTTGGGATTGCCTCCAAAAAGGGATATAGATTTTACTATTGAGTTTATCCCTGGAACTGCCTCGGTATCCCAAGATGCTTATCGCACGAGCATACCAGAACTGACAGAATTGAAAATGCAACTGCAGGAACTACTTGATAAAAAGTATATCCACCCAAGTGTGTCACCTGGGGGAGATCCTGTACACTTTGTCAAGAATAAAGATGGGACCTTATGATTATGCATGGATTATCCATAGCTAAACAAATTTACAGTTAAGAATAAGTACCCTTTATGTTGTATTGATGAATTGTTTAACCAAGTGATGGGAGCTACAACATTTTCGAAGATTGATCTTCGCTCGGGTTAGCACCAAATTAGAATAAACGAGGAAGATATAGCGAAAACAACCTTTAGGACTTGTTATGGACACTATGAGTTCGTTGTGTTACCGTTCAGGTTAACTAATGCTCCCGTGACCTTTATGTGTCTAATGAACAATGTTTTTCATCAATATTTGGATAAGTTTGTACTAATTTTTATTGATGATATATTGATATATTCACGGAATGTAGAAGAACATAAGGAGAACCTATGAATTGTCCTGCAAACCTTGAGGGAGAATCAGTTGTACGCCAAGTACAACAAATGTGAGTTATTTAAAGAGAAAATTCAGTATTTAAGACATATCATTACCAAGGATGGGATTGTTATGGACCCAGAGAAAATAAAATCCATAATTGAATGGTCAATACCAAAGAATGTAGCTGATATAAGATCATTCATGGGTATGGCCAGATACTATAGGAGATTTGTTGAAGGGTTCTCTAGGGTGGCATATCCCATTACCTCTTTGCAAAAGAAAGGAAAAACTTTCACTTGGACCATGGATTGTCAAAAAAGTTTTGACCGATTAAAACGCTTTCTTACCACAACACCTATTTTAAGCATTGTATACCCAAGTAAATAATATTTTGTTTGTATAAATGCTAGCAAAGAAGGTGTAGGCAGCGTGCTAATGCAAGAATGCAGAGTTATCGCCTATGAGTCTTGGAAACTTAATGAGCATTAAAAATAGTATTCGGCTTATGATTTGGAATTGACGGTGGTGATCCACGTGTTAAATATGTGGTGAAATTATTTAGTGGGAAAGAAATTATTATTCATGATTGACCATAATAGTTTAACTAACTATTTCAAGAAGCCTACGATGAATGCTAGACAAGCCCGCTCGGTCGCTTTCCTCAAGGAATTTTACTTTCAGATCAAACACTTGAAAGGAAAGGAAAGCCGAGTGGCGGATGCTTTGAGTTGGAAAGTAAAATGTATTTATGAAGTCTCTTTGTTCATACTACTTTTAAGGAGTAGATTAAAGAAGCAACAATATAGGATGCTGAATTTAAATTTTTATGGCAGCAAGCTAAAAATCCAAACAACAACAAAAAATAACTGGTATATGGGGTAAATCAAGAAGGAATGTTGATTTATAGAGGAAGAATGTATGTACCTAACCAGAAAAATATTAAACAATAAGTTCTAGAAGAATACCATAAAATTCCTTATGCAGGCCATCCTGGATATCAGAAATTGTTCACTACACTCCGAAAGGAATATTTCTAGCCCGGCATGAAGAAAGAAGTAGCTGATTATTTGGCTCGTGGTTTGGAGTGTCAGCAAGTGAAGGGAGACACTTACACCTAGCTGGATTAGTCCACCCATTACCTATTCTAGAATGGAAGGGGGAAACTATACCATCGATTTTATTACAAGGCTACCTAAGTCGAAAAAAGAGAATGACTCAATAATGGTGGTAATTGATGAGCTGAGCAATTCTACTCACTTCATACCATTAGAGTATACTTTCAAGGCCATAAAAATTGCTAAAATATTCATGAAAGATATTTTTAGACTACACATAATACCAAAGGTTATATTTCTGACCGCGATGTAAAATTTACATCTGCTTTTTGGAAAACATTATTTGGGGGTTTAAGCACGCAATTGCATTTTAGCACCATTTATCACCCTCATATGGACAGGCAGATTGAGCGAGTGAATCAAATAGTGGAAGATATTTTGCGTATGTATGTAATGCAACAACCATCTAAATGGGAGGAATACATACATTTAGGGGAGTTTGTGTACAACAAAATTTACCATACATTCTTCCAGATGAATCCATTTGACGTAGTAAATGGACACAAGTGCAGAACACCCCTAAATTTAGGTGGCCCAGAAGATAAATTAATTCTGGGACTAGATATGTTAACGGAAATGGAAGATATGGTTAAAAAAGTACACTCGAATTTAAAGACCGCTCCAGACCGACAAAAGAATTATGTTGACAGGAAGAGAAGTTTTCAAGAATTTCAAGTTGGAGATCATGTTTTTGTATGAGTGCGAGCTAAGAAGAGTACCTTACAATGGGGTGGGTGTGCTAAATTAGCGCCCCAATTTTGTGGCCCTTTCCAAGTCCTAGCCCGAATTAGACCTATGACTTGACAGTTTTCTTTGCCCAACCACATACTTGCGCATAATGTCTTTCATGTTTCTATGTTAAAAAAAATATGTATATGATCCTAACCCTATAATGAATTGGCACGATATACAGTTAACTTAAACAGTCATAGGAAACATTGTTTATTAAAATTAATTTGCAAAAAAAGGGCTGCCAAAAAAAAGTTGACTGATTTTCCATACTTTGTGTAGGTCGAATCGGAAGGCGAGTTCTTGGTCGAACCTCTGGGTATACTCGATCGTAGAGAAGTAATGTTGTGGAGGTGAGTTATCACCCAAGTTAAAGTGCAATGGCAACACTTTGGGCAAGAGCAAGTCACTTGGGAGGATGAACAAGTTATGAGGGAGGCTTACCCAAATCTATTTAGCAATGAATAAACATCGGGACGATGTTTGATCTAAGGGGGGACATGTGACGTCCCCGACAATTGTAAATATTTAATTACCAGAGTCAACAAACTTGATACTATTAATTAAGTAGGAAGTACAAAGACAATACTTTTCTATATAGTTATTTATGTTTAAATATTTTGATGTAGTTATGTGTGAATGTCTTTTAGTAACGTCAATTATAAATTTCTCACATTCCAGGTAGTTATGGTAGGTGGTTACATACCCTAACTACTCCTTAGAGATTTATTATCAAGGAAAAGGACCAAGAGGGTAATGTGTACTTGAGGTTAAGAAAGGAAAACAAAGAGGGACAAAATATCTATGTTGGAAGGTCAGATGGATTGTACATGCCACAGCTCATGATAGCTATTACCTATGAGTTTCTAGATGTGAGAAGTGGCATGGGGGGAGATTCGGCTAGGTAATTTCTGATCTCATGGTTGGGAGGCATTGAACTACTGAGTTTAGAGACTGGACTGAAGAATGAAGATAAGTCTTGACTATACAAAGGAAATATTTAACTTGTATGAAGCACTAGATAAGTATCTAATCTTCTTAAGAAATTACAGTGTCTATTTATTATAAATGTTCATATAGAGTAATCAAGGTTTAAGAATTGGTTAAAAACCCTAAGGCCAAAATAGATTTACCAGATATTTTAGAAAGGAGAAATAAATAGAAATTCCTTAACTGTGTATTTACCACTATAAAACATAAACATAGAAAATGCAACCCTGCTTAAAGCTATGTATTTACAACTTTAAAATGTAAACAAATAAAATACAATCATTCTTAAATTATACCATCCTAAAGAGAGAATAATCTAGTGTCCACCATGAACAAAACAGAGAATAAATTAGAATGTGATACATCTAAGGATTGACTAGCGGACCGTTATTTAACAAATTTCTAAAGAATAAGTTAGATTTGTTGGCCATTTAAAAGACAGAGAAAACTAGAACCTAACCTTAAACAATAGTAACTAACTAGACCCCAAGTAACCAAGATATTGTTATATCTATAGTAGAACAGAAGGTCTCTATAACCATAATTAAAATAGAAAACAAAATTACATTAACTCGTCAATAGAGTGAAACCCTGTCAAAAAGGTATTGATCAAAACAAGTGAGGAGGGTTCCATTTAAATAATAGAAGTCAAAAGAATAACCATTAAAATATACCATGCTCAAGCATTTATGAGGAGCAGAATGATAAATACACACACACACACACATATATATATAACAATGTAAAGGTTCCATTTAAATAATAGAAGTCAAAAGAATAACCATTAAAATCTACAATATTGCTGCACCCAGAAAGCCATGCTCAAGCATTTATGAGGAGCAGAATGATAAATACACACACACACACACACACAAACATGTATATATAACAATGTAAACTTTGAAACGGGAGCTATAAACTCAAAACAAGAACTTTGGTCAAAAAACCCGGTAAAAACATCAAAAACTGTGCTAAAAACAAAAGTCTTGATGCTAGAATAACACCCTTTTTTTTCTAGGGTAAATTCTCAACATGTTTTAAAAATGGCAGTGAAAACCAATTTTTTGTTAAAAAAATGTCCAAAACACACCCTCAAAAGAGAAAGCGTTGATGTTCGAATAGCACTTTTTTTTTCAATGGTAAATTTTGTGCAGAAAACACTCTGAAAACGATAAGTATTCACGTTGGGATAACATTTTTTTCAAGGGTAAACTTTTAACGTTTCGAAATAATGGCGTAAAATATTTTATCATGACCCCGAAAAACACTAAAATTTCAAAAGAATAATGAAAACATAAAATAAAATTAAAAATTAAAAAAATGAAAAAACACAAGACAAAGAAAAGTTAGAAAAAAAGGTAACAAAACATAAAGTATATATATATATATATATATATATATATATATATGACAAAAAAAAAATCAAACATAGAAAAAAAAAATCAATCATAAAAATGTTAAAAAAAAAAAAATTAACCTAAAAGATAAGAATTAAAAAACTAAAAAAAACTTAAAAATTATAAACAAGTAAATAGTAAGAAAAACATATTTAAAAAAAAAAAAAACAAAGAAAAAAAAATATCTTGTAAACAATAAAAAAAATTCAAGTTGTTGTATTTTTCTTTTTTTAAATGTTGATTGCTTAAAAAAACAAATATAAAACTATATATAAAAAAGACATAGAGTAAAAAAAATAAAATAAAAATAATTATCTCATAAACAATAAAATAATTTGAAAAGAAAAACAAAATTTAATATATATATATATATATATATATATATATATATATATATAATTAAGTAAGTAAAAATTTAAAAATTTAGAAAAACATTAACAAAAACCAGGAAAAATTAAAAATTAAAAAAAAAAAAAAAAAAAAAATTAAAATAAAAAAAAAAAATTAAGTTTAAGAAAATATGTGTTTTTCATTTATTATATATATATATATATATATATATATATATATATATATTAAGCCCTATCTCTTTAATTTAAATAAAATTTAAAACTATTTTTTAAAACCATTTTTTTATTTCAAAAAAAAAAAAATTAACAATGCTTTTTTTTTTTTTAAATTATTCTTATTAAAAAAAATACATTATAATTTTAAACATTTTTTTTTATTTTTAAGAAAAAAAATTGTGCCACCCAGCCGCCCGTGGTGGTGCGCCCGTGGGCAGAGGGGTCTACACGCAGACCCCTCCACGCATGGTCGCGCCACCATGGGTGGCCAGGGGGTGGGGAGGCGATTACGACTGTGAATCGCCTCCTTGCCCCTCGGCCGCCCATTCTAGCGTGACCGTGGGCGAAGGGGTCTGCACAGAAACCCCTCCGCTCACAGCTGCACCACCACGATCGGCCGGGGGGTGGGCAGGTGATTATGACTGTGAATCGCCACCCCGCTCCCGAGCACCCATGGTGGCGTGGCCGTGAGCGGAGGGGCTTGCGTGGAGACCCCTCTGCCCACGGCCGAACCACCATGGACAGCTGGAGACAGAACCCTTTGTTTTTTTTTGCAAATTTTTTATATAAAATAAATTTTTTTAAATAAAAATAAAAATTTATTTTAAAAAACATTCTTAATTTTCATTTTTTTTTGAAATTAAAAAAATGGTTTAAAAAATTAGTTATAATTTTTTATTTTTATTTTTAAATTAAATAGATAGGGCTTTATATATATATATATATATATATATATATATGTATATATAATGAAAAATACATATTTTCTTGAACTTTATTTATTTATTTATTTATTTTTAACTTGAAAAGCTACATATATTTTAAAAATTTTCATAGTTTTTTGTTTTTTTTGGCTTTATAAATTGTGTTTATTTTTGTTTTTTTAGTTTTTTTTAAATGTTTTTAATATTAATTTTACTAGTTTTTAAAACTATTTTTGGTTAATTTTCTATTTTATTTTTAATATAGTTTGTTCTTAAATTTTCTTTTTATTTTTTTCTAGTCTTTGTTAATGTTTTTTTTTATTTCTCTATTTTTAATTACTTAATTTTATATATATTTTTTAAATTTTGTTTTTTTTCAAATTATTTTACGGTTTATGAGATAATTTTTTATTTTTTATTTTTTTATTTATTTTTTATTTTTTTTGTCTGTTTTATATATAGTTTTATATTTGTTTTCTTAAGTAATCAACATTTAAAAATAAAATAAAACAACTTGAAAATTCGTTAAGTAATCATAATTTCAAAAGCGTTGGACATAATAAATTTCAAAGTGTGAAACCTAAGTCCTCTAAAAAAAAGGTATATTGCGTCAACACGTTGCATCAACACATTTCAAATCTAGCATGAAAATCACTATTATTTAAAAACAAATATTTATATTTGATAGATAAGAAAATTTAAAGTGTAAAACATATGTTCCGAAAAGAAATAAGTTTATTTTGCATCACCACTTTTCAAAATCGGGTCACATTTTTACTACCCCTACGTAACGGGTAATCGTATCGGTTATTTAAAGTGCCAAAAACTATGCTCTGAAAAGAATATGTGTGTTCTGCGTCGCCCCTTTTCAAAATTGGGTCACTTTTTTGCTATCTCTACAAAAAGGGCAACAATATTAGTTCCCATTTCAACGTTGTTATATACAAGTGTTAAGGAAAAACTAAAAATACACATAATGTTGTAACCATAGAAATTTAGTGCATAAATAAGGATATTGCTCTAGTAGGCCGTCCAAAATCCTTGAAATTCTTTACATTCAAAAGACTGGGTAATCTTAACATAGCAACCCTCTCTCAAAAGCAATTAAATTCCAAATTATACAACTAACATCTCGGTCGAAGAAAAATAAGTAATGACTGAAACAAACATTGGCTAACAGCCAACAATCCTAGCAGTGGAAAAATTCAATGGAAACTCCAAGTTCTCGTGAACGAAGAGTAGCCACTTTACTTATTATTTGGAGAGAGTTCGGGCGAGGCATAATTTGGTGACTCGAGAAGTGAACCTTGACCTAAGCTAGCCATTCCATAGTGAAGGAGTGTTAAAAGCCTCTCTAGATTTGGAAAACGGAAAAGACCATGCATTTTGTTAGGCAACCACCATGAATATATCGGCCAAAGGAAACAATTGTGTTGGAGGGCTAGCCTTGCTTGATATTTTATTGCAGCAAGGACTCTGGTAATACCTGTGGCAGAACGACGAAGTCATTTAGGCGTAGCATAGTTACTAAAACTTCAAAATTGCATAAAAATTTGACAAAACCATAACCTCCACACCTAGGTGATACTGGAAAGCTGAGGAACCTCGTAGGCGGAGTTGTAAAATGTTGGATCCCATAGTGGTGAAGGTACCCAAGAGGAAATGGCTCTGTAGTGGACCATTCGATGAAGCCAGGTGATTGAGGGTCATCGATGAGGAGCTCTTCCCAATGCAGCAAGCCCAATTGTAATGCACCCAAAACTCTCCAGAATCCTGGACCCACCGATGCTAAGGTGTGGTAAGTTAGGTGTTAGACATAGAAAACAAAGGTTCAAAGAAAACTTGGGACCCAAAGAATCATAACTGTAATAATAAACTTAAAAATATGTCATAAATCATTTTTGTTTACCAAAGTGTTAATTTCTCATGGAAATCTCTTATAAGCCATAACTAAAATCATGTAATCAATGATGTGAGGACTTCCACCATGGTCTAATAATTGTTTGATCTGGTTAAAATTTTATTTTTTTGTAAATGGTAATAAATTAATTGTTGAGGTTTATGACATTACTAAAGCATCACGTGCTTTCTGAATAAGATTGTATTTTTGATGAAGTAGTCATTCATTAGTATTACATTAAAGAAATAAATTAAAATAAGAATGCAAATACTGTGTTGGCCTGATGTGAGGGTTTGTTTAGACTATCTAAAATAGAGGAACAAGCGGTGCCCTATGACAAGCCTTGTTCGCAAAAACGTGTTGTGACCTAGAGAGACTAGCTAATATCCCTATCGAACCTATGTTCCACAAGCAAAATTGTCTCCATGGCAACATAATTGTTTTCAGTGAAGGTGTAATGAAGACAAAATGGATCTTGACTCCATAACCTAGTGTTTAATCTTTACAAAATAAATAAAGCATACAAGGAAAGAGTAGCGCAGTAAGAAACTCGTAGGTAGCTAGTCAAGAGACTAATAGTGACAACAACGAAACATTGAAGAAATAAACTAAGGAAAAGAAAATAGAAAAAAAAATAGCTTAGGAACATCCATATAAAGCATGCATAATACCTTTCTTCCTCAAATATTGGTTTTATTATTAAAGAAAAAATTTCAAAAAAGAATCATTCATGGAAATAAATCTTTTCCAAATAATGTGACCAGGCTTCATGTCAGTGTTAGTTTAGTTTTGACCAACTGGAAAAAGGGCCAGTAACCCTAAACTTGTCTAGAGCTACAAATATTTCATTAAAATTGAAGAAGACAAGAAAGTTGTTTCTACCTATATTGGTCATAACCTAAATGGTATATAAAAGAATAACCTGATGTAGGGTTACCCCCGCTTACATGCACAGTATGCATGTAAAATGCATCCAAACTTCTGTCCCAGGTGTTTAACTCACAAAGGAGTCAAATCTTCCATCTATAATGGTTAAGGCCCTCTTTTAGTCTCATGTGGAATGATTCATAGGCTTACCAAAGTCTACACATTAACCCACCTTTTCCTTTTGAAAGGAAATTAATCACCCCTCTTTAAACCTTTTCTCAAGATTTTAAACTCCTTAAGTCCTCATATATAACCTTTTCCCTCTTACCTTTGGTTATATATGGTTAATACATAAAACTTACCCATTGACGTTATTTTCCTTATAAAACCATTGACAAAGGAAAACATACGCAAACACACTTTTTTTCCTCTCAATACGACCTTTGCACATTTCCTGAGGCTACCTTTATCTCAATTGTGCATCGCTCCCTTCGCAGGTCATATATACATATATGCCTCACCACCTCTCTGACTCCGATCTGCGACTATCAGAATCATTAACATCACATTTGCATTAAAAGACTCAGGCAACACATATATCAGAATTACACAGGAACAATAGAAATATAAAGGAAAACTTTGCCGGAACACATAGGTCGGAACTCAAAAACATTACACCCGCGACTATAATTATCATCAGATCCGCCTCCTTCGACGCTTTCCTCTATAACTTCCAATCACCACCTTCTCCGATCGTCGATCTACCCAATCTCTGATCGGCCTCATCGCTCATCAACGATGTCACAATATCGTTATCGGCTATCACTTGATCTTTGACTCTTCCACTTTAAACTCCAATCCGACATATATTTTGGACCCAATGGATTCTAGGCCATATTCGATAGGGTTTCGGGTTTGGCTATACATCGCATGTCGTAATTGCTTCCTTCCTTTGAAGGATTGTGATGCGATCCCAATTTCCCCACTCTTGTGATTTAATCCTGGTTGTTGGTCTTCTCAATCTGATGGCTATTGTGAATCGATACTTAACTTATCCGTTCTTCTACTTAACTTAAATTTTATGCCATTTTTAGTGGTTGCAATAGTTTCTGGGTTTCTTCAAAGGTTCTTCATCCTTAACTGTTTCCACTGCGCCACTCTGATATGATCTTAACTCGACATGCTCCTTTGATCACTGTCCTCTTGGATCCTTTGAATGGATTCAATGCTCCATTACAATTTCTCTGAATCGTTCCTCTCGTCATCATATTTCTTCAAACTCTGCTTTCTACTTCCACTGCTCAACTTCCTCTGATTTGAACTCCTCAGCGAATCCTTCCTTTGCAACTTCACTCCAAAGCTTCACTCTGTTTCCTTAATTGGACTCAATGACCCATTATGATCCCTTTGAATCATTCTGTTCTTCCACACATTCCTCTGAACTCTGTCTGCAAACCTGTTACAGAACCTACAAATTCACAGTAATTCATTCATGAAATACTCGTTCCACACGCGGATAGAGTCAGGAATCAATCTATGTATATATAAATATGAACACACTATTACATTCGAGACTCTATGTCTCACATAGGCTTGATCCTCAACTATTCGTGGCCTCTCCCTTTACTCTACCCGTAGGCTTACATTCATACCATAAAGCTCTATTTTAACTAATTCTGGTTCCATTCCTAAATCTATTGAATTGAATCCTAAATCCTCGCTATCCTCTATGTCCACTTCTAATCTCCATTTAATTCCTAAGAGCTCTCCTTATTTTCTCAAATCATGGAACTTCTTAAAGAGTCCTAATTGACTTTAGACTCTTTTGTCATTATTGCCCACTCATGTTCTCATTTATTCGAGAGCATTTACAACTTCCTCTCGTTATCTAATTGATTCCTTAAGGCCTAAATGTTACATTAATTTGAGACTTAGGAAATTAACTTCTCTAAAACATGACCCCCTATGTCTACTTAATTACAATTTTTTTCTCTTGGGTTGAGTGCTCCTACATCAGACTCCCAAAATAGAAAATATTCATGATCTCCTGATCATGTGTCTTCTAATATTTGTCTTCCTGGATCCCATACTTTGTTTTGTAATTGCACAAATGTCTTGTTCCTTTGCTGTTGTTGCACTTCTATTGTCTTTTGCTCCATCTTCTTCTTCTTGTCAATCAGGTTCAAACTCTAATTGATCATCCTTCCTGCTGCTATCATTTTCCTCCATATGGCCTGTTTCATCATCAGCTGCCACAATTCTTCAATTTCTTTTTCTAACACATCTTTGGGCTGGTCCATATTCTGTCATTCACTGTTACCTCTTTCTCTCTGCTTCAGGTTGTTGTTGCTGTCTGCTAACTCTTCAAATTGCTGTTTATTTTCTTCTATCTTTGCTCTTGCTCTGGCTATAATTGTATACATTGCCTCCTCCCAAACTTCCTGAATATCCTTAAGGATATCTCCCTTTGAAGCATCTAATTTCCACATTGAATTATGAATTTCTCGCATTCTGTCCAGCACTTGAAAATTTCGGTTCCATGGATTAAGTACTTCCACAAAATCTTCTTCTTTCATTTTTATTTATCTTCTCACCTATGCCAAATTTTCTCCAGCATTTGCAACTAAAATTGCACTCACAAAACAATTGTTAAAATAAAAAACATAAGACTTTTGTGCCTTATCTTCCTTTGGCAATAGTTAAGTTTGCTGCTCTGTTTCTTTTTCCTCTGTCATCACTTCAGTATTCTATTTTGAATTCTCAAAATAATTCATGAGACTATCAACTAGTCTCTCTTCCACATCATCTGCTCTAATGATGTCTTCATGCTCTTGTCCACCATAGTGAACTCCTTCCTTTGTAGTGCCAATCCGCTGAACTTTCATATCCATCTCCTCTTTCTTATGATTGTCATTCATGACAATGTTGTTGTTTTCCTTTCTCAACAATCTCTCTTGAACATCTATTCTCTATTTTTCCAATTCCCTTCTTTGAAAATCTAATTTTCTATATAACTTAATAATTTCAATTGAAGTAAAATTTGGAAATTTCACACAATTCTCCATACCTTCCTTTGTTACTGATAAATCATCAGATGTCCTTTTTTCCTTTGCTAAGTCTTTTGCATAGACTTCTTCCTTCTTAACATCTTTCAGTCGATGTCCTTCTCTTTTTCTAACTGTCTCAACAACTTTCATGGCTATTTCCTCTGTGCCTATCATCACGGTGAATTGATAATCATTTACTATGTTTTCAGCTAACATAGTTTCTTCTTTAAGTTTTCCTTTAATCTCTTGCTATTTACATTCTCCAAGAGTTATGTTTACCTCACCATCTACATTAACATTCTCTTGTATTTGTTTTGCATCCATAGACAAACTATCAGTCTTAAAAACATAAGACCTTATGGTCCCACTTGATGCTTCAACCATCATATCTCCTTGTTGTTCCAAGTTCTCTTTATGACTCAAAAATTCTTTGGTGGTCTCCTCTTCAATCCCCTCAAGCCCTTCTTCCAGAACAAAATTTAGATTCTACTCGTCTTTTTCCTCCTTTATGAAAATATCAACAAATTGTCCTTCTTTACATGTTTCACCTGCAAACATAGACAAATTTTGAGATCTAAAACCATGTGACCCTTTGGCCTCACTTGAAGTTTTAGTCTTCAAGTATTCATCTTCAGTCTCTCCTAGAATTTCTCCCTGTTTTGGTTCGCAAATGGAATCTTCCATTTCTAAATCAACTTCCTTGAGTTTTTCCATTAGCCACCTTACCTCTCTCTGTTGTAGCTTTCTCTTCAATTTATGCCACTTCATTGGCTTCTTCCTCAAGACCCAACCTAGTCTTTGGCTTTCCTCTAGTATTCTCCTTAATGCATCAAGTTTTTCTTTTAACTCTCAAATCTCTTTGTCAATTTCCTCTTGACTCATCCTCTTGCCATCTGCTTTGGCATTTTTCTTCTCCTATCTTCTGCTATGGTTTCTCTCTGAACCTCTGCTATGACTATCAGTAGTCATCTTCTTCTCCTCTTCGTTCATGAGTTCCTCACTCATCTGCAACAAGCCCCTGTAACATATAGTCCTCCTTGTTGCAGTCTTACCTCACTAAGCTCTCCTCACTCAGTCTTTTGGTAAGCATGGGTCCTCTGTCTGGAAACTCCTCTTGGGTACCACCTTTTCTCCTTCTAGGCTTCTATAATCTCTCACTCTCTCTTGAGAACACTTCAGTTATCCTCTCTGTGTCCAATCTCTTGTTGGATTTCTTAGGTTCATTGCCACTTTTTCTTCAGAGTGTTTTCCTTACTCCACTTCAAGAACACATTTTGTTCTCCTCTCACAGCTTCTATTGCTATCCTTTGCTGAGATGTTTCATCTGCAACCATAATCTTCAATTTCAATTTGAAACAAAACAGAATATCTTACCTCCAAGATTTTTGTATGATCTTGTTCTCCCGTTCTTCTGCACTTTGAATGGATTTCCCTTTGTTTAGTCTCCATGTCCTCTTTCCTTCAGAACTTCTACTAAGCAATCTTGCTCTCACTTTTCTTCAAGGAATCCTTTGTTCCTGTCTACTCCAAACCTCTACTAGACCTACTACATTCTTCCAAGAACTACAAAAGTTTCCCTACAATTTTCTATTGTAGCCTCTATCATTATCAATTAACTTATGCACATTACCTTCTTTTGTGTGCAAACTCCTTTTCATAGGAAATCTTTCCCCGCTTTGATTACAATTTGCTCTGATACAAAATCATGCAGGGTTACCCCTACTTACATCCACAGTATGCATATAAAATGCATCCACACATCTGTACTAGTTATTTAACTCACAAAGGAGTCAAATCTTCCATCTCTAATGGTTAAGGCCCTCTTTTAGTCTCATGCAGAATGATTGATAGACTTACCAAAGTCTACACACTAACCCGCCTTTTCTTTTGAAAGGAAATTAATCACCCCACTTTAAACCTTCTATCGGGACTTTTAAACTCCTTAAGTCCTCATATATAACCTTTTCCCTCTTACTTTTGGTTATATATGGTTAATACATAAAACTTACCCATCAGCGCTATTTTCCTTATAAAACCATTTACAAAGGAAAACATACGCAAACACACCTTTTTTCCTCTCGGTATGACCTCTGCACATTTCCCAAGGCTACCTTTATCACAATCGGGCATCGATCCCTTCGTGGGTCATACATACATATATGCCTCACCCCCTCTCCAACTTCGATCTACGATTATCAGAATCCTTAACATCACATTTTGATTAAAAGACTCGGGCAACACTTATATTAGAATTACATGGGAACAAGAGAAATATAAGGGAAAAATCCACTGGAACACATACGCTAGAACTCAAAAACATTGCACCCATGACTATAATTATCGTCGGGTCCACCTCATTCTAGCCTTACCACTATAAATTTCAATCTCCGCCTTCTCTAATCGTCGATCTACCCAATCTCCGATCAGCCTAATCGCTTATCAGAGATGTCCTAATATCGCTATCAGTTATCACTTGATCTTTGACTCTTCCAATTTAAACTCGTATCTGACATATATTTTGGACCCGATGGGTTTTAAGCCATATTGAATAGGGTTTCAGGTCCGGCTATACATCACATGTTGCAATTGCTTCCTTCCCTTGAAGGATTGTGATGCAATCTTGATTTTCCAACTCTTGCGATTTAATCCTTTCCATTGGTCTTGTCAATCTGATGGCTACTGTGCATGGATACTTCACTTATCTGTTCTTCTTCTTAACTTAATTTTTATGCCATTTTCAGTGGTTGCGATAGTTTCCGTGTTTCTTCAAAGGTTCTTCATCCTTCATTGTTTCTGCTGCACCACTATGATTTGAGCTTAAGTCCACATGATCCTTTGATCACTGTCCTCTTGGATCCTTTGAATTGATTCAATGCTCCATTATGATTTCTATGAATCGTTCCTCTCCTTGGCATATTTCTTCAAACTCTACTTTCTACTTCCACTGCTCAACCTCCTCTAAGCTGAACTCCTCAACGAATTCTTGCTTCGCAACTTCACTCAAAAGCTTCACTCTATTTCCTTAATTGGATTCAATGACCCATTATGATCCCTCTGAATCATTCTGCTCTTATGCGCGTTCCTTTAAACTCTGCCTACAAACCTGTTACAGAACCTACGAACTCACAAGTAATTCATTCATGAAAAACTCGTTCCACACACTGACACAGTTAAGAATAAATCTATGTATATATAAATAATAAGCACACGATTACATTTGAGACTCTGTGTCTCACACAGGCCTGATCCTCAACTATTCGTGGCCTCTCCCTCTACTTTTCCCATAGGCTTACATTTATACCAGAAAGCTCTGTTTTAACTAATTATGGTTCCATTCCTAAATCTATTGAATTGACTCATAAATCCTCTTTGTCCTCTATGTCCACTTCTAATCTCCATTTAATTCCTAAGAGCTCCCCTTAGTTCCTCAAATCATGGAACTGCTTAAAGATTCCTAATTGACTTTAGACTCTTTTGTCATTATTTCCCACTCATGTTCTCATTTATTCGAGAGCATTCACAACTTCCTCTCATTATCTAATTGATTCCTTAAAGGCCTAAATATTACATTAATTTGAGACTTATGAAATTAACTTCTCTAAAACATGACCCTATATGTCTACTTAATTACAATGATTTTCTCTTGGGTTGAATGCTCCTGCATCATAACGAAAACCATTATTGAAATACTAACTGAAATTCAACAATAGAAATTGTTAAGAAATGCAATGCAACACAAAATAATCTATCATAACCCTCACTAGAGTTGAATGATTAATATTACTATGTTTATACAAAAATAAACAAGTTATCGGTCCTTCTCACCTTTAGTGAGGGTATGTACATATATACAAAAAAAAGAGTTATCATTTCTATAGGGAATTTTTCTACTTTTGTAGTGACTCTTCTCTTGGCCCCAGTAGCCAACTATACTAGTGAGGGATTTTTGAATTTACTGGTTTGTAAATGAAAGTTTAAATGTTTAAACACAACCGAGGGTAAAAACCTAGTTAGGCTACTAACATCTACAACCAAAAGTGAGAAAGACTAAGCCACCAAATTCCTCAGAGTTAAACTACACATTTTATCTTACAAATCTTGATACTAACCTTGAAAATAACTTGCACACTGGAATCCAAGGGTTAACATAAAAAAATTTAATGACAACAAAGTGGATGAAAATGTGGAATAAAATCCTTCATGGAGCAGGCATACTGTACTTGTCATCACTAGTAGTCTTAATGTTAGAGACGGTCTCTACAAGAAAACCCTCAATGAACCAATTTAAGCTAAGAAAAAACTATTGTAAAATAAGAACTTACCTGGCTCTGTTATGCAGATCGAGCGGGAGAATGTCACAACCCTGTTACAAAAGAAAAATAAATGACAAGTCATTCGATGTATCAGAGGAGGAAAAGAAAAAAATTAAACATATAAATTTCGAGGAAGCCACAAAGAGGATTTACCTTAGAGCCTAGGTATTCAAATAGACTCTTGTAATAACCAATGTATGTCACGAAATGAAACAAAAATCTTGAATTGGAAATCAAAATGAGAAAACATTTAAGGGTAAGCTATAACACAGTAGGGTTACTAGAGAAAAGGGTTGGGGGACCATATGTATAAGGCTAAATAGTCATAGAACCTAGAGGTATACTCGTGAGGTTGTAAAGATTCTTCTTGTAAGAGCATCATTGCAAATGACCAGTCAAGCGATGAGCATGAATGAAAATTTGTTACCCTAACCTCCCAACTAGAATTACCACCATCAAGTTGAACATCATCTAGATCAATGAAGTAGAGGGAGCCACCTAGACCTTCTATCCCATTGAGTGTACTCTCACCGATGTGACAGTTAGGAGAAGGTTCTTGACTCCCATTAATAATCTCAACAAAACATTAATGGAATAATAATTATAGAAAAACGTGTGTGAATTATACAAGTGTGGCAGAGATTGATGTAGTTATGCGTAAGCCACATGTATTAATCAAATGTCAAGAACCAGAAGAACTAGTGAGCGATAAACGCCCACCTCATAAACTTTTCATAATGCATCCCATCTAAATGTTATTCATGAACAAAGTGTCAATTTGTTGCATAGATGAGTAGGATGTTTTGTATGAATATAACTAAGGTAAGGTTATAGTCAGTTTCAGAGTCAAAATGTTTAATGTCCTTACAATTATTTAATCCGATAGTGATTCATTGATGGTGTTTAATCGATAAATAAGATAATAGTAAAAAAATAAAAATATTACCTTGGTCTAGTACGTACGAAAAGTGTTATTAAAGCCTAGGTTTCAATATTGTGGACTTTTGGGAAACCATGGTAATAACAATGTGTTGATCATGCATATATAGGAACGAGATGAGGAGAGGAGCAGGAAATACATTGCCAGTTAGACCAAACAATAAAGTTGGACCTATGTCAATAGTTGAAGCTAATCTTGAGATGTGAGTCTAAGAGTTAAGGGAACTAATGGCTAATCTCAAGGGATACAATGAAAGGCTAATGATAGAACATGTAAGAATCATGAAAGTCCTTTCGAACAAACAAAAACACAAAAATCCTAATCCAAGCCTCGAACAAGAGAATAAAATTGAGATACATCAGCCTAGAGACAATATTCGAGAGTCAAAGCAAGGCAAGAATGATAAAGGAGAAGAGTCTGAAATTGTTACTGAGAAAAGGAAAGCCAAAAGGTAGAAAATTGAGTTACAAGGGGAGTTTAAAAATATCAAACCCCAAACATTTGATTGTGAAAATGAGGAATGTGCAAAAGCTTGGTTAATTAATATGAGTAAATATTTCCCTAATTATGAATATGATGATAATCTACAAGCTGGGTTGGCCATCTACCAACTGCAGGGCAAGTCCATCATGTGGTGGGAAGAAGTGAAGATTGTTTGGAACATTAATGAGAAAGAAGCAAGTTGGGATAAATTCCAAAAATAGTTTAGAGAGAAATATTTGACACAGCGATTTCATAACGAGAAGGAAAAATAATTTCATGATTTGAGGCTAGGACAGTTATCTATGGATGAATTTATAACCAATTCCACTTCACTACTAAGGTATGTTCCCTATATTCTAGAAGAAAAAGCTAAGGTGCAACACTTTATTAAAAGTTTACAAGGATTTATGGAGGAGATTTTGGAATTTGATAACCCCAAAATTAATATATGAGGTAATCCGAAAAGGTCATATTTATTACCAGCAAATGAATTGAAAAAGAGAAGGAGGTAGAAATGGGACTAGTAATAAGGGGAAGGGAAATTATAGTACAGTAAAATATGAAAGTTTGTAGTCATAAAATTTTAAATAAAAATCAATAGGCTAAGTTCTGTCGAAAGAGTCGACAGAAGTTTTGTGTTCAAGGTGAATCTAAGCTAGTGGAGACCTCCGACATATATGAGTTTAATTAGAACCAAACACTTCCTTTATAATGTTGGGGTTGCGGGGAACCCCATTAATATAAGAAGAATACTCCTCGATTTCGAACATAACAAGATGCTAATATTCAAGAAACTTCCACTATTGGAGAAGTGGCACAAAGAATACCAAGAATCTATGTTAAGGTGGAGGATCATCAGGCAGAATACCAGCCTACTATGATAATATTTGAAGGTAAGATATTCAATCATGTTGTGTCTATTTTAATAGATCCCGGGGGTAGTTTGAGTTATATTAGTCCAAAAACAGTGGAAAATTGTTATTTACAAACTAGTAAATTCAAAAATCCTTGGTTGGTATAGTTGGCTATTGGAGCCAAGAGAAGAGTCATTGCAAAATTAGAAAATTTCCCTATCGAAATTGCACGGCAACAAGCTAGAGAAAATTTAAATGTGTTGCCTCTAGGTTCTTATGATATCCCGATTGGAATGCATTTCTTAGAAGTACACTGGACCCTAGTAAATTGTAAGGAGAAAACCATTAAGTTCCTCACTGAAGTAGGTAGTAGGAAAGAAATTCAAGAAATAAAGAGGCCTATTAACATCAAACCTATTACAACCTTAGATTTAGGCAAGTGCATCAGAAAGGGTTGTCAAATATATGTAGGGTTGGTAGGATACAACAACTCTAAAGATAAAACAACTACATTAGAGCATATTCTAATACTATAAGATTTTGTTGATGTTTTTTCAGAAGAGATACTTCTTGGGCATTGGATAAACCAACGCTCCTCGTATGTTTCGTGGAATGGACTAACTAACTCTCATGGATTCTTATCTCTGGTGATGTGATCGTTGACTAACACCTGTGATTTTTGGTCTAATGATAATCATGATTCTCAATAAGTGGTATTAGAGCGTAGATCACGAGTTCAATACACACCCAAGTCATGTTGGGCAAGAGATTGTTGGACATTTGATAAATTAATAATCCTTGTGTGTTTCATGACATGGAGTAACCACCTCTCGTGGATCCTTATCTCTAGTGATGCGATTGTTGGGTAACACCTGCAAGTTTTGGTCTAACGATAACTATGATTCCTAATAATACTCCGATTTCTTCCTAAAATAGAAATATATTTTACTATAGAGTTGGTCTCGGGAGCTACCCCAATGTCTAGAGCTCCCTATCATATGAGTGTACCCAACTTAACTAAACTAAAAATGTAGTTATAATAACTACTAGACAAAGGATACATTGTTTGAGTGTATCACATTGGGGAGCCACTTTGTTTTTTGTCAAAAAGAAGCACAGTACACTACAACTGTGTATTGACTACAGGTAGTTAAATAAATTAACTATTAAAAATAAACACCCACTACTGAGAATTGTGTTATGAAACCAGCTCAAGAAAAACATAGAAAATATAGATCAACGCCTTATAATTCAGCCTCTTCGAGGGGGAAACCTCCTTTACATTACATAAATGAACAATTCTTCAATGATTCAAATGAAAAAACCTCATTTCTATATATACGAGCCTAAGGAGTCATAATATAACCCAACCTACCTAACAATAATAATATAAAGCCACAAAAATAACAGTAGAGGGATTCTATGGGGCATAGTAATAACAATATGGGGACAATAGGGGCACAACAATATTAATAAGGGATACAACTACAATATTAATGGGGTAATCACTAGTATTATAGGGACCCAACATGCCCCTCTCCTTCAAAAAATTGATGTCCTCAACGCTTCAGTATTGTATAAAATTCTCATCCTCCCATGTGGAATCTTCAACGGATAAGTTCTTCCGCTCGATACGATACTCCGAAATTGATCGATTTCGTAGCTGTTGAGTTCTTATTTCTATGACTACTTCCGGTTCCAATATAATTTTTCATTCCTCATCAAGTTCTGGTAATATTGTTTGAACTGGGAGCTTGTCGCCTATAACCTTCTTTAAACATGAAACATGGAAAACTGGGTGCAATCGAGAAGCTGTAGGAAGCTCCAATTTGTATGCCATAGTACCAATATTTTGAAACATGTTGTACGGAACATAATACTTTGGGGATAATTTATTATCTTTCTTAGCTTGCTTGAGGGACATCTTCTTATATGGTTGTAGATGTAGGAATACCCAATCACCTACATCAAAACTTCTTTTGCTACGATGTTGATCTGCCTATTGTTTCATTCTATTATGTGCCAACATGAGGTTATCCTTTAAGATTTGGAGGACTTGTTGTTGATGTTCGATGTGATGTTCCACTGCTTGAAACTTAGAAATTTATCTTAAATATGATGTGATGGATGGTGGCTGATATCCATAAAGTGCCATACATGGGGTCATTTTTGTTGTTGTATGGAAGGAAGTGTTATACCACCATTCAGCTAGAGGAAACCATTTGACCCATTATGTCTATTTATCAGATACAAAGCAACGAAGATATCCTCCCAAACATTTGTTTACTATTTCAGTTTGCCCATCAGATTGAGGATGATAATATGAGCTATGAGCTAACTGAGTACCAAGACAAGAAAATAATTCTGTCCAAAACTTTCTAGTGAAAAAGGGATCTCTATCACTTACAATAATCCTTGGGCTTCCATGTAGCTTTTGAATTGTTTCCATAAATGCAGTAGAAGTTGTACTCACTTTAAATGGATGTGATAATGCACAAAAGTGTGCATACTTGGTAAGTATGTCAACTACCACCATGATGACACTCTTTCCCTTAGACTTGGGTAAACGTGTGATAAAATCCATTGAAACCTCCTCCCAACATTGGCTTGGAATGGATAAAGGTTGTAATAGACCCGATGTCTTAATTGCTTCAACTTTATTTTGTTGGCAAACTAAACATTCCGCCACTAACTTTTGAATATCTGATTTAAGGCCATCCCAAAAAAATTCTTTCTTAACCCTATGGTAAGTTTTTAAAAATCCCGAGTGCCCTCCTAAGGGAGAAGTGTGCAATTCCATAAGAATCTTTTGTTTTAGCTGGGAATTCTTACAGAGGTATAAGCGATCCATAACAAATCATTTTACCAGTTAAATGTATCAGACATACTGGAATCTTGCTGTAACTTTCAAATAACTGCCCACACTTCTTCGTCATTCTTCCATTCCTCCCTTGCTTCGTTTATCCAATCTTGTTGGATAATAGAAATGGCACACAAAAATGCTTCCACATCCTCATCCTTTCTTGAGAGTGCATCTACCACCACATTTTGCTTCCCTTTTTTGTAGATGATTTCAAAGTCATAACCCAACATCTTTGTGACCCACTTTTGTTGCTCTTCATAGGATAATATCTGTTCTAAAAAGTATTTAAGGCTATCATGATCCGTTTTTACCTTGAAGTGTCTTCCTATTAGGTCGAGTCGCCATTTCTTAAGTGCATGGAGTATTGCTAACATTTCCTTCTCATAAATAGCTTTGTGTAAAAACTTTACCTTGATTGGATGACTTTCAAAAGCAAAGGGTCTTTCATCATGCATTAAAACAGCACCAATTCCATTTCTAGAAGCATCACATTCCACAATAAAGGTTTTTGTGAAGTCCAGTGTAGCTAAGACCAGTGCTTGGCACATTGCCTCTTTAAGATATTTGAAGGCCTTTGTTGCTTTTGGAGTCCATGAAAATGCATCTTTCTTCAATAATGTTGTTAGAGGTGTTGCTATTCTCCCATAATTCTTAACAAACTTGCGATAATATCCTGTCAACCCGAGAAATCCTTGTAGATGCTTTATGGATGTGGGTATTCTCCATTCCTTAATGGCTTTAATTTTGCTAGGGTCTACCATAACTCCTTCATGAGATGCAATATGACCCAGATATTCCACCTCTTGTACTCCAAAGAAACATTTAGATCTTTTTGCACATAGTTATTTCTCCTCCAATAGTTGTAACACCCTGTCAACATGTTCAACATGATCCTTCCAAGACTTGTTTTAGATTAGTATATCATCAAAAAATACTAACACAAATTTTCTAAGGAATGGTTTGAAAATGGAATTCATCAAACCTTGAAATGTTGAAGGTGCATTGGTAAGGCCAAAAGACATGACCAAAAATTCATAATGACCCTCATGAGTTCTAAATGTTGTTTTCGGAATGTCTTCAGTCTTCATTCTATTTTGATGATATCCTGAACGAAGATCTAACTTGGTGAAGTAAATTGATCCATGCAATTCATCCAATAATTCATCAATGACAAGAATGGGAAACTTATCTTTAATAGTCAGATTGTTGAGCTCCCTATATTCTGGACACATGCGCCATGATCCATCCTTCTTGTGCACCAATACTACTGGAGCAAAGAAAGAACTTTGACTCAATTTAATTATACTAGCCTCTAGCATTTCTGCAACCATACGTTCAATTTAACTCTTTTGGGCATAGGGATATCTTTACGGCCTGATGTTTGGAGGAACACTTCCTGGAATTAGATGAATAGGATGATCATGATCACGAATAGGTGGGAGACCTTTGGGAGTCTCAAATACCTTGGAATGATTGTCCAAGACATTTTTTAGATCTGGAGAAATAGACGATTCCAATGAGGAAACATCTAGCGAACATAATTGCGTAATTACACCTATTTGTTCCTTTTTTAGAAGCTTTGTCATACCGTTCGATCTGATTATCTTTCCTGATTTCCCTATAATACCCCTTAATTAAACTTCCTCTCCTTCCACAGAAAATTTCATGAAAAGTTCTTGAAAATTAAAAGCTATTGTACCCAAGGATTGTAGCCATTAGACTCCTAGTACAACATCAGCACCTCCCATCGGAATTGAAAACATTGGGCTAGTCAATACATATTCTCCCATGGATAGCATGAAATTATGGCACTTTTCGAAGAAATTTATTGTTCCTCCATTTGCAACCATCACTTGACACTCTGGTGCTGGATATAAGAAGCAATTCAATTCTTTTTCTACCTTACAATGAATAAAATTGTGGGTACTTCCTGAATCAATCAACACTATCACCTTTTTCTTCTTGATTTGTCCTTCTATCTTGATGGTTTGAGGAGTGGTAATTCCGGCCAATGCGTTACAAGATATGGTAGGATTCATTTCTTCTTTATTTAGGCTTTTTTCCTGGAGTATATCCTGTTCTTTTGACCTTTCTTGCTCCTTTTCTTCTTCCTCTTCACAATCTATGTAGAATAATTTCTTCTCAACACACTTACGACCTTTAATGTATTTTCTATCACAACTGTAACAAAGCCCTTTTTCTCTTTTTTCTTCCAACTATTGTTGTGTCAACCTTATAGGTTGTGGAAGACTAGTGGCAACAACATTTCCATCTTTATAGTTGTCAGTGGTATGCTTCCTGGTTGCCATAATTTTTCTTTCCATTTTTCTTGCTAACCTGAATGCCTTCTCTAATGAATCAGGTTCCTAAAGGTGAACATCATGTTGGATACTATCCTTTAAAGTCCCTATGAACACATCAATCCTATGCTCCTCTGGAATATTTTTTACCCTTATGTTCAATTTTTGGAACTCCTCAATGTGCTCCATTATTGAACCCTTTTGTTTGAGACTTATCAATTGGCTTAAAAAAGTGTTTCTTTTTGTATCCTCATAATGTGCTGTCAATTCTTCCATAAAAATTGCCCAAGTGACAATTTGTTTACGAGAGCAAAGCCATTGATACCATACAAATTGATTTGGTTCCAAATATAAAGTTGCAATATGTACCTTTTGTGTGTTTTGCACATTATTGAGATCGGAAAATTGCTCCATCTGTAATATCCATGTTGCAGGATCCTTGCCATCAAACTTCCTCATATCAATTTTTGGAATATGGTGGGTCTTTGATCCCACATTAGAGCCTATAAAATCATGATTAACATTTCTTTTGTTCACATCATGAGTTTCCTTTACTACCTTTCCACCATTAGTAAGTATTTCTTGTAGAAAATTTGTCAAATTTGTGTTTAAATCTGCCATGTCTCTCTTCAAATCTGTCTTCAAATCGTCCATGTTAGCTTTCATGCCCTTTATCTTAGCTTCTGTTAGCTTTTGTGAGAGTGACATTTGTTGCACTTGGTCTTGTAATGTTGATATATCATGTAGCATTTCTTCCTCTTCTTTATGAGTCATGCTAGATCTTTTAGGTTGCTTACTAGGTGTTTGCATTTTCTTTCCTTGGGGCATTAGTTACCGATAACAATGCTCTACTATTCCCTTTGAATTCCTTCAAAATAAATTTTCAAACCAAGCTTAAGCAAAAATTTAAAAAAGCTACACACCTTTTTTCCCTTTGTAGGAGCTCAATATTGCCTCTAATGTATCTCTGTACTTTCAGATCATCCAGTTCTGAAATTGCGACCTGCAGTAGCCCTCTATGTTCTCTTTCCAATGCCACCAGTGTGATCCAAATTGGATTCTCCAAGGAAGAGTTATGTGAAATCTCCCACAATGACCTGATTATAGACTAGTTCAGTAGAGCGAACATGTACGACGTTCCACTAGTTACTGTTTCAACCTTTGGCTCTAAAAAATATATACAAGAAACTATAGTCTGTCCTGTTTCTGTACCTTCTTATGAAATTTCAATCTGATGCTCAGAGAGAAAGTTTTGACGATTTTTCCCAGGTCACCTGCTTGGAAGGTAATTCAGGAGTCTACAAAAATACCAAATTCCTCAGATCATATCTCCGTAAATATATCGCGAAAAGCTCTGAAATTCAGACTCGAGATTTAGCACGATTTCTTCTCAAATGGGTTTTTGTTTTAGCTTTAGAAACATCATAGAAAAAAAGTGATAGTGAAAATTCCACGATGACCTGTTTGGAGTAGCGAAACCCTAGAATCCAAAGCTCCGATACCAAATGTTATGAAACCAGATCAAGAAAAAGATAGAAGAGGATAGATCAATGCCTTAGAATTCAGCCTCTTCAAGGGGAAACCTGATTTACATTACATAAATGAACAATTCTTTCATTATTCAAATGACAAAACCTCCTTTGTATATATAGCAGTCTCAGGAGTCACAATATAACCGAGCTGACCTAACAATAATAATATAAAGCCACAAAAATAACAATAGAGGGATTCTATGGGGCATAATAATAACAATATGGGGACAATAGTGGAACAACAATATTAATAAGGGATACAACTACAATATTAATGGGGTAATCACTAGTATTATAGGGACCCAACAAATTGACAGCTTGTTTGATCAAGTCAAGGGTGCTGCATTGTTTTCTAAAATTAACTTGCAGTCAAGTTATCACTAGATAAGAATAAAGGAAGAAGATATTTATAAAACAACCTTCAAGACACAATATGAGAATTATGTGTTTGATTTATTACCATTTAGACTCACAAATTGTCTTGCAACATTCATGAGTTTAATGAATGGAATTTTTTCTCTGTATTTAGAAAAATTTGTTTTGATTTTGATAGATGAAATTATTATCTACTATTTTTTTTTTTAGGAACATAAGGAGCATTTATAAATAGTGTTTCACATATATGCTCAATATAGCAAGTTGTGAGTTATATAAGGACTAGATTCGATATTTAGGCCATGTGATATCATTGGAAGAATAGCGGTGGATCGTGAGAAAATCAAAACTATTATGGAATGGTTTTTCCCTAATAATGTGGCATACATTCGATCCTTTACAGGCCTAGCAAGGTACTACGGTCAATTTATAGAGGGAATTTCAAAAATTTCTTACCCAATAACCTCCTTTTAAAATAAAGGAAAATTTTTTAAATGGAAAACGAAATGTTATCAATGTTTTGAACAATTAAAATACCTCCTAAGAACAACACTGATATTAAGAATTATAGACCCCAAAAAATAATTTATCGTATGCATTGATGTGTTTCAGGGAGGTGTAGGATGATTTTGATGTAGGAGGGAAGGGTGGTCACTTATGAATCTCAGAAATTAAAAGAACACAAGTAGAGGTACCCTGCTTATGATTTGGAGCTAACAGTTGTAATACATGCATTAAAAGTATGGAGACACTACCTACATGTAAAAAAATCATGCTAATGGTTGGTCATAACATCCTTATTGGTTTCTTTAAGCAACCAAATCTTAATGGTCGTCAGGGTAGGTGGAATGCATTTTTAATTGAATTTGATTTTGAAATCAAACACCTAAAAGTAAGGAGAATCGAGTAGTTGATGCTTTAAGCCAAAAAAATCATTATGTATATGAAGTTTCGTACCGTCAGGTAGAATTTAAATTCCTTGTTGAAATTAAAAAATCTATGATAAAGTACCCAAAATATGAATTTTATTCCAGCAAACAAAGAAGCAGTCAGATATGGGAAATATTCTAATTATGGTATAAATAGGGATCATCTAATAACCTTTAAAGGTAGAGTATATGTCCCTAATAAATTGGCTGTTAGAAACTAAATTTAAATGAGTTCCATAGAGGTCCTTATGCTACCCACCCAGCATATTTGAAAATTGTTTCTATAATGTGAAAGGATATTGTGTAGTATCTGGTCAAATACTTGGAGTGTCAGCAATTCAAAGTTGAACACCATCATCTAGCCGACTTACTTCATTTGTTACTGATGCCTGAATGGAAATGGGAGACCATTACATTAGATTTTATCACCATACTACCCAAATATAAGAAGAAAAATGACTCAATTATGGTTGTTGTGGATAAGTTGAGTAAGGAGTCCCATTTTATTCCTATGCAATCTACATACAAAACTATGCAAATTGATGATATTTTCATGAAAGAAATCTTTCGACTGCATGGAATTCCTAAAGTAGTCATCTATGATAGAGATGTAAAATTTACTAGTACATTTTAGAAATCTCTTTTCACAAGACTTGGAACTCAAATCAAATTTACTACCACATATCACGCACAAACAAATTGATAAACCGAATGAGTGAACCAAGTACTAGAAAATATGTTGATAATGTATGTTATGTAGTAGCTGGCCAAGTGGGAAGAATATCCTCACCTAATCGAGTTCACATACAATAATAGTTATCATGGTCACTAAAGATGAGCCCTTTTGAAGTCCAATATGGAAGAAAATTTACGAAACCAACTAATTGGAGTAGTGAGGAAGATAAATTCATTCTAGTACCTGATATGCTAGCTGAAATGGAACAAACAGTAAGGAAAGTTTGCTAGAATCGTAATGCTGCTCAAGATGGACATAAAGCATGCGCTGATAGAAAAGGGACTTATAGAGAATTCTAAGTGGGATATCATATCTATGTACAAGTTTTAAAAAAAAAAAAAACGCACACATTAAGATGGGGTGGTTGCACAAAACTATCCCCATGATATTGTGGTTCATTCCAAATTTACGGATTGGACCTGTATCTTATCAACTTGCGCTACCTAGTCACATAGAAGTTCATAATCTATTCCATGTTTAACTATTAAATAAATATGTAGATGACCGTAAACATATCATTAATTGGAAATATGTGTAGGTCATTTTTTTCTAGGATGTATAGATATATGGGTATTAGATTTGATAATTAATAATATAGTTGATGATAATTGTGTGACTATGAATCGGTCAAATTGGATGGTGAATTTTTGGTAGAGCCCCTATTTATACTCGATCAGAGAGAAATAACACTACAATGGCATGATATCGCCCAGGTTAAAGTGGAGAGGAAGCACTTTATCCTTGAAGAAGCCACCTGAGAGGATGGAGGCTTTATGCAAGAGATGCACACTGACTTGTTCCATGGGCAAGAATAAACACCAAGGATGGTGTTTCATTCAAGTAGGGCAGATGTAACAACCCCAGTTCCCGTGGATTTTACTTATTTTTAATATGTAAAAACATGGTAAATGTTGGGCTGAGGAAAAATCTTAGTGAAAAATTGTATGTATAAGTTTTAGTAAATTTTTTTAATAAGAAAAATTTGGAAAAATTAGGATTCACGGGAGAAAAGGGAGAGAAAAAAGAGATAATTCAAAAGGAAAAACTTGGAAGGTTTGACAGGATGTTGCAGAGGGTATTCATGAGCTCTATTGTGAGGCAGTGGAAACCCTAAACTAAACCTAAGAGTGTGATGGAAATTTTGGCTTGACTGTGGTTTGATGCTGGAAGAATAGTAGTATATAATATTATCTATCAACCAAGTTTGGAAATCAAATGTGCTCTAGGGGAGTATTTGAGGTAATTTTCATACTTAAAGGTTGGGAGGAGAGGTTTCTTCTTGGAATGATTTCCCATATTGTGAGAATATTACGATAAGTATACATTTTTGTAGGAAGAGTTACCTTTTGTTGTTGTTGTTAAGTTGAATATTTTCTATTGACTGAATAATAGAAAAAGGAAGATACTATAATTATGCCTAATAAATTATTCATTAGATATTGTTTATTAAAGCAAAATGTGTATCCTCAACAATATTGTATTATTACTGAAGCAGTCACTGGTTAGTACTACATTAAATAAATAACTTAAAAGAAGCATGTAGTGACTGTGTTGGATCGATGTGAGGGATTGTTTAGACTATGTAAAACAAAGCAACAAGGGGTACCCTATGACAAGCCTGGTTAGCAGGACCCTATTCTAACATGGAGAAACTGGTTAATATTCTTATTGAACATGTGTTCCACAGGAAGAATAGTCTCCACGACAACATAATTGCTTCAGGTGAAGGTGTAAGGGGTTAAAATTGAGCTGGACCCCATATCCCAGAGTTAAACCTTTACAAAAGAAAAATAAAGAATATAAGGAAATTATAGTACAGTAAGTGACCCAGAGGTTGCTAGCCAAGAGACTAATAGTGACTGTAGTGAAACGGTGAAGAACTAAACTTAGGAAAAGAAAAAGAAAGAATACCTTAGCAACATCGATCTAAAGCATGCATGGTAACTTTCTTCCTCAAAGATTGATGTTATTATTAAAGACAAAATTTCGAACCAATTTTCATTTGTGGAATTGAATGTACTCCTAAATAACGTGGCCAGAATTAATGTAATTTTTTGTTTAGTTTTGGCTCACCAACAAGAAGGCCAGTCACCCTGAACCACTCTAGAGTTGCAAATATTTGATTAAAATAGAGGAAAACAATAAAAAAAATTGATCTATATAGCTAATAACCTTAATGGCATGTAAAACAATAATCAAAACCTTTATTGGAATACTAACTAAAATCCAATAATATCAACAATTAAGCAATGCAACACAACACAAAATATTTGATCATAACCCTCATTAGAGTTGAGTGGTTAGCTTTACTATGCGTATACAAAAATAAATAACTTTTTGTTCCAATTCAACCCTTATTCAAGGTATGTACATATATACATAAATGAAGAGCTACCATCAAATCAACATATACAATTTTAGTTCTTAAAAGAGAGAGAGAAGCCAAATAAACACAGTATGATGTAAAACACATTTGAGGCTAAAACCCTAGTCAGGATTCCAACAACCAGAATTGAAATAGATAAAGACTATGCCATCAATGACGTAGGAGTTAAACTGCATATTGTATCTTGAAAAACTTGAGACTAACCTAAAAAAACACCTAGCAATAGGAACTTGAGGGTTAACATAATAACCTGGAATGACATAAAAGTGGATGCAAATGAGAAACAAACTCCTTCATAGAGTAATCATACTACACCTGCAATTACCACCAATATTAAGGTGAGAGATGACCTCTATGAGAAAACCCTCAATGAACATATGTAAGCTAAGAAAAACTAATTGTAAAATAATAACTTACCTAGTTCCATTGTGCAGATTGAGTAAGAACATCACGTAACCCTATGAAAAAACAAAGAGAAATGAGAAATAATTCCAAGTATTAGAAGAGGAAAATAAAAAGGGAAAACATATTAATTTTAGGGAATCCATGGAGAGGATTTACACTAGATATTAGGTATTCCAACATAATTCTGCAATAACCACTGTATGCCATAAAAATGAAATAGACATCCTAAAATAGGGAATCAAAATGAGAAAAATTTTAAGGTTAAGCTATGACATAATACAATTATGGAAGAAAAGGGTTGGAGGACCATACCTGTAAAGCTAAACAGTCATAGAACGCAGAGGCATGCTTGCGAGGCTGTATAGCTTCTTCTTGCATGAGCATCATTGTGAATGACTAGTTAGGCAGTGAGACATAAGAGAAAGTTGTTACACTAACCTCCAAGTTAGACTTACCACAATCAAATTCAACCCTTTCTAGATCAATGGAGTAGAGGGAGCCACCTAGCCCTTCCCATGAGGGCTTCACTGGGGGAGGAATATCATAAACGTGGGCTCATATTGGGGGATATATATTGAGGAAAAACTGCCATAATATATTTGGGGATATATAGGGGGCAAACGGTTTTTATATTGGAAAATATAAAAAAATGGAGCTTAAAGTTAATGAAAAATATAAAGGGGTATAAAAAATGTTAATGAGAAAATGGATACCTACAATATCTAGTGAAAGTAGCGGTTTTTTAAATTGGGAAGTTGTATTGGGTTCATATTGGTATGGGGTTAAATAATGTTATTTTTAGAGGGATTTTCTAATATGTAGTCAAATTAAGGGTGTTTTTTAATATGCCATGAATGCATGTGATATGTCATAGGTTCACTGAGTGAATCCCAATTTCCCTTCGATCCCATCAAATGTACCCTCACTGGTGTGACATCTGGGATAAGGTTCTTGATTCCCATTAATAATCTCATAACAACATGCTTGACATATAGAAGGGTTGTAGAGATTGGTGTAATTATGTGTAAGCCACATGTATTAATCAAGTGTCAATAGGTCATAAGAATTGAGTAGCGATAAACACCCACCACATAAACTTTTCATAATGTATCCCATCTAAATAGAAGTCATAAACAAAGACTTAACTTGTGGCATAGATGTGTAGGATGTGTTGTATGAATATAACCAAGATAAGGTTGTGATGAGTTTCAGAGTCAAAATATTTAATTTTCTTACACATTCTAAATTGAGAATGAGTTATTTACGATGTTTAATGGAAAAATAAGGTAATAGTAAAAAAATTGAAAATGTTACATTGGTCTAGTAGCTGTGATAGAATCATATCACTTACCCACCGATACATCTCACATTATCCAAATTTTAAAAATTCATGAAAATTAATTAAATTATAAATTTATTTTAAATTATTATTATTATTAATTATAAAAAAACCAATATGTGAGTTAAGGCACATACATTTTAAAAAACATGTAACAATATATTCAACCATGGAGATTCACCTCAAGTTTACCATGCAAATTCTTAACTTGTCAATAGCTATTGTTTCAATATCATGGATCAATACCATGGCTTATCAATACTAGGGGCTAAATATGATATGTGTTGATATTACATTTTCTTTAATTTATTAATTTGAGATAAATTAATTTAAAAATAATTTTAACTTGGAGATAAATCTTAATCCTTGATTTGTGAATAATAGTACCAATATTGTGGCATATTATATGGAGATTAAATATGTATCTTCAACTTAATAATTACTTATAATTAAATTAAATTTATCCAAGGAATATTATGAAATAGACATGCCTATCTGTGTAATTAATCAATTTAATTAAAAAGGAAGGAAATTGCATAACTTATTTTATTTTAAAATGGATTTCAATCTTTGGTTTATGATTAACCTAGGAATAATATGAAATATTTCATGGAGGTTGAATCACTAAAATACACCTAATAATTATTGATAATTACATAAAAAATCTAGAATATCTATTACAAAATAGACACACCTATTGCAGTAACTAATTATTTCTATAATTAATAATAACAAAAATAATTTAAAATAATTGTATAATTTAGTTGATTTTTATGATATATTATTGAAACTTGAAAATGTGATATGTATTGTGATGTATATATTGTATAATTAATAATAACTAAATTAAATAAATTTTAATATTTATATAATTGTTAATGGTCCAGGACAGTCCATAATGGCTCAAAAATCAATGTCCTCAAATCTCACTGAAACGAGGATTAGATTGAAGAGGTAGTCACAAGGAATCCAACAATGTAAACTCCACCTCAATCTGAGTTTGTATGCAGAAGTTACGCACATGTTAAGTTCAATAAAAAAAAAAAAAAAAATGAGCCTGGTACCACACGGTGCCATGTGCCACCTCCTCGGGCTACCACGTAGTAAATTTGTTAGCATCATATCAGGAATTATGGATTGTCATGGCATCATCCAAAAAATGGCAAATGCAACCATCTAGATAGTGCTACACAACATCCAGTGGCTTGATTAGGCATTGAGGTGCACTAACTTGTGGTTTCCATGTGGTCCAATTTTGAGGCACAACAAGGCACCCTAGAGTTGGTCGCTATAGTCTACCAATAGCAAAAGAAAGTTTAACATCCAGGGGTCAAGCTACTGACCAGCGTGAGATAATACAACAAATTATTGTTGTACCACAGTGGCAAGGGCTATTATGGTATGGAAACCACATTTATTTATGTTTGAACATGTGTATGGTGGCTTAGCATATCTTGCCAAACCTGGCAGATCCACTGAATTTGAATGTCAGATAACAGATAAATAGCGAACATTTATATTTTATCAATGACATTTTTGACTTGACATATATTAACTAACGACGTTCCATCAAAATGCTAACAGTTATATGTTATATTTGGTAATGGTTACAAGTCTAGCAGTAAATATCTATACGGTGGTCGATGGTTATATTAAATGGTTAGAAGGTGTAAAACCAACTGTTAACACAAAACCAATAGTTATACTGAAAGAGATTTTTTTAATAGTGTGTGGGTGCATTTTATTAAAAAACAAGCATCTAGTGAGTTGAACCCCTAATCCATTGTAAGAAATGGTCTATCAATAACCATAATAGCCAACTACTCATCGGGTGGTTCTTTGGATTGATCATGACTGCATTAATATTTAAATGAACCTTAATTCATGTGACAAGAGGAGGCCAAGAGTGGGGCAGAATCAGGGGGAGGCCTATAGAACTAAGAGTGTTGGAGTTGTGTGGATAGGAACCTTGTGTGCATAAGATTTTTGAGGAGGAATAATCAAAGGGAATATTCTAAGCATATTGCCACAAAATCTATTATGGGATTTAAAAGATTCCATGAGGGGCCAAAGTTGACAGTAATAGTATATAGTTAAGCTTATACTCATTTTACTTAAAATTTCATAATGATTTCAATGCTGTAGTCAAATTTGGAATATGAGCAAAAAATCATATGGTATATGGAAGAATCTCACACTTTTTGTTAATTGATGGACACAAAGTTTGAGAGAACAATGCACCTTTCAGAAGTGGGTCATGTTTTTTCTAAGTACTAAGTTTTCTTTTAATGAGATGAATGAAGCAACCACCTCACTATTGAAGTAGGGTCCAAAGACGTAGTCCACACAGGATCTACTTGATTATAAAGCTTGTGTGTGCATTGTCTTTTTGGTATCCTTTATGTTGGTTCTTCTTTATGTGTTTGTACATATGGTTTTTACATGTTTATTCACACAATTATGCTAATATCAACCGAAGAAAATATCTTGGATAATGTTGGTATCATAGGAATACCTGATCATGTTTGGTATCATAGTGGTATTCTTGATGATGTGAATTGTGAGTGTGAATGATAACAAGGGTGAAGCTTAAAAAGTATGAAGGAAAACGTAAGTCTTTTGACCTAGAGACTAGGAGTAGGAAATGAAGAAGGAAAATGACAGATGATATTCACACCAAAGATGACAAATATTTTCAAAAATAATTATACAAAATGAAAAATAAGATAAATAAATTATTTGGTGATAACTAGAAGAGAATGGTAAATAAGGAAAAGAAGACGCAAGAGAAAACAGAGGACGGTGCTTGGATAAATCATGGAAATGGAGGAGATCCTCCTAAACCTCCATCTCCATCTTCTAGCGAATGTTATACTTATTCATATTATTCTCATAATTCTATTAATTAGCGTAGGAATTCTTATAAAAAGGATTTTTTTAAGTTGGATGTGATATTTTGTTTTCCTGTGTTTAATGGAGAATTAGTGCAGAAAAGATAAACAATTGGGTGAGATAGATTAAAGTATATTGCATAATACAACATATCAAAGAGGATAAAATACTGCATAATACAATATATCAAAGAGGACACTGTGAGCTAGTGCTTGTATGAACTTCCATCCAAACGTTCGTAACACAACCATATACTACTGAAGGATAAGATTGTGTTATGAACACAATGGTTGTGTTACGAACGTTTGGATGGAAGTTCATACAAGCAGTGAGCTAGTGCCTTGGTGACAAAGCGGTGAGTTGGTACATTGAGCCAAAGGTGATGTGGTTGGAGTTACCTACGTGGAGATCGAATGATGATTGCCCCAACTCTTCAATCATCTACACACCATTTTAGTTGACCACGTAGCAAAAGCATGGAAAGCCTTGGAACCATTGTGACTGATATGTCTGTATCGACTCCTTGATTTTAGTGCCTCCTCTAATTATATCACTTCTCTACCATTTCAACTATCCTCTCCATAGTTACTATTGCCATACCACCATCACCGCTTACAACCATACCACCATACCATCATACCACTCATGGCCTTCATTTTATATATATATATATATATATATATATATATATATATATATATATATATATATATATATATATATATATATATGTATAACGCCATCAACCACGACACCCAGCTACATTGAGTGGTATAACATATAACTCCTCCTTCATATATCGCCACTATAATATATATATATATATATCATCCCTCCATTACATTGACTCCCCCATACATCAACTCCCCCACATACCACCTCCCCCATATAACCCTCCCCCAAGTAATAACTTTTTCTTATATATATATATATATATATATATATATATATATATATATATATATATATATATATATATATATATATATATCATAGTGAATTTTATTTATAGAAATTACCACCAGAAGTGCATTTTTTCACAGTATATTGCAAGCAAAATACATTTTTTTACATAATACACAGATTTTAAAATGCATTCATTGATACCAATTTTTGGAGTAGTTCTCTCTGGAAAAGAGAACTATCTTGAATGTTCAAGGAAGATAAAACACACTCTCATTTTCAATGGGTTGTGGAGAGGAGTTTTTGAAAGAGAAGGAGATAATGCATCTGCAAATCCCACTTCAGATAAGGATATTTCCATTTGAGAAAATAAGAACAATAAGGCATATCCCTTGATTGCAATGTCTGTAAATGAAGAGGTGAGTCACCATATTTCTCCATTTTCAAATTCCTTTGAAGCTTTAATGAAATTGAAGGAATTTTGTGACACACTCTGAATTTGAAGTTGTTCAATTGATGATTAAATTGTTCAGTCTTGAATTGAAAAATGATGACCCTCTTTCCTTAGCATTAGAAGTAAAATCCATTATGCATGATATAAAATCCACTAGTGTTAAGATAGATATTCCTCCCATAGCTTATGTCAAGGCACTATATCCCACCTATTCACATCATCTTGAGTCATTTCAACCAAGTGGAAACCTTAAGGAGATTACCTTTAACTTCCTTGAGAAGAAATTTGTTGAGAGAGAGAAGGATTTTGGGAAGTAGAACACTCCTCAGTCTTCTAAAGAAATTTCGTGTCTTGCACATAGATAGAATAATCATGCACAATATTCTTCTAGAGTAAGAGGTGGTTGAAGAGGAAGAGGAAGGAGGAAATTTAGAGGCAGGGGGAGCAAACAGTTCGAAGGAGAAAAGTTTGATATTCATTGCATACATTGCAATAGGGATGGACATGATGCATCCACATGCAAGATTCCTTAGGACATAATTGAGCAGGAAAGAAATGAAGGCAAAGCTAAAACCAATGAAAAAGGAAAAGGTAAAGCACCCAAATCTTCACACTATGTCATGGCACATTGAAACATTGGAGTAATTGAAGACTTGTTTAACGTTTCACTTACTTCCTAGAAAGATGATTGGTTGCTTGATTCAGGGGAAAATTGGCACATGAATTTTAGGAGATACTATTTTGAATAATTCACTAGCAGTGTTGATGGAGTAGTATATTTTGGAGATAGCTCAAAACTCAAGCCATTAGGGCTTGGCACTGTCAGGCTCAAATTGGTTGGTCTTACAAACCTTCTTCTACATGATGTTTTATACCTCCTCGAGCTAAGGATATGCTTGTAGTATTTGATCCACATCCACCAACAAGGACACTCCATTCATATATTTATGGCATGTTTGAGGTCAGAAAAGCATCAGATCTCTCACTTGCTATGATGGGGATAAAAGAATAAGGACTTCTAAAGCTGCAATGAGCCTCTCCTCATGCATAGAAATTCTCATATAATTCTCACTTTTATGATGGTACATTTCCATCAAGTCTTTTATGGCATGCTATATTTGAACACTTAAACTATGACGACCTTCATTTGTTAACGAAAAATGGTGTTACAGGTTTGCCTACAATTCCAATGAAACTTAAGCAATGTGATGGTTGTATCTTAGGAAAGTGCAACATATAGTCTTTTCATGATTCTCGTTCCAAAGCACATAGAAAACTTAATCTCATTAATTCAGATTTATGTGGCCCAATCCCCATTTCTTTTGCAAATGGTAATAAATATATGATGACATTTATTGATGACTACAACATAATGTTTTGGGTTTATTGAAGAGCAAGTCTGATGCTTTTGAAATCTTCAAGAATTTTGATGCATCGATTGAAAATGATGCACAATCTCATATTGGCTCTATTCACACTAATAATGGAATATAATACACTTCAAATGAATTCTAAAACTATCTTCACCAACATAGGGTCAAAAATCAATCAATTGTGCCTTATAACCCCCAATAGAATGGAGTAGCCGAAAGAATGGACAAGACAATATTAAATATTGTATGTTCCATGATGTTTTTCAAGAATTTCAAGTTGATGTTTTGGGTTGATGCACTTCTATGTGTTGTGTATATAAAGAATAGGTTTCCATCTAATTTTATAAAAAACAAGACTCCCTATGAAATGTGGTATGCCTACATTCCTTTGTTCAGGCATCTCACTGTCTTTGGTTCCACCGGTTATGCGTTGACACCTAAGGAACAAAGGAAAAAAATTGATGCAAGGAGTCACAAGTGTATCTTCTTAGGGTACTCAAATACCTCCAAATCATATCATCTCTATGATGAAGTTAATAAGAAGTTAATAATATCTAGATATGTGATGTTTCTTGAATCTTCCAAGACTAACAATGTTGTTGAGCAACAACTTGATCACTTCACTGGATTCAAACATGCAAAATACTTTCAAGAGTTTGATAATCAGATTCCACATCTTGAAAGGGTGATTACTATAATGGATCAATCTATGGAATCTTCTTTTGAAACACGCTCTCCCCTAGTGAAGCTCCAGCCATTGATGATACTTTGAGTGATGTGATTGATAGAATTAAGAGACTAAATTTTGATTCAGCCCCATCTCAGTCAATTGAGTAGCCTCGGTCGTATCAGTCAACTGAGCAGCCTGGGCGATATCATAAAGGTCCTCCAAAATGGTTGACAAAGACACTTGAAAGTGTTCATCCTGATGAGATTGGAAAGACAACAACAAGGAGCTGAACTAGATAGAATGGAGGTGATGTAGATGATTTTGATTCACCCATTGATATGGATGTTCCTTATGATTATGAACTGAATTTTTTTACATATTTTGAACCAACTTTCTTCAAATAAGTCGCTTCTCATGATGGATAGAAGGAAGCGATGTAGAAAGACTATGATGCCTTGATAAAGAATAACATCTGGAAGCTGGTTGATCCTCCATTGGGAACCAAACCAATATGCTACAAGTCGGTGTACAAGAACAAGTATAAATTTGATGGCTCACTTGACAAGCACAAAGGCATGCTTGTGGAAAAAAAATTCACAGAAGGAAGGGGTTTACTATGAGGAGAATTTTCCCCCATGGAAAAATGGGCTACCATCCAAACACTCTTTGCCTTGGCAGCTCAGAGCGGTTGGGATGTCCATCAAATGGATGTAAAAAATGCTTTCTTGAATGGATATCTGAAAGAGAATGGATTTATGTCTCAACCAAAAGGATTTTTTGTGATGGGTCAAGAACACAAAGTATGAAAGATTGTAAAATCCTTGTACGGCCTCAAGCAAGCTGCACGAGTCTTGTATGAGAAGTTAACAGAGCATCTTCTAAAACTCAACTTCAAACATTATGATCTTGATGATGAACCTTTGTTTGTTAAGAAAGTTGGCAAAAAAATTGTATATCTTGTGGTGTATGTAGATGATATTTTGATGACAAGGAGCAATGAAAGCTACATTGCATCCATAAAGAAGGAATTGAGGAAAGGTTTTGAAATCACAGATTTGGGCTATGTTCACTACTATCTTGGTATTGAAGTAACTCAACATCCAGAGTTTGTATTCCTCTCTCAAAATAAGTACATTGGAGGTATGTTGAACAAGTTTGGCATGGTTGAGTGCAATCCTTTGACTACTCCAACGGAGCAAAACTTAAATCTTACATCTACTAAATGAAAATAATTTGAAGATGTAACAAAGTATAGACAACTGTAGGAAGTCTCAACTACTTGACTACTACTAGACCAAAAATTTCATTTCTTGTCGGAATCCTCTCCAGGTTTATGCAAAAGCCTTGTGAGAGACATTGTTTTGCTATGAAAAGAGTTCTGAAGTAATTGAAGGGAGCTCAAGACTTTGGACTTAAGTATACACAGGTGGGTGACATCAGCTTGATGGGATACTCTGATTGAGACTTCGATGGAGATAAAGAAATGGGGGTATCTACTTCAGGTTCTGTTATGAGTCTTGGATCAGGAGTTGTGTCCTAGAGTTCACGTAAACAATCAGCCCCAACGGATTCCACAACTGAGGTAGAATATGTGGAAATAGCTGAAGCAACAAAGTAAATTGTGTGGCTCAGAAAAATTTTGGAAGATTTGTAGTAGAAGCAAGTGCATTCACCTCCTCTCACGATTGAAAACACTTTTGCAATAAATTTGGCAAAGAACCAAAAGTTTCATGGTCGAGCGAAGCATATTAATACAATATACCATCTGATTCGACATCATGTTGATGCCAAGAAGATCCATCTATGCCATTGTTCCACAAATGAGCAAATTGCAAACATCTTCCCCAAAGCGTTTGGAAGAGAAAAGTTTGAAAGATTCATAATGATGCTTAGACTCACCAACATCCCTTCAGATTAAGGGTGGGAGTTTTGACACCTAATATTTGAGATTAGGTGAATTGATGTAAATATTGTAAATAAGACAATAATGAGAATTAGAAGTTGAAGAGACACTGGGAGATGAAACACAAGAGTCTCTCCCTCCATGTATATATCTATGATCAATATTAATGCAAAATCATAATTTGCTTTGAGGAGTTACCCCCTGGCCTGATAGAAGGAAAAATTTATCCATTGGAGTATCAATTGAAAGCCATGATAAAATGGAAACATTTAAGACAAGGAAAATATCAAAATGTTTAAGTGTCACAGAGAAATTTAGGAAGCAATCATTTCCATTGGGAATTCTTGTAGGTTCACTTGATACTTTGATGACATATATTGGTTCTTTACATAATTATCTTCAACATCAATTGTTGTTATTTTAACCCACTACTCTTGATGCGACTAGTGTGAAATCCATTAACCTTAAAAGAAGGGGAAAGTATAAATGAGACAAAAATGCAAAGAAGAAAATGACAAGAAAGTAAAAGGTGGAAAATTCATCTTATGGTCATTCGAAGAAAGAAGGGCATGATGAGGAACATTGTTTGAAATTGCATCCAAAATTGAAAACGAAGAAATATGATGGAAAAGAGAAGCGGAAAAGAATTTCTACAGTGCAAAAAGACCTTAAGTTTGCAGCTCTGCATTGTAGGACACTTCATGACTACTATATGAACTTGACTCGTTCACCTTGGTTACCAACATGATTTGTGCTTCCTTCCCATCTTCTTCCCTTTGTTTACATTAAAAAATCCAACATTATATCGCTCTGAACTTATCATCCTAAGCGAGGTGATAATGCATTCTGGCATCGCATGAGTAAATCAAGCACTCTCTCCAGCCATAATCTGCTGACATTACCTTCTCAACATAATTAATTGTATGTGCAACCCGTCAATCACTTCATTTAACTTCACCATGGGTAAAATGCCACATATCCCAGCTCATTTTCCAAGTGAAATAATGATGTCGTGCCCCCATCCCTCAACCTTGTTAGTCACCGCATTAAAAACAACATAATTATAAAATTATAAATTTCTTAGATTTTTTTAATTTTCCTAATCTCAAAAACACAATAATATAAAATTCTATTACATAACAATGAATATTTATTAAAGTCTTTCACTAACTTTATTAAAGTCTTTCATTAACATTATGAATGACGTATATCTATAATCAACGCTTTTGCCTTCATAAGCATTATAAAAGCTTCTTAATTATATTCGGTTAGGCTTGTTTTTGCATCACATTACGAACAAGTCTCCTGTTTTTCATATATATATATATTGTATTATGAATATGTGTTCTCAATATGAAAAATGTTTTTTGGGTTGGGAATAAAGACTCCTTTCGTCAGTTTGACATGATGAGCACATGTTATTAACAAACATAGGGGTAAAAATAATGATCCATTTTCTTTTTAAAATAATATTTTTATTATTTCTTTTAATAAAAATTAAAAACATATGGTAATCGTTTAGGGATAGGTTTTTTCAGGTTGGGAATAAAGATTCCTTTCGTGAGATTGACACGATGAGCCCATGTTATTAACAAACTTAGGGCTCAAAAATAATGATCCATTTTCTTTTTAAAATAACATTTTTAATAAAAATTAAAAACATATGGTAATCGTTTAGGAAAAGATTTAGCTTGTATTTGCTTTTATGCGAGTGATGTTCAAAAAGAATTTGAATACATTAATTTTTGGATTTTTTATTTTTATTTTTATTTTTTGGTGAATTTGGTTTTAGTTGTGTTGGAAGACACTGGTCAATTTTTCATAGTTTCTTGAATTACAAATTTTATATTTTTATTTTGAGAAATCTATTGAATTTGAATTATATGTGTGGTAAGATAATGGATTGCTACACTCATCAATTTAACAAATATTTTCTATATGGGCGATGTATTTGGAGAGAGATTTAAGATAGTACAAGTGATTGTATGTGTGGTTAGGTAATGTATGGCTATACAAATATTTTCTATATTGGTTGACGTATTTGGAGAGAAGATTAAAGTGGTATAAGTATGATTAGCATTTTTAATTGAAAAAATGTTCTTTATGTAAACTAGCAAATTTGCAGGAAGATTAAAGTGGCATAAGCATGGCTAGCATTGTTAATTCAAAAAATTTCAAATTTTTTTTATCTATGTGAACTCACAAATTTACAAATATATATATATGCAAGTATAAGTTTAAAAGATATCAAAATTTCAGAAAATTTATTTATCTTCAAAATCACACACGTATTGAATTGGAATCTAGAAAGTTAGGATTCTATTACAAAGTCCATTCACTACCAAATCAAAAGAATTAAAAAATTAGAAGTAAAATAAGATTTTTAAAATTGTTCTTAGATTTAATTAGAAGCAGATGTTTATATATATATATGAAAAACCCTTCTATTGCTTCTTCCCTCTCCCAAATGCTTTCATTAATAAAAAAAATCGTGTTCTTCAATAAGTTGGAGATCTCAAAAAGAAGAAAATAATATTTTTAGAAATCAATCAAATAACAAAAAATATTAATTAGTAAGTAAACATGAATTTGGCTAATTTATTTTATCAATTTATTAAAATGCGAGTGTGTTTACTTAATTAGTTTTTTTTAAATATATTTTATTATTTAATTACAACATTATATATTTCAAATAAAAAACAACAAAATGTTTATTAAATAAAATATAAAAAACAATAAATTGTTTATTAGATAAAGTTTTGAAAGTCTTAGATTTTTTAAAATTTAATTTTCAATCGAGTAATATTTACGGTGTAATTTTGTTTAATTAGTCTACTGTGATTAGAACCAGCTTTTATTTAGAAAAGTTATTATTTCAAAACATCTCATATAAACATGGAGTGATAATTGAAATTGTGAACACATTCTGATATGTGGAAAAGGGACGTGGTTTTCACCCATTATAGTTTGAGGGGTCAGCAACGATGTTTCTTTTTCTTTATTTTTATGTGCGTAAAACCCTAACAACATCTCCTTGAATGCCAATTTTGTTGAGTTCACAATCGTATAAAAGATTGTCGGCAGCACATGAAGTTATGGTGCGTGGAATAAATTTCTGTCTAATCCCACTTCCTTTCATGACAGTAATAATTGTTGCAGGTTTTGTCATAGATTCTCTCCCACGGGAAGGTCGAGAAACTACGGCGACCGCCATCTCGATGAGGCAAACTGGGAATTTGGATGAGCACAATAGAGATTTTATCGAGAGTAGGTTATTGACGCTACGTACTTTGAAAATATAGAAATTTTGATATGATTTTTGTTAAAATATGATAGAGATTTTAGAAAATTTGGTTTACAGCTATAAAATTTCAAGGATTTTGATACTAAAGAAATTTTTTATGGTGTTGAATCTATTAATATTATAAATTAACAATTCACATATCTACGATCAAAAATTAAAAAAAAAAAAAACTACAAAGATCACATTTTAGACAAATTAGGTCTTGGTACACAATGCCATTTCACAAGGAAGCAAATGACCGTCACATCCATCATTTCCATCTGTACCAACCTTGCACCTTCAACCCCTATATACTATATTCATATTTAATCCCGATTTTGGGGAATTTTTGTAAATTCAAACTACAGTTATAAAACTTCAAAATTTTGAGTACTTCGAGAGTAGTTTTTGATGATGCTGAATCTATTTGTATTATTAAAAACAAAATTCAAACACTTCCACTGTCAATTTTTTTTTTAACCATATTCCAGCTTTTTGACCACCATGTAGAATTTGCCGCTCCTTATACGACGCTGATTTTCTGGACCTATATTGGGAATTTCAGGAAATGATCGCACAATAAAAGCCACTCGAAAATCAGTGTGCAAAGAGATATCCATGTGCGTAAAATAATTTGGTCACATAATTAGGTTACATAATTGCGTCATGTGCGTTGATGCGTGCAGACACGTTTCTATTTTTTGTCCCTCCGTGTAAGGTCCTTGAGTTAACCGGGTGCGGTTGGGTACGGACGAGCCGAGCCGCACGACGGGCGAGAGCGTGGGCGCGCGGGCGCACAAGCGGGAGGGCGTGCGAGTTGGAGTAAATGCGGGCGGGGCACGATGCACGGGCGGACACGCGAGTTGGAGTAAACGCGGGCGGGGCACGATGCACGGGCGGGCGCGCGGTAAACATGCGGGGACATGGTGCACGGGCGGGCGCGCGGTGAACAGGCGGGCGCATGGTGCACGGGCGGGGGTGCGGTGAACGGGCGGGCGCGTGGTGCACGAGCGGGCGCGCGGCACGACGGGGGCATGCTACACGACGAGCGGCTATGCGACAACATTGCGACGAAAGGTGCGACGAAAGTGAAACGACCGAAGGTTGTGCGATGGACTTATACCCACACAAGGAGTGCGTTACAATGAAGGGTGGCCGACTTGCGATGGGCGAGTGAGGCCGACCTATGGAGCACCGAACGGGTGTGTGTATGGGGTGTGTGGGTGGTTGGCTGGGCAGCCCACCCACGCACAAAGATGGCTATATATATGTATTGCGATGGAGCTCAAAACTCATCATTCGATCACTTGAACTTCGCTCAAGGATAAGGAGTTGTTTTAGGTGCGCAGAAATAAGAGAGCCAAGCGCATAGCTCATGCACTCTCTTGGTAAAGTCGCACTTGTGGAAAACGCACTTGGTGAAGGGTGAGGTCGTTGGGAAAGGTGTGCCCGGGTGATTGTGTGAAGGTGCAGATTTGTGTCAAGACTTGACGAGGGTGTCTTCGTGGCTCAGGTGAGCACCCACCCATCGTGCAAGGTGTGCACAAAGGTTGTAAAAGACAGGTTTGCCTCTATTGTAAAATTGGCTAAGTATAGACTTGGATTTTGCCAAGAACACTTGTGAAGCTTGTATTATTGAAGAAAGGTTGATTATAATATATTGTTGGGTAGACTCATTGTTCAGGGAGTTGCCCGTCCCTTTATACTGTGCAATTGTTGTTCTCTTTTATAATTGCTGATGATAATGAATCAGTATGGGTGTTCATTAGTATAAAGGATAAACATAATATTACTTGGTTGCGAAACACAAACTAAGTAAGGAAAAGTGAATTAGGCGTAGCCCATGAACATTAGTATTGGTGAAAAGAAAGTGTTCGGTGGTGCCGCACCTTGCTATAACCGGTTGGAAGACTACCGCAAATGTAGGGACGTAATACTCCGAGTTTTTGAATCTCTCCCACGTCAAGTATTTCTTTCTAGAGAGTGGTTGCGCCCCGGTTTTTCAGAAAGTATTTTTGTGAACCTTTTTTCTTGTGATTTATATAATGGAAATAGAGATATCGATTGTTCACTATGAAATTTATAAGAATAGAGTAGGTTTGTTCCGGTTCTATCTAGGTTTATTGCATACGGGCCACGGCGTCTGTTGCAAAGGTAATGGTATTCACCGTCTGATTTCCTCGTGACAAGTTCGTGCGTTATTGATTAATCTTTGAACAAGTATTTCGATGGACTCCTACAAGGGAACGAAACGCTTGTTCGAGTTAGATTCAGGAGCTTCCGCTCCAAACGAGGCCTCTCAAAAGGAAACAGATCGAGTACAAGGAAAATTCCATCGCACGACAATAGAAAGTACTGGAGACGATTTCGAGGAATTCGTTGCTTTTTTGGATAGAATTCAGTATATGAAAAGCAGGGATGGAAACTAGGATGGCAAATGTTATCAAAAGCAAATCGCCCAATACACCCTCGTTCGAATGGGAAGACTTTTCTCTATCTACGGCTGAGGATTCCATAGCTGCACAAAGGGATATAGGTAGTCTTTCTGCAGAGAAAGATCCGAATATCTCTGAAAAAAATGGAAAGCACCTTATGAAAACGGGCTCTTCATCGGATCCCTTTGGTAAGTGCCCTACTGAAAGTTTTGAAAGTTTTGATCTGAGCATAGAGCCTTCATGACAACATATCTACTCTTTACGGTTATAGGTTGGGAATTTTAAATAGAACTGTGTGCAAGTACCACTGTTATGTACGCTGAAACGTATTTTTATTTATGTAAAAATCTGCACTCGCAGTAACCATGAGCGACTGCTTGAATTGTATCCGGGTGTGATTAGACTAGGTTAGCATTCATGACCGCGTCGAACGTTTATTTTGTAATAGCTTTTATAGTTTGAATTTAACCACAATAAATAATTAACAGATGTTCTCAAATGAGACGGTCTCAAAGCACTTAGTTTTTTTGTTTGGTTTTATTTTGTTTTTCTCAATTTAATAAAGAAATGGTTATAAAATTAAATTAAAAGGCCATTTTTTTTAACTATAGAGTGTCGTAAATTTTTGTACTCTAACCAAAAACACTTTCTTAATAAAAGAAAGAGTGAATATCAATATTTAAGAAAGTTGGTAATTTATATATGTTTAACTTAGATATTAGAATAGTCATATGAATTGAGTGGTTAGTAAACATTAATAGACATCAAAATACTTATTTCATAATATATTTTATATTAGTAATATAATATAAAATAAAATCATAAAAATTAACAAAATTATAAATTTATTTAAAATTTTATTATTAATAAATATAAAAAAAAATAATAAGTTAGTTATATATATTAACTATAGATATTCAATTCCACTTTATTATGGAAATTTTAAAAATACAAATAGACTTTTTTATAATACTATGACTTATTAATATGTCATGGCCTAGAAAAACCATAAATCTTATCAATATGATAAATTTTGAACATGATATTTTTATTCATTATTCAATTCCACTTTATTATAGAAATTTTTAAAATACAAATAGACTTTTTTACGATATCATGGCTTACTAATATGTCATGCACTCAAAAAACCATAAGTCTTATTGATATATAAATTTTGAACATGACATTTTTATTCATTAGTAAGTCCATATTAATTAAATACTAATATACATCAACAATATGTATCTCCCCACTTTACGGTAGATTTTTATTTTGTGTGAAAAACGTGGTAAATGTTGGGATGAGGTAAAATCTTAGTCAAATATTTTATGTATAGGTTTTGGTTTAGATGGTTACTCCTCCCCTTCTAAAAAAAATTATATGGAGTTGCTAGAGAAGGGGGAGAGGGAAAAGAGATAATTTAAAAGCATCAACATGGAAGGTTTGAGACCACCTTGTTGACGGTATTTTTGACCTTGATTGTCAAGGGTATTCCTGTGCTCAATTGTCAGCTAGTGGAAGCCCTGAAGTACACCTCAGAATCGGAAGGGAATTTTTGCTGAGCTCCAGTCTTGATGGGAGAAGAGCAGGAGTATAGAATATTATCTATCAACAAAGTTTGAAAATAGAGAGGGATTGGGAGTATTGGATGTGATTTTCATATTCAAATGTTGGGATGAGACGTCTCTTCTTGGAAGGACTTACCTAGATTTTCATAATATTAAGATACGTTTACATTTATGTAGGAAAAGTTACCTTTTTGTTGTTCTTAAGTTAAATTGAATTTTTTCTTTTAACTCAATAATATAAAAGTGATAGTCAATAGCTAGTATTGCATTAAAGAAAAAAAAGATAAAATAAGCATGCAATGGCCATGTTGTCGTGATGTGAGGGTTTTCTTAGACTATGCAAGATAGAGGAATAAGGGGTACCATATAACAAGCCTCATTGGAAAAATTGTGTTCTAGCTTGGAGAGACTAGTTAATATGCCTATCAAACCTATGTTCCACAAGTAGAATAGTCTCCAGAACAACATAATTTTTTTGGGTGAAGGTGTAATGAGGCTTATAGGGAGTTTGACCCTAGAACATAGAGTACAATATTAGTGCTAGAGAAGGGGGAGAGGGAAAAGAGATAATTTAAAAGCATCAACATGGAAGGTTTGAGACCACCTTGTTGACGGTATTTTTGAGCTTGATTGTCAAGGGTATTCCTGTGCTCAATTGTCAGCTAGTGGAAGCCCTGAAGTACACCTCAGAATCGGAAGGGAATTTTTGCTGAGCTCCAGTCTTGATGGGAGAAGAGCAAGAGTATAGAATATTATCTATCAACAAAGTTTGAAAATAGAGAGGGATTGGGAGTATTGGATGTGATTTTCATATTCAAATGTTGGGATGAGACGTCTCTTCTTGGAAGGACTTAACTAGATTTTCATAATATTAAGATACGTTTACATTTATGTATTAGATATATTATAGAGTACAATCTTTAAAAAACAAATAAATCATATATGGAAAGGGTAGTGCGGTAAGCAATCTGTTGGTAGCTAGTCAAGAGACAAATTGTGAAAACCATGAAATGTTGAAGAACTAAACTTAGGAATAGAAAACAAAAAGAATACCTTAGGAACATCCATCTAAAGCATGCATAATACCTTTCTTGTTCAAATATTGGTGTTATTATTAAAAACAAAATTTCAAAACAATTTTCATACGTGGAACTAAATGTTTTCCTAAACAATGTGATCATGATTCATGTCATAGTCAGTTTATTTTTTGTCGACTCTAAAAAGTCCAGTCACCCTGAACTTTTCTGAAGCTACAAATAATTGATTAAAATACATGAAAACAAGAAAATTGTTTCTACATATATAGGTCATAACCTCAGTGGTATGTAAAACAATAACCATAACCATTATCACAATACTAACTAAAATCCAACAATAACAGCTATTAAGAAATGCAACACAACACAAAATAATTGATCATAACCCTCATCAAAGGTGAATGGTTAACATTACTATGTGTGTACAAAATGAAACAATTTATCATTCCACTTCAACCCTTAGTCAGGGTATGTACATATATACAAAAAGGAAGAGCTACCATTGGGTCGACATATACAATTTTAGTTTAAATATATGTTTAAATTTTCTCTAACTTGTTCCCTCGCAATTTCTATGGGGAACTTTTCTACTTTTGTAGTGACTCTTCTCTTGGCTCCAGTAGGAAACTATACCTGCAAAGAATTTTTGAATTTACTGGTTTGTAAATGATAGTTTAAACTCAACCGAGGCTAAAACCCTAGTTAGGTTGCTTGCATCTACAACTAAAACTAAGAAAGAATGAGCCATCAATGACCTAGGAGTTAAAATAGAGATTTTATCTTGCAAATCTTGAGACTAACCTTGAAAACAACCTACCAATGGGAATATGATGGTTAACGTAAGAACTTGAAATGAAAGAAAAGTGGACGCAAATGTGAAATAAACTCTGTCCCGGAGTAGGCATATTGTACATGCAATCACTAGCAATCTTAATGCTAGAGATAATTACTAGAAGAAAACCCTCAATGAACCTATGTAAGCTAAGAAAAAACTATTATAGAATAAGAAATTACTCGGTCTTTTTGGGTAGACCGAGTGGGAGCATGCCATAACCCTGTGACAAAAAATAAATAAATAAGAATTCATTCCACATACCAGAGGTGGAAAATTAAAAGAGAAAACATATCAATTTTGAGGAAGCCATAGAGAAGATTTACCCTTGAGCCTTGGTATTCCAATAGACTATTACAATAACCATCATATGAAGTGAAAATGAAACAAAAATCCTAAATAAGGAATCAAATTTGAAATTTTTTAATGGTAAGCTATGAAACAATAGGGTTACAGAAGAAAAGGGTTGGACGACCATATTTGTAAGGCTAAATAGTAATAGAATTCGAAGCTATTCTCATGAGGTTGCAAAGATTATTCTTGCAGGAGCATCATTGCAAATGACCAGTTAAGTGACAAGAGGGAAGGAAAAATTGTTACCCTAAACTCCCAAGTAGACTTACCACCATCAGATTGAACCTTAGTGAAATCAGCGGAATAGAGGGAGCCACCTAGCCCTTTCGTCCCATTGAATGTACTCTCGTCGATGTGACAACCGAGAGAAGACTCTCGAATCCCATTAATAATCTCATAACAACAAGTATGACATAATAATCTCATAAAAAAAGTGTGAAATATACAAGCATTAAAGAGATTGGTGTAATTATGCATACTCCACATGTATTAATCAAGTGTCAAGAGGTCATAAGAATCGAGGAGCGATAAACACCCACCTCATAAAATTTTCATAATGAATCTCATCTAAATGTAATTCATAAACAAATACTTAGTTCGTTGCATAGATGTGTAGGATGTTTTGTATGAATATAACTGAGATAGGGTTGCAGTGAGTGTCAAAGTCAAAATATTTAATGTTCTTACAATTATTTAATTTGACAGTGAGTCATTGTCGATGTTTAATGGATAAATAACATAATAGTAAAAAAAATCACACTAAATGTCTTGTGAACCAATTAAATACACCAAATTATGCACTATATACAAATAATATGCCACACTTCATATTGATGACGTGACTTCTAGTGTACATTTTTATGGGTTGACATGGGATAATTGATTCATTGAATATAAACTATCACATTGCATCTTGTTTATAGCTTCAAAATGTTTTTAGAATGGTTTGGATATTATGCATGCTTTAATCTATATTTGTTCAACTTTATGATGTATAATAAGTGTTTTGATTTCAGAGCTAATGAATTGTACTTGAGAAAGCACAATGAAATTTTTCTTGGAAGGAAACAAAGGAAGAGACGTAGTTGATACTATTCTTGGGTACAATTTCCACATGGGAGATATGTGCAATTTTTTTTAAGGATAGATATTAATCCACATAGAAATGAAAATTTATTTACAAAATTTTTATAGTCCTTTGTAGACACATGTTCCAAACTATAAAAGTTTCTTTGTATTGACTAATATTGTTAATAGAAGGAGGAAGTGATCAAGAAGAAATATGGAGTAATTATATGAAAACAACCTATGATTTCAAAAGCAGTGAATCATGATCCATTTCTCTATATATGAATCATTCATGTTGGCATAATCTGACAAGGTTTTTAACTTCAACATATGCCTCATGATTTGTAAGGCTCAAGGAAGTAGTATTGCACTAATATTTCATTGTAGCATGGTCAATGGATGGCATAAAATAATTTGTACTTGCTAATTACTAAATTCTCATGGGACCACAAAGGTCACTATGTGCAATTTTCACATGCTTATTTTTGCTTCATCCAACTTTTTTTCTTAAAATTATCCATATGTTTCTTTTCTAAAATGCAAATTTCTCAATAACTCCTTCATGTTTATAGTAGTCATATAAACATGTAGGTTATATAATTTTTGGGGACATTATTTTAAAACCAAGGTGCGGTGTGGTCTTTTGATGTGTCGTTCTTATGGACCACACTTTCTTGATTTTCTAGATAAAATCATTTAAATGTTGTTGAATGATCTCTAAATTATTTTCAACTGCATGACATACGTAAGATTTACTTAAGCAGGCTCTGTTGGATTAAAACAAGAACATAGAAACCACTGAGGAGATTCGCGGTAAAGAGAAATGTGATCTTTTGAATAATTTCAAGGATCATGAAGGAAATAATACATAGATGAGCCAACATCCAATAGATAAACACATGAAATTTTCTCAAGAAGAGATGTAGTTGATGTTATTCTTGGGTTCAATTTCCATATTGGAGATATGTGCATTTTTATTCAATGGTATATCTTAATTCACATAGAAATTCAAAATTTATCTACAAAATTCTTATTGTGCTTTGCAGTCACATGTTTCAAACTATAAAAAAAATTATTTGTACTAATTAGGGTTGTCTATAACAAGAGGAAGAGATCAAGAAGAAATATGGAGGAATTGTACCAAAATGACCCCTCATTTTCAAGGTAGGAAATCACAATATATTTCTTTATTTAGTAGGCGTTCATGTTGGCATAATCAGACAAGGTCTTTAACTTCAACATAAGCATTGTAACATTCCCCGATAACCTCGCATGAAAATGTATGGAGTTAGAAATTTTTTACATGATTTACCGACATGTAGCTATCCAAATTGCTATTCTAGATTCTTCATTAACCATTAGATAGAATCTTCATCATTACATAAAATAACATTAGTAACCGAATAGTGAATTACATAATCCTTAACAACCACTCTTGTGTCACATTAACATAAACTTTATGATGTAACCTTGCATTAATTCCATGATTATTTTAACTCTATCAGTTAATCATATTCTTGACAACATAAATATCACATCATGCAAGGAATCAATGTCATAAAAATGGCACAAAATGCAACCACATCATTCAACACCGATATAACATAGGAACCCTGTAGGGTGAAAACAAACAAACATTTAATTTTATTACTAAATACTCGTGAATGTGTTCACCCCTCACTCAATGGTTATAAGGGCAGTCCATCCCTTGACCATTTTCATAAAATATTACAAAGAATATCACCGCAAAAACACCATAACTTGTTATAAGCTATTACAATCATCATGACATCATTTACCCACAACCCTTGAGCACTGTGTCTTTAGGGCCTAGTTCTTTCCATAATTGGATTACCTTGCAGTCGACATTCCTTTAATTTGTATAGACCACTGATGAGCCTTGGTATTGCAACACAAATGATGGAACTCCCGAGGCTACAGACTTTATTTATCAACTTGGGGTTTGTACAATCTTAAGAGGTATTGACACTCTATGTGAAGGATACAATGTGTTCTTCCTTTGCTATCATGAGAGAAAAGAAATGTTGCCTATTTTTGGGAATGAAATACTAAATTTAAAAATGTTTGTAAAGTAACATGAAATCATCTATCTAGTTATTAACACACTTTTCTTGCAAAAGAACCTATTCTAACCATATTTGTCACATGTGATGTTTTAACTAATCTAAGCATGAAATATGATCTAAAGACTAATAACTGCTATGTTCATGTGTAAATATAAAATAATTCATTTTTATAATCTTTTTTCTTGATAAATGCAAATGTTAATCTTTCCTTGATCTTTGGTAGGGGAGACAGGTGTGGAGGAAGAGGGGTCCAATGATTTTGATGTCTTGGAGGTCAAGTAGGGGCCTATCCTAGCTTCAATGATGATTTTTCTCATTTCGGGCTCAAAACATGCCGCTACAATATTTCCTATAGGATGTACTAGTTCTCCTACAGGATCCCCTAGTTCTCCTACAAGATCCCCTGTTTTACTCCAAGATGTTACATGTTTACTATATGAAATTATAATTCATGCATGACCCATCAACACAAATCAAAATTGGGGGGGACAACTTTTTTTATTGACTAGGATGTCTTAGGTCCCCACTCCAACTAGAATCACTCAAAAATACCTCTATTAATAGATGCTAAAAAATAATAGAAAATTACTAGTCAAAAATCTAGAAATTCGAGAACTAGTGAGTTAGTAAATCTATAAAATGACTAACCTAATCAATTGAAAATGTAATGGGGTAGTAGTTTTTATGAACTAGAATTTTTTTGTGATCTAATTTGAGTGGAACCAACTTAATTGAAGCTCGTTAACATGTGCTAAAAGAATAACATAAATTTATTGTTCTTTGCCACAGAGGAGTTCTAGAAATCTAGTTTTGGAATAAGAAACCTAATCCAAGTAGCTCAATGATTACTCTGACCTTCCAAATATTTTATAAGGATGAAATGATGCTTATTACCCTACAAAATAACTTTCATCAACCATTTAACCCAATCCTACAACAAGAAATCATTTATACTAAATGCAGAAATAGAAAGAAATAAAAACAAGAAATGCATGTGAATAAGAAGTGAAAAGAATGAAAGAAAATGATACAAAATGGTTATGAGGCTCCTGGGATGGCCAAGACCAAGGAAAATCAAAGACCTATGGAGGAGAAAAATATTTATAAGCTGAACATGACACCAATCTTCATTATTTTCATCAATACAATTACATCCTTACAAGAAAATACAATGGAGCTGCAGAAATACGAGTTCTCTCCAAAAGAACGCTAATGAAAATCTATATCTAGAGGAAAATTAGACTTGCTATTTATAAAAAATTATTAGGAATCATTCCTCGTGAATGGAGGAAGCTTTCCCACCAAAATCCCTTGATTAGTGGATCTGGTTTCCAATACTAAGAATCTGCATTAAATGGCATGGAACACATTCTTAGATTTTCTCAACCATTGGAGTTTCACAATATGTGCCATAATTCCATAATATATTACTGATTTATTATTTAATAGTGATCCTCCTAGAATAGGGAGAAAAAACCTAAATTATCTCCTCCTCGAAATCTTCATAATCTTCCCAATATTCTCATAGTATTCCACATAAATAAATAATATTAGTTACAAATATGCGATTATTCATAAACCTTCCTAATGAATATATTAAAGTTAAAAATACATTATATAATGCAAAAAGAGAGGTTTAATGTGATGAAGGATGGTCATAGGCCATAATTTATGTTTAATTTACATGCATGGGCCTTAATTTATGTCTAATTTAGAGGCCCATCATACCCCCTTGCTGAATGTTTTTCTCATGCTCTGAGCAACTTATTAACCTCATTGTACCTCATTCATGGCCCTGGTGGCCTATTTATTGTGCATTAAGAATATCGACTATAAGTTCTGCAAGGACAAGCATAAAAGCATATTTTTGCAAAGAAAATTCATTTTTTCTTGAGAACATTAGTTTTCCTTCTTCACCTTATTCAAGATGGCTCTTGAATATTTTTCAATTTGCCAAGGTCTTCCACATCCTTATCAACCTTCTGCTACCTTGTTCCACCATTTGGAAACCTCTGAAACCTTCAAAATGTCTTTAGATGAGAACTAGGACAACCTATAGTAATTCTTGTCAAAACTACAGGAAACCCTTTTTGAGCATAAATGATAGTTTGAGCCTAGGACAGACCCTCAACCTGACTCCCATGCCTTTTTCTCATTTCTATAACATCTTTTAGGCCTTGGGAAAAATCTAGATAGAGATTAGAGACCTCTTGGAAAGTCTCTTTTCGTCACTGCAGTTTGAGTTCTATTTTGATGGTGGATGCCTCATTTCCTTTTATTGCATTCTTCTTCTCTGTTATGGCCTAGATGGTTGCCTAATGGAGTTGAAGATGCTTGTTTTGATTAGGTCAATCTTAGGCACTACCATTTTTTGTTTTAGCACAATTTTTTCTTTCTTCCTCCTTGTAGCAACATTCTGCCTTCCTGTAGTAGTCATTCCTTCTTCTTTCAGAGCCTTCTAACTATACGGGAATGATGAGAAATGATGTAGGTTTGTGAAAATGGAGAGGATGGTCTGTTTTCTTTCTCAGGAAATTTTCAGGGTGAGATAGGGTTTGTTATTGAAATTATGAAATGGGATGGATGAATGATGGATAGATAGTGAATATGAAGTTGATGGAGGGCTTGGAGTGTTGTGTTGACTTGGCCTTTGCAAAAATTTCTTATTTTAACTACTGTCCTCATTCCATGAAATCATCACCCTTCATAATTTGACTTTTTAACATTGCATGAGTGAAGGAGTGAGCTGCAATTAACCAATTGAAGATGGCTAAGACTGTTGACGCATCCTTATCTTATAAAACCTCATCTCTCATGCATTGACAACAAATTTCTAACTATAATATGCTCAAGAGAAGAGGTCAACAATATTTCATACCTGTACCTACCTGATGGTTTTTGGAGAGTCATGCATGTTGCTGCTGAGTTGATGTTATTATGCTTCTCATGACACAAGTACATCTTCTTGACTACCTTTTTCTTTTTTGTTGATCTTATTTTGCTAATGAGTTGTCTTACTGTTAATGTGTAGGTTATGGCTTCCTCTGTTGTTGTTGAGCTTTGGAGGAGTTTCATTATGCCTGTAGTTATTCTTCTCCTCTTTCAATCATGGTGCTGAATGTTTGGCCTGGAGCCTACTATTACTTCCAAATAGGCTACTGTAGCTGGCCTTTTTTTTTAATGTTTGAGCCCTTACTTTGTTGGAGGGTAAATAGGTATTGGAATGAGTGGAAGGTGTGGCCATAGAGTGACATGGTCAGGATGGGTGTTGGTTGAGATGTGTTGAAGTCAATGTCCTATTTTCCTATCCCAAAACAGGCCTGCATTATAATTTTTCCATCGGACTACCTTTCCTATAGATTTTCAGAACTTCCTGTATTACTACAGGAAACTCCTGTACTAATTTTAGGACAACCTCTTGTAATAGACTTGATTTGTACATATATCCCAAACGGTACAATGGATTGACCTGAAACTTTCTCAGCATGTTTCCATCACCATTATGCAACTCCCCATAAAAGCAATCTAGTCAACGAATGCACGGATCTCAACAAAAACTAAAAATGGTTGAAGGTGATGGAGGCTAATTTCTTGGAAACCATGCATTGGAATTTCCTAAAATTCTTTGGTTATGATACCATCATCCATATTCATCTCCCCATGAAACACATTTTTAAATGGATGCATGTATATCGAGAAAATGAAAAAAAGGTTGTAGGTGATGGAGGTTTATTTCTCGAAAACTATACACTGGAATTTTCTGAAATCGCTTGAGCATGTTACCATCATCCATATCCATCTCCCCCTGAAACAACGTGGCAAATGGATGCATGGTTTTCAAGTTATGGAAAAATCAAATTTATGCTATATGTATTTTTGTTTTCTATAGTAAAAAAGAGTCTTATTGTCCTTTTTTACGAAAGCAAGCAAATTGAATGGGAAAATCTTGAGAATCATGCGTGGATGGTGGAAATAGATGAGGGTGATGGATTTACATGGTCTTGGACTTGTTGGAGCATTTGAGAAAAGGAGGAGAAAGTCAAAAGTTGACTTCTTTTGACTATGTTTGACCTATTTTTTCTTTCTTTGGTGGCAAATTGTTTTTGTTCCTTGTAGATGTTGGAGAGAACCTACATTCATCAAAGAGATACATGGAGAAATTCTTTTTTTATTTATTTTTTCAATTTATTAATTTATTTTTTTCTAGTCCTACTAACTACCTCAATGAGGTTTTCAAGTAGTAGTTCTGCCTAGGCGCCTCAAAGTAGGGTTTCACCTAGGATCTTTTCTTCTCTTTTTTCCTCTTTTTATTTTTTATTCTTTCCAAACCATTAAGCACATCATGTAGGTTTTCAATCGATGAGCCAATTTGAAGCGCCTCAAAAGATGTTTTCACCTGAGATTTTTATCTTTTCTCTTGTTTTTCAATTTTTTTTTTCTACCCTACCCTACTTGAAAAACAAAATCACTTTCAAGTATAAGAATACCTCCAATGGAGCCATTTGCACATCAAGATGATAGAAAAACTGATGTGTAGGCTTGAAATGTATGTTTTGACATGTAGCTGAATTTGAGCGATCCAATTCTTTGACTTTGATGAGTACAAGCAAAATTTAAGAAGAGAGTATTGTTGCCACTTAGTGACTTTTTGGAACCATATTTCAATATAGTTGTGATGTCCCTATTCCTTTTGCTGATCTAGATCATTCTTGATGTCTTCATCTACCATGGCCTTTAAAGCTTCCTCTTTTTGTTGATTATTCTCTTGAATACATGGAGGATTTGATGGTAACCATGAGGGAGCTTTCTCAATAGCTAATTTTGAAGTTTTTTCTTCATCAATTGTAGCCCATGGTTTCGTGGTCTTCTCATTTGAATCTTCTTCTTCTAGACATGGTCCTTCAATGATATCAAGATAATCTCTGTTTTGCAATACTCTTCCTGATATATATGGTGAATACCATTGATCTCAAGAGAAGATGTTTGGAAGTGTTATACCTCAGCATTGTAAGTGGGATGAGCTACTTCAATGTGTGGGTTTCGAAATGGTGGTATAGGTAGTTGAGTGGGAGTGGGTATTTGAGATGGATGTGGTTAGGGTTGTGGTTGTGGTGGAGATGAATGGTAGGGATAACATGGAGTTAGGTATGGAGGATACTGAGGAAAATATTGAGGATATTTTGCATGGCTCCCATAAGTTCCTTTCCAACGTTGTTGCCAAGATTGGTTTTGGGGTTAAGATGGTCAATGTTTCCAAGCAAAGGGTGTGTTCCAATTACTTTGAGGTGGATACGCATAACCTTGAAATTGTGAATTATGCTCTTGTATCATACTAGGTTGGCTAGGCTCATAGTCCTCTTGGAGCTACATAACATAGTTGCATTGGCAATTTACTTGCTCCATTGTCCTCTTGGTAAACTTCCTTCAACTTTGGTAATGATGGAAGAATGTTTAACATCATGTGATTCTGCATGGACAACAAAGATATTAACATCTTCTTTTTCTTCATCTTGCATTCTTAACATTCCTACTTATTTGGTTAGATTGCTAAGAATTTCTATTTTAAAATCATCAAACAAATTTCAAAGTTTAGCTTGACTTACAGATCTTGATGTTGATTTACCTACTCTTGCCCTACCTCTTGATATGTGTTTGCATGTTTCACAAATTTCTTCAAATGACACTTGGTATACATCACCTCTACTCATGAGATCAAGGACATAAATCCACTCATCCTTAATTGTTCTAAGTAAGAGTGTTTTTATTGTGTTGGATCATAAATGATGTAGTTTTTCCCTCTTAACATTATGCATGAACCTTTCTATTATATCATCTAGACTCTCATCTTTTTTTTATTCATTATCATGATTTCTTCTTTAAGATCTTGATCTTTATATTTCTGTAGATATATCTTTTGCATATCATTCCATGATCTTATTAAATTAGTCCCTAAACTCATGAACCATTTAAGAGCTCTATCCTTCAATGTTGCCGAAAATAATCTCAGTTTTGAGTTTTTAATAAGTAACCATAAGATCTACAAATAATTTCAAATTCAATAGAAAGGTTTCCAGATCCTCTGACCTTGGACCATGAAATTTTAAAAGAAAATATGGAGGGATGTTTTTCATGTGCACACTACCATCAATATCTTGAATGGGAAATCCAAGAAGATCTTCCTCATTTTCATCATCTTCATCCTTTTCATCTACATTATTTTCCATCTTCTTCTTCTACCTGCAAAAGTGAATGGTGATGTGGTTCTTACTGCAACAAGTGATCAAATGGGGGAGTTGGTGTTGGCGAATTTTTGTTTTTATGGTTGAATGAAAACAATAACGCAATGAAATTTTGTATTTTTGAAATGAAATATGCCTAATGCAATTATTTTTTTGCTTTTGAAAAAAGTAAAAAGAAATGAATCAACTAGGGAAGAAAAAAATGCATACTTTGACACCTCCCCAGAAACTGCGCCAAAAAGTGATGAGCCTCGATATTGCAACAAGAATGTTGCAACTCCCAAGGCTACCAACTTTAATTATCAATCCAGGGTTTGTACAAACTTAAGAGGTGTCGACACTATATGTGCAGTATACAATGTGCCATTCCTTTGTTGTCATGAGAGAAAAGAAATGCTGCCTATTTGCGGGAATGAAAGACTGAATTTAAAAATGCTTGTAAAGTAACATGAAATCCTCTATCTACTTATTAACAAACTTTTCTTACAAAAGAACCCTATTTTAACCCTATTTGTCACATGTGATGTTTTAACTAATCTAAGCATGAAATTTGATCTAGAGAGTACTAACTGTTGCGTGCATGTGTAAATATAAAAAAACTCATTTTTTTTTTTTTTTCTTTATAAATGCAAATGTTGATCTTTCCTTCAACTTTGGTAGGGGATACATGTGTGGAGGAAGAGGGGTCTAATGATTTTGATGGCTTGGAGGTCAAGTAGGGGCCCAATCCTAGCTTCAATGTTGATTTTTCTCAATTTGGGCTCAAAATAGGTCGTTACAGGATTCCCTACAGGATGTAATATTTCTCTTAAAGGATCCTCTAGTTCTCCTACAAGATCCCTTGTTTTAATATAGGATGTTACAGATTTACTATATGAGATTATAATTCATCGAATCACCAAGCAAATCAAATCAAAATTATATGGGACAAATTTTTTGATTGACTAGAATGTATTAAGTCCCATTCCAAGTGGAACCACTAAAAAAGACCTTTGTTAACCCATGCTAAAAGATAATAGAAAATTACTAGTCAAAAATCTAGAAATTCGAGAACTAGTGAGCTAGAAAATCTATAAAATTACTAGCCTAATCAATTAAAAATTCAATGTAGTGATTTTTGTTATGGACTAGAAATTTTTTTGATCTAATGCAAGTGGAACCAACTCAATTGAAGCTCATTAGCATGCTCTAAAAAAATAGCAGAAGTTTACTGTTCTTTGCCACAAAGGAGTTCTAAAAATCTACATTTGCGAATAAGAAAGCTAATCCAAGTAGCTCAATGATTAATATGACCTTACAAAGCTTTTACGAGGATGAAATGATGCTTTTTAGTGTAAAAAAGAACTTACATGAACCATTTAACTCAATCCTACAACAAGAAATCGTTAATAGTAAATGCAGAAATGGAAAGAAATGGAAACAAGAGATGCATGTGAATAAGAAATGAAAAGAAGAAAATAAAATGATACAAAAGGGCTCTGAGGCTCCTTGGATGGAAAATATCAAGGAAAATCAGATACATATGGAGGAGAACAATATTTAGAAGCTGAACATGACACCAATGTTCATTATTTTCATCAATAGAATTACATCCCTACAAGAAAATACAATGGAGTTACAGAAATACAAGTTCTCTCCACTAGAGCACTAATGAAAATATATATTTAGAGGTAAATTTGACTTGGTACTTATACAAAATGATTAGGAATCATTCCCCATGAATGGAGGAATATTTCCCCACCAAAATCCCTTTTCTAGTGGATCTGGTTCCCAATATTAGGAATCTGCATTAAATGACAGGTAACACATTCCTAGATTTTCTCAATCATTAGAGTTCCATAATATGTGCCATAATTCCATAATATCTTGTTGATTTATTATTTAATAGTTATCCTCATGTAGTGGGAAGAAAGTCCCTAAATTATCTCCTCCTCCAAATCTTCATAATCTTCTCAATATTTTGATAATATTCCACAAAAATAAATAATATTAGGCACAAATATGCAATTATTCGTAAAACTTCCTAATGAATATATTAAAGTTAAAAATACATTATTTAGAAGCATGCGCCTTAATTTATCTCTAATTTAGAGGCCCATCAACCACTAACTTATTTCATGTCATAACAGTGACTTAATCCTTGTTTATATGTAGAAACCTTTTCCTACAACTGTTATTGTCAGCAACCTTTGATATCATGATTAAATCAAGTATTAATCAAACCAATTCATCAATCTATACTAGTAGTGCTTCAACATTTATTCATGTACATTCATGAAATGTAAACAAAATATCATGACATGGTTCCTTTAACAATACTGCATATGCATTAGTTATAAGTGTATCACCATCAATGAATTTATATAATCAAATACCACATTAAGTGATATTCCCCTTGCATAAGCACACATTCTTGCAAGAAAAATCAGTACAACTACCCACACATTTCTTTAAAGTAAACTAACACATCAATTATGATCTTCATGTATGTGAATTACATAAACTTTATGAAAGGAACTATCCCTTCAAGTATTACTTTTGATGCATTCAAATACATAACGAAAGCTAACACAATTAATGTTATTCTTGCGCATGCAATTGAATATATTTTCCAAAATAATGCTTAAGACAATAGAGCATGCAACACGTTTTTTTTTTTTGAGGAAATCTAGTATAATATGACATGGAAAAACATGTTTTATTTTCCAAAAATAAAATATAATAAAACATACAAATACATGTCTTCTTTTCCAAATATTGTACCAATATTACCCATCTATATATTCCAAGGAACCCAACACCTTATTATGGTTTTTGTATATGTAATTCATCTTCTTTCCCAAATAATAGTTTCCAATGTGGGCTAACACAACATGTTATCATTTCCCACATACAAATGTATATTCTTTCCAAATGAAAGCTAATAAAAATTTTGATGCATATACATGATTTTATTCCAAAAAGAACTAACATAATAGTTATGATAGAATAAAACTAATCACATATAGTTTTTTTAAAGAAATATAGCTCAATAGTTCTTCTATACATGTAAAGAACATATGTCTATAAAAAAATGAATATTATTTGTGTATGCAAGAGCTTATGATAATAACCCTTCTGGAGAGAAACGAGCGCGAGAGAGCTGAAGTGACTAGGGTTGCAATAACGAGCAGTGTTTGATTCTAATGGAGAGTGGCAGGGGAGGGAGCATGGCTCCCTCCTACAAAGATGCAGTAGCCAGCAAAAGCAAATCACCAACTGGAAGTAGTAAATGCTACTTGAATGACAGAAACGGGGATAATGAAAAGGAAATAGATGGGACCAGAACAAAAGGAAACAATAGCACAAAGGACAAAGAGGAAGAAGACAAAAGTCTGGGTTCAAAAGACAAAAAACAAAAAGGACCTTGCAAACCAAAAGCAGAAATCACTCCTTGAGTAATATTAAATGATCCTGCACTATAGGAGCACATGGAGCATATGGGAACCTACGCCATTATCTGTAAATTTATGGGACTATGGCCCACTGAAAAGGCTTTGCAGATGTGGATCAAGTATCATTTGAAGCCCAAAGGAATCATTGACCTACATCTTGGGTCAAAATGATTCTTCATAGTAGTGTTCTCTAACATCGAAGACAAAGACAGAATATTCAAAGGAGGACCCTATTTTTTTGCTGCAGCGGGTCTCTACATGAGACCTTGGAAAATGAACTTTGTCCCAAAAAGGGAGACTTTCTCTTTGGTTCCTGTGTGGGTAAGGCTCTACTCTCTACCACTTTATTATTGGAAAACTGAAATGTTGACAACCATTGGCAATAAACTAGGATGCTATGTCAAAGCTTCTAAAGCCACAAGAAGGGGAAAATATACCTCTTTTGCTAGGATATGTGTGGAAGTGGATCTATCAGGAGCAATTCCGGATGAAGTTATCCTGGAAGTTTTTGATGAGGAGTGGGTGCAGATAGTAGACTATGAACATATCCCTTTCAGATGCCGAAGATGCCATGAACATGGGCATTTGTTAAGAGACTGCCCTCTCAGCAAAGAAGATAACAAAGAAAAACGTAATACAATGAAGGACACAGAAAGCTTTCAGAAAGTGGCTAGCAGAGGAAGGGGAGGAAAAAAGGGGTCAAAGAAACAACATACTAAGGGGCAGAAGGGTAGTCAGAATAAGTTTCAAGTGCTAGAAGAGACTGAAGAAATCACAAGAGAGAATCAATATCAGGAGGTAGATGCTAAAGAAAAAGAAAAAAAAGAGGATAAAAATCATTCTCCAGAGATTGATTCTCAAAAATAAGCCATGAGAAGTGAAACAAAAATGGAAATGGATGAGGAAATGACCCAAAGTGAAACAGATCTGGAAGATCATGAACTACAAGAAATTCTCGATAAGGAAAATTTGGATCTGGAAGGATTCTTGATGCAAGGAACCAAATGGGGGATAGATTCTCTGCCTAAAGAAGAATGCAACAGAATACAACAGTTGTTTTTATGGAAAAATCAGGAACGAGGGCTGGAGAAAGGTAAAAACATCCACAAACAGGAGCATAGAGGGGTGAAAACAATGAAATTAAATCCAAGATTAGCTACCAGAAATCCAAAAAAGAAGAGAGGCAAAAAAAAAAAGAAAAATGAGCTCCTAATGGAGTGTGGAAAGCTAATGACAGATTCAAGTAAGATGAAAGATCTAACCAGCTACTCCTTTACAAATATTTAATTATGAAGTTCATATCTTGGAATATCAGAGGTCTAGGTAGCAAAAGAAAACAAAGAATGCTAAGTAACAGAATGAAACTAGAAATGCCGGACATAATCTTCATTCGATAAACAAAATGATCCATTCAGAAAATAAAACAAAGCCATAGAAATTGGCTCAGCAAATATGAGTTTCTAGAAGTCAAAGTAGATAACACAACTGGAGGCATTCTCACTCTTTGGAACCCCCAAAAAGTCAGCATTGTAGATGCGGAGGCAACGAGAAATTACTTATCAACTATCATTCAACCAATGGGGATGTCTGAGACCTTCCTGGTTACAAATGTCTATGGTCCTCAAAGAATAGATGAGAAGCTTAGATTTCTGGACTCCCTGGTAGATCTCAGAAGCAGACATAAAGAAATCCCTTGGGTCATTGGAGGAGACTTTAACATGATTAAATCTCTTTTGGAAAAAAAAGAGGTACCAGAATCCTCAGTAGAGAGTCAGTAGGATTCCATTCTTTCATAGAAGACATGAAAATGGTTGACTCTGAAATGCATAACGGTATTTTTACTTGGAATAACAAAAGAGGAGGTAATGCTCAAGTTGCCTCCAAGTTAGACAAATTTTTGATCTCCGAGTAGTTGATGCCCACAAATAAAGAAATATCTGCAAGGGTTCTCCCATTTGGAGGCTCCGATCACTAGCCGATTCAATTATAAATCAAGGGAATTGATGCTCCCAAGAACAGACCCTTCATATTTGAGAATATCTGGCTCTCCCACCCAGATTTCATTAGTAACATTGAAAAACGGTCGTTCGAAGATCTACAGGTTCAAGGCACCAAAATGTTCCTCCTCCGTAAAAGACTGAAGCACATAAAAATCAAACTCAAAGAATGAAACAAGAAGGATTTTGGTAACATTTTTGTAAACAAAAAATCAGTAGAGATCAAAATGTAGGAACTAAACCAAGCATTGATCACAGAGGGTTTTGATAAAATCAAAAGTGAGCAAGCTGAAAAACTCAACCAAGATTGGGAGAATTTATGCAAACAGGAGGAAGTCTTTTGGAGACAAAAGTCTAGAGTTCAATGGCTCAGAGAAGGTGATCGAAATACTAGATTTTTCCACCACTCCACCATAGCCAATAGAACGCACAATAGAATCTCCTCAATATTGAATGAATATGGGGAGCTTCAAACGTTGCACAAGAATATTGAAGATGTGATGGTTCAACATTTCAGAGGCATCACAAATGAAAATAATCCAAACAGAGACCAACACATCAAGGAAATTATAAAGAACATGCCCATGATGGTGTCTAGAGAGGATAATTTTAACCTGAACAAAGCAGTAACTGAAGGAGAGGTCAGTGCAGTTATCAAAGATATGCAGAATGGCAAAGCTCCAGGTCCAGATGGTTTTAATGTTGACTTTTTCAAAGCCTGCTGGAATGTGGTCAAACAGGATATTTTGGATGTGGTTGAGGACTCCAAAAGAAGCAGATCTATTTTGAAAACCTTAATCACCTCCTTCATCTCCCTGATCCCCAAATAGGACTCGACCCTGACTCTTGATAAGTTCAGACCCATTGCTTTATGCAATGTGATTTACAAAATTATTTCCAAAATCTTGGCCAACAGACTCAAACCTCTTTTGATTTCAGTGGAACACTCTAGTTACGTTGAAGGAAGGAAAATCCTGGATAATATTATTCAGGCCCATGAGGTAGTTCACTCTCTCACTAGCAAAAGGCAGGTTGGTATGATCATGCAATTAGACATTGCAAAAGCATATGACAAGGTGAACTGGATTTACATCAAAAAGGTCCTTTCTGCTTTTGGGTTTGATCATGACTGGATCAGATGGGTTATGGCTTTGGTTACTTCACCCAGCTTTTCAATTCTTGTGAATGGCTCACCCTCAAAGATCTTCACTCCTTCTAGAGGCCTCAGGCAGGGAGACCCACTCTCTCCCTTTCTCTTTATCCTCATGATGGAAGGATTGGGCCGATCCATTAAAAATGCTAAAGTCTTAGGTAAGATCAAGGGCCTACAATTAACGGAGAATGGCCAAGCTTTGACTCATCAACAATTTGTGGATGACACCATGCTGCAGGGTATCCCCACAGTCAAAGAAGCTTCAGCATACAAAAAAATCTTAAATGACTTTGCCTTGGCTTCAGGTATGGAAGTCAATCTCTCCAAATCAATTTTTTTTTCCTTAAACACTAACATAGCTATTCAAAGGAATATCTCCAGAACTCTGGGCTTCCAAAGGGAGATCCTCCCTTCAAAATATTTGGGAATCCCCCTTAAGGATAAACCAATGCAAACCGATGCTCAACAAGATGCAAGACAAGATAAAAAAATAGACTTTCAGAGCGTTGAACCTGGGTGGCAAGTTGATTCTGACGAAGGCAGTTCTGCATTCTATCCCTATTTTCTTTTTGTCAGCCCTACCAGCTCCCAAAGGGGTCTTACAGCAATTCAGGGACATTTAGAGAGACTTTCTTTGGGGCATGGATGAAACCAGAAAGAAATGGGCCCTAGTTTCTTGGGATAAAATCTGTAAACCCAAAAGTCATGGAGGCCTAGGCTTAGATGATCAGGAGATTCTAAGTAATGTTTTAGGAGCCAAACTCTGGTGGAGATGGGTTAAAGACCCAGGGGCTCAATGGGCTAAAACCTGGAAAGAAAAATATGTGAGCTCTTGGCAAAAAAGTGATCTTCTCAGAATGTCAGGGAACATAAAAGGCTCGCAAATATGGAATAAAGCCTGGGAAAACATAAGCTTAGTACAAAACAATAGCTTCTGGGAAATCAGAGCAGGAGAACAAGCTTTCTTCTGGGAAGATAAATGGCAACAAGAACCAATGTTGTTAAGGGAGGACTTTATGAGCATCAAGTAGGAAACCGATTTCCAAGGACTATCAAAAGTCAGGGATTTATAGAATCTTCCCCATGACTCTGAGAAATGGAGAAGCTGGAGGAAAATAAACTACAGAGGGAACAGCCCCATAAAAGCAAAAACAGAAGAACTCATGAACATATTAGAGCAGAGGAAGATCTTGGTTACAGATGGGCAGGATCAATTAAGATGGGGCCAAAACAAAGAAGGCGTCTTTAACATCAAGGAAGCAAAGAGAATAACCCTTAACCTAGATCCCTGCATTTTGGCTAAGTCCTGGCAAAAACTTTGGAGCCACCAAGGGTGGATGAAGATCAAACTTTTTATGTGGTTAGTTCATCACAAGAAAATATTAACTTGGGAAAACATTCAGAAGGGGGGGTGATGGGGCCTTCTAGATGCCAATTATGTGAAGCTCAAGAGGAGACAATGGAGCATATTCTCAACAACTACACCTATACCACCTGGTTGTGGGATTCTTTCAACACCATTTTTCAACAGACTGACAGAGACAAAGGTAGCATCATTAACACCCTGAATAAGTGGAGAAAAAACTTTTCAGAGTATGAGATCCTTAATTTGGCCTGGACCTTTACGCCAAGATTCATTATCTGGAATGTTTGGAAGGAACAGAATAAAAGAATTTTCAAGGATGAAAAAACTACTCCTCATTGCCTGATGGAATTGGTATTAAAGCAGATTAAGGAAACTGTTTCCACCACTGTGCACAGTTATCCCTCGAATCCTCCCACTGTGCTTGAACTGAGAACTCTCAAGCATCTGGGAATGCATGAGATCATCCACCATGGTCTTAGCAAAAAGGAAAGAGTGTTGGAAATGGGAAAGTATTTCTGCCATCCTCCACCAAAATTATTTCTGAAATGCAATATTGATGGGGCTTCAAAAAGCAACCCAGGGATAGCAGGCTATGGAGGTGTGTTGAGAGATGAAGAAGGAAAAATAATTTTTACTTTCCACTGTCATTTAGGCAAAGCCACCAACAACATGGTTGAATTAATGGCTTCAGAACAATGTCTAGAGCTTCTTAAGCTAAATCACAACTCAAATGTCCTCATCGAAGTAGACTCCGAGTTTTCCATAAATACAGTTAAGAAAATCAGTTATGGAACAGCACGAGAAAGGGTCTCAAAACATTGGAGACTTATACAAGTGTACCAGAGAATCCAACAACATCTACTTAGTCTTTCAATGGTTAACTTCAATCATGTTCAGAGGAAAGCCAATAAAATTGTAGATCTACTAGCCAACCAAGGAGTTGCTAATCTAGATTGCAAGATTGAAATGAAATGGCAGGATATGCCTCCTAGAAAGTTAGAGGCTCTCTGTGATGCACAAGCTGCAGAGGACAAGGAAATTTTTTATTATTGGGCATGAGGGGCTGACAATGATTAAAGCTCTTTATGCCTGTTCATTCACTTCACTGTGGTCGACTCCTTGAAACAGAGCGTACTCTGCATGGTGATAACTTCCACTGGTGTAAGGGAACTTATCTCCATCATTTCTTGATTGGCGACACAAGGTTTTATTTACAGTTACAGAATGTCTCCGCTACGAGCTCCTTTGTCAGTTTTAGTAGAATGAAAGGCTGGAATGCTCCCACGAAGGAATCTCCTTTGCACTTCTCTTATGGATCAGAAAACCAAGCTTTAAGTGGTTTTCTTATGATCGCGAGGCACACAAATGGTAAATGGTTTTGGTTTATTGAGAGCGATTCCATTCGGCTCTCAACACGTGGCATGGGTGGGGTTTGTCATACCACCCTTCATCGCACCTTAAAGATCATGCATCTTGGCTCTCCGAAATCTCTCCAAGTCGTCCTTTTCCGCAATGGCAGTCGACAGTTAGAGCTGGTCAGGCTAGTTTGTGGGGTCACGAGTACATGTAATCTTTTCAAGTTAAGGATGGGAGGTGTGCGGCTATTAAATTTGGGTCAACCTATCAATGTGGGAACCATGTGGTCGGTTAGCTTGTCATTTAGTTTGTGTAGTGGGCCACATCTTTATAGTATGATCTGGTTGGTTTCGTAGGCCTTGAGATATTCAGGCCTTTTGTACTTTGTGTAACTTTACTTTTGGATTATTGAAATAGAAGGAAAGTCTCTTGCTTCAGAAAAGGAAGATAATAACACTTCTTTAATGTATGCAACACATATTACTCCTCTAGAATTCTACCATCATTAACTATTATCTTCAAGTAAATAAATACAGACTTCTTTTTCAAAAAGAAGTTAATATAACGACATTTCTCTATATTTCTATATGGAAGTTTTTCACTCTTCCCTCTTAATAAATTACCATAGCTAACCATCTTTTATGCATAAAACCTAGGCAACAATAACAAGGTTAACCTTTTATGCACCTAAATCAAGAAATTAACACAATTCATCTAGCTAGGCAATATTTTCAAGAGACTTTTCTTTTCAAGAATATTTACATAATAAACTTCTCTAACTACACACAAAAACATATTTTCTATATTACAATCACTACCCTTTTGTACATGCAACATAAATTTTTTTCTAACACAATGATCCTTAATTCAATGCACATAATCTTTTCAAGAAAAACGCATGCGTTCTTGTTCTTGTATGAACGAGATTCATATGCATGTTTTAAAAAAACAATATTTATTTTTCATCAATTCATGCACAAAACTCATATGCATGCCTTTCTGCACTCAAATCCTTGTAGTATTTAAATAAACAACATGGGTAATATATGCATACATATTCATCAAAACCCTTCCAAAAAAATTAATTTAATCAACTATCCTTTTTCCAAGAATCTGATAATGTATGCAAAGAAATTTCACTTCGAAATATAATACAATGATGCATGCAATTAATATTTTTTTTTCAATAACTAACATAGGAATTTATTTCAAGAATTCCAATATAATGGATATTATTATTGTGCACATATTCCTATTAAGATTATACAGGAATCATGATAATATATCCAAGGAAATTAATAATAGAATTTTCTCTCATAATTTCATAGCAAAATTTTCTTTAATGAAATAACTTGTTTTCTTTCTCTTTGGAAAAGTTTACATACATTATTTTAATAAAAAAATATCATGATTTATTTAATCTTTTTGTGTGTTTTTAGGTGTGTTTTCTTTTCAAGAAAACAACATACCTAACTTATCTTTTACCATGCAATTTTTCTTAAATAAGGTAATATGGTTTATTTATATTTTACCATGGAAATTTCACATGCATTCTTTATGAAAATTAGTATGACTTCTTAAATTATGTTTGCAGGAATCACGTGCATTCTCTTTTCAAGGGTGACAATATCTTTGAAATATAGGTTTTTAATAAAACAACATGGTGTTAGCCTCACTCTCTTAAAAATCAATAATAAATCCAATTATTAAATTAAATAAATAAAATCATGAGAATTCCTCGAACTAAGAAGTCTAGTTTCGAATGAGAGATTTTCTCCAACTAGACCTCCTAAATTAGTGTGTAAGTTGAGAAATTGTCTCAACCAAGTGAGTGTAAGATAGATGCGCTATCTTAAGACCACTTACTCATGTATTTAAATGTATTATTAAATTTTTTGAATAATGTGAATTACATGAGCATGGGAGACCACATGATGGCTCTCTACGTTTTCCGCCAATTTATTTTTTTGTCTATTAATTTGTTGTGCATATAGTTATATGGCTTTGTGATTCTTTTTCATGTGGTATCAGAGCATCTATAGTTCTTAGGGCCTAATTTGTTATTGTATCCTTCAATAGAGTGTGATTTCTGAGTTTTGGGGTTTCAATTGAGAGTTGCGTGCTTGCATCCTTTTTCACCTGCATAGTTGTATACTTGTGAAACTATAGAAAGAGATGCATATTTGGAAGGAACTTCATGGTAGCGGAGACGTGAGAGTAGCTGGGCAGGCCTATGTGTTGCCGGTTAACTGAGAATTCATAAGTGGGTTATAAGGTTGTCATAGGCCTTCGTTTTGTTTGAATGACCTGCGTTTTTCCTGGCAGATTACGAAGACATGAGAGAATACTTTCATGAAATCAATGCAAGATGAGTAGAGTAAATGTAGGAGAGAGGCTTATCATACATTAGAAGATTGAACATCCTCATTGAAAAGTATTACTTTGATTGGTGTTGTTGCTTTAACGCTGCAAATTGAGCAGTCAAGTCATCATAATTAGGGAGCTTGGGATGCACATGTGTTGTGTTACAAAAACCCATATCAGATGAACTCTTCAGAAGTTTAGACTTCATTGAAGCTGATCAAACAAGAGATGCTGGAGGCAAAGATGCACTCATGTAATGTTCTAGTGAAGGTCTTTGTGAAGGAGATCCGTTGAAGCCCCAAATGTTTAACTATAGTTTCCTTCAGACTTTCCACTAGACATGTTGGTTTCATTAATTATATTCTTTTCTACTCTCGGGCTGCATTAGATGTGATTCTGAACCTGCGGTATGATAATACTCGCATGAACTAGAGCGACAATAAACTCAGCTAACACAGATTCTCATCATTCAAGATGTCCAAGCATCGAAATCTTTGGAGGACCGAATTCCTTTTATGAAGAAGCCATGTTGATTCCTGCATAGAAACCATAGATGTTGAGATTTATTTGTGTTATATTTTGAATTTTTTTTATGTGAAAGCATGACGCAGGAAGATTATGTTAAGTTGTTGAAATCCTATGGAGAAGAGAGTGCCCTGTGTGTGGACCCAAAATTTGGAGTTGTATTGTGAGCTATTGACTATGTTAGGTGACCTATGTAAGCTTGGAGTCTAGATTGATTGCTCATTGAGATATGCACAAATCATTGGAGGGACCATCCGTGTGAAATATTGGAGTATAGAGAACGGTTGGCTTGAAGCCATCATGAAATTCCCAGCTATGATGTTTGATCACTAAGTGGAATGACAAGAGACGCCATATTAAAAGGAAAAGTGTTAGTGCTGGAGGTTGTGCTCTGCAAGATGTTGTTTTGTCAGAGCTATGGTCATGTGATTTGAGAGCTGTGTTGAAGATCGAGTGCTAGTGTATGCAACCCGAAGCATTTTTTTTAACTTGTATGATTTTTGGAGCATTGGACCATCTGCATGGAAAGTTAACGAAGAGAAATCTATAGTGTTCGCAACCTCGACATCGGATGGTGGAGTCCCGACACCCTCGAGCACATTTTTTATTGTTTTTATTTGTGAGTAAGGACAATAAGTGATCCAGTAGAAATCTCTCATTCACCCAATAGTGGCTTTGATGTCGGGGAAGTAGCATTTCACCTAGGCGAGGAGTTGATAATACCTAGTTATTGTCTTGGCGATGGCGTCCTCGTGCGTGCACACTACCTCCTGCAAGGCATTCTACCCCTGCAATCTACTGCGGAAACCATCAGCATCTCCACGGCTGGAAAAACTGATCGAGCTGATCGAGCTTTTAGTTCCCTATTTTAGTAAAGATTTTGACTATAACTCTTTGCTTTTCATTCTTGAGTTATCCCTTTCTAGGCGATATTCTTCTTAGTCAGCACATTTAATTAGTGGCTCTTTCAGCATCCTGTGTTAGAGTGCAGTTCCAAGTTTCAAAATTTGACATCAGCAGTTTGATTGTTGAAGATAACTGGCCAATCCTCTTCAGCAGTGTCAAGATTGATCTTTGAAGATTGTTGAATACGTAGTTCAGTGCTTGGAGCTGTTCAGATCTGTTCTCCTTTGGAATTTTTAGAAGATTGATAACGAGTGTGCTTTGACCTTTTTTAAAAGGAGATCCGTTCACTTTGTCAAATGACTTCATAAAGTTTAATTTTTTTTAAAGATTTCTAATAGTGGTTAATTTGGCACATGGTTTTAGAATACAATATGTTATTTTATAATAGTTGTTGTCTCCAATGAGAAGAATGCAAGTAGAAGCATGTTGACTAATTTGCCCAAGAAAGAGAAAGTTGAATTTTGGGTTGCCATTGCTTGATTAGATCTGTGATCGACTGTGATTATGTGTGATAATGAAGCTTTTGTAATGGAGAGATAAGGTAAATTTACTTTTTTAATTTTGGAGCAATAAGTGTGCATTTTTTTTTGAACTGTGGAGTGACAAGTGAGATTTTTTATAAAGTAAGGGATTATTTCCTTGTAATGGAGTGATAAGGTGTATTTGTTAAGGAGGTCATTTTCATATTTTGTTGAAGAAATTAAGTGAGTCATTTTTGAAGAAAAATTGTTCATTCACAATGTTGTGAAGGTGAAGATTGATGTACTTCAATATTTAATAAAGACATAATTTTTGTGGTGCTTGTGTCCTAGATCCGCCCGAAATTGAATAAGGGGATCTTAGGTACAAAATGTGTAATGAATGCATGTGCATGACTTGTGTTTAAATTATCTCTTTATTATGCTTAAACAAAACAACTACATGCACATAAGAAAGTTTACCTATACAAGTCATCGATCAAGCTCCTGAAATCAAAGATCCCATAATCAATTAATTTCATAAGGACAAAGCGTCACATCATCGAATTGACAAAAGTAATATTCTGCAACAACATTTCACAACAGCTAATTCACGCCATCAAGTCAAAGATGCTAAAAAATCAAGCATTTTAAGCCAAAACGACATCAACATCATCAACACTTTTTGTATCACTTGCAGATAAATATTTTTTAACTGAATTGTACGGGTGTATTCTCGGTTGTAACTGACACCATAATTTGAATTGTTAAGGTGAATACAATAAGTCAAGTAATTCTTCAACTGAGTCATCAAGATTGAACTTGTCATTTGTCTCTTGGGTGCAGTTTCGAGAGTGTTCGACACCCTTCCTGTTTTTAAAAATCTGCACATTCAGTGAGTACATTCAAGAAATAACAATTTCAAGTGAGCATCAAATCAAGCTAGTGTTTAAAGTGAGTGTGTCATTCAAACAACAAAGCAAGTGAGCATGTCAACCAAGCAAGCGAGCGTGTCAAAATCAAGTGCGAAAGTTCAAAGCACGACATCTACAACAAACAAGCCAATGTGAAGTTGATTGAAGCATTCACAAAGTGTGAGTGAAGCATTCAAGCAAAGTGATCATCATCAAGTGAGTGTGAAATCAAGAGTTCAAGCAACCAAGCTATAAAACTCTAGCAAGTAAAGCATCAGCAATAAGAAACAGTACAAGCAAGCTTGAATTCAAAGTGAGCAGGCTAACATGGCGACACACATTCAACTATCCCAAATTCTTAACAATCTGATTTTATCATTAGCTCACGACATGGTGAACATTATCAAAACAACTCTTACTAATATTCAAGTGCATCTTTGACATGCACATGAAACGATTGATTTCCTTCAACTGGAGTCGCAACTGCAGAGAAATGAGTTGCAAGAGAAGAATGTTCCTTCCATGTCTTTGACCAATCCAGAGAGAGTTGATCATTCGACTTCATTCATCCAACCAGCTTCAAGTGTTGAAGTTTTTCTAGTTCAACTTTCTTCCAAACCCATCTTCAAGCCATGGGAAGAAATTCAAAGTAATCGAAATCGACATGGCTTAGGATATGTCAAAGATAATGACAACTTACATATACCTAATTATTCAAAGCCCATTCAGCTTGTCAGTGCCGAATTACTTGAACAAACCACCTCTGCAAGTTCTCAGCAACTTGCAAACCAATGTAAATGCACACAAACTTAAGTTGTAGATAAACCAAAATGATTTCATTGTCAAAGAACTGGTCATCTACAAAATCAATGTTTTGATATCCATCCTTGTCACCATTGTGGCAAGAAGAATCATTCATCAAAGAGCTGCTGCAAAAAAGACCAACCTGTGAGATTAAAGATCAATTATGCATGGATTATCGTTGGGAATGGTCGTCAACCATAAAATGATTGTATAAGTTTTACAACAGAATTCATTGCCACCTATTGTAGCCAATAGTCAATTGAAGATAGTACTCTCATGCATCTGAAAGGGGGAGTACACCAATGAAACACTCCTACACCTACAGAGGGGGAGTTCAGATATATTTTGGAGAAGAATGCCTCTCCTTTCAGCTGAGAAAGGGGGGAGATGTCAATGAAATTTACTAGTGGTTGTCAAACTGAAAGTCTCGACAACATCAGCGAAGCAGCCAGTGGGCATTAATCAACATTTTGTCAGTGGACAAAGGATGATGATTGCAAACAAAGGGAAGATGGATCCTTTTGTAGCTTGACAAATGATGGAGTTGTCAAGTGACATTCATAGATAAATCAAACATGCAGTTGATTCATGTTCTCTTCAGATTTGAGCTTTTCAGCATCCAGCTTTAACGATTTTTCAGGCAAATGTTTTTTTTCAGGATCCACTTGAGAACTTGGAAGATGGTTCCTTGTTCGTTTTGGATTTATCACTGGGGGGGTAATGTTAGCCTCACTCTCTTAAAATTAGTGTGTAAGTTGAGAAATTGTCTCAACCAAGTGAGTCTAAGATAGACGCACTATCTTAAGACCACTTACTTATGTATTTAAATGTATTATTGAATTTTTTGAGTAATGCAAATTAGATGAGCATGAGAGACCACATGATGGCTCTCTGCCTTTTCTGCCAGTTTTTTTTTTTTTTTGTGTTAATTTGCTATGGATATGGTTGTTATATGGCTTCATGATTCTTCTTCACATGGTTTCTTTGTTTTTAATATGTAAAGTTCTCATGCATGTTTTTAGAAAAATATTTCAAGAGTCTAGAGTACTATTTCCATTTAATAGAATAAACTATCATTATTTGCAAAAAACACATGCAATTTCTTTCCAAATAAGTCAATGTTATATTTTCTCTGCAATAACCATGAAGACCCAAGTGCATTATTCATGTTCAAGAATACCTTTTGTTGGAGCCACAAAATTCCTCACCAAAGTTGTGATGATCAATTCCTCGAGACTTCACGTGATGAAAATGAGGTCCCATGTGTGTTCCTCATTTTCAAGAATACCTTTCGTTGGAGCCACAACATTCCTCACCAAAGTTATGATGATCAATTCCTCGATACTTCACATGATTAAAATGAAGTCCCATGTGCATTCCTCATGTTCACTAATACCATTCGTTGGAGCCACAACATTCCTCACCAAAGCTGTGATGATAAATTCCTCAAGACTTCACATGATGAAAACTAGAGCTGATGAAGATGAAAGTCACTTTTCCAGTTTATGAATGAATTTAAAGAGCCTGCAAAACATTATTTTCTCAATGAGTTACCATTTTCTTTATTTGATTCAGATTAGTTGCCAACTAAATCATAATAGTTCTTTTTTCAACCATTTCGTTAAAAATGGTAAAAATAATCTTTTTCATTGTGAATATGAAAGTAAATGCAATTTAATGGGATATCACAGGCATCATGATTTCCAAGGCTCAAGGAAGCAATATTTCTCTAAGATTTCATTGTAGCATGGTGCTTGCCTTTTGTTGATAATTGCTAGTATTAATTTCTTTAAATAATTTTAAATGTAGTTATATTTTCTCACATATAATTACCTCAAGAGGTTTTTACCAACCTAATATACGGATAGAGGTATAGCCATAAACGATTAAATTTAACATAAAAATTTAACATTTATATGTCAAATCAATTAAAAGGTAATAAAAGACGAAAAGTAGTATACAACTTATAATGTTGGAGATGTTGCACTGTTAAAATTTGGCTCAATTAATAACAAAATGTTAAAAGTAACAGAAGTAAACAAATTGAATTTGTTATATTGTAATTTTGTTTTGCAAGGAAACCTAGCCCCTCCAACATAAGATAGAAATTATTCTTTGGGAAAATTTTCTTAAATAATTATAAGTTTGGTTTTTCAATGCTAAATTAATAATGATCAATAGAAAAATCATCTTGTAATCTTGCTTTTCAAATAACTAATAGATTGAGATGTGAAGTGGATAATTTAATCTCTTTCTCAAGATCTTGCATAAATTTTGGTGGGTAGTAACCATTAGTAAGGTTTACACATTTACAATTTTACTCCTAAAGAAAAAAATAATGGTGGGAAGTAACTCTTGTAAGTATATATTTTTACATTTTATTCATATCCATTGTTTATGCATAAAATATGTAAGGAAATTATCCACATGGAATTATAGTATGTAATGGCTACAATAAGACCTTCAAGTTATGGTCCAATCAAATGTTTGAAAATTATTAATTTTAATAATATTGGAAAATAAATATTTATTTTTCAAAATTTAACATTATAATTTTCCCTTGCCAATGCTAAACTAATAGTGATTAGCAAAAAAAATGAATTGCTAGAGTTTTTCCTTGATACTGAGTAATAATGATTCCATAACCATATTTAAATTTAATTAATAAGCACATAAAAACTTAATACTTATAATAAAATTACAATACAACAAGCTTCTTAACCACGGATATCCCCCCCACTGTACCATGGATATTATTATCTCATAAATAGATTTTTTTATAGTGCCATGGGATAATACCATGGCTTATAAATACCACATCAAAAAACATAGCTCATTTCACAATAAAGATTTAAAATGTAAAATATTTTATACATTACATATAACATTGATTACATAGAGTGAAAATTCTCCATCGCTTGGAGAGAGGCAAAGAGGGGAAGAGTGAAGGAGAGAGAGATGAAGATAGTGATAGAGTCACAGGGCAGACAAAGAGAGATAGAGCAATGGAGGGGAGGGAAAGGGATGTGTAAGAGAGCAGGAGATGAAGACATAGGAATGAAGAGAGAGATAGGAGGGAAGGGAGAGGAGAGAGGGATGGAGAGACATATGGAGTTGGAGGGAAAGAGGGAGGGAGGGAAGAACAAAGACTTTGAGAGATAGAGAGATACAAGGGAGAGATGGAGAGAGAGGGAGAGAAGAGAGGAGGGAAGATAGAGAGAAGGAGAGGAGATAAAGAGAGGGAGAGAAAGGGAAGAGAGACAGAGAGAGACATAGATATGGAGGGGGGAGATAGGGGAGAGAGAGTCGTAGAGAGGGAGGGATATAGTTATAGAGTTGTAGGGTAGAGAGAAATATATGAGAGGAGAGATAGAGGGATACAGGAGAGAAAGGTTGAGAGATGAAGGAGAAGAGGTAGGACATCACAGAGATAAGGAGAGAGGAATGGTGGGAGAGATGGAGTTGAAGGGTGTTACATGTCATTTTGTCGCATTAGGAAAATGGCAATCATTTTGGATGTTTCACTATCCATAAATGTGTTCCAAAGAATACCCTTACTAAGCTAGAATCCAACCTATCCCAATGAAAGTGAAATTCTTGGATCCCATGACTTAAAACCTTGTTTTTCTCTTCCTACCCAGTTTCGTAGTTAATCTTCGCGTATACGTAGAATATTCCATTAGAAACTACACATAAGTGTGACATGCCTTACACTGTGGCTTGCGATCATGACTTAATGAATTTAAAAAAAAATGAAATTCTAGAACCATTGTTAGTCGAATCTATTCCAACTAACAAGCTTCAAATGGGTGCCTATTTAGCCCTGATGCCTCCTATCATGGAGCTACTCCCTCTCTTTTTGGAACCCCCATCTCATCATTAATGGATCTCGTCTGTTGGAAAATAGATCTAAAACTTACCACTCTTGGCCTCTAAAGCCAACACAAGCCTAAGGATTGAGGAGGACTGCTGGAAGTAGGATTATGCTGTAGGAATAAGGTTGGATGGTTATTCATTCAAGGAGAGGGTTGGCTATTGTTGGAAGGGACTTTCAACATCAACGCTTCAAGGTTGTAGCTATATTATCCATTTTATTAATATAAAGGCAGTTATTGTTTCTCAAGTATATATTTATTGATACAATTTGTAGGATTCCTTGATCACCTACATAGATTATGATTGCATATTGATCCATTTTGATATATGATTGAGTTAATTATTTCATTATCTATTATGCTATATACTGGATGATTTGATCTCATGTATGTTTCTGTTTATGTAGATCTCCTTCAGGACATCATGGTGAACTTGTGGGAAGCAATGGGAAGCTCTCTAAAGCATCTAGAATAAGAGGATGGTTGAAAGCTCTGAATGAGACTTCATCAAGAATTTTTTTGATTAAAAGGTAAGATCATAGTGTTTGTTTCTATCAATCGTAATCTAGAGAAAGGTAGCAGTTCCTAGTTGTTTTTTACTATATTTATCTGAGGTCTAGGGAGATCTCTCTTGTTTGCAAGATGGATAAGTCCACATAACAAATTGGCGACTCTATTGGGGAATCGTCTCACTCTCCATTATTTTACTTGTTTAACCTTTTGAACCTTTTGTAGAAGCCCTTTCTGAGTGTTTGGAAATCTTAAAAATATTGATTTTAGGCTCTATTTGATTTGTTTTTTTTTTTTTCTAAAATTTTTCGTTGTGTGCATTTTATGTTCAAGCACAAAGCACACATTGATTTCTACAATAGAGTGTATGCGCACTAATTTTCTCTATGACCTTCGCACATGCCTAAAATTTTTGAAAATTTATTTTTATCCTTATCAAATCCAAAGTTTTTGTTTTTTCCTGTTTAGTTACACTTGTTTGTACCTTCTTTGAGTCTCTATCAGTCTGGCTAAGTGTTGTGAAAATATTTTCTTGTGAGTATCTTGTTTTTGCAAATTAGGGTAAAGTCTCATCTGGTGAATGGTCGATCTATCAAAAGAGAGATCATTTGGTCTTGCCTTGTTGTCTGTATGTCATTTTTCTTTCAATCAGAGCAATTCTTGAGTTTAGTTTCCTCTTTTATGAAAGGTTGCTTTCTGTGTGAAAAACATTGATTTACAATATTTGGTGTTCTTTGTGAAAATAATTCTTATGCTAATTTTCAAATGAAAAGTAATTTTTCATTTTGCCACTAAAGTATTTATGAACTGTACTTTTTATTGCAAGTGAATTCATAGCATTGAATTAAAGAAAATTAATTTTAGTGTTCATTGGTTTCTTCTCGCATTTTGCAAATTTACGAGTGATTGTATCTTTAAAGAGATATTTCTTGATGTTTTGTGTTATTGATCAAATTGAAAATCTTGAAGTTGATTTCAATATTTGGGTAATTCAAAATTTGATATTTTCATTGTAGGAAAAGGGATATAGCGGGATTTAGACAATTTTTTACATTTCCATTGAAAAAATTGAAAGACTCTTTCCTTACTTCAGATAGAAATTCATTGAAATGAAAAGATAACATTTTCATTTTTTATTGTATTAGGATTTGCATGAAGTCACAATTCCATCAGTTTCATGTCCATCACCTTTGAATAAATAATAACTCTTAAAATCAACACTAATAAAATCAATATAGAATTTTTTTTCTTTTAGGGCTCTTTTCCACCTACCGTAGATCATGTTTTAGTTCTTTGTAATAGGGAAGTGAGTTAAATTTCCAAAGTTGCAAACAAACATTAGCATCTTGTGATAGGGAGAAAAATCCATTTACTGCATTTTTTCTCTCAGAAGCTCCCCTTACAAAGGAGTCAACCACAATATCATATCAAACCGAGTGAAGTGATCGACCCCACTTCATTGTTTATGGTAATGTGATTTACATGTACTAAAAATGGTGTTGAAAGGTACTTCAGGGTCACTTGGAAGTAAACCTCATATTAACCATGTTGAGGAACTTCCAAGGGGATGGAGATTTGTTATTATGCCCTTGCATGTACATATGATTTGCGATTATCCCCCTAGGTTAAATTATTTTACGTGGTAACCTTAGAGACCATAATCTTAGGTATTTTACTGCAGATAACGATGGAGGGGAAGTTTGTGTTGTACCTGGAATAAAAGTTGTCTAGACTCACTTGGACCTTTCTGGAGGGTATTATTCATTTGAGATGGCGTAAATTAAGTTTAATTGCACTATATCGTGTATATTAAGCAGGTTGTCAGTGTAACTAGTTCCACCTTCTCTATCTATAGCCACTTTTCATTTTTATCTCTGAGACATTGGGTTTCATCACCCACTAGTGATTTCTCTATGAAAATCTTCTTTGCATGGTTTGAATCCTTAGATTTTTTAGGATGTGTTAATTTTTTCCTTTTACTTTTTAGAGACTTTAATATTGGATTGGGAATATTGATTTATTTTATGATAGAAATTTCATTGTGACATATTCACCAAGGTAGTTGTGTAGAATGCAAGGTAAACCCCTTGAATATACATGTAGTCAATTGGAAAAGATAAAAATTGAATGGTCAAAATCAACAGGATATGGAACCTTGGAACAACCTAAAACACATACAATTTTATAATCTAATACAATAGAAGCCGAAGTGAATCCAACACAAGAAGTAGAATCAGGGTTAGTTCATTCTAGACTAGAAATTAGTGAAGTAGTCCAACTGAATCTGATATTGGTGAAGTTTCCAACATTGGACTAACCATAACAGAAGTAGAAGAACTTGAGTCTAATATTTCTCAACCTGAATCACGTTCGGATGTTTTAGCTCCTACTCCTACTCCAACTTCACCTTGAAGGAAGTTGATAATTACGACTGGATTACCTCTTGGGTTGATTAGCATTGAAGATATTACTAGGAACGAGGAGGATGATTCACCTCATACTCGAATTACAATTAGTGAAACTTTTCATCCAAGAGTTTTTCCAAGTGTTCCTTTTGATCCTTTCCAACTTGATCCTTGGTATTCTACCCCTTTGAACTTTTTAGGTCCTAGTTTTCCATCTCATTGCATCCATTTTTCGAGAATAACCATGTCAAAAATTCCTCTTGGGAGCCAACCTACTGGTTCATTTATGTTTATGAGGTCCCTGGAATCACTCTTGTATGGTGGTTTGTCAGTTCCTCCTAGATAGTAGTCACTTACTAGGACCATTTCAGGAGCTACTCCTTCTCCTCGGCCTTCTACTTGGTCATTTGGTTTATCTACATCTATTGTTCATAGCATGACATCCATGTCTGAACTGTGTATGAAATTAGACCAATATGTTCACATAGTTTCAAGTAACTTAGGTAATTGTCAAGTAACTCCAACTAGTGTTTATTACTTGCTTGGGGGGAAACCACATTATCCTCTTCCTGGAGGACAACCTGGTGTCAAATTTTATCCTATTGTTGGAGGTCAACCTTTTCCTAGAAATTGTGGCCAGATACCTCATCTCGGTCCTGGTCAACCTATTGTAGGTCAAACTTTGATTGGTAATCCTTAACCTGGGACAAAAAAATATTTGGAACCCTGCTTTTACTTAATAGTTTGCTCTAGTTGCTCTATAAGTGCTAGTTTATCAACTGTTCAACCTACTTGACAACCTATTCCTCAAATACCTATTGCAAGTATTTTTGTACCTGTCCATCATCCTATTCAAGGAATTCCTCAAACATTTGTTCAGCAACCAATCCAACAACATGTTCAACAACCTATTAAGAGTGCACCTCAAATGCCTATTCAGACACTTGTTTCCCAACTGGTCCCAATTTCACCTTAGACACCTATCCTAGGAGTATCAAAAATGAATTTTCAAGTTATCCTTCAAATTCTCGTTCCTAAAACTACACAGGAAATCCCTTAGGTTTATGCTTATAAAACTTCTCCTAACATCTAGGCTACACCATATATTCCTATCAGGCAACCTGGTATAGGAACAATGCAAGCACCTTTTCAAGGCCAAGCTTTCTAAAGCCAACCTTTTCAAGGTCAAGCTTATCAAGCTCCACATTTTCAAGGACAGGTTTTTCAAAGTCCAACTTTCCAAGGTAAATATTTCCAAAACCAACCCTTTTAAGGTCAATTTATCCAAATTCAACCCTTTTCAAAGTCAATTTCGTCGAGGTAAACCTCTAAAAGCTCAACCTATATAGGGGCAATATTACTCAGGTAAAATGGTTCAAAGTCAATCTTTGCAGAGTCAGCCATACCTTGGTCATACTTATCAATTCATTGTTCAACCTCAATCCTAGTATGGTTCACCCCAGTTACCCTAGTGAAGTCCCAATTCCAACTCCATAGGCTATTCGAGGATATCCTGGGTATCCTCCTCCACAGTTTCGACTTAACCCACTACTTAACGAGCTATTCCAAGCTATCCTGGGTATCCTCCTCCATGGTTTGGAGTTAACCCACAAGGTTATCAAACTTTACAGTAAGATCCTAAACGACAGTTATCATTCATTGCAACCTTAGATTTACCAGATTTATCCCAGCTAACAAATGATCCGATTTATTACTATCCTTTTTGGCTAATGATTTCAACCAAGTTACCAAGTGATATACCCAAATTTGAAGGAAAGCCAAGATAAGACCGATCCAATCATTTGATGAAATATCATCTTTGGTGTGCATTGAATTCTTTAACTCTAACTCTCTAGAAACAATGTTTTTAACCCATTTCCATCTATCGATTTGTTATGATACTAGTACTGATCTATTTACATCCTTAAAAGAATTGAAATTGACTCATGTTCCTGATCATATACATGAATGGAGACGTAGGCGTTAGTTAGTAAATTTTTTTATTCTAGATATGATTTTAGATGAATGGTTTACGAAGTCATTACTTCTTGTTAGTATAGAGGATATTGCTAAGGGAGGTTTCATGATGGAAGTGCAGTTAATTTCTCATGCCCAGTATTTAGACTTAGTCTATACTCAATCTGAGACCTTGTATAAGAAAATTTTGAATTTATCATGCCTAAGGATTTTAAATGATCAAACAAGATCTAATGCCGTTGATGGTATAATAAGTTTTGTGAGCCAATACTCTAAGGGGAAAAAGAAAAATTCTAAAAGTGCTCAGACTTTGGCCATACAAGATTCACCCACTGAAAGCCTTTCTTGAGAAACTATTTCTGAAATTAATGTCATAGAATAATCTACCAGCAAGTGTCAATCATCCATAGGTAAAATGAATGGGAAAGGTAAATCGAAACAAAATTATTCTCGAAAAGAGAAACTCACTAAAATTTAACCTACTAACAAGAAACAAAAACCTCATTGTCCTTGCCTTATTTTCAATGAGGATCATTATACGAGGGAATTCCCACGTCAGGAAAATTTTTCCAAATTCATTAAAGGTTCTCCAACCCCTGTTGTTTTGACAGATCCATTTCCTTCTCAAGACAATGAAATGGTTTCTGATAACACATCTTCATATTCCACATCGTAGTATATCACGATGATGTCTTCAAAATGAGTTATGGTAGCTATGAAATCAAAAGATTACGAATCTAAGGGTCTTGTGGTCAATGGGAACAAGGGTAATTCATATGGTAAACCTTCCATTTCAATTCCCCCTCCTCCTTATGAACCATTATAGATCAACAAACCATATCCTAATATGATGATTTGACCACCTCCTAAAGATATGGTTAAAAAAATCAGATTTCAACCCACATGTTAGAGCTGCACAAAATTACAACATTGTTGAAGACTTGGCTATGTCTCCTTCCTAAATGTCACCTCTTGAGGTGCTTCAAACATGTCCAACACAATGAAATATATTGTTGTTAGCCATTGGATCTATTGATTAAAAAAAATCTAATATAATTATATTTTACCTTGAGAGTCATATACCTAGACTCCCACATCAACTGGCATTGTAGGTTCTAGTTTTTGTTAAAGCCAGATGAATGTTTCACACAGTTTTTGACGAAGGAGCTTCTATGTGTATTATTTTGATTTCTTGTTATAAAGATTTAGGTTCTCCAACTATCATTTATTCACTTATGACTCTGAAATCCTTTGATGAAAGAGATTTTTTTCCTTATGCAATCCTAAATGATATGCCCATAGAGTTAGAGGGTAAAACGGTCATGATAGAAGTTGAAGTTGTTGATTTTTAGCTCGATTACAACCCTTTTCTTGCTTGATGTTGGACATATGCTATGTCAACAGTGGTCTCATCGCTTTTCCAAATAATACAATTTCGTCATAAAGGAAAAATTGTCAAAGTAGACCAGCTGTCTTACTACACTTCGGACCCTAACTCTATGGGTAGCATACCTTTCATTGGAAAAATGAATACTATTTATGAGGATATTGATACTGGTTTGTTTAAATAATAATCACTGATAGGTACCTTTACACTCCCTCCACCTAACTTTCCCTCTAATTTTACGAAGGTTAACATGACTACATCAATGACTGTGGATTCTTATGATCCGTGGATAGTGCCTTCAGAGTCTAAATTGACCTCCTATGGAAATGAGATGCCTTTGAGCACACATGAATTGGCTTATCAAGCAGTTCGATCATTTTCCAACTCATCATATTATGATATTGATTGAGTGAATATGATCAATGATGATTATTCTCCTTTACTTTGGTTAGTACCAATTTACTTCTCGATCCTTCCGACTATACCTTTCTGACTGACTAAAGTATTATGGAGGTCATGAATTCAGATTAAATTCCATGGAACAATTATCATCATCATTCATCCTTTGTACCTCACCTTGATAAAATCGAAAATGATTTTTTAAATATGTTTTCACCTGAGATCGTAGATAGTGCAGAATGGCCCATTTCAGTTTTTCAAGCTGGATCTGAAAGGAATCTAGGAAATATATCTACAACGATTCCTATTGACATCTTAGTCAAAAAATTAGTTACTGAAAATATTCACATAGATGTTTCATGCTCATTCAAAGATATTTGAACGAATAAAGCCATGTTTCAAGAATTTCATGACATTTTTACTTGGTCCTATGAGGAAATGCTAGGAATTGACCCAAGCATTCTTGTGCATGAGATCAAGACTTACCGAGATGCAAAAACTATCAGAAAATGATTACATCCAGTTCATCCATAAAAGGCTGATATGATAAAATATGATGTCACGAAACTTCTCAAAGCAGGTTTCATCTATGTGGTTCCCTTGACCGATCAGGTTTCCAATAATATACCTGTTAACAAGAAGTAGGCAACCATTAGATTATGCAATGATTACATGGATATCAATAAGGCTTGTCTGAAGGACAACTATCCTACGCCCTATATCTGTCAAATTATTAATGAGTGTGCCGGAAATGAAATGTTTTCATTTATAGATGGATTTTTAGGCTACATCAAAGTCAACATACTCCTAACTGATCAACACAATACCACGTTCATTTGTCCATGGGGGACATTTTCCTATCGAAACCACCCATTTGGTTTGAAGAATTCGAGTTCAACTTTCCAACAGGCTATGTCTTATGCGTTTCACGATATCAAGCATATTGTGTAACGTTATTTGTATGACTTGCTAGCTCATTGGTTGAGACAAGAATACCATCCAATGCATTTGAAAGCTATCTTTATCAGACGTCGTCACTACAATATATGCTTGAATCCCCAAAAGTGTATTTTTTTGTGTGCAATCCACTTGATTTCTATGATTTTTCATTTTGTAGGAAGCCATTCATGTCGATCCGCTCAAGGTTGAGGCTATTCTGAATTTGTTTCCTCCTTCCAATCTTTTTTAACTCCAAAGTTTTTAAGGGAAAGCAAAATTTCTATGTCGATTCATCTAGAACTACACCGAGTTAACCAAAGGTTTTACTCACCTATTGGAGAAGGGAATCTCATTTATTTGGGATGAAGTGACTCAAAAGGCTTTTGATGCACTGAAACATACGTTGACCCATACGCCATTGTTGCATCCTCCTGATTATCATCGAGACTACTTTTTATAATTAGCTACATATAATGTCACTATGGGCATGGTTTTAGTTAAAGGGGACAAATTGATTGAAGAGCATTTGATATATTACTTAAGAAGAAATTTAACCAAAACTGAAGCAAAATATGCACATGTGGAGAACTTGGCCTTGGCAGTCGTTCAAAATGTCCAACGATTTCCTCGTTACATTCTATTGTGAAAAAATACTATGATTTTTTATTATAACCCCATGGTTTATATGCTTATGAGACAACTTCTAGGGGGTAAGCATTCGAAACGGATAGTGATCCTACAGGAATTTGATTTGGAATTCATAAAATCTAAATCTAAGAAATCACTAGTATTTGTTGAATTAATATGTGACTTTCCCCTTATTGAGACGGAAACCATGGAAGAGAATTCTCTTCCAAACGAATCTCTCTTTCTTATTAGTATTTTATATCCCTAGTATGGATATATCATCATTTATCTTCAGACATAGACGTTTCAACCAGAAATCTATCAAACTAATCTTCGTTGTATTCGGTACCAATCCCAGAAATACTATATTGTTGGGGATACACTTTATTGTCGTGGTGTTGATCGCATCTTCAGAAAATTTTTAACTAACGAAGAATTCAAAAAGGAATTCAATGATTGCCATTATGGAGCTTGGGGTAGTCATATGTTAGGGGTTTCCACTTCTCAAAAAGATCCTGTGCACTGGGTATTTTTCGCTTCTATGTGTAAATACTATATAATTATTGTACAGAAATGCCATAATTGTTAGATCTATGATTGAAAATGCGTGCACACTAAAATCATCTTGAGCCAATCGTTTTTGTCAATTCTTTTACCAAATGGGGCATCAATTTCATTACATTTAACCCTCACTCGACGAAGTGGCATTGGGTTGTTGTATTCGATACCAATCCCTGAAATACAATACTGTTGGGGATACACTTTATTGTCGTGGTGTTGATTCCATATTCAAATAATTTTTAACTAATGAGGAAATCGAAAAGGAATTTAATGACTACCATTATGGAGATTTTGGTAGTCATATGTTAGTTTTTTCCACTGCTCAAAAGATCCTATGCACTGGGTATTTTTGGCTTCTATGTTTAAATACTATATAATTTTTGTATAGAAATTCCATAATTGTTAGAGCTACGATTGAAAAATGTGTGTGCACTCATCTCCTCTTCACCCAATAATTTTTGTCGATCCTTTCACTAAATGGGGCATTAATTTCCTTACATGTAACCCTCACTCGGCTAGGGCACATCAATACATTATCCTTGCAGTAGATTATTTTACGAAATGGGCCAAGGCAATGTCTACATATAAGGATGATGGAGAAATAACATCCATTTTCATATTCAATCATGTGATTGTGAGGTTCAGAGTTCCACAAGACATCGCCATGGACCATGGTATCCATTTTTGAAACTTTATGATGTTCGATCTTATTATGAAGCTAGGAGTACGTCATCACAATTCTACTCCATATTACCCGCAGGTGAATGACCAAGTAAAAGTTGTTAAAAAGGTTTTAACCACGATGATTAAAATGATTATCAAGATTCATAAATGAGATTAGTATCTAAATCATTTTCCGGCCTTGTGGGCATATCTTACCATAACAAAAACTTCAACTCGTTTTACTCCTTTCGAGCTTGTTTACAATGTAGAAGCGATTTTACCTATTCAATGTGAGATACCATCTTTGAAAACACTTGAATTATTACCAGCCACTTCTTTCGAGGAAGAACATTTCCTGTACTTAGCATGACTAGACAAGACTCGTTGTGATGCTGCATTAGATAGCGAGGCCCAAAAGGAACGAGTTAAGACACAATATGATCAAAATGTAAAACCATGTTCCTATTCAAAAGGGGATTTAGTTGTGGTCTACAATCAAGAGAACGATAAGTTAGGTGCTAGAAAATTTGATCCCATGTGGCATTTCCCTTATGTTGTAAAACATGCATTGGAAAAAGGGGCCTATGAACTAGTTGATTATGATGAAATTCCTCTAGGAAAGCCTAGAAATGGTCTTTACCTAAAGAAATATTATGCTTAGATTGTTCAGTGAATAATCTGTATATTGTTGTACCATATTTTATGTGTGGCAATTTTAGGCATATTTCTTATGATTTTTATTCTACTTCTCCTACTTATCTTGTTTTACACCTAATTTGCAGAGGTTGATGCTCTCTCAAACTTACAATTGCTTTTCTGATGGCACTAGTCGTAGTACTTGGAATTTATCTTCTGTAGTATGTGTCATTATTTGCACATATGAGTTAGTTTCTACTCATGGGATATGCTTTGTTCGAACAACGAATAATATTGTAAAGTATATGCAGTGATTGAGCTATTATCTAATGCCATTTCATTTGTCCTTCATCGATTGATCATTAGGTTAGATTTGCAACTCATATTATTAAATTTGAATGATGTCTATTCTGTTAGAAGTACTTCAATGTTAAGAATGTTTTTGCAGGTTCGTCTCTTAGGAAGAGAGTTTGATTATATCAATTATCAACATATTCTGGGAAGTTTAAACACACTAACTGATGCATTGGCTAATTATGTGTTAAATTGACATTTGTAAAAACATTTGTAAGAAATTAAAATCAATATTCATCCATATATTGTACAAGATAGACTGAAATAGAAGTCGTATCTTTCATTATTTTAATGTGTGTAAAAGTGTTCTTTTTACAAAAATGTCATCCAAAGACATGACGCCCCATGGCCTCTATTTTCCGAACATGTTGGTACATCATCAAAATAAAAACTCTAGCCCTAAGACTAGTGTCTACGCATGATGAGAATGGTAGAATACAACAACATGAGCTACTCGTCATAGCAAACAACTTATAGGTCCAAGAACCACCACAATGTACCTCTAAGAGAGGAGTGGAAAATCATTAATATCGACATCTAGGATGTCCAGGTTCAACCTCTAAAGGTTGTCCTCTAAGTTAGTCAATGCCTCTGCTGCGTCTAGGTTCTACATTATCGGAACCACTACTTTCTCACCACAACTATCATATTTGCATAACCCTACAGGTTTAAGCGGAGCCACATCTTCATGATCTTTTTGGACAATTAGTTTTTGATGCCAAAAAACAACAAAATATTGAAAAATTCAACAACAACTAAAGTGTGAATTTTTTACCTAGATCGCCCCACTGAATCCCAACTGGAAATGGCATATCTAGATCACCTGTGTAATCCATGTCTACATATGGAAAATATTTAATCACGATGATTTTATTTTCCAACCACATGAAGAAATCAAGAGGATATCGGATCATTGATCCTTTGCCACCTCTGTGGCGTGCCATCAGTGTGACCTATTTCAGCATCCAAGGGTCCCTAGGTCCTCCTATCTCTATAGCTACCTATGGAGTGAGAAGAGGAATCTGCTCTACGGAAAATGAGATTTTATGGCACCATACCAAAAGTTCTTCGGTTTTCCTGTTTTGACTCTAGTTAATTTCCCTTACAGATTTGCAACTACAACCTTGCACAAGTTTAATATAGTAGGTTGCAAAAACTCTATGGAAGTTTGGATCAAAGCCTTTGTAGGAAAATGAAGAGCTTCACTTCCATATAGTCGTGCAAGAGTGAACCGAATAGATCTCAAAGGAATCATCTCTATGATTTTGACGTCAATTCTCCCACCCTTGAGAGCATCTCTTGGAGTGCAATGTTGTAACAGATAAGTGGCATTTGTTTCACCACCTCGCCTATGTCAATGCAAAGAAATTTCCACCCCACGATGTGGGAGCCTAGATAAGAAGTAAATGTCATCAACATCAATAAGGAGCCTATGGTCTCCAATTATGAAGAATTTCTCTTGTACATTCCACTTGCCTAATATCCATTCCAACAAGTCTAGTTGGGCCTTCATGCCCGAAATAGTTGAAAGCTTATACTTGCCATAGTTTTTTAATGCCTATATGGTCCCTCGATGGTTTAGAGTACTCATGTCTTGTTCTTCATGTTCACGCTCTCTTCACTCCATTTTTACCTCTCAAAACCCTACAAACAAACATGGAAGATCATTCGAAAAGATCATGGTAAAATTTTGCAAGTAAATTGGGTGTTCTCTATTAAAACATTTACGCCCTCGGCATTGTGCATAGTCGACTAAGTGAAATAGTGTGTATGTGCCCAGTTGTAACGTTAGAAATTGCGCACATATCGCTTTTTAGTGTGAAAAACACAGTCGATGTGCACAATCCTGATAAAGGTAAACTACACACATCGAGGGTGATTTTCAATTTTGAAACCCTCCCCAAAAAACCTAAATACATGGTAAATGTGAAATAAAAGCCATGAAAAAAAAGATCTCAGAAATATGATTTACCTGGAGAAGATGGATTGCAATTTCAACCAACGGTTTGCCCAGAATCTGTCTCTAAAATTCTTGTTGAAAAATGCGCTCTATCACTCTCAAAGGGTAAAAAAGCACAAATGGTAAAAAGTTTACTTTTTTTGTTGTTTTATAAGTTTTTAGGCTTGTTACAATATTATTTTTCATCTATTAGCCTTTTAAATCCAAATTTATAATGTTTTTCACTATATTTTGTACTAGTAATATTGTTTTTGAGTTTAAATGTGCAGAGCACGGGTTCTTTATGAAAATAAATCATTTTGGAATTGAGTATATTTTTATCGTTTTTTTGAACTCGTTAAAATTTATGAAAAAGTGAAACCAAGGAGTGCTCTTTACGCCCTCTTCAGACTCCCTAAACATGAAAATATCATCGAGTATTTGACTATTCAAACTCATAAAATTAAATGAACAGTCATCTATTAAGTATAAGTTTATGCCTTTTATGAGCAGGACTAGACTATTTATGAAAAATATATACGTTGACTAATCACAGTCAATAGAGTTCTCTCCTGCATTATTTTACCTTTTTTTCAGGCTTGAGGGACACAATTTACGAAAAACGACGTTGTGGAATTTACTTATGCTTTTATCCTAATTCCCTAAAATTGAAAAACATCGAGCTTTACATTGTTCGGGCTCGTTAAAATTTACGTTGAAAGAGATGAAAGAATTTTGTTTTTGTGTCTTTTCAAACTCTTTAAACATGAAAATAGCATTGAGCTATCCCTTCTCTGGACTCATAAAAGTTAAATAGTGCAAGACTCGTTAAGCATGACGAGACCAAACCAATCCCTCTTAAGGTTCCTTAAAAATAATTCGAAGGAGTCATCTGAAGCATGAGATTACAGGACAAGAATATGTTATCCTCTTCAAGATTGCGAAAACTAAAGATGTACTTTCCAGCAATGGTGGGGGGAAAGTGAGAAATAAACTTTGTTTTTGCTTTATAAAAGGTAGTATGTCGGTATTGAACATGACACTCTCTCACCCTTTTTTTCCATGTTGAAAAATCAATTTTCCTCTTAGTTGACCATACCTCATTGAAAGTCTTCAGTTGGTTTGGGTATTATTTTTTGAGTCAAATGTTACCAAGTCAGAATTTTGTGTCATCGATATGTTCAAGAGAAGTCCAACCTCATTCAAATTACTTTGCCATTCATAACCTTAAGTTGCAAGATCATCCCTAAACTAGTCCTGGATTATCCCAAACTATTTTTCTTCAAAAAAAGATATGAGTTTCATTTCATGGACCTTCCTCCAATAGGTCACTTCCTATCGACTTCAGCTCACTATCTAGTAAGTTGATCCAGAAACCTTTAGTGCCTTGGATCCTGCATGCCTTAATGGCAGGTTTCTTGCCTTCAACGATAGGTTCTCATCATTTACCTTCGATTGAATGATTCTATGAGAGATCAAGATTAGCACATCGATTCAAACTTCATAGATTGTACTAGAGTACCTTGAGAATGATTTTCATTATTGGTGGTTTCTCTCACGCTTCTTAACAATTCACATCATGGACTGATAATCAAGTGGTTAATACCATGTTCGACTACAAGACATTGACTCGCATGGATATATTCGTACTGCCGATCGAGAGATGGAGATCAGGACCTTGGATCTAGTTTCATCCATCCAAGATGCATGGAGTTATTAAATATTCATTATTGTAAACATAGATATATTGATGGCTGTGCCCATACTATGTCATCAATTAGCATGGATCTTCAGATATATTTTCATACTGATTCTTTGAGACATTTATTTTCAGACTATAGGAATGCCTTCCTCAGCAATGATTATATATCACATTATAACATTTGATTAATTGTTTCAAGTCTCTCATTGTAGTCTCTAACTCAAACCTTGGCATGATAGAGTGCTTCAACCATCAAACATCTCTTCTGACTTTTCACTTTAGGGGGCAATCCATTACACATAATTTTGTCACATTAGGAAAATGACCATCGGTTTGGATCTTTTGCTATCCATAAATGTGTTCCAAATAATTTTTTTACAAGGCTCTAATCCAAAATATCCTAAAAAAAGTGAAATTCGTGGATCCCATGGCTTAAAACCCTATTTTTGACTTCCTGCATAGTTCAAGTCAATATATGTGAATATATAGAAGAGTCCCTTACAAATTGTGCATAAGTGTGCTCTGTCTTACACTGTGGCATGCGCACATGACTTAATGCATGTAAGCATATAAAGTAAAGTATAGAAGCATTGTTAGTCATATCTATTCCAAATAACAAGATTCGAATGGATGCCTATTTAGCCTTGATCCCTCCCATGATGGAGCTAGTCCCTCTATTTGTGGAACCCCTATTCCATCATTAGTGGATCTCATCCCTTGGAAACTAGATCCCAAACTTCCCACTCTTGGCCTATAAAGCCAAGATAGGCCTGAGAATTGAGGAGGACTGTTGGAAGTAGGCTTATGTTACAAGAATAAGGTTGGAAGGCTATTCATTCAAGGAGAGGGTTGGATATTATGGAAGGGACTTGCAATATCAAGGATTCAAGGTTGTAAGCCTATTCTCCATTTTATTGATATAAAGGAAACTCTTATTTTTCAATTATATCTTTATTGATACAATTTGTAGGATTCCTTGATCGCCTACATAGGTTATGATTGCATATTGATCCATTTTGATATATTATTGAGCTAATTAGTTCATTTATCTCTTACGTTATATACTAGATGCTTTGATCTCTTTTATGTTTCTGTCTATGCATATCTATTAGGTCCCTATACTACTAGTGTAACCCTTTATTATTATTAGTACAACCCCCTTATTATATTATTGTGCCCATGTAGTCCGCATATTGTTATTATTGTGCACCATAGAAGCCCACTATTTTTATTATTGTGCCCTTACATTATTATTGTTATGTCCGCTCTGATTATATTATGAACCCTTAGACTCCCATATATAGAAAGGAGGTATTTTCATCTATATCATTTAAGAATTGTTCATTTGTATAATGTAAAGGAGGTTTCCCCCTCGAAGAGGCTGAATTCTAAGGCGTTGATCTATCTTTTCTATTTTTTGTGAGCTAGTTTCATAACATTTGGTATCAAAGCTTTGGATTCTAGTGTTTTGCTACTCCAAACAAGTCATCATGATATTTTCGCAATAACTTTTTTCTGCGATGTTTGAGAAGTGAAAAACAAAACCCATTTGAGAAGAAATTTTGTTGAACCACATGTCTGAATTTCATATCTTGTCTCGCTATAATTTCAGATATATGATCTGACGAAGTTAGGGTTTTTGCAGACTCCCGAATTACATCCTAAACAAGTGACCTTGGGAAAATCATCATTACCTTCTCTCTAAGCCACAAATTGAAATTTCGTAACAAGTTATAGAAAGAGGATGGATTGTAGTTTCTTGTGCATAGCTTTTAGATCTGAAGGTCGAAAAAATGACATGTGGAATATCGTATAAGTTCGTTCTACTAAAACATTATAAAGTCAGTTCATCTCAGGAGATCGGGCATAACTCTTTCTTGGAGAATCAAATTATGATTAGACTTGTGGGGTTAGAAAGAGGACTCAGAGGGATACTGTAGGAAACAATTTCAAAACTTTGAGATCTAAAAGTACAGAATTATAGTCATTTCAAGATCAAGCTCCCGAAATCAAGAAAAGGCTATATGAGGAAGTTTGATGGAAAGGATCCAGTAAATTGGATACTACATATGGAGAAATATTTTGATCTACATGGTGTACCACTGTTACAAGAGAAATGTATTGCATCTTCATATTTAGAACCAAAACAATTTTTATGGTATAAAGGGCTTTGTTCTCATAAACAGCTTGTTATGTAGTCAATTTTCACGAAGGAAATGATAGCACATTATGAAGATAGAAGGAGCAACACCTTCTTTAGAGCAACACCACAACAATTGAAAGAAAAAATAGAAAAAGGGCTTTGTTACAAAGTGGAAAGAAAAATTATGGCAACAAGGAAGTCTACCCCTCACAACTATAAATATGGAATTTTTGTTTCTCCTAGCCTTCCACAACCTACAAGGGTTACACCACAACAATTGGAAGAAAAAAGAGAAAAACGGCTTTGTTACAATTGTGATAACAAATACATTAAAGGTCATAAGTGTGCTAAGAAAAAATTATTTTACATTGATTGTAGAGAGGAGGAAGAAAAGATCAAGAAACGTCAAAAGAAGAGTATATACACTAGGAACCAACCCCAGAGAAAGAAGAAATGAATCCGACCATATCTTGTAAAGAATTGGAAAGAATTATCGATCCTAAAACTCTCAAGATAGAAGGACATATCAAAAATAAAAAGGTTAAAGAAGTGTAAGATCACATCGAGAAAGAAGAAATGAATCCAACCATATCTTGTAATGCATTGGACATAATTACTACTCCTCAAACTATCAATATAAAAGGACATATCAAGAAGAAAAATGTTCAAGAATTGAAAGATCACATTGAGTCTCAAGAAATCAATCCGACCATATATTGTAATGCATAATTGGAAGAAATTACCACTCCTCAAACTATTAAGATAGGACATATCAAGAAGAAAAAGGTAAGATTGTTGATTGATTCAGGTAATACCCATAATTTTATTGATTGTAAGATAACCAAGGAATTGAATTGCTTCCTATATTCAGAACCAGAGTGTCATGTGATGGTTGTAAGTGGAGGAACCATAAATTGCTCTAGAAAGTGCCATAATATCAAGCTATCCATGGCAGAATATGTATTGAATAGCCCAATACTTTCCATTCCAATGGGTGGTGCTAATTTTTTACTAGGAATCTAATGGCTACAATTTTTGGGTACGATAGCTTTTAATTTTCAAGAACTTTTCTTGAAATTTATTTGGGAAGGAAAGGAAGTTGAATTGAGGGGTATCGAAGGAAAACCTAGAAAGATAATCAACTCTAACACCATGATAAAGTTTCTAAATAAAGAAAAACATGGTGTAATTGCACAATTATGTTCACTAGAGGACCCACATGGAAATCATGTATTTCTCTAGATCCCAAAACATTTTGGATAATCATTCCAATGTATTTGAGACTCCCAAAGTCCTCCCACCTATTCGTGATCATGATCATGCTATTCATTTGATTCCACAAAGTGTTCCTCCAAACATTAGGCCTTACAAATATCCATATGCCCAAAGGAGTGGGAACTCATTCAAAAGTTGCAGAGAATCCCAGTTCAAACAATATTTCAAGAACTTGACAAGAAAGGAAAAATCATAGTCGAACCTGAAGCAGTCACAGAACTGAGATATTGAAGGCTACAAAATCGATCAATTTTAGAGTACCTCATCAAGTGGAAGAACTTACCCGTTGAAGATTCCACATGGGAGGATAGTAATTTTATACAAAAGCATCAAGAACTACTCAAGCGTTGAGGACAACACTTTTTGAAGGAGAGGGGCATGTTAGATCCCTATACTACTAGTGTAACCCTTTATTGTTATTAGTACAACCCCCTTATTATATTGTTGTACTCATGTAGTCTCCATATTGTTATTATTGTGCACCATAGAAGCCCAATATTTTTATTATTGTGCCCTTACATTATTATTGTTATGTCAAATCTGATTATATTATGACCCCTTAGACTCCTATATATGGAAAGGAGGTCATGTCATTTGTATCATCTAAGAATTGTTCATTTGTGTAATGTAAACAAGGTTTCCCCTCAAAGAGGCTGAATTCTAAGGCGTTGATCTATCTTTTGTATTTTTTTGTGAGCTAATTTCATAACAATATCTCCTTCACGACATCATGGAGAAGTTGTGGGAAGTAATGGGAAGATATTTAAAGCATTGAGGAGAAGCAGATGGTCGAGAGCGCTAAATCAGACTTCATCAGGAATTTTGATTAAAAGGTAATAAGTGACATCTATCATAGTGTTTGTTTGAGTCAATCATAATCTAAAGAAAGGTAGAAGTTCGTAATTTTTCTTACTAGATTTATCTGAGGTCTAGGGAGACCACTCTTGTCCACAAGCAGGATAATTCCACAAAACAGAGGGTATGGAGAGAGAGACAGTGAAGAGAGAAAGAGGGGATGATAAGGGAGAGATGGAGAGGGATTGAGCGAGAGAGGAGAGGATGGAAGAGAGTGAGAAGGAGAGAAGAGAGAGGGAGACAAAGGAAAAGGGAGAGGGACATGTAGAGATGAAGGGGGGAGAGAAGGGGAGAGAGGGAAGAATATAGGGAGGAAGATAGTGATAAATGCATGCACAACAAAGCATAAGGGTAGATATTTAGGCTTAAATTTTTAATATTCAACATAAAAAATGAACATTTATATGTGGGATCAATTAAAATGAATAAAAGGTTAAAAGTAATATAGAGTCAAGTGTGGTGTAGGTGTGGTAGTGTCAACATTTGGCTCATTTAATAATAAAGTTAAGAGTAATAAAAATAATAAAACTGAATTTGTTATATTGTAATTTTGTTTTGTAGGGCATCTTAGCCCCTCCAACTTAAGATAGAAATCATGCTATGGGAAAAATTGCATAAATAATTATAAATTACATTTGTAAATTATAAATTAATAATGGATAATAGAAATATCATCCTATAGTATTGTTTTAAAAATAACTAATAAATTGAGACGTGAAGAAAATAAGTAAATTTTTTGAAGGACTTGCATAAAATTTTGTGGGTAGTAACCATGTAACACCCCCTCCTAGGTCTATCCAAAGTAACCATGCCAACCAGAGTAAACATGAGTAGAGATGCTACTACAATTAGAATATACTTCCTATGTCACCTTAAGGAAGTCGAATCAACAGAATATTACATACAGAGATCCAACATCATCAACAGAACCCTCAGGAGACAAGTCAGCTACTCAGACAGTTTGTCCCTGGGTCCCATTGCTATTTTGCAGCTCTTGGGAAATAGTTTCTCTCATGCTATGGGCAAGTGAGAGACCAAAAACCCAAAGTCACTCTCAGAGACCTGCCCCCGAGCGACTTTGGACCAAATTTGCTAGCTCTGTGCCTGCGACCTTGTGATTTAAGCCACTTTTCTAGCCCATAATCCTGGCCTCTACCCAGAACTTGTTGTAACTTCGAGAATTCTTTAAAAACATAATAACAATGCTTATCAATAAAAATAACCCTCAAGACTAGGACTGAACATCTCCAACCGAAACTGACATTCTGTCAAACACTTGGCATCAATGCAACGTACATGTCTATGACACAAGACACAACATAAATCACTGAAACAACTTATGAAACATAACGAGAATGATCACCTTCTTCTCCATTAAACTACATCATCAATTAGGCCTTGTATTCATTCAATTAAGAATTACAACTTAATACATGAAATAACCATGACATAAACCAGTCATTCAACAACTTATGAAACATAACGAGAAGGATCACCTCCTTCTCCAACAAACTACTACATCATCAATTAGACCCTATATCCATTCAATTAAAAGTTACAACTAAATACATGAAATAACTATGACATAAACCAGTGATTCAACCATGCTTATAATCAAAATAAAATTGTATAAATATCAGAAATATGACAATCATTAAATCCACATATAAATTAACGTAAAAATAAAAGAACCTGACTTTATTAATAATAAGAAAATCCCAAAAAAACGACTGCCCGAACATAATAAAAGTCTGAAACGACGTGAATGCATGCCAATTCAGTGTTGTGATTTGCTGCGGTATTTGCATACCACTAATTCATGGGCGACCCAAAAAAAGGCACTCAAGAAAGTAGATTGAACAAATTTAATGAAAATATTTTTTTAATAATTTATTTATTTAATATAAAGTCGTTTTGGGGCAATAAACAAGAAAAGCCTGATCAACTTATTTAATTGGCGTCTCCTCATTATTTAACACTTAATTCCAACTACGATAATATTTACATTCAATCAATCATTTAAGCGTGTATATCTATGGCACAAGCAAGCGTTTTAATATTTATTTAAAAATGATACAACGTAACTCTTTTGCTAATAATTATTATATATTATAAACTTGAAATATTCATGTTCTAATAGATTTATAAGGATTTAAATTATATATAGCTTATATCTTCTTTTATGTGAGTGATGTTCAAAAAGAATTTGAATACATTAATTTTGGATTTTTTTTTATTTTTTTGGATTTTCGAATTTGGTCTTAGTTTTGTGTTTGAAGATATTGGCTATTTTAATAGTTTTTTGAATTGTAAATTTTATATTTTTATTTTGAGAAATCTATTGAATTTGAATTATAGGTGTGGGTTGATAATTGGCTACAATTATTAATCTAACAAATATTTCCTATATGGGCTTATGTATTTGGAGAGAGATTTAAGATGGTATGAGCAACTGTATGTGTGGTTAGATAATGTATGGCTATACTTGTAAATCTAACAAATATTTTCTATATTCGCTGATGCATTTAGAGAGAAGATTAAAGTGGCACAAGCATGAATAGTATTGTTAATTGAAAAAATGTTTTCTATGTGAACTCCCAAAATTATAAGAAGATTAAAGTGGCATAAGCATGGTTACCATTGCTAATTCAAAAAATGTTCAAAAAATGTTCTCTACGTGAACTCACAAATTTAGAAATATCTATATGCAAGTATGAGTTTAAAAGATGTCAAAATTTCAAGAAGTTTATTTATTTTCAAACTCACACAAATATAGAAAAATTAGGATCCTATTACCAAGTCCATTCACTACCAAATTAAAAAATTAGAAGTAAAATAAGAATTTTTAGATTGTTTAGATTTAGTTGGAAGCAGAAGTTTTATTTTTCTTGATGAAAAACGCTTCTATTACTTCTTACCTCTCGCAAATGGCTTCACTAATAAAAAAGAACATGTTCCCCAATAAGTTGGAGATCTCATGAAAATGAAAATAATATGTTTAGAAATCAATCAAATATTAGTAAGTAAACATGAATTTAGCTAATTTATTTTTATCAATTTATTAGAGGACAAATTTCTTTATTTAATTATTTTTTAAATATATTTTACTATTTAATTACAAAATTATGTATTTTAAAATATATATATATTTAAAATAAAAAAAATAAATTGTTTATTAAGTAAAGTTATAAAAATTTTAGATTTTAAAAAAATGATTTTTCAATCGAATAATATTTACGGTGTACTTTTGTTTAATTTGCCTAATGTGATTACAGCCTTATTTGGAAAAGTTAATATTTTAAAAAATCTAATATAAACATGCAGTGATAATTGAAATTGTGAAGACATTCTGATATGTGGAAAAGGAGCGTGGTTTTCACCCATTATAGTTTGAGGGGTCAGCAATGATGTTTGTAGTGATAATTGAAATTGTGAACACATTCTGATATGTGGAAAAGGAACGTGGTTTTCACCCATGATAGTTTGAGGGGTCAGCAATGATGTGTCTTTTTCTTTATTTTTATGAGCGTGAAACCCTAACAAAATTTCCTTGAACGACAATTTTCATTCGTTCACACATGTATAAAAGATTGTCGGCAGCACATGAAGTTATGATTTCTTTCATAATTTCTGTCTAGTCCCACTTCTTTTCATGACAGTAATAATTGTTCCAGGTTTTGTCATAGATTCTCTCCCACGGGGAGGTCGAGAAACTACGGCGATCGGCATCTCGATGAGGCAAAGTGGCAATTTGTATGAGCACAAGAGAGATTTTATCAAGAGTAGCTTATTGAGGTAACAAATTAATTTTCAAAAATATAGAAATTTTGGTATGATTTTTGTTAAAATTTTGTAGAAATTTTGGAAAATCTGGTTTACAGTTATTAAATTCAGGATTTTGGATATTTAAAATTTTTTTATGATGCTGAATTGGTTTCCACTATAAGTTAACAATTCAAACACTTTTATGATTAAGAAAAAAGAAAAAAGCACAAAGGTCATTTTCTAGAGGAATTTGGCCTCAGGACACAATGTCATTTTATGGCACAAGGAAGAAAATGACCCTTCCATCCTTCATTTGGATCTGTACCAACCTTGCACTTTCAAGCTCAAAGGTGCCTTCAAATTTAGCCAAAAAATTATGGAAATTCTGGAAAGATTTTGATAGAATTTTTATAAATCTAAATTAAGATTGTAAAACTTGAAAATTTTGAATACCTCAAAAATAATTTTTGATGATACTAAATCTATTTCTACTATTAAAAGTAAGATTCAAACACTTAAACTACCAGATTTTTTGAAAAAACATGGCCATATTCCAACTTTTTTAACCATCGGGTGGAATTTGCCGCTCCGTATACGACGCCGATTTTCTGGATCTTTATTCGGAATTTTAGGAAATGATCGCAGGATAAAAGCCACTTGCAAATCCGTATGCAAAGACATATCCATGCGCGTAAAATAATTTGGTCATATCATTAGGTTACATAATTGCGTCATGTGCGAAGACACGTTTCTAGTTTCCGTCCCTCCGAGTTTTCGAATCTCTCCCACGTAAGTATTTCTTTCTAGAGAATGGGTTTTGCCCCGGTTTTTCAGAAAGTATTTCTGTGAACCTTTTTTCTTGTGATTTATATAATGGAAATAGAGATATCGATTGTTCACTATGAAATTTCTAAGAATAGAGTAGGTTCGTTCCGGTTCTACCAAGGTTTATTGCATACGGCCGCTGTTCCGGTTCTACCAAGGTTTATTGCATACGGCCGCTGTTGCAAAGGTAATGGTACTCACCGTCTGATTTCCTAGTGACAAGTTCGTGCGTTATTGATTAATCTTTGAACAAGTATTTGAATGGACTCCTACAAGGGAACGAAACGCTTGTTCGAGTTACAGTCAGGAGCTTCCGCTCCACAGGAAGCCTCTCAAAAGAAAACAGATCGAGTACAAGGAAAATGCCAGCGCACGACAATAGAAAGTACTGGAGACGATTTCGAGGAATTCGTTGCTTTGTTGGATAGAATTCAGTATATGAAAAGCAAGGATATGGAAACTAGGATAGCAAATGTTATCAAAAGCAAATCGACCTATACACCCTCGTTCGAATGGGAAGACTTTTCTCTATCTACAGCTGAGGATTCCGTAGCTGCACAAAGGGATATAGGTAGTCTTTCTGCAGAGAAAGATCCGAATATCTCTGAAAAAAATGGAAAGCACCGTCTGAAAACGGGCTCTTCATCGGATCCCTTTGGTAAGTGCCGTACTGAAAGTTTTGATCTGAACTTAGAGCCTTCATGACAACATATTTACCCTTTACGGTTATAGGTTGGGAATTTTAAATAGAACTGTGTGCAAGTACCACTGTTATGTACGCTGAAACGTATTTTTATTTATGTAAAAATCTGCACTCGCAGTAACTATGAGCGGCCGTTTGAATTGTATCCGGGTGTGATTAGACTAGGTTAGGATTCATGACTGCGTCGAACTTTATTTATTTTGTAATAGCTTTTATAGTTTTAATTTAACCACAATAAATAATTAACGGATGTTCTCAAATGAGACGGTCTCAAAGCACTTGGTTACTTCGTTTGGTTTTAGTTCATTTTTCTCAATTTAATAGAGAAATGGTTATTAAATTAAACTAAAAAGCCATTTTTTTTACTATGGAGTAATGTCATAAATTATTGTACTCTAACCATTTCTATGTAATGGTAAAAACCATTCCTAATAAAAGAAAGAGTGAATATCAATATTTAAGATAACTTGTTTTATATATATATAAAACTTAGATATTAGTATAGTCCTATCAATTAAGTGATTAGTAGACACAAATAGATATCAAAATATTTATTTCATAATATATTTCATATTAATAATATAAAATAAAATCATTAAAATTAACAAAATTATAAATTTATTTAAAATTTTATTATTAATAATTAAAAAAAATTAATAAGTTAGTTTTATGGTAATTTTTAAAATACAAATAATTTTTTTTATAATATCATGGCTTATTAATATGTCATGCTCTATAAAAACCATAAGTCTTATTGATATGATAAATTTTGAACATGAGATTTTTATTCACTATTCAATTCCACTTCATTATGGAAATTTTTAAAATACAAATAGATTTTTTTACGATATCATGGCTTACTAATACTTCATGCCCTCAAAAAAACCATAAGTCCTCTTGATATGCTAAATTTTGAACATGACATTTTTATTCATTAGTGCGTCCATATTAATTAAATACTAATAGACATCAAGAATCTGTAACTCCCCTAGTTTACAATGGATTTTATTTTTTTTGTGTTGAAAAACGTGGTAAATGTTGGGATAAGGTAAAAGCTTAGTCAAATATTTTATGTATAAGTTTTGGTTAATTTTTTTTTTTTTTTTGAAAATTTTGATAATCTTGGGATTCACGGGAAGAGACCTCAAATGATAACCACTTTTTTTAGAGACAATTATAGATGGTTACTCCTCCCACTCTAAAAAAATAAAAATAAAATAAATTGTATCGAGTTGCTAGAGAACTCGGAGAGGGAAAATAGATAATTTGAAAGGATCAACATGGAAGGTTTGGCACCAGGTTGCCGAGGGTATTCTTGAGCTTGATTTTCAAGGGTATTCCTGAGATCAATGTTCAGCTAGTGGAAGCCCTGAACTACACTTCGGAGTCGGAAGGGAAGGGAATTTTGGCTGAACTCCGGTCTTGATGTCAGAAGAACAAAAGTATAGAATATTATCTATTAACAAAGTTTAGAAATAGGGAGGGATTGAGGAGTATTGGATGTGATTTCCATATTCAAATGTTGGGATGAGATGTCTCTTCTTGGAAGGATTTAACTATATTTTAAGAATATTAGGATAAGTTTACATTTATGTAGGAAAGGTTACCTTTTTATTGTTAAGTTAAGTTGAATTTTTTCTTTTAACTCAATAATATAAAAATGAAGATACTATAATTATGGCTAATAAATTAGTTGTGAGATACTGGGTATTAAAGCACAATGTTTGTTTTGAACAACACTGTATTATTGCTAAAGTAGTCAATAGCTAGTATTGCATTAAAGAAAAAACTTAAAATAAGCATGCAATGGCCATGTTGTCCTGATGTGAGGGTTTGCTTAGACTATGCAAGATAGAGGAATAAGGGGTACCCTATAACAAGCCTCATTAGAAAAATTATGTTCTACCCTGGAGAGGCTAGCTAATATGCATATCGAACCTATGTTCCACAAGTAGAATAGTCTCCATGACAACTTATTTTTTTCCGGTGAAGGTGTAACGAGGCTAATAGAGAGTTTGACCCTAGAACATAGAGTAAAACGAATAAATCATACAAGGAAAGAGTTGTGCGGTAAGCAACCCGTTGGTAGCTAATCAAGAGACAAATAGTAACAATAGTGAAACGTTGAATAACTAAACTTAGGGAAAGAAAACAAAAGGCATACCTTAGGAACATCCATCTAAAGCATGCATAATACCTTTCTTGTTCAAATATTGGTGTTATTATTAAAAACGGAATTTTAAAACAATTTACATCCATGGAACTAAATATTTTCCTAAATAATGTGATCATGATTCATGTCATAGTAAGTTTCTTTTTAATCGACTAGAAAAAAGGCCAGTCACCCTGAACTTGTCTGAAGCTACAAATAATTGATTAAAATAAAAGAAAAGAAGAAAATTGTTTCTACCTATATAGGTCATAACCTCAATGGTATGTAAAACAATAACAAGAACCATTATCACAATACTAACTAAAATCCAACAATAACAACTATTAAGAAATGCAACACAACACAAAATAATTGATCATAACCCTCATCAGAGGTGAATGGTTAACATTACTATGTGTATACAAAAAGAAACAATTTATCGTTCCAGTTCAACCCTTAGTCAGGGTATGTACATATATACAAAAAGGAAGAGCTACCATCAGCTCGACAGATACAATTTTAGTTTAAATATACGTTTAAATTTTCTCTAACTTGTTGCCTTGCAATTTCTATGAGGAAATTTTCTACCTTTGAAGTGACTCTTCTCTTGGCTCCAGTAGGCAACTATACCTGCAAAGGATTTTTGAATTTACTGGTTTGTAAATGATAATTTAAACTCAACCAAGGCTAAAATCCTAGTTAGGTTTCTTGCATCTACAATTGAAACTGAGAAAGACTGAGCCACCAATGACCTAGGGTTAAAATAGAGATTTTATCTTGCAAATCTTGAGAGTAACCTTGAAAACAACCTACCAACAAGAATATGAGGTTTAACGTAAAAACTTGAAATGAAAGCAAAGTGGACATAAATGCGAAACAAACACCTTCCTGTAGTAGGCATATTGTACCTGCAATCACTAGCAGTCTTAATCTTAGAGATAATTACTAGAAGAAAACCCTCAATGATCCTATGTAAGATAAGAAAAAACTATTGTAGAATAAGAACTTACCTTCTCTTTTTGCGCAGACCGAGCGGGAGTATGCCATAACCCTTTGAAAAAAAAAAAAAATAAGAAGTCATTTCACATATCAGAGGTGGAAAATTAAAAGAGAAAACATATCAATTTCGAGGAAGCCATAGAGAAGATTTACCCTTAAGCCTGGTTTTTCCAACAGACTCTTACAATAACCATTGTATGAAGCGAAAATGAAACAAAAACCCTGAATAAGGAATCAAAATGTGAAATATTTTAATGGTAAGCTATGACACAACAGGGTTACAAAAGAAAAGGGTTGGAGGACCATATTTGTAAGGCTAAATAGTCATAGAATTTGAAGCTATTCTCATGAAGTTGCAAAGATTATTCTTGGAGGAGAATCATTGCAAATGACCAGTTAGGCAATGAGAGGGAAGGAAAAATTGTTACCCTAAACTCCCAAGTAGACTTACCACCATCAGATTGAACCTCAGTGAAATCAGTGGAATAAACGGAGCCACCTAGCCCTTTCATCCCATTGAATGTACTCTCATCGATGTGACAACCGAGAGGAGGTTCTCGACTCCCATTAGTAATCTCATAACAATAAGTATGACAAAATAATCTCATAAAAACAAGTGCGAAATATACAAGCATTAAAGAGATTGGTGTAATTATGTGTAATCCACTTGTATTAATCAAGTGTCAAGAGGTCATAAGAACCGAGGAGTGATAAACACCCACCTCATAAACTTTTCATAATGCATTGCATCTAAATGTAGTTCATAAACAAATAGTTAGTTCAATGCATAGATGTGTAGGATGTTTTGTATGAATATAACTGCGATGGGGTTGTAGTGGGTGTCAAAGTCAAAATATTTGATGTGCTTACAATTTGACAATGAGTCATTGTCGATGTTTAATGGATAAATAAGATAATAGTAAAAAAATTCACACTAAATGTCTTGTGTACCCTAAAATGCACCAAATTATGCACTATATACAAATAATATCCCACACTTCATATTGATGACGTGACTTCTAGTGTACATTTTTATGGGTTGACATGGGATAATTGATTCATTGACTAAAAACTATCACATTGCATCTCTTTCTTAGTTTAAAAATGTTTTTAGAATGGTTTCGATATTGTGCATGCTTTAATCTATATCTGTTCAATTTTTTGACTTTCATCTGGGCCATGGCAGCTAGTGCCCTAGGATCATAGGAGCAATGCTGCGGAGAAAGAAGATTTGCTGCAATGTAGTTCCATAGAAACTATGGATAGAAACACGTAACATATTCACAAAAATAGAGATTTTAGGTGCGATAGAGAAGAATGCTACAACTAGGGTGGGTGAACCCTCATAGGTATCAGGTGCCCACATATATAGAGTCGAGAGAGATATGGAGTCCAAGGGGGAGGGGGGTTTTCCTCAGGGCTCCAGAGAAGAGGGGGTTTAGGGCCCAGTGAGTTGTTAACTCGTGTTTGCTCAGCACAGACAGACAAAAGAAGACATCGCCACCTGGCATCGAGTGATCGACACCTAGCTCTCGTCGACCGCTCGATGTCTATCTTCGACCACTGGCTCTTACCTCCTGTCTCTAATCGACTATTGGCTGATCTCCCTCCTGACAATGATCGACTGGAATGACCCGGCTGGTGGTGATCCACTATCGGCTGACCTTCCGGCAATGAGCACTGGCAATGACCCCACTGGCGAGGACCGACAACGGGGCTCGAATGATAAGGAGAGGAACTTTAGTTGCTCTTTAGTTACTCATTTCAGAGGGGCCACCCAATAAGTAAATTGAATCGGCAACGGGGCTCGACTGATAAGGACCGGCAACGGGGCTCGACTGATAAGGACCGGCAACAGGGATTGACTGATAAGGATGTGTAAGGAGGCTTGACTGTTAAGGAGAGGACCTTTAGGGTGCGTAAGCATGCTCGACTAATAAGGACCCTTTAGGGGGCTCACTATTCATATGGCGAGGAGAGGTGCTCGACCAAAAGGATGCGTAAGCAGGCTCGACTGTTAAGGAGAGGATCTTTAGGGTGCGTAAGCATGCTCGACTAATAAGGACCCTTTAGGGGGCTCACTATTCATATGGTGAGGAGAGGTGCTCGACCATAAGGGAGAGGGAGAGGAGAGGAGAGGAGAGGAACTTTAGTTGCTCGACCATAAGGTCCGGAGGGGCTCGACCATAAGCCCACCCAGCCAATAAGTAAATTGAAACTTTAGTTGCTCGACCACAAGGTCCGGAGGCGCTCGACCATAGGGAGAGGATGCGGAGGCAGGCTCGACCGTTAAGGATGCGTAAGCAGGCTCGACTGTTAAGGAGAGGACCTTTAGGTGCTTGACCAAAAGGGAGAGGAGAGGACCGGAGGGATGGAGTCACTCACTATTCTAATGGTGATGGTGTGTAAGCACACTCGACTTTCAGGAGAGGGGCTCGACTGATAAGGAGAGGAACTTTAGTTTCTCGACCTTAAGCCCCCCACCCAATAAGCAAATCCAAACCGGCAACGGGGCTCGACCTTAAGCCCCCCCACCCAATAAGTAAATTGAAACTTTAGTTGCTCGACCTTAAGGGAGAGGGAGAGGAGAGGTACGTTAGTGACTCGACCAACGCCATCGATTTCACATCGATACCTAAACTACCACATGCTCATATATAACTACCACCATTTCACCGGCTATCAATTAAGAATGACCAGCAGTCACTTACTCATTGTCTTGGTCGGCATTCATTATATACGTAATTACGTCATTCGAGATATGTCATTCTGCCTTCGCCGATATAATGAATGACTGGAAGAAATGCATAATGACATATGCCCATATATGCATTGTCTGCTAAGGCATAATGACATATATAATGAATGACTGGAATGCGGAGAAGGTGCCGTAAGGCCGCTTGCCTGTAAAGGGAAGGTCCCGGAGGGGCTTGCGCTTCCTAGTGCAAGGACCCGACAGGGGGCTCGACTGATAAGGAGAGGAGAATTCAATGTCTTATTTAGTGAAACCACCGCCCAAAGGATGCTACAGCAGGCTCGACTAACAGGAGAGGACTTCGTATCGTAGAAGTCGGTCTCCGGTGGCAAGTAGACTAATAGGCTGCCCTGCTCCTTGCTGAAGTACTTATCGATTCCTTACGGGGATTTGGTCGAGCTTTTTTCACTCTAATCCCTCTCCTTAGCAGTCAAGCCGATGGCGGCCTTATTAGTTGAGCGTGCTACGCACCCTGCCGATCCTCGCCCTCTTAATTACTTATTCGTTAGTGGGGGTCTTTAGAGCAGTTCGTCCCTCACCCTCACCCTTGCCTTTTCTTATCTTATCAGTGTGGGCAAGCAATCAATTCCTCAATTCAATTGGATACACCTTCACTTGGCCGCGAGCTCGTATCCTTCCTTGATGTCGGTAATGAGAGCCAGGGAAATAAGTATAAAGCCAAGGAGATAAGCACATAACTATTTTCATTTTCCTTATTTCATTAATAAGGTTGGTTTCCAGGCCAAGGTTATACCTTACTTTAATAAGATGAAAGTAAGTAAAGAAAGACTTCGAAGATAAGGCTCTAGAGGGCAAACGGTCCTGGGCTGTAACCTAAAGTCTTTGAGGGGAATAAATAGAAGTGTGTTTTGATTTAAGAGCTAATGACTTGTACTTGGGAAAGCACAACGAAGTTTTTCTTGGAAGGAAACAAAGGAAGAAGTGTAGTTGATACTATTCTTGGGTTCAATTTCCACATGGGAGATATGTGCAATTTTTTTCAAGGGTAGATATTAATCCACATAGAAATGAAAAATTTATTTACGAAATTGTTATAGTCCTTTGTAGACACATGTTTCAAACTATAAAAATTTCTTTGTATTGATTAATATTGTCAATAGAAGGAGGAAGCGATCAAGAAGAAATATGGAGTAATTATACTAAAACAACCTATGATTTCAAAAGTAGTGAATCATGATCCATTTCTTTGTATGTGAGTCATTCATGATGGCATAATCAGACAAGGTTTTTAACTTCAACATATGCCTCATGATTTGTAAGGCTCAAGGAAGTAGTATTGCACTAATATTTCATTGTAGCATGGTTGACGGATGCCATAAAATAATTTGTACTTGCTAATTACTAAATTCTCATGGGACCACAAAGGTCACTATGTGCAATTTTCACATGCTTTTTTTTCTTCATCCAACTTTTTTTCTTAAAATTATCCCTGTGTTTCTTTTCTAAAATGCAAATTTCTCAATAACTCCTTCATGTTTATAGCAGTCAGATAGATGAGTAGGTTATATAATTTTTGGGGACATTATTTTAAAACCAACGTGATATGTGGTCTTTTGATGTGTCGTTCTTATGGACCACACTTGCTTGATTTTCTAGATAAGATCATTTAAATGTTGTTGACTAATCTATAAATTATTTTCAACTACATGACATGGGTAAGATTTACTTAAGCAAGCTCTGTTGGATTAAAACAAGAACATAGAAACCACCGAGGAGATTCATGGTAAAGAAAAATGTGATATTTTGAATAATTTCAAGGATCATGAAGGAAATGATACATAGATGAGTCAACATCCAATAGAGAAACACATGCAATTTTCTCAAGAAGAGATGTAGTTGATGTTATTCTTGGGTTCAATTTCAATATTGGAGATATGTGCATTTTTATTCAATGGTATATCTTAATTGACATATAAATTCAAAATTTATCTACAAAATTCTTATAGTGCTTTTCAGACACATGTTTCAAACTATAAAAAAATTTGTTTGTACTAATTAAGGTTGTCTATAGCAAGAGGAAGTGATCAAGAAAAAATATGGAGGAATTGTACCAAAACGACCCTTGATTTTCAAGGTAGGAAATCACAATATATTTCTTTATTTAGGAGGAATTCATGTTAGCATAATCAGACAAGGTATTTAACGTCAACATAAGCATTGTAACATTCCCCGATAACCTTGCATGAAAATGTACGGAGTTAGAATTTTTTTACATGATTTAACCACAGGTAGCTATCCAAATTACTATTCCAGATTCTTCGTTAACCATTAGATAGAATCCTCATCATTACATAAAGTAACTTTATTAACAAAATAGTGAATTACATAATCCTTAACAACCACTCTTGTATCATATTAACATAAACTTTATGATGTAACCTTGCATTAATTCCATGATTATTTTAACTCTATCAATTAATCATATTCTTGACAATATAAATATCACATCATGCAAGGAATCAACGTTATAAAAATGGCACAAAATGCACCGCGTCATTCGACACTGATATACCATAGAAACCCCGTAGGGTGAAAACCAACAAATGTTTAATTTTATTATTAAACACACGTGAGTATGTTCACCTCTCACTCAATGGTTATAAGGGGGGTGCATCCCTTGACCATTTTCATAAAATATTACAAATAATATCATCTCAAAAACACCATAACTTGTTATAAGCTATTACAATCATCATGACATCATTTACCCACAACCCCTGAGCATTGTGTCTTTAGGGCCTAGTTCTTTCCATCAGTATATGATCTTGTAGTTGACATTCCTTCAATTTGTATAGACCACTAATGAGCCTTGGTATTGCAACAAGAATGATGCAACTCCCAAGGCTACCGGCTTCATTTATCAACCTAGGGTTCGTTCAGACTTAATAGTATTCCCACTATATGTGCAGCATACAATGTGTCCTTCCTTTGCTGTCATGAGAGAGAAGAAATGTTGCCTATTTGCAGGAATGAAATACTTAATTTAAAAATGTTTGTAAAGTAACATGAAATCATCTATCTACTTATTAACACACTTTGCTTGAAAAATAACCCTGTTCTAACCATATTTGTCACATGTGATGTTTTAACTAATCTAAGAATGAAATCTTATCTAGAGAGTACTAACTGCTATGTTCATGTGTAAATATAAAATAACTTGTTTTTTAAATCTTTTTTCTTGATAAATGCAAATGCCAATCTTTCCTTTATCTTTGGCAAGGGAGGCAAGTATGGACGAAGAGAGGTCTAATGATTTTGATGGCTTGGAGGTCAAGTAGGGGAATATCCCAGCTTCAATGGTGATTTTTCTCAATTCAGGCTCAAAACATTCCACTACAATATTTCCTATAGGATGTACTAGTTCTCCTACAGGATCCCCTAGTTCTCCTATAAGATCCCCTGTTTTACTCCAGGATCTTACAGATTTACTATATGAAATTATAATTCATCGAATGACCAAGAAAATCAAATCCAAGTTGGATGTGACAAATTAGTTTATTGACTAGGATGTCTTAGGTCCCCATTCCATGTGGCATCACTCAAAAAGACCTTTTTTAACACATGCTAAAAAATAGCAGAAAATTACTAGTGGAAAATCTAGAAATTCGAGAACTAGTGAGCTAGTAAATCTATAAAATGACTAGCCTAATCAATTGAAAATGAAATAGGGTGATATTTTTTATGAACTAGAATGTTTATTTTATCTCATTCAAGTGGAACCAACTCAATTTATGCTCACTATCATGCGCCAAAAAATAACATATATTTATTGTTCTTTGACATAGAGGAGTTCTAGAAATCTAGATTTGGGAATAAGAAACCTAATCCAAGTAGCTCAATGATTAATCTAACCTTCAAAATATTTTCTAAGGATGAAATGATGCTTATTACCCTACAAAATAGCTTACATCAACCATTTAACCCAATCATACAACAAGAAATCATTAATACTAAATGCAGAAATATAAAGAAATAAAAACAAGAGATGCATGTGAATAGGAAGTGAAAAGAAGGAAAGAAAATGACACAAAAGTGTTCCGAGGCTCCTGGGATGGATAAACCCAAGGAAAATCAGAGACGTATGGAGGAGAAAAATATTCATAAGCTAAACATGACACCAATCTTCATTATTTTCATCAATACAATTACATCCCTACAAGAATATATAATGGAGTTGCAGAAATACGAGTTCTCTCCACAAGAACACTAATGAAAATCTATATCTAGTGAAAAATTAGAGTTGGTACTTATACATAATGATTAGTAATCATTCCCCATGAATGGAAGAAGCTTCCCCACCAAAATCCCTTCATTAGTGGATCTGGTTCCCAATACTAGGAATCTGCATTAAATGGCACAGAACACATTCCTAGATTTTCTCAATCATTGGAGTTTCACAATATGTGCCATAATTCCATAATATATTATTGATTTATTATTTAATAGTTATCCTCCTATAGTAGGGAGAAAGTACCTAAATTATATCTTCCTCGAAATCTTCATAATCTTCCCAATATTCTCATAATATTCCACATAATTAAATAATATTAGTTACACATATACAATTATTCATAGACCTTCCTAATGAATATATTAAAGTTAAAAATACATTATATAATGCAAAAAGAGATGTTTAATGTGCTGAAGGATGGTCACGGGCCTTAATTTATGTCTAATTTAGAGGCCCATCATATCCCCCTTCTAAAAGTGTTTCTCATCCTCTGAGCAACTTAGTGACCTCATTGTGCCTCATTCATGGCCCTGGAGACCTCTATCTTGTGCATTGAGAATATTGGCTATAAGTTCTGCAAGGACAAGTCTGAAAACATATTTTTGCAAAGAAAAATCATTTTTTCTTAAGAACATTAGCTTTCCTTCTTCCCCCTATTCAAGGTGGCTCTTGAATATTTTTCAGTGTGCTAAGGTCTTCCACATCCTTATGAACCTTCTGCTACCTTGTTCCACCATTCGAAAACCTCTGAAACCTTCAAAATTTCTTTAGGTGAGCAGTAGGAAAATCTACAGTAATTCCTGTAAAAAATACAGGAAACCCTTTATGAGCATAAATGATAGTTTGAGCCTAGGACAGAACCTTAGCCTGACTCCCATGTCTTTCTCTCATTTCTATAACATCTTTTAGGCCTTGGGCAAAATCTAGAAAGAGATTAGAGACCTTTTGGAAAGTCTCTTTTCATTACAAGCTACAGTTTGAGTTTTGTTTTGATGGTGGATGCCTCATTTCCTTTTGTTGCATTCTTCTTCTCTGTTATGGCCTAGACGATTTCCTAATGGTCTTAGACATCCCTGTTTTGATTAGGTCTCTCTTAGGCACTACCATTTTTGGTTTTAGCACAGTTTTCTCTTTCTTCCTTCTTGTAGTAGTCATTCCTTCTTCCTTCAAAGTCTTGTAACTGTATGGAAGTGATATGAAATGATGTAGGTTTGTGAAAATGGAGAGATGCTCTATTTTCTTTCTCAAGAAATTTTCACGGTGAGATAGGGTTTGTTCTTGAAATTATGAAATGGGATGGATGAGTGATGGATATATAGTGAATATGAAGTGGATGGAGGGCTTGGAGTGTTGTGTTGACTTGGCCTTTACAAAAATTTCTTATTTTAATTGTTGTTCTCATTCCATGAAATCATCACCCTTCATAATTTGAATTTTTAACAATGCATGAGTGAAGGAGTGAGCTGTAATTAACCAGTTGAAGACGGCTGAGACTACTAACCCATCCTTATCTTATAAAACCCATCTCTCCTGCATTGACAACAAATTTCTAACTATAATATGCTTAAGAGAAGAGGTCAAGAATATTGGGTACCTGTACCTACGTTATGGTTTTTGGAGAGACATGCATGTTGTTGCTGAGTTGATGTTGTTATGCTTCTCATGACTCAGGTACATCTTCTTGACTGCCTTTTTCTTTTTTGTTGATCTTATTTTGTTGATGAGTTGTCCTCTCTTTTATGTGTAGGTTATGGCTTCGATTGTGGCTGTTGAGCTTTGGAGGAGTTTCATTGTGCCTTTACTTATGCTTCTCCTCTTTTCAATGATGGTGCTTGTACTTATGCTTCATCTCCCCATGAAACAAATTTTTAAATGGATGCATGTATATCGAGAAAATGCAAAAATGGTTGTAGGTGATGGAGGTTTATTTCTCGAAAAATATGCACAAGAATTTGCTGAAATTGCTTCAGCATGTCACCATCATCCGTATCCATCTCGCCCTGAAATATCTTGGCAAATGGATGCATCGTTTCCAAATTATGGAAAAATCAAATTTATGCTATATGTATTTTTGTTTCGTGTAGTAAAACAGAGCCTTCCTGTAGTCTCTTAGGAAAGCAAGCAAAATGAATGGGAAAAGTTTGAGAATGATGGTTGGATGGTGGAAATAGATGAGGGTAATGGATTTTCATGGTCTTAGCCTTGTTGTAGTGTTTGAGCAAATGAGTAGAAAGTCAAAATTTGACTTATTTTGACTATGTTTGACCTATTTTTTCTTTCTTTGGTGGCAACTTGTTTTTGTTCCTTGTAGATGTTGGAGAGCACCTACATTCATCAAGGAGATACATGAAGAATTTTTTTTTCCTTTTTTTTTTTTTTACTCTAACTGCCTCAATGAGGTTTTCAACTAGTAGTTCAGCCTAGGCACCTCAAAGGAGGTTTTCACCTAGGATCTTTTCTTATCTTTTCTCCTCTTTTTATTTTTTATTTTTTCCAACCCATTGACTACATCATGTAGGTTTTCAATCAATGAGCCAATTTGAAGCGCCTCAAAAGAGAGTTTCACCTGAGATTTTTATTTTTCTCTTATTTTTCAATTTTGTTTTTCTGCCCTACCCTACTTGAAAAACAAAATCACTTTCAAGTATAAGAGTACTTCCAATGGAGCCATGTGCACATCAAGATGACAGAAAAACTAATGTGTAGGCTTGAGATATATGTTTTTACATGTACCTAAATTTGAGTGATCAAATTCTTTGAATTTGATGAATACAAGCACAATTGAAGAAGAGAGTATTGTTTCAACTTAGCGATTGTTTGGAACCATATTTCAATATAATTGTGATGTCCCTAGTCCTTTTGTTGATCTAGATCATTATTGATATCTTCTTCTACCATGGCATTTAAATCTTCCTCTTTTTGTTGATTATTCTCTTGAATACATGGAGGATTTGATGGTAACCATGAGGGAGCTTTCTCAATCTCTAATTTTGAAGTCTGTTCTTCATCAATTGCAGCCCATGGTTCTGTGGTATTCTCATTTGAATCTTCTTCTTCTGGATGTGGTCCTTCAATGATATCAAGATAATATATTTTTTCCAATACTCTTCCTGAGCTATGGTGAATACCATTTGTCTCAAGAGGAGATGTTTGGAAGTGTTGTACTTAGCATTATAAGTGGGACGAGCTACTTCAATGTGTGGGTTTGGAAATGGTGGTACAGGTAATAGAGTGGGAGTGGGTATTTGAGATGGATGTGGTTAGGGTTGTGGTTGTGGTGGAGATGAATGGTAGGGATAACATGGAATTGGGTATGGAGGATATTGAGGAAAATATTGAGGATATTGTGGATGGCTCCCATAAGTTCCTTGCCAACCTTGTTGCCAAGATTGGTTTTGGGGTTAAGATGGCCAATGCTTCCAAGCAAAGGGTGTGCTCCAATTACTTTGCGGTGGATACGCATAACCTTGAAATTGTGAATTAGGCTCTTGCATCATACTAGGTTGACTAGGCTGCCATAGTCCTCTTGGAGGTACATAACATAGTTGCATTGGCAATTGACTTGCTCCATTTTCCTCTTGGTAAACTTCCTTCAACCTTGGTAAAGATGGAAAATGTTTAACATCATGTGATTCTGCATGGACAACACAAATATCAACATCTTTTTTTTCTTCATCTTGCATTCTTAACATTTCTACTTGTTTGCTTAGATTGTTATGAATTTCTATTTTAAAATCATCAAACAAATTTCCAAGTTTAGCTTGACTTATATATCTTGATGTTGATTTACCTACTATTGCCCTTCCTCTTGATATGTTTTTTCATGTCACAAAATTCTTCAAATGACACTTGGTATACATCATCTCTACTCATGAGATCAAGGACATCAATCCACTCGTCCTTAATTATTCTAAGTAAGAGGGGTTTTAGTGTGTCGGATCCTAAATGATGTAGTTTTTCCCTCTTAACATTATACATGAACCTCTCTATTAGATCCACTAGACTCTCATCTTATTTTTTATTCATTCTAAAGATTTCTTCTTTAAGATCATGATCTTTATATTTTTCTAGAAATATATTTTTCATATCATTCCATGATCTTATTGAATTAGTCCCTAAACTCATGAACCATTTAAGAGCTTTATCTTTCAATGTTGCCGAAAACAATCTCAGTTTTTGAGTTTTTAATAAGTAAACATAAAATCTACAAATAATTTCAAATTCAAATACAAAGGTTTCTACATCCTCTGACCTTATACCTGAAATTTTAGAAGAAAAGATGGAGGGATGTTCTTCATGTGCACACTACCATCAATATCTTGAATGGGAAATCTGAGAGGATCTTCCTCATTTTCATCATCTCCATCCATCTCTTCTATATTCTTCTAAATCTTCTTCTTCTACCCGCAAAAGTGAATGGTGATGTGGTGCTTACTGCACCAAGTGATCAAATGGGGAGGGTTGGTGTTGGAGATTTTTTGTTTTGATGATTGAATGAAAACACTAATGCAATTCACTTTTCTATTCTCGAAATGAAATATGCTTAATGCAATTATTTTTGTTTCCACAAAAAGTAAAAAGAAATGAATCAACTACGGAAGAAACCAATGCATACTTTGACACCTCCACAGAAACGATGCCAAAAGTGATGATCCTTGATATTGCAACAAGAATGCTGCAACTTCCAAGGCTACTGACTTTAATTATCAACCCGAGGTTCATACAAACTTAAGAGGTATCAACACTATATGTATAGTATACAATGTGTCATTCCTTTGTTGTCATGAGAGAAAAGAAATGTTGCCTATTTTCAAGAATGAAAGACTGAATTTAAAAATGCTTGTAAAGTAACATGAAATCCTCTATCTACTTATTAACACACTTTGCTTGCAAAAAACCCTATTTTAACCCTATTTGTAACATGTGATGTTTTAAATAATCTAAGCATGAAATTTGATTTGGAGAGTACTAACTATTGTGTGCATGTGTAAATATAAAAGAACTCATTTTTTAATCGTTTTTCTTTATAAATGCAAATGTTAATCTTTCCTTCATCTTTGGCAGGGGAAACATGTGTGGAGGAAGAGGGGTCCAATGATTTTGATGGCTTGGAGGTCAAGTAGGGGCCTAATCCCAGCTTCAATTATGATTTTTCTCAATTTGGGCTCAAAACATGTCGTTATAGGATTTCCTACAGGATGTACTAGTTCTCCTACAGGATCCCCTAGTTCTCCTACAAGATCCCCTTTTTTACTACAAGATGTTACAGATTTACTATGTGAAATTACAATTCATCGAATCACCAACCAAATCAAATCCAAATTAGATGGGCAATCTTTTTTATTGGCTAGGATGTATTAGGTCCCCATTCTAAGTGGAACCACTGAAAAAGACCTTTGTTAACTCATGCTAAAAAAATAGCAGAAAATTACTAGTTGAAAAATCTAGAAATTCGAGAACTAGTGAGCTAGAAAATCTATAAAATGACTAACCTAATCAAATGAAAATGAAATGTGGTGATTTTTTTTATGGACTAGAATTTTTTTTTGATCTAATGCAAGTAGAACCAACTCAATTGAAGCTTGTTAGCATGCCCTAAAAAAATAGTAGAATTTTATTGTTCTTTGCCACAAAGGAGTTCTAGAAATCTAGATTTGAGAATAAGAAAGCTAATCCAAGTAGCTCAATTATTAATATGATCTTCCAAATCTTTTCAAAGGATGAAATGATGCTTTTTATCCTGAAAAAGAACTTACATCAACCATTTAGCTTAATCCTACAACAAGAAATCATTAATAGTATATGTAGAAATATAAAGAAATAAAAACAAAAGATGCATGTGAATATGAAGTGAAAAGAAGACAATAAAATGATACAAATGGGCTTTGAGGCTCCTTGGATGGCCAAGCCCAAGGAAAATCATATACATATGGAGGAGAAAAATATTTAGAAGCTGAACATGACACCAATCTTTATTATTTTCAACAATACAATTACATCCCTACAAGAAAATACAATGGAGCTGCAGAAATATGAGTTCTCTCCTCAAGAACACTAATGAAAATCTACATCTAAAGGTAAATTCGACTTGGTACTTAAAAAAAATCATTAGGAATTATTCCCCATGAATGGAGGAAGATTTCCCCACCAAAATCCCTTTTCTAGTGGATCTGGTTCCTAATACTAGGAATCTGCATTAAATGACAGGTAACACATTGCTAGATTTTCTCAATCATTGGAGTTCCACAATATGTGCCATAATTCCATAATATCTTGTTGATTTATTATTCAATAGTGATCCTCTTGTAGTAGGGAGCAAGTCCCTAATTATCTCCTCCTCCAAATCTTCATAATCTTCTGAATATTATGATAATATTCCACAAAAATAAATAATATTAGGTACAAATATGCAATTATTCATAAACCTTCCTAATGGATATATTAAAGTTAAAAATACATTATCTAATGCAAAAGGATGGTCATAGGCCTTAATTTATATTTAATTTAGAGGCATGCACCTTAATTTATGTCTAATTTGGAGGCCCACCAAACAATAACTTATTTCCTATCATAACAGTAACTTAATCCATGTTTATATCTAGAAACCTTTTCCTACAACTGCTATTGTCAGCAACCTTTGATATCATGATTAAATTAAGTATTAATCAAACCAATTCATAAATCTTTACTAGTAGTGCTTCACCATTTATTTATGTACATTCATGAAATGTAAACAAAATATTGTGACATGGTTCCTTTAACAATACTACATATACATTAGTTATAAGCATATCACCATCAATGAATTTCTATAATCAAATACCACATTAAGTAATATTCCCCTCGCATAAGAACACATTCTTGCAAGAAAAATCAGTACAACTGCCCAAACATTTCTTTAAAGTAAATTAACACATCAATTATGATCTTCATGTATGTGAATTACATAAAATTTATCAAAAGAAGTATCCCTTCAACTATTACTTTTGGTGCATGCAAATATGTAACGAAAGCTAACACAATTAATGTTATTACTATGCATGCATATGAATATACTTTCCAAAATAATGCTTAACATAATAGAGAATGCAACAAATGTTTATTTTTCAAGGAAATCTAGTATTATATGACATGGAAAAACATGTTTTATTTTCCATCAAACAAATATAATAAAACATACAAATAGGTGTCTTGTTTTCCAAATATTGTACCAATATTACCCATATATATATTCCAAGGAACCCAACACATTATTATGGTTTTTTTATATGTAATTCATCTTCTTTTCCAAATAATATTTTCCAATGTGGGCTAACACAACATGTTGTCATTTCCCACATACAAATGTATATTCTTTCCAAATGAAAGCTAAGGCAAATTTTGCATGCATATACATGATTTTATTCCAAAAGGAACTAACATAATAGTTATGATAGAATAAAAGTAATCACATATAGTTTTTTTAAAGAAATATAGCTCAATAGTTCTTCTATGTATGTAAAGAACATATGTCTATAACAAAATGAATATTATTTGTGTATGCAAGAGCTTATGATAATAACCTTTCTTTAATGTACATGACACATATTCCTCGTCTATAGTTCTACCATCATTAACTATTATTTTCAAGTAAATAAATACAGACTTGTTTTTCAAAAAGAAGTTAATATGACGACATTTCTCTATATTTCTATATGGAAGTTTTTCATGCTTCCCTTTTAATAAATTACCATAGCTAACCATATTTATGCATAAAACTTAGGCAAGAATAACAAGGTTAACCTTTTATGCACCTAAATCAAGAAATTAATAGAATTCATCTAGCCAGGTAATCTTTTCAAGAATATTTACATAATAAACTTCTCTATCTACACACAAAAACATATTTTCTATATTACAATCACTACCCTTTTGTACATGAAACATATATTTTTTTCTAACACAATGACCCTTAATTCAATGCACATAATATTTTCAAGAAAAAAACATGTGTTCTTGTTCTTGGATGAACGAGATTCATATGCATGTTTTAAGAAAACAGAATTTACTTTTCATCAATTCATACACAAAACTCATATGCATGTCTTTCTGCACTCATATACTACAACATGGGTAGTATATACATACATATTCATCAAAACGCTTCCAAGAAAATTAATTTAATTAACTTTTTTTTCCAAGAATCCGATAATGTATGCAAAGAAATTTCATTTCGAAATCTAATACAATGATGCATGCAATTAATGTTTTTTTTCAATAACTAACATAGGAATTTATTTCAAGAATTCCAATATAATGGATATTATTATTGTGCACATATTCCTATTAAGATTATATAGGAATCATGCTAATATATCCAAGGAAATTAATAATAGAATTTTCTCTCATAATTTCATGGCATTATTTTCTTTAATGAAATAACTTATTTTCTTTCTCTTTAGAAACGTTTACATACATTCTTTTAATAAAAAAATATCATTATTTATTTAATCTTTTTGTGTGTTTTCACGTGTGTTTTTTTTCAAGAAAAGAACATCCTTAACTTATCTTTTACCATGCAATTTTTCTTTAATATGACTTCTTTATCTTTTACCATGCTATTTTATTTCAATAAGGTAATATGGTTTCTTTATATTTTACCATGGAAATCTCACATGCATTCTTGACGGAAAGTAGTATGACTTCTTAAATCAATATGTTTGCAACATTCACATGCATTCTCTTTTCAAGGGTAACAATATATTTGAAATATAGATTTTTAATAAAGCAACATGGTTTCTTTGTTTTTAATATGTAAAGTTCTCATGCATGTTTTTAGAACAATATTGCAAGAGTCTAGAGCACTATTGCCATTTAATAGAATAAACTATCATTATTTGCACAAAACACATGCAATTTCTTTCCAAAGAAGTCAATGTTATCTCTTGTGTGCAATAACCATGAAGATCCATGTGCATTCTTCATGTTCAAGAATACCTTTTGTTGGAGCCACAAAATTCCTTACCAAAGTTGTGATGATCAATTCCTTGAGAATGCACATGATGAAAACAAAGTCCCATGTGCATTCCTCATTTTCAGGAATACCTTTCATTGGAGCCACAACATTCCTCACCAAAGTTGTGATGATCAATTCTTCGAGACTTCACATGATGAAAACGAAGTCCCATGTGGATTCCTCATGTTCAGTAATACCTTTCGTTGGAGCCACAACTTTCCTCACCAAAGTTATGATCATAAATTCCTCAAGACTTCACATGATGAAAACTAGAGTTGATGAAGATGAAAGTCATTTTTCCAGTTTATGAATGAATTTAAAGAGCCTATAAAACATTCTTTTCTCAATGAGTTACCATTTTCTTTATTTGATTCAGATTAATTGCCAACTAAATCATAACAGTTCTTTTTTTCAACCATTTCGTTAAACATGGTAAAAATAATCTTTTCCATTGTGAATATGAAATTAAATGCAATGTATAGGGATATCACAGGCATCGTGATTTCTAAGGCTCAAGGAAGCAATATTTCTCAAAGATTTCGTTCTAGCATTGTCCTTGCCTTTTGTTGATAATTGCTAGTATTAATTTCTTTAAATAATTTTAAATATAATTATATTTCTCACATATAATTACCTTGAGAGGTGTTTTACAACCTAATATAGGGATAGAGGTATAGCCATAAACGATTAACATTTAACATAAAAATTTAACATTTATATATCAAATCAATTAAAAAGTAATAAAAGGTGAAAAGTAGTATAGAGCTTATAATGTTGGAGATGTTGCACTATTAAAATTTGGCTCAATTAATAAAAAAATGTTAAAAGTAATACAAGTAAAACAATTCAATTTGTTATATTGTAATTTTGTTTTGCAAGGAAACCTAGCCCCTCCAACATAAGATAAAAATTATTCTTTGGGAAAAATTTCTTCAATAATTATAAGTTAGGTTTTTCAATGCTAAATTAATAACAATCAATAGAAAAATCATTCTATAGTCTTGCTTTTCCAATAACTAATAAATTGAGATGTGAAGTGGATAATTTAATTTCTTGCTCAAGATCTTGCATAAATTTTGGTGGGTAGTAACCATTAGTAAGGTTTACACATTTACAATTTTACTCCTAAAGAAAAAAAATAATGGTGGGAAGTAACTCTTGTAAGTATATATTTTTACATTTTATTCATATCCATTGTTTATGCATAAAGTATGTAAGGAAATTATCCACATATGAATTTTAGTATGTAAAGGCTACAATAAGACCTTCAAGTTATGGTCCAATCAAATGTTTGAAAATTATTATTTTTAATAATATTGGAAATAAATATTTATTTTTCAAAATTTAACATTATAATTTGCACTGGCCAATGCTAAACTAATAGCGATTAGCAAAAAAAATGGATTGTTAGAATCTTTCCTTGATACAGAGTAATAATGATTCCATAACCATATTTAAATTTAATTAATAAGCACATAAACACTTAATACTTACAATAAACTTACAATACAACAAGTTTCTTAACCATGCATATCCCCCCCACTATACCATGGATATTATTATCTTATAAATAGATTTTTTTTATAATGCCATGGGATAATACCATGGCTTATAAATACCACATAAAAAAACATAGCTCATTTCACAATAAAGATTTAAAATGTAAAATATTTTAGACATTACATATAACATTGATTACATAGAGTGAAAATTCTCCATCGCTTGGAGAGAGAGAGAGAGGGGAAGAGTGAAGGAGAGAGAGATGGAGATAGTGATAGAGTCGGAGGGCGGACAAAGAGAGATAGAGCGATGAGGGGTAGAGAAAGGGATCTGTAAGAGAGAGGGAGATGGAGACATAGGAATGAAGAGAGAGAGAGAGGAGGGAAGGGAGAGGAGAGAGGGATGGAGAGAGAGATGGAGTTGGAGGGGGAGAGAGAGGGAGGAAGAACAAAGAGTCAAAGACATTGAGAGATAGAGGTACAAAGTGAGGGAGATACAAGGGAGAGATGGAGAGAGAGGGAGAGAAGAGAGGAGGGAAGATAGAGAGAAGGAGAGGATATAGAGAGAGGGAGAGAAAGGGAGGAGAGAGAGAGAGACATATATGAGGGGAGAGATAGGGGAGAGAGAGTTGCAGAGAGGGAGGGATATAGTTATAGAGTTGTAGGGTAGAGAGAAATATATTAGAGGAGAGATAGAGGAATATGGGAGAGAAAGGTTGAGAGATGAAGGAGAAGAGATAGGACATGAGAGAGATAAGGAGAGAGGGAGGGTGGTAGAGCTAGTGTTGAAGGGTGTTACATGTCATTTTGTCGCATTAGGAAAATGGCCATCATTTTGGATCTTCCACTATCCATAAATGTGTTCCAAAGAATACCCTTACAAGGCTAGAATCCAACCTATCCTAATGAAAGTGAAATTTCTAGATCCCATGGCTTAAAACCCTGTTTTTCTCTTCCTACCTTGTTGTGTGGTTAATATTTGTGTATACGTAGAAGATTCCATTAGAAACTACACATAAGTGTTCTATGTCTTACATTGTGTCTTGCGCTCATGACTTAATGAATGTAAAAATAAAAATGAAATTCTAGAACCATTGTTAGTTGAATCTATTCCAACTAACAAGCTTCAAATGGATGTCTATTTAGCCCTGATCCCCCTATCATGGAGCTACTCCCTCTCTTTGTGGAGCCCATATCTCATCATTAGTGGATCTCGTCCGTTGGAAAATAGATCTCAAACTTACCACTTTTGGCCTGTAAAGCCAACACAGGTTTGAGGATTGACGTGGATTGTTGGAAGTAGGATTATGCCGTAGGAATAAGGTTGGAAGGTTATTCATTCAAGGAGAGGGTTGGCTATTATCAGAAGGGACTTTTAACATCAACGCTTCAAGGTTGTAACTATATTATCCATTCTATTAATATAAAGGCAACTATTCTTTCTCAAATATATATTTTTTGATACAATTTGTAGGATTCCTTGATCACCTACATATATTACGATTGCATATTGATCCATTTTGATATATGATTGAGTTAATTAGTTCATTATCTATTATGCTATATGCTGGATGATTTGATCTCATGTATGTTTTTGTTTATGTAGATCTCCTTCAGGACATCATGGCGAAGTTGTGGGAAGCAATGGGAAGCTCTCTAAAGCATCTAGGAGAAGTGGATGGTTGAAAGCTCTGAACGGGACTTGATCAAGAATTTTTTATTAAAAGGTGAGATCATAGTGTTTGTTTTTGTCAATCGTAGTCTAGAGAAAGGTAGTAGTTCCTAGTTGTTTTTTACTAGATTTATCTGACGTTTAGGGAGATCACTCTTGTCTACAAGAGGGATAAGTCTACATAACAAATTGACAAATTTGTTGGGGGATTGTCTCACTCTGCATTACTTTACTTGTTTAACCTTTTGAACCTTTTGTAGGAGCCCTTTCTGAGTGTTTGCAAATCTTAAAAATATTGATTTTAGGTTTTATCTGACATGTTTTTTATTTTTTCCAAAATTTCTCATTGTGTGCATTTTGTGTTCAGGCACAAAGTACACTTGGCTTTCTACAATATAGTGTATGTGCACTATTTTTCTCTATGATCTTCGCACGTGCCTATAAGTTTTGAAAATTTTAGTTTAATCCTCATAAAATCCAATGTTTTTGTTTTTTCTTGTTCACTTACACTTGTTTGTACCTTCTTTGAGTCTCTATCAGTCTGGCTGAGTGTTGTGAAAATATTTTCTTGTGAGTATCTTCTTTTTGCAAATTATGGTAAAGTATCATGTGCTGAATGGTCGACCTATCAAAAGTGTGATCAGTTGGTCTTGCCATGTTGTCTATATGTCATTCTTCAATCAATCAAATGCATTCTTGAGTTTAGTTTCATATTTTATGAAAGGTTCTTTTTTGTGTGAAAAACATTGATTTACAATATTTGGTATTGTTTGTGAAAATAATTCTTATGCTAATTTTCAAATGAAAAGTCATTTTTCCTTTTGCCACTGAAGTATTTATGAACTTTACTTTTTACTACAAGTGAATTCATAGCATTAAATTAAGGAAAATTAATTTTAGTGTTCGTTGGTTTCTTCTCGCATTTTGCAAATTTATGAGTGATTGTATGTTTAAAGACATATTTGTTGATTTTTTGTGTTAAGTTGATTTCAATATTTGGGTAATTCAAAATTGGATATTTGCATTGTAGGAAAAGGGATATAGTGGGATTTAGACATTTTTTACATTTTCGTTGAAAAAATTTAAAGACTCTTTCCTTACTTTAGATAGAAATTCATTGAAATGAACTGATAACATTTTCATTTTCGATTGCATTAGGATTTGCATGAAGAAACAATTCCATCAGTTTCATGTCCATTGCCTTTGAGTAAACAATAACTCTTAAAATCAACACTAATAAAATCAATCTAGATTTTTTTAGTTTTTTGGGCTCTTTTCCACCTACCGTAGATCACGTTGTAGGTCTTTGGAATAGGGAAGTGAGTTAAATTTCTAAAGTTGCAAACAAACATTGGCATCTTGTGATAGGGAGAAAAATCCATTTATTGCAATTTTGTCTCAGATGCTCCCCTTACAAAGGAGTCAACCACAATATCATATCAGACCGAGTGAAGTGATCGACCCCACATCATTTTCTATGGTAATGTGATTTACACGTACTAAAAATGGTTTTGAAAGGTGCTTTAGAGTCACTTGGAAGTAAACCTAATATTAACCATGTCGAGGAACTTCCCAACGGATGGAGATTTGTTTCTATGCCCTTGCATGTATCTATGATCTGCAACTATCCCCCTAGGTTAAATTATTTTACGTGGTAACCTTAGAGACTATAATCATAGGGATTTTACCAGAGGTGACGATGGAGGGAAAGTCTATGTTGTAACTAGAATAGAAGTTCTCTAGACTCATTTGGACCTTTCTGGAGGGTTTATTCATTTGAGATGGCATAAATGAAGTTTACTTGCACTAGATTGTGTACATTAAATAGGTTGTCAATCTAAATAGTTCCACCTACTCTATCTATAGCCACTTTTCATTTTTATCTCTGCGACACTGGGTTTCATCATCCACTAGTGATTTCTCTATGAAAATCTTCTTTGCATGGTTTGAATCCTTATATTTTTTAGCATGTGTTAATTGACTCTTTTTAATTTTTAGAGACTTTTAGATTAAATTGGGAATATTGTTTTGTTTTGTTATAGAAATTTCATCTTGACATATTCACCAACGTAGTTGTGTAGAATGCAGGGTAAACCCCTTCAATATACATGTAGTCAACTAGAAAAGATAAAAATTGAAAGGTCAAAATCAACAAGATATGGAACCTCGGAACAACCTAAAATACATACAATTTTATAATCTAAGACAATAGAAACCGAAGTGAAAGCAACACAAGAAATGGAATCAGGGTTAGTTCATTCTAGACTAGAAATTAGTGAAGTAATCCAACTGAATCTAATAATGGTGAGGTTTTAAACACTGGACTAACCAAACCAGAAGTAGAAGACCTTGATTTTGATATTTCTCAACCTAAATCACCTTCGGATGTTTTAGCTCCTACTCCCGCTCCAACTTCACCTTGAAGGAAGCTGATAATTATGATTGGATTACTTCTTGGGTTGATTAGCACTGAAGATATTACTGGGAACTAGGAGGATGATTCACCTCGTACTCGAATTACAAATAGTGAAAATTTTCATCCAAGAGTTTTTCCAAGTGTTCCTTTTGATCCTTTCCAACCTGATCCTTAGTATCTACCCCTTTGAACTTTTTAGGTTCCTAGTTTTCCATCTCACCAAATTCCTTTTTATTCACTGAGAAGAACCATGTCAAAAATTCCTCTTGGGAGCCAACCTACTGGTTCATTTATGTTCATGAGGTCCCTGGAATCACTATTGTATGGTGGTTTGTGAGTTCCTCCTAGAAACTAGCCATCTACTAGGACATTTTCGGAGCTACTCCTTCTCCTCAACCTTATACTTGGTCTTCTGGTTTATCTACATCTATTGTTCATAGCATGACATCCATGTTCGAACCGCTTACGAAATTAGACCAATATGTTCACATAGTTTCGAGTAACTTAGGTAATCCTCAAGTCACCCCAACTAGTGTTTATTACTTTCTTGGGGGGCAACCACATTATCCTCTTCATGGAGGACAACCTTGTATCGGATCTTATCCTATTGTTGGAGGCCAACCTATTACTAGAAATTGTGGCTAGATACCTCATCTTGGTCCTGGTCAACCTATTGTAGTTCAAACTTTGATTAGTAATCCTTAACTTCGGACAAAAAATATTTGGAACCCTACTTTTACTCAATAGTTTGCTCCAATTGCTCTACAAGTGCTAGTTTATCAACCTGTTCAACCTACTCGACAACCTATTCCTCGAATACCTATTGCAAGTATTTTTGTACCTATCCATCATCCTATAAAAGGAATTCCTCAAACATTTGTTCAAAAACCAATTCAACAACATGTTCAAAAACCTATTGAGTGTGCACCTCAAACACCTATTCAAACACCTGTTTCCCAGCTGGTCCCAATTTCACCTCAGACACCTATCCCAGGAGTATCACAAATGAATGTTCAAGTTATCCCTGAAATTCACATTCCTAAAACTACACAGGTATTCCCTTAGGTTTATACTTATCAAGCTTGTCCTAACATCCAGTCTACACCACAAATTCCTATCAGGTAACTTGGTATAGGAACAATGCAAGCACCTTTTCAAGGACAAGCTTTCCAAAGCCCACCTTTTCAAGGTCAAGCTTATCAAGTTCCACATTTTCAAGGACAAGTCTTTCAAAGTACAACTTTCCAAGGTAAAGCTTTCCAAAACCAACCTTTTGAAGGTCAATTTATCCAAATTCAACCCCTTTCAAAGTCAATTTCTTCAAGGTCAACCTTTACAAGCTCAACCTATAATGGGGCAATATTACTCAGGTAAAATGGTTCAAAGTCAACGTTTGCAGAGTCAGCCATACCTTGGTCATACTTATCGATTCCTTGCTCAACCTCAATCCTAGTATTTTTCACCCTGGTTACCCTAATGAAATCCCAATTCCAACTCCATAGGCTATTGAAGGATATCCTGGGTATCCTCCTCCACGGTTTCGACTTAACCCGCTACTTCACGGGCTATTCCAAAATATCCTAGGTACTCGTCCACGAGTTGGACTTAACCCAAAAGGTTATCAAACTTTACAGTAAGATCCTAAACAATAGTTACCAATCATTGCAACCTTAAATTTACCAGATTTATCCCAGCTAACAAACGATCCTATTTATTATTATCCTTTTTGACTAATGATTCCCACCAAGCTACCAAGTGATATACCCAAATTTAAAAGCAAACCAAGAGAAGAGCCATCCAATCATCTGATGACATATCATCTTTGGTGTGCATCAAATTCTTTAATCAGTGATTCTAACCGACTTCACCTTTTCCAACAAATGTTAACTGGTTCGGCAGCCAAATTGTACATTGAGCTACCTTGCGCTTCTTTCCGTAACTTTAACTCTCTAGAAACAATGCTTTTAACCCATTTCCATCTACCGATTCATTACGATACTATTACTAAGCTATTCACTTCCTTAAAACAATTGAAATTGACTCACATTCATGATCATATACATGAATGGAGACGTAGGCGTCGATTAGTCAACATTTTTATTCCAGATATGATTTTAGCTCAATGGTTTACAAAGTCATTACTTCTTGTTATTATAGAGGATATTGCTAAGGGAGGTTTCATGACGGAAGAGCAGTTAATTTCTCATGCCCAATATTTAGACTTAGTCTATACTCAATCTAAGACCTTGTATAAGAAAATATTGAATTTACCATGCCTAACTATTTTGAATGATCAAACAATATCTAATGCCGTTGATGCTATAATAGGTTCTTTGAGCCAATAGTCTAAGGGGGAAAAGAAAAATTCTAAACGTACTTAGACTTTGGCCATACAAGATTCACCCACTGAAATCCTTTCTCGAGAAACTATTTCCGTAATTAATGTCATAGAATCATCTACTAGCAAGTGTCAATCATCCATAGGTAAAAAGAATGGGAAAGGTAAATTGAAACAAAATTCTTCTCCAAAAGAGAAACTCACTAAAATTTAACCTACTAATAAGAAACAAAAACCTCATTGTCCTTCCCTTATTTTCAATGAGGATCATTATACGAGGGAATGCCGACGTCAAGCAAAAGTTTCCAAATTCATTAAAGGTTCTCCAACTCCCGTTGTTTTGACAGATCCATTTCCTTCTCAAGACAACGAAATGGTTTCTCATAACACATCTTCCTCTTCCACATCATAATATATCATGATGATGTCTTCAAAATGAGTTATGGTAGCTACGAAATCAAAAGATTATGAATCTAAGGGTCCTGTCGTCAATGGGAATGAGGGTAGTTCATATGGTAAACCTTCCAATTCAATTTCTCCTCCTCCTTATGAACCATTATAGATCAAAAAACCAAATCTTAATATGATGATTTGACCACCCCCTAAAGGTATGGTTAAAAAATCAGATTTCAACCCACATGTTAGAGCTGCACAAAATTACAACATTGTTGAAGACTTGGCTATGTCTCCTTCCTATATGTCACCTCTTGAGGTGCTTAAAATATGTTAACCGCAATGAACACTATTGTTGTCAACCATTGGATCTATTGATAAAAAAATACAATATAATTATATTTTACCTTGAGAGTCATATACCTAGACTTCCACATCAACTGGCATTGTAGGGTCCAGTTTTTGTTAAAACCAGATGAGTGTTTCACACAGTTGTTGAAGAAGGAGCTTCTATGTGTATTATGTTGATTGCCTATTACAAAAATTTAGGTTCTCCAACTATCATTTATTCACTTATCACTCTCAAATCCTTTGATGAAAGATATTTTTGTCCTCATGCAATCCTAAATGATATGCCCATAGAGTTAGAGCGTAAAACGGTCACGATAGATGTTGAAGTTGTTGATGTTCAGCTTCATTACAACCCTTTTATTGCTTGAGGTTGGACATATGCTATGTCAACTGTGGTCTCATCGCTTTTCCGAATGATACAATTTCCTCACGAAGGTAAAATTGTCAAAGTAGGCGAGCTGGCTTACTACACTTCGGACCCTAACTCTACGGGTAGCATACCTTTTATCGGAAAAACGATTACTCTTTATGAGGATATTGATATTGGTTTGTTTAAAGACTAATCACTGATGGGGACCTTTACACTCCCTCCACCTAACTTTCCCTCTAATTTTACTGAGGTTAACATGATTACATCAATCACTATGGAATCTTATGATCTGTGGATAGTGCCTTCAGAGTCTAAATTGACCTCCTATAGAAAAAAGATGCCTTTGAGCCCACATTAATTGGCTTATCAAGTAGTTCAATCAATTTCCAACCCATCATATTATGAGATTGATTGAGTGAATATGATCAATGATGATTATTCTCCTTTACTTTGGTTAGTACCAATTCACTTCTTGTCCTTCCGACTATATCTTTCTGACTAACTAAAGTATTATGGAGGTCATGAATTCGGATTAAATTCCATGGAACAATTATCATCATCATCCATCCTTTCTACCTCACCTTGATAAAATCGAGAATGATTTTTTAGATATGTTTTTACCTGAGATTGTAGATAGTGTAGAATGGACCATTTCAGTTTTTCAAACTGGATCTAAAAGGAATTTAGGAAATATATCTTCAACGATTCCCATTGTCATCTTAGTCAAAAAATCAATTATTGAAAATATTCACATATGCGTTTCATGCTCATTCGAAGATATTCGAACATATAAAGCCATGTTTCAAGAATTTCACGACATTTTTACCTAGTCCTATGAGGAAATGCCAGGAATTGACACAAGCATTGTTGTGCATGAGATCAATACTTACCGGGATGCAAAAACTATCAGACAACGATTATGTCCAGTCCATCCATGAAAGGCTACTACGATTAAAGATGACGTCGTGAAACTGCTCAAATCAGGTTTCATCTACGTGGTACCCTTGACTGATCGGGTTTCCAATAGTATACCTATTAATAAGAAGTAGGGAACCATTAGATTATGCATTGATTACATGGATATCAACAAGTTTGTCCGAAGGACAACTATCCTACCCCCTATATCTGTCAAATCATTGATTATTGTGCAAGAAATGAAACATTTTCATTTATGGATGGATTTTCAAGGCTACATCCAAATCAACATACTCCCAGCTGATCAACACAATACCATGTTCATCTATCCATGGGGGGACTTTTTCCTCTCGAAAACACCCATTTGATTTGAATAATTTGAGTTCAACTTTCCAAAGGGCTATGTCTTATGCATTTCACGATATCAAGCATATTGTGCAACCTTATTTGCATGACTTGCTAGCTCATTCGTTGAGACGAAAATGCCATCCAATGCATTTGAAAGCTATATTTATCAGATGTCGTCACAATAATATACGCTTGAATCCCACAAGTGTATCTTTTGTGTGCGATTCGGTTGATTTCTAAGATTTTGCATTTCGAAGGAAGCCATCATGTCGATCCACTCAAGGTTGAGGATATTCTAAATTTGCTTCCTCCTTCAAATCTCTTTTAACTCCAAATTTTGCAAGGGAAAGAAAAATTTCTATGTCGATTCATCTAGAACTACGCCGAGTTAACCAAAGGCTTTACTCACCTGTTAAAGAAGCAAATCTCATTTATTTGGGATGAAGTGACTCAAAAGGCCTTTGATGCACTTAGACATACATTGACCCATACACCATTATTCCATACTCTTGATTATCATTGAGACTACTTTTTATACTTAGCTACATCCAATGTCACTATTGCCATGGTTTTAGTTCAAGAGGATGAATTGAATGAAGAGCATCTGATATATTACTTAATAAGAAATTTAACCAAAACTAAAGAAAAATATGCACATGTGGAGAACTTGGCCTTGGCAGTCGTTTAAAATGTCCAACGATTTCCTCGCTACATTCTATTGTGAAAAAATACTATGATTTCCGATTGTAACCCCATGGTTTATATGCTTATGAGACAACTTCTAGGGGTAAGTATTCGAAATGGATAGTGATCCTGCAGGAATTCGATTTGGAATTCATGAAATCTAAATCTAGGAAATCACTAGTATTTGTTGAATTAATAGGTGACTTTCCCCTTACTGAGACGGAAACCATGGAAGAGAATTCTCTTCCAGACGAATCTCTCTTTCTTATTAGTACTTTATATCCACAGTATGGAGATATCATAATTTATCTTTAGACACAGACACTTCATCCAGAAATCTATCAAACTAATCGTCGTTGTATTTGGTACTAATCCCAGAAATACAATATTGTTGGGGATACACTTTATCGTCGTGGTGCTGATTGCATCTTCAAACAATTTTTAACTAACGATGATTTCAAAAAGGAATTGAATGACTGCCATTATGGAGCTTGTGGTAATCATATGTTAGGGTTTTCCACTTCTCAAAAGATCTCGCATTGGGTATTTTTGGCTTCTACGTTTAAATAATATATAACTGTTGTCTAGAAATGCCATAATTGTCAGATCTACGATTGAAAAATGCATGCGCACTAAAATCCCCTTGATCCAATCATTTTTTTCAATCCTTTTACTGAATGGGGCATCAATTTCCTTACATTTAACCCTCACTCGACGAAGGGGCATTGGGTCGTTGTATTCGGTACCAATCCCAAAAATACAATGTTGTTGGGGATACACTTTATCATCGTGGTGTTGATTCCATCTTCAGAAAATTTTTAACTAATGAAAAGGAATTTAATGAATGCCATTATGGAGATTGTGGTATTCATATGTTAGGTTTTTCCGCTGCTCAAAAGATCCTACACACTGGGTATTTTTGGCTTCTATGTTTCAATACTATACAATTGTTGTATAGATATTCCATAATCATTAGATCTACAATTGAAAAATGCGTGCGCACTCATCTCCTCTTCCCCCAATAATTTTTGTCGATCCTTTCACTAAATGGGGCATTAGTTTCCTTACATATAACCCTCACTCGGCTAGGGGGCATCGGTACATTATCCTTGTGGTAGATTATTTTACGAAATTGGTTGAGGCAATGTCTACCTATAAGGATGATGGAGAAATAACATCCATTTTCATATTCAATCATGTGATTGTGAGGTTCAGAGTTTCACAAGACATCGTCATTGACCATGGTATCCCTTTTAGAAACTTTATGATGTCTGATCTTATTACAAAGTTAGGACTGCGTCATGACAGTTCTACTCCATATTACCCGCAAGTGAATGACCAAGTGGATGTTGTTAACAAGGTTTTAACCACCATGATTAAAACGATTATTGAGATTCATAAATGAGATTGGCATCTAATGCTTTTTCCATCCTTGTTGGCATACCTTACCACAACAAAAACTTCAACTCCTTTTACTCCTTTCCAGCTTGTTTACAACATAGAAGCAATTTTATCTATTCAATGTGAAATACAGTCATTGAAACTAACACTCGAATTATTACCAGCCACTTGTTCCGAGGAAGAACATTTCCTGTACTTAGCACGACTGGATCAGACTCTTTGTGATCCTGCATTAGATAGCCAGGCCCAAAAGGAACAAGTTAAGACATAATATGATCAAAATGTAAAACCTTGTTCATATGCAAAAGGGGATTTAGTTGTGGTCTATGATCAAGAGAACGATAAGTTAGGTGCTAGAAAATTCAATCTCATGTGGCATCACCCTTATGTTGTAAAACACACATTGGAAAAACGGGCTTATGAACTAGTTGATTTGTTAAGTTATGGTATGTTCTATGCTTATAACAGTTTATTTATTTTTCTTATTATATTCCACCGATTAGCAATCACATGTACATAAAGTAAAGTGCAGATAGAACATTAAACAATTGACAGAAAACAAGCCAAGACAAGAGACACAAGATGTGGCGGCTAGCTAGGGACAAACACCAAAATGTGTGGGGAAACCCTTTGATCAAATCTTCTTTTATCTTCAATAATTCAGCAGAGAGAAATAGTACAATAAATCTGATTCATATTAGCAGTAGCAAACCCTAGATCAACAACATCAGCATTAGCGGCTTCATTATCAAACTAGGGCAGACCATATCTCACAAACTAACCGTCGGATTGACTTCATTCCACCACCAAAAGTTTCAGCTTCCAGAGGAGGTTCAGATGAACCTACAATGTAGTTCAGATGAGGAGATCTTCTAGGCCACACAAGTCAATCTTTACTTCTGCAGTTGTAGCTTCAGTTTCAGCAGTTTCCGGCTTCAAACTAGGGCAGTCGATATCTTGCAAACCCTTCGTCGGATTGACTTCATTCCACCACCAAAAGTTGCGGCATTCAGAGGAGGTTCAGATGAACCTACAACATAGTTCCAAAGAGGAGATCTTCTAGGCCAAGCAATTCAATCTTTACTTCTGCAGTTGCAGCTTCAAATTCAACAGCTTTTGGCTTCACATGTGTGAGAGAGAGACCCATTTCAGCGCAGTAGAGAAGAGACTCATTTTTGTGTAGTAGAGAGGGAGAGAGATGTGATGAGATGAGTGAGTCCAAATGAGGAAAATTCCTCTTATATTTATACACAACGTTGGTCGGTGAATAGATGCGACTGTTGGGATTCTGAGCCTACATGAGTTGTAGGTCGGCTTGATAATAATTCCATAATCAAAATAAATTCATATCTCCATGAATACTTATCGGAATCGGATGATATTTATATCAATCCTACACCTCTCGACGAGAGGAATCTAATAAAAATATTATCAGCCATGAATAAGATGACCCACATGAAGTTTTGCCCTGGTTTCCAATTTTAACACTCCCTCTCAACCATGGAGAACTTCATCTGCAATCTGTCTATCGGTCGTTACTATTCATTCATCAAATGCACTACCCTATACAGCCTGACCCTTGCCCTGCTCTGCTCTATTCTACATATTTTGCTTTGTCTTTTTCTACCGTGCACTGACCTGTACTGTTTTTCTCTGTTCTGCTCTGCTCTTGCATTGTTCTGTTCTGCTCTGCTTTTGTCCGAATTATGAAGAAGAAGAAATGATCGAGGATGTATCATACTAACTCAAAGTCAATCTCAGAGTATGTACCACTGGTCCCAGACCAGTCTCAACCAACCCGAAGTCAGCGTCATAGTGAGTACAACTCCACTGGTCCTAGACTAGTATCATCCTCCACTGACTCAAAGTCAGTCTCAGAGTGTGTACCACTGGTCCCAGACCAGTCTCAGCCAACCCGAAGTCAGCTTCATAGTAAGTACCACTCCTACCACTGGTCCCAGACCAGTATTGCAGTCTCAGAGAGTGTACCACTGGTCCCAGACCAGTCTCAACTGACCTGAAGTCAGTGTCATAGTATGTACCACTCTCATTGGTCCCAGACCAGTACTGCACTGACACGAAGTCAGTCTCAGAGTATGTACCACTGATCCCAGACCAGCCTCAACCGACCCGAAGTCAATGTCATAGTATGGTACAACTCCTACCACTGGTCCCAGACCAGTATCGCAGTCTCAGAGAGTGTACCACTGGTCCCAGACCAGTCTCAACTGACCCGAAGTCAGCGTCATAGTATGTCCCACTCTCACTGGTCCCAGACCAGTATCATTGGTTCCAGATCAATGGAGGTCATCCTAGCGTAGGGAGTACGGTAGATACAACGATGCGTCCATCGGTACTACTATCATCCCTAACTTCATTTCCTCGCTCATTGATCAGATGAGAGGTACTTCCCATGAGTTCTAGACTGCATGGGTAGGATGCCTCAACAGGAGAACTAATCAATCCTGCTACAATCGCCGTGGAGAACACATCAATCCAGGCTGCCATGGAGAACACATCAATCCAGGCCTCACATGAGAACTAATCATCCTACTACATAGGAGAGCGAATCATCATGTTCCAAAAGAGAGCGAATCATCTTGTCCCACAAGAGAGCAAATCATCTTGTTCCAATGTGCACCACCAGGGGAGGGTGAGTCACCCTGTGGTCATATGTTGCTCCAGTAGGAACCGCAAGCCCTCAGAGCTCCCAAAGCTCAATGTATGTAACATGCAGGACCCTTGTACAAGGGTTTCTTGCCGACTTCATGTCGTTTGGGAAAAATCACATATTAGATCTTTCCTCGGGGCTTTGACAAGGTGTATCAACATGTACATCATCTTAATGTGATGGAGATTCCTTGTTCATCAACTTACGATATCCCAGATGATGTCTATTTACTGGAGCAATTGACGAATATGGGATTCCTCAATAATCGAATCCCACCTCTGGTTGTTACAGAGAATCACAGTGGTATCCAATGTAAATCCAAACAGCTCACTGAAGAGCTTTTGCAACTAGACTGCCTCACACGAGGTTATGCTAGCAACAATATATCATGCTTCAGCGGTGCTCAAAGCCACCGACTTCTGCTTCCTACTTATCTAGGATATCGAAGCAGATCCCAAGGTGAAACAGTACCCGGAAGTGCTCTTACGGTCCACCACACTACCTGCCCAATCAACATCAGTATATCCAAGTAGTCTTCACATCTCCGGCAATGTATCTTAATCCATGAGAGATTGTGTCCTAAAGACATCTCAGAATATTCCAGGCATCAATCCAATGAGGCTCAACCAAATATGATCTCACAATGCTAACTGCAAAGCATATGTTCGGATGGAGGTTCACCAAGAACATCAATGCGAGTGAGTTTTTGAAACTCAGAGGCATTTCCCAAGTCTGGTCCGACATCACTACCATATAACTTCTAAAAGTTAAGATCCTCGAGGTAGTCACAGGCTTGCAGTCCATCATACCGAATCTTTCCAATATCTTTACCACATATTTTCCTTGAGATAGGAAAATTTCCCTTTGCTCCACATAGACCTCTTCTTTGATAGAACCATGCAAGAACGCGGTCTTAACATCCATCTGATGTAGGTTCCATCCTTGTGAAGCCATAAGGGCTATGATCAAGTGGATGGTCGTATATCTGGAAACAGGTGCAAATATCATAGTCTATACCTCCCTTCTGGGATAAAACACGAGCAACAAAATGAACCTTATACTTTTCCATACTTCCATTTGCTGCATGCTTTATCTTGTAAAGCCATTTTGAAGTAACAATTGTCTTGTCCAAGGTCTGGGAACTACTTCCCAGACATCATTCTCCATAATAGACTCATATTCTATGGTCATAGCATCCTTCCATAGTTAATGCTCGATGACATCTGAGAATGATGAAGGTTCATTTTGTATGATCGTTCTCATGATGGTCAGGTATCCCTGATACCTGTTAAGTTTCGTACTTTGATGGAAGGTTCCTCAGGGTGCAGCATGTCCTTCAGCATCATCAAGTATCCCCCTAAGCCATGAAGGAGTCTTCCTAGAAGAGGAAGGCTCATGTGGATGAGGATCAATCGGATCCATGGGTTCTTCTACATCAGGCATTGATTCATCATCCTTTTCTTTCGGTTCCCTGGTGTCGGCTTCTTGAGAGCTACTCAAAGTGAGCAGATTGTCCACCTTGCTAAGAGCCATATCTTTGTCAAATGTGACATCATGACTAATCACGACTTCCCTTTGACCGGTGGTGAACATTTCTTCAGGAGTTTAGCAACCCAATGCTTGATGAGGGCATCGATTTTGTACATATACGGCAGTGATTGTAGTTTCAGCCCATAGAAAATTTGGAAGTCTTTGATCATGTAGCATGGCCCGGACAGCTTCCATCATCGTGTGGTTCTTCCTTCCCACCACACCATTCTGCTCAGGAGTATGTCGTGTAGTATTCTCCCTCTTAATGCCAACCTCAGGTATGCCTAAGTAAACCAATTGTAATATATCGGAGGTCTTGCTTTGGCTTGAGGGGAATGGTCCCCTTTTGCGCTTTCCTTTGGCACATCCTGGACATACACCTTCTTTCTCTACTTGGAATTCAGGCATCCCTGTTACCATCTATCTTACATCGGGTAGAGCTTTGTAATGAAGGTGGGAAAACCTCCGATGCCAAAGTTCGGACTAAAGAGTGGTGTCACAAGACATGACACCTAGCGGACTTCCATCGACCTGATATAATGAATCCACACTAAACCCAAGAGTAAAGGCATCTTTAACATTATTTTTCCATATACATACCTTGCCATTGCTGAAGGTTACCTTGTAGCCTTTGTCTTCCATTTCCAAGATGGACACTAGGTTCCTTTTGAGGTCAGGTGCATTTAATACATCCTAGAATTTCTAGCCCTCTTGAATGCTTATCCTCTTCCTTGATTCCCAGCTCTCCTCTTACCTTTGCTGTTGAATTTGTCATTCCTTTGATTGCCATCAGAGGGATTTTGAGTTGCACCACTGCATGCTGTACCATGCTTCTCTAATCATGATTATCATCATGCTGCCAATGTCCATGATTTCATTCATCATGATGCTCATGATCTCATACATAGTGACTTGCTTTATCGCAAATGTAACATCATCATTTTCTTCTAGCCTTAGGTCCAGCCTTTCCTTTTGATTTAGTCCCAGAATTATTTCTTTTCTTTGCATGAGAAGAAAAGGCAGCAGGAGGATCTTTAGGCATGGGCATTTCTTGCACTTCTTCCCTTGTTTCTTCTTGAATGCATCTAGCCATTAATTCCTCAAAACCAGGAATTATATTATAGTTCAAAGGAGTAGTCCTGAACACATACCATTCAAATGGCAATCCTCCAAGAGTAGTGAGTGCCATTTCTCTGTCAGTAATAGTTTCCCCAATAGATAGGAGATCGTTCTTGATCTCGGTGATTCTTAAGAAGTATGCTTGCATACTTTCATCTTTACCCTTCTTGATTTCCCTCAGCTTATTTCTAAGAAACAAAACTTGATTTGCATCATTAACTTTAAATAAAATCACCAGTCTATCGTAGATTTCCTTGGAGGTGTCCAGTTCAGAGATGTAGGCCACCAAGTGCTTGTCGATAGAGTCCCGGATGATCTTCTATTGTTTTGACTTCTCCATTTTTTCATTTGTTCCAAGCAGCAGCGGATGCATTTGATGGAGGCTCAACAATATTGCCTCTCACATGATCCAACACTCCTTGATTCTCAAGGGTTAGATCGATAGACATCTTCCATCCATGATAGTCAGCTTTCTCACGGAGCTTGTCTTCAGCAGGAAAGAGTGTTGAGGACCCCATAGTTATTTTAGGATAGCCTTGCCAATATTCTCTTCGATGATTGCTCTTGCTCTTGCTCGGGCTTTGTCTTCACCTCAGCTCTGATACCATGTTAATTTATGGTATGTTCTATGATTATAACAGTTTACTTCTTTTTCTTATTATATTCCACCGATTAGCAATCACATGTACATAAAGTAAAGTGCAGATAGAACATTAAACAATCGATAGAAAACAAGCCAAGACAAGAGACACAAGATGTGGCAGCTAGCCAGGGACAAACCCCACAATGTGTGGGGAAACCCTTTGATCAAATCTTCTTTTATCTTCAGTAATTCAGCAGAGAGAAATAGTACAATAAATCTGATTCATATCAGCAGTAGCAAACCCTAGATCAGCAACATCAGCATTAGCGGCTTCATTATCAAACTACGGTAGACCATATCTCACAAACCGACCGTCGGATTGACTTCATTCCACCACCAAAAGTTTCGGCTTCCAAAGGAGGTTCAGATGAACCTACAGTGCAGTTCAGATGAGGAGATATTCTAGGCCACGGAAGTCAATCTTTACTTCTGCAGTTGCATCTTCAGTTTCAGCAGTTTCCGGCTTCAATCTAGGGCAGTCGATATCTTGCAAACCGTTCGTCGGATTGACTTCATTCCACCACCAAAAGTTGCAGCTTTCAGAGGAGGTTCAGATGAACCTACAACGCAGTTCCAAAGAGGATATATTCTAGGCCACGCAAGTCAATCTTTACTTCTGCAGTTGCAGCTTCAAATTCAACAGCTTCTGGCTTCACATGTGTGAGAGAGAGACCCATTTCAGCGCAGTAGAGAAGAGATTCATTTCTGCGTAGTAGAGAGAGAGAGAGAGATGTGATGAGATGAGTGATTCCAAATGAGGAAAAGTCCTCTTATATTTATACACAACGTTGGTGGGTGAATAGATATGATTGTTGGGCTTCTGAGCCTACATGAGTTGTAGGTCGGCTTGATAATAATTCCATAATCAAAATAAATTCATATCTCCATGAATACTTATCGGAATCGGATGACCTTTATATCAATCCTACACCTCTCGACGAGAGGAATCTAATAAAAATATTATCAGCCATGAATAATATGACCCACATGAAGTTTTTCCCTGGTTGCCAATTTTAACATGATTATGATGAAATTCCTTTGGGAAAGCCCAGAAATGGTCTTTACCTAAAGAAATATTATGCTTAGATTGTTCAGTGAATAATCTATATATTATTGTACCATATTTTATGTGTGGCAATTTTAAGCATATTTTTTATGATTTTTATGCTACTTCTCATACTTATCTTATTTTACACCTGATTTGTAGAGGTTGATTCTCCCTCAAACTTACATTGGCTTTGCTAATGGCGCTAATCGTAGTACCTAGAATTTATCTTCTGTAGTATGTATCATTATTTGCCCAAGGATGAGTTAGTTTCTGCTCATGGGATGTGCCTTGGTCAAACAGTGAATAATATTGTAAAGTATACGCAGCGATTAAGCTATATCTAATGCCATTTCATTTGGCCTTTGTCGATTGATCATTAGGTTAGATTTGCAACTTATATTATTAAATTTGAATGATGTCTATTCCGTTAGAAGTACTTCGATGTTAAGAATGTTTTTGTAGGTTCGTCTACTGGAAAGAGAGTTTGATTATATCAATTATCAACATATTCTGAGAATTTTAAACACGTTAACTGATGCATTGGCTAATTATGTGTTAAATTGACATTTATAAAAACATTTGTAAGAAATTAAAATCAATATTCATCCATATATTGTACAAGATAGACTGAAATAGAAGTCGTAGCTTTCATTAGTTAAATGTGTGTAAAAGTGTGCTTTTTACCAAAATGTCATCCAAAGACATGAGGCCACATGGCCTCTATTTTCCGAACATGTTAGTACATCATAAAAATAAAAACTCTAGCCCTAATACTAGTGTCTAAGCATGATGAGAATGGTAGCATACAACAAAATGAGCTACTCGTCATAGAAAATGACTTATAGGTCCAAGAACCACCATAATGTGCCTTTCATAGAGGAGAGGAAAATCATTAATACCGACATTCGAGATGTCCAGGGTCAATGTCTAAAGGTTGTTCTCTAACTCTGTTAATGCCTCTGTTGCATCCGGGTTCTACATATCGGAACCACTGGTTTCTCACCACAACTATCATATTTGCGTAACCCTATCGGTCTAACCGGACCCGCATCTTCATGATCATTTTGGGCAATTATTTTTTGATGCCAAAAAACAACAAAATATTGAAAAATTCAACAACAACTAAAGTGTGAAGTTTTTACCTAGATCGCCCCACTGCATCCAGTTGGAAATGGCATATCTGGATCACCTACATAATCCATGTCTACATATGTAAAATATTCAATCACGATGATTTGATTTTCTAGCCACCCGAAGAAATCAAGAGGATATCATATAGTTGGTCCTTTGCCACCTCCATGGCACGCCATCAATGTGACCCATTTCAGCATGCAAGGGTCCCTATGTCCTCCTATCTCTGTAGCTACCTATGGAGTGAGAAGAGCAATCTACTCTAACGAAAATGAGATGACAATGACACCATGCCAAAAGTTCTTGGGTTTTCCTGTTTTGGCTCTAATTAATTTCCCTTACAGATTTGCAACTACAACCTCGCACCAGTTTATTATAGTAGGTTGCAAAAACTCTATGGAAGTTTGGATCAAAGCCTTTGTAGGTAAATGAAGAGCTTCACTTCCATATAGTCTTGCAAGAGTGAACCCAATAGTTCTCAAAGGAATCGTCTCTATGATTTTTATGTCAATTCTCCCATCCTTGAGAGAATCTCTTGGAGTGCAATGTCATAACAGATATGTGGAATTTGTTTTGCGACCTCACCTATGTCCATGCAAAGACATTTCCACCCCACAATGTGTGAGCCTAGATAAGAAGTAAATATCATCAACATCAATAGGGAGCCTATGGTCTCCAATTAGGAAGAATTTCTCTTGTACATTCCACTTGCCAATATCCTTTCCAGCAAGTCTAGTTGGGCCTTCATGGCCGAAATAGTAAAAATATTATACTTGCCACAGTTTGTTAATGCCTATATGGTCGCTCAATGGTTTAGAGCAGCTATGTCTTATTTTTCATGTTCACGCTCTCTCCACTCCCTTTTTACTTCTCAAAACCCTGCAAACAAACATGGAAGATCATTAGAAACAATCATGGTAAAATTTTGCAAGTAAATTCGATGTTCTCTATTAAAACATTTATGCCCTCGACATTGTGCACAGTCGACTAGGTAAAATAGTGTGTATGTGCATAGTTCTAGCCTTAGAAACTACACACATATCGATTTTTAGTGTGAAAAACTCAGTCGATGTGTGCAGGCCTGATAAAGGTAAAATGTGCACATCGAGGGTGATTTTCTATTTTTGAAACCCTCCCTAAAAAAACTAAATACATGGTAAATGTGAGATAAAAACCATGAAAAAATAATATCTCAGAAATATGATTTACATGGAGGAGACAAATTGCAATTTCGTCCAACGGTTTGCCTGGAATATGTCTCTAAAATTCTTGTTGAAAAATGAGCTCTATCACTCTCAAAGGGTTAAAAAACACAAATGGTAAAAAGTTTACTTTTTTGGGTTTTTTATAAGTTTTTAGGCTTGTTACAATATTACTTTTTCTCTATTAGCCTTTTGAATCCAAATTTATAATGTTTTTCACTATATTTTGTACCAGTGATATGATTTTTTAGTTTAAATGTGCAGATCACAGGTTATTTATGAAAACAAATAATTTTAGAATTGAGTATAGTTTTATCGTTTTTTTTTAACTCGTTAACATTTATGAAAAAGTGAAACTAAGGAGTGCTCTTTACGCCCTTTTCAGACTCCCTAAACATGAAAATATCGGCGAGTATTTGACTATTCAAACTTGTAAAATTAAAAGAACAGTCGTCTATTAAGTATAATTTTATGCCTTTTACGAACAGGACTAGACTATTTATGAAAAGGATATACATTGACTGATCACAGACAATATAGTTCTCTCCTGCGTTATTTTACCTTTTTTTTGGGCTTGAGGGACAAAATTTATGAAAAAGGAAATTGTGGAATTTACTTATGTTTTTCTCCTGACTCCCTAAAACTAAAAAACATCAAGATTTACAATGTTTGGGCTCGTTAAAATTTACATTGAAAGAGATGAAATAGTTTTGTTTTTGTGTCTTTTCAAACTCTTTAAATATGAAAACAACATTGAGCTACCCCTTCTCTAGACTCATAAAACTTAAACAATGAAGGACTCGTTAAGCATGGCAAGACCAAACCAATCCCTCTTAGGGTTCCTTAAAAATAATTCAAAGGAGTCATCTGAAGGATGAGATTATAGGACAATAATATGTTGTCCTCCTCAAGAATGTGAAAAATAAAGAGGTACTTTCCAGTAATGGTGGGGGGGAAGTGAGAAAGAAACTTTGTTTTTCTTTTATAAAAGGCAGTATGACGCACCCTTTTTGTCCACGTTGAGAAATACATTTTCCACTTAGTTGGCCATACCTCATTGAAAGTCTTCAGTTGGTTTCGGTATTATTTTTTGACTCAAATGTTACCAAGTCAGAATTTTGTGTCACCAATATGTTCAAGAGAAGTCAAACCTCATTCAAATTACTTTGCCATTCATAGCCTTAAGTTGCAAGATCATATCTCAGTTAGTCTTGGATTACTCCAAACTATTGGTCTTCAAAAATTGATATCAGTTTCCTTTCATAGACCTTCCTGCAATAGGTTCCTTCATGACTTCAGCTCACTATCTAGTAAGTTGATCTAGAAACCTTCAGTGCCTTGGAGCATGCATGCCTTAATGGCAAATTTCTTGCCTTCAACGATACCTTATCATCATTTACCTTTGATCAAATGATTCTATGAGAGTAGAGGATTAGTACTTAAGTACCTTGAGAATCATTTTCATTATTGGTGGTTTCTCTCACGCTTCTTAACATTTCACATCATTGACTGATAATCAAGTGGTTAATACCATGTTCAACTACGAGACATTGACTCACATGGATAGATTCGTACTATGGATCGAGAGATGGAGATAAAGACCTTAGATCTAGTTTCATCCATCCAAGATGCATGGAGTTAGTAAATATTCATTATTGTAAACATAGATCTATTGATGGTTGTGCCCATACTATGTTGTCTATTAACATGGATATTCAGATATATTTTCGTATTGATTCTTTGAGACATTTATTTTCAGAGTATGGGAATGCCTACCTCAACAATGATTATATATCACATTGTAACATTTGATTGATTGTTTCAAGTCTCTCATTGTAGTCTCTAACACAAACCTTGGCATGATAGTGTGCTTCAGTCATTAAACATCTCTTATGACTTTTCACTTTAGGGGGCAATCTGTTACACATAAATTTGTCACATTAAGAAAATGACCATCAGTTTGAATCTTTCGCTATCCATAAATGTGTTCCAAATAATCCCCTTACAAGGCTATAATCCAAAATATCCTAAGAAAAGCGAAATTCGTGGATGCCATGGCTTAAAACCCTATTTTTGGCTTCCTGCATAGTTCCCTAGTCAATCTATGCACATACATAAAAGAGTCCCTTAGAAATTGTGCATAAGTGCGCTCTGTCTTACACTGTGGCATGCGCACATGACTTAATGCATGTAAAAATATAAAGTAAAGTATAGAAGCATTGTTAGTCATATCTATTCCAAATAACAAGATTCGAATGGATGCCTATTAAGCCTTGATCCCTCCCATGATGGAGTTACTCCCTCTCTTTGTGGAACCCCTCTTCCATCATTAATGGATCTCATCCCTTGGAAACTAGATCCCAAACTTACCACTCTTGGCCTATAAAGCTATGACAGGCCTAGGAATTGAGGAGGACTGTTGGAAGTGGGCTTATGTTACAGGAATAAGGTTTGAAGGCTATTCATTCAAGGACAGGGTTGGATATTATGGGAAGGGACTTGCAACATCAAAGATTCAAGGTTGTAAGTCTATTCTCGATTTATTGATATAAAGGCAACTATTCTTTTTCAATTATATCTTTATTGATAAAATTTGTAGGATTCCTTGATCACCTATATAGATTATGATTGCATATTATCCATTTTGATATATTATTGACTTAATTAGTTCATTTATCTCTTATGTTATATATTTGATGCTTTGATCTCTTGTATGTTTATGTCTATGCATATCTCCTTCATGACATCATAGAGAATCTATGGGAAGTAATGGGAAGATATTTAAAACATCGACGAGAAGCAGATGGTCGAGAGCACTAAATCGGACTTTATTCGGAATTTTGATCAAAAGGTAAGTGACCTCTATCATAGTGTTTGTTTGAGTCAATCATAGTATAGAGAAAGGTAGAAATTCCTAATCTTTTGTTACTAGATTTCTCTGAGGTCTAGGGAGACCACTCTTGTCCACAAGTGGGATAAGTACACAGAACAGAGGGGATGGAGAGAGAGAGGTGGAAGAGAGAAAGAGAGGATGACAAGGGAGAGATGGAGAGGGATTGATCGAGAGAGGAGAGGATGTAAGGGAGTGAGAAGGAGAGAAGAAAGAGAGGGAGACAAAGGAAAAGGGAGAGGGACATGTAGAGATGAAGGGGGGAGAGAAGGGGAGAGAGGGAAAGATATAGGGAGGAAGATAGTGATAATTGCACGCTTTGCAACCAAGTATAAGGGTAGATGTTTAGGCTTAAATGTTTAATATTTAACATAAAAAAATAACATTTATATGTTGGATCAATTAAAAATTAATAAAAGGTTAAAAGTAATATAGAGTCAAGTGTGGTGGAGGTGTCGCAGTGTCAACATTTAGCTAATTTGATAATAAAGTTAAGAGTAATAAAAATAATAAAACTAAATTTCTTATATTGTAATTTTGTTTTGTAGGCTATCTTATCCCCTCCAACTTAAGATAGAAATCATGCTATGGGAAAAATTTCATAAATAATTATAAGTTACATTTGTAAATTCTAAATTAATAATGGTTATAGAAAAATCATCCTATAGTATTGCTTTTGAAATAACTAATAAATTGAGGTGTGAAGCAAATAAGTAAATTTTTTTGAAGAACTTGCATAAAATTTTGTGGGTAGTAACCATGTAACACCCCCTCCCAGGTCTATCCAACGTAACCATGCCAACCAGGGTAAACATGAGTAGAGATGCTACTATAGTTAGAATCTACTTCCTATGTCACCTTAAGGAAGTGGAATCGACATAATATTACATACATACATCCAACATCATCAACAGAACCTTCAGGAAACAAGTGAGCTACTCAGACAGCTTGTCCTTGTGTCCCACAGGAAATAGTTTCTCTCATGCTATGGGCAAGTGAGCGACCAAAAACCCAAAGTCACTCTCATAGACCTACCTCTGAGTGACTCTGGACCAAAGTTGCTAGCTCCATGTCCGTGACCCCGTGATTTTAGCCATTTTTCTAGCCCATAATCCTGGCCTCTACCCAAAACTTGTTGTAACTTCGAGAATTCATTAAAATCATAATAACAATGCTTATCAATAAAAAATAACCCTCAGCACTAGGACTGAGCATCTCCAACCGAGACTGACATTCTGTCAAACACTTGACATCAATGCCACCTACATGTATAGGATACAAGATAGAGCATAAATGACTGAAACAACTCATGAAACATAACGAAAAGGATCACCTCCTTCTCCATTAAACTACTACATCATCAACTAGTCCTTGTATCCATCGAATTAAAAGTTATAAGTAAATACATGAAATAACCATGACATAAACCAGTTATTCAACGATACTTATAACCAACATAAAATCATATAAATATCAGAGATATGAGAACTATTAAATCCACATATAAATTAGTGAAAAAGTAAGAGAACCTAACTTTATGCATAGACAAATCTAAAAAAAATCCTACCAAAACATAATTATTATGGAAACTCTGAAACAACGTGAATGCATGCCAATTTTGTTAGAAAATTATATATTACAGAGCAATGGAACACATAAAATATTGCAGAAATATAAACACAGAAAACGCATAAAAAAAGAGCGACATAGATATACATGGTTCACCCAGTTTGGGCTACGTCCACAGATAAACAACCAGTCCTTCCTTTTATATTATCCAGCAAACTGAAGAGATACAACCTACAGCAGATCCATTGTAACACCCTGTTTGCTCTCAATCTCTTCTCTCTTCTTCACTCAGAATACAGATATACATAGATGCAATACAATTCCCTCATATATAGTGAGGGGTTGCCTTCTAGGGCAGAAAACCCTAAATTAAACATAACTTATACCGTCAGATCATCCGCCTAATGAACGACCCAGATTGACTAGAAATTACTAGACTTTTATAAGGCAATTTTACATCTCTTTTTAGGTTCGGGGGGGGATTGGGGGGGGGGGGGGGGGGGCTTGCCCCCGAACCCCCGCCAAGGGACCACAAGCCCCCAGACCCCCTATCTGGGGGTGATTAGCCCCCCCGGACCCCCAAGAGGGGGACAAGTCCCCCCCGCGTGGAGGGGTGTACAGTCTTCTTAGGGTATACATCCGGCTGAAACCTTTGAATACAAAAGATAATCAGGCTCCACACCCAACAATCTTCCACTTGGAGACTGATTATAGCAACTCCAACGCTGCTTCATTTGCTAGACAATAACTCCATTTTCTACCTCACTGTTTCTCATCTTCTTCATCATACTTGAAGACCAACTGAAACTGAGTAGATTCTCAGTTTCTCTCTGGTTACAACTTTTGTTAGCATATCTGTAGGATTCTGGCTAGTGTGTATCTTTTCCAACTTCAACTGTCCATCTTCTAATGCTGACCATATGAAATGGTACTTGAGATGTATATGTTTAGTCTTGGAATGAAATGCAGAGTTCTTTGAAAGATGTATGGCACTCTGGCTATTATTGTATAACCTGCCCAACTCCTGCTTCTTACCCAATTCATCCAGAAAGCTTTGTAACCAAATCATTTCTTTACTAGCCTCTATAGCAGCAACATACTCTACTTCTGTTGTTGAAAATGCAACAACACTTTGGATTTTTGAAACCCAACTGACAATTGTTCCATCTACAACAAACACATACCATGTTGTGCTCCTCCTGTTATATCTATTACCTACCATATCTGCATCAACATATCCCTGTAGAGCAATGTTTGAACAACCAAACCATAATGCTTGATTTGTGGTACCTCTCAAATACCTGAGAATCCACTTCACTGCCATCCAATGTTGTTTTCCTGGATTGTTCATGTACCTTCTTACAACTCCCACTGCATGTGCAATATCAGGCCTTGTGCAGACCATTGCATACATTAAGCTTCCAACTACTGATGCATATGGAAATTTAAACATATGAGCCATTTCTTCCTGAGTCTTGGGACATGCCTCCTTACTTAATTTGAAATGGCTAGCCAAAGGTATACTAATTGTTTTGCGTTTTGCATATTAAACCTTTTCAACACCTTTTCTATGTACTCACTTTGAGTCAATGTTAATTTGCGATTCTTCCTGTCTCTAGTTATTCTCATACCAGGGATTTGTTTTACAGCACCCAAATCCTTTATTGAAAATCAATTTGCTAATTTCCTTTTGAGCACATTTATTTCCTGCATGTTAGAACCTGCAACAAGCATTTCATCTGCATACAATAACAATATAATATGGCTGCCATCATTTTTCCTTTTGAGATAAACACAATGATCAGAGTGATATCTAGTATAACCTTGTTCAGACATAAACCTATCAAATTTTAGATATCACTACCTTGGAGCCTGTTTTAAGCCATACAAGTGCTTCTTCAACTTGCACACTATTTTCTCCTTCCCTTTTACCTCATATCCTTGTGGCTGCTGCATATATATCTCTTCCTCCAAATCCCCATGGAGAAAGGTTGTCTTTACATCTAGCTACTCAAGATGCAAATCTTCAGCTGCTACTAGACTTAGAATAGTTCTGATTGAAGTCATTTTCACAACAGGAGAAAATATTTCATCAAAATCAATATCTTTCTTCTGTGCAAACCTCTTCACCACAAGTCTAGCTTTGTACCTCTGTTTTCTTCCATCTTCTTCCTTCAGCCTGTTAACCCATTTATTCTACAATGTTTTTTTACCTGTAAGAAACCTGACTAAGTCCCAAGTCTGGTTATGTGCTAAGGAGTCCATCTCTTCTTTCATGGCTTGCTCCCACTTCTTCCTGGTTTCTATCTGCACTGCTTCTTCATAACATTCTGGTTCACCAGAATCAGTCAACAATACATAATATAATGAAGGAGAGTATTGTTCAGGGGGTCTACTTATCCTGGTAGATCTTCTAACACCACTTTCAGGTGTTTGAAGTGCTTGTTGCTATTGTGGTTGCTGTTCTGGCTGTTGATCATTATGATTTTCAGGCACCATCACTTTTCCTGTGATATCATCAAGCACTGTGTATTCTCTATTTTCTGTTTATTTTCCTGCAAGTGATTCTTATACAAGACCTTTTCATTGAATATTACATCTTTTCTCCTAATGATTTTGTGATTTTTATAATCATATAAGCAATAACAAAAATCATTAACACCATATCCAATAAAAGTACATTTCTTTGATTTTGCCTCAAGTTTTGTTCTATTTTCTTTGTTAATGTGGACAAAGGCTTCACAACCAAACGTATTTAAAAAAAATAGTTTACCTTTTTACCTGTCCATGCCTCCTCTGGAATACCACAATCCAAGGAACTTGAAGGCCCTCTGTTTATCAGATAAACAACAGTATCTACAGCATCTACCGAAAATTGTAAAGGCAATCCTACATGCAATTTCATGCACCTTGCACGCTCCATGATTGTCCTGTTCATCCTTTTTGACACACCATTTCCTTGTGGTGTTCCTGGAACTGTCTTCTCCCTATGAATTCCATTCTCTGAACAGTACCTATCAAACTCTTTGCTACAATATTCACCTCCATTATCTGATATGAGACACTTCAACCTTTTTCCTGTCTCATTTTCAACCAAAGCTTTCCATTTCTTGAAAGTATCAAATACATCAGATTTATTTCGAATATAATAAATCCAAGTTTTTATGGTTGCATCATCAATAAAAGTAACATAATAATGAGAGCCACCAAGAGATGATACCTGAGCAGGTCCGCATACATCTGTATGCACAAGCTCTAATTTTTCGATCTTCTTTTCTTTCCCAACTCTAAAGAAACTGACTCTCTTCTGTTTTCCATAAACACAATTCTCACAGAATTTTAAATCAATATGCTTCAAACCTAACAACAAATTTCTTGAGTGAAGAATCTGCATCCCCTTCTCACTCATGTGCTCGAGCCTGTGATGCCACAATGTTGTATCTTTTCCTGTAGAGGTTAAAGCATTAATAGAATTAGAAATACCATTGCATAAATAAAATGTACCAACCTTTTCTCCTTTCTCTATTACCAGGGATCCTTTAGTGACCTTCCAGGTTTTATCTGTGAAGGTAGTTACGCAACCTTCACCTCCCAACTGCCTTATTGAAATCAGATTTTTCTTCAGATCTGGAACATGCCTTACCTCCTTCAATAGCCATTGATTTCCATTTTGCTGTTTTATGAAAACTATACCCATTCCAACAATTTTACAGGGTTTATTATCACCCAATCAAACCTGTCCAAAATCTCCTTGAATATAATCATGAAAATGTTTCTTATCAGGTGTGGCATGGAATGAGGCCCCTGAATCTACCACCCAGGCATCAATAATATTTTCTAATGAAAGAATCAAAGCATCTTGCAACACATCACTTGTTACATTCGCTTCATGATTAGTTTCTTGTTGCGCGTCTCCTTCTTTTCCATTTCGAGACTTGTTGTCTTTCTTCAGGTGTCCTTTCTTCCCACATTTTCAACACACTATCCCCGATCTGGACTTGGATCTGCCTTTTCTTGACTTACTGCAATATCCTAAGCTCTTTCCTCTTTCCATTTTTTTCCCCTAGTCTCTGCAGTCAAAGCATTACCTGATGTCTCACCAGAGCTTTTCAGTCATATTTCCTCGCTAAGGATTGCACCAACGACATCATCAAACTTTAAAGTACTAGATCCAGATAAAGAGTTACTAACGACCATAACTAAACCATTCCAACTTTCTGGCAATGAGCACAGAAATAAGAGAGCCCTAACTTCATCATCAAAATTTACCCCTACAGAACTAAACTGACTTGTAACTATATTAAAATCATTTAAATGGTCTGCAACAAATCCACCTTCTGACATCTTCATATTAAATAAACGCTTCATAAGAAATACCTTATTTGAGGCTGAGGGTTTTTCATACAGTTTGGCCAATGCCGACATTAAACCATGTGTTGTTGTTTCCTTTGAAATATTAAACGCTACCGACGCCGCTAGGCACAGTTGTATAGTTCCAAGTGCCTTTCTGTCGAGAATATCCCATTCTGTGTCTGTCCAACTCGTCGGCTTCTTTGTCTTTCCGCTCAATGGTACGTATAGATCTCTCTGATATAGATAATCTTCCATCTGCATCTTCCATAGCTAGTAGTTTTGGCCGTTGAATTTTCGACCCTAAACCTACCATCTTCTGCCATTGCTCCCACTCAAACCAGGAACCCTTCTCTCCTGCGAGTTTATCAGCCAAATAGACCTTTGGCTCTAATATCAGTTGTTAGAAAATTATATATTACGGAGCAATGGAACACATAAAATATTGCAGAAATATAAACACAGAAAACGCATAAAAAAGAGCGACATAGATATACATGGTTCACCCAGTTTGGGCTATGTCCATAGAGAAACAACCAATCCTTCCTTTTATATTATCCAGCAAACTGAAGAGATACAACCTACAGCAGATCCATTGTAACACCCTCTTCGCTCTCAATCTCTTCTCTCTTCTTCACTCAGAATACAGATATACATAGACGCAATACAATTCCCTCATATATACTGAGGGGTTGCCTTCTAGGGCAAAAAACCCTAAATTAAACATAACTTCTACCGTCAGATCATCCGCCTAATGAACGGCCCGAATTGACTAGAAAGTACTAGTCTTTTACGAGACATTTTACATCTATTTTATCTTCGGAGGCGCTTCCCCCGAACTCTCACTGGGGGACCACTGGCCCCTGGTCCCCCACGGGAGGGACACCCCCTACGTGGAGGGGTGTACATTCTTCCTGGGGTATACATCTCGCTAAAACCTTTGAATACAAAAGATAATCAGGCTCCACACCCAACAAATTCAGTGTTGTGCTTTGCTGCGGTATTTGCATACCACTAATTCATAGACGACCAAAAAAAGGTGTTCAATAAAATAAATTGAACAAATTTATTGAAAATATTTTTTAATAACTTATTTACTTAATATAAAGTCGTTTTGTGGCAATAAAGAGGAAAAGTTTAATGAACTTATTTAATTGACGTCTCCTCATTATTTAACACTTAATTCCAAGTATGATAATATTTACATTGAAACCATTATTAAAGCGTGTATGTCTACGACACAGGCAAGAGTTTTAATATTTATTTAAAAATGATACAAAGTAACTCTTTTACTAATAATTATTATATATTATAAACTTGAAATATTCATGTTCTAATAGATTTATAAGGATTTAAAGTTTATATATATATATATGAATGAGAGAGAAAAAGTGGAGAAAAAGGCAGAAAAATGAGCGTGTAAGTGAAAGTGTTGAAAAAAAAATCTAACCAAATTTTGGTGCTCTGATTTCAATTGCAAAAAGCAGCTGAAGACCCGATGCTTTGCTGTGGTCTTGCGGAGTACTTATCATAAAAAAAATCCGGAAAAATGGCCGTGCAAGAAATTAAATTGAACAAATTTATTGAAAATTGTTATTAATCATTTATTTATTTAATATAAAGTCGTTTTGTGGCCATAAAAATGGAAAAGTCAGTCCAAGATCAATTTATTTAATTGACCTCTCCTCATTGTTTAACACTTGATTCCAAGAACGATAATATTTACATTGAATCCATCATTACAGTGTGCATGTCTGTGGGATAGCCAAGTGTTTTATTAGTTATTTAAAAATAATACAAAGATAGCTCTTTTACTGATAATTATTATAAATTATAAACTTGAAATAGTCCTCTTCTAATAAATCTATAAGGATTTAAGTTATATATATATATATAGGAGAAAGTTAATTTTAAATCGATGGGAATGTAGGTTATTCATTTCCATATTTATTTAAAAAATTGGTTTCTATCTTATGAGATAATATTTTACGTAAATCAACACTTTTTGATATTAATGATAATGACAATTAAGAGACATTGAAGTAATAATTGATTTATAGTCTTTTAAAATGGTAAAATATTAGTTAGACTTTTTTAAAAAAGAATTGTGGTATTAAAAAAATATTAATAAAAGAGTTTTAAGATGATCACATTTTTGATGACTTAAGAGGTTAGCAATGTGTGTTGTAACAAATATTTTGAAATCGAGTTTTAAAATTGGTGTATGTGAGGTACTGTAGAGAAAGTTCGTTCCACTTTCAACTCTTTAATGTTATAAAAATGAGATATTCTTGCATCTCATAATGCTTAGAGAATTGTACAATGTTGGATTTCATTATGAAGCTAATAGAAGTTGGTTCTTGTATTAACAATGTTGATTATCTTCTTTGTGCTATTTAAAATTAAAAGATACTTTTGATTTTCTAAATTAAAAATAATAATCTCTTTGTAGTGTCTTAGCTTCCTTTCATTTTCTAAATCTTTGTTGCACTACAAAATTTATTTAAATTTAAATGTAATAATACTTTTAATATTATCTATATCCAACAAAATGACATTTTCCTCTATTCCTAATGCTTTAACAAAAACTTAACATCTTAATATCTTAATATTATGTTACTTGAACTATTAATAATTATATCTAAAACTAAACATGATATATATTTACTCTCTTTCACATCTCCATTTTCTCATTGTCTAAATAATTTACCTTACACCATATTAATGAAAACACTTTTAATTGAATTTCATATATCCTTAATGCAAAAAGTTATAATGAATATTAAACAATACACACTTTTCATTAAAATTCATAGATTCAAGGTGAAAAGGGCTATAATAAGTATCTAAAATTATTAAGTCAATTTATTTATTTTAATAAAAAATAAATGCCCTTCTAAAAATAATTTTTTTAATTAAAAATAAATGCCACTCATGAAAATTTCATTATTTTGAAGGGAACGGTTGTCGATAGCTATATAATATAATAGACAATAACCTCATACTATTATGCAAAAAACATATAATATAAAGGCATAGCACAATGTTGTATTTATCAGAAATACATTTAAATGATTAGTTTTATTTTTGTGAAAATTTATAATAAAAAATGTAATCATGAAAAATGTTTAATGTTAATTACTTTCCTCATCAAATTTTAACGGTAATGTTTACTTATTTTCAAATAATAATAGTAATAATAATTTAGAGAAATAGGATAATTTATATCTCTACAATATCACCACACCTCAAGAATGACTACTTTTCCAGGATGCTAATCACAATTTTGAAGATGCTAACCTCCAAAGATTAGTAATTTAATATAAGAACCATTTGCGTTCCTATAAGTAATGCGATTTATAAAATGATGTTATTATAATAATATATTTTTATAATAAAATTTAGTTTTATATTTATAATAATTTTATAATTTTTAAAATTTAAAATTTAAGATTTTTATTTACTTAAGAGTTTATGAAGGCATTATAACTCATTATGTTATTAGTAATGATTTCAAATTGTATGGAGAATATAAAAATTATTCCTCTCAACCATGTGAGATAATCTTAATTGACTTTTATTTATCTTATATATAAAATACTAAAAAATATTTAATATAAAAAATTGTAATTTTATTTAATTATTAGATAAATAAATGAGCCTCATGGGCAGTTCAATTTGTGATATCGAAGTAAATGAAGTTATTTTCGAGGTTTAAATCCCCCTTATTCACATACTCATGTGGAAGGGCCATATGTAGGCACATAGAAGTTATAGTGGTAGCAGTTGGAATGGATCCCATGTCACACAAGTTCGAGACCCTCCTAGTTGTTGATTCCTCTAGATTATATATATATATATATATATATATATATATATAATTTATAAATAGTTCTCTATCCATGAGGATTTAGATTTTGGAGTAAGTACTCCCTTCAATGATGTCATGAACAAAGGAGAATATGATAATGCTAAATGTACTATGGTTCGAGAGTATGATAAGAATAAGTAGACTGTGGTTTGTAAAGTATGTATTTATGAATATTACAACATGCATGATTGTAGTGTGTGTTTTTTGATTCAGTGATGATGGAATCCATCGTCATAATTTGTTATTATTATATGAGAATATAGGTTTTCTCTATTCTAAGTTTCCCACTCTACAAAGCCAATTACAATATCAATGGTATATTTTTCTTTCAAATATATCCAATAACCAACCTCAATCCTTTCTTCCATATACACTCACTTTAGATTATATTTGATCTATTTGAACCCCTCTTGAAAACTAAAAATTTATGATTGTAAGCAAATAACCCCAACAAGTTACTCTCTTCGTTAAGGTTTGTAACAAACAACTGACTTATAGATATTTATTTTTCATCCTTAGCTTCTTAATTGGCCTTCTAGAACCATTAATGTATGATAAAATATCATCAACAAATAACAAATGAGTTAGGTAAATTGTTCTTTCAATCATAATAAAAAGCATCCACTCATTTCTTCAAGCTCATCATAGGACTATTCAAATATTTAGCCACTAATAAGAATAATAGAGGAGAGAAAGAGCACTCTTATCTTAACCCTTTATTAGGCTTAATGAATGTTGAGGTTTATCCATTAATAAGGATTACAAATGACACTATACTAATACACCCTATTATCCATTTAACCATTAGTAAATTGAAAACAATTTGTTGTATTATCCATTCATCCATTTAATCTTAGGTATAACCAACTTGGTCTACCATACATATTTGATGAATCTAATTACAAAATCATGGTTGTTTGACTTTTCATTTTTATAGTATGAATACATTTATTAACTACCCATATTGCTTTATAAGTATGTCTTTTACTTGAAAATTAAATTTCTTATATGAGATAATAGCTTAAAAATATTTTAGCCCACGGGTCATATAATGATGGTGACAAGGTGTTCTATTAAGGCACTTTATAGTGAAAAAATCACTTGTTCAAAGCTCCGTGGGTAAAAATTCATCCGTGTAAAGGGCTCGTGTGGCTCAGGCTGGATGTAATCCCCAAGTGATTGTGATGGCTTAGATTCCCCTAGCTTGCAGTTATTCAAGCCATAGGTTAGATGTGTTAGTCAGCTCAGGACTCACATTACCTAACAAGAAAAATAAAAAAATTGTTGAAAAAGTTTTTAAGATTAATTTCCAAGGTCTTAACAATGATCTTATATAGACAATTACATAAAGAAATTGTCTTGAAGTCATCAATTGACTTTAGCTTATATTTCTTATGAATTAAAGGTAATAGGGTCGAATTTAAGGTTTGTAAAACTTTCATATTTCTTTGAATTCCTTCTACCACCCTTAAGAAATCCCCCTTTAGAAGCTCATAGAACCAAATTAAAATCCCAACTACTCTCATGTGCAGCCACAAAATTTTCTCATTCTTAAAAGAGGCCAATACAATTGAGAGTCTCCCCTCAGACAATTTCTTGATCATTATTGTATAGCCTTATTCAATGATAAACCAGCGAAATACATGATAACTTTAAAATTTCCACTAGATTATCCATATATATCTCTTTATATATAGATTGGAAATAAAATCTTATACTATCTCTAAAAAAATCCTAATACAATTACCTTTATCATTTTTCATTTCCCATATGGTAATAGAATTACCTCTATCATTCTTTATTTCCCATATAGTAATTACTTTTTTTCTATAATTAGCATATTGATGGAAATGTTTTGTAACTTTGACGCATTTTTCCAACCATATAGCCCAACTCTTCATCCTCCATTTTGATTCTTTCAAATATGATAACTTACTTTATTTCTCCTTTAGCACTTTAACTCATTTCCTATCTTCATCAATAATGCACTTTCTTCATTATTTTCAAGTATCTCATATGTGTCCCTTTCATTATTATTAAACTTTTTATTTGAATTTGTCAGACATTCTTGTTGCCCAGTTACAACCAATTTTCAAACCTTCTTCAAGGATCCTAAAGAAAATGAGTAGAATAATCTCTAGAGTTTACATAAAAATGTTGTCATTGTTTTTTGAACACCTCTATAAACCCTTCTGCATTAAAACAACTCGGGCTTAAATTTAAATGGACTTGCTAGCCTATTTTACATTTTTTTTTTTTGAAGAAGAATATGAAGGGATAAGGGTAACCCATTGTTTCAACATGATACTAAATCTTGTGAACTTCAAATAAAGTATTCTTTGACAGAAATAACTTGACCAATCTCTCAAAATTTCCATCACCATTGAGCCTATTATTCCTCTAAATATGCTTAATCTTGATTGGAGAAAACTCCACTAGGGTTCACCATTCAATTTTGTGTTGGAAGTAATTTAATATTTTATCTTATCTAGTAACATCAATCCACACCTTTGATCAATTGAAGATAAAATTTGTATTGCCCCCTATAAGAAAACTATTCATTTCTAAACAATTCAAGGAAAGGAAAACTTCCTAAAAATATCACCTCTCATGATTTGGGCCATAACAGTTGATCTAACCCAATTATTTAGATGCAAATGTGATCCATATCCTAAGAAAATAATATATGATTCGGATTTATATAGGAACGCAACAAATTACAGAGATAACCATAAATACAGATATGTAGTGGAAATAATACTACATTTCATTACTGTAAAATACTGAAATATGCTTACAAATAGAAATGGAAATAAACCAGCTAGGGCAATGGTAGCTTATCTCTGAGAAGATATGTGATGGCTACATGCCTCTGAACTGTGTTACAATGAGGCTCAAAGACCTATTTATTGTTGAGAAACAATGGAAAACCCTTAACATCCCAAAACCTAACCCTAGAAGATGAAACACCAAATTGTGGGCCCCATTTTGGGTAAGTTGGTACATCAACTTCGGGGGGTCATAACTTTGGCACCCGATCTTCATTTGACGCTTACAGTAGCTCATTAGAAGGATCTATCTAAGCACTATAACTTTGGGAAGAGCAACTCATGTTGCTCCCGGATTTCCCAAAAAATGTCATTTAGGGCCTCAAAACGGCTTCGAAAGTTCAGGACCCGAAAAGCTGCTAGAAATAGTAAATTATGCTACAATTAGGGAAACTGAAAAGTTGAAAGAGACAGTTGTGGCGGTCCAAGTGGGATAGGTGGGTGGCCACCAAAATCCACCTAGATCATTCCTCCCCCCTTAGGAAGCAATGGTCCCATTGCGTTGAGTTCCTCCATCTGTTGAACTTGGTCCCTAGTGAGTTATTATGCAATCTCAGATGAATCTAGTAATGGTGGGAAGCATGGTCGAGGGTGGTACACATTGAACACTTGGTACAGGCAAAGGAATGGAGGAATGTTGTGCTCCAAAGCACTATTTCCCACAGCCTTGGTAATGGTGTAAGGACCATTTCGGCGTGGTTGGAGCTTCTGATGGGCTCTTGTAAGGCATTCTTTCTGCAAATGCAACCAGACTTTGTTGCCCACCTGAAGCTTGTGTGGTACCCCTGTGGGTGAGGAGAAGTTGTTCCTGTGTTCTGTCATGACCGTATCCCTTTGTTGCTGGTGCTGTGTGGAGGAACCCTTAACAGGGGTCATGGATGTGGTGACAATCTTCCCCTTACTTTGCAAGCGAACCAGAGAGAAAATGAATTTCCTAGTCTAGGAGATGAGCTTGTTTCCTTTTTTGGTAGTGATCAAAGAGGTGGCAGTAGGTGGGGCTACCTCCGGTATCCTGTATAATGAATTACATAAAGAAATAATGACAGCATGAGGCCTTGACTCATACACACATGTCGCCTCCACTAGTATGGTTGGCCTAATAGTACATCACAAACATCCAGAGGTGTAACATCACACAATACCTCGTATGTGAAGGGTTTGATGCTGTAAGGAAGGCAACACTGCTGGTGAACTCAGAGATCTCATCCTTGGTGAAGCCACTTGATATTGTATGACTGCAGATGTGGTGTAGTCAGTAGGCCCAACTACTTCATGACCTTTGCTGAAATGAGGTTCTTTTGGCTGCCATTGTCGACAATGAATTGTAGCGGCGAACCTTCACCCACATCTATGAGTGGAAAAGATGCTCCCCCTCTTCTGGATCTTCGATCTCATTCTTTTGGATCTTGGTAGTGGCAACAGTGACGTTGGTCTCCGCATCAATGATCTGCTTTCCTTTGCTATTCCCCTTGTCAGGTTCTAACTCAAGGTTGGAACATGCATCTGATTCTGAAGCCTTCAACTCCACCACTAGTGACTGCTTGGTCCGACACTCACTTGTGTTATGAGTGGGGCACTTATGGAACTCACACCACTTTCCTGTGTCCTTTGACTTTGTGGTATTATTCTTTTCTTGTGGCTTCGACGGATTGTCTTGGGTCACCCCGCCTTGGCTTTGTCCTTTGGTCTTCAGATTTTCAAATCCAAAGTCTCGCTTCTTCTGTTTGAAATTTTACTCAATTTTGACAGCATATCAGTACGCTGTGTCGAGTGAAGAGATGTTCAAGAACTCCATCTCTTCTGGGATGTATCTGTGTAAGCAACCATGGTATTTGAGTACCAGATGCAGCTACGAATATTTGATACCCAATTCTGTGTGAAGGGCATGAAAAATGTTTGTGAACTCTGCCACATCTTGGTCTCTTCCCTGCCACAGCTTGGTCCACTTTATGTATTTGTCCTCATAGCTTTTGACAGGGTAGTACTGTGCCTTGATGGCATGCCGGAAGGAATCCCAAGTGGGTGCACCTAAAAATAATGAGCCCATACTTTCATCCTTTTGCTTGCAGTAGTTTTCCCACCAGTCCTTGACATGGGGGGTTTCTTTGAGAAGAGCGAAAATAATCTTTTCCCTACTGGAAAAATCATGAATAGAAAAATACCATTCTTGCAGATTTAACCATTTATCGACAGCACCTACATCTATCTGACCCTCGAATATGGGGATTTCAAAATTAACTTGTACCTTAAATGCTGTGGCATTTCCAGAGTAACTATTGGAAGCTGATGTATCACCTCTAGGTAGCCACTGAAGGATCAGCACAATGATATCCATCATCGTATTCCTTTGTCACTCGAGGGCTTCTTCGAGCAAGATTTTGATAGGATCTCCTGCCCCCTCGTCTTCATTTTCATCCGCCATGGGAGGCCGTTGGGATTTGTGAGGTTTGTCTTGCAAAGGTTCGACCAGTTCAAGCCCTAACTCCTTATATCCCATCCTCATTGGGGACATGAAAAGAAAAATAGAGAAAAAGCAGACCGCTCTGATACCACTGATCCAAATTTAAACTGGAACACAACAAATCACAGAGATAACCATAAATACAAATATGCAATAGAAATAATACTTCATTTCATTACTGTAAAATACTGAAATATGCTTACAAATGGAAATGGAAATAAACCCGCTAGGGCGATGGTAGCTTATCTCTGAGAAGAGATGTGACGGCTACATGCCCCTAAGCTATGCTACAATGAGGCTCAAAGGCCTATTTATTGTTGAGAAATAATGGAAAACCCTTAACATCCCAAAACCTAACCCTAGAAGATGAAACGCCAAATTGTGGGCCCTGTTTTGGGTAAGTTGGTACATCAACTTCCCAGGGTGGTAACTTTGGCACCCGATCTTCGTTTGATGCGTACCATAGCTCGTTAGAAATATATATTCGAGCACTACAACTTTGCAAAGAGAAACATCAATCCATGGCCCATGTTACTCCCAGATTTCCCAAAAAACGTCGTTTAGGACCTTAAAACGACTCTGGAAGTTAAGGACCCAAAAAGCTACTAAAAATAGTAAATTGTGCTACAATTACAGAAACTGAAAAAATGAAAGAGATAGTTGTGGGGGTCCAAGTGGGATAGGTCGGTGGCCACCAACATCCACTTGGATCAATATATGAGTTTATAAATGAGATGGCCTTCCTCCACCGTGAAAGCACCCCACCATATAAACATGTTATATATGAAGATGAAGATCCCAATATTTTATAATATAACCAAAATTCCTAATCACTTATTTACCTTTCCCCATTGTTTCTAACACTAATATTTGTGAAGTTTTATTAATTGTGCTAATGCTAGTATTTTGGATAGGTTTACAAGAACCCTTATATTAATATGTAGAATGATCATTTCAAACCATCCCTTGGGTTTTATCCTACTCTAAGGATCCTAATATTTATTCTTTGTTTTCCTTGTTGAAGTTATTTTAATGTTGTATCTTGAGGATGGTGTTGAAAGGGTCTCTTATATCCTATCAAACACTGGTCTAGAGCCTTTCCTAGAGCCATACCAAGAAACCCACAAATTTCCTTATCACATGAGACATTTTTTCCCTTTTTGTATCTCAATACGCACTTGATAATTTCTCTAACCTCCAAGCCTCCACTACATTAACCTATACTCAAAATAATTTCCTTATCAAAAGATTCTTCACTAAAACAATTCATAGAAACTATAGAATGGTGAACATTTTCTTCACAAGGAAGAGCATGAGAAAAATTAGTATCTAAACCAAATATTTATAACCCTTCCTAGCACATTTTTTCTCCCTTTGAATGCCCCACTATTTATCCCTTGAAATATTTAGCATTTCCAAGGGGTAGGCCATACATATTTATCCCTAAAATCTAACTCTAAATGCTTTGAAACAAGAAAAATCTCAAAAATTAAAACAATAGACTTATCAAAGTAAAGACAATATTCATATGGCTTCAAATCCTCTAAACAAGTTGTCACTTGATATTCTAATACTCTCTCTTCCAAGTTTTTGAAACATTTAAGTGTGTCTCCTTTTCTTTCTCTTCTACCTCCAACTTGACATCCTCCCTCAAAAAAGATGTGTACATTTTAACTCTATACAAAAATTACATGCAGAAGAATTCTAAAAACATAAAATAAACAATTATGATAACATAAAATAAATACACACATATTTTCTCCTGGATCCCAAAACTAGGACTACCAGATTGATTTTTTGTTATGTTCCTTTCAATGTTACAATATATATATATATATATATATATATATATATATATATATATATATATATATATATATATATATATATATAGATATATATATATATATATATATATATATATATATATATATATTTCAAAACATTCATAAACCCCAAACCATTAACCCTGTATTAGAACATAATTGTAGTCCCCTTTACCAGATCTACAAAATACCATGAGCAAAAAACCATCATGCTTAAAACCATGTGCAAAACACATGCACAAAACCATAGGTAGGTTTGCCCACCTAATATAGAGTCCAAAATAAATTTCTTGGGATCCTACCCCAGACCCCATGCAGGGGGGCTACCACCCCCTGAAACACCCTAATAAGGGGGGTGCAACCCCCCTTGTGACCCTCATGTTGCACCCAGTGCAACGAACATGGGTCATTGTCACCCCCCTATGGCCCTCACTAGTCGTGGAAAGAATATAGCACACACCAAACGTTCTCCCACTTATTGTTTTCTTCTCCACAAAGGGGTTCATATGTGAGCTTAGTCATTGGCCCAACCCTACAATGCCCATTTTTTCTATACATTAGTAAAACTTCTCAATGATCACAGACTTCAACAATGCATCTGCATCATTCTTCAAAGTTTCCACCTTTACCAACAACCCCTTTTTTTCCTCAATCATATCCCTCACAAAGTGATACTGAAAATCAATTTGCTTTGTCTCTGAATAATAACTAGGTTTCTTTGCCAAGAAAATTGCACTTTGGTTGTCAAAGTATATCCTTATAGCTCATTGTACTAACCCCATACTTGAACACAATCTCTACAACGAAACTGCTTCCTTTCTTGCATGAGTGGCTTCCATGTATTCTGCCTCTCTAATTAAAAGTGACACTATAGATTATCTCTTGCACATCTAACTGACTTGTAGATCTTCTCTGATCTAGATCTCCAACGCAATCTGCATCAACAAAGAAATGGATGTCCAAAATTATTTCCAATCCTGGTCTTCCTTGGTATCACAAACCATAATCACTAGTGCCACACAAATACTTGAAAACATGCTACACTGCTATCCAACGCTCCTTCCTTAGTTTTTAAATAAACCTTCTCAATACTCCCACTACATGTGCAATGTCTGGTCTAGTACATACCAATGCATACATCAACCTACCGACTGCCCTTGCATATGTAACATGGGACATGTCCTCTTCCTCTTGTTTCTCAAGTAGGTGGATCATCATGTTTTAAGTAGGTAAGTTATCCTGTTGAAAAACATAAAGTTAAGTAGGTAAGTTATCCTATTGCAAAACATAAAGAATGCTTTTCTGAAAAGTATGTACATTATTGTGTTGTAGAAAATAAACTTTACTTTATGTTGAACACTGATTCTACATAAGTGAACTGTCACATTTCTATAATGGATTTAGGTTCATTTAATCTCTTTTGATGCCATTGGAAGGAAATGACATAGTAAATACTATGTGTGTCCTTCTTTTGACGTCAACTTTCAACAAATAGGAATTCACAACTCCAAATCCATTTGCCTACCCACCCACCCACCACTCTCAACATCTTGATTGCAGAAACATTTTGTGTTGCATGGTTTATTCAACTCTCTATCACTGTCCAAAAATGCCTTTGTATCGCAATACGTAATTCCAAGCCATCCAATTCGAATTATTTCTTACTCGTGAATCTTGATGGATAATGTTTAGGATCATCACCCTTTATTTTGCAGCTCCCATATGAGGTGATCCACATAATACTCTCTTCTCTTCCTATCACACACATTTTTAATGTCGCCCTCATTTCCAAGGAATGGAGCTCCATCATCGCTTCTATCCCTTTGATACGCGTCGCCTCTGATTCCATTCACGCATCTAGGCCATGGCTAATTTTTCTAAGAAACCCATTATCTACCGAAAAGAGAGTAATACGTTTCGATCTGTTGGCCTGGAGGTGGAACCATATCGATGTGTCTATGTTAATGAAATCCATGAAATTCGAAGATACTCATGAGGCACGTAGTGTTATGATGAATTTTGAGGAAGGGAATGAGATTTTATTCTACCTCTCAAGGTGATGTATTAAGTACGGTTTGAGTTTTCTAGATCCAAAAAGTAAATGGGAGGAGATCCCTCCCGTGAGCTGTTGGAGACATCAACATCCCATGGTTTGATACCTTGGAGGTTCTACCCATAATCATATCTTTGTTGTTGGGGTAGTCTTTGATTTTGAAGGAGAAGAGACTGATCCATTATGGGAGAAGATGGTTGATTTGAAGTCTGGTGTGTGGGAATCATTGGATCCATTGCCATACTAATTCAAAGCAAGTGCATCCTCCATGTGGCTCTCCTCTACCATTTTCGATGATAGGATTTATGTGGTGGAATGATATAGCAAAGACTGAACTTATTTTGATTTTCAAAGGAAGCGTTGGGAATGTGTGGGGAATCTCAGGCTTCCTCTCTCATCTTTTTCTGTGAATAAGGAGGTGGAATTGGTGCATGGTAAATGTGGGTGAAACCTTTGTGGGTTCACTATTGATAGTTAGTGGCCCCTCTTCTGGCTTGAGCCCCTTGGCATGGCATGGGGAGAAACATCGTAGGTAGAAGTAATAAAAAATGATACCAACCTCAACACAAGTTAGGAATGCACTAGCAATGCTTCACCAAGTGGCCACTTCCTAGAAGAGAACCTCCAAAGAACCCATAATATAGGAAAGCAACAAAAGACACCACTGGCCTTGAATTGCCTACCCAAAAAAAAACAACTTTGTGAGTAAACCACCATGATAAAAATCCCGTAAGAAAAGGAAATCTTGCTAAAAAACAAGGATTCAATGCCACTTGAATGATGTAAGTAGTAAGATAATATAATTCAAACAATAACCAAGGTGAGGCTGTGAGATACCACAAAAAGTCTTGCCAAAGTAGTGGAAAGGAAAACTAGGAAATGGAAAGTACATGGAATAACCTACCAACCATGATTCACCACCCGACACAAACCCTCAGCGTGGCCAATAAATGATAGGGATAAAACTCTCCTTCTCATAGGAAATCCTTCATACATTAAAGGAAATATCTTCGAGTAAAGGGGGAGACAAGAAACAACATGAAGCTTGGACAAAGACTGGGGAAGTGAGTTGAAAACAACACTCAAATACATTCCATGAAATGGAGAATAAAATCCATGCCTAGCAAAAACGGGAGAGGGGTGCATAGAGGGAACAGGAAACTACCACCAACCATGCCTGGAGACCATACAAAGAACTCTACAAAGATTCCAAATTAATTTAGACAATGTAATTTGAAGGATAAACATGTTGGGATCAAATAATAGTCAAAGTGATTGCACTTAGAGAAGGACATCAATTATTTTCTAAGGGAGATATAGCTGGGGAGTTTGTAGCTCTCCGTTGTAGGACCCTCTATGACTAATATATGATATTGGATAGTTCACCTTGGTTACCAACATGATTGGTGCTTCCTTCCCAAACTTTTTCCCTCTGCCTGCATTCAAAAGCGAACATTTTGTTTCTCTGAATGTATCATAATAGGCCAGGTAATAACTAGTTCTACAATCACATGAGTAAATCAAGCACTCTCTTAAGCCATAGTCTATTATTATTTCCTTGCCATCATGGTTAATGTTTTGTGCAAGTCATTCCTCATGTCATTTAACTTCAGCATTATTAGGATGCCATTTATCCCAACTCATTTTCCAAGTGAGATAGTCATATTGTGCCCCCACCCCTTAGCATTGTTAGTAACCCCTTTTAGAGAACATAATTATAAAATTACCATCCTAGATCTATCTTAAGTCGCAATCTCTAGGCCGGTTTAATTATTAATTATTTTTAATTTTAATTTTATATAATTTGATCAAGTCCATGCAAAAATGTCATAAAAATAGCATTTTCACCCGATGTTGCAAAGGAAACGATGTAAGGCATAGAGTGTGGAAGAATAATGACATGTGAATGGACGTTGTTGAAAGCAAGGGTGGATAATGATGATTTACAATTGAAATTTTTAGTTATGTGTATTCTGAATAAGGATATTTTGTAAATAATATTAGTGTGTAGAAGAATAACAACATCTGAATGTAAATTGTTGAAATCAAGGGTGGATGATAATGAGTTACGGTTGAAAGTATTAGTTATGTGTATTTTGAATATGGATATTTTGTAAATAAGAGTAGTGTGTGGAAGAATAGGAACATGTGAATGGAGATTGTTGAAAGAAAGGGTGGATGATAATGAGTTATAGTTAATGTCATGTCACAAGTTATCCATTATCCATGTATTTTTTGTTGTTTATGTGAACATGTTTTTGTACATTATTTTAAGTTTTTTTTTCAAGTTTTAGTCTTAAGTCTTCTCAACTTCCCAAACCAATTACTGTGAAGAAAATATATTAACAATATTTCCATTCCTATGACAACTATATTAAAGGGACCTAAAATAACATTGTTGCAATTCATATGACAGCTATGTTAAAAGAAGGACATATAAAAATATTATAAAGTACTGCAAAAAACTTATAAAAAAAAGATTACACTGACAGAATTCACTGGCATCATTGTTTCCAAGACAAAAAAGATTATGGTGAGGAATTGGGTCTGAATTCCACTATTCCATTTTCCTAAAAAACATAAAAAAAAAACACATTCAAATCATCCAATGAAACCCTTGCTTATAAAGGTAATCCTTTGAGTATTGGATTGTACCACAAAAATGTGGAAGACTAGCCTACGATTGATCACCATAATAAATAGCCTTAATATGCTAGAGGGTTCTATCATCTAATATTCTTAAGCCAATCTTTCGGCCAACCATTTTATTATGTTACTTGCCATTAGGGATTCCTTCAGATGATTTTGCAAAACATTTCAAGGAACATCATTGATATTTGTCTAGATGAGACTTTTGAATAGGTCTTCAACAAATCCTAAGACAAGCCACAGATGTAGAATCAACACTAGCCTTTAGTTACCTTATAAAATTTCTTAGAATCAATCCATAGATTGTGCTCCAAACATCATTAAATTACCCTCAAAATAGCTTAGATTAACCACACAGAAATAACCCTGAATTATGTGAATATGCAACTTCCTCAAGACCAAAATGTAGGTGATAAATATCTACAAAATATGGCCAAGAATGTGCCTTAGAGGGAGGGAATATCTCAGATCAAGATAAGCCCATTCTACCCCATCCCAGAAATTCGAATTGACTTCAAAAGGTAACAAAATATGCCATAATATAGGTCTATAGAAATAACGAATAAAGATCATAAGAAGCAAAATATGTAGCCTTAGATAAACCCACAATAGCCTCATATCAACCTCAACAATTTGCAAGGAAACTTGGCCTCGTCTATAGATGAACCAAAAAATAGTCTTGTGTGAATGGATGCCTCAACTTTCCATAGAAATATTTGTGAAGAAGGATGAATTCAAACCTTAGATTGTATTCTTTGAAGGCCAAACCCTTGCAAGGAAGTAGGCCAAATATGACCTCTAGGACCTATGCATGTAGCCTCAGAAAGGGTCCATAGAAGTCTATTAAAAGAGAGCGGAATAAGGGACAAAAAGCCCACTCGGTTGATTCCAAAATCCCAGCAAAAAAAGATAACCAAAAACATAACCAAAAAGATAAAAGATAAACCCAATCAACTCCTAAAATGTGACCTATTACTACATGTGTGCATGATTACTAAAGGCCGCAGAAATTAGAGAAGAAAATCACAAATGATGGCATGTTTAATTCATGAATTTATGGAGGATCCATGCCCATATTTATAGTGATGAAGGCATGGGGGGCTTCTTACGGAGCTTACTTATTCAAAAAGGGGGGAAGCCAACCCTCCAAAAATTTGAAATTTGAAATTTAAAAACATTATATTAATTATCCAATATAGCAGAACTAAATAGAATCCCAAAATTAATAAAAGACCCTCATGGGAATTCTTTTTAAAAGCTAAAGAGATGCTCATTAGGATTAGATGTATATGATCAGACCATATGAATGCTATTTTATGACATCTTGTGGCTTTGCAACAATTAACACATTCTGTTGATGTATATGATCAGATCATTTGAATCCTATTGAATGACATTTGGTGGCTCTGCATTGTGCAAGAATTAAGACATTTCATTTACTTTCCTGGTAGGTTGTGAAGGAAGTTTTGAGATTGTCCTCTATTGTGTCATGGATTCCTCGAGTTGCTATTAATGACTGCATCCTCAATGGTAATATATTCCATATCTCTCCAGGCAACTCAGTGGTTAGAAAACTACAGAAAGTATGGCCAACAATTAGCTTACAAAAAGTATTCCCAACAATTATCTTATTGTTGCACAATTCAATAAAATTTGACCTCATTAAGGAAACTCTATTTTTTACTGTCAACAACATTGATACATACATCTCAAATAAGTCTCAATCTAATATTCTATATAGGTTTTGGAAACTACTCCTTGGTTATTTCCTTTGACTACTATGATTTTTTCTTGCAAATTCTCAATGTATAACTTGATGGTGGAGAATTTTCCTTATATAGGTGAGATAAAATTTGACCTCATTAAGGAAACTTTGTTCCTCCATAATTAATTTCACCTAAGAAGCTCTTCGAGACTCTCATCTCAAAGAATATTTCTCTGGTCTGGCTCAACATGATTCTTCTCCCCCAATCAGGGTGCCAATGCAATGAAGTGAGGTGGTGGCGAGACATGGCCCTCTAGCATGCCCCTCATGAAATCATTAAAGGATTGTATTGGAGATCTAACTGACCATTGTACATGGAATATCGTGTTGAATTTTTTCATGTGGGAGATGTCTCAAGAATCGCTGCAATGGTTTTATCAACCAAGTTCCTTGGAAAGATTTCTATATATGTTTTGGAAACTACTCCTAACAAAATCATCAAAGAAGGCTACACATTGCAATCCTCCATAATTAATTGCACCTAAGAAACTCTTCGAGACTCTCATCTCAAATAATATTTCTCTGGTCTACCTCAACATGATTCTTCTCCCCCAATCAAGGTGCCAACACAGTGAAGTGAGGTGGTGACGATACATGGCCCTCCAGCATGCCCCTCATGTCAATTATTAAAGGACTATATTGGAGATCTAACCCACCACCCTACATGGCATATCATGTTGAATTTTTTCATGTGGGATATGTCTCCAAAATCGCTGCAAGGGTTTTGGAATTTGGCTTAATGCAAGATCTTGTCTTAAATATTCCCTCAAGGGGATTCCCAATTGGTGGTCACAATGCTTCACAAAATATTCTGTGGTCCCTATCCCATTAAAATTTCCCATAGCTGGTGCCTGGAAAATTTTCTAAATTTCCTCCCTAATCTCTCAAACTCTCATTGTTATACCCTCTCAAGTTTGATGTTCAGGGAAAAAAGTGGCTGACAGAGTATAGATCATAGTTTTAAAATATAGTTGACAAAACACCCATTAAAATTCACTCCATGATTCATTATTTTGACAATATGGAAGCAATAGATCATTTTTAAAAGTCAAATTCACTCACTGGACTCTCTCTAGTAGTAACTTTTGAAGTACCTATGACAATCTATTCTCCTAGTATCTTGGGAAAATTTTGACAAGGAGGCTTCTCATACATACATTTCAAAGAAGTCTCAATCTAATATATATTCAAGCAAGAGGCATTTATTTCAGGGTGGACTAGTCATTCTCCGACAAGAGAGGGAAGGGCTCATTCTTGCAAATTCTCAATGTATAACTTGATGGTGGAGCATTTTCCTTCTATAGGTGAGATAAAATTTGACCTCATTAAGGAAACTTTGTTTTTTTACTGTCAGCAACATTAATACATACATCTCAAAAAAGTCTCAATCTAATATATATTCAAGTTTGTTCTTTGTCAGAGTTTTAAAATACAATTTAAAAAACTACGTATTAGAAACCAATTTCATGACTGAATATGTGGTTACTAGATTGTATAGAGCTCCAGAATTGCTACTGAAATAATCAGATTATTTGAAAGAGTTCATGATATACCTAAATGCACTATTGCTTTGAATTTATATTTGGATTCGAATACATGAATACATGCCAGGATATGTGGGCACATAGGTATAGTATTTAAACAAATGGCTCTCCTTTCTTTGAGAATGCAACTCTCTAGCTTTAGACTCGATGGCTTAAGCTAGAATGATGGCTTCTCTTCCACACTCGCATGAAAGATTTCCCTTCAGTACAAAGTACATATCAGAGTTTTAAAATACAATTGACAAAACACCCATTAAAATTCACAGCATGATTCATGCTTTTGACAATATGGATGTAATATAACATTTTTAAAAGTCAAGGTCACTGGTTCTCTCCCATTCAAATTTCCCATAGCTAGTGCCTGGAAAATTTTCTAAATTTCTTCCCTAATCTCTCAAATTCTCGTTGTTATTCCCTCTCATGTTCGATGTTCAGGGAACAATGTGGCTGACAGACTCACTAATGAAGGCTACAAATTACAATCCTCCATAATTAATTTCATCTAAGAAGCTCTTCCAGACTCCCATCTCAAAGAATATTGCTCTGGTTTGGCTCAACATGATTCTTCGCCCCTAATCAGGGTGCCAACACAGTGAAGTGAGGTGGTGACCAAACATGGCCCTTTAGCATTCCCCTCATGTCAATCAATAAAGGATTGTATTGGAGATCTAACCGACAACCCTACATGGCATATCATGTTGAATTTATTCATGTGGGAGATGTCTCCATAATCACTGCAAGGGTTTTCTCAGCCAAGTTCCTTGGAAATATTTCTATATATGTTTTGAAAACTACTCCTGAAAGACTGGCCAATGAAGGCTCAAAATTGCAATCCTCCATAATTAGTTGCACCTAAGAAGCTCTTCCAGACTCTCATCTCAAAGAATATTTCTCTGGTCTGCCTCAACATGATTCTTCTCCCTCAATCAGAGTGCCAACGGAGTGAAGTGAGGTGGTGACCAGACATGGCCCTCTATCATGGCCCTCATGTCAATCATTAAAGGATTGTATTGGAGATCTAACCCACCACCCTACATGGCATATCATGTTGAATGTTTTTAAGTGTGATATGTCTCCAAAATTGCTGCAAGGGTTTTTGAATTTGGCTTAATGCAGGCTCTTCTCTTAAATATTCCCTCAAGGGGATTCCTAATTAGTGGTCACAATGCTTCACAAACTATTCTGAGGTTCCTCTCCCATTCAAATTTCCCATAGCTGGTGCTTGGAAATTTTTCTAAATTGCTTCCCTAATCTCTCAAATTCTCATTGTTATTCCCTCTCATGTTCGATGTTCAAGGAACAAAGTGGCTGACAGAGTAGAGATAAAAGTTTTAAAATACAATTGACAAAACACCCATTAAAATTCACACCATGATTCATGCTTTTGACAATATGGAAGTAATAGAACATTTTTAAAAGTCAAAGTCACTCATTGGACTCTCTCTAGTAGTGACTTTTGAAGTACCTATGACAATCTATTCTCCTAGTATCTTGGGAAAATTTTGACAGGGAGGCTTCTCCTACATACATCTCAAAGAAGTATCAATATATTATATATTCAAGCAAGAGGAATTTATTTTGTTTTTTTGAATTCAATAGTGAAAATCAAAGGGTATTTTACAAAATTCCATTTTCCTAAAAAGCATAAAAACACATTCAAATCATGCTTTAATATTAAAGAAATTAAAAAATTCAAATCCTAAATTGAATTTAATAGTGAAAAGTGAAGAATATTCTACCATTAAATAAGAACATTTTTTTAAAGAGTATAAAAAGATAAAGCTTAAAATGTGTGATTAGACTCAAAAACATTATATTAATTATCCAATATAGTAGAACTAAATAGAAACCCAAAATTAATAAAAGACCATCATGGGAATTCTTTTTAAAACCTAAAGAGATGCTCATTGGGATTAGATGTATATGATTAGACCATATGAATGTTATTTTATGATATATGGTGGCTCTACAATAATTAACAGATTCTGTTGATGTATAAGATCGGTTCATTTGAATACTATTGAATGATATTTGGTGGCTCTACATTGTGCAAGAATTAAGAGATTTCGTTTACTTTCCTGGTAGGTTGTCAAGGAAGTTTTTAGATTTTCATTTATTGTGTCATGGATTACTTGTGTTTCTATTAATGACTGCATCCTCAACGATAATATATTCCATATATCTCCAAGAAACACAGTGGTTAGAAAATTACAGAAAGAATAGCCAACAATTAGCTTACAGAAAGTATTCCCAACAATTAGCTTATTATTGCACAATTCAATCAAATTTGACCTCATTAAGGAAACTCTGTTTCTTATTGTCAATAACAATGATACATACATTTCAAAGAAGTCACAATCTAATATTCTCTATAGGTTTTGGGAACTACTCCTTGGTTATCTCCCTTGACTACTGTGATTTTTTCTTGCAAATTCTCAATGTATAACTTGATGGTGGAGCATTTTCCTTCTATAGGTGAGATAAAATTTGACCTCATTAAGGAAAATTTGTTCCTCCATAATTAATATCACCTAAGAATATCTTTGAGACTCTCATCTCAAACAATAATGCTCGGGTCTAGCTCAACATAATTATTCTCCCCCAATCAGGGTGCCAATGCAGTGAAGTGAGGTGGTGACCAGACATGGCCCTCTAGCATGCCCCTCATGTCAATCATTAAAGGATTGTATTGGAGATCTAACCCACCACCCTACATGGCATATCATGTTGAATTTTTTCATGTGGGAGATGTCTCCAGAATCGCTGCAAGGGTTTTCTCAGCCAAGTTCCTTGGAAAGCTTTCTATATATGTTTTGGAAACTAATCCTGACAGACTCACCAATGAAGGATACAAATTGCAATCCTCCATAATTAATTTCACCTAAGAAGCTCTTCTAGACTCTCATCTCAAATAATATTGCTCTAGTTTGCCTCAACATGATTCTTCTCCCCCAATCAAGGTGCCAACACAGTGAAGTGAGGTGGTGACCAGACATGGCCCTCTAGCATGCCCCTCATGTCAATCACTAAAGGATTTTATTAGAGATCTAACCCACCACACTACGTGGCATATCATGTTGAATTTGTTCATGTGGGATATTTCTCAAGACCCACTTGGATTTCCGATACCTGCAAATCTTATGGATGATATGTGTTTCCTTGAAGAACATTGGAGATGAAGCTCTGGCAATGTCAATGAGGTGACAGTAGGATGAGATTGAGACACATGGGCATAGATAGAATGTTGAATTAACTTTTACTAAACATAGTATCACTTATATATAAATATATGTAAAAATCCTTTAGACTTTCTGCTAAGTAAAAAATGTAAAATGTAAAGAAATCCAGTGACCAATTTCCTTTTGAGATTGACAAAATTGCTAACCTTTTCTACAATGGAAGCTAAATTCACTACATGGAAAGAGCCCTTGATGAAATTTATGCAGGACCCACTTGGATTTCCAAAGCTTGCAAGTCTTATGGATGATATGCATTTCCCTAAAGAACATTGGAGACGAAGCTCTAACAATGTCAATGAGCTGACAGTAGGATGATCTTGAGACACGTGGGTGCAGACAAAATGTTGAATTCATTTTTACTAAACATAATATCACTTTATATATATATATATATATATATATATATATATATATATATATATATATATATATATATGTATATATATATGTATGTATATATATATATATATATAGATATAGATATATATATATATATCTATATCTATATATATATATATATACATACATATATATATACATATATATATATATATATATATATATATACATATATATATATATATATACATATATATATATATATATATATACATATATATATATATATATACATATATATATATATATATATATATATACATATATATATATATATATATACATATATATATATATATATATATCTATATATATATATATATATATATATATATATATATATATATATATAACCTTTAGACTTTATGCGAAGTCAAAAATGTAAAATGTAAAGAAATCCATTGGCCAGTTTCCTTTTGAGATCGACCCAAACTAATGCTTTTTTTTTTTTGAATGCTGAATTCGTTTTTACTAAAGATAGTATTACTTATATATAAATATATATATATATAAAACCTTTAGACTGTAGTTATTTTGTTTAGTATCAATATGATTTCTCTTTTCTGGAGCAGGTAAAAATTCGCTGAAACTATCAAAAGAGAACAAGCATCTTGCTTAGGCTAGCATAGATAAGGTAGTGTAACGAGCATTTTCCCTTAAGTAAACCCTATTGCACGCAACATAGTTACAAAAAAAGCCTTGCCAATGCCTAATAAGGCTACTCCACTGACAAACATCCCCCGGTTTATGTCTTCTAGGCCCAAGGTTCCCCCTCAGGGAACGGTTGACATACCATGTTAATTTTAAAAAGTTGTACACACACCAAAAGATGTTTTACCTCATACTCTAGGAGGTATAGTACTATGAAATCTACAAAGAAGCTTTATCTAGGAATGAATATTTTTAATGATTTTGTTAATTAATGATACCATTTTTTAGTGGGTTCTCCACAGTTCGTGTCACATTTATATGAGTAATAAGTGCCTCTGTAATCTCATACATTAGAGCAGCCATCAATGGGAGCCTTCAGTGAAACAAAATAGTTTAATCGAGTTTGCACACATGGCAAAACTTGATCAGAATATCGACTTGAGAGCAATCATTTGTAGCTATACTAACTTGTTGGGGTTATTACTTGTGAAAATAGTGTTAGAAATGGGCAGAAAACAAATGGATAGCATGACCTAGTTTGGTAGTAAATACCTGGTAATATCACGTTTGGGAGCTCAAATCCATTGGACCATTTCTAAGTTTGAGCAATTTCACAGGACCATTCATTCCTGTCGGCCATGTATCAAAGAAAGATCCGATGTTCTATTCACCAAAAAAAATCAATTCCTATTAGTTCATAACGAAAGTAGTTGATTGAGATAGCCTCAGTAATAGATAATTTTTTAAGTCCCCGTTCTTTTAAAGGCAATAAAATCCTCTTTCAATATCTATATCCTCTAAACATTCAGTTATGGAATTGAACCTGGAATCCAATTGTCATGCTTAGTAGGGAAATATGATTCTCTCCAACCTATAGTGCAATTGTCTTCTCAAACGTAAACCCCCATTTCGAATAATCTCCAGTTTGAGATCCTATAAAACTGCAAAGAGAAACCACAAAACCCTAGATAAATTGCAGAGAAACATTTCACGGTGGTAGAGGACAAGAATGAGAGTTTGGGTGACTAGCTAGGGGGAGGTAGAACTTGGAAGAAAGTTGTGATGTTTTCACAAAAAAATCAATTCCCATTAGTTCATACCAAAACAATTGATTGAGATAGCCCCAACAATAGATAATTTTTTAGGTCTTTACTCGTTTAAAAGAAATAAACTCTTCTTTAAATATTTATATCCTCTAACCTTCCAATTATGGAATTGAACCTGCAATCCAACTGTCATGCTTAGTAGGGAAATATGATTCTCTCCAGCCTGTAGTGAAATCGTCTTATCAAACGTAGACCCCCATTTCAAATAATATCTAGTCTAAGATCCTAGAAAACCATGAAGAGAAACCACAAAACCCTGGAGAAGTTACAGAGAAACATTTCACGGTGGCAGAGGACGAGAATGAGGGTTTGGGTGACCAGCTAGGGGGAGGCAGCACCTAGAAGTAGTGCTGAGCAAGAAGCAGTGTGAGCAAGGGCGGTTGACCTATGACGTAGTGCCGAGCAAGAAGTAGTGTGAGCAAGGGCATCGACTTGCTGTGCGTGGCAATCAACCTACTATGTTGCGTAGCGAAGTCACGAGACTTATAATTGTAACTAATTTAATATCGGTAGAATCAGTTGGATGGTTGAAATTATTTGAATCGTCTAACACTTAAATCAAGGGCCCATGAATGTACACCTACCTTGAGTTGGGGAGTTGATTTCAAAGGGGAATGCCTTACATTGTAATTAAATTAAAATATATATTTATAACATATTTTTATTGTGAAATGAGAGATGGCTTTTAGGCATGTGGTATTGATGAGCCATGGTATTGGCCCATGTTATTTTAACAAAGTTAATAATATTCATGGTTAAAAGACTTTTTATATTGTAGGTAGTTTTTATGTGCTTACAAAAATATTATTTTAATTTATATGGTAAAATAGATCGTAATTTATAACTACTATTTATATCTTATGTAAAAATTAATTATAATCTTTTTGCTTTTAGATTTAATTAAAAGATATTATAAATAAAATTCAAATAAAATAATTCGATTGTGAAATGAGGGATGGTTTTTGAGCATGCGGTACTGGCGAGCCATGGTATTAGCCTATGATATTGTAACAAATCCTATTTACAACTAATAATATCTATGGTAAAGTTTTTGTGAATATCCATGGTTAAAAATATTGTTATCTAGTGAGTTTATTATAAGTATTAAAGTTTTAATGTGCTTATTAATTAAATTTAAATATGGTTACAAAAACATTATTTTAATTATAGCTACCAATATTTTATATATTTTAGTGTGATATGTATATTGTTATTTTATTGTATCTACAAAGTCATTCCTAAACAAAATTACAATATAAAATTGAATTGGCTCTGTATTACTTTTAACCTTTTATTAAATGTTTATAGATCCTTTATAATTGAATATATTAATACAAATTAAATATATTAACCCAACATGTAAAAATGTTTACAAACATTCTTACATTACAGCTACACATCTTCCCTATACTGAGTTGTAGAGTTGTGATTTGTGAAATGCCTCTCGACGTAATACAAATATAAATTGGTTAAATTTTTGTAATTTTCTAAATCTCAAAAATACAATAATATAAAAAACTATTACATAAGAATGATTTAATTTTTTATAAAATTATTTCACTAACTTTATAAAAAGTATTTCATTAACATTAGGAATGACATATATCTATAATCAACGCTTTTTTCCTTCAAAAGAATTATAAATGGGTCTTAACTACATTCGATTAGGTTTGTTTTTCATCACATTATAAGCAAGTCACTTGCTTTCCATATATATTGCATTACAAATGTGTTCTCAATAGTAGACAAGGAGAGCTGTGAAGCAACTAGTCTCTGCTCTTCCTAAGAGCAACATGATGACAGGAGGAAATTCTGTTGCATCGCAGGAGCAAAGCATGATGGCTGGAGCAAAGTCTATTGTAGGGTAGGAGAAAAGTCTGTTACAAAAAAAAGAATTGTGTTGCATACCCATGTGGAAGTTTACAATGCAATTCCTAGTGTTGTTAGTATTGATATGGCATGATATTTCTACGGGCACATAAATTAGAATGTCAAAGTTTGAATTTAACACACATGGAACAATTTATAATAAGAATAATAGTTTATGGGCATAGGAGAGGTTTTAATAAAAAAGAAATTCAAGTTCTATACATTTGATACATTTGTTATTGGAACCACTCCATTCAAAATGGTTTGTATGTCTTCTACTATTGTTAGCTGAGCCTCTAATTCATGGATTTTCAATATGAAGTGTGAATTAGTGAAGGGAAATTGGGCAACCCTAAATGGAAGGAAAGGTAATCTGGTGTGTCAATTTTTGGAAGGGAATGCCAACACGTTTTGTGAGGAGAATATTGCACTTCTGAGATTTGTAAACTTAGGATATAAAATGGAGGAGGTTCCAGTCATTAGAACTAACTTTATTACAGAAGATGGAATTACCTTAATATAGGCACATAAATGGCCAGCTCAAATATTGGCAAATAATTTATAGTGAAAACCCTTCATCCTTACTTACAAGACTACATGCAAATCACATACATAGCAACTACAAGTTAAAGACCAAACCACTAGTAATGTTAATGTTCGAATAGGATGATGCAAACTAGAAACTAAAACATGTTTCAGGATCTGATATAAAAAAATTGATATATACGATGTAAAATAATCCATATTAATCACATTATTACTGTATAAGTGGGATTTATTTAGTACATACTTTAAAAGCGGAAAATTAGGAATCCATTTTACTTTATTAATGGATAGAAAACAATCAAACGCCATCCAAACTGGAAAAAAATAACCCTGTAAAAAATATGGTACCCACATAGACAAAAGCCACATGCCATAAAAAAAAAAACCCTATAAAAGATTATAATACCCACCACTAGAAAACACTCACCCCTAGAAAATTATCATACATGTCACTAGATTTGAAAGGCGAGAAAGGTCAGCCAGTGGAAGGAGCACTCGTGACTGGAAAAGCACTATCTCTATAAGAAAAAATTATAATATACATCAATAGATTTGAAAGGTCAGACAGGTGAGTGAAGTTAAATGAGGCCACTCTTATAGCAGCCACCAGGATTCGATCCTTACAAGAAGTAGTACCCACCACCAGAATCGAGTTCCCAAAGAGGTCAATGAAGGTTGTTCGCTCTTATAACAGCGACTAGACAACTCGAGATTGTTGGTGGATGCTCCATTCACTGCTACCCATCAAGGAAAGCCCTAAAATGAAAGCTCTTAGAACATAAGTTTTATAATGAAAAAAGAGGGGAAGAGGAAGATTAATGAAAATTCAAAGAATTTGTTACCTAGGTGATAGACAATATGTAACAGGCTACCGACTGAAAATGGGGTGTTGAATGCTAGTAAGATTACAACTATGTAAAAGGATAGTGACTTGACTAAAATAGTTAGGGGCCTTTATATATCTAAAATAGTTTAGCTATTTGAACCCAATCACAGAAAAGAGACAATATTGTTGGAAATTGCTTTCTCTTAGAATTGTCTCTTTCAATCTCCAATAATTTCATTCTATATACCAAAATCCCATCAAATAAAAGTCACAAGACAGAGGATAAATGTGGCCTCCATAATGAAGGTTCTCGATATTGTAGAGCTGTAACAAGGGTCTTTTTCACCTCTAGTTATCTCACATTACAAGTCAATCCGGGAGCGTTTTGTTATTGTAAAGGGTATCTCAATTTGAGGCTATTTGTCAGAGTAATGCTTAGTAGTATAGGTCTAAGAAATACAAGAGTAAACGGATGCTAAGCTATGGCTAAATTACTTTTGCATAAAGAAATCACACGCGGCAACTTTATCAGTCAAGGGTACGGAAATAGTAACCCATCCCTCTAGAAACTGATGAAGGAAAAGGAATTAGAGTATGGATCATGGATCTGGGAGCATAATAACGTCTACTATGTCTCACGACAGCCTTGATCCTCCTCCCACACCAAACCAATGAATGCAAGTAAAAAGGAACAGCAAGAAAGCAGAATGGAACGACAATTCAGAAATGGAACAGCAGTAAAAGGAATGGCAGTAAAGAAACTAAATCTCGCGAGTTCAACACTCCCAATTCTTGGCATCAACTTACATACAAAGAAAGAGCAATCTTTTGTACAAGTAGACAGCTTAATCAAATGGAACAGCAAACCACCATAAACAGGAAACGTTAATCATATGTACACATAATCTGAAATGATCACCAGTAGTCCACACACAACGTTAATTCCATCTTCTTATGATCGTCACTCCAACCATATGTAGCTAAAACATTCCACTTATAAATTCTGTAACAGAAGTGAACAACTCAGAACAATGTTATGTGATCAATTATGGAAATATGATGTAAACTTGTTACAAATATTTACAAAAGGAAAACTACTGATGAACGAGTATGGAACAGCATGTAAGTATATCAGATTATTAAGAACAATAAACAAACCACACAAAGCCAAACTGTAATGATACAATCATCCAGTGTCCATTGGAGCCGGGCCCTTAGCTTCCAATGGCACACCACCGTAACTTACTTCAGATGCAGGGAGAAAGTAACACCAAATATATTATATTAACGCATTAATGATAGTACAGCAAAACTAAGTCTCAAAGAGACTCGATAGTCTGAGTTTAACCAACTGTGAAGTCTGTAAACAGAAAGTAAAGATACAAGATAATCAAAAGTCCCCGAAGTCTTCAATGCTGCCCCTTTTTATACAAGTAATGGCGGAGTTAACTAAACAACAAAATAATTGAAAGTAACGATCCCTCAGGATCAAAGATCCTGAGGGATCTGTTAAACTGTTAACTCCTCTCTTTTCTCTGCCTAGCCTTCCGAACTGACAGTCCTTCATCTCGTCCCGGATTGATCTGCCTTGATTTACTCGCCCTGGTCTGGATTTTATTTGGTTTTGGAGGGACAGCCGTTATCTCCTCATGGAACTCTCGTTTTGCACCGCGCCTTCCTACTTTTGTCTTTTCCTGCATAGAGAAGATAACTATTAGTGATTGGGTCATTCGTGCTCATTCTCATTACATTCTCCTTATTTTATAACAAAGAAAAGGTTACAACTATTGCTTGAAACACCACTAACTTATTCATTAAAACATACCTTTCCAATGCTCTACAGATATAAAACCACAAGAGGCTAGGACACTAGGCCACCTCAGAAACCCAATGTTATGTGAACCTTCATTATTGACTTGGAATATCTTTGTAAGTTCCTTGACAAAAAAGAGGAGTTGCTAAAGCAGTGTGGGTGAAGTTGACGATCGAGATGAGAAAATAAGACAAGTTAAACACAATCAAGATTTTACCCACTCTTGGAAGGGGTTATCCATGCAGACTTTTCAATTATAATTTTTTACCATTAATGACTTTTGAATTTTTTGTTAAAGGATAATTTAAAACACACAGGAATTGGTCGTAACTTTAAGGACAATTTAATTTCTTCTCCTTGGTCATTAGTTATGACAAAAAAAATTTCCCCTGTTTCGTGGACAATGTGAGTAAAACATTGATGTAGCTTGTTTCCCAGATTGGAATGAATTTCACAATTCATGTCTCTGTAGTAATCATATTTTGGATTGAACAATTTTTTTTTTATTTTGGCCCAAATCATGAACAAGAAAACAAGGTCATCATCAAAATCAATGGTTCTTTGAGGCGTATAAGGATTTATATATTCTTCCCCACTTTCTTTGAAAAATAACCATTATTCCTTGCTTGGAATTTGCTTTGCAAAAGTCAGAGTAAACTGCGACACAACTTGACAATTGTTCAAGGAGAAATGCTAGTTTCCATTCTAACACTTCATGAAAGAGAACAACAAGAAGCTCTTATGTGATCATCTGTGTCTAAATTTTTGGTGCATTAGCACACTTAGTGCTCTATAACATTTTGAAACCAGACCAATGTAATTTCCATGGCTAGTTTTAGTTGTGGTAAATAGAAAATGATTGTTCTCTCAATATTTATTAATAAACATTCTGAGGTATTTCATAGTAATCCCACTCAGATACACTTGATTGTAATAGCTTAATATGTGTTCTCCAAGGCAATGCAAATTGACAATAATTACACTTTCCTCCATTACAATTCAAGAAGGAGGTGCCTTAAAAACGGTACCTTGAAAGGCATAAAACATTGAAATTAATAGGCATGTATTCAGACATATTACATGTGAGTTTACCTTGGTAACCATGCAGATGAATAGAAGACGGGCACATCGAGGTACGATGACCATTACAACAATCCACTCTCTGTTAGGTCCCTATACTACTAGTGTAACCCCTTATTGTTATTAGTAAAACCCCCTTATTATATTTATGTGCCCATGTAGTCCCCATATTGTTATTATTGTGCCCTTACATTATTATTGCTATGTCGGCTCTGATTATATTATGACCCTTAGACTCCTATATATAGAAAGGAGGTCTTGTCATTTGTATCATCCAAGAATTGTTCATTTATGTAATGTAAAGGAGGTTTCCCCCTCAAAGAGGCTTACTTCTAAGGTGTTTATCTATCTTTACTATATTTTTGTGAGCTAGTTTCATAACATTTGGTATCAGAGCTTTGGATTCTAGGGTTTCTCTGCTCCAAATAGGTCATCGTGAAATTGTCACTATAACTTTTTCACTACAAAGTTTCAAAAGCAAAAAAAAAACCCATTTGAGAAGAGATTAGTCTGAACCTCAGGTCCGAATTTCAAATCTTTTCGCGCTATATGTGTGGAGATATGATCTGATGAAGTTAGGGATTTTGCAAGATTTAGAATTTCATCTCAAATAGGTCATCATGGAATTTTCGCTATAATATATTTTCTACAAACATTCAGACTCTAATATTAAAACCCATTTGAGCTGAAATCTTGATGAAGCTCGGTTCTAAATCTCAGATCTTTTATCGCTATATTTTCAAAGATATAATCTGAGGAAGTTATGGTTTTTGCAGACTCTTGAATTACATTCTAAACAAGCAACCTTGGTAAAATCATTATAACTTCCTCTAGGAGCAACAAATTGAAATTTCATAACAAGTTACAGAAAGAGAATAGACTATAGTTTTATGTGTATACTTTTCAAATTCGACGATCAAAACAATGACACGTGCCACGTTGTACAAGTTGGCTCTACTGAAACATTATATAATCAAGGCATCTTAGGATATTGGGCATAACTCTTTGTTGGATAATCAAATTCTGATCATACTTGCAGGGTTAGAAAGAGGACTCGGTGGACTACTACAGGACGCAATTTCAAAACTTGGAGATCTAAAATTATCGAGTTATAGTCATTTCAAGATCAAGCTCCTAAAATCAACAAAAGGAGATATGAGGAAGTTTGATGGCAAGGACCCAATAAATTGGAGACTGTAGATGGAGAAATATTTTGATCTACATGAGGTTCAATTATTATAAAATGTACATATTGCATCTTTATTTAGAACCAAATCAATTTTTATGATATAAAGGGCTTTTTTCTCATAAATCACTTTTCACTTGGTCAATTTTCACGAAAGAAATGATAGCACATTATGAGGATAAAAAGAGTAACACCTTCTTTACCTAATTGAAAAATCTCGAACAAAAGGGCTCAATGGAAGAGCACATTGAGGACTTTCAAAAACTTAATATGAGGGTAAATGTGATTTTAGAGAATTAAATAATTGATGTCTTCATAGGGACTTTAAAGGATAACATTCAACATGAGGTTCGTCTTTGGGAACTTGATTCATTGGAGAAGGAATTTAGGTTGGAAAGAAAAATTGAAAGTGAAATTATGGAAACAAGGAATCCCACCACTTATGACTATAATTATGGAAGTGTTTTTTCTCCTAGCCTTGCACAACCTACAAGGTTTACACAGCAAAAATTGGAAGAAAAAATAGAAAAGGGGCTTTGTCACAATTGTGATAGAAAATACACTAAAGGTCATAAGTGTGCTGAGAAGAAATTAGTTTACATAGATTATGAAGACAAGGAAGAAAAGGATCAAGAAACATCAAAAGAAGGGGATATGCACCACGAACCAACCCCATAGAAAGAAGAAATGCATCTGACCATATGTTGTAAAAAATTGGCAATAATTACCACTCCTCAAACTCACAAGGTAGAACTACATATCAAGAAGAAAAAGGTTCAAGAAGTGAAAGATCAAATCGATAAAGAAGAAATGAATCCGACCATATATTGTAATGTATTGGACGGAATTACCACTCCTCAAACTATCAAGATAGAAGGACATACGAAGAAGAAAAATGTTCAAGAAGTGAAATATCACATTGCGCATCAAGAAATGAATCCAACCATATCTTGTAATGCATTGGAAGAAATTACGACTCCTCAAACTCTCAATATAGAAGGACATATCAAGAAGAAAAAGATTGAAGCAGTGAAAGATCACATTGAGCATCAACAATAAGTTCTCCAACTTTTAAAGGATAATGCCACTTCGGTGTAGAATCGAATGGAACAACGGGTAGATCAACATTACAATGAAAGAAGTTTTGATGTAGGTGATTGGGTATTTTTATGGCTACATCTCAAGCAAGCTATTTATGAAAAGGAAATGTTGACAATACTACATTCACTTAAGAAATGGCTACCTTACCTAATGGGAAGACACTTCAAGGTAAAAATGGATCATGATAGTCTTAAATAGTTTAGAACAAAGATTATCTTTAGAAGAATAGAAAAAATGGGTCACAAATATGTTGAGTTATGACTTTGAAATCATCTACAAAAAAGGGATGCAAAATGTTGTTGAAGATGCACTCTTAAGAAAGGATGAGATTGTGGAAGCATTGTTTTATGCTATTTCTAATATCCAACCAAATTGGATAAATGAAGCAAGGGATGAATGGAAGAAGGACGAAGAAGTGTGGCTACTCATTCAAAAGTTGCAGAAGATCCCAGTTTAAAGGACACTGCCAGAACTTGACGAGGAAGGAAAAATCATATCGGAGGTTGGAGCAGTCACAGAAACAATAACCCAACAGCTACAAAATCGATTAATTTTAGAGTACCTCATCAGGTGGAAGAACTTACCTGTTGAAGATTCCACATGGGAGGACAATAATTTTATACAAAAGCATCAAGAACTGTTGAGGAAAACACTTTTTGAAGGAGAGCGGCATGTTAGGTCCCTATACTACTAGTGTAACCCCTTATTGTTATTAATACAACCCCCTTATTATATTGTTGTCCCCATGTAGTCCCCATATTGTTATTATTGTGCCCTTACATTATTATTGTTATGTCGACTCTGATTATATTATGACCCCTTAGACTCCTATATATAGAAAGGAGGTATTTTCATTTGTATCATCCAAGAATTGTTCATTTGTGTAATTTAAGGAGGTTTCCCCCTCGAAGAGGCTTATTTCTAAGGCATTTATCTATATTTTCTATCTGTTTGTGAGTTGGTTTCATAACACTCTCAATGAAGAACAAAAATTAGTTCCAAGAAAACCAAACTTGAAGATGGATAATAATTTGTTATGCTCTTCACCTGTGAGAAATTCCAAAATACCAAATATGCAAAGGAATACAACCCAGAACATAGAACAAAATGAGAAAAACAACAAGTATTTTATTATTTAGAGATGAAAGCAATGTTCACTTTCCTCTTCGAGTGGGCAACCTCCAGCAGAGGAGATCTTGATTACAAAATAAGACTGGATATTTCTCCGTGGGGAGTCTCTATACTTTATATAGGGTACATACATGCATTACCATGGGTCATTACCATGGTTCTCTCAATACCATCTATCTAACACCATGGCCTGTTTGCAACTAACTGTGGTCCCTTTCTTAAATGCAGGTCAACCACTTACAATTATTAATACGGGCTTTATTGACTCGACCCTATTACATAAATAAAAGGGTTAGGGTTTGATCATAACATGCCCTCCTCCATCAAATGCAGCCTTTTCCTCAAGGCTGAAGCTACAGACACTGCTGAAGAATAGTGGCTAGTTCCCAGGTTGCATCTTTTGGAGAGGTGTCTTTCCACTTGATGAGGAATTCCCTGATCGTGCAACCATGCAGATATCATTCTCGTGTATTTAGGTTGGAGCCAAAGTGAACCTTCTTCATCCAATTCAGGTACACTCGTTTGGATTCTGTAATTGTTCCCCACCACTTTCTTGGGGCATCATACATGGAAGACTGGATGGATTTTTGAAGTTGGTGGCAAGGCTAGCTTGTAGGCTACTGCTCCAATGTGCTGAAATATTTGATAAGGTCCATAGAATTTTGGAACTAATTTTTTGCAGCCCTTTGCTTTGAGTGATGTTTTCTTATATGGTTGCAGCCGCAGGAATACACAATCCCATTGTTGAAATGTACGCTCTAAACGATGTTGGTCTGCATGTTGCTTCATTCAATTTGGAGCTTGATGGAGATTATATTTGAGACAGGCTAGCATGGCTACATGGTTTTATAGGAGTTGATCTACTTCTTGCACCTTAGATCATCTAGGGATATCGAAATAGGTGAAGGTGGGAGTTGGCCATACACTGCTTCATATGGAGTCATCTTGGTGGCTTCATGATAATTAGTATTATAGCATCATTCAGCTAAAGGGAGTCATTGTACCAATTGATGTTGCTTTTATGAAGTGAAGCGCCTTGGTTATGTCTCCAAACATTTGTTGACTGCTTCAGTTTGACCATCAATTTGGGGATGATAGGAAGTACTTAGTCAGAGTTAGGTGCCTTGTAGCTTGAAAATTTATTGCCAAAAGTTACTAGTGAAAGTTGGATCATGATCAGACACAATGGAAGTGGGCATTCCATGCAGTTTGAAGATTTGGTCAATGAAATATTGAGCCACCAAGGTGGGGGTAAATGGGTGGTGTAGAGTGCAAAAATGAGTGTATTTAGAAAGTCTGTCCACAACCACCACGATGACTCATTTGTTGCTTGAATTCGGGAGACCAGTAGTGATATCAATAAAAACATGCATCTAGGCGAAGGCAGGGATAAGCAATGGTTGTAAGGTGCTTGATAACCTGATTGTTTCTCCTTTGTGGCATTGACACACATCACATTCAGCTACAAAAGTAAGAATGTCAATTTTCAGGCCTATCCAAAAGAAATAATGACAAATGTGAGAGTAATTCTTCTGAAAGCCTGCATGCCTGTAGTGGGAGATGAGTGTAACTCTGCCAAAATGCGTGTTTTGAGGGTGGATGTCAGTGATGTAACTACTCTATCCTTGTAGCAAAGAATATCATCCTTGCAAGAGTAGCCAACTGAGGAATTAGGATCTACTCTCAAGTTATTAATGATTTGGGAGAGAGGGGTGTGAAAACCATTCGTTGCGGGCCTCTTTAATCCAATCTGGGATGGGAAAAGAGATTGATAGCGGCATGCTTTCATCCTCAAATTGGCATGATAAAGCATATGCTACTACATTGTCACGCCCTTTCTTATAAATTATTTCATAATCATATCCCAACATTTTGGCCAACCATTTATTTTGCTGGGGTGAGGATAGACGTTGCTCCTAAAAATATTTGAGGCTTTGATGGTCTGTGCAGATTTGGAAATGCTGCCCCAATAAGTATGGTCACCAAGTATCTACTGCATGTAAGATGGCCATCATCTCCTTCTCATAGGTAGCTTGTCCCAAATGTTTCCCACTCAGTTGTTGGCTAGTGAAATCCAAGGGTTGACATTCCTGCATTAACACAACACCAATACTAGTACTTGAAGCATCACATTCAATCACAAAATATTTGGTGAAGTCGGGTACGACAATGAAACACATGGCCTGTTTAAGAGCCATAAATGCCTGTTGTGCTGCCTCAGTCCATAGGAATGAATTTTTATTGAGAAGGTTAGTGAGGGGTCTAGCAATGCAACCATAATTGCGGACAAATTTCTGATAGTAGATGGTGAGACCCAAGAATCCCCTCAACTTCTTCAAGGTTTTTGGTTGGGGCTAATATTCCATTGCCTGTATCTTTTTGGGATCCACCTGGACACCTTCACGACCCACAATGTCCCAAATACTCGCCTTCTTCCATGCCAAAAGAGCACTTGGACAATTTGACAAATAATTTGTGATTCTAGAGCAGTTGCAAGACCGGATCTACATGCTCAAGATGTTTTTCCCAAGTTAGGTTGTAGGTGAGAATTTCATTAAGGAAAACAAGGACAAAATTTTTGAGATATTGTTTCGGCAGGTGATTCATGAGGCTTTCAAAAGTGGATGGGGCATTAGAGAGACCAAATTGCATGACCAAGAATTCATAGTGGTTGTCATGAGTTCAAAACGCAGTCTTGGGAATTTCTACTTTTTTCATGTGTATTTGGTGATAGACTGAGTGAAGATCTATCTTAGTAAGGAATTGAGGACTATGTAGTTCATCAAAGAGATCGTAAACAACCGAGATAAGGAATTTGTCTTTGATAGTGAGCTTGTTGAGGGCCCAGAAGTTTGGACACATGCGCCATCCCCATCTTTCTTGAGCACCATGACCACTGGTGATGAATAAGGATTGATGCTAGGAAGAATAACACCGACTTCAAGGAGTTCCTTAATGATTTTTTTAATTTTATTCTTTTGGGTGAAGGGATATCGATATGGGTGCACATTCAGTGATTGTGCCCCTGGGACCAAAGTGATGCTATGATCATGTTCCCCTCTAGAGGGTGGAAGCTCTTTAGGTTTGTCAAATACCTACTGGAGGTATTTTAAGACTTGTTGCATCTTAGGATGAAGATGAAGAGTAGTGGGCTCCATTGCCTACATGGAATTAAATTGGGCGATAACTCCATGATGGCCCTTTTTCAACAATTTTTCCATTCGATGCGAGATGATGATAGAAGGAGCAACTGCTTGGAGTCCATGGAGGGTATGCATGTGGTCATTCTCCTTAAAGCTCATATATAACTCCTGCAAATCCATTGTGATTGGGCCTAGTGTGCAAAGCCATTCAACACTTAAGACAATGTCACAACCACCCATGTTAATCGCAAGCATGTGGGTATTTAGGTGGTAGTCTCCCATCTAAAGTTTGATACTTTCGCAACGACCTTCACATTTCATTAAGCCCCCATCAACAATCTGGACCTAGAAATTAGAGACTACCCTATCAAAACAATGAATAGCTTTGACGACTCACCGATGAAAAATTTTATGCGTGTTGCCATTATCAATCAATACTACTACAGGGTGATGTTTAATAAAGCCTCTGATTTTGAGATTTTGGGGTGAAAAAATGCTCGCTAAAGCATGTAGTGAGATAACTGGTTCCTCTGACGTAGTTGGGAGCTCATTATCCTGGTGGATTTCCTCAATTTCATCCTCTAGTCCCTCAAAGGGCGGGGCTTCCTCAGATGAGTTGTGATCAGTAACATCAATTTCAAAGAATTTGGGTTCCTTGCATTTATGCCCCAGGGAGTATTTGTCATCACAATAGTAGCACAATCCCTTTTTCTTTTCTTTCAGTGATTTCAGTTGGAGACACATTTTGAACCTCAAGTGTTTAGGTAGGGCCCTAAGCCTGGGTGGGGTTTCCCTTGGCTATGAAATTTGGACGAGTAGATTGGGCAACTAAAGCACGTTCCACTTTGATAGCCTTTTTGTAAGCGTCTATCCATGTAGGTGGGTGCTGCATTTGGACATGTGCTTGGATGGCTTCTTTGAGACCACTTATAAAACATTCCAAGTAGAATTCATCTCCTAGACCTTTTTTGTGGATGGCCAATGTCTCAAAGGTTGTGATGTATTATTTTATTGTGCCTATATATTGGAGCTTAGTAAGACGACCCAAAAAATTAGAGGCTCTATCAAAGTGGTCACAAAGAGATTTTGAGAACACCTGCCAAGTTATGTTCCCTGGATAACATTTCTGATGCCACTGCCACCATTTCCATCTCTCTTGGTCCAAGTAAAGGGCTCCCACATGTAGTTTAGTGTGATCATCTTAGATATCGTTCAAAATGAAATATTGTTCCATTTGTGCTACCCATACTTCCGGATTAGAGCCATCAAATTTATACATGTCCATCTTGGGTGGCCAAGGGTGGGAATGTTGGTGCTTTCCATGGAAGTGAATATGATGGTTAGATTCTCTTCAAGATCTTCATTAATACCATGTGCCTCCAAATGCAACCCTGATGTGCTCAGTTTGAATTGTTCCATGAATTTCTCCATCTGTTCCGCTCGGTACTGGAAAGAATCCAACTATTTTTCAAGGTGCTCTATCTTCGCATTAGGCATGACTTGAGCTCTGGCTTCTACCATACATAGATCTGGGTCACTTGTTGTCACTTTGAAAAATTTTGGGACTGCCCGAAAATTGAAGCTGACAAGTGAATGGTACCACTTCGATCAGCTCGTCATCCTGACTCTTATGGGCTAAATCTCCTGTAAGCGTCTGGGAAAGACCTATTTTTTTTTGTTTCTTTTTTACTCCAAATGGAGATTTACTCCCTGCTAATCAATATTGCAGTGGCAAAATTCTAGAAAACTTGATCCTGCCCAATGTCCTGTGAAAATCGAGCCCAGAGTATAGGAGCCATAAGCCTCATTGCGCAGATGGTCAGATCTATGTGTAAAACCCCAATGGCTGAATGTGAGTTGGACTGCGATGGTGACAGAAACCCAACTACTAGATCTGAATGGTACTGTGGTGGTAGAACCTCAACTGGTGGATCTAATTGTTGCAGCGGCGATAGAACCCAAACTGCTAGATCTGAATCATACTGTAGCAATAGAACTCCAATTGGTGGATCTGATTTGGCAAATAAGATAATGGGCGATCTTTAGATCATCAAGGGAAATATGGTCTCAAAGGAGTGTCAGGTGCTACAAATCACAATATACATACGGGTCCAACAATAGTACTCGACCCAATCTATCATGGAACTAACTAAGGAGGATCAACTGTATCCTTAGCCATACTAATCGACTACCCTATCGTACACAAAGTAATCTCCCCGAGTGTATTGTTGCAGCAACATTCAATTGGTACGAGTTGGTAGAAATTTCATAGGTAACCAAGAAAATCTGTCAATGGTATGTATAAGTTTTTAGAGCAAGAAAACTAATGATAAGTGAAAACTAAAGATTTACTGCCTTGAACTGTCAAGATGCACAAGAAATACAGAGGATCCCAGTATAATGGAATCAATTCATAAAACCTTAAATGTGAATTGTCAAGGTCCACAAGAAAGAGAGAGGATCTGAATATAATGGAATAAATTTGTAAAACCTTAAACCCAAGTAAGTTTTTACAACTAGTAATCATCAGGTCATCGACAAAGTGAGTGGATCTATACATGATCAACTAGTAAAACCTTATTAAAAATTTGAAAATGTAGAGTAAGATGAATCAGTGTTAAGGAAAAAAATCAGAAAACCTTAAATTTGTAAGAAGATTAGCTTAATTGGAAACATTTAACCAATCTGAGAACCATTTAGTGATAGTTATCATCATTACTTGCTTTAAGTCACACTGTTATTTCACCCATATTTCACATAGGATGGCACCTATAATGAGACAATGAAAGAAAGGTCTTTGTTGCTTGGTACCCAATCTTGGGAACAAGTCTATAAACAAAGGCATCAATACAAGAAAAAATCCATTAAACTATGCTACATAACTATGTTAATTCCTCTCAATGCTTGATAAATTAAGAGCAGGGTTAAGATAGGTCCATTCTAGTTGTTAACTATGAAACCACACATATAGATGTAGATAAGAATATTCAACACTGTATAGAATATGGAGTAACTTACACATTCAAAACGATTTGTACAATCAATTTCGGCAAAAGATGAATTGGAAAATTATCTTGCTTTTGTGCAGTACCAGTTTTGGCAAAACATAGAACTAGAAAGTCAACTTTCTTTGATACTCTTGAAGCCTTAGAATTATGTTGATCCAACATGGGGGTTAACCACCCAGTCCGGACCTTGAAGACAACTCCTTTTCCGTTTGATGTGGTGGCTTCGACTGGGGATGATGGGACCAGTGTCCCAGAATGGGTTTGAAAATGCAAATGGGTGATTTTTTCAATCGATTGAAATAAGAATAATGATAACTAAATGACCTATTCTAGCATGCAAATCTCTAGCTATCTCAATCTAATATAAACCCAGGGTCTTCTGTGTGATATGCGATCTACAAAGATATAAGTTTAGTATGTGATAAAGATCATTCATGTATTAAACAGAGATGATAACATGTAAAAATAATTTCTTTGACTAAATAGTTAGTCAAAGAAATGTATAAACTATATTGCATATATTTAATGATCATATATGAAATAAATACTTTCAGTTATGCACCATACAATAGTGCACTTAACACATAACAGAAAGAACATACTTTCATGAAAACGAAATGTTATCACTAATTTAACAAAACATAACTAATCATACAAGAAAAAAGTACCATATGTGTGAGGTTCTACTCATTTGACTAATGACATAGATCAACTCGTTTCTTCAAATCAAATTATTCTCCAAGCATACAACAATGCATCAACAAAGGAAAGTAGTTTGATATTCAAAAGTAATGACCATGTTCCATAATTTTGTCAAGGAATTCACAAACTTATAGTAGTGCATTCTTTGCAAATGTTTTTGATAAAATTTTGGACCCTTCACTAAATGCATGAGAAGGGTATAAATACTATCTAACTAAAGTTCAAAAATAGGGTAATCAAAATATTTGAGGAGGTTTCAAACAACCTTCCTCTTAACTAACAACTAACTCTAAAAATAAAAGTGATTCGATGACCAGAGGTTATAAAAATGTCTTGTTGTCTACCAGTTTTTCCTTTAGGTCGCATATATCAGCATTGGTTTCACTTGAGGAGGTGCCTCGAGTTGTGTTCTGAGCTGTCCTGCGAAGATAGCATCTATAAGATGTGGAAACATCCTTTGTGTTAAATTGAGTGAACAATTCAACATCACAATTTGGCTGTGAGATTTGAGAAGGAATTGCCAATATGCCTCTGAGTTAGCCTTTGATAATTTTGTGATCGCCTCCCTTTTGATTTTCACCATTGCCTTCCAGTTTTTAACCAAGTCATTCAAATCTGGAAGTGACTTTGGGTTACCTTATTTTATCAAGTTGGTGGTCTGCAAAGTGTAATTGAATGATTTTATTATATTTTTTTTCCACTCCTACTGTTCTTACTATTGCCAATTTTGCCTGCTTGATCTACGCATCCCAATCTGAGAATAATATATCTTTGTGAGTTTCTTCTATTTCTGGAAGATTAGCGCTTCTTCCTTCTTCAGATTCTTGCCATTCATTGTAGTCAAATATCTCAGTATTTAAGTCATTGAACTTAGTTCTCTGGTCAATTGCCTTATCTATTAATTGATCATTGGTAGTCAGATAAGGGGTGATATGGGGCATTCTCTGCAGAATAGATCTAGTTGTTTTGACAGAATGAAGTTTAGCTCCAATGCCTATTTGATTAATTCATCAACAGTAGGGACATCTTCATATTTTTTCATGGCCTCTTGCAACTCTTGGATTTGCATGTTCTTTGCAGAGATGTATGCTTCGTGGCTTATCTTTAGTACTTCCATACTTTATTGCAATTGGACTATTTGTTGAGCGACTTGCTTGTTCACATTTTCTTTCTCGTTTTCTAATTGTTTCTCGAGTTGCACTATCCTTTAGTCCCTTTCCCTTAGCAAAATAGATACTTCAGTTGCTTTCTCCATGGTGGCAATATCATATGCCCCTATAAATTGTGACAACCTGGTTAAATTTCCAGCTGGGTTCGAAGGAATATCCCTCCAGACTGTATACATTGGTTCATTCCCTGGTGGGATTTCCATTGTTTCTACTCTCCTTATTTTCCTCTGTCTCCTTAATACATCCTTATGTAGTGGGTTGTAGAATACATCTAAAGGAGGTATTTATGTAACCTTTAGAATAATTTCAGATGTTGGTAATGTAGGGATGATTTCTGTATTCTGCAAAGTTGTCCCTTGATCATTCATTGGCTCCGACTCTAAAATTTTTTGAGTTTAATTTGGAGTATGATATTTTGTGGTTTTTGAGACATCCGTTGTTTTGGGAGTTTCTTGCATATTTTTATTAAAATGGTCCCATTCCTGCTCCAAATTGGTGCTTTTTCATTCAAGACCAATATCCTTAGTTAGGTCACTTATGACCTGTTTTTTAGCTAACCTTCTACAAGATTCCATTGTAATCTCTGTCTCTTGTGTATTCCCTGTATCCTAGGCTATGTTCACCTAAGATTCTATATGATAATTTTTCCTTTCACTGTTAATAGTTACATTGGGAATATGTTTTTCATCAACTCTTAACAACAAATGCAATGGGATTATTTTGAGCCTCTGGTTTCTAAATTCTTGAAACCTTTCAAAGTCATCAGGACTAAAATTTTCCTTCGCCCAATCGAATGCTTGTTCGAACGATTCAATTGATTTTAAAAGATGTTCGAATTCTTGCGCTTCATGGACATAGGGTTTGACCTTTAGTGTTGTAGTAACATTTTGTGCTACTTTTTCTTGGTCAAATTGCCTTTTTGGTAGAGTATGGAGCCTGAGGCTCTCTAATTTTAGTAATTCTTTATTTGCATGGTTGAAGTTTTCCAATGAAAAAGAAGAACACCAGATGGGAAAGGGTGGCCATAATGATTTTTTGTTATCTTTAAAGGTCTTGGTTAAGCCCTTCCCAATAGTTTGGTGAGATATTTCTCTAGCCAACAGTTTGTCAGAGAGATACAAAGGGAGCACATGCGGGTTTGATGTACTACCATAAACTCTGATATATGTGAACCATTGTTGATCCAAATACTTTCCTACTACGATAAGGTTTTTAGCGGCTTGCTTACAAAATCTGGGGGCTTTCTTATCAAAAATCAGTTGATGTAATGGTAAAATAACACCATGACATATTTTGTAAAAATGGGGAATAAATTGGGATTCTGACATTTGTTTTTGACTAAGACAGATGGGTTAGGCATCTTGCAAAGTCCATTTCCAACCCATGATTGGAAAATTAATACAGAAACAGATGGCATCCATGATATAGGTGCTCAAACAAAATGGAGGAAGGTTCTCTAAGGTGGATCTATTTTGAAGATATTCAGAAATAGCAGTAGCTAGGTTATCAGATAGGATAGTGGCCCAATTCATTACATGGGAATTGACACAAACATCGATTAAAGGGGCCCATTCTATAGAGAACTTGGTATTATTAGGCAATCCATATAATCTAAATAACATACAAGCGCATAGTTATGGGGATTTTCTAAATAAGCTATGGGTTACATACCCGTATTATCATATTTAAATTTGTTCTCTAGGACTCTCCAACCCTGAATAATCTTGAAGGGTTCTTCATTTTGCTTTGCGAACTTGGCCAGGAATGATTTGTCATATATATCCTAAGGGTCAGGAAGATGATACATTTGTTTCAAGTCTTCAGCTTTGAATGATCCCATTAGCTCCATCTTTGAGTTCTTGAATTGTTTGTCTTCAATACTGAGATTTTCCACCACCCATCTAATCATATCCATGTATGGGAGTATCTTGGTTCTTGCTCCTATTCTATGAAGAAAAGAGCAAGCAACATCTTTGAATTTAACTCCCGAGGGTTTTATTGAGTCTTTTGTTGCCTTGGTGATAGTAATTTTAGGCCACTCATCTTGAAGTTTGTTGTAGATGACTTCCCATGCTGTTGCTCGTCCATCTGCACTACAAACTATATTAGCAAATATGGGTGACATTTATGAAACCTCAAATTCTAAAATGCTCTATTGCTTCTGCTTTTTCATTACCTTCCATAATGAAATCTCTTTTGAATCTTACCTGAAACAAAAGAGAGATATATCAGTGCACACAATAGAGGACAATTAAGGCTGAGAGCTCTTTGAAATGACTTTGAATCGTGGGAAGATTTTAAATGTGATTTTCTGTGTTAACTAGCCATAACTTGAAAACATCAATTTCTCTCCTCGAGCTGCTAAACATTAATGGAACTATCAAACAACTTAATATTTCATTAAAAATCAGTAACTTACCATGCTTCACGCCTTATTTTTCGCATCACGACTTCTTAACGTTGCAATATAGCGTCGCTCTAAGATATTGTGAAATGTGATTGCGAAAATTGCAATATTGCATTTCACAATTTTTCAAGGGGTGACACAATTGCTTGATTTATGAATTTGTGACTTGAGAAGTGTGACCCCATGTTCTTAAAGTGTTGTGATCCAAAAATCGCAGTGGCAGATTTATTGCATATCATATTTCGGGATTTTGTTTAGGATGTTTATAATTGTCATATGGAAAACTATGAAATGCGATTTTCGATAAAATTTCTAAGTATGGGTTGTATTCTGAAGGTTTTAAGGCAATCTGTAGAGTTAGCATTTACTTTCAAAGGCTAAAAATCTAGAAGGGCCCCCATTTATATGACAAATATTAACCATTACTTTGTATAAATGGGGGGGTTGTTACATAGTACAATAATTGGCAATTCACTTGGGAGAACCAACTATCTCTCATTGGTCTTTTGAAATTTCTAAAAATTTCAAAATTAGAAGAGTTATACGAATAATAATTACATGAGCTATAAACTAAACAACATTTATCTGAAATCACAATCACTCACTCAATTTATTTACTCAACTACTTTACTCTTGTAGTGATAAAAATACAAATGTTTACATTAGTCGATACTAAGATTTAAAGCGATATAGCAGGTATCTTCTATAGATTAGTTTTTATTGTTTACTCATTTATCATAGATAGAGCCTCTGCTGCTAGCAAGTGTTCATAGCCTCAGCAGGGTTAGCTTTTAACCAACAATGATTCATTGTCCCATCCGAAGAAATTTTGAGAATTCAAAATGATATTCATTTTCTTTATTTCTCATTTGGACCTTGTTTTTTCCTTTCATGTAATTTTTCTCTTCAAGATTCTTAAAAGACATTGTCTAGGCTTGGTAACCCAATAATGAAAATGCCATTCACTGGTTGTAACTAAACTGAACAAGTTGGCTCTTGATGAGAACCTTTGGCCTTTGATTGATAAGATCATTGGCTATTACCCTGTTTTGATATGTAGTTTTGGTAATATCAGTTTAATTATTCCCCTATGATCAAGGTAAACAAGCTCATAATGAGACTTATTATATTTTAAGATTTGCATATTTTAGAATTACACTCTGAAAAAAATAAATTTTTATCAGATGGGGTGAATCATTGGCACTTTTTAAGAGTTTTGGATAATAATAATAGAGTTTTGAGATACTCATCTGTAGAAAGTCCTTACTAGGTTAAATATTCTTTTCTTGACTGATAATAGAACATCTCTACTTTATAAAGATAAGAGCTTGTTGATAGAATAAGTGTTTTTAGAAAGGTCAAGTTTTTCCAAAGATATAAGTTTCACTTTGATACTCAAATGATCTACTTACTTCTTTAACTTTTCCTATTTATAGAAGTGAAAAATCAAAGTATTATCAGAGACTTTATTTTGAGAAGAAAAAAGTAAATACTACTTAACATTTATTTTCCTACAAATACTAAAGACAATATGATACAAAATTAGAAGGGTTGTCTTCTAGGAAAAGTAATTTTTCAAAATTTTCCCATTAACAGTCAAGGAATCAATTCTACCTGACAGATCTTGTAAAAGAAATGTTGATGGACCAATTTTCTCAATGATTTGGAATGGTCCAAATCACAATCTATGGAATTTGGTTTGTTTTCCCTTTTCCTCATGTGCTTTGTCCCACTTCAAAACCAGATCAACTACTTTAAAGGTTTTATGACTGATAGAGGTTGTATCAAAAGAGGCTTTTACTAATTGTTGGAGATGGGAATGGGTAGCTTTGGCTTTTCCTCTTTCTTCTTCAAGCTTAAGGATCTGAAATTGTCTTTCTTGAAGAAAAGAGGAAGGATTTTCATTAATAACTTGCACCAGGGCGAGAGATGGGATTACTACGTTTGTAGGGAGTACTTCTTCTTTTCCATAAACTAAAGCAAAAGGAGAAGAACTGATTGAGGCCTTCTGTGTTATTTTATCTTCCCAAAGAGGAAATGTAAATGCTTTGAGCAAATTCCTATGATTTTGGTCTATAGTCCACTTGATGATTATGATACGGTTTTCATTTGTTGATTCAGATAATCCATTACCTTGTGGATAATAGCTGGATGAATACTTCAATTTGAAACCTCTTTTTAAGGAAAATTCTACCATAGTATTTCTAGAAAAATAATATGCATTATCAAACATTAAAGTTGTGGGTAAGCCAAACCTAGTTATTATGCATTGATCAATAAAGTCTGTACCACTTTATGTATTAACTACCTTTAGTGGGATAGCTTCTACCCATTTTGTGAAATAATCGGTAGCTATAAGGATGTACTTGTGACGCTTGGAAGAGTTAGGAACAATCTCACCAATTATATCTAATCCCCATTGTTCAAATGGTTATTGGATATTCACTAGCTGTAAAGGGAATGCTAGTTTCTTTTCTCTTCCAGCTGCAGTTTGAAAAGTCTTTCATTTTCTTGCATAGTCATGTGCATCCTTCAATAGTGTTGGCCAATAATAACCTGCATGCAGGATTTTGTGAGCTGTGGTGTTTCCTCTTAAATGGCCTCTAGCTCATCCATCATCTAACTCCTGCATAACCTTTTCAGCTTCAGGTTTTTCTAGGCATCTTAATAATACCGAATCATAATTTTTTCGAAATAATACATCATCAATTAATTCATATTGATTTGATTTCAACCTTAAAACACACTTTGTTTTGTAATTGAGATGCATAGGAGCATATTCATTCTTTAAATAAAACTTCGAATTAGCATACTTTGATTGTGGATCGTTGAGGCTTACCTTTGATATTTGCACTTCATTACCTTGGTTTTCTTCTATTGATAAGTTGAAAGCTCCAGTTAGCATCTTGCAAAAACCTTGGCCCCTAACAATTTTAGCTAGCCAAATTTCTACATCGTACTCTTGAAGTGCAGTGACCCAATTGGCTCTTTTCTCCCCCACTTCTCTTTGAATCAACAATTGCCTTATTGCAGGGTAAGGTAGTACTATGTTTGTATGAGTTTTGAGGAGAAAATGTCTGAAATGTTTCAAGGTTTTAAATACAACAAAAGCTTGTTTCTTAATAGCTAAGTAGTTGAGCTTGGCACCCTGTAAATTAGAACTGAAAAAAGAGATAGGTGCCTCGATGTTTTGATTTTTCAACTGTGTTAAAACTACTGCATATGATGTATCAGATGAAAATGTGTACAATGCAAAAGGTTTAAGAAGGTTTGGAGTTGTTAAAGAAGAAGCATTTATATTGGATTTTTTATTAACCCAGATGACTCTTTTTCATCTTTACCCCATTTGAAGAGTGCATTCTTTCTTATCACTGATTGAAGGGGTAGAACAATCTATGAAAAATTTGGAACAAATCTTCTTACAAAATTAATCTAGCCTAGGAATTATTGCATGTTCTTTTTATTATGTGGGAGAGGAATCTTTTCAATTTCTCGGACTCAATCAGGATCAATATAAATTCCTTTCTTGGACACTTTGAATATGAGAAGCTTGCCTTCCGCCAAGGAAAAGTATGACTTTTTGGGATTTAAAGAAATGCCAATTTTCTTGCATCTTTCAAAAATATGCTTTAGGTCATTTAGATGATTGTTTTTGTTCCTAGAGTAGATTGTGATGTTATATAGGTAAATAACAAGTGATTTATTAATCAAAGCTTTAAAAGCAATATCCATGGCACATTGGAATGTAGCACCTGCATTAGTGAGTCCAAAAGGCATCTTTTGACAAGCATATGTCCCCCACTTGGTCCTGAATGTTGTCTTTAGTCTGTCATCTAGATGTACAAGAATCTGATTATATCCTGAGAATCCATCTAAAAAAGACATTAACTCGAAACCTGCAACTGATTGAAATATTTTCTCTATGGTAGGCAAAGGAAAGTTATCATTTTAACAAGCTCTATTTAAGTTCCTAAAATCAATACAAATCCTAATATCTCCTTTCTTTTTCCTGGCAGGAACCATATTTGATACCCATTCTGAGTGTCTAACCAGAAATATTATCTCTTCTTTCAAAAAAAAAATTAATTCAAATTTGATTTGGCTTTCAAGCTTTGGATGAATCTTTCTAAGCTTCTGTTGAATTGGTTTCTCATTAGAGGTCATTGGTATAGTTTGTTGAATTACCGAGGTATCATAGGTCCTGAGATATTAATAATCCCACGAAAAAACACCTTTATATGTTTTCAACAACTTGACGAATGATATCCTTTCTTCGGAAGATAAACAAAGACCTAGGTTGACATTTTGAGGTTTTCCAGTTGTGCTTAGGTTTACCACTTCAAATCTCAAAGTATAACTTTGAGCCTTGGAGTTGGTAATATTTTTAAATTTGTCTTTAAAATCATAGAGATCTTTCATTTGGACTACAGACTTTGGAATTGAGTTTTGATCTTGTTTATGGTTGATTTGCAAGTCATGTTCATGTTCATCTATGATTTGTTCCTCATAAGATCCTTCTGATGTAAGGAAATCAATTATATCACCATCATTATTAAACACTCTCCAATTTGTTACATTATTGGGGATGGATGGTCTAAAAATTAACTCTATAGAAAATCTATCTGGACTAAATTCCTCTGAAGGTATAAGCTTAGATGTTACATTTGCATGTAAATCAGCACTCGCAGTTTGTAATCTGGGGACTGAAGAAATGTTAAAAGCAATTAAGTAGGAAGTAAGATTCTGGGCTAGGGATTGATAATGTTTGAGATGCCCATTCACACAATGGATTGTGTTTCATACCTATTTAATGACTATTTCAGAGTCTCCATATACTTGCAAATACTTGACATTAAGGCCAATTTTTTGGTACAACCCTTGAATCAATGCTTCATATTTCGTAGTATTGTTAGTACATTGAAATTCAAGCCTGCAGGCTAACATGGTTTTCTCTCCTTCTGGGTTGATTAAGATGCATCTAACACCTGCACCATCTTCAGACTTGGAACCATCAAAATAAAAATTCTAGAATAATGAATTATCTACAAGTTTATCAACTACATCTATACACTTGGAAGCATATGTTTGTGAAAAAATTCTATTTCAGATAGTACAACATTATCCAGAAAGGGAGATTTTTATGCATTAAAGGATCCAACAATATAAACTTTGAAACAGGAACAGATATGGTTACCTGTTTCGTAGAAATAGCAAAAGAGTGACCTGATTTCGAAAAGGGAGTTGCAGAACACATATTTTTAAGAGCATAGTTTTTGGCACTTTAAATTTTTTTATGTATATTACGTTTTAGAATGTTAGTAATATGCATGTTGATTTAAAAAAGTGGTGATTCTGCATCAGACACTTTTTTTAAAAGACCTATTTGTTGACTTTAAATATATATATATATATATATATATAAGAGACAAAAAAAACATAAAATGTATCTAAAAAAAAAAAAAAAAAAAAAAAAAAAAATTAAAATTAAAATATATATATATATATATATATATATATAATATATATATATATATATATTATATTTAAAAACAAAACATAAAAACATTATAAATATATATATATATATATATATATATATGATTCAAAAAAAACCGTTTCAAAATTAAAAGAAAACATACATTTTCAATTTTTAAAAAATCAAAAACATTTAAAACTTTAAAAAACATATTTTTACGATTAAAACTTTAAAAATATATCTGCACGCAGTTCTGCCACCTAGGGAAACGCCCCCACGGGCGGCCGGGCAATGGCTATACGATTCCGAGAATCAGATACCCACCCCAATGGGTGGTCAGGCAGTGGCTATCTGATTCTCGGAATCGAATAACCACCGCGTGACTGTCCGTGGGGATGGCTATCCGATTCTTAGAATCGGATCAGATAGCCACCACCCAGCCAACCCCACGGGCAGCCGAGCGGTGGCCATCTGATTTTGAGAATCAGATAGCCACCACCCAGCCACCCCCACGGGTGGCTGGGCGGTGGCTATCCGATTCCGAGAATAGGATAGCCACCCCCATGGGAAACCAGGTGATGGCTATTCGATTCTGAGAATTGGATAGCCACCCCCATGGGCATTTGAGCGATGGCTATTCGATTCCAAGAATCGGACAGCCACACCCATGGGCGGTCGGGTGATGGCTAGTCGATTCTGAGAATCGGATAACCACCCCCACCAGCGGTCAGGCAGTGGTTATCCTATTCTCATAATCAGATAACCACCCCCTGACTGCCTTTGAGGTGGATATCTGATTCTCAGAATCGGATAACCACCACCACCTGGCCAGCCCCAGGGGGCTGAGTGGTGGTTATCTGATTCCGAGAATCGGATAGTCACCGCCCAACCGCTTGTGGGGGTGGCTAGGAAGTGGCTATTCGATTCTCATAATCAAATAGCCACCACCCGCCCGCTCGTGGGGGCAATGGCCAATAAAATTGTTTTTTTAATAAAAAATAAATTTTGTTTTTCTTAAATACAATAAACATATTTAACAAAATTTATTTTTTATTTTAAAAAACAATTTTATCAGCCACGCCCCCACGAGCGATCGGGCGGTGGCTATTTGATTCCGAGAATCGAATAGCCACTTCCCGGCCACCCCCATGGGCGGTTGGGTGGTGGCTATCCGATTCTCGGAATCAGATAGCTACCACTCAGCCAACCATGGGGGTCACCGAGTGGTGGTTATCTGATTCTAAGAATTAGATAGCCACCACGAGCGGTCGAGCGGGGCTATCCGTTTCTAAGAATCAGATAACCACCACCTGACCACCCCCTCAGGTGGCTGAGTAGTGTCTCACCACCCAACCGCTCGTGGTGGTGGCCGGGAAGTGGCTATTCGATTCTCGGAGTCCGATAAAATTGCTCTTTTAAATAAAAGATAAATTTTGTTAAATATGTTTATTGTATTAAAAAAACAAAATTTATTTTTTATTTTAAAAAAATAATTTTATCGGCCACCACCCCCATGAACGACTGGGCGGTGGCTATTTGATTCGAGAATCAAATAGCCATTTCCTGGCCACCCCCACGGGCAGTTGGGCAATGGCTATCTGATTCTCGAAATCGAATACCCACCGCCCAACTGCCTATGGGGGTGGCCGGGTGGTGGTTATCTGGTTCTCAAAATCGAATAGCCACCACAGGCAACTAAGCGGTGGCTATCCGATTCTGAGAATCAGATAACCACCACCCGGCCACCCCCACAAGTGGTTGTGTGGTGGCTATCCGATTCTGAGAATCGTCTCGGAATCAGATAGCCGCCACCCAACCGCCTGTGGGGGTGACCGGGAAGTGGCTATTCGATTCTCAGAATCAAATAGCCACCGCCTGGCTACTCGTGGGGGCGATGGCCGATAATTTTTTTTTTGAAATAAAAATAAATTTTGTTAAATAAATTTATTGTATTTAATAAAACAAAATTTATTTTTTATTTAAAAAAAACAATTTTATTGGCCACCGCCCCTACGAGTAGTTGGGCAGTGGCTATTTGATTCTGAGAATCGAATAACCACTTCCCGGCCACCCCTACGGGTGGTTGGGCGATGGTTATCCGATTCTTGAAGTCGAATAGCAACCGCTTATTCGCCTATGGGGGTCGCTGGGTGGTGGATAGCCACCACGGGCGGCCGAGCGGTGGCTATCCATTTCTGAAAATTAGATAACCACCACCCGTCAACCCCAACAAGCAGTTGAGTGATGGCTATCCGATTCTGTGAATCAGATAGCCACCGCCCAACCACCCATGGGGGTGGCTGAGAAGTGCCTATTCGATTCTCGGAATCAAATAGCCACTGGCCAGCTGCTCGTGGGGGCACTGGCTGATATTTCTTTAAAATAAAAATTAAATTTTGTTAAATATGTTTATTGTATTAAAAAAAAACAAATTTATTTTTTATTTAAAAAAAAACAATTTTATCGGCCACTGCCCCTAGGAGTGGGCAGGCGGTGGCTATTTGATCCGAGAATCGAATAGCCACTTCTCAGCCACCACCAGAGGTTGTTAGGCGGTGGCTATCCAATTCTCGGAATCGGATAGCCACAACTCAACCGCCTGTTCGGGTGGCCAGGTGGTGGTTATCTGATTCTCAAAATCGGATAGCCACCACGGGGGTGTGAGCGGTGGCTATCCGATTCTAAGAATCAGATAACCACCACCTGGCCACCCCCACAGGAGGCTGAGTGATGGCCATCCAATTCTGAGAATTGGACAGCACTGCCCAACCGCCTGTGGGGGTGGCCGGGAAGTGGCTATTTGATTCTCGGAATCAAATAGCCACTGCGTAGCCACTCGTGGAGGCAGTGGCCGATAAAATTGTTTTTTTAAATAAAAAAAAAATTATTAAATATGTTTATTGTATTTAAAAAAAATATATTTTTATTAAGAAAAACAATTTTATCGGCCACCGCCCCCACGAGCGGTCGGGCAGTGCTATTTGATTCCGAAAATTGAATAGCCACTTCCCGGCCACCACCATGGGTGATTGGGCGGTCACTGTCCATTTCTCGGAATCGGATAGCTACCACTCAGCCGCTAGTGGGGGTGGCCAGGCGGTGGTTATCTAATTCTCAGAATCGGGTAGCCACCACTCGGCCACCCCCACAGGCGGCTAAGTGGTGGCTATCCGATTCCCACCGCCCAACCGCCCATGGGGGTGGCCAGGAAGCCGAGAATCGAATAGCCACCGCCCAGCCGCTCGTGGGGGCAGTGGCCGCTAATTTTTTTTTAAATAAAAGATAAATTTTGTTAAATATGTTTACTGTATTTTATATATATATATATATGTGTGTGTGTGTGTGTGTGTGTGTGTAAAATATATATATATTAAATATTTTAAATGTTATTTTAAAAAATATCAAAAATATATTTAGCCTTTTTTAATTTTAATTGTTTTTTTTTTTTTTTTTTTAATTCAAATTTTAAACCATTGTCAAATCCGAATTTTAAATTTTTAATATAAAATTTGAATTATTTATTTTTTTAATCAAAATATATTGTTTTTCTTTTTAAATGTTTTTTTAGTTTACTTTTTAATTTGAAAATATGTTTTTTTTTTTAATTTTAATTTTTTTTTGGGATTTTATTTTATTTTTAATTTCAGCATATTTTTATTTTTAAGGGTTTTTTGAAAATGTTTTTAATCTTAATTTTTGTAGGTTTTTTTTTGTTATTTTTCTTCTTCTTTTTTTTTAAATCTAGATTGTTTTTAATTTTATTTTATTTTTTTAGTTTTTCTTAATTTTTTTTTAAATTTCCTATTTTTACTTAATTTTATAGTATTTTTAATTATTTTTTTTCCAAATTTTTTTATGGTTTACCACATTATAAAAAATGTTATATTTTTGAAAATATGTTTTTCTTATTATTTATTTCTTTAAATTTTTTAATTCTTATATTTTATAGATTAATTTATTTTTTTTAAATTATTTATTCTTTTTTAAATTTTATGTTTTGTTTTCAATATATATTTTTATTTACGTTTTGGTATTTTTTTAAACTCTTTTTTTTGTGTTTTTTCATTGTTTTTATTTTTAATTTTATGTTTTCATTATTTTTTTGAAATTTTAATATTTTTCGGAGTCGTAACAAAATCTTTTACACCATTAATTCAAAAAGTTGAAAATTTACCCCCCCCTCGCAAAAAAAGAAAACAGAAAAAAAAAAAAAAAGTGTTGTTCCAACATCAACACTTTTCATTTTGACTGTGTTTTTGCATAATTTTTGCACATAAAAATTTGGTTTTATTGGCATTTTTTTAAAATGTTGGAAATTGACCCAAAAAAAAAATCAATCATTCCATTATTAGCACTTTCCATTTTCAGTTTTTTTTTGCACAATTTTTGCACAAAAAATTTGTTCTCACTGTTATTTTTAAAACATGTTCAAAATTGACCTTAAAAAAAAACCATCATTCTAGTATACACACTTTTCGTTTTTAGCATTATTTTTCATGTTTTTTTAGGTTTTTTGGGCAGAGTTCTCGGTTTGAGTTTATAGTTCCCGTTTCAAAGTTTACATTGTTATCCTAAAAATGACTCAACAATTTCCAATGATATTATTGGTGAAAGCTACAGGTTTCTTGCTTCCCTCAAGATCAGTGACCGTGTACTTCATGAATTTCTCTCGATCTACTCTTATTCGGTTCGGCTTACCATTATATGGTAACCACATATGAGACCAATCAGTTGCAAAGTATCCATGTAACTTTTCATACCAACCCATACTCATAATTAAACCATAAAACATAGGGATATTAGCCGTTAGAATATTGATTATCTGTGAAACTTTTGGATTAGAGGAAAGCCTTATTGAAACTGATATCATTTCTCCAAGTACCTCTACCTTTGTTATATCTAGTTGAACTATGTATACAACAGATTTTTGAGGTGTAATATTTAATTTGGTTCACACAGTTCTTGGCATGATGTTTGAAGAGGCTCCCCAATCAACAAGGAAATTATGGACATTTTTGTTGAAAATCTCATAAGTAAGAAGAAATGGAGGAGTATGAGAAATAGATATATCACCTATCAGAGCTAGGTCTGTGGGATTTACTTTGTTTGAAGTTGAAGGAGGCTTTCCCATATATTTAGCAGCTTGAGTAACTACAGTGGATGGTAAAGGAGCTACATGAATTGCTTTTAATTCTCTAAGGAAGATTTTATGTTATTGTTTGAGCTTAGTCAATTCATGCAATTAAATATTTTCTCTTGCCTTTTTCATATCTTCGAATATATTATATTCCACTGTATCTGAGATTACCAAAGTTTTGGAAGCAGTTGGAGGATCTAATGGAATAGAATCAATTTGAGTAGTCTTATATTTATTACTTACTGTGTTCTCCTTTATAGGAGTAGCATCTTTCTATTTCTGATTTGTTATAGATGTATCAGTAGAGTTTTACTTCTTGTAGTTACTGGCATATCTTGTGCTTCCTCTTCATTTGGAAGAATGAAGTCCCACATTCCATTTAATTCAACTTCTTCTTTAGTTTTTGCTTCTTCTTCATTAGTTGTTGAGTCCTCTTCCGGCTCTTGATTGGATTCAGCGTTTGAAATAGTATTTGGTGGTTGGGATGTAGAATAAGGATTTCTCTTGAATGGGTGAAAGGATTTCTTGGGAGCAGATGATTCTGCAACTTGTTTCTTGATTTCAACCATTTCATTTGACATGGTACTTAACACCTTTTGAAGGCCTTCAAGGTCGAAAGGGTCATTTAGAGCCTTGTTTTTTGAAAATTCCTTGAATGTCACTTTCTTTGATTTCCTTTCTTCTATCTGTGACCTCTTTTCTAAGGAAATGATTCTTCTTTCTACAGACAACTCTTCTTTCAAGTTTTCTGTGAGGGTAACCTTATTGGCTCTATCTACCAAAATTGCAATATTAGAGGGAAGGGAGGATATGTACCATTCAATTTGCACATCTATTGCAGATCTAGAGGCAGTTGGGATTTTGTTTAGAAACTTGTTAAACCCGGAGTTGAAGTCTTTGATCCTTTCATCTGAAATTGATTTTAGGTTGGAAAGATCATTGATTAAATATGCCACAGTTCTATCATTGCCAAATTTTGTGAGAAATATTTCTTCAAACGTATCCCAATCTCTTATTGAGCCTATTGGAAGGGAAAAATAACAGGATCCTGCAAATCCATGGAAAGTATAAGGAAACAATCTGATAACAAAATCTTCATGTGCATCTCCATTAATATTCATGGCTAACATAAAGTTATTTAGGTTTTCTTTAGGAGGAAGACCATCATCGAGATTATACTTAGGTAACCATTTTTCTAGGTTTGCTGGGAGAGAATTTGGATTAACAACCAGTATAGCACCAGGGTTTGCCCAAGGTTGAGCAGGTTGATTGGCCATAACTTGTGTTGAAGGTTGTGAAGTTGAGGAAGAAGATCTCGAAGTAGATGGTGATGGTGAAGAACTTACTACTGGACTAGCACTGCTAGTAGCAACAATAACCGTCTGAGTCGAAAAAATGGATTGTTGAGAAGAGGCAGATTGAGTAGAAGTGAATGGGGAAGTAAATAGAGGGAAAGGTGATGTGATCTCACTAGTATCTGATTCAGATTTTGATGTGGCAGCTTTTTTACATCGTGAAAGAATGGGAAACTCAAAAGGGGTTACACCAAGCATTTCACTTTGTAGTCGAGTTAATACACCAATATCTCGTAATAGGGAAGTGACACCTTCTTTAGAAGCTTCGGGCTTTTCAAGTTTCTTTGCAGAAATGGATATCTGTTCCAATTTTTGTATTAAGGAGTGAAATTCGGGAGACTTCAGAGTGTAATCTGAAGAAGGTGGTTGTATTAATACTCCAAGAGATAAGGGATATGTTTCTACAACTTCATATTTCTGATTCAGAGATTTTGAACGAAATCTAAAAGAAGTAGAAGTTGTGAAGGGTTTTTGACTCTTATGAACATTTTTCAATTGATATTTAGATTTATATGCCATTCATAGTCGGATGGCCCTCCTTCTACCACCAAAATGTTGAAACCTCGGGATTCTGCTGCTCCAACATGGGGGATAACTAGCCGGTCCGGACGTTGAAGATAGCTCCTTTTTTGTTTGATGTGGTGGCTCTGACTAGGGATGATGGGACCAGTTTCCAAGAATGGGTTTGAAAATGAGAATGGGTGGTTTTTCAAGCGATTGAAATAAGAATAATGATAACTAAGTGACATATTCTAGTATGCAAATATCTAATTAACTTAATCTAATATAAACCAGGGTTATTCTTTGCAATATGCGATCTAAAAAGATATTTGTTTGGTATGTGATAATAAAGATCATTCGCATATTAAATAGAGATGATAACATGTAAAAATAATTTATTTGACTAAATAGTTAGTCGAAGAAATGTCTAAACTATATTGCATATATTTAATGATCATATATGAAAATAAATACTTTCATCTAGGCATCATACAATAGTGCAATTAACACATAACAAAAAGAACATACTCCATATATAATTCATGAAACCGAAATGTTATCACTAATTTAACAAAACAGAACTGATCGTACAAGATAAAAGTACAATATATGTGAGGTTATGCTCATTTGACTAATGACATAGATCATCTCCTTTCTTCAAACCAAATTATTCTCCAAGCGTACAGTAGTGCATAAACAAAGGAAAGTAGTTTGATATTCAAAAGTAATGACCATGTTCCATAATTTCATCAAGGCATTCACAAAATTACAAAAGTGCATTCCTTGCAAATGTTTTTGATAAAATTTTAGACCCTTCTTTAAATGCATGAGAAGGATATAAATACTATCTAACTAAAGCTCAAAAATAAATTATACAAAATATCTAAGGAGGTTTCAAACAACCTTCCTCTTAACTAGAAACTAACTCTAGAAATAAAAGTGATTTTATGACCAGAGGTTATAAAGATGTCTTGTTGTCTGCCAGCTTTTCCTTTAGGTAAATTATATTGGCCATTTGTTTCACTTGAGGAGGTGACCCAAATTGTGTTCTGACCTATCCTCCGAAGATGGCATCTGTAAGAGGTGGAAACATCCTTTGCGTTAAATTGAGTGAATAACTCAACGTCATAATTTCACTGTGAGGTTTGACAAGGAATTGCCAATATACCTCCCAGTCAGTCTTTGATACTTTTGTGATCGTCTCCCTTTGGATTTTCACCTTTTCCTTCGTGTTTTTATCCAAGTCATTCAAATTTGGCAGTGACTTTGGGTTACCTTATTTTATCAAGTTCGCGGTGTGCAAAGTGTGATTTACTGCTCTTATTATATTTTTTTGCCAGTCCTGCTGCTCTTTCTACTGCCAATTCCGCCTACTTGATCCACGCATCCCAATCTGTGAAGAACATATCTTTGTTAGTTTCTTCTATTTCTGGTAGATTTGTGCTTCTTCCTTCTTCAAATTCTTTCCATTCAATGTAGTCAGAGACCTTAATATTTAAGTTATTGAACTCGGTTCTCTGATCAATTGCCTTATCTGTTAATTGGTCACTGGAAATCAGATAAGGGGTGATATGTGACATTCTCTGGCAGAATAGATCTTGTTCTTTTGACAGAATGGAGTTTAGCTCGAATGTCACTTTGATGAATTCATCAATAGTAGGGACATCTTCATATTTTTTCATGGCCTCTTGAAACTCTTGTATTTGCATGTTCTTTGTAGAGATGTCTACTTCATGGCTTATCTTTAGTACTTCCATACTCTGCTGCAATTGGACTATTTGTTCAGCGACTTTGTTGTTCACATTTTCTTTCTTGTTTTCTAGTTGTTGTTCGAGCTGCACTACACTTTCTTCCCTTTCCCTTAACAAAATATATGCTTCAGTTGCTTTATCCATGGTGGTAGTAGCATATTCCCCTCTAAATTGCGACAACCTGGTTAAATTTTCAGCTAGGTTCAAAGGAATATCCCTCTAGACTATATCCATTGGTTCATTGCCTGGTGGGATTTCCCTTGTTTCTACTCTCCTTCTTTTCCTCTATCTTCTTACTATATCCTTGTGAAATGGGTTGTAGAATACATCTAAAGGAGATATTTCTGTAACCTTTAGAATAATTTCATAAGTCGGTAATGTAGGGATGATTTTTGTATTCTGTGAACTTGTCCCTTACTCATTCATTGGCTCTGACTCTGAAATATTTTGAGTTTGTTGTGGAGTATGATATTCTATGGTTTCTGGGACATTTGTTGTCTCGGGACTATCTTGGACCTTTTCATTAAACTAGTCCCATTCCTGCTCCAAATCAGTGCTTTTGCCTTCGAGACCTATATCCTTAGTTAGGTCACTTATGACCTGTTTTTGAGTTGACCCTCTATTGGATTCCACTGTAGTCTTTGCCCCTTGTGTCTTCCCTATATCCTAGGTTGTGTTCACCTGAGATTATATACGAGAACTTGGCCCTTCATTGTTAATAGTTACACTGGGTGTAGGTTTGTCATCAACTCTTAACAAATGCAATGGGATTGTTTTGAGCCTCTGATTTATAAATTCCTAAAACCTTTCAAAGTCATCAGGATTCAAATTCACCTTTTCCCAATCAAATGCTTGCTCGAATGATTCAACTGATTGTAAAAGATGTTCGAATTCATGAGCTTCATGGACATAGGGTTCGACCTTTAGTGTTCTAGTAACATTTTGTGCTACTTTTTGTGGGTCAAATTTCCTTTCTGGCAGAGTATGGAGCGTGAGGCTCTCTAAGTTTAGTAATTCTTTGTTTGCATGGTTTAAGTTTGCCAATGAAAAGAACCACACCGGATGGGAAAGGGTGGCCATAATGATTTTTTGTTATCTTTCAAGGTCTTAATTAAGCCCTTCCCAACAATTTGGTGAGCTATTTCTCTGGCTAACAATTTGTTGAAGACATACAAAGGGAGTACATGTGGGTCTGATGTACTACCAAAAACTTTGATATATGTGAACCATTGTTCACCAAAATACTTGCCTACTACGAGAAGGTCTGTAGCAGCTTCCTTAGAAAATCTGGGGGTTTTCTTATCAAAAATCAGTTGATGTAATGGTAAAATAACACCATGGCATATTTTGTAAAAATGGGGAATAAAATGGGATTCCCACATCTATTTGTGACTGAGATGGATGGGGTAGGGGTATTGCAAAGTCCATTTCCAACCCATGACTGGAAACTTAGTATAGAAACACATGGCATCCATGCTATAGGCGCTCAAATAAAATGGAGGAAGGTTCTCTGTGGAGGTGGATCTCTTTTAATGATATTCAGAAATAATAGTAGCTAGGTTATCATATAGGATAGTGGCCCAATTCATTATATGGGAATTGATAGGAGCATCGATTAAAGGGACCCATTCTCTAGAGAACTTGGTATTATTAGTCAATCCATATAATCTACATAACCTAGAAGCTGCATAGTTATGGGATATTCTAAAGAAGTTACGGGGTACATACTCGTCTTATCATATTTGAATTTGTTCTCTAGGACTCTCTAGCATCGACTCATCTTGAAGGGTTCTTCATTCCGCTTTGCGAACTTAGCTAGGAAAATTTTTTCATATATATATGATACATTTATTTCAAGTCTTCAGCTTTGAATGATCCCATTAGCTCCATCTTTCAGTTCTTGAATTGTCTATCTTTAATACTGAGATTTTCCACCACCCATCTAATCATATCCGTGTATGGGAGTATCTTGGCTCTTGCTCCTATTCTGTGAAGAAAAGAGCAAGCATCATCTTTGAATTGAACTCCTAAGGGTTTTATTGAGTCTGATGTTTCCTTGGTGACAGTAATTTTAGGCCACTCATCTTCAAGTCTATTGTAGATGACTTCCCATGTCGTTGCTCCTCCATCGGCACTACAAACTGTATGAGAAAATATGGGCAATATTTCTAAAACCTCAGACTCTGAAATGCTCTGTTGCTTCTGCTTTTGCATTACCTTCCATAATGACATCTCTTTTGAAGCTTGCCTGAAACAAAAGAGAGATATATCAGCACACACAATAGAGGGAAGTTAACGTTGAGAGCTCTTTGAAATGACTTTGAATCGTCGGAAGATTTTAAATGTGATTTTTTGTGTTAATTAGCCATAACTTGAAAACATCAATTTCTCTCCTCCAGCTGATAAATGTTAATTACTCTGTCAAAACACTTAATATATGATTAAAAATCAGTAACTCCCATGCTTCACGCGTTATTTTGTGCATCACGACTTTCGAATGTTGGAATATAGCGTCGCTCAGAGACAATGTGAAATGCAGTTGGGAAAATCACAATATTGTATTTCACATTTTTTAAGGGGTGACACAATGGCATGATTTATGAATTTGCGACTTGCGAAGTGAAATCGCGTGTTCTTAAAGTGTTGTGATCAAAATATTGCAGTGGGGGCTTTATCGCATATCGCATTTCGAGATTTTGTTTAGGATGTTTATAATTGTCACATGGAAAACTGCGAAATGTGATTTGTGATAAAGTTTCTAAGTATGGGTTGTATTCTAAAGGTTTTAAGGCAATTTGTAGAGTTAGCATTTATTTCAAAGCCTAAAAATTTAAAAGGGTCCCCATTTATATGTTAAATATTAACTATTACTCCACATAAATGGGGGGTTGTTACATAGCATAACATATACATATATCTGAAAACTACAAGCTTGGAGAATAAGGAAACTATTTTATAAGAATAACGAAGGATATTTGGACCAACAAAATTCTAAGCTAGAGAACATGCAAACCAATTCTTACAACTCGTAGATTAAGTACAAATTTTACATCATTTGCATCCCATATGTAGCAAAAAGTGATGAGTCCAAACCCTTGAAGGTCATGCAATTCGTAGCTATTATGCTTGCTAGAATGCCCTCTATACCAATTTAAATTCAAAACTATTAATCCAATAAATGTTGGATGAAGAATCACGTTCTCTTCTATAATTTTATTACCAATACTATTGTTCTTTTTTTTCTTGTTTTTCATTATGGGAGACTTAAAAAGACTGAATAATTGAATTTCTAGCTCACCTATCTACTTCAATGTGAGTGTTGATTCCTACAAGTTACACCAATGAGCTGACAGCTGTTGCTACTATTGTTTTATTTCTATGCAACTATGTTGTCAAAATTCAACTACAACTAGAACAAAACCTTCTGCATAAATATATTCTCTGCTAGACTATTAGATATCTCATTTGTAGAAAATATGTCAAGATATGCACTTTCTGTTAGAGGTGAATTGTCTTGAGTCTCAACTCTCCAAAGAAAGTTAAAAAAGCATCTATATGACCCATATGCTAATAGTATAAGTTAATTTCTTACTCATTCTCGTGTCTATATATAACATGCAAAAGGCATAAACAAATACTAATTAGATAACACTATTAATACATATAAACTACTCCAAAGATTAAAAGAAAAAAAAACTAGGAAAGAAAACTAAACACACTACAAAAGTACATATCTGTGGATTACCTTAATTTGTAGTAACTGAGATTCCCTAATGCTATTCCTTTTCAATTCATTAGCACAAACCAAATTCACATAGACAACACACATAAAAGAAAACACATAAGATTAACTTGATACCATTCCAAAAGGCTCTTAAGAATGATTAGATCTCTCTCCCTACCTTCACATAGACAATAGACAGGAAAAAACATAAGAATTCTTTAATACCATGCCAAAAGGATATTTAAAACATTATTGAATCTCTCTCTCTCTGTGTATATAACCAAATAGCTGGCCAAAGGCCAAGCAACATTCAGACCAATCAATCCTATTCATATTAGAAGATAACCAATTTTATGGTTGCGATCAATCCTATGGATATTAGAAGATAACCAAGCTACGTCAAATCTAAATGGCACTACCGGATTGATTGATTATAGAATGCCATAAATGACACTGCCAGATTGATTGATTATAGACATCCATAACTTATGAGATCACATCAGATTATTGGGTTTTCTACTTGAGGGAATAAATAAAAGACAGGAAAGAAATATAAGGGCTCACCTCTCCTAGACTAGAGAAGTTTGGTATTTCAAAATACTTGTTTAGTATTTATGAAACAATGAACCACGACAAGTTCTTTCACATACCTTTGAGAAAAATGTACATGATTCATTGAGTTGGGAGGACAACACAAATGCGGGAGTAAATGTTGGTCCTACCTTCCTTCTTGTTAGGAAGGTCTCATTTGAATGATAGCAGATTCATTGGCCCAACCTTTAGGGCCAAACTCCTAGCTTCCAAGAAACATGCAACTGCATCTTCTACATAATTATTTGCTTGTTTCACTGTCATATATTGCCCAAACTCAGAATAGTTTCTAAACATGTCATCCCCAATTAGCTTTGCAGCAAGTATAACAAGCTCCTCCTGAAACCTTGAAATCTCCTTCTCTTCATTTGTTACAGTAGGCCCTAATGACTTTGAATTTATTGGATCCAACAATGTTTCTACACAAACTGGTTGCTATTATTAGCTCTTCTATGGTATATATAAGGGAATCCAACAAATTTCTCCAAAAACCAAAGAAAGGAATCAATCTTGCCACCAACATTTTCAAGACAGACAACATACCTTCACCAGTGAACTAGTCATGAAAATGAGGAGTCACAGAAACAATCCCTTCAATTTCATTTGGACAGCCTAACCCTTTTCTCCATCTCTGCTTAACCCTTTTCTTCATCGCCTTTTATTTTGTGTTGAGGCACGCATCTTCCACGCAAAATTTAAACTTTATACATTATAATTGACCATATTTTTATTAGTAAGTCACCATTTTGGACATAAAAAAATTAATTTGACACATAACACAATGGGATCTAGCATTAGGGGCATGTGTCTAATCATTTCATCCACTGGAACATACTATGGGTCATCTCAAAACTCTATCCTCCTTACCCTCAACTACATATATCTATGCAAATAATCATGGGATCTGTCACTACTTTCGGTGAAATCACATCTAAAGTGTTTGGTTTCCATTTCTTATTTTTGCAGTGAAAGAAAGCATACATGGATATTGGGAAAACGCTTAGGGCACAACAGTAAAGGAAAGTCACTAAGAGGATATCCCCAACAAAGTTGGAGGTAAGGTTCTTTCTTTCTTGCCTCAAATTCATTTATTCCCCTCAAACAGTTCCAATCCGCTAGCTACAATATAGCTCTATTGCTCATGCTTTTGGTGGGTCTTCTATGACTGGTGCTGCTCCTACCTTTGCTACCACTCTGCTACTAGTTCCTTTGCTATATCTTCGCTTCTCTTGCTTTTTGTATCTAGGCCATTGAAGGGATTAGTCCGAAACACCACCTTCTTATGGTTCCTATATTGGATTGGCCACATCACCATTGAATTCAAATAACCTTATGTTTTTTTTGACTGAATCGAGTAGATTGAATTAGAGTCTATTGGCGAGACATGAAGGTCAAACAAGGGGTGGCTCTGAAGCACCCCTACTTCATCTTCCCAATAGAGCAACTCAGTGACCACCCGCATACCGGGGTGTCTACCAAAATGAGGTCTAGCACTGCCAATTGTTGCTCTAGGATAATATGTTTTACAGTGTGTTCTACCAACTTAGCAGGATTAGTCATACCATCAAACTTTGTTGGGTCTTTCAACTCTATGAAAATCCACCTGTAGGTTCGCAGTACTGGACACCATCGTGTGGACTTCTCATAGTCCCCACTCTACCATAAAAGGTTGATCGAAATCGAAGCGATCAATAGTTAATGTTGGCTCAATGGATGTCCCCCAACAAAGAATCAAACCTAGGATCTTTGTTGGGGGCAATAAACCCAAGCGAAATACCAAGTACCATGGAAGGGATTGTTGAGCCACCACATGCGAAAGGGATTGTTTATCCACCACACACTATTATCCGGTGCTTGCTTTCCTGTAGCTTGACCATAGTGGAGGGTTATTGTCACTCAATTTATCGTATTTTTGTTGCATTTATGTTTAGAGCTGCATGTTTTAGTGGGTAGGTCATCGAACAAAGATCTTTTGGTTCCTCTAGTTCCTCCTGTAAGTTGTTTGGTTCCTCCCATAAGTTGTCTTGCTATTCTAGTAAATTGTCCTTCTATTCCAACCATCTAAAGGAAATCATGTTAATGCAGAGCATCGATCAAGGTGTTCTTTGTTCTTGTTTGCTTCTGGAATGTGGATAGAGGGATCAGGGACACCTGTTATAGGGTATGGCACCTAGATTGAAGTGGTGGAAAGCGGTGGCAGGCGTACAAGATAGAAGCCTTCGACAGATGAACATGTAGAAAGAAGCTTCCACGTACATGTAGAAAAGTGGTGAACATTGCTTTTGAAGTCGAGAGTGATTTCAAGTGGTGAACATTAGCAGTGGCCAAATACATGTAGAAAAGTGGTGAACATTGTTTTTGAAGCCGAGAGTGATTTCAAGCAGTGAACATTACTTTTGAATCCGGGAGTGATTTCAAGCTAGGATCATGGATATAACATTTAATGTTTTCAAATAATGCTAGCATTAGTTTACTCTTTCTCCAGATGCGAAGCGAAATTTCCAGCGAAAAGAATATATCCTATGGTTTTAGCCTCGTGCCTTGGGAAGAGGCCAAATAAGATAATCAAAGTGATTCGTGTAAAAATACTTTGGTTATTCACGATAATAACTCATTAATGGTCATAGTAAGCAGCTTAAATTAATGCTAAATGTCACCATTTCGATTACTATAATCCCTGCCTTGCCTGCGATAAAGGCTAAAAATGCTTTTTTTTGTTGAGAATAAAGATTCCTTTCATGAGTTTGACAGGATGAGAACATGCTATTAAGAAACTCATGGCTCAAAAATAATAATCCATTTCCTTTTTAAAATAATATTTTTATTAGTTTTTTTAATCAAAATTTTAAACATTGGGTAATAGTTTAGGAAAAGTTTTAGTTTATACTTTCTTTTATATTTATTAATCTTTATGTTAGTTATGTTAATATCTTTTGAATACATTAACATTGTATATTTATTAATCGGTATATGAGTTAGGTTAATTTCTTTTAAATATATTAATATTGGATATTTGGTATTATTTTTTTTATTTTGGTGAAGTTGGTTTTGGTGATGTGTTTAAAGATATTGACTATTTCTAATAGTTTTTGAGTTACCAATTTTATATTTTTATTTTTAGAAATTTATTGAATTTTTATTAAGAGGAGAATTTGGTGAAGACTAGCTTATATGCAAAAACTTTGTTGTGGTTAGATAATGGATTGCTACAATTATCAATTTAACAAATATTTTCTATATGGACTCATGCATTTAGATAGAAGTTTAAGGTGGTATAAGGAATTGTAGGTGTGGTTAGATAATGGATGGCTATGGTTATAAATCTAACAAATAATCTCTAAATGGGTTGATTAATTTGGAGAGAAGTTTAAGGTGGTATAAGCATGGTTACCATTGTTAATTCAAAAAATGTTCTCTATCATTGAACTCCCAAATTTACAAATAGCTATATTCAAATATGAGTTTAAAAGATGTTAAAATTCTTAGGAAATATATATATCTTCTAGATCACATACCTATTGAATTGAAGTCTAGAAGGCTAGGGTTCTATTACAAAGTCAGTTCACTACCAAATCAAAATGATCAAAAAATTAAAAATAAGATTTTTTGAATTCTTCTTGGATTTAGTTGAAAGCTATTGTTTTTATGAAAAATTTTCTCATTCCAAATCAAAAAGATTAAAAGTAAGATTTCTTAAATTGTTTTTAGATTTAATTGAAAGCTAGTATTTTTATGAAGAATCTTCTCATTCCTTCTTCCCGCTTTCAAATACCTTCACTAATAAAAGAGGATATGTTCCTCAATAAAGTGAAGATTTTACAAAAATGAAAATAGTGTGTTTAAAAATCAATCAAATGATTGTTCTTGAATAAGGTGAAAATTTTACAATAATGAAAATAATATAATTAGAAATCAATCAAATAGTAAAAAATATTATTTAATAGATAAATATGAATTTAACTAATTTTAATTTTATCAATTTATTAAAAGAAATTTCTACTTAACTGGTTTTTAAAGATATATTTTGCTATTTAATTACATAATTATATATTTAAAATAATTGACAATAAATCTTCTATTAAGTGAAGTTTTAAAATTTTTAGATAATTAAGAATAAATCGTCTATTAAATGAAGTTTTAAAAATTTTAGAATTTTGAAAAAAAAAATCAATTGAATAATATTAATGGGGTACTTTTGTTTAATTTTATACATAATGTGATTACAAGCCATTTTTATTTAGAAAAGTTATTCTTTTAAAAAAATCGAATATAAACATGGCGTGCTGATTAAAATTGTCAGCAAATTCTAACATGTGAAAAAGTAAAGTGGTTTTCACCCATTATGGAGGGGTCAGCAATGATGTTTCTTTTTCTTTATTTTTATGAGCGTAAAACCCTAACCACATGTCCTTGAATGACACTTCTGATTAGTTCACACTCGTATAAAAGATTGTCGGAAGCACATGAAGTTATGATTCCTTTCATATTTTCAATGATATGCGTGGAATAAATTTCCTTTCATATTTTCAATGATATGCATGGAATAAATTTCTCTTTTTAATCCCACTTCCTTTCGTGACAGTAACATTGTTCCAGGTTTTGTCATAGATTCTCTCCCACGTGAAGGCCGAGAAACTCCAACTATAGAGATAACGCTAACGGGGCCCGCCATCTCGATGAGGCAAACTCACAATTTGGATGAGCACAATAGATTTTATGGTGAGTAGTTTATGGGTATAAATTAGTTGGGAAAGATAGTGGAAATTTTGGCATGATTTTTTATTAGTTATAGTTGTTAGACTTTAGGACTTTGGGTGCTTAAGGGTTTTCAGTGTGTCTAATCCATTTCCACCATTAAAAAACAATTCAAACACTATTATGATCAGATTTTTTGAAAAAACGGGGCAAAATTCCCCAAAAAAAATAACTTTCCAAGAGAATTTGAGGCCTCGAGAGATAGTAACGTTTTATCACATGGGGAAGAAAAATCACTATCACATCTATCATTTCCATTTGTACCAACCTTGCAGCTTCAAGTCCAATATGCTATATTTTGTTTGGAATTTTAGGAAATGATCGCAGGATAAAAGCCACCAGCAAATCAGTGTGCAAAGAGATATCCATGTGCGTTTAATAATTTGTTCACATCATTAGGTTACATAATTACGTCATGTGCGTAGACACATTTCTAGTTTCCGTCCATCCGAGTTTTTGAATCTCTTTGTCGTCAAGTATTTTTTTTCTATAAGAGCATGGGCTTCGCCCCCATTTTCCGAAAAACACTTGTGTGAACCTTTTTTCTTGTGGTTTAGGGTGTTGTTGTGGGACCAATAATTGTTATAGTACTAGTCCCACCAAGCCACTAGAAATTGAGATATGTGCAACCAATATTTAAACAAAAACAAATAACATTAAGTGCAAATATCTTTTATTTATGTCCCAAATTACTGAAAACATTGACTCGGCCCACAATTGTCCATAAATAGTCTCTTAAGTATTAATATTAGAAATCATATTGTCCCAACTAGGAAACAAATAAAACCATAAGTCCTTCCAAAATGGTCTATTCAAGAAGTACAAAGTAGCAGTGACTTCAAACTCCACTGATCATAACTGAGGCTAAGTATCCCAAATGCATATCCATACCTACACATAATAAAATTTAATGTATGCCAGCCATAACTATTGTGTTATTCAACATTTAAACCCACTGTGTTCAATAAATTACACCCAACCCATTCTATTTCCCATTAAAATAGATCAAAACACATGGATCAACAAAATCAAATTCCCAGCCATTGGATCACATCCAAATCAATCCAAATCACACATTCAAAATGAAGTCATTGCAACCTATGTCCATCCTTGCCACCAATTAAATTCAAGTACAAAAAACTATGAAAGAAGTTCAAACCACTACTAAAGTTGCATGTTTAACATTCAAATAGTTCACCAGCCTTGGAGACAAACCATCACATTTCACAATATATTCAGGTTAGTTATTTCAATTACAACGCAATTCTCTTACAATTTTATTTTCATTTCTCACATTTTTTATTTCGGTGTTCTTACAGTTTTATTTTCATGAAAATATATATTTTTTCTATTTTTCTATATTCTGAATCATTTTCAAGTTAACTGAAAAGTATGACACAACCATAATGTAGAGTATTGGCTAGTATGGCTAGCTACAGATGAAAAAAGAACAAAACTCGTTTATAGTTGAACATCAATTTTTTTCTACAGTACAAATTCCAAGCGGGAAGGACTTCATCTAAAGTTCTACACATCCATCCCAAAGCCAAAACAATGTCATAAAAACTAGTTCCTCAATCAGAATTAATTGGAAAATGAGCCTCCTAGGTACAATTTAAGAACAACTAGATGACCACCTCAATTAACAGAGACTCCATAATTTTTTTTCAAAATTTTGTCTAGGATTTAGCATAAATTGATGACATGTGGAAATAAACAGTGGCAAAGAATTTAGTGATAAATGACAACAATTCCTTGCTCAACTGGTTATCAGTGACAAACATGAAATGGAAAAATAGAGATAGAAACTCCTTTATGCTTGCCTTTCTTCCAGTACTTGTCATATTTATTGAGACATGAAACCAATCTAGATTAAATTTCTATTGAATAAGATGAAGATCACCTTCATTTTAGAACATGTAGTGATCTTTTTCATTTCTCTCAGTTGCATTTGAAGAGGAAATCTATATCAATTTTTCCCCTAGTAACATTTTCATAATCACTATGTTTCTCTATAACCTACTTACCTACTTAGCATTCAAATGCTCAAGATACTTCATCTGTCTTTCAAATTTGGTTAAACCCACATTATCCTTCCCTTCATCAACTGTGACATCTAGAAATGGAAATAAGGTACAATAAGTATGTCACTATCATGCTCTTGCAAAACATCAGCAAGAAAATTAACATCAAAATATTGAACTGGCCATTATGTCTTGTTTTACAACCCATTGATGCGAGATAAAGTCTAATGGGAGTGAAAATATTTGGCAAATTTTCCTTACTAATTCTTTTTGGCTACCATCTATTCATAGAGCATGTATAATTTGTTGGAAGCAAATTTTTTGGTAAGAATTTTTCTCACACACATATATCTGTATGAAAATGTTTTTTTGATACATATGAATGTAGATGTGTTTCACTAAATCATCTAGAAAATGATATGATGAACCAACTATAACATCATAAACCGCTTGCCTAACCATCGACTTTAAATTTGATATATTAAATACAATAGGATTCAAACTTGATATATTTTAACCTCGTAAGGGATTATATCTTAATCCTATTGTAGGCCTATGACTTAGTTCTCCAAATCTATATAAAGGGCCATTGTATAACAAAACTAACTAGATTACAGCAAAAACTTTTTTTCTATGCAATGCACTTTATAACTAGGTCCAAGAACACAACTAAGGCTACCCTCAACAACCAAACAAGTTGAAAAATTACCATATCTTCCCAATCCAAACCTAGGATGTCTGTGAGTGTCTCCAACCTTGCCAGAATTTAAATGGGTACTTTACAATTTTTAAGATTTAAGGATTTAATTTAATTCAAACAACAATAACTAGACCAAATCAACATCTTAACTAGAAAAGGAACCAGGTGACACTTTTTTAGTAAAAATTCGTACTAGAGATTCCTTCATTTCTGAAGAGTGTTATCTATAGGAACAAGAGTATTGACAAACTTAGAACCATTCCCACAATAGCAGAATCACTAACCATTACTAAGGCAAGCCTAGAGATTTTATCTAGCTGCCAAATTCTTGTAGAATGACAAGCCTACAGCTTCCTCCGTGCCTGGAGGTTGTGATGATTAGCAATAACAATATTGACGGACATGAGGCTAAACAATTCAATTTAAACAACAATAACTAGACCAGATCATCATCCAGTCTATAGGAATAAGAGTATTGATAAATTCAGAACCATTCGCACAATAGGAGAATCACTAACTGTTACTAAGGCAAGCCTAGAGCTTTTATTTAGTTGTTAAATTCCTATAGCAAGCAAGCCTATAACTTCCTTCATGCCTGGAGGTTGTGATGATTATCAATAACAATATTGGAAAACATGAGGCTAAACAATTTAATGACAAACAATGGTAACTAGACTAGATCAACATCTTATCTATAAGAATACTAGTATTGACAAAATCATAACCATTCTAACAATATTGTTGAAAAACTTAGAACCATTCCCATAATAAATTTGACAAACCCACAACTATTCCACCAATAGCGAAATGCCCACACACTGGGCCCAGATAAGATAACACATCGTAGCAAAGACATCACAGAATATGGGTTGGGAGAAACCCTATACCCTCACTTAAGGTCAAACTTTATAACTCCCACCAACCACAACAAGTGGTATTGTACAATCGACGGGTGTTGTACGATTAAAAAGTTAAGTCCACGTGGATTTCTAGTGTCGAAGGGAGGGCACCTATAACTTCATCCATGCCTCTAGGTTGTTATGATTAGAAATAACAATATTGACAAACATGAGGCTAAACAATTTAATGACAGACAATAGTAACTAGACCAGATCAACACCTTATCTATAGGAATACCAGTATTGACAAAACTCAAAACCATTATGACAATAAAGTTGAAAAACTCAGAACCATTCCCATAATAAACTTGATAAACTCATAACCATTCCCACAATAGGAGAATCACTAACCATTACTAAGGAAATATTATAGCTTCTATTGATAGTCATGAAACTATACAATATTAACAAACATGAGGCTAAACAATTTAAGTAAAATAATAGTTTATAAAAAAGAACTCAACCAAATCAACATCTTAACTAGGAATATTACTTTTTTTAGTTGAAATTCCCCCTATAACGCATAAAACATTTTATCCAAAACATATATTGATATAATTGAAGACATATAACAAATTCTAGGTCAATTTCAACACACTCGTAGTAGTTTTCCAAGTACACATACAGTCATGGTATTTTAAGTGTAAAAAAAGTTATCAAAAAAACAATCACTGAAATTTTTGAAGAAATATAAAAAATTCCTTCTCTTAAGCTTCTACTAACATACATGTATGAAAATCTCTTAAGATTCTACTAACATACATGTTGATAATTTGATGTAATAAAGAAGAAATATTTTTGGCTTGTATGAAAGCATAATTTTCAATTATTCTTAACTAAATGCATGCAATAATTCTATAGGTAGTTGCATCTATGGAAAGAGTCAGTTATGTTTTGTGTACAAGGAGAAGTGGCTGGAGAGTGACCACGGTGCTCAACTGCGATGCTCTTCATCATATGAGGACATGCCAAGTGATTTGAATGTCAACAATGCTCCAAGAAATGTTGTTGAGAATGACCGTGTGAATGAAGATGATGTTTTCACACAATCAACCACAGAGCCACTGTCAACCACAGTCCAAGAAATTATCGACATAGTGTTTAATGGATATTCAGTTCAGGCATCTGCAAAAAAACATGATATTACTCCCTCATCAATACATTAATGGATAAATGGGCTCACTCATACAAAATAGAGGGCCTCATACATGTATGACTAAAGAGGAGGAGGTCGAGGTGGTTGAGTGGTGTAAAGAGATGGCCTAATTGGGACATGGGCTAGATTTGATCAAACTCAAATCCACAGTTGCTCAAATCTATCAAGGGAGGCTAAACCCATTCAAAGATGGGTTTCCTGCTAAATCATGGTGGTTTGGGTTTAGAAAAAGGCTCCCAGACCTTGTATTACATACAACTGAGGGCCTTGATGGAGACATAGAATTAAATTTGTGCCCTATAGTTGTATGTAAGTTCTATGACACTCTTTCTAGTTCATATGATAAACATTCTTATGGTTCATACCATATATGGAACTGTGATGAAAAAGGTTTACAGGCAGCAAGGATTTGTGGCATGCGGGTAATTTCCAAGAGAGGGACCCGAAATGTGCCAAAGATGTTTCCTAAGAGCAGGGAGTGGATAACTATTCGATGTTGTTTCAATGCAATTGGTGCTTCAATACCGATATTTTATCTATTCAAAGATGAAAATCAACTAAAAAACTATATACAAAATTGTGAACCAGGTGCATGCACGGCTACACATCCCCATGCATGGATCACTAAAGATTTTTTTTTTAAATTGGCTTTGTCACTTTGCTGCATTTTTACCAGGTGGTGTCTCACCTAATAACATACACCTATTGATATTTGATGGCCATGGAAGCCACATTATTGTATAAACAATTGAGGAAGCAAACAATTTGGGCATCCACCAGTTAACATCTCCCGCTCATACCACTCACGTATTGAAACCCCTTTATGTTAGTGTGTTTGGCCCTTTCGAGAACTATTTCAGGTCAGAGCGTGCTGCATGGATGGAAAAGAATCCAGGGTTTGAGATGAAAATGTTCGAGCTAGCAGATCTTGCAAGTAAATCCTTTACAAGGGCTCTCACACCATCAAATATGAAGGCTAACTTTAGGAGGATAGGAATCTAGCCACTGAATTATGTTCCTCTTATGCATGATACTAGTTGTAGCCAGGCATTCCATGTGGCTGGTCAGGAAGAAGGGTTTTTCCAAACATGTATTGAAGTGCAAGAAGTTGATGAACATGATTATGTGGTTGTAGTTGGTAATATGAGTTCCCTCTCTCAAGGACACTTGTATGGTGATTATGATGAACATGTATGTGAAACATAGCATAATCGTGAAAAAATTGACATTAACATGGAGGTTGTTCTACCAACTCAAGGACATGGAACTTCTACTACTGATATTGTTAATGACATTATTGAACATGCAGTTGACAATGAAGATGTATTTGAAAATGACATTGCTGATATTGCACTAGGGAGAAACAATGACCAATTGACATTGGCAAGCCAAGTAACTCCCCCATCATGGCTGGTAAAATCCATGATTAATTTTAATGAACATAATGTCTCAAGTACCAATGAACAAAGCATGAACATGCCTTCACAACCAGTGGAATTGAACAATGACATTGTTCATTTTTTTGTGGATGATAGATCAATGGAAGAAGATGAAACACATAATGAGGCATCAGATGAAGATACCAATACATTTCAAACAGTTGTCTAGGGCACTAAAATGCAAGTTACAAGAAATCACATCCAGGTGGGAGGGGCAGAGAAGTTACTTGGTCGGTTCCTAAAGCTAGCAGTAGAGAGAGTGGCAATGAAGAAAAATAAATGAACACCAGGTAGCCTTCATTTGGTCCAAAGTTCATAATTACTCACCACAAAAGACTATATAAACCTATTAGTTGAGTCTGACAAAAATAAATTTCAAATTCAGGAATTAAAATAGAAAAAGAAGAATGTGGCCAAGGAGAAGAAGGAAGAAAGGATTGTTGCATAATGACGTCGAGCAGATGAAAGCCTTGAAAGAGAGAAAAAAAGGAAAGAGAAAGACAAAAAAAAAATCGAAAGACAGGAAAATGAATAAAGAAAGGATAAACAAATGCTTGAAAAGGAACAAGGGATGACTGATATGGTTGATAATGATGCAACAAAAACTAATGAAACCAGGATTATGTCAAACACATTGTACAATATTGTAGATAATACACCATTATTCCAAGACCTGATAAACATTCAAGTGCCTCACTATCAAAATGGTGGTTTACCCACTTTCCTTATTCCTACCAGAGTAGGTGTCAATTCTATGTATGCTCATCACATGCCTCCACATAATGCAGGTGTTAGTAGCACAAATGTGAGGTATGGGTACTCAATTCCTCCATGGTTGGAAGGGGGAAATTGGACTCAATCATATGACAACAATCAACCACATCCTAATCATCCCTTTTTAGGTAGGGAAACCTACTTGGATCAAGGAGGCAACTCAGGGAGTTTCGGAACAGAAGATTCTCAAGGCCATAAAAAATAGGGGTATCATATGTTTTTGGTTGTAAGCACATTATGATGTGGATTTTGGATGTACTGACTATTTTTCTTGTCACATGAATATTTTGGCCTACAATTTAGGTTGATTTATTTGATACTGTATACGACATTGTAATAAAAATAGATCTTAGAAGGAACATATATAGTATATTATAATGGAGAATTATGACATAATGACATGAGAATGTAAATAATAGATTATATTATGCCTATACACACCAACTGATTAACAACGCATTTATAACTGAGTTGTTAATTAAATGAGAAATGAGTGAATAATGAAATATTAAAGTCAACTTGTTTAATTATGAAAATTCCATAAAAGGCAAAGAGTAAATGTACCTAACCTCACAACTCATATGAAACATCATTACTATAAGTTATCTTTGAAGACAAACAGAGTGCCTGTGTGGTGAAGCATCAACAAGCCAAATAATGCATCAACAAGCAAAGAGAATAATTAAATGAACATTTTCCATCCCAAATCAAGCACAAGAAAGTGTCAATATTGAAACATTCTACACTGGAAAACCAATGAACAATTTAGCTTTGAACCAAACTGCAATAACCCCTTCAATCCCAAATCAAACCCCATTCAAAATGCATTGTAATCCACTCCGATTTTCATCAAAATGAACCTTACTTAAAAGAAAACAAACTATAGCAACATAAATCCTACTATAGACAAGAAGAAATGAATAAAAAAATTAGACACAATATAAAGGAAATGAATTATTACCACTGCATTCACAAACACTACATAACCCAGCTAACAACACAAAACAAACAGTCAAAAGTTTTAAAGTAGCACCAAGACCGATTACAAACTAGAAAGAAAAATAGTTTTCAAATTAATATTTAAAAAGGTGTTATATAGATATTAGAAACAATTAGAAATAACTCATTTTGAGGAAACAAAATAAATGTCAATCCAGAACATCACATCTAGGATATGTACTTGCAAAAATATGTTTTTTCTTATGGTAATTTACACTTGAAAAATTAAGATAGATAATCAAGCCATCATACTGTTGAAGTAGATATAAATAGTTGACTTGGGCAATATTCTCATTGCTTCTAATGTCAAACTAAGGATGAAAACCAAACCAGGGAAAATTTTAAGGATGGAAAACTATCTTTAAGTTTAAAGACATTGGTGAATCTCACTTGTCCCTAATATGAAAACTATAAAATGCTTAATGTTGTATTTGTAAAATTATTCAAGTTTATAATGATTTTATATATACTCTTTATATAATGTTGGTGATTTTTAAGGTAAAATAATTCTATAATGTAAAATTTGGGTGAATCATTTTTGTAAAAAATGGAAATTGGTGAAACTTCTTTTTGGAAAAATCATAGAAAATTAGCCCACTCGTGAATATTAGCCCCTAAAGTTTTCCATGAACCAAACTAAATTATACTAAACTGAGTTGTTGATTTCCACCATCTACTTAAAGGTCACCCCCACATGTCAAACAAAATTATAGTCATCTTGTGCATGTCACCATTTATAAGTCACAACATTGCTTATAGCCGAGTCACTCAAATGATGGCTAGAAAAAAATACGAAAGATATCTAGCTAATAGAAAATGCTTTAGGCTGAGATATTTGGCAATGATGCTTTTAATCTTCTTCAGCCATATTGTGAATTCATTAATAAAATACCCATTTCTCAAACATTGACAAAAATCCACAAGAAACTAGTCCATAAGGACAAATTTCATGATTTATGACTTGGCACAAAGCAACATAGATATGAAAAAATTTATTAACTTTTAAATAAAACAAAGTAATGTATATCAATAAAATTAACCTGATTACCCTAAGAAAAGGCAACACAAAAATTTACATGCATCCCCATAGTATCAAAAATTTTGAAATGGTGGAATGCATAAAAAGTATTCAAACTAAGAGTAGAAGGTATAGAAATATACTTCCTAGCATTAATACAAGAGAGTCTATTTCCCATAAAAATTGTAGTAATGTCACAACACCATGCATAAAAGCAAGAAGCAAACATTATAAACATGAATGCTAACCATTTCTCTACAAAGAAAGACCTAATTTTGATTCAGTGATAGTAGAGGGAAAATTCATATATAAATTCACTTATTGATGAGAATGTTCTTCTTGTGTTAGAAATAAGAATGCAAGTATTTCCCACAGGACCATTCCCCAATGTCACACACTTAACCACTATAGAAAAAGACCCAAACCAAAACCCAAACCCAAGTCACAATAACCACTGCAGAGCAAGACATGGAGAAGAAGGAGCAAGATTATCAGGCTTCCCAACCCTACCATAAAGCCTAGAGAAAAACTCAAGTCACAATAACTACTATAGATAAATACAAACAATAAACAACTAATTCAAGACAAACAATGAATTCAAGTGTTGAAAAACACAAAACTGCAATGGGAGATAAATTCCAACCAACAAATTCAAGTGTTTAAAAACACAAAGTGGTTGGTAGGATTTAGAATCCTACCGGAGAACTACAAAAGCCACCACTGCATTCAAATGTCACCCCAAACCTCGCCAGATCTCTTCAATGCTAGCCATACAAATTACCTACAACAAAAGTAGAAAAAAATTAGCATTTGTGATAAAACCCAAAAAAATTAAAGCCAAATTTGCAAAAAACACCCAATAAATTTAACAATCGATCATCGACCTACATGTCGACCATCAAACTTGCTCGAATCTCCCACTGGCTCGTTCACAAATAAGGAAAATAGTCAAATAAACAACCACAGAGCCATTAGTTAACCCCCCACGAACAAGAACAAACAAACACAGAGCCATTGTTTAACCCCCTATGAAGCAGAATGAATAGACATAGGCAAAAAACATAAGCTCAAAACCAAACCTCTACGAATAACAATGTTGGTTGAGCAGCACTCCAATGATAGACCAGGTAAACACGAAATGGAGCTGAATAAAGTCATCATCGGCAGAGCGAAATGCACACACACAGGGCCTAGAAAACATAACACAGGGTGGAAAAGGCATCGAAGAAAACGGGCTAGAAGGAACCCTAGACCCTCACTTAAGCTACAAATTTTTAACTCCCACCAACCGTGACAAGTGGCAATTTACAATCAATAGGTGTCGTACAGTTGAAAATGTTAAGTCCATGTCGATTGCCAACATGGAAGAGAGGGTGCACAAGTAATGGTGTCCCTCCCCAACGAGAGTTATTCTTTATATAATGTAAATAGAGATATTGATTGAACACTATAAAATTTCTATGAATTGAGTAGGTTCGTGCCAGATCTACCTAGGTTTATTACATACAAATTGTTTTGCAAAGGTTAGGTTATTCACCTTTTGATTTCCTCATAATATTAGTGACAAGTTTGTGCATTAGTGATTAATATTTAAATAATTATTTCCATGGAATCCTATAAGGGATCGAAACACCTGTTCGAGTTAGAGTGAGGAGCTTCTGCTCCACAAGAGGCCTCTCAAAAGGAAACAGATTGAGTAGAATTAAAACGCCAGCGCATGACAATAGAAAGTATTGAAGACGATTTAGAGGAATTCGTTTCTTTGTTGGACAGAATTAAGTATATGAAACACAGGGATATGAAAACAATTAATTAAAATGTTATCAAAAGAAGATCACCATATACATGCTCGTTCGAATGGGAATAATTTTCTCTATCTACTGTTGAGGATTCCATAGTTTCACAAAGGCATATAGGTAATCTTTCTGCAGAGAAAGATTTTAATATCTCTCAAAAAAGATATAAAGCATCGTCTGAAAACATACTCTTCATTGGATCCCTATGGTAAGTGCCTTACTGAAAGGTTTGATCTAAACATAGATTCTTCATGACAACACATCTACTCTTTACAGTTATAGGTTGGGAATTTTAAATCAAATTGTGTGCAATTACCACAGTTATGTACGTTGAAAGATATTTTCATTTAAGTAAAAATTTGCACTGGCATTAAGCATGAGCGAGTGTTTCAATTGTATCTAGGTGTGATTAAACTATGCTGGCATTCATGACTATGTCCAAAGTTTATTTTGTAATAGATTTTATATTTTTAATTTAACAACGATAGATAATTAATAGGAGATGTACAATCTCAAAAGTAGTTAGTTTTTTTTGTTAGGTTCTATTTTTTCAATTTAATAAAAAAAAGGGTTCTAAATTTAAATTAAATTAAAATATACATCAAAGCCATTTTTTTTCACTGTGAAGCGAGTTATTGTTTGATGGGACTGTTGTATTCATAAGTTATTGCATTGCAACAATGTCTATTTAATGGTTAAAAAAATTTATGGTAAAGAAATTGTGAATATCAATGTTTAAAAAAACATCTAATATGGTCTTTTTAAATATATATGTTCAACTTATATTCCTATAGTTATAGGAATTAAGTTGGAAGTAAACATTAATAGGCATCAAAATACTTATCCGATAATATATTTATATTGGCAATATACAATTAGCTAACTAGATTATAAATTTATTTAAAATTATATTATTAATAATTAAAATATATATATATATATATATATATATATATATATATATATATATATATATGGAGATTCAGTTCCACTTCATTATCGCTTACTAATACCACATGCCCTAAAAACTATAAGTTGTATTGATATGATACATCTCCACATGACCTTTTTATTCACTAGCACATCCATATTAATTAAATGTTGATAGACATCAATCTGTGATAAGAATCTGTAACACCCCCAGTTACAATGGATTTTTCTTTGATTGTTTTTAATGTGGAAAAAATTGGGAAATGTTGGGTTGAGGTAAAATCCTAGTGAAACAATTTATGTATAAGTCTTGATTAATTCCATTCCTTTTAGAAAAAATTGAGAATCTTGGGATTCACGAGAAGATAACTCAAATGAAAACTTTATTTTGTAATTAAGTTATAGACAATTACTCCTCCCACTCTAAAAAGAAAAGAAAATCTATCGAGTAAGATACTTCAAATGAAAACTTTCTTTTGTAATAAATTTATAGACAGTTACTCCTCCCACTCTAAAAAAGAAAAGAAAATGTCTCCAGTAAGCTTCTAGAGAACAGGGAGATGAAAAAGAGATAATTCAAAAGGAGCAAGCTCGAAGGTTTGGCAGTACGGTGTTGAGGGTACTATTCCTAAGTTGGACTATGAGCCACTGGAAGCCCTAAACTATACCTGAGAGTCTGAAGGAAATTTTGGCTGGACCGTGGTCTTGATGTTAGAAGAAGAGGAGTACAAAATATTATCTATCAACCAAGTCTGGAAACAGAAAGGGCATAAAGGGCTTGGGGAGAGGGGGGGTATTATACATGATTTCCATACTCAAAGGTTAGGATGAGAGTTCTCTTCCTTGAAGGATTTCCCCAAATTTTCAAAATATTAGGATAAGTATACATTTGTGTAGGAAAAGTTACCTTTCTATTGTTGTTAAGTTGAAATTTTTATTTTGACTGAATAATAGAAAAAGGAAGATACCATAACTATGGCTAATAAATTAGTTGTGAGATAATGGTTATTGAAGTGCAATGTCTTCTCTGAACAATATTGTATTGTTGATGAAGTAGTCACTCATTAGTATTGCAATAATGAAATAACCTAAAATAAGCATGCAATGACCATGTTGGCTCAATGTGAGGGTTCTTTTAGACTATCTAAAACATAGGAATAAGGTGTACCTTATGAAAATACTGGTTAGCAATACCCTGTTCTGAACTGGCGAGACTGGTTAATATGCCTATCGAACCTATGTTCCACAAGCATAACAATATCCATGAAAACATAATTGTTTTTTCCAAACGTGTAATGGGGCTAAAAGGGATCTTGATTCCATAACCTAGAGTTGAATGTTTGCAAAAGAAAATAAGGCATATAAGGAAAGGGTAGTGCAGTAAACAACCAGTAGGTAATTGGACATGACACTAATAGTGACGGTAGCGAAACAGTGAAGAACTAAGCTCAGGAATAGAAAATAGAAAGAGTACCTTAGGAACATCCATCCGAAGCATGCATAATACCTTTCTTCCTCAAAAATTGCTATTATTATTAAAGACAAAATTTCAAAACAGTTTTCACCCATGGAACTAAATATTTTCTTCAATAATGTGTCCAAGATTCATGTAACAACTGGTTTTGATCTAGCTGACTGGAAAAAAAGGCCAGTCACCTTGAACCGGTCCAGAGCTACAAATGTTTGATTAAAATAGAAGAAAGTGAGGAAATTGTTTCGGTCTATATAGTCCATAACCTCAATGTTATGTAAAACAATAACCAAAACCATTATTGCAATACTAATTGAAATCCAATAATATAATTATCAAGCAATGCAATGCAACACAAAATAATTGATCATAACCCTCATTAGAGATGAATGGTTATCATTACTATGCGTATACAAAAATAAATAAGTTGTCATTTCAGTTCAACCCTTATTTGGGTATGTACATATATACAAAAAGGAATACCTACCATTGGCTCAAAATATACAATTTTAGTTCTTAAAAGAAATATGAAAGCCAGATAAACACAATATTAAGAAAAACATAACTAAGGTTCAAACCTAGGCAGAATTCCAACATATACAACTAAAACCGACACAGATTAAGCCACCAATGACCTAGGATTTAAACTATAGATTTTATCTTGCAAATATTGAGACTAACCTCAAAAGAATCCTTCCAACACAAATTTTAGGGGAAACATAAAAACCTAAAATGACAACAAAGTGGACACAAATGTGAACAAGCACCTTCGTGGAGCAGGCATACTATACCTGTAATCGCCAACAATATTAATGTTAGAGAGTCTCTAGGATAAAATCCTCAATGAACCTATGTAAGCTAAGAAAAACCTATTGTAAAATAAGAACTTACCTAGTTTCATTGTGCGGAACGAGCGAGAGCATGTTGTAACCCTAAAACAAAACAAAAGGAAATGAGAAGTCATTCCATGTACTAGAGGATGAAAAGAAAAAGAGAAAACGTATTCATTTTTAGGACTCCATAGAGAGGATGTATCGTAGAGCCTAGGTATTCCATCATACTCTTGTAATAACCATTGTACACCAGAAAAATGAATAGAAATCGTGAAATAAGGAATCAAAATGACAATTTTTAATGGTAAGCTACGACACAGTAGGGTTACAGAAGAAAAGGGTTAGAGGACCATACCTATTGATGTCCCTTAAGTAACCAATTTCTTGGCTGTGTAGAAATTATGCTTAAGACATTAATGTTTATTGTTTATGTCACTTAGTTGTATGTTGTATTCTCAAATGAAGGACCTGAAAAAATTGGTTTTAAACCCTCAATACTTAGGTGATATGAAAGTCTCAGAATGCCATTTGATTACTGAATATAAATGCTGAATGAAGAATTATTGGAGAAGTCAGAGACAATATGGTGTTTTACACAAACTATTATTTGTGACACTTAGGGGAGTTAAAGACAATATGTTGTTTTACACAGAAACTACTATCTGTAGCTTAGAAGAATTGCATAGGTAGGACTTCAAGTATATGAGTACTCTTTAATGGAAGTTTAAGTTCATTCACATAAGAAAACAAAGACCTGTAGCTTCATTACCATACTTAAAGGAAAGAAGACATATGATGACACATAACAAAAAAGTTACAAAATCATACCCAACAATGTGTGGAAAAATTTTGATTCTTTCATTAATCAACAGTTTTATCAAGAATACAGTGGCCTAGTCTACATGTTCTTCAAAATTCGAACCCTCTCTCTATAATATTTCCTCTTTTTATACATCATGTGACAGTTGATAATCACCAAAACGGTCAAATTTCTTAACTATCTCCTAACTATCTAAAGTAAAAATAATTACAGAATATACATTGGAGGGTAAAAGACACCTCATTCTCAAGAAAATAAAATAACAGGAAGTAACATAAATTAGAAAATTGATGATGGTTGCTCACTGTTCGGATATGTGACTTAACTATTGATGAAGTCTCTCTGTAGATGTTCTGATAATAGTTAAATTGTTTTAACACAACAAAATGCATCATTACAAAACTCTGTGCGTGAACTTGGGCCCACGTATGTATCAGAAATGTTCTAATTGGCTAAAGCATAAAGAAACCCTTATGGACCACATATATATCAGGAGTGCTTCGATTGGTAGAAACACAAATAAACCCAACCAATCACCATTCCTTTGGAATTTCGGTCATCCGCCTCTATTTCTAGTTATTCTGCTAAAACAACGGAATTGGTTAATTAATGCAGAATATGGCTTACCACAAAAATGAAAAGAATTTAGACTATGGTTCATAAAATTATTGGTCCACCTTTTCCATAGACCTTTGCCTTCCCCATGGACTTGATATGGAAACAAAATTGCAATTTAAAGATTTCTCGAGTCCGAAATTTATAATAAATTTCATGCACTTTTCGACACGATAACCGTCGAATCTCGTCGCTTCTTGATGAGCGGTTGTGATTAATCCAGACTTCAACGGATTAAATCAAATTCTATAAGCCATCACATCTGATTTCCAAATTAAACATCGTTCTTGTTAACTGCGCGATTGCCATTGGATCTGCCTTCTTCAAGTGGACGGCCCTAATCAACTGAGGTGTTAACCTGATTTTATAACTTCTCGCATCTGATTTAGAATTAATCCTCATGCTGGTTAAGCGCATGACCACCGTTGGATCTGTTGTCTGTCGATCAGACGGCTCAGACCTCCTGCTGATCTTCTAACATTCAAAAGCTGTCAATAAAATAAAACAACTTATTTCTTTTAAACTTCTGCATTTTCTCTTATTTCCGTTATAACATAATATTTAATTTTTTTTCCTTTTTTCGATAAAAATGAACATAAAATTAAAAGGACAATGGATTCTACAACATCTGGCTCCACCTGGGGATAGTGCTTTTGCCACATAAGAACTAAGAACTACAAATCAATGCCTTCACCTTGGGAATGGAGTCATATATTGCTTAGCCAACTTAAATTGTATGGAATTTTTACAATGAATTCACTCCGGTATCTACAATGACAAGATTCTTGTGCTTCAAAACTAGAAGTATGTTTGAGGTATTGCCCATTGACAGGCAACTATACAGATTCACCATCAAGGTTCTCCAGGAAGAATGTATTATTTTCCCTTGCTTCTATGATCCTGAATGGGCCATACCAAAGAGGATCAAACTTTCCATGTTTACGCTTATCTTCTCTTCCAGTATCCCACCATAATACTAAGCCTCCAACTTTAAAATCAATTTCCTTGGATTTTCTGTCAAAAATACTCTTCATGTTTGATTGATACATAATCAATTTGTCTCTTACTTTATCCATGCTTTCACTTAATTCCACTACTTTATGCATCCTTCTTATCAGAGCATTGGGTTCTTCTTTTGCCTCCTGAATCATTGCAATCACAGGCTTCACAAGATGACTAGGGAACAAAGCTTGAGTTCTATACACTAACACAAAAGGTGATTGGCCTAGAGAAAACCTTAATTTAGAATCCCAGTCTTTTTTATTTTTTGAACTGAATACTTCAGCATTATCTTTATGATTTTGATAGGGCATCCAATTTTTCTGAAAATATTTTCCTCATATATCTTGATATCCTCATAGGACCAAGCCAAAACATCAGTATATTCCTTGAAAAGCTTAATATATCTCTCCTTATAATTAGGTGAAACTTTCTTGAACAATTTGACTAGCTTGGCCTACTTCTAGGTTCCAATATTGTGATCTTGGATCTGCTCATCCTGTGAAAGGAAACCAACACCTATTCCTTCTTTAGAATACGCTCCATCAAAGAAGCACTTCCACAACCCTTCTATTTGCAGCTTTGTATTTACACTGGCTGAAGTAAGTTGCCTCTGGTTATCTTCAGCCAAATCTACATTGTCATGCCACATGAAGCAAGAAAAGTCATGTTTTTCTTGGCTATATACAGGTGAATTACTTGCTTCATTATTTGTGATTGTTCTAATAAATCTCATTTCTCTGTACAGTCTTCTTTCTTCTCCACCAAAAATTTGTATGACAGCATAAGTAAAATCTAGTTTCAAAACACCACCCAATTTAGCCCCCCATGACCTAGATAGCAACATTCCAAACCTAGCAGAGATATCTTCTACCACTACATTCATTACCAAACTTCTAGCTAGGATCCAGGCTAGTGACACCACCATATCTTTAATGACCCCCAAACACTTGATTTTATTTGAATCAAAAGAATACAAGTCGCTGTAAGGTTTAGTAACTTGTACATTTAGTTGTTTCATCACTGATAATGGCATAAGATTATGTGAAGCTCCTGAATGAAACATACAATTCTGCAAGAGGAAATCATTAATCAATAAAGAAATGTAGAAAGGATGTGTTGAAGAATCTACCTTTTCCACATGTGGACCAAAAACCACTACTAGTTTATCTTATTGCAAATTCACATTGTCATTTACATTCACATTCTCTCTTAGATTGATAAACTCAACAATCTCTCTCTCGTAAGCTGGTGTTTGGACCAACTTTGTGAGGGGCACTTGAATTTTATTTTTTTTATAATTCTTTAGTAGGATTAAACACATGAACATGTTTAGTATTCCTTTCATTTTCATCTTCACTTCTCTTCATCACTAAAACCTCTTGTTGAATGGAAACAAGATTTTCTAAAGGAATTTTTTCACTTCTATCTTGAGAAGACTCACCTTGAATTATTTGAGTCTTGCTATTTGTATTCTGCTACTACTTAACTTTATTCAGTTGTTTTGTAGGTTTTGGTTCTTGTGGAGTCGCCTTCCATAGGGGAGCTGGAACTCGCTGCTCACCTTCGTTTTCTTGATTTCTAGATCTTTTTCTTGATCTAAAGTCATACTTATTATGTAATTTTGTCTGCATAAAATCAGTAAACTACTTACAATATTCATTTATTTCATTCTCATCATAAATAGCAAATGTTTCAGTATATTCTTCTCCCTCAACACCTAGTTCATCTTCATATCCTGCATACAATGTGAGAATATGATCATCATGGTCCTTGGAATCATCTGATACTCCATCAGGATCTGCCTCTAAGTAAAGTGGTGCTTGAACCTGATCTAGGTCATTTCTCTCCTTCTACAAGATTTGCAGAGGTTGTCTTCTATATTGAAGATTAAATTTTATGTTCTGTTGTGCTTGCCTCTGAGAATTATTACTCTCCATTTCCAATTTAATCAATTTATTAGACAAATTTTTAATTACATTATTCATATCCTATAATGTTTGATCATAAGAGGATTCCACTTTACCCTTTCCCTTATCTTGAGTAGGCTGTGCCTCTGGTGCTTTACCTGTAGCCACCATACTTTCTTCTATTTCTAAAGCATCAATTTGGATCTGATCAAGGGTTGTGGATCTTCTCTCCCTCAATATGAATCCAAAATATGATTCAAATTCCCCTGCAAAATTTATTTTTGCACCAGTACGAGCGGGCTTCATCTCCACTGGAAGACTATTGTACAATTTATTAAGCCTTTTGATGAATTCAATAACACTTTCATCAGATTTCTTCTTAATAGCATTAAACTCTGTGAGGGAATACCCATGGTTTCTTTTGTCTCCCCATCTCTGGGTGAGCAGGCACTCCATCTCTTCCCACGTAGGAATAGAGTTATTAGGAAGCCCTTTAAACCATTTATTTTCTTCTCCATCCAAGGATTGCACAAAAAGTCTTAAAACAACATCCAAATGTTCAACATTTACATTTTCTACAAAATTACAAAATACTGCTATATGATTCTCTGTTGTTTATTCATCCTCCCCTGTGAAACGAGGAAGAATATTCAAGTATTCTTGTGGCATTTGATTAAAATGTTGCGGCAATTGAATAGGTTCATACCTATTCATCAAGAATGCAGGTGCTGCCATGTTTTCTCCTCAACTTACTGAACCTTGAGTAATGGCAGGTGTAGAATCTGCCTGAGGAGTAAATGGAGTATGAGAAGGTGGCAATGTAGTTATAGGTTCAAGTTGAATAACTATAGCAGATACTAAAAAAGAAATAGACTCTAAAGACTGCTCTTGATAGTTGGGATCTTGAAATGAAGTGGATGTAAAAGGTGACTCTTGGTCAAACAAAAGTGAATGTTTGGATGAAAGATGTGTTGAACTACTTCCAGATGCAGACAGTGTAGGACCTGCTCTAAATGGAGTTTTCGGCCTTCCAACCCTCTTGGAAACGAGCCACTTAGGGTCTGAAAGGGCTTGATCTCTCTGTTGTGAGGTATCTGACCTCAGATGAGGCCTCTTTGAAGCCAGATTTATTGCTTTATGTTCAATACAGCCAAATATTTCCTCCTCACTGAACAACCAGAAGAAAATATTAGAAACCCAGGGAAAAGTATTTCTTGAATTCTCTCCCCGAAAATGGCACCAATTAATGTTATCCGTTAAGCAACCAATTTATTGGATGTGTAGAAATTGTGCTTAAGACATTAATGTTTATTATTTATGTCACTTAGTTGTATGTTGTATTCTCAAATTAAGGACCTAAAAGACCTGGTTTTAAACCCTCAATACTTAGGTGATATGAAAGTCTCAGAATTCCATTTGATTGCTGAATATAAATGTTGAATGAACAATGCTTGGAGAAGTGAGAGAAAATATGTTGTTTTACACAAAAACTATTATCTCTGACACTTAAGGGAGTTAAATACAATATGTTGTTTTACACAGAAACTATTGTCTATAACTTAGAAGAATTGTAGAGGTAGGAACTTCAAGTATAGGAGAACTCTTTTAAGGAAATTTAACTTCATTCACATAAGAAAACAAAGACCTGCAACTTCATTACCATACTTAAAGGAAAGAAGACATATGATGATACATAGCAAAAAGTTTACAAAATCATACCCAACAATGCGTGGAAAAATTTTGATTCTTTCATTAATCAACAGTTTTATCAAGAATACAGTGGCCTAGTCTCTAGGTTCTTCAAAATTTGAACCCTCTTTCTATAATTTTACCTCTTTTTATACATCATGTGAAAATTGAGAATCAACAAAACTGTCAAACTGCATAACTATCTCCTAACCATCTAAAGTAAAAGTCATTACAGAGTATTACATTGGAGGGTAAAAGACACCTCATTCTCATGAAAATAAAATAACAGGAGGTAACAAAAATTAGAAAATTGATGATGGTTGCTCACTGTTCAGATATATGACTTAACTATTGATGAAGTCTCTCTGTAGATGTTCTGATAATAGTTAAACTGTTTTAACACAACAAACTGCATCATTACAAAACTCTGTGTGTAAACTTGGGCCCACGTATGTATCAGAAATGTTCTGATTGGCTAAATCATAAACAAAACCTTATGGCCCACATATATATTGGGAGTGCTCTGATTGGTGGAAACACAAAGAAACCCAACCAATCATTGTTCCTTTGGATTTTAGGTCATTTGCCTCTATTTCTAGTTATTCTGCTAAAACAGCGGAATTGGTTAATTTATGCGGAACATGGCTTACCAAAAAACTGAAAAGAATTCAGACTCTAGTTCATAAAGTTATCAAGTTCGCCTTTTCCATAGACCTTTGCCTTCCCCATGGACCTAATATGGAAACAAAATTGCAATTTAAATATTTCTCGGGTCCGAAATTTATAATAAATTTCGTGCACTTTTCGACGCGATAATTGTCGTATCTCATCACTTCTTGATGAGCGACTGTCATTAATCTAGACTTCAATGGATTAAATCACATTCTGTAAGCCATCGCATCTGATTTCCAAATTAAACATCGTTCTTGTTAACTGCACGATTGCAATCAGATCTACCTTCTTCAAGCGGATGACCCTGATCAACTGAGGTGTTAACCCGATTTTATAACCTCTCGTGTATGATTTAGAATTAATCCTCATGCTTGTTAACCACGCGACCACTATTAGATCTGTTTCCTATCGATTAGACGGCTTAGACCTTCTGTCGAGTTTCTCACATTCAAAAGCCATCAATAAAATAAAATAACTCATTTCTTTTAAATTTCCGCATTTTCTCTTATTTCCGTTATAACATAATATTTGATTTTTTCTTCTTTTTTTTTATGATAAAAATGAACATCAAATTAAAAGAACAATGGATGCTACAACATTTATAAGGCTAGATAGTCATAGAACCTAGAGGTATTCTCACGAGGTTTCATAGCTTCTTCTTAGAGGAGCATCATTACAAATAACTAGTCACGTGATGACAGGGATGGAAAATCTATTACCCTAACCTCCCAGCTATACTTACCACTATCATATTGAACCTCAGCCACATCAACAGAGTAGAGGGAGCCTCCTAGCCCTTTTGTCCTGTCAAATGTACCCTCATCGGTGTGACAGCTAGGAGAAGGTTCTTAACTCTAATAATCTCCTAATAGTAGGTATGGCATAATAATTTCATAAAAACAGGTGTGAAATATACAAGCATTGTAAAAATTAGTGTAATTATGCATAATTGATATGTAGTTGAATGTCAGTTTAGTTGTGCTAATTTCATTTACAGATTTGAAAACACATGCTTGTCTATTGCTTCATGTGCAGGGTTCTCTTATACTGTTTGTGATTAGAAACAGGTAAATTTTATGTCAAGTTTTATGTGAAATCATGAGCATAATAGCATGAAAGTAAGTATTGAATAAGAATAAGAATATGTACAGTGAACCATCAAGAAAAACACTCAACACATTGTTTTGATAAAGGAGTTCACCCTCCTCGGTTACATCTCCTCGGTCTAGCTTCCATGGCTTGGGCATCCATATTTTCTAAAAATGGAAAAGAGTACACTTTAAAATGCTCTACATATCCTAAAACCCACTTCAATGGACTCGGAGCATTTGAAAACCCCCAAGCTAACTCTCCAAACTCTGCAAATGGACCACAATTGTTCTGGGCATAACCTCCTCCCTGTTGGTCCTAGGCTTCATAAGAATTTAATGTGGAAAAATCAAATACAAAAGTGCTCCATAGCCTCTGAAACCTATTCCATTATGTTCGAAATATCAAAATTAGCCAAGAACACCTCTTCCTGAGCTCAATTTGGTCGAAAATTGCCTTCTCTATGACCCAGTCAGCGTTTTCCTAGAAAAACTCTGCTAAATCTCGAATGACTCCAGTTAGCCTTGCTAAATGTGGAGGCGAGCTTGAAATTAGTGGCACCGCCACAATTTCTGCTAGATGAAACTTGGAGTTAACTAATGGTTAAGCCAGGATTAGTTTCCCACTAATCCTCAATTAGCGCGATGAGCGTGGAGTTAGTGTTGACTGCAAGCGTCGGAGTCCTATGTGGGTCACATGTCGTGGTTACCACACAATTTTGGAGTTTGTCGGAGCCATTGGATAAATTGTAACCATTACCATGTTGTGGGGTTCACATGGCATACGTTAAACTGCCAGAGTAAAGGTCTATGCTACAATTGCTAGGTAACATAAATGTAATCACCAACATTTGGGTGTTCACATGTGGAGAGAGTTTACATTAATATTTATGGAACTATCCGACTGGGTTAACACTAACCATGTCTGCTATGTTTGTTGTTACAATCAAATGCGGAGGGTTGGCCTACAGGCTAGCCCTCCTAACTGCCCGATCCAACACCACTAATCTTTAAATACATACTGTGAACTGATGGGGTAAGAGACACCCAGTAGTGGAGGCAGTGAAGGCATGTGGACTGTGTGTCGGAGGTCATGGGTTCCACCCTAAATTCCACCAAAATTTGGTTTAACTTCACTTTGCTTAGGCCATTGGGAGGTGCCACGTAGTGACCTCTGGGCTTGCCATGTGGCATTCTTTCATTGGCCCAAAACAAACCAATAAGATGGCGCCAACACACCACCTATGTAACCCAATGAAACGATGCCACCTTTCCATCTGTGATTCCTTGTTGACCATCATTAACCCTACCTAGTCACTTGCCACATCAGCAGTATGGACTGCTAACTAGGCAATTTTTTTGCAAATTTCGCCTGTTTAGCAAAGAAATCAAAACAAAATAACTTTCTCATAAGAACTTGGTTTTTGGTGAAACGAGTTGTGTTAGGATTAGTTTTCCAAGACAGACACAGTCATTCATGTTTCAAACCATTATGAGAACTTTTATTTTTGGGTTATTTCTTACCCCTAATCCATATTCCAATCACTCCTTCCACTGACGAGCTTTTGGACGCATAAAAAATGGTTATCTGCTGAGAGTTGAATACTCTTCTCCTTCCCAAGTTCTATCAACTAATTATACTTGAAAAGTCTCAATGACAACCACTTGGGTATACTCACATACCTTGCATTGCAAATGACTATGTCCATTAACCACTATTCTCCTTTTGCTGCTAAAACAATCCAACACTTGTTGGAAACTTTATGGCTGCAAAATACCTTTGTTGTTCTACATCGATCCCTCCGTGCTTGGAAAACTGATACAATATGATAGCCTTCCCACTGAGAATCTTGGCATCAACACATACGACAGTCTACAATGGCTGAAAAGTTTTGGGATCTCGTCCACTTATTTGATTCTTGCCTCTGTCATCCTCCAATTTAGCATGATTCTCATGTCATGATTTGAGAATGAAAGCTAAACATGAGCATCTTTTTCAAGAATGGACCTTCCAAAATCCTGTGATATCTTGTCACAAGAAACGCTATTAAATGGAAAAACACATTATGCAAGAAATGCAAATCGACAACCTCTTCTTTTGCTCCTTTAGAGGAACAATTGTCACATCATGCAACATCACCATGTACTCTTGCATCTTGGTGTAAAAATCTTCTCGTTGTGTCAGTCGATGGTTTACTAAACACAAGTCGAAAAACTATCATCTTCAAGCAACTGACTTTACCTGAAAGCCAAACATAAGCATGTATAGCAGCTTGACGATTCTTTGCATAAACAATGAGAATTTCACATCTCATGCAACAATCCTTCACCATATCCCTTTCATCCTTGGAGATAAAATCAACTCTTGCAAGTCGATATGATATAGATGTGACAACAATCAACACAATTCAACACTCATGCATGTATCCAAACACAATGAAAATTCTCAACTTGTCAATCATACATGTTAACAAAGAAATCGACCAATACAAATCAATTGCTCATACATGTTACTAGTTTCATTGTTCACACACACACAAACTTTCATGTATGTGTAAAATTATTTAACTCTCTCACAAGTACAATAAGCCCAAAAACATATATGGGTACATAAGAGTTGAATTGACAAATTTGCTGCAAATGAAGTGAGTAGCATACCCTACTTTCACGCACCTTCTTGGTGAAAATATGCAACAGCAAGAAAGACAAGTTTTCTGCAAATGAAGTGAGTAACATACTCAACTTTCACACACCTTCATGGTGAAATTATGCAACAACAAGAATTCTTTAAAAATAAATGCATTCACATACAAACTTGTAACCACAAATTGCCTTCTTTGTTGTATTAAAGTGAGTCAAACAGAACTCCACTTTCAAGATCTTGCATCATACAAGTTGTAGCATACTTTCAACACAAAAGTAATGCATTCATAAGGCAAAGAAATGCTTTTTTATGGCAAATAATTACACCTATCAACAAAATAAATGCAAGCCTTATTTGGATAAGAAATCAAACCACTTCTTACCAAGCCATTTCAATGGTGATTCTTGCAGTTGCACATCATCTTGTGAATCATCTTGATCCACATCAATTATGGAAACCTCCTTTCAATCTTTTCCAAAGTCTCTCTCCACCTTCTTCAAATTTCGTGGATGAGTTGTTGGATACAAGGTCCAACCTTTGTCTATGAGATGACCCTGCTTATGGCAATGAGTGCAAAACAATTTCATCTTCTTTGCAACATGGTTTCCCTTATCCAATGGATCTCTTGTTTTCTATCGATTTTTCTTTGAAAATTTCTTGTATGTGGCCATTTTCTTCCAACATCTTGAAACATTATGGTTATTCAAACCACAAAAATAACATGTAAATTCTCTCCATTTGTTATGTGAAGATTTACCATGTTTATCATAATCAAATGAAACTTGATTAAAGGCATATTTATACCTTGCACATTCACCTTTATCGCCTTCTTGAGGAGGTGAATTTGATGAAGTAGTTACTCTCTTCAGGATACCAAAAATGGTGTTAATAACCTTAGAGCTTTCAACATCATCTTGTTCATTGAAACCATTATTTGCATGCTCATGATCATCTTATTGCCAAGTGGGTATACAACTTTTGCATTCCTCATGAACACAATCTTCACAAGCTTGAGGGTATGAACATGTAATGAAATTCCCTCTTTCAACACCTTCATGTGCCTCGTTGGCTTTGGAGAATTTTCCATCATGCTTTCGATAACCAAGACCCAAATAGCTAGGCCTTTCCTCAACAAAAATTGGCTGAACTATGCCTTGTGCATGTTTGCCTAACCCTTTACCTTCATAGCCCATTTTCATCAATAATTTGGACCCTGTTCCTCTAGTGTGTCTTTCAAAAGCACCCAAAAATTCATTTTGAGAGGAAACTGAAGGTATACTTGAATTTCATACCTCATGTTCATGCATATACTTGGCTAGTGCTTCCTTGGCATCATACAGTAAAATATCCATCTCATGCATCTTTTCAAGAAGCTCTTGCTTCTCCTCCTTCATGGCCATCAATTGATCTTGATGTATAGTGTTCTCCTTCCTATCTTCAATCATCTCTTGCACCATATCTCTCATGATGAAAAACTCATGCAACATCTTTTCATTAAAGAATATTGCTAAGGAAGAGAGATTAGAGACATCACTTGTTGAAGCTGCCATTACATAAACTTGCACACTGTTAATTCTCCTTGCACAAATATCAAGAAATAAAGAAAATAAACCTTTCCTCTGATACCAACAATATTTGTAACTGAATGTTAGTTCTATTGTGCTAATTTTATTTACAGATTTAAAAACACATGCTTGTCTATTGCTTCATGTGCAGGGTTCTCTTATGTTCTTTGTGATTAGAAACAGGTAAATTTTATGTCAAGTTTTATGTGAAATCATGGGCATAATAGCGTGAAAGTAATTATTGAATAGCAGTAAGAAAATGAATAGAAAACCATCAAGAAAAACACTCAACACAATGTTTTGATAAAGGAGTTCACCCCTCCTGGGTTACATCTCCTTGGTCTAGATTGCATGGCTTGGGCCTCTGTATTTTCCCAAAATCGAAAAGAGTAGAGTTTACAATGCTCTATAGCTCCTGAAACCTTCTTCAAAGGACTCAGAGCATTCCAAAACCCCTAAGCTAACTCTCCAAACTCTGCAAATGGACCAAAACTATTATGGGCATAATCTCATCCCTGGTGATCCTAGGCTTCATAAAACTTCAACATGGAAAAATCACATACAGAAGTGCTCCATGGCCTTTGAAACTTGTTTCGATGTGTTCAGAATGTCCAAATTAGGTAGGAAAACCTCTTCCTAAGCTTAATTTGGTCAAAAATTGCCTTCTCTATGAGTTAGTTAGTCTTTTCCTAGAAAAGCTCCGCAAAATATGGAATGACTCCAGTTAGCCTCACTAAATGTGGAGGTGGGCCTGAAATTAGTGACACTGCCAAAATTTCCACCAGACTAAACTCAACGTTAACTAATGGTTAAGCCAAGATTACTTTCCCACTAATCCGTAATTAGTGCGATGACCATGGAGTTAGTGTTGACCACAACCATTAGAGTTTTATGTGGGTCACATGTCATGGTTGCTGTGCAGTTTTGGAGATTATCGGAGTTGTTAGATAAAATGTAACCATGACCATTTTGTGGTGTTCACATGGCATACGTTAAACCATCGGAGTAAAGGTCTATGCCGGAGACGCTAAGTAACATAACAGTAATCGTCAACATTTGGGTGTTCACATATGTAGACAGTTTACGTTAACGATTATGGAACTATCTGTTGGGGTTAACACTAACCATGCCTACAATGTTTTTTATTACGATCAAATGCAGAGGGCTGGCCCTCCTAACCGCTTGATCAAACACCACTAAACTTTAAATACATATCGCAAACTTCTGGGGTAAGAAACACCCTGTAGCAGAGGCGATTAAGGCATGTGGTCTGTGTGTCGAAGATCATGGGTTTGACCCTGACTTCCACCAAACTTTTGTTGAACTACACTATGCTTAGGCCATTGGGAGGTGCCACATGGCGGCCTCTAGGCTTGGCACGTGGCATTCTTTCATTGTCCCAAAACAAACCAATAAGATTGCGCCAACACACCACTCATGTAACCCAATGAAACAATACCACTTGTCCATCTATGATTCGCTATTGACCATCATTTACCATGCCTATTCACTTGCCACGTCAGCAGTACAGACCACTGACTATGCAGTGACTTGGCATTTTTTTTGCAAATTTCCCTGTTTAGCATAACGATCAGAACACAATAAATTTCTCATATGAACTCGGTTTTTGGCGAAACAAGTTGCTTGAGGATTCTTTTTTCGGGATGAACATGGTCATTCAGGTTTCAAATCATTATGAGAACTTTTTTTTTAAGCTATTTCTTGCCCCTAATCCTGATTTCGATCAATAAGACACATGTATTAATCAAGTATCAAGAGGTCATAAGAACCGAGGAGTAATAAACATTCGTCTCATTAACTTTTCATAATGCGGCCGATCTAAATGTAATTCATAAACAAAGACTTAATTTGTTGTATAGATTTGTAGGATGCTTTTTATAAATATAACTAAAATAAGGTTGTGGCTAGTGTCAAAGTCAAAATATATATTTTTTTTCTACGTAAAGGCTAAATCTATTAAGAAAGAGAGAAGACATTTACAGAGAGGTTAAGACCTCAGAGGAGGCCGAAGCCATCCAGCAACCCTGACCCAGGGGCCATAAGACCAGATACCTTGATAGACAGATAACCCTGTGACACCAATCCCGGGATTGAAAAAACTCAATACATGATTTCCAAAGCCCTTACAAACAAAAATGCGAACCAAAGTGGTGAACAACACTACAGAATAGTTGAGAACTATGGCTTTACTAATATCTGTGCTGCCCTGATAGCCATATACAAAACTTAAAAAAAACAAGGGCTTTCTAAGCCAGGACTTGATACAAAGCATTAGACCATAATGGCTGATAGTTATACCCAGCCAGGACCTGATACAAAACATAATTGACATAATCCAGAGAAGCATAGCAAAATGATATAAAGACCAGAAGGGAAGCAGCCATCAGTAGGCGCGGTACCATGTATTTCAAGCATGTTTCAAAGAGTCCGGAGCATCCTTTTCCACCCGGCATGGAGAGCCCATCCACATGTCAACGGCATTGTCCCCATCTCCCGTGTCGCAGCCACCTGGAGGAACTACCATGTGCAGATTGCCATCAGAAGGGTGCGCCAGCTCGACCACAGGTAAATTGTGCTGAGCAGTATCAACTGGAGGCTGAGGGACCTTAGGCACATTCCCCGCTTCCTGCAAGTCATCGCAATTAAACACAGTTCCTACCACATCTCCCTGGAGCACATTGTCGTCCTGAGACTGCGACGGAGAGGTATGGATTGAGCTGTTGGGCTTATCTTCTTCCTCAGCCAAAATGACTGTAATGCTGGCAGAAAGAATTGGTTTATTAAGCCGACTGTGAAATTTAAAACGGGTGGTTTGAAATGAGTTATGCGGGAAGGGCCTGCCATGATGAGAGGACGGGGAAGCCGAAGCCAGCGGAATGATATTCTGGGGAGCAGGCTGAGAGCGGTCGCGATTACCACTGGTGCCTCCTCGGCGAGAAACACCACGGCGACGCACCATCTTCAGGAAGACAGAGAGACCTGTGAAAGGGACCAAACAAGACCAGACAGAGTAGGGCCAAGGGTGGGCGAACCAGGCAAAGAACAGACTCCAGAGAAGCCCCCAAGCTGCCAGAGAAAAGCAGGGATGTAGGAATAATGGCGGACAGATATGGAAAGACCCAATGAGAACGACAGCTAAAACCATAAACTGAGCCATGTTTAAACCAGCCTACACCGGATCTCGAACAGGGAGCGCATTCAATGCCGAATGCTTAACGAGCTGCCTATACCATAATACATTCATTTCAATTGCGGGAGGGTAATACAAGATGTGCCAAATCGCCAGGTGTGAAGCCAGTTGTCGACGTAATATTAACCTGCCTTGAATGCGCCTCGGGAGCACCCGCATCTGGGTGTGTATCTGCTTCCTAGTTCATATCATTCTTCACTATGGTGTGGTAATTTGAGAGTTGATCCTCTGAGGCAATGCTGGAGAGCGATCCTACAAAGAACTCCAACCCACATTCCACTCCTATATTAGCTAGAAATTCTGCTAGCTTGTTTCCTTCTCGCCTCGTGTGCTTGAATGAAATTGCCCTATGTTGATAAAGCCAATTATCAATTAGCTCAAGCCTTTGAGCCATTCTCCAACTGTTGCTATCCTTGCGTGAGGGAGTGGCCTGTAAGATTTTTGTAACCATATTAATAATAATCTACGAATCCCCTTCTATGATGAGTGGGAAAAGTCCTCTTTCCTGAGCTAGGATGAGACCTTGCCATAATCCTTCCAGTTCCGCTGAGTTGTTAGTATCCCAGCATTTTGATCCAAGAAAGAGCAGTAAAGGAGTTTTGTGATGATCTCTAAAGACTCCTCTAAATCCTGCTTTTCCTGGATTGCCTTTTGAGGCTCCGTCGAAATTGAGTTGGATCATATTGCTAGGCAGTGGAATCAATTTTGTCGAAATTTGATTACGCAGAGATGGACTACCTTTGGATGTAGGCTCTTGATTCAAATGTATATTCCAGTTGGCCCAAATGGATTGTTCTTGCGGCAGCGATGGAAGGTCTTCCTGGGACCAAGACTTGATGGAGAGGAATTCTTTAATATTCTGGCATAGCATAGTCCAGAGCTGCTCTATAGACATGGATTGGTCCTTAAATACCCTACGATTCCATTCCTTCCAGATGTTCCACATCAGGAGACCAGGAATGAGCTGCCAAAGAGTGTTGAGGAGTTTGCTTTGGTATGGTGTTTGAATCCAATTACGAACAGTAGATTTGATGTCCCCATGAACTCTGCCTTCTTTTTGGCAACAAAAGCTAACCTTTTCCCACAGCTTTCGCCAAATTTGACAAGTCTGCATAAGATGTAAAGCTGATTCCTCTGCTTGCTTGCAATTGAGACATATAGAGGGGCCATAAAAATTCATTTTTCTGAGGTTATCCCAAGTGAGTATTTTATTTTGACATAGGAGCCAAAGAAAGGTGGATACCTTCAGCCAATTGGAGGGATTCCAGATTTTACTCCATAGAACATCTTTGATTATGCGTTCCTTGATGATTATATTGTATGCTTCCCTTGTGGTAAAAGTGTCTTTTTCTTCATATCCCCACCTTAGAATGTCAATTCTTTCTGAAGAGAGTATTTGCCTCTTTTGTAATTCTGAGGATAGAGAGGTCTGAGCCTGCTCAGTACCATGCCGAAGAATCTATTTGGCCTCAATCCAACGTCTGTATCCCTGTGTGGAAGAAGGATTCCAGAATTGACTAACCTTGTCTAGCTCGTGCAAATCCTGCTCTGGTAAGTGAAGGTGAGAGAGGATGTCCTTGATCTTCGGGAGCTGCTGCCAGGAGTCCTCCCAGAACCTTGCTGTGTTGCCATTCTTAATTTCCCAAAAGCTATGCTGTTGTATTATGTTCTTGTGTTGTTTGGCCGAATTCCATATCACTGAGCCCATACCTACTTTTGACATTCGAATTCTTTTCTCGATAGGGTTGTTACTTGCATATTTGGGTATCCATAGAGAGGCCCAGGGAGTGTTGGGGGTTGAGAGCCATCTCCACAAAATTTTGGCTCCCATGACCTCGTTGCTGTGCACCGGATCCCTTAGGCCAATGTCTCCAGCCTTCTTCAGAAGACGTACTTTATCCCATTTAACAAGAGCCCATTTACGGTTTGGACCACAGTTGCCCCATAAGAAATTACGTTGGAGCATCTTTATCTCCTTGAGCACCCATTTGGGAGCTGTTAAGATTGAAAAAATATAGAGAGGCATGGAGAGAAGAACAGCTTTAATAAGAACTAGTCTGCTGGCCATGTTAAGAGCCCTGTGAGTCCAAAGGAAAAGACGAACTTCTAGCTTTTCTAAAAGGATTTTCCAGGAGGAATGCTTTAGAGCCGAGACCATTAGGGGTGCTCCAAGATATTTAGAAGGAAGAGAGGCAATGGTGAATCCAAGAATATGGGCTATTGCATTTTGGGTAGGTACAGGAGTATTGAAGAAAAAAATTTGAGACTTGATTTGATTAACATTGGCCCCTGAGGCTTCGGAGAAGTCTGAAAGGAGAGCTTTGAGTTGGCGTGCTTCCTGGATATAAGGATGGCCAAAGAGCATGTTATCGTCCACAAATTGCTGATGAGAGTATGTGGGGGAGTTGAGAAAGGATAAACCCTTGAGCTACTGAGAGTGCAGGGCTGATTTGATGCTCTGTCCCAACCCCTCTGCCATAATGACAAAAAGGAAGGGAGAGAGGGGATCTCCCTGCCTGATACCCCTGGAGGAACAGAAAGTGGGCGAAGGAATACCATTAATGAGCACCGAGAAGAACGAGGAAGATAACAAACTCAAAACCCATCTGACCCAAGGAGGAGCAAAGCCAAAGGCATTTAAAATTTTTTGTATGTAAACCCAGCTTAAGCTATCAAAAGCCTTGGATAAATCAATTTTAAGCAACATACCTGGTTTCTTGGATTGCTTCAGAGAATGGATTATTTCATGAGTTAAAATAATACCATCTGTAATCTGCCGACCTTCTACATAGCCAAATTGCTCTGGCGAAATAATGAGAGGGAGCAATAATTTCAATCTGGAGGCTATAATTTTTGAGACAATTTTATAAATAATGTTGCATAAAGCAATGGGTCTGTACTTATCCGGAGTACTGGACTCCTCTTCCTTGGGGATTAAAGCAATGAAGGTAGCATTCAGCCCTGGGTACATCCATCTTAAAGTGCGTGATTCCTCCACAACTTGCCAGACCTCCATTTTGATTAGATCCCAAAAGTTGTGAAAAAAGTTGGAGGTGAATCCATCCGGACCCGGCGCTTTCCCCGCTTTCAATTGTTGCACAGCATTCTCGACTTCCTGAAGGTCTGTGGGACGAAGAAGGAGTTGATTATGCTCCTCTGTGATTAGTTTGGGAATGTTTCTCAGGACTCTGTCAATAGCATGCGTTCTATCTATGTTAGGCTCTTGGTGAGCTTGTTTGAAATACCTGAGAAATTCACTTTCAATACCTTCGTGAGTCTCAATCCTTGCTCCCTGCTCATTTTTAATGTGGGATATGTTGTTGTTCATTCTACGCTGCACTGTGGTTCTGTGAAAGAACTTTGTATTTTTTCCCCGTCCTTCAGCCACTTTACTCTTGATTTCTGTCGCCACAATGTTTCCTCCTGTTTTGCTCTTGCTAAGATTTGAGCTTCAAGTATTTGTTCCTGTTTTGTTAGGTCCTCAGATCTTCCTTCGATTATGATCTTCTGCTGCACATTCTTCATTTCTTGATTAAGGGCTTTCTGAGCTTGAAAAATGTTGCCAAAAGATGTATGATTCCAGTGTTTGATTTCGCCTTTAAGGTGCTTTAGCTTCTGCTGGAACTGAGACATCTTGGAGCCATTAGAGGGAGTAAAGTTGAGCCATGTTGAACTGACTAATTTATTGAAGTCCGGATGAGACAACCAAAAGGCTTCAAACCGAAATGGACGTCGAATGCTGTTGCTAGGTCAATTCCACTACAATTCTATTGGCCAGTGATCCGAACCCGATATCGGTAGTATGGAAGCAATAAATTCTCCACCCAAGTGAATTGCCTTATCTAATAATAAAAATCTGTCAAGGCGCGAAGCTATCTATTGCGATCCTTCTCTTTTGTTGTTCCATGTGAACATGCCATCATTTGAAGGAATATCTATCCGCCAATTATTCTGTATGAAGTCTTTTAGAATGTTCCCATCTCTGTTACCTCTGTTTCTTCCTCCCTTTTTTTCTTCTAGTCTTGCTATCATGTTGAAGTCGCCTCCAGAAATCCATAGTGGGTGCAGCCTATTTGAGTTGAGCTCCGATAAGGTGTCCAGGATTTCAGCTTTGTGTATAGTTTCCTGAGGGAAATACACATTAGTCATATGACCATGGATGTTAGTGCCAATTATGTGAAATATTGCTTGGATGAAGTTCTTGTTTGCATGTATGTTGCTAAGCTGGATAACTCGTGCGTCCCAAAGAACTGCAAGGCTGCCCGACGCCCCTTGAGAATCAACAGCCGTTACCATCCCTCCTGGCCAAGCTTTTGCTGCCATTTTTTCCAATACTATCGAGTTACATTTTGTTTCTTGCAAGAAAAGAATATTAGGTTTTTCCCGCATGAGCATATTTTTTAGAAGTCTGCCTTTCCTTGGGCTATTATGCCCTCTAATGTTCCATGAGATCAGCTTCATTGAGAAGAGTTTGGGTTGACGTTGAAGTACTTAGTCAGCTTAGCGTATCTGCCTGACTCAACTAACAATTCTCCTATTATGATAGTTCTTTCGAGAGTAGTTTTCCTCCCTCGCTTTTTGCTGTCTTTGGTAATGAACTTTCCATCCCACGGAATACCAATCTGTACCCCAAGAGAGTATTTTTTTTGTGCGTGTGTGAGGACCTCCACTAGGTTGTCAACTTTCCGGTCCGGGATTTTATCAAAATTTTTGTTTTGCATGCCTACTCTAGTCCTAGGATATCCAGTTCTCCAATATCGATATTCTCAGGATCTTCCTCAATGAGTTGGGACTCTTGGTAGTCTTCAGTTCTTTCCTCTACAGTCTTTGAACTAGGTGCTGGATTATCAACTTCCATTCCTTGAAACTTCCAGGATGGGATTTTTATTTGGGTATGAGGGATCAATTTGCTGATCTGGCTCTCCCTGGTAGCGGTGAGGCCTCTTTTTGCTTTTCTTTACTGGTTTCTTTCTCATTTAGAGGTGGGTCTTCGGGCTCTTGAACATCATTACTAGCCAGAGCAGCAAAGCTATTGCTAGTTGAGGGTTTTGATGAGTTAGCTACAATGGTCCTGGTATTGGCTGCCGACTTCTTGTGACCTCTTCTGTGATTTACCACTTTAGTAAACCCATCAGGAGCAGGTTTGTCTGAGTCCATATGGGATGGGGGTTTTCTATTTAGAGGACTGTCCCTGAAGAGATGGCCCAGATCATGACATTTCCTACATCTAAACAGTACATGCTCATAATCTATCAGCTGAATCCATTCAATATCATCATGGAATAGACTTACCGCATATGGCAGGGCTTGCTTGAGGTCCATGTAGACCAAGATTCGGGCGTATGATGTGTATCTGCACAGTTTTGTTTCCTCTGCAACTTTAATGAATTCGCCCAGAGCATTTCCTATTTCTTGCAAGGAATCTTCCTCCCAATATTCCCATGGAAGCAAATACAACCTTATCCAAACAGGAGCCCAACTGAGATCTTCCTTGTCAGGATTGAAACGTTCAACCCACCCTCTGAGATACAGGCCCGGGGAGTTGAAGAAGTATGGAGCTCCATCCAGTACCCTGTTACAATCTTCCAAGCAGTTAAATATGGCTGTGAAGAAACCTTTTGGCCCTAGTTGCAGAGTAATGTGACCTTTTGGATTCCATTTGGAGTTTATCCAGCCTCTTAGCGCTTTCTCAGTCGGCCAAAGTCCAATGAACTTGCCTATTAACACGTGATCCCTCATGAACTGTATTCTGGCATTGATTCGGTGGCTAGGAAATTCCACTTTTGGCCTTTGAGTGGCAACTGGCTTGCATGTGGATGAGCTCACTTTGGGTTGATCCTTCTGAGCTTGATCTCTATCCTGATGCCCGTTGTTGTTCGTATTGTCCCCATTCTGCCTCTCTTCATTGTCGTTAGCTTCGACTAGTTGCTCTTTGCCATCGTCCTTTGTGGGAGGCACATCGCCCTCCCCCTGAGGGGGCTGCATGATTCCTACGATCGCTTGCAGGAAATGTGAGGCCGCAGATCGACCCAAGGTCTGTCAAGGCTGACCTCTGTCAGGAGGAGACTACCATAGCAGGGTTTACAGAAGCCGTAGACAGAACGAAGTTGCATTCACCATTTGCGTATACACAATCCCATCAAACTTGTCAAAGTCAAAATATTTAATGTGCTTACAATTATTTAATTTGACAGTGAGTCATTAATGACATTTAATGGATAAGTAAGGTAATAGTAGAAAAAGCAATTTTTTTTTACCTTAATCCATTAACCATTATTCATCTCCAAGTACCATATCCATTAACCATATATTTATTTCTACCATAAATAATAGAAGTATTTCCCTTGGGTTTCAACCCTAAGCTTCCCAATATTTACTCCACTAGTAGTGATTAATGTTCTTATATGATATTCTTTGAAGAGATAATAAAAATCATGGTTAAACGAATAACTTATTTCTCTAGAATATCTATTTTCATTTGAAATATAGGAGTATTTTTATGCTTCAATTCCACATACCCCTCAATTTTATATACATAAACATATAATTCATCTTAACCATTAATCGATTCTGCTAGATTGACAACTCGATTGGGTAATTGATTCAATCTATAGGAATACTTCAACTATTCTATCTTTCTCTAGCCAAAATTTATGGCATTTTAGTCACTAGTTCCTCTGGATTTTTCCATATAGACATCTTTGTTCGATTTATAGAGTTCTAATTGGATAGTTATTCATAATATCTAAATGCATATAACGGTATATTTTTCTCGATGAGTAATGATAACAATTCATTTTATGTGTCATTGCTATTCTATTGACTACTACATAAGAGTAGTTTATTCCTTGCCCATACTTTAAGACATTATTTAGTTTCCTTTCCAAGTTGCGTTTATCTACCTATAAGTCCCAACAAAATCAAAAGCACACACAATGTATACATAGTTTAATTCAGTTAACATTTTACACGTTATATTTAGTTGATTTCAACAAAACACACTATTGAGGTATGCATAGCTTATTTCCTATTCAATGTATTTTTTAAAATTTTCGTTTAATATATGATATTAGACTAACATAAGACTCAACATAGAAACAACAATTAACATACACTTAATTGTAAATTAGTTGCTTCAAGAATACTCAAGAACATATCACATTCCAGCCAACCATGAATTGACTCCAACAATTACCCCCTAGATCAGACCTTCTTGCCTCCTGGAATCAACAACAAATATCTCCCCCCAATGAATCAACAACAAATATCTCCCCCTAATGAATCCACGTAGTGGTATTTATTAATTATCCTCCCAACATATTTTTAATAGTGTCTTGCTTTTAAGGTATGTTTGCAATTCCACATATGTTTCTCTTTTTTTGAAGATATGATTTTTTTTTTCCCAACTTAGCATTTCTCTCTAGCTAAACTTATCTTAATATTTTGTGTGCATATGCACACCTTTCCCTCCCTTTCATATATGTTTCTCTTTTTTCCAAGATATGATTTTTTTCCCCAACTTAGCATTTCTCTCTAGCTAAGTTTATCTGGATATTTTTGGTGCATATGCACACCTTTCTCTCCAACTTGCTTTTGCATATCTTGACCCAAGTTAGCATTTCTCAACAGGGAAGCTAAACTTTCCACACAACATATTCTTTCTCTCCTATTATATTTTTTTAGTGATGACAATCTTTCTCCTCAATATTTTTAATAACAATCTTTCTCCCAATATTTTTAAGAGAATTTTGAGAAAGATAGTGGAGAAAGTCCTTAACCACTGGATTTTATTTTTTATTTTTTATAAATTAACAAAAAAAATATTTAAAACTTAATTGCTCTTTAGAAAGTATTCCCAAACAATTTCATTTATTAATTTAATAAAATAAAATTTAATTACACGAACAAATAATTCAATCTTATAAGTACAATAACTCAAATACAAATGTCCACATGCTTTAAATTTAAGCTTCTTAAGAGATGAAAAAGTATTTATAAAAATATACGAGAGAGTAAAATATTCACTAACAATTTTCTATGTAAAAAATATATTTTTTAATTCAAAATAGTTGAAAATTTTATTATATATTATTAATATATTTGTTTAATATTTATAAAATCTTATTACAAAATCTGAAATTCCTTTAAAATAATAATATTATTAAGAAATTTCTAAATTATGCTAAATAATATAATTGTATTTTAAAAAAATACATTATTTTATTATTTATATTTATATTTATATAATTATAATTATAATTGTAATTGTAATTGTAATTGGAGATTTCTTTTGTACAACTCAATATGAAAGATATATAATTTATTCTATTTTTAGTATTTAGTTAGGAAAGGGTCTATGTTTGTCTTCCTACACATATATCTCGCATAAATCCATTTGAGGTTTGCATTTATCATATGCAAAGGGAGATTATGTTTGCAGAAGTGAATTTTTAAGGAACCATACGATGAATTCAACGTTGTTAGATGCTATATCAATTTTTAATAATTATGCATCAGTTGGATGGATGATTTTTCATTGGCATTGTATCATGAGATCGATTTCTTTTGTTTTCATTATAAGTAGATGACATTATTTTGCTAGAGATAAAAATGTTTTATTATTTAAATTATATTTTTGGAGGTTTAAATATTTAAGGTATTAGATAATTTTATTTTTTAATCAAATTGTAAAATAAACTAAAAAAACTATCCTAATATCAAAATAAATTTATAGACAAAAAAACATCATTAAACTATCATTAAATTTTCATTGAATTTGAAAATAAAAAAAATTATTCCAAATTTAACCATGTCTAAAAATATTTGTTCAAAATATTATAAAAATATAAAAAATAAATCATTATTAAATTAATGGAGTTGTCTCTTCCTCCAATCCAATGCTCTATGATATAGACGTTTCACAGGAAAAGGGATGGCGTTTTCTCCAGCAGGGGATGTGAAGTGTTTGTAGGGATATATCAATCTCAATATTCAGAAACAAGCATATATAATGATATTTAACCTTGTTAGTGACTACATTGATGAAGGTCCATCTTATTTAGCATTGGTAAATTAATCTTTGTGGTAATTTAAATATTTATTTTATTATCGAAATATGATAGAAATATTTTTGTAATATATATTTTAATGGATGAAATTTTAAATAAGAAGTATTTTGAATATTTGAATCTAATTTTACTATTTCATTTTTATCTATCAAAATTATGAAATTACTACACAATTTATTAAATACTAATTAACATGTTGTATGATGATTAACATCCACTAACACCTTTCCGTCCACTTAAAAAAAAAAATTACACATATAAAATATTTTCCATATATTCAAACTCAAATATGATATGTTTGAGTGATATGCACAGAATATCTCAAAAACATCCAATAAACCCAAACAATATCTATCAAATATACCAATGTAAGAATTACTCATAACACCCTCCCTTAATGCTTACATTTAAAAGCTTAAATTATAAAAAAATCTCAAATATACCAATGTAAGCATTACTCCTAACCGCTCCCTTAATGCTTACATTTAAAAGCTTAAATTATAAAGAAATCACGTGAATATATTTCACTTTGAAGTTTTTCTGGTTTGGTCCTCATCAACATTTCTATTATCTCCAAGATCTCATGGACTACGTTCTTTCTTCACCACCAACTTCATGATATCACTTAATCCATTTAAGATATAATTGCTTCTAATCATCATTGATGTATTTGTAGAATTGATGATTCTAATCATAATTTCATCTAATCATTTTGATACAAGTAGACATTTTGCCAGAGAAGTAAACATGATACTTAATCATTTTATTGAAAAACACTCATCTCATAAAGACATAACGCACTATGTTTACCAATTATATAGGAAAGCAGTCTGTATCTAACAATCAATTTTACAAAGTGACCCATTTTACAAAACCATATACAATCAATTTTACAAAGTGACCCATTTTACAAAACCTTACTAAATACATAATAGTTACAAATTATAACCAACAACCATCGTGTTAATATGTATTCGATTGAAATTATTTTTATATTAAAAAAAATATTTTTTAGTACTGAAATCATTTTATCTATTAATTAGATTAAACAAATAGTATTATATTTTTTTTTATATAATTATATGTTTCTTTTGTTCTTTGAAGAATATTTCTGGCGAGTTTCTTTCGATAGAGATAATTAATTGGGTTTATGGAATTTAGATTATCGACCCAATAGGTAGTTTCTCATTTCATTATCAAATCAAAAAATATAGGGAAATATTTTGTTTAGTAACGACATGGTTTTTTCAAATTCTCCTACTTCTCGAATTCTTAAAATTGAGGACATTCCACAGATTGCTAGTGGATTTTGTGTTTCTATCATAAATCCTATCGTTGGAGTTGAATGCCAATCATAATTTGGTGTTGAGCCATTTACTAAGTTTTAGACAGTAATTGAGTGAAGTTTTACAAATTAATTTTATTTATTTATTTATTTAAAATTTGATATTGAGTCATTCACTAAGTTTTAGTTACAAAGTAAAGTTTTACAAATTAATTTTATTTATTTATTTATTTTAATAGATATTGTATTTCCTTTTCTTTGGTTAATATTAAATAGTTGTTATATAAATAATTTTGGATTTCATATCAAGGATTTGGCCAGTTGTTATTAATGTTTATTAAAAATGTGTATTGAATATTGTTTATAGCTTTTCCATTAAAATAAATTATAATTTTTGATATACTTTGTTTTAATATTTATTAATAATTTTTAGATATTTTATCGTTAATTAACCACTAATCATAATTAATATTATTTTTTATTCATTAATATTATTAATTACTTGATATTATTTAATATATACTAACTTTTTATTAAAAATAATAATAATATTTAAGTTAATATTTATAAATAAGACTATATATATAATAATTAAGTTATTAACCTACTTTTAAAAATTCTATTTTCACAATAAATTTAGACATTTAAGAATTTTCTATTCAAAATTATTCGGCAGAGATTCCGTTGCTTACCACTCTTGTTATTTTATGGACTTCTCTTATTGATTTCAAGTAATTTATGGGAAAATAGTTGTGACGTGCATTGACTTTTACTTAATTAGTACTAGAAGTACCATTAAAATTATAAAGAAATGGATGGCTTAGGTGGTCAATGATATGAATGTTATCGTCATTTAAGAATTTTATATTCAAAATTATTTGGCAGAGATTCCGTTGCTTACCACTCTGGTTATTTATGGACTTCTCTTATTGATTTCAAGTAATTTATGGGAAAATAGTTGTGACGTGCATTGACTTTTACTTTATTAGTACTAGAAGTACCATTAAAATTATAAAGAAATGGATGGCTTAGGTGGTCAATGATATGAATGTTATCGTACATCATGGATTTGCAAATGGATCAATGAATTGTAAAATCATATATCCAATAACTAAGATAATAACTAAGATACTTATGTGGAAGAAAGTTTTGGAGCGGACAATCTGCAATGGCACATCTCGCCAGGGTTTACATTGCGACTGCATATGCAGGGGCCAGATCATCCCAAAACTCGCCGAAAGCAATGGTTCTGCATTTTCAAAACGTGCATGCGCTAATTCTATCCGGACTTTTCCATCAAAACGGCACAAGAAAGGGTATTTTCATTGCAGAATCCACCATTGTTCCTGCGATTGGCCTACTGGACAAGACATCGGCAACCAGTACGCCGATCCACCTGAGCAAGAATCATGGCAAACAGGGAAATCCCTACCGCTGTTCGACTGCTTGCATACAAAATGCCCAAAATAGGGATCTCTCAGCAGTAAGGAAAAATACCCACATGGGCGTATGGGAAGGTGAGAACTGCCAAGCTGCTGGTCAGACCAAGGGCCTCCCCACTGATAACAGACAACCCATATTGGCCGTCTGCGAGCACCGGACGACTATTGAGGAAAACAGCCCAGACCTGATTCCTGAGATCTTTACGGCAGATGGATAGCAGAAGGGACAATTGCGTGCTACTGGGTCTGGATCAAGCAGATCTTATGATATTATTGTTGAATGGGTTGGATCTGTTGAATCACACAATGGATCTACTACAACAGTACCTGAAAAACTGCTGATAGGAGGTGGACAACCCTTTTACACAGTGGGAAGACATATAAACCCTAGATTTGCCATCGATCCGCCAGATCTGGCTTACAATCCAGTAAATCAGGGCCTCGATAAGGTTGATCCGTCATGTATGAAAATAGATCTGAAGCAAATCTTTATCAGATTGATAGAAGGTAGACATTGTTGTGTACAGATCAGGAAAGAGATGAGCGTTCTAGAGTTAAAAAAGGAGATCCAGATCAAACTGGGAACTCCAGTAACATACCAAAATCTGATATTTTTAGGACTCTGCTTGCAGGACCAACACACACTCCAACACTATGGAGTCGTTAAAGATTCAACCATCATCCTCAACCTGAGACTGCGAGGCGGGTGCAAGGGGGCCAGCTCAAAAACTACAGGCTCTTTTCGCGATGCAGTCAAAGGAAAGGAACCATTGCAACACAAACCAACACCCACAACAGAGCTACCAGGCCCCTACATTGTGGAACAGAAGCCGGAATCACCTATGCTTACAGTATCTCTGCCGGAGGTAACAGATCTATACACAGATTTAATCCATAATGCTATTATATGTAGATTTAATGGTTATTGGCCAAAAGCGGATGCACTGCATAAATGGATTTTCACATCATGGTCACCTAACTGTGAAATATATCTATGCCCAAAGGGATTTTTTCATAGTTAGATTTAGCACAGAACTGGAACGAGAAAACATCATTAATCAGGGGCCTTGGTTTTGGGGCAATGTTGGTCTCTTTATCACCCCCTTCTTCCCGAACTTTGATGCCAATACCGTGGTAGTTTCAACAATGCCAGTTTGGGTAAAGCTGCATAACCTCCCACTGCATTTTTGGCACCATAAAGCCTTAACAGCCATTGGGAACTCCTTAGGAAAGTACCTAAAAACAGATGAAGAGAGAGCTATTCAGGGAATCTTCACATATGCCAGAATATTTGTAGAGGTGGACCTAAGTCAAGGACTACCAGATCACATCACATTGAATTTTAATAATTCACTGTGAATACAACCGCTTGAGTATGAGAACACGGCATTTAGATGCTGCAGCTGCTTGCAGACAGGGCACCTACAATATGCATGTCCATTGGCTAGTAAGGAGCCAAAAGGGAACAAGAAACAACATAAAAAACCCAAAGGTTGGCAGCATACCGAACCGCTAGAGTAGGAGGAACTGAAGACAGAACCCACATACATGCAAACGAGACAAGAAAACATACAAAAAGAGAGCACCAGGGGGACCAATTTAGGGCCAAATAACTTGGTACATCAATAAGAATTACAGTTGGAAATAAGCGGCACCAAACGAGCACATAGTTTCGAAGGATCGGAATCTGATAAAGAACAACCAATGAATACAACCAATGAATACAGAGGAAAACCAGCTTGCTATAACTGTTCCCACTCCCAACACTTGAGTTTGCCGAAAAGTGGAGAAGAAAAAAGGCAGGAAAGTATCACATAGTTTCGAAGGATCGGAATCTGATAAAGAACAACCAGTGAATACAGAGGAAAACCAGCTTGCTATAACTGTTCCCATTCCCATGACTTGAGTTTGGCGAAAAGTGGAGAAGAAAAAAGGCAGGAAAGTATAGGCCTACTAGCATAATATCTCTTTTCTTATTAATTTTGTATTCTTATGCGTCTTGATTTTCAGGAACAGCTCATATGCATCTACTCTAAGCATCTAGAAAATGTAATTTTCTTCATATGAATAAAATTACGACTTTTTTTCTACGTAAAAAAAATAAATAAATAAATAAATAAAAATATTTATGCTTATGATGCGGACATAAAAATTACAAAGACTACTAATTACTGAAATGAAAAAGATTGAGAATATAAAAACACATTATTCCACTTCATCATAAATTAAAACACTAACTTTTTTCATAGAATCCTAATATTAATTAATAATGACGAGAGATATTAACATTGCCCAACAAGTGCAATGGGAATAGTAAATTTGGAATTCAGTAATACACATCCACAAATACAATTAATTTCACCATAATAAATTTATTGCAATTTATTTACTATATTGCAACTTAGTTACATATCTATTATCTAGAATACTAAAACAGTAAATTACTTATTAAATAGTATTTTTTAAATTTAAAAAAAATAGTGTTAGAATAAATATTATTTATTTTGTATTTAATTATTATTTAACATGATAATTTTTCCTTCTTAAAAATATAAGATAAAGTTATTATTATTTTTGAATTTAAAGTCTGAAAACATTTTGCTATCTGAAAAAGAATGTAAGTATGAGCAATTATAGAGTGTCTGAGAACGATGCTTATTTTTGTTTTCAATAGCGTAGTGCTCTCACCAATAAGTCTTGTATGTTTGTAGTGACATGTACCGAAGAACTTTCTGTATTGAATCCCAGTTCTGCTTTCATGATGGTAATAATGGTTAAAGGTTTTCTCATAGATAGGTCAGGAATCTATCAAGTTGGCAATTTGGACGACCAGAAAAGAGATTTGATAGGACGGGAAAGCAGCATGATCGTAACACCCTTAGGACGGTCATAATGCTAGCCCCATTTGTGACGAGGCAAATTGGCAATTTTGATGAGCACAAAAGAGATTTGATAGGAGGGTAAAGCAAACTGACCATCACACTCAATCCTTACTTTCTTTCTGCAACTCACCTTGCAAGTTGCAACCCCGAGCCCAATATTAAATATTTATGTTCGCCTTCATCTCCCTCATCCTCTTCAACTTTATTCGGAATAGATATACTGGTCGTATTCTAACTGGGCCATGCTTTCAAGGAGTAAAATAACAGAATTTTTTTATACGATATTTAGAAAAAATAAGAAATTTTTGGAAAATTAGGTTATAACAATGAAGTTTCAAGATTTTGGGTATTTATAAATTTTAATGAATATTAATATTGTTAAATCCATTTCCATAAACAACGATTTAAATAAATTCCGGGGCTTTATCAACTTGAGTACAAATCGCCTTGTCCTTTTGCCTATCTTTCATAGTAGTAGTTTTTTTCTCCCCGGTTTTTCTTGCTCCAACAAGCTATTTCTCTGAATTTTATTATTTTAACAAAATATTTCCACGCTTGTGTCTTACATGAGCTCTTGTTTATATAATGGACGTAGAAATAATCCCGTGATGGCGATGGAAAGGTCTAGTTTACCCTAGTCCATCTCAGTTTCCAACTCTTGCACACTCTCTCCCGAGCAGGGATTTAATTTCACCGGCCATGGGTGATTTGCATAGCTACCAAGTTCGGTCGTATTGGTCAGAAAATTTTGAAAATACCACAGTACGATTCGGTTCAGCTGCGATTTGGAAATTGGGTACGGTCTTTTCTTAAATAATTTTTTTATATTTAAAAAAAACATTATAATAAATTGTAAATGGGAGGTTAAAAATATTACAATTATAATGGAATTTAGTAAATATTTTTTTTATATTAAAAAATTTATAATAATTATAAATGGTACGTTAAGAATATTACAATTACTAAGATAAAATTTGGTAAAGTTTTTCTATTAATATAAAATGTAATATTTAAAAAGGAAAATTTTATATTATTTAATTTGATAAAAAAATGTTAATATAAATTTAATATTTAAAAACAGAAATTTCTATTTTATTTAAAATATTAAAAACATATATTTTTGTATTAAAAAAATTACAATTACCATTTAATTTGGTAGAGATTTTTGTTGATAAAAAATTTAATATTTGAAAATTAAAAATAGAAATTTCTCTATCTTAAAAAAATATAATAAATAAGAAATTGCATATTCAAAAAATTATAGTTATAAAAAACAATAAAGTTTATACGGAAAATAGTAAGTTTATACTGGTTAAAAATAATAAATTCCTATAACAAAGAATATTAAATTCTTATTTATAAATATTTATAAAATATATAATTTCCAATTTTTCTGCTTGAATTTCATACCTTTTCTCTTCCTCACTAGTAATGAAATCCAAACCATGGCTTAAGGTTTGAGTATCCTTCTTCCCTCCTAAGTGTTTTGAATTGAGTAGAATGTGTACCCTTCAACTACACTAAAAAAATCTGCAGTATAAACAACTCCTTGAAAAGCTGCTTTCATTAACATCCACTCTGAAGGCTAAAACTACAATGAGAGATTTAAGTAAAATCTACAATGTAAACAACTTCTTGAAAATCTACTTTCATTAGCATCTAATTGAAAGGCTAAAACTACAAAGAGAGATTTAGGTTGTTTTAGTTATTAATTAATAGCATTGTTATTTTTCATTTTTAAGAGTTATATTAAAATTTAGATATTAAAAAGGTGTTTTTTTAAATATATTGTAAATATAATTTTTTTTAATTTTAAAAATAATTTAATTTTGGAAAATCTTCTAATTTTTTCAGTTTTGTACTTTTTTTATTGGAATTAGTACTCAATGCAAATTCGGTAATTATGATGAACGGTCTATCAAATAGAAAGAAAATTGTAAAACTGTTAATTTTTTTTATTTTTTTTTGGGTCGAAACTGTAAGTGAAAACTGTAAAATTTGACAAGTATGTCTTTTGAAATTCTAACCCTGTCCGAGTAAAGAACCGTGTTCAATAACATAGAGATATTGATTGTTCTCGATGAAGTTTCTTGGGAATCGAGCGGGTTCCTTCCGTCTCTACCTCTAGGTTATTTAGGTAACGGTCGCTGCAACGACGTTCAGGATAATCACCCTCTGATTGCTTTATTATCAACTCTAAATATTATTACCGGTTTCATGGGTTATTGTTTATTCCTTGAATAATCATTTCCGTGGGCTGCTACACAGGACCGGTATGCTTGTTCTAGTCGGCGTCATGTCCGTCGGGAAAGGAGGCCTCGCATACTGAAACAGTTCGAGTAAACGACAAACGGCAGTGCACAGCGACAGAGACCATTCGAAACTATTTCGAGGATTGCTCCTGTGTTTGATAAAATTATCTGAAAACGAGGCATGTGAACTTCGCTATATTCGAGGACAAAGTTATCAAAGGTAAACCCCCCTGCATACGCTTGGTGGAGTGGGAAGACATTTTCTTTGCATCTGCAGCTTAGGATGCTATCTCTGCATATAGATATATATGTAAACTTTCTACAACGAAATATCCGACGCATCTGTACTTATCTAAAATCCTGTAGTGACATTAACTGTGAGGGAATGTTTGAATGGTATGCCGGTGTGATAAAACCGAGTGAAAGATGGCTGGCTCTATTCAACTGATATTTACTTTATAAACGTAAAAATAATACACTTATGTTCAAAGAATAAGTCATATTGAATAATTCATATTTATAACATGGTACTAAAAAATACAGTTAGTATTAAAAAAATATATAATAAAAGAAATTAATAAAGTATTATAGCTACAGATATTTCAAGATAAAACAGCTTTGTAAACTAGACACATTAAACAAAGAAAAACCAGTTATTAAATGATCGGTCTATAATGTCCAAAATAACAGTGTGATAAGCAATTGTAAAAGCAGGAATCGTAAATATGTTAAAAAACAAGTCAATAATTATAAAAAATTTTTCTAAATATTTATGAAGTTTTTTTCTATATATTTACCATATTTTTATTCATAAAGATAGCTTTTGTTTCTCTAACTTAATTATATAAGTGATTTTATTGTTTATATGTTTTTTTTAATAAGGTTTTAGAATTTTAATCAATAATTATAAGGTAAATAGTAAAAATTAAATAAGGTTTTAGAATTTTAATTAATAAGTATATATAGTTTGAGTGAGCCTAATGGTTAAGAGTACGTGTTTCCTCCTAAGAGGTCATAAGTTAAAAACTATAAGGGATAGAGTATGTATACCTTCCTAAACTTAGCAAACATATATTTTTAATAATATTTAGGATTGGTTGAGATTTGACATATAGATCACTATATTTTTTAGTTTTTCAATTTAATTTAAAACATTAATTTTCAATTCTATTTTATTCTTATTTATGATAATGGGTTTTTATTGTTTATTGTTTTTCTAGAATTTTTAATATTTTTTGTGAAATCTTGAATATATATATATATATATATATATATAACACTTTGGGATGGAAAAATATGTAGATTTTGAAATATTAAGAGGGTTGAAGATGAAAAGCACATTCCCCAACACTTAAGCACATCCATTGTTCATGGCATGTCATACTGCTAACTTTCTTAACAACTTTCTTAACTTACTAAATTAGCAACACTATAATGACCAAAACACACTTCTTTCCCTTCTTTTTTATCATAAAAACAAAATATTAAAAAATTTCAATTAATCTTTTTTTAAGATTTCATAAACTATATTAAAACTTTAATACAGGTTAATATCATCATTATCATCATATATATGTATATCATAATTCTTATATATTTTTCTCGAAATAATTATAATTTCATATATTTTTTGTGGAGAAAAGTTAAATATGGAAAATATATGTTCATGAACATTACTTTGATCTTACTTTATATAATATTATTCATACGATCTTACCACTTTATATAATACTATTCATACGATCTTAATGGTAAGAAAATCATTTCCATTAATATTAAGACCCCATCATCCACGTTAACACTCACTGTCTAACTAATATTTTTTTTGTATGGTATTAATTTTAAAATTTTAATAAATTTATTATTAAAAAATCATAATTTTCATTATTATAATTTTAATTTTTTACTAATATAATTAATTAAATTTATTAAAATATTTTTAAATAAATTTATTATTAAAATTTATATATTTTATACTCATATATTATTAAAATATTAATCGTATAAAAACAATATTCTCTTTATTTATTTTTTAAACAAGAACGGATTAATAATACATCGATTCTCATAAATCGATATGGAGAAAAGTTAATTTTAATTGTTAAATTATTATGAATTTATTTAATATAAATATATGAATTAATATCTAATTTTAAAATATATATATATATATATATATATTTTGAGAATTTTATTCATGGTTTAAAACAAAATTATATATATAGTTTTTTTGCAGTTGGTTTGTTTGATTGAAAACTAGATCATACTTTTATGAGCTTTTTCGGTATGACATTGCCAAAGTTTTTCATTTTAGATCAATTTTTACAAAATTTAGAACCAGAAAAGTAGCTTCAAATTTCTCTGTGACTTATAATAATTTTTTTTTGCTAGCCTAGTAGCTTGGCCCTAGCATACTTTAGACGCTTACCAATGCTAGCCATAACTAGCGGGGGTTTCACTTACTCAGGAGGATCCTAGTCACTACACTGATGCGATGGATCCCCTCTAATTCTACACACAGAGATACAACGCATAATGGCTAGTTGGTCATCCCCATTTCCAAGAAGGATGTCAACGTGATGAACATAGTGCAATAAAGTATCAAAATTTTTGACCGAAGAGTCAATATGATCCTTTTGACGAGGTCCAATGTCCACGAGTGTGTGCAGGTGATTTTGGAGTTTCTCCAATCTTCTCTGAAGGATGTCAAACTACTGCGACTGGATTCCCTAAGAACAAGTCTTTTCTATGACTTTTCCCATCTACATTTTCAAGTGCCACGTTGTGTCCATAGTTTTATGATATAGGGTTTCTCGTGTCCGAGTGACACATGTATCTATCACCAAATCGACCTCCCCTCCCAAGCGACCCTCTATATTGTTTGCACTTTTCTCTGAGACTTCTTTCTATTTAACTTTCAAAATGGCCATTCTTGCTTTTGGGGCAAGGTTTTCCATAAGCCTGTGTAGTCTTCCAGGCCACAATCTCCATTCTTATTCTTTTTTGAGTGATGGCTGATGAATGACCACCTCTTGGCCTTCCCCTACGATAAACCTTCCTGTCATGATTCATACTCCTATGAGCCACTATTCTTCTCAACACCAAATGGATGTTCTATACCTTGAGGAACCACAGATCACTGTGAAGAAAAAAATAACAAGTGGGGTGATAAATAACATTAAGCACCCAAAGCCTCGAGTCCCCACTACTGTGAAACTTACTAATTTCAGCCATTATTTCCAAAACGGGTTGTGATAATTGACACAGATTCATTCGTGAACACCACATCCTCCCTCGAGTTTGCTTTAGCTAATATCTTTTCGTTATTAGACGATTTGAAATGGGAATTAAATGTGAGCACTGACACTTCGATTGATAATCACTATTGTCCTTAGGGAGAGAGGATTTCATACTCAGGATTGTACCCTCCTCTGTTTCCACCTCATTGGCCCTTAATATCCATGTACCACATCTCTAGATAATTCCAAATCCACTTTTATGTAATGATCATCCCTTGAATTGGTTATGAGCTAGCCATTTCATCCAATTCTCGATGGTCATTAAAAATTTCTTGGGGTTTGACACCCCTAAGGTGCATACCCAGCTCCACGATGTTCGTCCAAGTATGATCACTTTTTTTCATGTCCATCTTAGCTATGCTATCACATTCATCCTTAAGTTGTCCAGGTTGGATGTCCTCCCATTCATATTCACCATGGACCGCTGACTCTTTTTCCCCCTCATTTTCTAGCATGTTTACAGCTTGTTCGTTGATTGACAAATGAGGCTAAAATCAATGGTGTACATGTGAGTCAAATATCTGTGGATCCTCTGAATGATCTTGCTTAGGCACTAGTGCTTTGTCACGTTCCCTAATATGCAGATATATTGTTTCCTTCTAGCTACCCTGATTGCCAAAGTTGAGTCTCCCTATATTGTGTAGTGGGGGATATCTTCTTTGATCAACATATCTAATCATTGTTCCAGATCTATGAATTCCATTGCATTGTTCGTCGTCATTCCCAAATTCCAATAGTAGAGTCTAAGGATTTTATTGATGGTGTCCTGAATTGCCCCTCCCACGTCATTCCCACATTCCAATAGTAGAGTCTATGGATTTTATTGATGGTGTAGTGAATTGCCCCTCCCACACCAGCATGACTCGGGTTTCCCTTCGAGGCCCTATCAAAATTTAACTTCAGAAATCGTGCCGATAGTGGTGTCTAAGACGTAGTCAATCCTTGCATGCATGGTTCCTTTCTCCTATGAAGCAAAGGTTGAATCCCTTTCAGACCTAACGTTTCCAGTATTCTGTTTTCTTTCTTTATTGGATTATTATATTCCTTTCACTCCCAACAACTTAGGATTGTTTCTTGTATTTGTTGTAGGATTTGGGAGATCATTGATGAAGCTAGGGAAGATTTGCCTTCGAATATCCAATGATTTCTCTCCTTCCATGTTGCCCAAATCACGAATTCAGGAGTTAGGCTCCAGGAAATATTGACCACTCTATCTTTTAGTATTTATCCTCTCTAATTATTTAAAGTCACTTGGATGTCATCTCTTTTTCTGTCTGACTGCCGAAATACCTAAGTAACCCAATCCCATACTGTAGTTATGTATTCACAGTTATTGAGTAGGTATTTCATAGATTCATCCCTCTTTAGGCATAGGCAGCATCATGAGGGGCCTAAAAACACCTGCAACAAAGGTTTTGCCGAGTAAGAATATTTTTGTGCATTACCAACTAAATAAATATTTTGATTTTTGGTCGCTACTAAGATGACCAATTCTTACTCCAATTCATCCCCTCGATATCTAGTTGGTCCTCTGTAAGATATCTTTGGGCTTCTTTAAGGTAAAATGACGGCCTCCCTATCTCCCCCATTGAAGTTAATCCTCTTCCTGTGAATGGAGAATCCTGGATATCCTAAGATCCTCATAAAGACCTTGGGCAATTTGGGCTAGCGGTTGTTGTTTGAATTGGTTTAGGATGGTCCATTGTCTCCATTTTTTGTTGATTCCACCTCAGTCCTAGTACTAATGAGCATCTCTTGGAGTACATTTCATTCTAATCCAGCTAGTTTTGGTTCCTGATGCCATGCATCCTCCCAAAATAGTGTTATTTTTTCATTCCTTACCTCCTAAACATAAAGTTCCTGTATCAATTCCTTATTTTTCCATTCTATGTTCCATGAGGCGGATCTTATCACCTCGTCATTAAATATGACCAAAGCTTGATGGTTCCAATGTGGAGCATATTTACATTCCAAAATGATTCAAAGGGGAGATTAACTTCTTTAATCCATCTCGACCATAATTTGTCTCCACAAAAAAAATTCATTTTTTCTGGGTCTAGAAGGCCTTGCCCTACCCAAGACTTTGGATTGTAAAGTTTATCCCCTCACCAATGCCCATTTTTTCTTTTCCTTTTCCCCATTCGAAAGGAACCTTCTATCGATTTCTCTGATTTTATTGAGAATGACTTTAGGAGCTAGGAGCATTAATAATAAAAACATATGGATATCCTGTAGAACTAATTTGGTTAGCACCAGCCTAACTATGAGGTTTAGAGCACGGTAGGTCCACAAAGTGACCTTGTGTTGTAATTTTGCTACTAGGGTCTCCTATGTTGATTTCTTTCCTACTTTGTTCATTGGAGGAAATCACAAATACTTTGACGGCAAATATTTCCTTTTAATCCTAAAATAAGGGAAAGGGCTTTTTACACAACAATGTAAGTATTAAAAAAAAAAACCATGGACTTGGAATGATTGAACTCCATACCTAAGGGATGAATGAAATTGTTGATGGGTGGTTGGCTTTCATTCTACATAAGCCTGTAATCCTTTAATCTCCCATGTAGCAATTGTGGTTTCCATGGCTCTGATAAGGCCCTCCAAGGGAGATAAAGGATCTCCTTGTCTTAGGCCTCTTGTGGCGGAGAAAGGTTGCGTTAGGCCTCCATTGACCAAGATGGGAAAATTGGTGGAGGTGATGAGTGAAATTATCCACTTGATCCAATGATGCCTGAATCCAAGGGCATTTAAAAGGTACTACAATTATTCCTAATTTATCTTATCATATACCTTAGAAATATCCAACTGCATAATCATTCCCACCTTTTTCCGAGCCTTGAGGAAGTGAATGATTTGATGGGCCTGGATTATATTATTGAGGATTTTCCTACCTTCCATAAATCCCACCTGTTCCTCTGACACTAGAATTGGGAGCATGGGTTTTATCTTGTTTGCAGTGAATTTTGAGATAATTATATAGACTACATTGTAGAATGAAATAGGTAGGAACCTATCTAGATGGTTGGCTTATTTTTATTTGGGGATCAAAGTTATGAGAGAAAAATTCAAGGATTTTAGCACATATGTCAATTTATGGGAGTCTTCAACTACCTCAGCTATCTCATGACCCACAATTTCCCAACATGGTTTGAAAAATTTGACTATGAATCCATCCGAGCCAGGTGCTTTTCCATCAGGAATATCTTTCACTTCCTCTTCTACTTCATCCATCGAGATTGGCTTATTGAGATTATCATTCCTCTCCTCTATGATTAGTTTGGGAATATTCCTTAAGATTTTCCAAATGGCCCCTGATCTGTCTCGTGGTGCCTCTGATGTAATATCCTGTAGATGTTGGACTAGTATGTGCTTGATCTCTTGATGCCAATGGACCTCCTTCCCTACCTTATATTTCCATATCAAAATCTTATTGTGATTTATATGAGTGATCGTGGTGCGATCAATAATTTGGTGTTATTCTCTCCATCTTAAAGCTATCGTACTCTAGATTTTTGTCTCCATAATTTTTATTCTTATTTACATCATTCTTCCCATTCTCATTGCAAGGATAATTCTTGATTTTTCTTTTCCTCATTGAATCCTTCCTCCACTGCTGAAATTTGTAGAGTTTCTAGTTTAGATTCTATGTTTTTCTATTCTTGCAAAATATTCCAAACTCATGTTTGTTCCAAAATTTAAGTTGTTCTTTAATAAACCTTAGCTTTTGCTACAGCTTCAACATATGAGAACCTCTCATAATTCTATTTTCCTTCCACCATTTCTTCCCTTTGCTTACAAAATTGGGATGATCCTCCCAGAATCCTTCAAAGAAGGGTCTTTTTTTTCGGGTGTCATAATCTAGGCAGTCAGCGATACAGGCAATGATCTGATCCACTACCATACAAGATGTTGGTTTCCATGGATATTCCTCGCCAGATCAACTCCTCTGAGATTATGAATTTGTTTAGCCTCCAAGAATTTACCTCCGCTATTATTTGTCTTGGTAAATAAAACATTTGAGGTCTCTAAATCCACCAGATTCATGTCGTCAATCATATTTTGGAAATTTTCGAGGCCGCTATACAGTTTCTTGGTTCGTCGTTTCTTTTCTACTAGAGAAATAATCATGTCACAGTCCCCACCCACAATCCATTCTGTTGTGGCGGTACCTCTATTGAAGAGTTTCTAAGGACTAGATAAAATTAAGCTTCTCATGAATTTGTTGAGGGTCGTAAGCATTAGTGCAAATAACCAGATCTGGCGACCCTCTATATTGTGTGACTAGAGACAACGCATTCCAAGAGGCTTGAGAGGACACATCATGGATTGTTTGGGGGTTCCATAAGGTTAAGAGCCCACGTGCCAAATTTCTAATTTTTATGTCTACAAATTCGCACTGATACCAAAAATTCCCACTACATATTTTCATATGAGTCGCAGTACATTTAGATTCTTAGATGAACAAAATATCAATATTTTCTTTTTTCATTTTTTCTTTCATAATTTTTTGCTTTCAAGAGCTATTCAACCCCTTGTATTCCATGTTAATACTTCCATTGGAAAGGAAAGAAAAAAGAAGAGTTGAGTTTGGGTTCAGGGTTTCATCTTACCTAAAAACACACAATTTCTTATATTATTACTTTAAAATACAAAAGATAATCATTACTTTTATTATTACATTTTAATAAATTAAAATCAAAATATTTGATATATTAACTACTATATACTAATTATTAATAATATAATATTAGTATAATATAGAGTTATTAATTATTTATATAATAATTATTTTATAATTTAATTCTAATGTAACAATTAAGTTGATATCAAATTACATTAAGTTGATATCAAATTATGTGGGATTTCTTAGTTGGTAATATAAAAGATCTACTCGTCTCTTTAGATTTGAAATTATACAATTTAAAAAAAAAAAAAAACCACATACTCTTAATCGATAAACATAAAATAATCATTAATATACAATAATATTATTTATACTAATGAAAATCAAATAAGATTTTTTTTTAATAATATTCATTATTTTAAAATTAAAAAAATCATTTAAAATATAATAAAATTTATATAATTTTATATTATAATTAATTATTTTTAATTTTATATTATAATCCATTATTACTCCATCGAAGTTAATGAAAATCAAATAAGAATTTTTTAAAGTAATATTCACTCTTTCAAAAGGAAAAGAACCATTTTAATTATAATAAATTTTATTTCAATGTAATTTTATTTAAGTTTTAAATTATTTAAAAAAAATAGATTTAAGGTTATTAATCTTGGATATTATTTTTTGGGATTCAATAATGTTAAGGAAGTCATTCATCTATTTTTCAAATGGGGTAGCAAGTTAAGTGTGTTTCATTGTGGGGAAAACTCCATAGTGTGCTTGAGCCAAAGGTGATCTAGGATGGTTGACCTCCCAGGAATTTTTGGTTACTAGGTGCAAGTGTCGTGTAGGAATTTGCAGGGTAAGTTCCTCAGACAGAACACCAAAGGACACTACTCACAAACAGATCACAGATCAATACACCAGTACTTTTGAAGTGGTTAAAACCCCCAAAGAGGGAAACAGTCCACGGCCTGAGCCAACGCTGCCACTTCAGGCAATTTATTAATAAAAGAATGAAAATTTACGTAAGCTTCTCTCATGAACGGTTAACCTACAAATGACCCTCCATGCTCTTTAAATAGATATCATGGACCGATTGGGTGTTAAGCCATGGATCAAGTGTCGGTAATATCGAGGAGAGAATGAACCGTCAGATCACTACATATCGTGACCGTCGGATTGTAAGTTACAAAATGTACATAGTAAAGAAACACACTTTACCTAACTCTATACCTAAATCTATACTACATCAAGTTGTACTTAACTATTTCCTATGTGTCGGAATATCCTGACATCCCCCCTTAAGAACAACTTGGGATAGGATTGAAGGATTTACAAATATGACACAATAGGAGAAGGAAGGAGGCACTAGAGCCTATCCCCCCTTAGTGACAACTTCCTGAGCTCCAACCATAAATCAAAGTTTAGTGAACTTCGCATTTGTGAGAGCCTTTGTAAAGATGTCTGCAACTTGATCATCTGTTGAACAATATTGCACTTCAAGAACATGGTCATGAATGAGCTTTCTGATGAAGTGCATGTGCAGTTCAATGTGTTTGCTGCGCTGATGTTGGACTGGATCTTTGCATAGTTGAATGGCACTTTGATTATCACACCAAAGTGTAGTCGGATGCTACTGCTGAAAGCCAAACTCTGACAGGATCTGACGAAGCCACAAGGCTTCCTTACTAGCTTCTACGGCACCACGATACTCTGCTTCTGCTGAAGAAAAAGAAATGGCACCTTGTTTCTTGCAAGCCCATGTAATAGGTCCTGAACCCAGAGTGAACACATAACCTGCAGTAGACTTCCGATCATCAGGGTCACCAGCCCAATCGGAATCAGTGAAACTAACCAATAAAGGAGATGCTTTGGCACTGTAATGAATCCCAAACTGAACTGTACCTCGAACATAACAAAGTATTCTTTTAGCTGCTTTCCAATGACTTTCACGTGGGTTTTTCATAAACCGAGCAACAAGGCCAACAGCATAGGAAAGGTCAGGACGAGTATGGGTTAGCTACAAAAGTTTTCCTACAAGTTGACGGTATAAGGTAGCATCAACTTCACGAGAAGTACAAGTGACTGAAAGTTTGACTCCAAACTGAAAGGGAGAAGGGGCTGGCTTGCAGTCTTCCATGTGAAAATGGCATAGAATATCACAGGCATACTTGGATTGGGAAAGGGAAATACCTTCCTTGGATTGCAAGACTTGAAGACCAAGAAAATAATGTAAGTGTCCTAAGTCTGTCATTTCAAACTTCCTTTTAAGGCTAGACTTCACATGGTTTAGAAGGTTGGGATCACTACCAGACAGGATAAGATCATCAACATAAAGAACAAGAATGATAAGAGACTTGCCCACTTTCTTGGTGTAGACAGTATTGTCAGAATGACACCTAGAAAAGCCATTTTCTAAAAGAAAGTTATCCATTTTGGCATACCAAGCTCGAGGAGCTTGCTTGAGACCATAAAGGGATTTCTTAAGCCGACATACAAGGCTAGAGTCTGTTTGTATAAAGCCAATAGGTTGTTCCATATAGATTTCTTCATGAAAGTCCCCATGCAAGAAGGTGGATTTAACATCCATCTGATGGACTTCCCATTTGAAAGAGGCAACAAGGGAAAGAACAAGGCGGATAGAGTTCATTTTCGCAACAGGGGAGAAGGTTTCAGTATAGTCAATGCCTTCAACTTGTGAAAAACCCTTAGCAACAAGACGAGCTTTATGTTTATCAACTTTCCCATCTAGTCCATACTTGGTTCTATAAACCCATTTGCATCTAACAAGTTTTCATCCCTTTGGTAGAGGAACAAGATCCCATGTATCATTTGCCAATAATGAATGATATTCTTCATTCATAGCTGCTTCCCAATCTGGATGGCCTAAAGCTTCTGCAAAGGTGTCAGGATCGTAATTCACTGAAGCTTGAGCCAGTAAAGAAGAGGATCTCTCGAACTGAGAACGTGTACGTCGCTGATCTATAGGATCACCGACAAGATCACCTCCTGCATCCCGAGTAGCACGAACCCATTTTGGAAGCTGAGGACCTGAAGGAGAATCCTGAGAAGGTGGGGGAGGATTTTCATCCTCGCTTTCACCATCTGAAGAAGAAATATTTTCAAAAGTAGAAGAGATAGGGAGAGGTGCACATCCACCGAACTAGGGTCGTAGGCCGATATATTTTCAGCAAACTTTACATCTCTTCTAATGATAACATTTTTGGACTTAAGTGGAATAAGTCTATATCCTTTGACATCTTCATAATATCCAACAAAATACATTTTTCACTCTTAGGTTCTAAAGCTTTATGTTTCTCATCCGGAATATGGGCCCATGCTTCACTTTCAAAAACACGAAAGTGACTTACATCTGGATTGATTGAGCTCCATGCTTCTTCTGGAGTGATATTCTTTAAAACCTTAGTAGGAGTGTGATTTATTATGTAATTTTCACGATTAATTGCTTCTGCCCAATAATTAAGACTAAGTCCTTTAGATTGAAGCATACAATTAGCCATTTCCTTTAAGGTGCGATTCTTCCTTTCAGCTACACCATTTTGTTGTGGAGTATATGGAACAGTATGTTGCATTTGAATTCCATTCTCAGTGTAAAAGTTGATGAATGTGTTTTTAACATATTCTCCGCCATTATCAGATATTAGCTTAAGAATTTGATGTCCAGATTGTTTTTCAACAAAGGCCTTAAAGGCCAAGAACATGTTAAATACTTCACTCTTGAGTTTTAAGAAGTATACCCAAGTGCGTCTGGAGAAATCATCAATGAAAGCTAAGAAATACTTGTAGCCAGAGAATGAAGCAACTGGAAGTGGACCACATAAATCACTATGCACGAGCTGTAAAGGGGCTGAGGCATGCCAAGAGGCACGTTTTTCGAAACTGTCCCGATGATGTTTTCCGAGTACACATCCAAAACAAACACCATCTCTAGAAGATACCATTGGAAGACTTGTCACCATATTTTCTTTACATAAATTCTGAAGAGAGCAATAGTTTAAGTGACCAAATCGCTCATGCCAAAGTTTTCTCACTTCATCATTATGAGCAACAAATACTGAGGGAAGATTTGATGACCCAAAGTTGTGAAACTTATACAACCTGATAGAATCATCAGCAATGCCAGTAGCTAAAATCTGTCTAGGATCTCTTAGGTCCTTAATTACAACATCATGAGGTGAAAATTCAACGATTTTACCTTCAGCTGAATGGGCTATCTGATATACAGATAGAAGGTTGCAGGATAAGGTTGGAACACATAATACATCATTAAACTGACCATTGTCTAGATGAACAGTTCCAGTCCCTACAACACTAAGAGATCTATCATCACCAACATATATATTTTTGGTGTTACAATCATTTAAAGAAGAAAACATGGCTTTGTTTTTGGCCATGTGATAAGAAGCTCAAGAATCAATGAGCCACTCATGAGAATGAGAAGAAGAAGATACATTTAGTGCATAACCAGACCGAGATGCTTGACAACCACATGCAGAAAGTGCCATTCCTGAAGATGAAGTTGAAGTTGAAGATTGCTCCGAATGGATGTTATGCTTCTTCATTTTTGCTTCCAAGGCTTCCATTTTCTTAAAGAATTTGGATTCTAAGTGGCCATCTCGATTACAAAAGTTGCAATGTCTATCAATCTTCTTCCCTTTGTTTTTATTTGTCTTATCATTTTGTTGAAATGATTTTCATTTTGAGGTGGAAATTTCTTAGGACGCTTGTTTGGTTTAGGACCATTCCTTTTAGGATACGACTTCTTAGGATTCTTTGAATTTGGTTGCTGCTGGGTGGCTAACGCTTTCTTAGAAGAGTTTCCAAGATGAAGAAAACCAAGGTGTAAGATTTTTTCTTATTCTCTTATTAAAGAATCACAAAAGGAATCAAAGGAAGGAGACTTGTAGGTTTGTCCTTGAGAAATGAAGGCTTCTCTTGTAGAATGGAAGGTGGAAACAAACACAGAATAGGCTGGTCCCAACTTAGTAAGAATGGAGTAGATAAGGCTACTATCTTCTTTCTTAACCTTAACACCTTCCAAGAGAAGTCTAAGGGTCTTGAACTTGGACAAAAAATCTTCAATGCAAGAAAAATTATTGGGGTCCAATGTAAGCAATTCATTTTCAAGCTGATGGGTTTTAAGTTCATTTTTAATTCCAAAGACTTTAGTAATCTATTTCATTGCTTCATCAGGAGTATCAAGTTCTGCAATATGGAATCTAAGATCTGGAGAAATAGACATCCCTATCAACCCACGTGCTTGGTCTTGCCTATTTTCCCATTTAGCTGCCTTGTCTTCATCTTTCGATTTGGTCTCTTGGCCTGTGGCTATTCTGTAAAGACCTTTACTTCTAAGTAAATCCACAATGTAGGACCACCATTGGAAGTAGTTGGTGCTGTCAAGAATAACTTGGCATGGACATTCCATTTTAAAAAAACTGAAGCTATATATGTTGAAACTAAGTGTACCAATGGAAAGATCTCGAAAAATTAGGCTGTTTAAAAAAGAATGGTTCTGAAAATGGCTTCCGGATGAAGAAGTTATGGCTTTTTGAAAAAAAAAAATTGATGGAGTTGTCGACGAAGTGCGGGAATGTGCGGAAATGAAAAATCCGCCCGCACAAAATGGAGGCTTGAACCCAAGACCTCTACTCTCATGAATTAGCTTTGCACCAAGTGAGCTATACAAAAAGTTTGAGAGAGAGAGGGGGGGGGGTTGATGCTTTGGGTTGCGTGCTTGCTTTGAGAAAGATCTTTTTCCCTACAAAACAAAAAACACAAAACCCAACATGGACATGCAAAAAAAAAATGAACCTTGCGGCTCGAAGTTAGCTTTAGCTGGAAACTAAATATTTTCAAAAAACGAACCTTGCGGCTCGAAGTTAGCTTTATCCAGAAACTAAATATTTTCCTTAATGTTTCCGATTTTCCGAGATCACACTAAGGCGCAGCGGAAAAGAGCATACGCATGAGAAAAATCCTTCCTTTCTGTTTCTGATTTGCCCAGATCGCAGAGAGTCGCAGGGTAAAGAGCATACACAGAAATGAAAGGTATAGATCCGGTAATAAAAAAGGCTAAATAAACCGAAAATCAAAATAAACAGAGGGAAAATAACTGTAAACTGCAAATAAACACTATATATCTCCAGATCTTAAAAATGACGCAGCTAGGGCTACCGGAAACCTTTTCGCATGAAACGAAAGGGGTTCCTCACTGGAACAGATTCTCCCAACACAACAGAGTAGTCCGCTCGGTCCGAAAGCAGTCAGAAACAGTAGATCTATGAAACGGTAGTCGGATGCAGTTCTACCGGCTTCAGATTTGGATCACCAACGGACGCGGCCCTCAAATAGCTCTGATACCATGTAGGAATTTATAGGGTTAGTTCCTCAGACAGAACACCAAAGGACACCGCTCACAAACAGATCACAGATCAATACACCAATACTTTTGATGTGGTTAAAATCCCCAAAGAGGGAAACAGTCCACGGCCTGAGCCAACGCGGCCACTTCAGGCAATTTATTAATAAAAGAATGAAAATTTACATAAGCTTCTCCCATGAACGGTTAACCTACAAATAACCCTCCAAGCTCTTTAAATAGAGATCATGGACCAATCGGGTGTTAAGCCACAGATCAAGTGTCGGTAATACCAAGGAGAGAATGAACCATCGGATCACTACATATCATGACCGTCGGATTGTAAGTTACAAAATGTACATAGTAAAGAAACACACTTTACCTAACTCTATACTAGATCAAGTTGTACTTAACTATTTCCTATGTGTCGGAATATCCTAACATGTCGGAAGTGATGATTGATATTATGTGATTCATTTCAATATTTTCAATTCCACTTCTTCACTAGTGTGAGCATCACCCGATGCAATGAGTGCTAAGTGGACTATTCAGAAATCATAATAAATTAGTCAGTTACGACTACCTCTCATGGAAATGGTCATAGTTGAAAAACTAATTTAACCTCGTTGAATACACAAAAATAATATCCAATATAATGCATTGGAGAAACCCCTATACTTAAGTTATTAATCTTAGTTAATAATATGTATTCAATATTAAAATTAACATTAGAATTAATGTTATTAATTTTTGTTAATAATATATATTTAATATCTTTTATAGTTTTTATCATGAAATATGTTATTATGATTTTAGATACAATGTGTTTCAATATTATGAATAATTTTTATATTATGAATATTTTTTAAATATTTTATCGTTAATTAAAAATTAATAATAATTATTATTATTAATAATAATATTACTAATAATAATAATAATATTATATTAATTACTATTATTTAATATATATTTATTTTTTATTAAATAATAATAATAATGTTGTTAATATACCTGAACACTCTTTTATATATATATATATATATATATATATAATTTTATTACATGATTAAATCATTCACATATATTTGAAAATTTTATATTCGAAATTATTTGACAAAGACTACTGCATATAACTCGCATTATTTTATAGACTGATGATATTATCTTCGAATAATTTAATTGAAAATAGTGGTGATGTCCAGTGACTTTTACTTAGCTAGTACTAGAGGTACCAATAAAATTAAAATTATTTGTATTTACAATCGCCAATATTAATATTACTTTCGCACTTATTGAATTTGACTTAGGAAGACAACTTGGTGAAGAGTGACTTTGTTATTGTGGCAAGGAAATGGATGGCTTCGATTGTCAATGCTATGAATGTTATCCCCGATCATGGATTTGCAAAAGGACCTCTGAAGTGTCAGAATCATGTATCCAATAATTAAAATGCTTAGGTTTATGCTAAGGACATAGAAATTACAAAGTCTACTAATTGCTAGAATGAAAAAAATTCAGAATGTAAAAATAAATTCTAATATTTTATTTCACTGGTTCATAGTTTTAAATTAATTAACCATAATGAGAGATAGTAGTGCTGCTCAATAACTTGTGACATTAAAATGGGAATAATAGATTCTAAATTCAATATAATGATCCTCAAACAAAAAATACTCATCAAAAATATAATTAATTTTACTTTAATAAATTTATTGCAACCTAGTTACATACATGTTATGTAACATAATAATGAAAAACAAATTACTCATTAAATATTATTTTTAAAGTTTTTACTAAATTGATGCGAGAATAAATATTATGTATTTTAAAGTCAATATTATTTATTTTGTATTTAATATTATGTAACATGATAATTTTTCTTTCTGAAAATATGTAACATAAGGATATTATTATTTTTTCGATTTGAAGTGAAGACATTTAATTATCTAAAAATATAGGTGAGTATGACCAATTATAGAGGGTTTGAGGACGATGGTTATTTTTGTTTTCAATGGTGTAGTGCTCTCACCCATAGATCTTATATGTTTCTAGTCACATGTAGTCAATATTATTTATTTTGTATTTAATATTATGTAACATGATAATTTTTCTTTCTGAAAATATGTAACATAAGGATATTATTATTTTTTCGATTTGAAGTGAAGACATTTAATTATCTAAAAATATAGGTGAGTATGACCAATTATAGAGGGTTTGAGGACGATGGTTATTTTTGTTTTCAATGGTGTAGTGCTCTCACCCATAGATCTTGTATGTTTCTAGTCACATGTACCGAAGAAATTTTTGTATTGAGTCCCAATTCTGTTTTCATGATGGTAATAATTGTTCATGGTTTTCTCATAGATAGATCTAGAATCTCTCGCCACGGACAACGTGATAACACCATCAAATTGGCAATTTGGACGACCAGAAAAGAGATTTGATAAGACGAGAAAGCAACATGATCGTAACACCCTCAGGACAGTCATAATGCTAGCCCAATTTGCGACGAGGCAAATTGGCATTTTGCGTTAGCACCAAAAAGATTTGATTCGACGGTAAAGCAGAATGGCCGTCACACTCAATCCTTACTTTCTGTCTGCAACCCACCTTGCAAGTTGCAACCACGAGACTAATATTAAATATTTATGTTCGCCTTCATCTCCCTCATCCTCTTACACTTTATTCGGAATAGATATACCGACCGTAGTTTAACGAGGACATGTTTTTAAGGAGTAAATTAATGGAAATTCTTACATGACTTCTTAGAAAATTTATGGATATTTTTTTGGAAAACGGGGTTACAGAGTTAAAGCTCGAGGATTTCGAGTATAAATAGATTTTGATAGTGTGAAATGTATTTCTACCATTAGAAAACGATTTAAACACTGCACAAAAATTAAGGCCAAAATTTTGTAGTCGGACCTATATTCGGGCCTAGTTAGACAACGCGGATATACGGTGTGCGTTGATAACTCGGCCCTACTCTCGTCACCTTGGAGTACAAATTGCCCTCTCATTTTGCCTATCTTTAGTAGTAGTTTTCGAATCGCTTCCTCGTAAAACAAGGTCGTTTTCTCCCCGGTTTTTATTTGATTTTTTATTTTTGAAAGCGTCAAATCGTATTTCTATTTGATTTTTTGACATTGGGTTTTTATTTTTATGGTTTTTTTAGAATTTTAATTATTTTTTAAAATTTTGATGCGGTGATCTCAAAACATTTTGGGATGAAAGAATATGGGGACTTTAACGTATTAAGAGGGTTGAAGATGAAAAGTATCTTTTTTTGGATTGCCCAACTCTTACACACATTAGTGGTTCATAAAATTTGTGCGATGTGTTCATAACATTTGTCACAATGCCAACTTTCTTGACTTGCTAAGTCAACAAAAATCTGGACACCTTTCTTTCCCTTCTTTTTTATCAAAGAAATAAAATTTAAAATGTCTCAATTGATCTAGACACGCTTCTTTCCCTTTCCCTTCCTTTTTATCACAGAAATAAAATTTTAAAAAATCTCAATTAATGTCTTTCTTAAAATCTGATAAACCATATTGATATTAGTTGACATTAATCATCATCATCATATATATGTATGTCATGATTCTTATATATTTTCGCCAGCGTGTTAATTTAGATTACTAAAACTTTATATCTTTTTAATATAAATTATTATTTTTGAATAAGAGAGATTATATTACTACATGAAAGCTATATTTACATAATTGTGTGAGCAAAAATCTCTAGCACTAGAGCCAACTACACAGTCCTTCTTGGCTTCAAATAGAGAAATTTTAGATTGAATCTTCCAAAAAATAATTTCTGAGATTTTATGAGAAAATTTACAAAAAAAGTCATGTTAATTCTACCTCCCATGATGCAGAAGGGAGAGGTGACAGTGATGAAGCCATGACTGTCCCAAAATTCCTTATTTTTGATACTTTACTTGTAGATGAGAGCTCTTTGACAATTGAGACCCAAAGAGAGTAACATAGAAAAAAGGATGTCTGCCCTGGGCGCTAAAGATTTCTCCTCCATAGGGTCGTTGTCCATACTGATGGGCATCTCTTGAGTGCTGCCTTCTTGCATAACTAAGGCCACAGGACGAATGGAGGAAGTGCCTACTACCTTCTTGTTGGATCTGGGAGATCCATAGACTGGCTAGTAGACACCTGTGGCAACACGCATCTTCAACATTGTGTAGTGTGAATATTCCTTGGTAACAAAGCGACAGTGGTGCACTGATTCCATATAGACGACAAACTTGTCCGTAAGCATATCAATTTTTTCTTCCACAACCTTGGAAATTTCTGCCTGCTCCTGCATCGCAAGACCGAGGATTGTTTTAAGCTACCAAGAGAGGTCAATTGCATGAGTATATAGATTCTCTCTAGTCCTACTGAAACTCAGGTCAGGGATCCACTCAAATTTCACTGCCACCTCTTTCGTGAATACCCTGCGTATAAGCGCCCTCACCTGAGCTTCCAGGTTGGCAATTTGATGCTGTTCCTTAGGGTTAACAACATTGGCATAATTCAGGGTCCCTCTCCTAGCGGAAGATTTGACTCTGGTGGTGGGTGGAGTACCCAGGTTGTTCCAGCAGGAGTGGTAAAGACCGTGGCCTCTACTTCGTCGGGGAGCCAGGCTAGAACCACTCTTGGGCACCATGATAGGTGGAGAGGGGATCAATAGGAAGACTGCGAAAAGGGGATGAGAGAAACAAGACATAGGAGCAGGCACAGTGATAGGGACGAGCAAGAGGGAGGGGTTATACATAGGGGATGGCGAGCATCGAGGGGCAGGATGTCCTAAGGCAAGGAATGAATGTAAGCTGTGGGAGGTATGAATGGCTAGCGAGGGATGTTGTACCAGAGAGGGATGATAGGATGGATAGACAATGCCCTTGAGGGGATGCAAAGCTTCTATTTGTGCCCGTAGCAAGGCTGGCATTGGGATTGCAACTCGAGGTAGAATTCCTTTAGTATTGCCTCTAGCAAAGCAAATGTTATCATTATTATTGAGATTGGAGATCTCAAAGTAGTTAGAGCCCATTATTCTGATTGTCCTTTTCAATGATGTTCTCGCATTCTTAATGCAACTTACCATTCTCCAGGTTAGTTAAATCCAACGATCATAGACGATAGTTGTCCACCGTAACCTCATCTGCTAGCCTGTTAAATAATTCATTCATTTTACGCTTGATAGCTTGGAAGTGAAGCCTGTTGAACCTGTCTATGTGTCCTTTTATCCTTTGGAGGGTTTTGTTTAGGCATAAGTTGTCTGACACTCGAGAAACTTCCATGCCTTACTGTAATTTGCGGTTGACCTAAGTTGCAATTGTTTAGTCCCCTTCAATGATTAGAGACCCAAAGTTATGGAGTTTGGCTATGACCAGCCCGTGTTCCAAGGCCTGTAATTTCGTTGCATTGTTGGTAGTGTTGCCAAGATTGGCCGCATAGACCCACTTGATTTCCCCTTGCGAGTTTTAGAAAAAATCCCTGAAGGCTGCTCTACCTGAGTTTTCTTTTGGTGCCATGTCATAGTTTAATTTGAGAGTACCTATCTCTGGGGGAGACCAGTGGTCTGTAGTTCCCTGATTACCCAAAATCCTTGAGGCCTTAGAGTAATGGGTAAGATGAAGATCCAGGAGGGTTACAATATGTTGTCTAGAACAACTGGGAGGTTCCCTGGTGCTCTCAAGAGTGGAAGAAGCCACAGTTTCCTTAATAGTCTTCTTGACTATGGACATAACAACCTCTTATGGATTGTGGATTCCCCTTAAAATTCTTTCATTCCTCTCCTTCCACAGAGCCCATCAAATGATACCTGGTATAAGGTTCGAGACTCTATTCACCAAAGGATTAGAGGATAAGGAGGATCTCCAATTCTCAATTGTATTGAGGATGAGGCAATATATCCCTATCTGAAGCCTTGAAAAGTAAATAGACCCAGTAATGCAACTTATTTGTGAAGGGGAAATAATTCAACAAATAGTTAGTTATTTCTTCACTTTGCTCACAAAGATTGCATTTGGAGGGGCTAGTGAACCCTTTCTTCCTTAATTTGTCCCAGGTTAAAAAAAATTATGCATGATGAGCCATAAAAATAGGGTGATTTTAGGCCAATGTTTCCTCTCCCACACATTCTTCCATTTCCGCTCTAGGTGACATTGGTCATGGAGCACAACATAGACGTTGGCCTCCTTTATGTTGAAGTGCCAGACTGGATTTGTCCTCCATATGATCTTATCCTCATTAGATTAAAATTGAATTTTCATTTCCTAGAGTTCAATCGAGAGCTCTTCCCACTCAAGAGGGTTAGGGAGTGGGTCCCAGTCTTTTTCATCCTACCATTCCCTCTAGTTGTCAATATCATTTTTTGGCTTCTAGTAGTGGTTTCCCCTGTGCTTGCCCTTATTTTCCATGTTTATATGGATCTGTCTAAATTGATCTTTGTTTAGATCTAGCCTTTGTTGCTAGGCATCTTCCTAAAAGAGAGCTTTATCCCCATTTCCAACCTCCCAAAAACTATGATTCTGTATGACTGCTTTGTTGTCCCAAGCCTGGTTCCAAATGGTAGAGCCCTTGATGGTCCCATTGAGCCTAATGAGATGCTCATGCGAGTGGGTAGGAACATATTTCGCTTTCCAAATGATGCCCCAGGGGGAGTTTGGGTTTGCAATCCATCTCCACCACGTTTTGGCTCTAAGGATTTTCCTAAGAGCTCAGGGTCCCTCAAACCAAGACCTCCTGCTTTTTTGGGTTTGCACAACTTGTCCCAAGCCACTAGCGCCCACTTCTACATTTTTTTTCTGAGCCCCTCCATAGGAAATTTCTCCAAAAGTTTCTATGAAGGTTGGATATGGATTTGGGTGTCGCAAGGGCAGAGGACAAGTATTGGGGAATGACCTACAACACAGACTTGACTAAAACTAGATGGCCTGCCAAATTGATCTATATGAAGGTCCAACTAGCTAGTCTTTTTTCCATTTTGGTGATAAGATATTCCCATATTGAATGATTCAAGGCTTTTTTGTAAGAGGGACTCCTAGGTATTTTGAAGGGAGGTTGCATCTATGAAATTCCATTATTCTGACAATGTTCCTTTGGATGGCTAGAGGGGTGTTAAAGAAAAACAATTTGGACTTCTCTTGGTTTATGGAGGTGCCAGAAGCATAAAAAAAACCAGAGAGGATGGCTTTGAAGGATAAGGCTTCTTTGATAGTGGGGAGGCCCATTAATAAGGTATCATCAAAAAATTGTTGATGTGTGGAGGGAGGATCATATGCAAAAAGCTTGAGGCTAGATAGGGAATTGTTGGAAGAGGTAGCCATGATGGATCTGTTGAGGCCCTCAACCATAATGACAAAAAGGAAGGGAGAAATAGGATCCCCCTGTCTAATACCTCTGGAGGGGCAGAAGGGTTGAGATGGGGAGCCATTCAGGAGAATTGAGAAGAAAGCCCCAGAAACCATTGCCATTATCCATTTAATGTAGTCCTTGTGAAAACCAAAAGCTGATAGGACACCTTTCATATACTCCCAACTGATTTTATCGAATGCTTTGGACATGTCCAATTGCATCATCATTCCAGGATTTCTCTGAAATTTAAGGGAATGAATCAATTCATGGGAAAGGATGATGCTATCTAGGATTTGCCTTCCTTCCACATAACCTGATTGGTGCAGGGAAATCAATAGAGGCAGGATGGTTTTTATTCTATTGGCCAAGAATTTTGAGATGATATTGTATATGATGTTGCAAAGGGTAATAGGGTGAAATTTATCCGGGGAGTCAATGCCTTCATCCTTGGGAATTAAGGTTAGAAAGGTGGCATTTAGATATTTTAGAATAGATTTTTGTATTCTTGACTCCTCCACTAAGGTGTGAACCTCATTTTTTATCAGGGGCCAACAGGATTTGTAGAAGTCTATGGTGAACCTATCCAGACCTAATGCTTTACCATTAGACATAGTCATTACTACTTCCTCCACCTCTTGCATTGAGACTTTTCTCAAGAGCATTTTATTGTGATCCTCGGTGAGGATAACCAAAATGTTGTTGGTTATTTCCTGAATAGCCCTTGCCCTGTCTGTTCTAGGCTTAGTTAGGAGATTGCTAAAGAACTGATTTAGTTTGGTAGCCATGTCCTCATGAGAGTGGATAAGGTTTCCCTCTCTTTTTTTAGGGCGAGAAACCTATTGTGTCTCCTATGCAATATCATCAAACAATGAAAGGAATCTAAATTTCTTTCCCCACACTTAAGCCAGTTAATGTGGGATTTCTGATGCCAAAGTTTCTCTTCTTGAGAGACCCTTTCCTCCCAACTTTTTTGAAGATTAAGCTCTTCCTGCTTCCTTTTTTCAGTGATGCCCTCACTAATGATTTGTTATTGGAGGATTTCCATTCTAAGTTATAGGTTCCTTTTATCAATGGTTATGTTGCCAAAAGTTTCTTTGTTCTAGAGTTTGATCTCATTTTTTATGAATTGTAGTTTCTATTGGAATTTATATATATTGTTTCTGTTTTGGGGCATCGAGTTACTCCACCATTCTTTCATTTTTTTCATGAAATATGGATGCTCCATCCAAAAGGATTCATATTTGAAGGGTCTCTTCTTTAGGCCAGAGGAAATGTGAAGCTTCAAAGATATAGGCCGATGGTCAGATCCTAATTGAGCAAGAATTATGGCCTCTGTTTCCCAGGAGATGAGATAGATCTCTTCTAAAAGAATGAAACGGTAAAGCCTGGAAGGAATTTTCCTATCCCACCCTCATCTGTTATTCCAAGCAAAGGTTATGTTGTTCGTAGGGATGTCAATTAGACTCAAGCCCTTAATGGTGGACTGGAAGGCTTTAGAGTCCTTATATAGTTTTTTTTTGCCTCCCTTCTTTTCCCTAAGGTTTAGCACCATGTTAAAGTCACCTGCAACAATTTTGAAAGGCAAGTGGATAGAATCAAGGAGCTTACTTATTCTCTACAACATGTTGATTCTTTCAACCACTCTGTGTGAAGCATAGATGTTACTCACACATATGCTATCATTTGTGCCACTGATTTTCAAAATAGTTGTGAGGAAGTGCTTTGTGGCAGGTGATGAGGTTAGATTATACTAAGAGCTTTTCCACATAGTCATGATTTCCCCTACTGATCATGTGGCCAAGTTCTTTGCATAGCTATAATGCTTTAAACAATTTTTTTGAAGGAGGGTGAAGTTATCCATGTCAAGTTTGGTTTCTTGAATTAATAGGATATCCAGTTTATATTAGTTATGAGTCTATTTTTCAAGACTCCCTTATTTACAAGACTATTGAGTCCCCTAATATTCCAAGAGATGCAATTCATTGATAAACAGTGGGAGTTAGGGGTAGGGCCTTTACCTTTCCTTTTTTACGATTCTGGTCCCGAGTTCTTGAAGAAGCTAACTGGTTGTTTCCATTTCCCTTTTCTTGGTTGGGCCTTTTAGGTTGTATTTTCCTACTACCATATTTCCTAGATTGATGTTCACTGCATTGTTTCGAGGTGGTGCTTGACTTGAGCTTTGTTTTAATTCCTCCTATACGATGTAGGCTCCTTCAATCTTTTGATTTGGTCTTATGAAGTCATAGCAAGACCTTTTTTATTCCATTCCTCTATGACCAATATGAGGTCAACTCTGTCCAATGACTCTTCTATTGGAGTAGCATGATCCGGATTATCCACAGTATTATGTTCGTTATGTCAACGTTTCAAACCCCAAAGGTGGTCCATCATCAGGACCAAAATTGATAGAATATGAATGATATTTTTTGAGAGAAGAATCTTCTGACCAGAGTATATATAAACCTAGAAAATATATGTTTTACCTAAGAAAATGGAGGAATGATTTTATTGTTTCTACATTTTTCAGGAACTGCAGGTCAACAATTATTCTTTCTATATTTATCCTTGAGATTTCAAGATACATGGAATCAGATCTATCTTCTCGAAATCTCAAGGATAAAGATTGAAAGAAGAACTGCTGACCTACAATTCCTGAAACAATGTAGAAACAATAAAATCATTCCTCCATTTGCTCAGGTAAAACATAGATTTTCTAGGTTTATATATACTCTGGTTGGAAGATTCTTCTCTCAAAAGATATCATTCATATTCTATAAATTTTGGTCATCGTGATGGACCCCCTTTGGGGTTCGAAACGTGGACATAATGAACATAATATTGTGGATAATCCAGACCATGCTACTCCAAAAAACTACCACATAAGCTTAGACTCTTCTATTGTGTTTTTCGCCGAGGTAGATTCCATTAGAACTTGTTCCATTTCTATGTCTTCTTGTATATTCTCATCTTCAGTGTTGTTGTGTTCCAAGTATTGATCCTCTTGCCTCTGGTTTGTTGCGTTTTGTTTATCTTCTTTGGCCTCCTCATCATTTGAGTTGTTTGAGAGCGGTTGTTCTTGCATTTTGTTCAGAGCTTCAAATTTATTTAGGTTGGCTACCTGGTGCTACTCTTTCTTTGTGTTTGTCTTCTTGTTGTTTTTGTTCCTTGTGCTTACTTTGGTGAAACCTTGTTCATCCTTTTTCTTGTTAACCTTCTCACTGCTTTGAGGCATTTTATTTTGTGGACGATCCCTAAAGGCGTGTTCATGCTCATGTCATTTTCTAGATCGAAATGGGACGTGTTTGTAATCAATGATCTGGGGCCACACCTCATTCTTGAATATCAATTTTATGGCCTCTAGAAGGGCTCCTCAGACTTCAATGTAAATGCATACTCTAGCATATGAAAAATAATGTTTGTTTTGTGTGCCCTCAGAAATTTTTATATATTCACCTAGTTGATCTCCAATGACTTTGAGGAGTGATGAAGCCCAATAATCAGTTGGAATGAAGTAGAGGCAAACCCATACCAGAACCCTAGTGAATTCCTCTTTCTCTGGCGTAAAATTTTCTTTCCATAATCTCATATAAAGACTGCAAAGTTGAAGAAGTAGGGTGCTCCCTCAAATTTATTCTCTGACTTCCAAATGATCAAATATCACTTTAAAAAACCCCTTTGAGCTTCGTTGTAGCATGATTTATCCCTTTTGTTTCCATTTGGATTGAATCCACCAATTTAATGCTTTCATTGTGGGCCAGATGCCCATGAATTTACATATTACTACATGTTCTTGCATATAGTCTCTATATACAGCTACCCCTCATTTTGAATTTCCAACTCCAATACTTTTTTGGCTTTTGGGTTGCAATTGCTTCTTTTTTTTGTTCTTTCCTTTTGCAATTCTCCATCTCTAGATTTGCCTCCAATGTTGCTGAAGCATTTGCAGAGGTGGTGCCTGTAGTTGGTTGAGCCTCTACATTTTTCCCTTTTTCCTTCTGTTTTTCCCTTGCTTCAGGGCTCGTTCTAGAGGAGTGAAAAGTTGTGCATGAAGCTAGCTTGGTGAAAAAAGAAGAATCATGATCCTTCGGTCGACCAGTAACCATATCACGAAAGGAGGGGGCCTTAGGGCCATCATCCAACTCCTCCATGGAAGTAGGAGAGGTGAGGGTTATGCCTTGGCAACCGAGCATCGTGGCGCTTCATGGGGAGCCTTCAGGAGAGAACAAAGTAGTCCAAAACTAATGTGCTTGCACGTCAGATCGGCTACCAAGCTCGCCCGAAATTTTTTTTAATAACTTTTTATTTTTTTAAACATCTATGATAAATTATTAAGTTATGAAAAAATATTAAATAAAAATATTTAAAATTGATCTTCATCTTAAATTCTATACACATTTTAACCATAAATAAATATATTTTATTGTATATCATGTCATTGCAAAAAATAATTAATATGTTTATTCAATTTTCCTATAGAACGTTGGATATGGAAAATATCCCAAAATTCATTAACGTTACATTCAGCTTACCTAACATAATGCTAATACTATTCATGGGATGTTATTGGCCAGAAAATCATTTCCATTAATATTAAAAACCGAGCATCCACGTTAACAATTAATTTCTAAATAATACAATTAATTTATTAATTTTAACATTTGTAATAAATATACTATTAAAAAAAATTAATATTTTATTAATATAATTAATTAAATTTATTAAGCAGCCGCACAATATAAGTATTTTAATTTAGTTAACATTTTACCAATCGCATTCAATTGATTTCAACACAAAGCACTACTAGTTTATTTCACATTCAATGTATACTTTAAAATTTCAATTTGAATTGAATCTAATAATTCCCCTTGAGCTTATACCTTCTTGCTTTTAGGAATCAACAACTAATTCCCTCCCCAAGTAATTCTATTTAGCGGTATTGATTAATTTTCATCGTATAGCGCCCTGCTTTTAAGGTCGGCCTGTGCGAAATATTCTATTTAGCGGTATTTATTCATTGTATAGCGTCCTGCTTTTAAGGTCGGCCTGTCTTTTCACATAGGTTTTTATTTTTTACAAGAGAGGAGAAAACATTTTCATTTTCCAACTCAACATTTCTTGCCAACTCAGTTTATGTCAAGATTTTTCTTGCACAAGCATTTCTCTCCCGTTATCATTTTACATATCTTTAATCTAGTTATAATTTCTAAATAGCTAAGTTTATTTTTCCACACAACATATTCTCTCTTATTAGGATATTTCCGTTGTGGCAATCTTTTTCCTCATTATTTTTGACAAAATTTTGAGAAGGTCCACTCTGTAAACTTGATCATTAATAATTTTTTTATCTTTTATATATTGACAAGTAACTTTTAATACTCAAATGGTCTTTGAGAATATTCCCAAAAAAAGTTATTTATTAATTATATAAAATAAAATTTAATTACACAAACACATAATAAAATCTTAAAAATACTACTAACTCAGATAAAAATCTCCACATACTTTAAATTTAAATTTGTTAAGGGATGAAAAATAAATAAAATTTAATTACACAAACAAATAATTAAATCTTAAAAATACTACTAACTCAAATAAAAATCTCCACATACTTTAAATTTAAATTTGTCAAGGGATGAAAATATTTAAGAAAGAATATGAGAGACTAAAATATTCAATAACAATATAGTATATTTTCTAATTTTAAAATATTCAATAACAATATAGCATATTTTATAATTTTAAATTTTTGAAAATTATATAATATATTTATTATTATTTATAAAATATTATTATAAATTTAACATTTTTTTTAAGAAAAATATTATTAAGAAATTTTAATATTTTTAAATAATATTATTTTATATCTAAAAATATATTTTAATATTCGAATCACAAGAAATTGGGCAAGAAAGAAACAACTCTCAAGACAAGCAGGTAGAAAGCCGCCAAACAACAAAAAAGTGAACTCGACGACCCCTCAAGCATCAACAGTTATGAGGATTCGAATACTTCACAAAATAAATCTTCATTTAACAGCAAAGCAGATCTCCTAGACCAAACTTCTTCTCGGACTATCTCAAAAGGATCAACACAATAGATCGGGAAGCTAAGACACCAATGTCCCAAGAACCAGAAAAGATGAAGGAGATGCAAGACAAAGGAAGTTGGAAAACCATAGAGAAAAAAAGGAAATCTACAACACCAATCTCACTAAGAAATACGAGGAACCAAACAATTAAGAACTAAGAAAATTATAGTGCGATAGACCAATTTGATCTCAGTAGACATTAACTACTATCATCATCATATAAAAATGTTATTAGAGATTTATCTCAGTAGACGTTAACTACTATCATCATCATATAAAAATGTTATTAGAGATTTATCTCAGTAGACATTAACTACTATCATCATCATATAAAAATGTTATTAGAGATTTCTTTCGTATAATTCAATAGGAGAGATCTTTAATATTCAGGTCAAGAAAACGGTGTATGCTTGTGTGCCTACAAATATATCTCAGCACAAATTCATTTTAGCTCTTTATTTATGATAAGTAAAGGGAGATCATGTTTTTAACGGTGATTTCTATGAGAGATCTTTAGTATGCCGTTAAAAAAATTGTGTGCCTATACACATATATCCAACACAAATTCATTTGAGCTCTTTATTTATGATAAGTAAAGAGAGATCATGTTTTTAGCGGTGATTTTTTTTGGGAGGGATAGATGGTCTTGCATATTGTATATTTTAAGGAGTTATATGATGATTTCAACATTATTAGGTGGTATATTAAGTTTTAATAATTATGTTTGAGTTGGATGGATTATTTTTTATTAGCATGGTAAAAATGAGATTATTGTTATCTTTTTTTTTATAATTAGATAATATTATTTTTAGTGAGATAATAATGTTTAATTATTTAAATTGTATTTTTTATAGAACCATTTAAGACATTAGATAATATTTTTAAATATAAGAATGAATTAAAAGCCTTGAAAAATGCCTGCAATAATTGAAATGTGTAGATTTAACAACATAAAGTTAAGAATTTCTTATTTATACGTAAATTTCAAGATAAATTAAAAGATCTATTTTGATATCAAAGTAAATCTATCAATATGTTTGACCAAAAAAGTCACATCATTAAATTATTATTACATTTTTTTATTAAATTTGAAAATAAAAAATTAGTCGAAATCTAACCATGCTTCAAAATATTCTAAAAATATAAAAAATAAAGCATTATTAAAATTAATAGAAAAATTCCCTCAATCTCTTCATCCAATCCAATCCTCTATAATCTAGATGTTTCACAAGAGAAGGGATGATGTAGTATGGATAGATCAATCTCAAGATTCATAAAGAAACATATATAACGATATTTAACATTGATAGTGACTATATATGAAGGTTCACCTTATTGAGCATTGGAAAATTAATCATTTTGGTAATCTAAATGTTTACTTAGAGTATTGGTAAATTAATTTTTTTGGTAATCCAATTTTTTATCTTATGGTCATAAATGAAATATGATGGTATATTCTTGTCATATTTACTTCAATAGATGAAATGCTAAATAGGAACTACTTTGCATATTTGAATCCATGCTTACCATTTCACTTTTACTTAACACAATTATGAAATTATTACTCAAATTATCAAATAAGAAATGAAATGTTGTATGATTATTAACATCCATTAAGACTTGTATCGTGTACTCAATATTAATTAAGAAGGTAAAATTGAAAATTTATTTGCACATATAAACTATTTTCCATCTATTCAAACTCAAATATGATACATTTATAGTGATATCGAACTATTTCCAATCTTGAAGAGAGCAGTTGAGAGAATGTAGAAACAATATCTAATAAACTCAAACCAAATATACGAAATCTACAAATGTAAGAATTTATCATAACATTCTTCTTTAATAGTTACATTTAAAATCATACATTGAAAAGAAATCATATAAACATATTTCACTTTGATATTTTTGAAGTTAAGTACTCATCAACACATCTATCTACTCCAAGATCTCATAGACTATGCTCTTTCTTCGCCACCAACTTGGAGATACCACTTGATCCATTTAAGATACAATTTTTTCTAACTATCGTTAATGTATTTGTAAAATTGATGATTCTAAACATAGTTTAATCTAGTAATTATGTGAGGGAAAGTAGATTTGATATTGAATCATTCTATTCACAAACTCTCATTTGATCAAGACATAATACAACACATTCACCAATTATATCAGAAAATAGGTTGAATACGAAATGTATCCCACAATTAATTGTACAAAATTACCCATTTTACAGATCTTTACTAACACATAATAGTTGCAAATTATAACCAATAGACATTATGCTAATATGTATTAAATTAATTGTTTTATTTTTATTTAAAAAAAAGTTTATAAAAAATATTTATTTATTAGTATGAAAACCGTTTTATTTATTAAATAGATTAAAAAATATTATTCTATGTTTTTATATAATTATATGTTTGAATTAAATTTATTTTTATATTAAAAAAAATATTTATTCATTAATATGGAAATTATTTTATCTATTAATTAGACTAAAAATATATTATTATATGTTTTTACATAATTATATGTTTCTTCTATTGATTGAAAAATATTTTTAGTTAATTTATTTGGATAGAGATAGTTTATGAAATGTGTATTAGCAACCCAATAGGTAGTCTCCCATTTCACCATCAAATTGAAAAATATAAGGAAATATTACATTGAGAAACAATATGGATTTTGCAAATTATCCTACTCCTCTAGATTTTAAAATTGAGAACATTCCATAGATTGTTAATGATTTTCATGTTCCTATCATAAATTCTATTAGTAAAGTTGTCTGTGAATCATAATTTGATAGTTATTCACTTACTAAGTTGTAGCTACCATACTTGAGTGGATTTTTACAAACCAATTTTATTTATCTATTTATTTATTCTAATTAATATTATATTTCCTTCTAGAGGTTAATATTAAATAGTTGTTATATATAATTTTGGATTTGGAATATTATTAAAATATTTGGTTAATTGTTATTACTCTTCGTTAATAGCACGATTTAAATAATATTTATAGCGTTTTAATTTCAATACGTTATTATGATTTGAGATACACTAAGTTTTAATATCTATTAGTAATTTCTGAATATTTTATTATTAATTGACAATTAGCAATAATTAATATTACTACTTATAATAAATTACTTTATTATCGATTACGATCACTAATCGATATTATTTAATATATACTAAATTTTTATTAAATAATAATAATAATAATTAAATTAATATTCATCAGAAATATCATATATATAAAATATAAATAGTTTTATTGCACAATAAATTTATACGTATTATTAAATTATTAGTATATATTTCAGGATTTTTATATTCAAAATTATTCGGAAGAGACTAAACTATGTTACCTACTTTTGTTATTGATTTCAAAAAATAGTAATGATATGTAGTGAATTTTACTTACTTGGTACTAGAAGTACCATTAAAATTATAATGATTTGTATTTACCATCACCAACTTAGTGAATTTGAATTAGAAGACAACTGGGTGAATAGTGGCTTTTTGTAATGTGGTAAGGAAATGAAAGATTTCTCTGATCAACGCTACGAATGTTCTCTCTGATCGTTGATTTGAAAAAGATCTATAAAGTGTCAGAATCATGTACCCAATAATTAAGATATTTATGCTTATGCTACGGCCATAAAAATTACAAAGTCTACTAATTCTACAATAAAAAAAAGTTCGAGAATATAAAAACAAATTATAATATTTTATTCCACTTGTAATGCTGTCAACCACTTGTGACATTCAAATGAGAATAGTAGATTTGAAATTCAATTCAATGATACTCAAACAAGGAATACATATCACAAATATAATTAATTTCACTATAATAAATTTATTGCAACTTAGCTACATACATATTATGAAAATAATAAAAAAGAAACAAATTACTCATTAAATATTATTTTTAATTTTTTTAAGCTAAAATAACTCTTATTTATTTTGTATTTTTTTAATGTAACATGATAAGCTTAAAAATATAAGATAAAGTTATTATTATTTTTTCAGTGAGACATTTTGTAGGTGACTATGACCAATTATAGAGGGTCTCCGGAGTATGGTTATTTTTGTTTTCAATGGAGTAGTGCTCTCACCAATAGATGTATGTTTCTAGTGACTTGTACCGAAGAAATTTCTGTATTGAATCCCAGTTCTGTTTTCATGATGGTAATAATGGTTCAAGGTTTTCTCATAGATAGGTCTAGAATCTCTCGCGACGGACATCATGTTAACACCATCAAATTGGCAATTTGGACGACCGGAAAAGAGATTTGATACGACGGGAAAGCAACTTGATCATGACACCCCAGGACGGTCATAATGCTAGCCCCATTTGCGACGAGGCCAATTGGCAATTTGGATGAGCACAAAAGAGATTTGATTCGACGGTAAAGCAGAATGGCCGTCATACTCAATCCTTACTTTCCTTCTGCAACTCACGTTGCAACCACGAATCTAATATTAAATATTTATAGTCGCCTTCATCTCCCTCATCCTCTGACACTTTATTCGGAATAGCCGCTCGCCAAACAAGGTGCACGGAGATATAGCGGCCGTAGTTTAGCGACGCCATGTTTTTAAGAAGTAAAATAATGAAAATTTTCTACATGATTTTAGGAAATTTACCTAAAGTTTTGGAAATTTGGAAAGGAAGGTTATAACTTTAAAGTTTGGTTTGAGAATTTTTGATGGTCCTAAGTCTATTTCCACTGTTGAAAAAAATTAAATCATAAAAACTAGGCGAGAGTTTTAGGATCAAGCTAAATTCGGGCCTCGGGCCTCGTTAGACAAAGCGGATATCCCGTGTGTTGATAACTCGGCCATACTTTCGTCAACTTGAGTACAAATTGCCCTGTCCTTTTGCCTATGTTTCGTAGTCGTTTTCGAATCTCTTCCTCGTAAAACAGGGTCGTTTTCTCTTGCCCCAATAAGCTATTTCTCTGAAATTTATTATTTTAATGAAATATTTCTACGCTTGTGTGTTACATGAGCTCTTGTTTATATAATGGACGTATGGTAATGGAAACGTCTCAGTTTTCCAACTCTTGCACACTCTCTCCTGAGTAAAGAACCGTGTTCAATAACATAGAGATATTGATTGTTCTCGTTGAAGTTTCTTGGAAATTGAGTGGGTTCCTTCCCTCTCTACCTCTAGGTTATTTAGGAGGTAACGGTCGCCGCAACGACGTTAAGGAAAATCACCCTCTGATTACTTTATTATCAACTCTGAATATTAGTGCCAGTTTGATGGATTATTGTTTGAATAATTATTTACGTGGACTCCTACACGGGACCAAAATGAGGCTTCACAGACTGAAACAGTTCAAGTAATGGACAAAAGCCAGCGCACGGCAACAGAGACCGCTGGAAACGATTCCGAGGATTGCTCCTTGGTTTGATAGAATTATCTGAAAAAGAGTCATGCGAACTTCGCTATATTTGGGCACAGAATTCTCAAAAGTAAACCCTCCTGCATACGCTTGTTGGAGTGGGAAGACATTTTTTGCATCTGCAGCTGAGGATGAGAATGAGGGAGATGAAGCCGACTGTCTAAACGCATCTGTACTTATCTAAAATCCTGTAGTGACATTAACTGTGAGGGAATGTTTGAATGGTATGCCGGTGTGATAAAAACGAGTGAAAGATGGATGGCTGTATTCAACTGATATTTACTCTATAAACGTAAAAATAAACGTAAAAATAATACCCTTTTGTTTAAAGAATAATTCATATTATAACATGGTATTAAAAAATACAGCTATTAGTATTAAAAAGATATATAGATATATAATAAAAGAAATTAATCAAATACTCTATATATATATAATAAAAGAAATTAATCAAACACTATAGAAACAGATATTTCAAGATAAAACATCATTATAAACTAGACACATTAAACAAAAAAAATAGTTATTCAATGATCTCAGTCCATAATTTCGAAAATAACAGTGTGATGAGTAATTGTAAAAACATGAAGTATAAATATTTTAAAAAAACTAGTCCATAATTATAAAAAATTTGATAGACATTTTTTTTGTATATACAATATTTATATTCATAAAGTTTTTTTTTGTTTTTCTAATGTAATTATGTAAGTGATTATATTGTTTATATGTTTTCTTTAAATAAGGTTTTAAAATTTTAGTCAATAATTAAAGGCAAATCGTAAGAATTAAATCTGTATAGAGTATTTATAAAATATTTTTAATAATATTCAGGATGGGTTGAGATTTTTCTTATAGATAACTATATTTCTTTAATTTTTTAATTTAATTTAAAGCATAAAATTTCAGTTCTATTTGATTCTTATTTCTTTAGTTTTTAAATCTAATTTAAAGCATAAAATTTCAATTCTAATCTAATTTAAAGAATAAAATTTCAATTCTATTTGATTCTTATTTATGATATTAAATTTTTATTGTTTATCATTTGTTTAGAATGTTTAATAATTTTTGTAGAATTTTGTATATATATATATGGTCATTTCAAAACATTTTGGGATGAAAAAAAATGTGGATTTTGGGATATTAAAAGGGTTGAAAATGAAAAGAAATTTGCTCAACTCTTAAGCATATACATTGTTCATAACATTTCTCAGATTGCCAACTTTCTTGACTTGTTAAGTTAGCAAAACTATAATGACCTAGACACACTTCTTTCTCTTTTTTGATTATAAAAATAAAATATTGAAATATCTCAATTAATCTTTTTCTTAAAATTCCATTGACCACATTAATCTTAATAAATGTTAATATTATCATTATCGATATATATGTATATCATTATTCTTATATATTTCTCTCTAAATAACTATAATTTTATATATTTCTAATATAATTACTAAGATATTAAAAATTATTAAATAAAAACATTTAAATTAATCTTATTGTAAACTATATACACATTTTGAAAATAAATAAATATATTATATTTTTTAATACATTTCGCCAATTTTGTGAAAAAAGGTTGAATATGGAAAATATCCCAAAGGTCATAAACATTCCTTTGAGCTTACCTAACATAATACTATTCATTGGATCTTATCGGTAAGAAAATCATTTCCATTTAACAATTACTTTCTAACTAATATGATTTATTTATTGTATTAATTTTAACATTTTAATAAATTTATTATCAAAAAATTATAATTTTCATTATTATAATTATAATTTTTTATTAATATAATTAATTAAATTAATTAAAATATTTTTAAATAAATTTATTATTAAAATTTATATATTTTATACTAATATATTATTAAAATATTAATCATATAAAAAAGTATGTTTTTTATTTAAACAAAAACGGATTAATAATACGTCCACTCTCATCAATCGAGAGAAACGTTAATTTTAATTGTTAAATTATTATCAATCTGTTTAATATAAATATATATATGATTACAAATTATATATATATATATATATATATATATATATATAAATAAAAGGAGTGGGAATTGTATTTATTATTTAAAACAAATTATATATATAGTTTTTTGTAGTTGATTTATTGGATTGAAAACTATACCACTTACAGTATATTCATATTTTCATGAGCTTTTTAGGTATGACATTGCAAATGTTTTTCTTCTTAGAATAATTTTTACAAAATTTACAACCAAAAAAATAGCTCCATATTTGTTTTTGACTTCTAACAAATTTTCTTTGTGAGCCTAGCAACTTGGCCCTAACATACTTTAGATGCTTACCGGTGCTAGACATAACAGGGCTATACAAGACTTCTAAAAACCATACCCAAAACAAAAAAAGAGTGACATACAATATCAGATTAGTTGTCATGGTCGTCACCAGCCACGGGAGTTCACTTACTCAAGAGGATTCTAGTCACTGCACAGATGGGATGGATCCCCTCTCATGCTACACACAAAGATACAACACATAATAGCGAGTTGATCATCCCCATTTCCAAGAAGGATGTCCAGGTGATGAACATAGTGCAAGAAATATCAAACTTTTTCACTAAAGAGTTGATATGATCCCTCTGACAACTTTCAATTCCCACTAGTGTGCGTATGTGGGCTTCAAGTCTCTCCACTCTTCTCTGAAGGATGTCAAACTAGTGCGACTAGGTGCCCTGAGAATGAGTCTCTGCTATGACTTTTTCCATCTACATTTTCATGTGCCATGTTGTGTTCATGATTTTATGATACAGGGTTTCTTGGCTCCAAGGGACACCTATATCTATCACCAAATCGACCTCCTCCGCCAAGTGACCCTCCATATTATTTGCCCTTTTCTCTCAAACTTCTTTCTATTTAACTTCCAAAATGACCTTTCCCACTTCTGGGACAAGGTCCACATAAGCCTGTGCAACCTTCCGGGCCATAGTCTCCATTCTTGTTCTTTTGTGAGGGGTGGCTGATGAATGACCACCTCTTGGCCTTCCCCTATGATAAACCTTCATGTCACGATCCATACTCCTGTGAACCACTATTCCTCTCAGCACCAAATGGATATTCTATACCTTGAGGAACCACAGATCATTATGAAGGAAAAAATTACAAGTGGGGTGATAAATAACATTAAGCGTCCAAAGCCTGAAGTCCCCACTACTCTGCAACTTGCTTATTTCAGCCATTATTTCAAGAACGAATTGTGATAATTCACACAAATTCATTCATGAACACCACATCCTCCCTTGAGTCTGCTTTGGCTGGTACCTTTTTGTTATTGCATGATTTGATGTGGGAATCAACTCCGAGCACTGACACTTCATTTGATAATCACTATTGTCAACAGGGAGAGAGGATTTTGTACTCAGGATTGTACCCTCCTCTGTTGCCACCTCACTAGCCTTTAATCTCCATCTACCACATCTTTGGATAATTCCAAGGCCACTTTTTTGTGATGATCATCACTTGAAATGGTTACGAGGTAGCTGTGTCATCCAATTCTTGATGGTCATTAAAAATTTCTTGGGGTTTGACACCCCCGGGGTGCATACCCAGCTCCACAATGTTCGTCCAAGTATGATTGCTTGTTTTCGTGTCCAACTCAGCTATGCTATTGCATTAATCCTCAAGATGTCTAGGTTAGATGTCTTCCCATTCATATTCACCATGGATCACCAACTCTTTTTCCCCATCATTTTCCATCATGTCTCCCATTTTGTTGGTTGATCGACGAACAAGGCTAAACTCAATGGTCTGCATGTGAGCCAAATATCTGTGAATCCTATGAATGATCTTGCTTAGGAGCTAGTGCTTTTTCACGTTCCCTAAGATGGAGGCATATTATTGCCTTCTAGCTACCTTGATTTCTAAAGTTGAGTGTCCCTCTATTGTGTAGTAGTGGATATTGGCATTGATCAACAATTCTAATCATTTTTCTAGATCTAGGAATTCCACTACATTGTTCATCATCATTCCAAAATTCCAATAGTAGAGTCTGAGGATTTTATCGCTGGTGTCCCAAATTTCCCCTCGCACACCAGTGTCACCCAGGTTGCCCTTCGAGGCCTCATCAAAGTTTAACTTCCGAAATCCTGTTGGGGGTTGTGTCTAAGATGTAGTCGATCCCTACACGCATGGTTCTTTTCTCTTGCGATGTGAAGGTTGAATCCTTTTCAGACCTAACGTTTCCAGGATTCTATTTTCTTGCTTTGTAGGATTATTATCTTCCTTTCACTCCTGACAACTTAGGATTGTTTCTTGTATTTGTTGTAGGATTTGGGAGATTAACGATGGAGCTAGGGAACATTTGTCTTGGTATGTCCGATGATTTCTCTGTTTCCATGCCACCCAAATCATGAATTCAGGACTTAGGCTCCCCAAAAGATTGACCACTCCATATTTAAGTATTTCTCCTCTTTAATTATTTGAAGTATCTTAGATGTTATCTCTTTTTCTGTCTGACTCTCAAAAGACCTAAGCAACCCAATATGATAGCGCAGTTAAGTATTGATAGTTATCAAGTAGGTATTTGATAGATTCTTCCCTCTTTAGGCATGGGTTGCATCATGAGGGCCCTAAAAAACCCGTGCAACAAAGGTTCTCCCATGTAAGAATATTTTTGTGCATTACCAACAAGATAAAGATTTTGATTTTTGGCCACTACTGAGATGACCAAATCTTACTCCAATTCAGCCCCTCGATGTCCATTTGGTCTTCTGTAAGATATCTTCGGGCTTCTTTAAGGTAAAATGTCCTCCTTTCTGGTCCCCCCCATTGAAGTTGATCCTCATCCTCTGAATGGAGACTCCTTCATAGCTGAAGATCCCCATTCAGACCTTACGCAATTTGGGCTAGCGATTATTCTGTGAATGGGTTTAGGATGGTTCATTGTGCCCATTTTTGCTTGATTCCCCGTGGGTCCTAGTACTAATGAACCACCCTTTTTCCTTCTACTTTCAGTGCCTCTTGGAGTACATCTCGTTCTGATCCAACTTGTTCTGGTTCTTGATGCCATGCATCCTCCCAAAATAGTGTTCTTTTGTCATTCCTTACCTCCCAAAAGTAGTGTTCATTTATCAATTCATTATTTTTCCATTCCATGTTTCATGAGGCAGATCCTGTTACCATGTCGCTAAATATGATCAAAGCTCGAGGGTGCAAATATGGAACATATTTAGCATTCCAAAATGATGCCTAGGGGAGATTAACATCTTTAATCCATCGCCACTAGAATTTGGCTCCATAGAAAACATTCATTTTTTCTGGGTCTAGAAGGCCTATACCTACCTAGTACTTTAGATTGTAAATTTTATCCCAACTCACCAATGCCCATTTTTTCTTTTCCTTTTTCCCATTCCAAAGGAACTTTCTATGGATTTCTTTGATTTTATTGAGAATGACATTAGAATTCTGGAGCATCGATAATAAAAACATAGGGATATCCTACAGAATTGATTTGGTTAGCACCAACAAACCTGAAAGGTTTAGAGCACACACTGACCTTGTGTTGTAATTTTTCTACTAGTGTCTCATAGGTTAATTTCTTGCCTACTTTGTTTGATAGAGGAAATCCCAAATACTTTGATGGAAAGCATATCCTTTGAAATCCTAAAATAAGGGAAAGGCTTTTTTACACAAAAATGTGAGTATTATAAAACAAAACCATAGACTTGGAATGATTTACCTTCATACATGAGGCAACAATGAAATCTTCAAGGATATGCTTGTAGGTTGTTTCCTCCTTGACTAAGGGGACTCCACGCAACATTGTGTCATCCATAAATTGTTGATAGGTGGTTCGCTTTCATTTTGCTTAAGGCTATAATCCTTTAATCTCCCATGTAGCAGTTGCAATTTCAATGGGTCTAATGAGGCCCTCCATGGACAAAACAAAGAGGAAGGGAGATAAAGGATCTCCCTTTCTTAGGCCCCTTGTGTGGGATAAAGGTTGCATTAGGCCCCCATTAACCAAGATTGAAAGACTATTGGAGGTGATGAGCGACATTATCCACTTGATCCAGTGATGCCTGAATCTAAGGGCTCTTAAAAGGTTCTCCAATTATTCCCAATTTATCTTACCACATCTTTTAGAAATATTCAACTACATAATCATTCCTGCCTTTTTTCGAGTCTTGAGGGAGTGAATGATTTCATGGTTCTAGATTATATTATCATCGATTTTGCTACCTTCCACGAATCTCACCTGTTCATTTGACACCAGAATTGGGAGCATGGGTTTTATCCTGTTTGTAATGAATTTTGAGATAATTTTATAGACTATAGTGTAGAAAGAAATAGGTAGCAACATATCTATATTGTTGGCTTATTTTCATTTTTGAATCAAATTTATGCCAGTAACATTCAAGGCTTTTAGCACATATGCCGATTTGTGGGACTCTTTGACTACCTCAACTATCTCATGACCCACAATTTCCCAACATGGTTTGAAAAAGTCGACTATGAATCCATCTAGGCCAGGTGCTTTGCCATTAGGCATATCTTACACCGCCTCTTGTACTTCCTCAATCGATATTGTCTTATTGATATTATCATTCCTCTTCTTTGTGCTTAGTTTGGGAATATTCCTTAAGATTTTCCACATGGCCCCTGACATGTTTCGTGGTGCTTGTAATGTAATATCTCGTAGATTTTCGAATAGTATGTTCTTGATCTCTTGATGGGAATGGACCTCCTTCCCTACCTTATATTTCAATATCAATTTTTTTTGTGATTTCTATGAGCGATCGTGGTACAATTCAAGAATTTCGTGTTCTTCTCCCCCTCTTAAAGCCACCGTACTCTAGATTTTTATCTCCATAACTTGTATTCTTGTTTACATCATTATTCCCATGCTCGTTGTAGGGATAGTTCTTGATTTTTATTTTCCTCATTGATTCCTTCCTCCACTGATATTTGTAGAGTTTCTAGTTTAGATTATATGTTTTCCTTTTCTTGCAAAACATTCCCAAACTCATGTTTGTTCCACAATTTAATTTGTTCTTTAATAAACCTCAGTTTTTGCTATAGGTCCAACATATTGGAACCTCTCATAATTCTAGCCTCCTTCCACCATTACTTCACTTTGCTTACAAAATTGGGATGATCTTGGCAGAATCCTTCAAAGAAGGGTCTGTTGTTTGGGGTGTTGTAATCTGGGTAGTCAGGGATACATGCCAATGATACGATATATTGCTATACGAGATATTAGTTTCCATGGTTATTCCTTGCATGATCAACTCCTCTGAGGATAGGAATTTGTCTAGCCACGAAACCTCCAAGAATTTACCTCTCGTATTTGATGCAGGAGCATCTGGCTGAGAGGGCAAAGACAAAAGCAAGGTTGACATGGTTTTTGAAGAGGATGGAGAAAACAGTTCGCTGGATGGATAGTATTTGTTTTTTTTTTTTACTATTTTTTAAATTAAAGTTGCCTAAGATTAATGTAATGACTTTTAATTAGGAGCAGTAGTAATTAGTTAGAGTCATTGTTTCTAGACAGTTACATTACTGTTGTAAAAGCATGAAAAGAAAATGTACTAGCCAACTATGAAAAGTTCCACATAAGGAACAACTGATGTAACTAACAAAACAAACCAGCAATAGTTAAAAAAACCATTTGAAAACAGTGCTATAAAAGGAGGGAAACAGGCACATTACAGGGTTCGACTGTGTAAGAAATTAACAGAGAAAGAAATATAATTATTGTTCAGTGCACGCATAATCCTACAACGTCCTCAATGCTGTGTAACATTTGTCATTATTTTATCATGTGAATATTGTTAATATACTGCTACAGGTTCTGAACTAGAAGGAGAAGATAGTCAAGTCGGACGAAAAGCAACAGCGTCCAGTACAAGCAGCACAACCAAAATAATCAGGCATTACATAACCATAACAGGTATGTGAATTTACGAAAGCAATCCAAATTTATTCCAGCACAGAATTCATAGGGTTACAAATACAGTCATCCAAAGTCCATTATATATTCACATTTTTGTTCAAAAATAAAAGACCGAACCCAGTTCGCAGACGTGGGGACTAAACCAACTACAGACAGAAGCCAACCCCATAAGACCCTAACTCGTTTCCATAATCAACGACAAAGCCTAATAACCAGAGAACCGAGAACAGACAGCGGCTCAAGGCCAACAAGAACAGACCAACCCTACAAGTCGAAAAACCAAGACAAGAAAACCACAACAACAGAGCGACGCTACCCGTATTTTGTTCGGGGCAGCTGAAAGTCCAAGCACCGAGACCAACGAGCGGCTCCACCTGTAAGAAGACAAACAGAACGAGGTTAGGTTCCACGAGATAAAACCAGAGAACTGGAAGCGGAATGACTGAATAAAAAAACAAATGTGTATTGTTACCTGACAGGCAAGCCATAGTCGCATCTTCACCTCGGAAGACCCTCCTGCTCACAAAGGAGCCAAGCCATTAGACTCAGGAAAAACAAGGGAGAAAATGTCTAGCACGAAACAGTGACTTACCAGGCAGAGTTGGCGGAGGAACCAACAGAGAACGCCACCATAACCCTGTCGAACTTGTGAGGGAACAAACCAGTGCTGAAGAGGATGTCACCAAGAACCATGCAGCCATCAATTAATTGTAAACCCTCGTGAACCACAGACAAAAATCGATAAAAATGCACAGAGGCAGAGACCCACTAGGGCAGAGTCCATACACACAGTGACAGAGAACATATACGCAGACAAATTCAATAACGCAAACCTTACCAGGGTTTCAACGAATCGCCGGGCGAACAGAAGCATTCAGGCCGAGTCCCAAATGACCGAGGCTAAGAAGGAAACCAGGATCACATAACTCAGTAGACCAAGCAGACAAGCCTCAAAAAAAAATTACAACGAAAACCGCAGAAGCTGCAACGGATCGCCGGGAGCTCGCAGAGCAAATGACTGGGAGAAACAACAAGAACCAAATGAGCGCGAAGGAATAAAACCCCAAACCAAAGCGGGTTCATAAAATCCCTAGGAGGGACAGATGTCCATCAGGTAAGCAACTAGGGTAAAATCACCATAACCCTAATCAATATAGCACAGATTAAAAATCAACCAACACATATATCCGAAATCCCTTTTATTATTATATTCATTGCTGGTACATAACATCATCAGCGCATTGACGACAGGACCACGTGGGCTGGCCCCATCAAGTGGTATCAGAGCATAATTTTAAGGAAACAGAGGAAGATGGAAGTACAAAGACGAGGACGTGGAAGAGGTGCACGCAGAGTAGGAGATGAGGGCTTGATAGAACAGTTGAGAATCCTTACTGCTCGCTTGGAAGCAGTAGAGGCAGGTAGGCGAAGAGACCCAGAACTTGGGGATGATAGTGAAGAAGAGGCAGCAACTGCTACAGATGGGTCAGAGGAAGAAGCCCCGGAGTTAAGACTGTTGAGATCGGTACTGTTAGCTAGCAGCAAACCCAAACCTGAGATCCCTAACTATGATGGCAGTCTGTCCGCAGATGTTTTGCTGGATTGGGTAAGTGAGTTAGATAAGTATTTTGAAAATGAAGAGATCAGTGAGGACAAAAGAGTTAGATTTGCTGCGACTAAGTTAAAAGGACACGCCGCCTTATGGTGGGATAGTGTCCAAGCAGACAGGAGACGAATGAACAAGCTACCAATAAGAAAGTGGCCAAGGATGGTGGCAAAACTGAAGGGCAGATTTTTGCCTAAAGACTACCAGGTCGAACTTTATCGACGAGTGCAGAATTTAAGGCAGAAAGGTATGACTGTGAAGGAGTACACAGAGGAGTTTTATCGTGTAAATTTACGTGCTGGTTATACGGATGATACTCCAGAAAAAACAACGAGGTACGTGAATGGCTTGAGACTGGAAATACTAGATGAGATCAGTATTCTCTCTCCACGAAATATAGAAGAGGCCTTTCAGAGTGCTGTAAAGGCTGAAGAGAAAATTAACAGGAAATAGAATAATAGGAGAGGGCGAGGAAATGGTAGAGGACAAGGACAGTCCTACGGCAGAGGGAGGACTGCCACTAACAGCGAAGAAGGCAGCAGTTCCAGAGCTTCAGGGATAGCAGAGAAGGGAGATAGCACCAGAGGAGGTCGGCCATATCAGCGGGGAAGAGGAAATGGTCGCGGAAGGGGGACTAATGTCCAGTGATATCGATGCCATAAGTGGGGGCACAGATCCTTCGAATGCCGGGAAACTGAGCACGCTGGCCAGAGGGGAGAATTTGTTGCGCATCCTTAGGAAGCTGAAGCACAGCCCCGAGAGATAGAAAACGTTGCAGAAACAGGAGAGGCTTTAGTTTTGAACAAAGTGTTGTTGAAGCTAGCCAAGGAGATGGCTGAACAGACCCAGCGAAAGGTGTTGTTACGATCAGTTTGAAAATCACATGGAAAGTGCTGTAAATTGATCATAGACAGCGAAAGTACAGACAATTTAGTTACCACCGAAATGGTGGAAAAGCTGGGATTGAAACGGTTTAAGCATTCCACACCTTACAAGGTGTCGTGGCTACAGAAAGGCCACCAACTATTAGTTGATGAACAGTGCGAGGTTGAATTTCACATTGGCAAATACCAAGACACAGTGGTCTGTGATATTATGCCAATGGACGTATTCCATATACTGCTAGGGAGAGCGTGGCAGTATGATCGGAAGGTGACGCACGATGGGAAGACAAATTGTTACAAATTTGTGAAAGATGGGATCAAACATACGCTTGTACCCATCAAAGAGGAGGATGCAGCAGAACCAAGTGGAACAAAAGCATTGTTAATAGGAGGAAAACAGTTTGTGAAGCAGATTGAGGAAAATGAGGTCAATTATGCGATTGTAAGGAGGACAAAAACGATGTTGCTGAACAAAGAAAAGTCAGAATTTCCTGCAGAGATTCAGGAGCTGTTAAAAGAATTTAAAGACATTGTAGTTGACGATCTACCAGATAAGTTGCCTCCCAAGAGGAGCATTAGCCATCATATCGATTTTATACCTGGAGCAAGCCTACCGAATAAGGCAGCATATAGAATGAGCCCGAAAGATAATGAAGAGATTCGTAAACAAGTGCAGGAGTTGTTGGATAAGGGACTGATTAGAGAAAGTTTGAGCCCTTGTGCGGTACCAACAGTACTCGCACCCAAGAAGGGTGGAGAATGGCGAATGTGTACAGATTCGCGAGCTATTAATAAAATCACTATTCGGTATAGATTTCCCTTACCCAGAATGGATGACATGATGGATTGTCTTAGCGGGGCAGCTTATTTCACGAAGATTGATCTGAAGAGTGGATATCATCAGATCAGGATTAGAGAAGGAGATGAGTGGAAGACAACTTTCAAGACCAATGAAGGGCTGTACGAATGGCTGGTCATGCCATTTGGATTAAGCAACGCTCCTAGTACTTTTATGAGATTGATGAATGAGATGTTAAAGGAATTTATTGGCAAGTTTGTGATAGTTTACCTTGATGATATCTTGATTTTCAGCAGAACGAAAGGAGAACATCTTCAACATGTTCGGAGGGTCTTAGAGAAGTTATAGCAGAACAAACTGCTGATAAACTTAAAGAAATGCACTTTCCTACAGAAGGAGCTGGTCTATCCAGGGTTTGTAGTTGTAGAAAATGAATTGAAAATGGACCCAGAAAAGATTGCAGCAATCATAAATGCACTTTCCTACAGAAGGAGCTGGTCACCGAAGAGCTTATTTGAGGTACGTAGCTTTCACGGACTGGCAAGTTTTTATCGGAAATTTATTAGGAATTTCAGTGAAATCTGCGCGCCGATGCTAGAGACCATCAAAAAGGCCAGTCAGCCTTTTTGTTGGACCAGAGCGGCAGAAGACAGTTTTCAGCTCTTGAAGCGGAAGATTACGGAGAGGCCAATCTTGAGGCTGCCCGATTTTAATAAACTCTTTCAGGTTCGGTGTGACGCAAGTGGAACAGCTATTGGCGCTGTGCTCAGTCAGGAAGACAGACCAGTGGCATTCTTTAGTGAAAAATTAAATGAGAGCCGGCAGAAATACTCCTCGTATGACAAGGAATTTTATGCCGTGGTCCAAGCTTTAAAACATTGGAGGCACTACCTGCTGGGCAATGAGTTCATATTATTTTCTGATAATTCGGCATTACAATATGTAATGCAGCAGCACAAGTTAAACCATAAGCAAGCCAAATGGGTAGAATACTTGCAGAGTTTCACTTTCGTGTTAAAACACATAAGTGGGCAAGCCAATAAAGTGGCAGATGCCTTGAGCAGAAGAGCTTTGCTCTTACAAGAAAGTAGCATACAGGTGATGGGATTCGAACATCTGAAGGATTTGTACCAAACCGACACAGATTTCAAAGAAGCTTTTGAAGCCTGCCAAAATCCCGTGTTGAGGAATGCAAGCCCATGGTTAGACTATAATTTGCAGGAAGGATTATTGTTCAGAGGTGGGCAGTTATGTATCCCGGACTGTTCGATGAGGGAAAATATTGTACGGGAGAAGCATAGTGGTGGACTAGCGGGACATTTTGGCATCAACAAAACTTTGGAGCAACTCGGACATTTTTATTATTGGCCCAAAATGAGCAGGGATGTACAAAGATATGTGAACAGGTGTAAAGTCTGCCAACTGGCGAAAGGACATAGTCAGAATACTGGACTTTACACACCACTACCTATTCCAAGCAGGCCATGGGACTCAGTCAACATTGACTTTGTCTTAGGACTGCCTAGAACGCAGCGGGGATATGATTCAGTAATGGTGGTGGTAGATAGATTTTCGAAAATGGCTCATTTTATTCCTTGCCGGAAAACTAGTGATGCCACGTACGTGGCTCACCTGTTTTTCACGGAGGTTGTTAGACTACATGGCCTACCCAGATTTATCATTTCAGACAGGGATGTAAAATTCACAGGACACTTTTGGCGCACCCTGTGGAAAAAGTTGGGCACGCAATTGAATTTCAGCTCTGCGTATCATCCGCAGACTGATGGACAAACGGAAGTGGTGAATAGGAGCTTGGGGAATTTATTACGGAGTTTAACTGGAGAAAATTCACGGTTATGGGATCGTGCTCTCGCTCAGGCAGAATTCGCTTATAACGATTCGCCCAATCGTAGCACCGGACACAGCCCATTCCAGATTTTGTACGGCATGCATCCTCGGGGAATACATGAACTGCGAGATTTGGGAAAGTTGGAACGGAGAAGCGCGGATGGGGAAGATTTTGCCGAAGCAATGAGTGAACTTCATGAAAAGGTCAAATTAATATTCTAGGACAGCGTACAAAAGTATAAGCAACAAGCATATTCAAAGTGAAGAGAAGTACAATTTAATGTTGGAGATGAGGTTCTCGTGCACCTGCGCAAGGAACGGTTTCCTAAGGGCACGTATAATAAACTAAAATATAAGAAAATTGGTCCATGCAAGATCTTACGTAAATTTTCAGCCAACGCTTACGAAATTCAGCTGCCACCCGATATAGGCATATCACCTATTTTCAATGTGGCGGATCTGTTCCCATATAATTCCCAAGCAGAGGACGACAGTGTGGTACGGCCAGAATGGGACACTCAAATTAGAGACGGTTCTTGGAAGAAGCATTTGCCTACGGCTCAGTCCCATGAGATTGAAGGGATCCTCAGTAGCCAGGTAGCCAAGAAGACACGTAGGAAAGAATATCTACGATATCTCATCAGGTAGAGAGACCGTCCAATGGAGGACAGCTCGTGGCTCGACACGACGCAGATACAGAAGGCTGGCTATTCGGTGGAGGAACTCATGGAATGGAGCCATGATTTTCTTTTACCCCAGGAGCCTGATGCAGGAGCATCTGGCTGACAGGGCAAAGACAGAAGCAAGGTTGACATGGTTTCTGAAGAGGACGGAGAAAAGAGTTCGCTGGATGGATAGTATATCTGTTGTTTTTATTTATTTTACTTTTTTTTAAATTAAAGTTGCCTAAGATTAATGTAATGACTTTTGATTAGGAGCAGTAGTAATTAGTTAGAGTCGTTGTTTCCAGACAGTTACATTACTGTTGTAAAAGCATGAAAAGAAAATGTACTAGCCAACTATGAAAAGTTCCACATAAGGAACAACTGATGTAACTAACAAAACAAACCAACAGCAGTTAAAACCGTTTGAAAACAGTGCTATTAAAGGAGGGAAACAGGCACATTACAGGGTTCGACTGTGTAAGAAATTAACAGAGAAAGAAATATAATTATTGTTCTGTGCACACATAATCCTACAACGTCCTCAATGCTGTGTAACATTTGTCATTATTTTATCATGTGAATACTGTTAATATACTGCTACAGGTTCTGAACCAGAAGGAGAAGATAGTCAAGTCGGACGAAAAGCAACAGCATCCAGTACAGGCAGCACAACCAAAATAATCAAGCATTACATAACCATAACAGGTATGTGAATTTATGAAAGCAATCCAAATTTATTCCAGCACAGAATTCATAGGGTTACAAAATACAGTCATCCAAAGTCCATTATATGTTCACATTTTTGTTCAAAAGTAAAAGACCAAACCCAGTTCGCAGACGTGGGGACTAAACCAACTACAGACAGAAGCCAACCCCATAAGACCCTAACTCGTTTCCATAATCAACGACAAAGCCTAATAACCAGAGAACCGAGAACAGACAGCGGCTCAAGGCCAACAAGAACAGACCAACCCTACAAGTCGAAAAACCAAGACAAGCAAACCACAACAACAGAGCGACGCTACCCGTATTTTGTTCGGGGCAGCTGAAGGTCCAAGCACCGAGACCAACGAGTGGCTCCACCTGTAAGAAGACAAATAGAGCGAGGTTAGGTTCCACGAGATAAAACCAGAGAACTGGAAGCAAAATGACTGAATAAAAAAAATGTGTATTGTTACCTGACAGGTAATCCATAGTCACATCTTCACCTCAGAAGACCCTCCTGCTCACAAAGGAGCCAAGCCATTAGACTTAGGAAAAACAGGGGAGAAAATGTCTAGCACGAAACAGTGACTTACCAGGCAGAGTTGGCAGAGGAACCAACAGAGAATGCCACCATAACCCTGTCGAACTTGTGAGGGAACGAACCAGTGCTGAAGAGAATGTCACCAAGAACCATGCAGCCATCAATTAACTGTAAACCCTTGTGAACCACAGACAGCAATCGATAAAAACGCACAGAGGCAGAGACCCACTAGGGCAGAGTCCAAACGCACAGTGACAGAGAACATATACGCAGACAAATACAATAACGCAAACCTTACCAGGGTTTCAACGAATCGCCGGGCGAACAGAAGCATTCAGGCCGAGTCCCAAACGACCGAGGCCGAGAAGGCAACCAGGAGCACATAACTCAGTAGACCAGGCGGACAAGCCTCAGAAAATTACAACGAAAACCACAGAAGCTGCAAGGGATCGCCGGGAGCTCGCAGAGCAAATGACCGGGAGAAACAACGAGAACCAAATGAGCGCGAAGGAGTAAAACCCCAAACCAAAGCGGGTTCGTAAAATCCCGAGGAGGGACAGATGTCCATCAGGTAAGCAACCAGGGTACAATCACCGTAACCCTAATCAATACAGCACAGATTAAAAATCAACCAACACATATATCCGAAATCCCTTTTATTATTATATTCATTGTTGGTACATAACATCATCAGTGCATTGAGGGCGGAACCACGTGGGCTGGCCCCATCAGTATTTGTCTGGGTAAATAAAGCATTTGGGGCCTCTAAATCCACCAAATTCAATCCGTCGATCATATTTTGGAAATTTGTAAAGTCCCTATATAGTTTCCTGGTTCCTCGTTTCTTTTCTACTAGGGAAAGAATCAAGTTGAAATCGCCAGCCACAATCCATTTTGATATTGCGGTACATTCTTCGAAGAGTTTCTAAGGACAAGATAAAATTAGGCTTCTCATCAATTTCTTGAGGGTCGTAAGCATTAGTGCAAAGAACCAGATCTGGTGACCCTATATATTGTATGACGAGAGAAAATGCATTTCGAGAGTCTTGAGATGACAAAAAATGGATTTCTTTCGGGATTCCATAAGGTTAAGAGACCACCTGCCAATTTTTTAGATTTTATGTCTACAAAATCGCACTGATACCAAAATTTCCCACTCCTCATTTTCATATGAGTCGTAGTACATTTAGCATCTTGAATAAACATAATATCAATATTTTCTTTTACCATTTTTTCTTTCAGAGTTTTTTTCTTTTGAGAGCTATTCAAGCCCCTTATATTCCATGCTAAAACTTCCATGGGAAAAGAAAGAATTTGGGTTCCAAAATTTCATCTTACCTAAAAAAACCAAATTTCTTGTAATTATATATATTATTACATTAAAATACAAAAAATAATCATTAATTTTATTATTACATTTTAATAAATTAAAATCAAATATTTAGTATATTTAGTACTATATGCTAAATATTAATAATATAATATAGTGTTATTATTTATTTATATAATAATTATTTTATAATCTATGATTTATTTCTAATTTCATAATTAAGTTAGATATCAAATTATGTGAGCTTTCCTACTCGGTAATACGAAAGATTTAATGATATCTTTAGATTTGAAATTATACACTTTTTAAAAAACCACACACTCTTAATCCATAAACATAAAATAATTATTAATATACAATAATACTATTTAAAAATGTACAAACAATATATTTGTACAATTTTATATTATAATTGATTATTATTAATAAAAAATAAAATATTTTTTTTAATAATATTTACTATTTTAAAACGAAAAAGATCATTTAAAATATAATAAATTTTTTTATAGAATTCTATATTATAATTAATTATTTTTAGTTTTATATCATATTCATTATTACTACATCAAGGTTAATGAAAATCAAATAAGAATTCTTTAAACTAAGATTCACTATTTTAAAAGGAAAAGAATCATTTTAATTATCATAAATTTTATTTTTATGTAATTTTATTTAAGTTTTAAATCATTCAATAGAATATAGATTTAACAACCATGAGATAGTGCTCATGGATTCATCTAATATGATAATGATGATGAAGGTTAACGTCCGCTAAGACCAAACATTGGTCTATCGACCCTAAAGAAACAAATTATTTATTTTGATTTAAGATTTTATTCCTATGCTCAAAAAGCTTGGAGAGAAGCCTCCCGAGCTCACTATAATTTGGCATTGTAAAAGGCTAGGAAGGTCAGTATTGTAACAAAGATTGTGAAACTAAGACCTAATGCGGTTGTACGTAGGGCACTCTAAGAGGAAGTGGTTTTCATCCTCGATGTTCCTATTCTCACATATATGACAGATCCTTTCCATCCATGGTGTTTTAGGAACTGCCCAACGACCTATTTCACTATGGAGCTCATGAAAATTCGTTCTAGTCTTTGCTATATTAAGTTTATTCTTTGAGCTAGTTAAAATAGAAAGATACTTTTGATCTTCTATGGTGGGGTTGATGACCTTCTTATAATAACTTAATTTTCTTTTAGCCGTTAACTTTTTCTCACACCACATTTTTTCTTTGAACTTAGAAGTAACAATATCTTTAATGTTATTTATGTTTTTCAATGCATCATTCTCGTTGATCTCCCAATAGTTTAACCAGGCCCTTGTGTCTTTATGCCACCCTTGATTGAGCCTTAGGTGGTTTTGGCTGGAATTTAAAGCTAGCTTAGGAAGTCTATGATCATCTATGTTATTGAGTTTGTGCTTGTACAACAGCAACCTAATCATAGCTAGGCTCTCAATAGGGGAAATACCTACTTCTATAAGGAGAATAGGATAGGGTGTATTACTTTTAATTTCAGGTTATAAGTTATAAAACGCTTCTGGATTTGCTCAATCTTTCTCCATGATTCTCTAGAGATGCTGCAACCCCAAACCTCACAGCCATATAAGATAATAGGAGTGACTAAATTTTCAAAGAGGAACTTCTTTTTATCCCACATTACAAGGTTTGCTATTTTACAGTTATTTTCAAGACCAAAATAAGCTTTCCACCCCCCATTAATCCTTTTCTCAATGCTATGGTTCCAGTTGAGCTTGTGATGAATATCAATTCCTAGGTGCTTGTACTATTCCTTTGTGACGGCGTTGGACAGAAAGGTATTATACATGTTGGTTCTTATGAATTTGGAAGATGGTGAAGGTATTATATATCTTGGTGTTTATGAATTTGGAAGATGAAGATAGTTTTGTTGGTTGGTTTGGGTCTATAATGGGTAATCCTTCTTCTTCTTTTTTTGGGTATTCATTTGGAGTTCTTTATTTTTAATATTACTTACTAATAATAATATTATAATAAACTAAAAGGATTATAAATTCAAAGGATAAAAAAAATTAACAGAGTAATATTATAAATATAAATGATTAATAGATTTTAGAAATAAATATTTTAAATCTAAATAATCAATAAACTTAAAGGATTAAATTATTAATCCAAGGGAATAAATTCTTTAGCTTCTTATTCCTGAGGTATAAAATTATTCATAGTGTTTGTAATATTAATATTTTGGTCTAATATAAATCCCTTATGTTTATAGTTGTTCAACCATGGGAAACCATTTTCCAATGTCATATTGTGAGAAATATTTTCTCAATATAAAAATCCTATGATTGAACGTCACATTTTGACAAAAAATGCCTCAATATGAAAATAGATTGTGATAAACCATGTTTATTTTAGGGCTTCTAATATTTATATTAAGGTTTATATATGTTGTGTTTATAATATTAATCACTTCAATTTAATATTATTCCCTTGGGTTCATAAGGCTTTGGGTTTATAACATTAATATCTTGAGTTTCCTAATTCTTTAGGTTGGTAATATTAATATCTTATGTTTATTAAACCTTAATCTTAAGGGTTTAATATTAATCCCTTATAATTTTTAGGTTTATCACTTTGGTTTATTAATTTGTTGGTTTTATTACTTCTTAAGGCTTATTAATCCCCTCGGTTTTTAATATTGATCGCTTTGGTTTGTTTATCTCTTTGGTTTATAATATTTATCCCTTATGTTTATAGTATTTATCCTTTGGGTTTACTAATTCCTTGGTTTTATAATATTTAGCCCTCGCGTTTATTATTCCCTAGAGTTTGAAATATTAATTCTTAGGTTTCATTAATCCCTTGGGTTTTCAATATTGATCCCTTCAATTTTTTCATTCCTTAGGTTTATAATATTTAATCCCTTGGGTTTATTGATACCTTAGGTTTATAAAATTTATCCCTTGGGTTTACTAATCTATTGGGTTTATAATATTAATAATCCCATGTGTTTATTAATCCCTTGAGTTTATAATATTAAACCCTTATGTTTATAATATTTATCCCTTAGGTTTACTAATTTTGTGAGGTTTATAATATTAAACCCATGACTTTATTAATCCATTGAGTTTAAAATATTAATTCCTAGGGTTTATTAATCCCTTGGGTTTGTTGATCCTTTGGTTTATAATATTTATCCCTTAGGTTTATAATATTTATCCCCCGGGTTTATAGTATTTATCCTTTTGGTTTTCTCATTTTTTAGGCTCATAATATTAAGCCATTGGGTTTATTAGTCCCTTTACTTTATAATATGTGTAATTCCTAGGGTTTACTAATGCCTTGGGGGTTTTTAATATTAATCCCTTGGGTTTCTTGATCCTCTAGGTTTACAATATTTAATCCATTGGTTTTATAATATTAATAATTCTTTTGGTTTATAATTTAATCCCTTGAGTTTATAATATAAATAATGCATTTGGTTTAATAATCTCTTTAGTTAAAAATATTAAGTCATAGGGTTTATCAATCCCTTTGGCTTTTAATATCGATCCCTTGTATTTGTTGAACCCTTAGATTTATAATACTTATCCATTGGGTTTATAATATTTACAATCCCCTAGGTTAAAAATGTTAATTCCTAAGGATTATTAATATGATGTGTTTTTAATATTGATACCTTGGGTTCGGTGATCTTTTATGTTTATAATATTTATCGTTTATCTTTATTAATTAATTGGGTTTATAATATTGAACTCTTAGGTTTATAATATTAATATCCATGTGCGCTTATCAATCCTTTGGGTTTAAAATATCAATCCTTAGGTCTTATTAATCTTTTGCGATTTTAATATTGATCCCTTGGGTTTGTTGATGCCTTAGGCTTATAATATTTATCCCTTAGGTTTGTTTATACCCCAGGTTTATAATATTAAACTCTTGTGTTTATTAGTCCTTTCAGTTTATAATATTAATAATTCTTTGGGTTTATAATTAAAACCCTTTGGTTTTAATATTTATAATGCCATGGTTTTATTAATCCCTATAGTTTAAAATATTAATTGATAAGGTTTGTTAATCCCTTGGGTTTGTTTATCCTTAGGTTTATAATATTTATCCCTCAAGTTTATTATATTTACCCCTTGGGTTTACTAATTCCTCAGGTTTATAATATTAAACCCTTGAGTTTATAATATTAATAATTCCTTGGGTTTATAACTTAATCCCTTGGGTTTATTAATCTCTTGACTTTAAAATGTTAATTCCTAGGGTTTATTAATCCATTGGGTTTTTAATATTATTTTCCTGGGTTTCTTGATCCCTTAGTTTCATAATATTTATCCCTTGGGTTTACTAATTCGTTAGGTTTATAATATTAATAATCTAATTGGTTTATTAATCCCTTTTGTTTAAAATGTTAATTCCTGTGGTTTACTCATACAATGTATTTGTAATATTGGTTCCTTCCCTTTTCTTGATCCTTTATATTTATAATATCTATTCCTTCGTTTTACTAACTCATTAGATTTATAATATTAGACTCTTGAGTTTATTAGTTGGTTAGGTTTATAATATTAATAGTCAAGTGTGTTTATTAATCTCTTGGGTTTAATTAATTCATAGGGTTTATTAATCTCTTCTATTTTTAATATTGATTTGTTGGGTTTGTTAATCCCTTGAGTTTATAATTTTAGTATCTTCTGTTTACTAATTCTTTGGGTTTATAATATTAAACCCTTGGGTTTATTTGTGCCTTGAGTTTACAATATTGATAATTAGCTCGGTTTATAATTTAATTCCTTGGGTTTATTCATTATTTGGGTTTAAAATATTAATTCCTAAAGTTTATTAATCCTTTCTATTTGTAGCATTAGTCTCTTGGATTTCCTTGGTCCTTTGAGTGTATAATATTAATAATGCCGTGAGTTGACTATACTATTATTATTTGTAAGTAATCGTGTAACAATTTTTTAAATTAATATATAATCTATATATAGTTTATGTTATTATTATATTTTAAGTAATATAATGATTGTTCACTATATTAGTGAGAGATAAATACTTATTATAAATAATAATAAAAAAAATACTATTATTATGTTATATGTGGAGTATATTATAGTTTGAATTATAGTTATTTAAATATTAACAAAATTATATATATATATATCTATATATCTATCTATATATATATATATATATATATATATATATTCTCCAAAGTAATATTATAATATACTTTAATTTAATATATTGTTTCTATATAGTTAATATTATTAATATACTTCTAGTTTTATATATTGATAATTATATTTATAAATATATAATAATAATTGATGATAATATAATAGCGAAAATAAATACATATCATTAATAATAACTAAATGTTATTATTATGTTATATATGAATTATATTATTTTTTAAAATATATTTATGAATATATTGGAAAAATTTTAAGTAATAACTAATATTATATTAATATACAAAATAATATTAATATAATCAATATAATATGGCTATTATTTTTTTATATAGTTATAACTAATCATATTAGAGTTCAACAAAATATCCATAATAGTGATTAATGTGATGAATGGTGGATATAAGTCTATTGACCTCTACAACCACATTGATAAATGTGGTTGTAGATGTATTTCATATATGTCTATCCACGTATATCACCCACATTGGTAAGTGTCATTATGCTTGTATATTATTCCTTTGAGATGAGGTTAGACTGGAATATATTATACATGTTGGTGTTTATGAATTTGGAAAATGGAGATAATTTTGTTGGTTGGTCTCAATGTATAACGGGCAATATTTTTGTTTTTTGTATTCATTTGGAAATGATCAGTATAATTACCTCTTGATAAATTGGATGTAGCATTTTTCTTTTATCTTTTTCTATATTTGGATTTATGAGATATTTTACTTTTCTGGTATAATAGTGGATTTGAATGTGAAACTTTGTAATTTCTTTTTTCACCTAGAACATAAATACTTCAATTTAAAACAAGAAAAAAAACTTACAAAAAATGTGCATGTGGAAAATGTTACTCTATATTTTATGAATTTATTGTTAGAAAAATATATATTATAGAGCAATGGAACACAAAATATATTGTAGAAACATAAACACAGAAACACATAAAACAAGAGAGACATAGATGTGGTTCACCCAATTTGGGCTACGTCCATGGAGAAACAACTGGTCTTTCCTTTTATATTATCCAGCAAATTGAAGAGATACAACCTACAGTGGATGTGCTGTAATTCCCTCTTCGCTCTTATACAATCTCCTCTCTCTTTCTAACTCATAATATAGATCTACATAGGTGAAATACAATTCCCTCATATATATTAAGGGGTTGCCTTCTAGGGAAAAGAACCCTAAATGAAACATAACTTCTACCGACAGATCTCGGCCTAATGAACAACCCAGATTGACTATGAAATTACAACATTTTACAAGGTAAGTTTACATCTATTTTTAGTTTTAGGTGCGCTGCCCCCAATCTCCCGCCAAGGGGGGCTCCAACTCCAAATAATCACTGTCACCCCCCTCACGACGTACATTTATGGGCACTGTCACCCCCCTCACGACGTACATTTATGGGCCGCGTTGCCGCCACATTACGACCAGAGGTTCAATGCGACCATAAATAAGATAATCAGGGTCCAAACCCAACATTTATGTAAATTTATAATGGTATATGGTTATTTTATTTTTTATAATTAGGTTATTAGTTATAATATAATTAATTATGTGGATAGGTTTTACTATTTTAGAATAAGGTTTTTAGAAATTAATTAATTTATTAATAATTATGAGGTGAATTAATAGATATTTAATTTCTATTATTTTTAGTACTAGTCACAAATTAAAAGTGAAAATTTATCTCAAAAATAATTATTTTATTTCTTTCTTTTGAAGTAAATTAATTATTTAATTAAGACAATCTTACAAATTAAATTTTTGGACAATTAAACTTATTAATATGATTAGAAAAAATAGTAGTTTTGAAGTATTACTTTTGGAGTTTCTCGCAAGACACAGCAAAAACTTGTGGCCAAATCTTAATTTGTGTTATTTAAACTAGTGTTTTGATTGTATGTATAGATTTAGTACCCTCAAAAACCATTAAGACACTTCAATTATAAGTAAACCCTTACAAAATTTTAAACAGTTAATCGTAAAAACACGAAAAATTCCTTAATAAAAAGTTAATTCAACCTTAAAAATGCATTACGTTATAGATATTGATTCGAATAAACTTTAACAAAGGCCGAGCCCCTAACATCGTATAAAAAGAATTAAGACTTTGTAAACCACGACGTTCACATAAACAGTTGATAAGAAGTTATAAAAAGGTTCCTTGGGCGTTGAAAACAATATCATTTACCTGTAAATAGTTCGTGGACATCTAAATGAGGATCCATGGTTGATGTTGCTTCAAACAATGGCGATAAATCTTCACCAATACATGAAAGTCACTTGAATACAGAACTGAATGAGATGAAACAAACAATGGCGATGAATACATGAAAGCCAATTAAATACAGAACTGAATGAGATGAAATCTTATACGATTTGGCGAAGAGGTACGTATTTAAAGTGATGCGAGATGCACGAAAATGAATATAATTTAAAATCAACGCCCGGCCTTAACATTCGACTTAGCTTTTCAGCAAAAGGATTCACATAGTTCAAGCAAAAGTCATGGCAATTTTATATCATGAAATGAAGATTGTACCAGTGGTAACACACATTTGCGTTAGAGATGAATCTAAGATTTCTTTGTAGCGATATATATGCACACCACTTTTATATATATATATATATAATAATTTTTAATAAGTTGATTTTGGATATGATTTTAATGGTGTTATTATTAATAATAATGAAAATTTCTATTAAAAAAATTCACTTAGAATGAATTACTGTTATAAAGAAATTTGATTTAATAGATCTAAAAACAAAGGAGCTCAAAACCATCTTCTAAAAAAAAGGGAGCGTAGATCCAATACTAAACTGTCTAAAACTTGCATTTATTACTTCTTGAGAACATGAATAAATTGTTACAAATTACTTACACAAGATAATGCAAAAACAAAACATTTTTAAGATTTGAGAGAAATCAACCCACAGTTAGAGCCATAGGGGGCTAGAGAATTCCCAGCACCAGGGTTTTCATGCTTTGATATTTCATACTAAGGAGGGCAAAAATGCACATGTTTTTTTAGCAACTCTAAATAGGAAGCATAATAAGTGGGGGTTTGATCTCCTCCTTATCCTAAATTTCAACTTCTTCTTCTTCTTTATTTTTTGTAAAATGGATTTTTTTAGTATCCTTGGATGAAGACTTTTCCTCAACAGATGAGTTAATATTATTTGGTGACACTTGGATGAAGAATTTTACTCAACAAATGAGTTAATATTATTTGGTGAAGGTTTTTCCTCAATAGATGAGTTAATATTATTCGGTGACATTTGGATGAAGACTTTTCCTTAATATATGAGTTAATATTATTTGGTGACACTTGATATGGGATTGACTGATGAACTCGAGCCAAACCACTTATAACTTTTGTGTACGTGGACTTCAAGACTTCATATATATTACTAGAGGGAGGATCTTGATGAGATTCAATCCTCTTAGTAAAGTGCTTCTTGTGTTTCCTTGTAACTAGATTGAATACTCCTTGCTCATCATTACTATAATAATACGGTATAGGATTAGAAGAAAGTTGAGAAGTTGAATCCTTATGACAATGTTTTGCAAATTTCTCATTCTCATGATAAAAATTACATTTAAAGGGAACCTATTCATAATCCATAGCCTAAAGATGGTAACAACTGTCCAAGTTAAGTTAAATTTTCTTGAGAGTCCTTTTGGAAAATCCCTCTCAATGCAAATATGGGCCTAAGAGAAGTTTTTCTCCTTGTCCATATCACTAGAAATAAAGGAACCCAATGGATCTCCTAAAACATTGTAAGTACCTTCAACCCAGTAAATAGGGGGAATACGTGGCAAAAAGATTCATAACTGTGCAAAAGAAATTTCCAAAGGCTAGGGGGTATGAATCATTCCCCTAGTTCCTATGAAATAAGGTCTAGATCTACAGATCTATCATCTTTCTATTTTTAACGAAGAAAATCATAATAACCATTTCCACAATATAAAATACCAATGGGCTTATGCTTTACCCAATTAACATACGTCCATTTTAAAATAGAATTATAGCTAGGCCAGGAGCGGTGAACATACAAGTGAACCCTTTTTCCCTCCATGTAGTCACATTCTTCTTCACAGAGGAGGAAAACCCAAAATCAAGAGAGGGAATTGACTCCATCTTTTTAACAAATATACTTGCAAGACCCATTACAAAAGAAATGATCTCATTCATTGAAAAAAGTGAGAAACACCACAACATCATAGTTTGGTAGAAAGAAGATCTTGAATGGGCCCTAAATGCATGGAATGGGGAAGGAACATCTGTGAGAGGGGGATATACTCCCTCCTTTAGCTAGATTATATCAGGAATTCATAACAAGTCTATATAAACTGGTATTAGCCATCAATATCCTCATCTTCGACATCATTTTCATAGAGAAACTAGACAAAGTGGAGTTTCTTGTTCACAAAAAACCCTCGATGGGTTCATCAAGGAAACCTAAAATTCTAGAGCCTTTCATGCCAAAAGGAGCACAAGATCTAAAATACGAGGTTAAATATAGTAAGATTGGAGAATATATCCAATATTATGCTCTGATATGTAAATTTGTTAGATTATGGCCTTCCCAAAAGGATTTGATTAGGATGATATGAAACAAAATGCAAACCCCGAGGTCAAGTAGATTTGGGGTTATGAGCTAATGGCTTTTTTACAGTTATTTTCCTTGTTTTGGAGGATAAATTAGGGGTTTTTGAATGGGGGTTATATTTTTTCATCAATGCAGGGATATTCATGTGATTATGAAAGGAGAAGTATAATGCAAAGAAGGAGGATTTCCTTGCAACATTAGTTTGGATTTATCTCATTTATCTTCCAAAGGAATATTAAGAGGATGAAACCCTTAAAGCTATCGACAACTTTGTCAAAGTGTCAAAGGATACCAAGAGTGGAGGCATGCTTCATATACATGGATATAGCCCAGCCTATTCAAGCGTCCATATATATTTATTTTTAGGATATTGTTTGGAAGAAATATCTCGAGTATGAACAAGTTCACTTCATATGCAAACATTGTGATGAACACTTGCATCTTATTAAGGACTATCACATTAATACCAAGGAATTGTTTTAACAAATCCCTTCCTAGGAAGAGTTTGTTGATTTGGGAAATGTTCGAGAAGATGAGGGATTAGAGGAAATCTTAGCCTAAAAGTGCCCATGGATTTTTCATGTAATTTTCATGTCATAATATGTAAACCAATCAAAATCATTTAAATTTAAAAAGAGGTACATGTAAATATTTTGGAGGGAAAAGAAGAATTTTTTTTTATTTAAATTGTATTATTCGCTTATCGCCTTGTAGTTTTACGAAAATTTCAAGTGTAGACACTTTTTGGAAGCAGAATTAAATTCCACATTCAACAAGTGTCTACACATGAATTTTGAGTAAACCTACAAGAAGATAAGCCAAAAGTATAATTAAAAAAGTTGTTTTCTTCTTTTCCTTCCAAAATTCATAACTCATATTTTATTACTTTAACTAAAATTTTATTATTTTTATTAGGAGTCCAATTTCTTGCTAAAATTTCCTCTAATGAAATTTTAACTCTAGGGTACGTCAAACCTTTAGAAGATTTCGATATCTGAAAATAGGTTGGAGTCCCTCTTCTCTCCGAAGGATTCTCTAGGCTATGTCAACATTCAATCAAGCACACAATCAATAATATTTAAATCGCATAACCCTATAGTGACCGTGAAAATGTTTGTTGAAGAGTAACGGCAAAATCCATTTCACAAAAAATCATTAGCTTCCCTTTGGAAGAAGTTAAACAAAACCCTTACTATAGGATATGGATATGGATGACCCATGGTTGATGTCCCTTATAGAACAGTGTAATGTAAAATATGTGAAGGACATGCCATCTCATGAGGCAAAAATTTTGTAGAAGGCCTATATATGAAGCAAAAAATTGGGCTTCACTTCTTCACAATCTAGTTTTTAGGTTCAATTTATGGATTTCAAGGCGGTCACCAATAAATAAGCAAAAAAAATGCAACAAGATATCTAAGGCATGGATCCAAGAATAGAGTAAACAATTAGTCAAATTAGGAAAATTCATGCAAATTTCAGAGGCATTTATGCCTTAGGAATCTTGAATTCTCAAGAAATTCTTTATGATGTTAGAATTATCATAGACCTTTTTTTATTATCTATTATTGGTAGGAAACTTACTTGTCACAATTATTCCAGTATTTTTAGTTATATTTTGGAAACTCAAGATATATGTAACTTTGATTTTATTAATTAAAAAACCCATTTACCATATAGAGAATAAAAATAATTTAAAGAAAATTAAATAACTCTTCTATATTCATTTAAAATTTCCATAAAATAATATTAATCTCAGTAAAAATCATCATCATTTTAAAATTGAATTAAAAAATGATAAGTTTCCAACAAGATTTTATCATTTGAATGTAAATATATTTGTTATATGAGTTTTGCATCTTATATTAAAATTAAATTTAAAAATCTCATGCCTATGGGGCGTAGAATAGACGGTGCCAAGGTGTTGTGTTAAGGTTATCCATGTTAAAAAGGTCACTGGTTCAAAACCTCATTGCCAAAAATCCATCCATACTAAGGTTTGGTCTAGTCGAGTCTGAATTCAATCTATGTTAGTCATCTCACAACTCACATTACCTACCAAAATAACAAAAAAAAAATTATAAATCTCATTTTAAATGTGAAACATGATAAGTGCTAGTTTTTGTTGTTATGGAACATTTTTGCATTTATATTAATTTTACATCTCAAATTACATTATAAGGTGGTCTTTTTAGGTCTAAATTTTATTTTATATTCAAAACTTTTGTGGTTGATAAATTTCCTTGATTAAAGTTCCCATTGAAGAGTGTTGAGTTAATTCGTTCATCTTTGAAAATAGTTATATTCTGGAATCATAAATATTGTATGATAGTTGTAAAATATGAACCCCAGGAATTTCATGAGACCGATAAAAATGCTCATTCACATGGGTTTAATGTCTTAGATTTGGGTAGACTAACATAAATTTTAATTCGATATATATTTTAACTATTAGATTGGTGATTGGTGATTGGCTTTGGAAGAAATTTTGTTTCCGTAAATGATAAAAACTCACATTATATTTTAACTAATCTAATTTTCTTATAAATATTGATATAGAGAAATAATTGTATGACCAGAGAAAATATAGAATAAATGTCCCCGAATATCACTTGCACACAATTGAATGATGTAAATATTTTTCTTGAAATATTATATTTACATAAACTTACTTTTGAGCATTTACATAAAATAATAACTAATTTCACTTTCATATATTGCATTTATAAAATCATATGTGTTATAACTATTTCCATTTATAATGGAATCCAACCTAAAAAGTATTCTATTCTCAACACAAACAATGTTAAAATGTCTCAAATCATATGAAAAATATGATAAGGTGTAAGTGATACAAAATATATTCTTATTACAGGTCTCTTAGGATTTGTTGGTTAAGGACTCTTAAATCCATTGTATAATCAATCATATTTATTGTAAAATATATGTAAATGGAAACTCATCTAGAATGAATTGAAAAAATTCGTTTATGTTTGCAGTTCAAAATTGTCTGTATTTTTATTCAATAAAAAGTATTAAACCTCAATATAAACAAATACTTATGAAATAGAAACATTCTTACTTTACCTACTTCATATCCTCGTGATAATCATCAATGTTAAAATATATATCAAGATTTAAACCTCTAAATTTTGTGATTTCCTAGTCATATGGCTTTTGATCAACAAAATAAAATTATCCATATACATAAGTGCAAGAAATCGAAAAGATGTACCTTATAGCTACACGGTTAGTCTCAAATCCACTTCCATTCGTGATAGGTGAAGGTCCTTTTAGAATTTTAAAATGGTCACATTTGATAAATGATTTCTTAATGATTTCTTAATAAGGAAACATTGAAAAAGAATATTTGATTAAGTAGTAAATAATGGAGTTGGTTTTTTTTTTTTGAGTTTTTGGTGTTGGAATCTGGCGAAAAAATTGAGATGAAATTTTGATTTGTGTTATTTAAACTAGTTTTTTTTGTATGAACACTTCTATTGTGCAGTTACAATCAAACTTGTAATTTCAATAAATTCTTGTCAGATTTTATAAAAAGTAAACCAGGAAAAATTCCAAAAAATCACAGTGAAAACAACTCAATAAATAATCATGAAAATGACCTACAAACCATACATAGTCCTCAAAAAGTGTATGAAACTATTTAGTGATGTTACATGCTTAATAAATGTTTATGGTTATAAGTTAGAATCGGTGGTCTCCCTCCACTTATCCCTATGTTTTATGATGTAACCACAATAATAAGGAGAATAAATTTCATCTTCATCATGGTTTAATATTGAAGCTAATTTATTGTTAAATATGATTTGTACTCCTTCGTAAACATGAAAAAATTCCAATTGTATAATGTTTATTTGAAAAACACATCTTGTATTTCCACCATTTACCATTATCTAGGAAATAAGACTCGTCATAATTATGGCTGACAAGGATTTCATATGTTATTGAGTTTCACGCCAAACTTGCACCACAACCCTTAATGATGGAATCAATTGAGCTAATTATGAAGTTGCCTTGTGATGTGCATAGACATTTTGGGTTTTACACTTCATTTTATTTACCAATAATTCTTTTTAAATCATCCATAATAGAAATTCTTTTAACTCAGCCATAATGGAAAGGCTTTTGAGTAAATGTCTTAGGTTATTAGTATTGGTTCTCGAGTCCGATTCTTTTTATGTTATTGTCTCTCCAATTTTATGGTAGAGATGTCACATAGAACTCATGATCCCTTGAGATGAGCTTCAAAACAAAATAATTATATCAGTGGTTACTTAAATAATTATATTAATAATTAATTATAATAGAAATTATATTAAATAATTTTAATAATTTTAAAGTAAATTATAAATGTAATAAAAGGGAGAATATAATATATTTGTAAAATAAATTATATAATTTATTATTGGAACTGGTGTTTTTTTGCTCGACATAGCAACGTGCAATTGGCATGTTCCAATTTTTGAGCATGTTTTTATTGTGTAGCGCGACAGATTCATTTGTTGCATAAAGGTGCATAGAATTGTGAAATGTTTGTTGCTTGTCATGTGAAAGGACATATTTTGTACGTGTCATGAGCAACTTCCAATCATCCATTGTAGGGGTTGCATTTCAAAGGTTGGAGAGGAGTTGGCGAAATGCAACCTATTCAAGGCTTGTGCCTTGCTGGCGAAAGACAGTTGAGAGTGTGACAACTGTATCAAAACTCCTCCAGAGAGAATTTCCACGAGACGTCCCCACATACATTGGTGTATCTTTTACTAGTGGTAGTTGGCCAAGGTCACTAACAAGGATTATAGAGCGTCCACCAAATGGAGTGTTTTTATTAGATGGGAAAGACTCGCGCAAATGTTCATCAATTTGAGCAAGCATCTTAGGGTCAACGAAGCTCATTTCATCAATGAGAATGTATTTGACATGACAAAGTTGTTCTTGGAGATTTAGGAGAGACTGACCTTCCAAAGGTTGCATGGAGGAGATAGGGATGCGAAGTGAAGAGTGTATTGTTAGTGAATTTATTTGGAAAGTTGCAACACCAGTTGGAGCAAGCAAGAGTAGAGGGATTTCTCTATTGGTAGAGTTAGCTAGGAACATATATTTGAGGCAGTTAATCAGGAAATATTTTCTAGTCCTAGTAGTACCTTGGATGATCATATTTAGTGCGATGGAGGTGTTGTTTGAAAAGTGGGAAAGTATGATATTGAAAGAGACCAGTTGGCTTGGGGACAAGGAGGTAATGGAGTGTGGATTTGGAGAGGGGAGATGGCAGAGTTGTATGGAGGAGCGGTTAAATTCTATGAAGCGAATGGTGGTCTCTTGCAAGTTTGAAGGGATAAGAGAATGGGCCCAATTATGATTTTCATCAAAGTCACGGTGTCCAAGCATGTCAAGGTCGTTAAGGAGGATGTCGTTACCTAGGTGAAGTTGACAAAGGAATTTCCATTCATCCATTTCCATGGAGTGGTGGTAATGCATTTCACGAATATTGGCATCATGAGAGTCAATAGGAGGTGGTTCTTCATGTGGACAATGGTAATGCCATGCACGATATGTGTTTTTAATTTGTTTCCAATGTGAAATTATTTCCTCATCACTGCCAACAATGTAATCACGTAGGTTGTGAAAACAACAATACAAGTGTAGTTTACTCCAACAGAAGTCCACATAACAATCTGCATCTTGAGATGGGATGAAAGTGTACTGAGGTAAGATGTGACCATGGGAGGGAGGATACATTTCCATGGTGATGTTTTTTGCCAAGAGGAGAATGGCAAACCACATGCGACTTAAATAAGAGAAAATGATTCAAGTGAAGGAGGAATTTGCATGTATGAAGTGATGAAGGGTGTTATTGGTTGTTGGTGATCCAATTGATTTGCAACACATTTGAAAACTATTTTCTTGACATTAAGGGAGACAAAAGAGCGGCTGCATTTTATGAGGAGGAGTTTTTAGAGCATGTGGCATGTTTCTTTTGCACCAATGTCTCTTTTAGAAACTGCTTCAGTTAGGAGTTTGCGGGCGATGACAACTGTAGGGGCATCAAGGGAAAAAAGTTGTGCAAGGTGCGATAGCATTTGGTGGTAGCTTTTAGTCTTTGGCTCTTGTTTTGCTGCATATCTGGAAATACAGTTCAGGACAGCATGACATGATAGGACACGTTGGAAGTCCATGTTGGCCCTCCAAATAGTAAGCATATGAATTTTTTCGATGTTAACATTGTCATAATTCCTAGTAGGGCTATATTTTTTTCACGCATATGAATTTATATGCATGGAAGAGGATTCTTGTAGCTCCGAAGGGACTCCATAGAGGAAAGATGTAGTAGTGTTCTTTTTGTGAAGACATGTAGAGGAATGATAATTTGTGTGTCCGTGGAAACTATTGACAAGTTCCTCGTAGTCTTTTATCTCATTGGAGGTGATGATATCATTTACTGCAAGAAGGCAAGGATTATGAAGTATCAATTGATGTATTCCTGGATTTCTGTATTGGAGGGTTTGACGGTACTGAACAATTACATATGAATCAAAGAAATACATGGCATTAGCAACACTGTATTCATCAGTCTAGTCATTTTTTTCCACATCAGGTGCATTTTTGAACCATAGGACGCTATGTATATGCACAAATCCTCAATGTTGTCATTCATACCTGAGCAAAAGAGAACGGAGAAAGTAATATTTTTGCATCAAAAAATGTACATAAAGGATGAAAGTCAATTAATGGTTGATTAATACCTATGCCAGCAGTCCTTTACATGGAATCCTTTTAGTAGAACCTATTCTAAGAATATTGTGAATCTGCAGTTGATGTATTGAGATGAACGATGTTAATTTGCAACAATGTTTTGGATTCTCTGTCGAGGATGATCATGTGCATTGGATGGAGGACTAGAAGGCATAGCCATGTACAAGTAATGCCATTTGATATCGACTACACTTAGTGTGAATAATAAGGTAAGGCTTCCCATTTGAACAATCATGTACCTGAGTTCCCCTCGAGCCTTGGTCTAGAAAGAACGACTCCCTTGGAGTGAAGCACTAAATTGCATAATTTGGTCTGGAATTGTTGAAGGAGGAAGTTGGTGGAGGTGGTCGCGAAGGTTTGTAATAGTTCTTGGAAAAGTATTTGTAAGGTCCCTTTTAATGAATATAGAAGTTGTTTCTTGACTACAATGGTGCATGATAAGGTTGTATAGGTAGTAGCAGAATCTAGGATGTTGTCCAAATCTATTGTCATGGTAGCGCATTAGGTGCAAAGTGTATTCTTGCATATCAACTTTTGTGATTCTTGGTTGGGTTAACATGGTAGAACCTATGGGGAAGAGGGTGGGGAAGGCCATGGAGAGGAGACCCTCAGTGTTGTATTCATTGATTGGAGTGTTTTATTCCTTGATTGGAGGGAGGAAAGCAATAGGCCATTCAAGCGAATGGGTGGGAGTGGAATTGGAAGACTCTACAAAGGAAAATATTTCATCAATCTCAATTTGGGTGTTTGGTAGTGTTGATACAAATGAGGATGGATGAAGGTCAGATGGGAAGGGGTGGACAAGGTCAGGATCAGGAAGTTCAAGAAGATTTTCTTGGGGTTCAGAGGAAGTGGTGGTGACATGACATAGATAAGGGGAGACATCGGTTGAGAGTTTAGGAAAAGAAGATATTGCACATGGATTTACATGTCCCTTCTTATAGTAGGGATCATTTGTTATTTTGTATTGCAAAGATGGACAAACTTGTGATTTTCTAACCTAAAATTCATAAGTTGTGTGTCCAAGACTGCATTTAGTAACGACAAGGATATCTATATCTATGAGCATGCGTGGAAGAGAGTTGGAAATAGTACTGGGCCAAATTATTTGTATTGGGCTCCATGTGCATGGGTTGCTTGCAAAATTGGGTTCATACGTGCAATAAGAATCTCTTCAACTTGATTCAAGAAAGAGAGGACATGTGGTTATTCTCCTAGGTCCATGTTTTTCGATAAGGAAAAATAGTGGGTAGATCGTTTTGAAGCACAGCAGCAACAAGTGCTAACACCACAACGAAATTTTGTTTCGATGGACGGGTAAAATTCATTAAAGATGGAGAAGGCTTGTAGGGGCTAAGTGCATATATTTATAATGGAAATGAGAGTGTTCTTTATGGAGAGGATCATTTTCCATGAAATATTGAGGAGTTGAAGTGGAAGCAACTTGGGTGGGCGGTTGTATACAAAAGGTGGGAGGTGAGGAAAGTGAATGGCTAGGAGAAGTTTGGGAAACAGGAGGAAATAGAAGCGAGGACAAAAAGACTGGTTCAAATGGAAGGGGAGGAGGTTAGATTTGGGGAGGTAAGGGAGTTTCAGTAGGGATTGATTTAAAAGGAGCATTGTGTCGATTGCAGTAGATTAGGCAATGTCGTGTGTTTATTCTATCCTTGTTAAGTGTGTAATGCCTTTGTTGACATGCCTTCCTTGCATCATTCTCAGGAGTAGTTTGCATAGCTATCCAAGCAAGGAAAGTATTGTTAAAGGAAATGCATAAGTGAATTGTGGACAAAGACAAGTAAATAAGTCATGTGAAGGGGGAAAGTAGTGTATATAGAAAACAAAGTGTTGGTGTGATGAAGGAAAAAGAAAAGTATATTTATTCCAATTTGCAAGATAAACAAAATGAATAAAAAAACAGAAATGTAAATGAGAAAGAAGGCATGTACCTTTGCAATCAAACAATCAATATGTAGGATGGGGAAACTGAGGATATATACAAGGAATTTTCTAAGTTGAGAGAGAAAGATGTTGTTTATTGCAAAGCATAGTAGAAGGCAATTTCTATTTTATTTTGTTGAAGTGTATTTCAAGTAATAAAGAAGCTGGTGAAAAATGAAATATAGGTGCAATAAGAATATGTCTTAAATCATTGTGTTTTGAATTATAACATTGCGTCTTCAATTATAACATTGGTTGGTGGAATGTTGAATTGAATATTAGTTGTATTAAAAATTATATGATCATGTAAGTTTGTTTTTGATCTAACAAATGGTACTTCTGTATTACACCAGTATGAAAAGTAGTAACTATGTATGATTTCCTTATTAGAAAGATATCCATATCCATATGTGTATTTGAAATATGCGAATGTGGTACAAAGCACATGAAATAATCGACAAGGCCATAGTAATGCATGTGAGCTAACACCCATGTATTTATCAAGAAAATATACAAGAGTAACAAGTATTTTCATCGCCAAATAATAAAAAAAAAGTAGTAAAGATAGAGGCGTAGCAAGATAACTTAAAGAAGGCACGCAAAGTTGTACAACGGTATCGTGTGCATAAACTAGTATAGATGGAGAAAGAAGTTAGGAAAAGGGAAATAGAGTGGTGATGTATGGAAAGGGTTTACAAACAAAAATATGGCTTTGGGAGTAGACGTGGGGAAAAAAAGCAAAGGTTACATTTGTTTCATGAATAGGGTGTGCGAAAGGAACGCACAATTTCAACAAAAGGGAGGGGAAACAATGGTGCTTAAAGCTGGTGAATGACTTTTTCAAAATGGGTATAATTTCATTTCATTTCATCCGAGTGAAGGGTAGATGAAGAGTCATAAGTGAGTTCCTCAGAAGGAATGAGGGATTGGAAAATACGTTCAATGCCATTGAAAGTGTTTATTCTTATAGAAAGTGTGAATAGGAAGTGGCAACATTTTATTCACGCGGTGATGTTTCTGACGGTTTCAGACTGACCTTAAAGGAGGTGAAGGTGATTCTTGAGATGCCCAAGAGTTTAGTTGCAGCATCGTCGAATTCAATGACATTTTCCAAATTCCTAGCATGATCATGAAATTCAAGTTGAAGTACATAACGATAGTCACATTCAAGGAAGGTACCATTGCATTTCGTGCAATGCCACATGTTGTGACATTGTTGGATATATTTCTGCATGCATTTATTTCCATCTATGTTAAGTCGGAATGTGAGGAATTATAAAGTCTCCATGTCAATTGTTTTAGAAGTAGCATGAATGACAACTCACGATGATTTCTCATTGTGAGGCAACTCAAAAATGTCCGAATTATTTTTGTATTAAGGGGCTTGCTAGCAGTGCCTATGTATTTTCAATTGGGGGAAGGTGAGGATGCATTAAATCCCATTCTTTAGAACCATTGTTGGATTTGGCGTGTTTCAGCAATATCTGGGTCTATTACAAGGGAAGTACTAGGAATAGATGCAATGCTCTTTCCATTGAAATCGATGACATGACCCCCTTTGATTGTGACGACCAGAGTGACCCAAAGGCACAAAGTTTAGAAATTTCACAGCGTTCGAAATGGAACTGTTTTCCCCATAAGGTGACATCAATGCTACAATCAAACATGTGGCGCAGGGTGATTGTTTTCCTAGAAATTTTTATGCCATTGTGTCGGTGTACCACTGCTGCATGAGAAGTTGAGTTAACAAGACCAATAACATCGATAATTGAGTTGATAACTCCACTATTGACTGAATTTATCAGGATGAAATCAAAGTTATTGGGAGGTGTCAATTGATATTCATGTATGGACTCAGTCACAATAGATGTAGAGAAGAGGAGGATTTTGAATGGGAAGTTAAGATGATTGTAGCAAGGATTAGGAACCTATTCAGTGTCATTGAATTAAAATACATTGATTTCATCACCTTCATGGTCTAGAAGGTCAAAACCAAGAGATTTCCCACTACCGCATGCAGTTTTGTATTGGCGTACTGGTGTTTTACGAGGACCCTTCCTTTTATGGACCAATATTTCTATGATAGGTTGAGTGCCTTGAAAGGGAGAGTTTTTATAGTAGGAGTGCTATCAATAGAAGAGGTTGTAGTATGGTCCCCTATTGGGAAATTTGACGCAAGGTAGAGGCATTTGTCGAGGTTGAGGAGGCGTGGAGTACTTGGTTGGTAGGAAGAGCAAGATTGGTTGGCTCGATAATAAGAGGTGCTGCACACTGGAGAATTTCAAGTTCGATTACATGAAGTGACCTATAAGAAAGAATAATTATGAGAGAGCAGGAGAAAATAAAATAAAAAGAAAATATAGTAGTTGAAAAAAGAGGACACAAAGGGAGAGCTAGCTGAGGAAGGTAGGAGAGGAATTTGCAACATACAAATATTGATGGAAGGATGTGAAACAACATTTTTTTAAGAATACAATGGAGCCAAATTGAAGCTCCCTAAATGTTGCAAGGGAATTATGCATTGAAGTTAGCAAGATCACATGTTTATGAGTTCCATCAAAAATTGAGAGACAATACTAGGTGGTTGCAGCTCTTCCTCAGAAAATCTACTCAATTCCAACAACTTGGAGTGTTGGTTGTAACTTAGTAGAACCACCCATCAACAGTAAAAGTGCATTTCTAGTCAATGTTGGATCCATTCTGCTACGACTTTCCATTGGCAAAGAGGAACTACAAGAAGATTTGAAATGGAAGTCTACATAAACATAACAAAATGTTACATAAAGGTGTAGGAGAAGGATATAATATGAAACTTAAAGGACATTAAGGAACAAATATTTTGAAGCAAGAAGTGTGGAACATATAAAAGTATGGGGAAATAAAGTGGACAAAATTGGAGGTGATATTAGAAGCAAAGAGATTGCTAGATGAATATGTTTTTTCATTAATGCAAATGTAAGTAGAAAGATTTACTTTTTTTTTATGTAAACAAAAAGAAAAAATAAGTATAATTCTTATTCTGAAATTGTTTTATTTTAGTGAATGATAGGTTTGGAGTGAAGAGAGGAAGGTTTAGGGATGTCGTTTGATATATTTACTAAACATGAATTTATTTGAGAGCATGAATCTAATTATTTGTTGTTCAAATTGTATGTAGTATGTTCTTGTAGATTAATATGCCTAGTTTTGTTGCTTTTATTGAAGGCTCTAAGATTATTTAAGATGTTGTTTTTACTATGACATGTGTTACATAGGAGTGGTTGCATCATTTGTAGATGAGAGGGGAAATGAAAGAAAATTTGAAATGTAAGAATATAGGAGCATAAGTAGATTTTGTAGTGGAAAAGAATGGAGGTGGTAGTAGAAGCGAACATATTCCTACACATATATGTTTTCCGTGTTTTGAAAATGTAAGTGGAAATAAAAATGTTTTTGGTGTGAGGAAACAAAAAAGAAGTACATTTCCTACTATGAAATGAAAAATCTCATGCTCCTTGTGTAGTTTGAAATGAAATAGTCGAAAAAATGTGTTCCCCAAATCCTTTGATCCATGAGGGTGGCATTTCCATTAATCACATTGAAAAAATAAGTCAAGAAGGAAGAAATCCTCAAACAATTAGGTTGCTCAAACATAATTCACGCATTATTTTCACTTGAACATTTGAAAAAATACTCCACTATTGGAAATTATTACTAGGCGTGGAAATTTCGTTTTTTGGTAAATATTGCATGAAACTAACAATAATTAACAATGTTAAGCATTAAAGGAAAAGACAAATTCATTTTTCCATTCTAAAAGTAGAATTTCACAAGAAAATCCCCTTCAATATGCATGATATATAAAGGAGTTTTGATTGGGAGAGGTGACACATGAGATTTATTGTTAGTCATAGTCAACAAGAACTTGCCAATTGTGCATGATTACATCAACAAATCATGACTAAAAAATGCATGTGTAGAGCTATGTCAGTGAAAAATAACACATGTGCCCTTGGCACTTGCATTCTTTCATTTTAAGAACCAAATAAAGACTCTAAGAATAATGTTTCCATGACACCATTAGCATGGATATTTGAAACCTTTCCTTTCTAAATCCAACAAATTACTAAATTCCAAAGTAGAAAATTATGTTGAAGTATGCTTTATAAGATGCATCAGTCCATAAAATTGATTATATCTTTCATTCCTTTAAATTATAAATAACTTAGAATTTAAAAAAAGACCAATTCTCCTAGTTAATACTATTCTATCTTTTATCATAAAAACATATACCTTGAGACTTCCTTTATCACATCCTCCCATCAAATGTATACTAAAAATTAACCTATCAAAAACACTTTAAACTAACACTACATACATGACTACGATCCCTGAATAAAAAATATATTAAACCTATCAAATGAATTATTCATCAATTTTTCACCAACTATTAAAAAAACCCTATTTATATTCGTATATCATTTACACCCTGACTCCCTAGACATTTCACTCCCTTAGATATTTCTCTTCCTACCTTCCAATATGGCCAACCTATTAAAAAAATCCTCCATTAATTGTTCACATTTTATAAAGAAAATCCCTTGTTTTCATTCAATGTATCTACCTTGATTCCCTCAGTTCTTCAAGGTTCCTCTTATTTGGAGGGTATGGGAGGAATAGTTTCTTAATTCTCATAAAACGTTTTTGTCGGGGATAAAAGGTTCGCCAGAAGCATGAAAAACAAACCATGCGAAACATTATAGTAAACTAAAGGAGTATTACGAGGTTCATGCAATTGCCCTCCAAATAAAAATATTGCTTTAATTTTTTTATAGAGTGGAATTTATGATTAGCCCTACATGTATTATTTTAAATTTATATGTTTCCATTGCTTTTTTCATTAATACTAACATTTTACCACTAAAACCAAAGCCTTGTCAGGAAATCCATGTGCCCACATTATCATTCCTCGAACGGGAATATAGTGATTATTGCTTACACGCTCACGAATGCATAGTTAAGGAAATGGCTATAATTAGACTCTCAACATGAATTTGAACCTATGCACTAACAATATGACCATGGCCTCCTTTAAAGAAACCATGTAATACATTAAAGAGGGTGAAATTTGAATTTGAATTTTTTATAGACCTCCGAAAAGGAAAAAGAGTAAACCTGAATTTGAACTTGTGCAGTAATACTATGAGCTTGACTGTGACTAGCCAAAGGAGTGACATTCCAAAAGTCTAGTGTGCTTTGTGCTACTGATTCCTTAGAAGATATAAATGTTTTACAGAATCCATGTTTTTGGACTCAGTTCCCCTGCTACTTTAACTTAGAGTATGCATCAATGACTGTATTAATATGTTTCATAGTAGGGGAATTTTTTTTTTTATGCTTCCGAAGGGAAATATATTTTAATATTGCTTGCAGATTAAGTGGATTGAATATTCTACGTATGACCTGAGCTAGAGTATAATTTTTCCCTTGAACCTTGTCCTTCCAGTAATTTTCCTGCAAGGTGTTGTTTACTTTGGATGGCTTTTACTGCACCAGAAAATTTGCATCTTGAGTCTCTTTGTTGATTCATGCATCCTACTATGATGTCATTTCACGATATAAGATAGCTTGTATGAAATAAAACAAGAAGGATGGAATTTTTTTCCTCTTGTTGATCCCCTTATAGTGTGTTTCTAAAACCAGTTGATTATTTCAACTGTGTTTTTGATATCTCCTTGGCAATGGTGCCAAAAATGATAGTTATTTTCATAACCTCTCTAGTCCAGGAGAAATGGTGAAATTAAATGTACATTTCAAGATCGACCTGAGATTTATGTCTTCTGAGATACCATGCAGTGTATGTGAAGTAATGTACATTTCAATATCGACCTAAGATTTATGTCTTCTGAGATACCATGCAGTGTATGTGAAGACCACAAGTTTGTGTGTAACAAGTTTGTATAATGAATCTATGAAGAGAAATTGTGTTGTTAATTAAGAAAAGAATATGCATTGGTAAGTAATTTCACACTTGCTGGAATTGAAATCAGTCTTGTACAATCCACTAAACTTACAGAAACAAGTAAAACCATGCTTTGCAAAATTCAACTTAAATTAAACTTGCAGAATGAAATAGAATCTCACTTGAACAATGGAAGTTCAGACTCACACATATTTTAACAGAGCATATAATTATAGTCACAAATGAATCCTATGAATAGACATACAAAATACAATGAAAATATAAGCACTATTCTTCTGTTGAGTTGGCCCTACCTCCATAAAGTGTAAGTGTTGGGTGTTAATTGTTGAATAAATAAATAAGCATATACAATATAATTGTTACCCATAGGAGTAAATTATTTCTTGCTGGCAAGTTTAGGGCATAAGAAAATTATGTTTGATGTAATATATTTCTGTGTAAACATACTTTGTGATGTAATCTTCCCTTCATTAATTTATCCCTAGATTTCTCTCCTAAAGGGGGTCTTCTCTAGCTATCAATCTCTTATGTATAAATGATGCTGTGATGTTTTATTTGTTTCCATTTCTCACCATTCCCCCTTTTTCACAAAAAGATTGATTTCATATTTAAATTAGCATGACAAAGCCTATCCACCATCAATCGTTGATATATTTTATGAATATATAGATTTATTGGAAATAATATAGGGGAAAAAAATCCAATTTTAAGCACCATCTAAACCTCTGAAAGAATTGGTAGAACCAACAAAAAAATTGATTTATAATATGTTTTAAGTTACATAACATGAACTATTATGTTCATAAATCAAAATCCTTTCTCTCACATCCACTATGCCCCTAGGAGAGATACCAACGCAACACCTAAATCCTCAGTGTCGTGGACACTCATATTTGCTACAAACAAGGGAATAACTAAGATTCAAGTGATGGCAGACTCAAAAATAGTGATCCGGTAGACCTATAAGCCTAGGCCATTTGCTCCAGTAGATTTTCTCCTCTCATAAATATTTTCAGTAGTATTCCTTTCAAGTACATATATAGAGGATATAATCAAAAGGCGGAGGAGCTTTCAAAGTAGGCACTTTCAATGCCATCAAGACTTTTTGGCCTATAAAAAATTCCAGGATGTTCAAGAGTCTGATGTTATGGTGTTTCACTGTTGAGTTATCTTTCTCATATGGCTTAGCCATATGTTTAGTTTCAATCAATGCTATAATTTTGTATTTTTTCTTTCACAAATCCCTTTGTACGGTATGGTCATAATTTATTTTTATTTGTACTAGTTTCTAATATGATTAGTAAAGAAATGGTACTTATGATTTTTTTAACAATGATGCCAGTTTTTTGAGAGATGAAGAATGATAGGACAATCAATGAAATGTAACCATTATAGTATGTTGTCAACAAGAATGACAAAGTCTCCTTAGTTCTCATTTGTGAGGCTCAAAAATTTAATTTGATGTTAGCAAGAAGGACATGGTCTCATCAATGCTCATTTGTCAGGTTCAATAGTTTGTGACCATTCTATATAGACAGTAACATGTATAATCTAATATATGGTTATAACAAATTTTTTCTCTGGCAAAAAATAGTTATATGACATGAACTGTATATACTAATGGTTATGCCTTATATGTTTTAGAGTTGGAAATGAGAAACAAGAACAATAAGATGTTTCAGAGTTGGAAATGAGTACAAGAACCATAAGATGGTAACAATGCACTAAACTTATAGAAACAAGTATAACCACACTTTGCAGAATTCAACTTAAATTAAACTTGTAGAATGATATAGAATCATAGTTGATGCAAAATGAAATAGAATCACAATTGAAAAATGGAAGTTCAAACTAACACATATTTTAATAGAGAATATTAGTATAGTAGGGATAACCTTCTATTTCTTTCTTCTCCTCACAAAACTGAGTATGTGGTTTACCTATGAGATTATCCATTCATCTATTTAATTGTTATTTTCGCACTAAATGGTTCTAGGCTCTATCATTATAATTGAGATTATTATCATTTAATTTTTACATTGATAATAACAAAGAGAAATATATACTGACTCAATATTTAATAGATTCTCCATCTTATTTTTTCCCAATAAGAAGAGATAGAGCTAGATATTGATTTTATTCCCTTCTGAGAAATAATAATAATAGAGATATCTCTTACTAACTCAATTTCATCTCATGTTTATATCAAAGTGCCACTTCCTTTGTTCCAATACTAACAAAGACAGACAACCATTATATCTTATATAATGCAATGATTTGAAAAATATTTTATATTTGAATCTTATTTGTGAATTTGATATTTGAATGTAATGAAAATCAAGAAAGATTAACTTCTTCATTCTAGCTCAGAGTACTTAATATATTACTTTTCGTATGGTAACTAGCCTTAAGAGCCTTTCCCAATCTCCATTATTTTCAAAAGAAAGTAGTTCCCTTCTCTTATCCCTGAGCTAAAGCGAAGAATCATAAGGTCTTAGCCATAGAGTAAGGTACTTTCCATATTGACTTTAAGGTAAGCACTTGCTCGAAGGACTATCAGAAGTTCCATAGGGTATGGAATTCCAGTAAGTTTGGTTTTCTACATCCATGACAACTTAAGAGTTCAAGCCTTACGGTATGGACTATTAGCCTTAGTAAGTTCCATAGAGTTAAAGTTGTCTGGTATATACTTTCCATTACATAGATCCATATACAAACTACACTACTTTAAGAGACAGAAAGAGGCCTTACTTCGCTGAGCTAAAGTGAAGAAGCTTTAACCACTTTCCCTGAATAAATTAGATTTCTTGGATTCAATGGAGCTATTCTAATTCTAGCTCTAGAAGGTCCATTGTACATAACTATATGCTATAAGTATAAAAGATGAAATTAGTCTAAAACTAGTGGAGAGTCTCGGTAGGGTATACCATAAGCTCCTTACCTGTGATGCTTATTGTGTCAAGACTCCTTCCTATTCTCCCCATTAGTAGTGATAAGAAATTCACTATCTATGAAGGGTTTCTAGGTAGTCTCATTCATATGTCACTACATTACCATTACAGTTCCATGAGGTGGGTCTTATTACATTAGTAATAGCATGTTTCAATCTTATTGATCTAGTATTGTCCTTACGTCACTAACACTATTACCTATTATAAGGTTTTACCTATTGAAGGTTGAATACAATGTAACCACTTACATGATACTAGAAGCTCTCATTACACTAGTTCACATCATTTCTTCTACTTGACTTGGAAATGCTTGTTTCCTTCAAAGCCATTACTATGATATAAGTGGTTCTCTAGCTCTTGTTTCACTAGTCCATAAAGTGACTGTGATGATTTTCGTTCCATTGATAAATCATAGTTTTGTGTTGAATATGAGTTTGTAGTTGATATACTATTTCTGTCTGATCTTTGATCTCCATGGTATTGGAACATACATAAAACATTGTTTTCATTTGTGTGCTTACTTAGTCCGGTCTACTGATTGAAGATGAACATTATGATGACCATAACTATGATTGATATACCGTAAAACCTATTCTAATAATTGTATGTCTCTCTTCTCTATTAGTTCCCACAGTCTAAATAAAAGATTAGTACTTAGAGAAGCTTCATTTAAGAGTGATCTACCTCATAAAACAATACTACTTTGACACCTATGTTTTATGACTAAGATTCTTTAGATTGAGGCATCTCTATGAATGGTTTTACTATGTATGTAACATATATAATACTACTCCCTTTGTTTGACCTCAAATGACCTTTATAGTTCTTATGTAGTGCTATTAGGTCTAAGTGAAGTAGTTCCAACTCTTCGCTCAGCTAAGCATAATTCAATTGTGTAGTTCTAATTAGTTATAGTTCAACTTGTAGTTATATTAATTGGAGTAGTTGTTATTTTAACTTGTTGTTATCTTAACTATAGCAGTTGTTATGGTACATTGGTTCTTCAAGAAAGATCGTATTAGATAATTTCCTATAAAACTATGACATTCCAATTGTGAAAAGATATAATAGACTCAATATACCTTGCCTAGCTTTAGGCTATGAGGAACTCAGACAACCCCAACTGCTTCTAGCTAGGAGAAGAAAGAAAATTATAGGGTTGGCTAGAAGTTAATGTATGCAAAGTTTCTGGGTGGCTCAAAAATGAAATTTCCTAGGACAATACTCGAGACCATACACAGGGAGATGACTTGAGTAGGAAGAAACCATCGGAGAGAAAAAAATGAGACTAAAACATGAGGTTCTAGCCATATAAAGGAAAGAGCCTGTGACTATGAGCCAAAGAAAGAGTGAACCTAAATTTGAGCCTATGCACTAAGACTATGATCATGAACTCCTTTAAAGAAACCATGTACTCCATTAAATAGGGTGAACTCTGAGTTTTAATTTTAGGAAACCATGTACTCCATTAAAGAGGGTGAACTCTAAATTTGAATTTTTCACGTACCTACTAAAAGGAAAAAGAGTAAACCTGAATTTGAATATGTGTAGTAATATTATGAGCATGACTGTGATTTTCCAAAGGATTGACATTCAAGAAGTCTAGTGTGCTTTTCACTACTGATTCCTTAGAAGATATGGATTTCTTAGAGAATTCAGGTTTTTGGACTCATCTCCCTTGCTACTTTAACTTAGCGTATGCATTGATGATTGTATTCAAAGGTTTAACGAGGTTGCAGAGAAAGGGAAGGTGGAGCTTCCATCTTCTTCTCAAACAAAGATTGTTCCACCATTGATCACGATAACTACATCTAGTGCAAAGCATTTAAATAAAAACCAATCATGCCTATGAGAACTTCACGTTTCCCTTAACTAGAATGTTTTATATTTTTTTGGGGAAAGAAAACATCTGGTTTACCATAAACAACTAGTGCTACAACTGGTGAGTAATATGTAAAAAGGTGGGAAACTATTTGCAGATTGACAGGTGGGGAAAAACATCCCTATACATTTCATTGCATGCAACATCTAAATTGAAAAATATAGCATCTATTAGAGGTGCCAAGTGCAAAAAACCACATGCATGCTCGAACTCGAGGATGATCAACTATATACATGTAGGTATTGACATACAAGGGTATTTTGTTGAAACAAGCCATGCCTAATGTTACAGGACATAGGTGCAAGGGCTTTTAGAATTCCTCTAGAAGAATAATGAGAAAATACTGGTAGTTATGAGGGAATTTTGCTGAAACAAACCACGCCAAAAGTTACAGGACACAGGTGGAAGGGCTTTCTAAATTCCTCCGAAAGAGTGCCAAGAAAAAGATGAGAGCAACAACATAATTTCGGTAAGAAAGATATTTGAAAATGGATTACAAGATGAATGAGTTGCTAAAGTGAACAAAGATACAGTGCTAGAATATGCCTAATGGAAATCCTACCTGTTGTATCTCGAGTTCGAAAGGAAAAACACTAAAGAATTTGGATGGATATTATGGAATGTGCCTACTAGTTGAAAGAACACACTGCTCACTAGATGGATGTTTTGGAATATCTCTATTCCATTAAAGAACAAACCCCTCTACACCATATATTGGTGCTGGAAGCTGGGCCAACTGCCTCAAACACCATCAAATGCAACAAACCCAACATAGCGACTAGTAAATGGGGAAACTGAATGCAGAGCATGCCAATCCAATCGAATAGTTAATGCAACTCAGATTTCCACTTATTCGAGGACCGAGGTTGAGATTTTTCTTTTTGTCACAGGGCTAAGTAAGGAGGAGATAGAAATATTCAAAACATTGATTTTTTATTGTTTATGTTACTAGCTTGCTATAAACTCAAAAACCAAGAAGGGAATTGATATTGCTACTATTGTGTTCCCAGTTCATTGGTTGACAAATTGATTTGTTTGATATCCTTTGGTGGTTGAATAATAGCTATGTCTTCTTCTGAGGTGAGTAATTTCATGATGCATGCTAAACAGGTTAATAGAATAGTGGCTGATTGAGATTTGATAGGTTTTCTAATGGAATTCCTATCTGTCATTTCATTTATTGGTTCAATAACTATTCCATGGACATAGGTATACAATGGACATGGCTATTCAACACGTGAACAACTGGTGGGAGGAATATTGAATGCAAATGCATTGAATTAATGAATGAGTTGAATGAATGCTTTAATACGTTATTATCTCATGGGAGATATCGAGTATGAGCTACGAATATGTGGATCTGTGGTGGGAGAGAGAAATAAGTTTTTGTTGAGCGCAACAGGGTAAACATGTAACATTGCAAGCATCCCTCTATTTTCAATTCCATTCTCTAGCCCACTTGCAGGTTCGAGATATAACCCTGGAATGAATGCCATTCTCTAGCCCCAGGTTCTAGATATAACCTTGCAATACACCCACCAAACACCACACTAGTAACACCTGCAGTTCACCTTATGCAACCATCGTTCATCATAAGCGTTACGTTCACCGTAGTTAACACCACTTATTAATCAATTTATGATTGCTATGTGCTCTTGTCGAATCAACCCTGGTGGCATGGTTCGATGTTTGATGTTGATTTCCATGAGTCATCGTCGGGTCTTTTCCATGGCACTGCTTTAATGCATATTCCCTTGTGAAGCCTGATTCACTTTAGAAGTGCTAGTACCTTAGTGTGAATGATTTCTATTTCTCAAGTTCTTGGTTAGCGAGCCCAATTTCTACCAATTTCCTTAGCCCTGATACATGCCCCCTTATGAGATATGCACAGGGTTACTATCCAAATATTTACCAACCCCGGTTATTGAACGATACAAAATAGGCGAGATAGGACAAGTGGACAAGTGACATAGCACATGTGGATAGGTGGCATTTAACATAGGTGGGAGTCTTTAATTGGTTGAAGGAGGATGAAATTAGAGTGTTTCGATTGGCTGGGGTGAACAATGTCTACTCATCTCAAGCCCCTAGAGAGAATGCTTTTCAACGTGATTGCGTCTCACTCATAGAAAATATGGTCAGTAACACATGAAGGTATGATTCCTTTGATGTTTCCAGTGATATGCATGGAATAAATTTCTGTATTTATTCCCACTTACTTTCGAGTAGCCGATATTTACAAGTTTATCGAGCAATAAATATGAGGGGCAGAATATGCCTACTAGTGAATTTAAATAGGTACATTATCCAATAGTAAAGATATATTGTCCCCGCGTATTAATGACTGGATATAATTATAAATATGTCTTGCCTTCCTTTCATGGCAGTACCATTGTTCAGATATTTTCCCCTCGATATTAATGATAGGATATACTTCTAAATATTCCTTGCCATGCTTTCGTGACAGTACCATTTTTCTGAGATTTGTCATAGATTCTCTCCCTCGGGAAAGTATAGGAACTCCAATGACAGAGATGACTCTAATGTTGCCCCATTATGGCAATTTTGAGGTCTAAAATGGGCCTCCTAAGGAAATTACAAAATAACAGTGGAACTAATAAAATAAGATTTGATTGCATCATCAAAATTTAGAGGGAAAAAAGACAAAGCTATTTTTTCAACTCGTATTTTCAACTTATCTCTCTATGGCTTTTCTCAAATTTCAAGTATAAACACTTGTTGGATGAAAAATTTGATTCCTCATCCAAGGAGTACCGATTTTGAATATTTTTTATGGACCCTACTACACGAAAAATTAGAAATACATGAAAAACGTGATTACGATCACAATTTTTCATGTATTTCTCATTTTTATTATAGCAGGGTCCATCAAAAGTATGAAACACGTGTAATCCTTAGATGAGGAATTAAATTTTGCATCCAACAAGCACTCCCACTCAAAATTTGAGTAAAACCTTACGGAGATATTTTGAAAATGTGAGTTGAAAAAATAGTTTTATTATTTAATTATTTTTTAATCTTTTTACTCTTTTACTCCAATAAAGGTGAATCATCCCCCATGGTTGACATCATCATCTTAAATCCTATTGGTTCTTATAAATCTTATTTTGGTTGCACATTTTTCTTAAGAGGCCAATTTTAGACCTCAAAATTCCCCTAATGTGTCATCTCAATGACACAAATTGGCAATTTGGATTAACACAATAGAGATTTTGTTGCACGATGAAGGAAAATGAATGTCACATCCCATCATTTCCATTTGTACCAACCTCGCAGATTCAAGCCTATTGTGTTGTATTTTCCTCCCTTTAATGTATAGTATCCTCTAGAGAATTATTCATACTTTTTTGAAATAATTGTAGATTCACAAGATAATAGCCACTGAAAAAAAAATGTGCAAAGAGGTATCCCATGTGCATTTACTAATATGCTCACATCATTAGGTTACATAATTTCTTCATGCGAGTTTATGTGCGCATACGAGTTTCTAGTTTTCATCCATGGGATTTTTCGAATATCTCCCTTATAAGGTATCTCTTTCTAGAGCACCAATTTTGTGAGGGTTTTTCATAAAGTGTTTTTGTGAAGCTTTTTCCTTGTGCCTTATATGAGAAATTCGGCTCATATGTGCAATTGAGAATATGGTATTCACAAACTATTTTATTAATTCATGGTATTTCATGGTATTTTAATAATGTTTATTTAATAGTTAAAAACTTTCATGTTAAAATGATAATGAATATCAAGGTTAAAAAATAGTACTACAAGTGTTTTTACAAATGTATGTATATGACATGTGAACATTTTCCATAGATTTTCAGTATGTATTTTGGTGCTTGTGTCTTCACTTTTGTTCTTAATACTTCCATATTTGGATTTTCTAGTATTGAAACCACAATCTCTCCCTTTGTAACTAGGATAATGTATTCTAATCCCGCAACTATAAAGTGTTTGGAATTCGGCAAGCCATGATGCCCTTCGAATACCCTTTCAGCAATTAAGTTGCACTCAAAGGAGTTGGCTCTGGTACCAATTGTCGGGATCAAGCTTTCAGAATTTAAAACAAAAGAAGTTTTTCAATATTGATTCACCACACCCCAACCCCCCTCCCCCTTTCAGTATTTCTTGATCCAACAATTGGTATCAAATCCAACATTAAATTAATTAATTACTAGTGTAACCATATAAATTAAGTGGCTAGTAAACATTAATAAACATCAAAACACTTATCTCATCATACATTTCACATTGGAAATATTAGATAAAATCATGAAGATTATATAAATATATTTTTCTTTAAATTATTATTAAATGGATATATTCAACCATGGTGATTCAACACTACGTCATTATGGAGATTTCAAAGATGTAAATAGACTTTGTTAAAATATCATGGCTTACAAATACCACATGCCAAAAATTCTCAATAAGCCATAACTCAAATTCATATGACACATCTTCAAATGAATTTTTTATTAATTAGGGAAACCATGTAAATTAAATGGCCTTGATAAAAATGTCACTAACCAAATACATGTCACATTATCTAGATTAAAAAAACTATAAAATTAAGTAAATATAACTTATTTGACGTTATTATTATCATTAATTATAAAAAGAATCAATATATGAGTGAAAAGACATATCCATTTTAAAAAACATGAAATAATATTTTTACCTGCAAGATTCATTTACGGTGTAACATGGAAATTCTTAACTTGTCAGTAGCGATTGTTTGAATACCATGGGCCAATATTGTGGCTTATCAATATCACATGCCTAATATAACATGTATTCACATGATATTTTCTTTAATTCATTAATTTGATATAATAAATTAGAAGAGCAAAACTAACTTGGAGATGATCTTAACCTATGAATATTGAGACATATTTCATGGAGGTTATATCTATTCCATCCACCTAAATAATTTAAAATTGTGGAAGATCTATTATGAAATATACACGTAATTAATCAATTTAACTAAAATGCAAGAAAATGATATAACTCATTTTAATACAGATCTCAATTTTTGATCTATAGTTACTACTAATAATATTATAGAATATTTTGTGGAAGTTAAATTACTAACATTCACCTAATAATTGTTGATAATTACATAAAAGGTATGGAATCCCCATTCCAAAATAAACACACCAATTGGAGTAACTAATTATTTCAATAACAACGATGATGATGATGATGATGATGCTATGGTTTATTTGATTTTTATGATATATATTTTTTAAAATTTGACAATGTGAATGTAATTGTATAATATGTATTTGTAGCCGGTTATAAAATATTTTAATATCAAAATTATATATATATATATATATATATATATATATATATATATAATTCTATTGAAAATATGCTTTGCACAATTTAATATGAGATAGATGTGTAGTTTTTTCTAGCAAGTGGTGTATTAGTATTCTTGCTCAGACACACATATACACTTAGAATAAATCCATACTAACTTTGAATTTATCAATAAGGAAAGGATGACTCTTTTAACTTTACATTTATCAAGCATAGACAAATTATGGTTTTAGAAGTGATTTTCTTTTCTAAAAATAGACCATCCTACATATTTTTAAGGAAACATATTTTAATGATTCTTCATTAGTTAAATTGATTATATGATGCATCAACATCTTCTCTCAAGGTTAACCTTGTTGAATAAAACTAAAAGGGGGGTTTTCATAATTTTACCAAGGGATTCGGTTCCCTTTAGGAACTTCTTTAAATTGCAATATTTTAATTTGTATAGTTAGGATTTTATGTTGAAATATCCTTAGAGGGACGAATGTAGTTGATTGTTATATACAATGGCATATAAAAGAGGGAAACATATAACTATTGGTTAGGATGAAGTGGCACCTAGTTTCTAAAAGAGGGACAAGTGTCACTGCGTTGGGAGAGTTATTAGTTAAAAATCTCCATTTTATAATAGAGATGTTTTTAGAAAGGATATCAGTTAAGGGAGAATCTTGAGGAAGAGAAAGAGAGCCTTTTTAGAGCGATGAATGTGACTTTGGAATTTTTTGTAATTATGCTATTCTTAGTAATAGAAATTTCATGGGTTATGTTTATGGGCCTATGTATTCATTGTGTGTTTGATCTTTGTATTTTTAAGAATTTAATGATCGATTTCTCTCATTCTTATAGTCTTGACATATTATAATCCCAATGTAGTCAGGATTCCATATAATGAACCCACACAAAGGATTAAGTGGTTTCAGGTTTTTCATAAAGAATCATACGCACAAAGAGGGAGCGAATTTGAGGATTGACAACAATGGTTATCTTAGGTTTGTTGGTTTAGCCACTATTTGGTCCAAGTTACGATTTTCAGTTCACACAAGTTAACATGATGCCCAAAATCACCCTAAGTTCTTGGAAATCACCATATAGTGTTAAGGTTCTATCACATGGGTCCAACTTGAGTCTTGGTTTTGCGAGAGACTTCTTCTCATCATAGACTTCATTTCTTCTACATTTACCCCTATTTCTCTGTAACTATGTTACTATATCACTTCCTCTTACCTTCTCTCTCCCCTTTTCTTTATCTCTCTTTCTTTGTCTCTTTATCTCACCCTTAAATATGCAGTATATCTCCATCTCTCCCTTATCACTCTCTCTATCTCTCTCCACTTCTCAATCTTTATGTCTTTCCTCATCCCTCCCTCTCTCCCCCTCCAACTCCATCTCTCTATCCCTACGTCTCTTCTCCTCTCTCGTAAACCGCCTCTCTCATCCTTCATCTCTCTCCCCTTCTCTCCTACCCTCCTCTCTCTTCCCCCATCTCTCTCTCTTTCCCCCCTCCAATCCTCTCACTATCTCCCTCCCTCTCTCCTTCTCTCTCCCCCCCCCCCCTCCATCTTTGTGTCTCCCTCTCCCTCTCTTACCATTCTCTACCTCTCTCCCTCCTCTCCCTCTCTCTCTCTCTTCATTTCTCCTCTCCCATCTCCGTCATTTTATCTCCATCTCTCCATTTTCACTCCCTCTATCTCTCCACATCTATCACTCTATGTCTTTGTTCTCCCCTCCCATACATATCTAGAGTTAATATATATTATAATACAACAAATTTAATATAGTATTGATCCAAAGTTATTAAATTTAATAATATTAATATTTTAATATTTTTTTAATTTTTTTTTGCTAAAGAAAGAGACTATCCTTCTATTTCCATATCCAAAAAATAAAGTTATACCATCTACAAAAAGAATTTATGCTTCAAGGACTCAGGGAAAAATCGATCATTCTGACCTAGAAATGACCTTCCCCTTTGCAAAAACAAAGCTAACCTCTTAAATAAATCCTAAGGTTAGACATAAAGATTTATGACCAAAATTAAAACTATGCTAACCCCCTATTACAATATCTCAAAAGGCTTGATAGTGTTGTTGGCCCCACAAAACTGCACAACCAAAACTGGCTGTCGATTCAATCTGCGGAATCAGACGGCTTTGATAAATATCGCATCGATAAGATGCCTGAATGATAATGCACGATGGAAGGTGGTATTTTTGACCACTCGTTGCCACGTGTCAGGAGCCCAATGGAATCGCTCCTAAAATCCCAATAACACTTACCACTCCAATGCCAAGCGATCACCCAGAAACAGCATTGTGCCTAGTTTTCTGCTCGGTATGAGGAATAAAGGTAAATAGTTGCCTCTAGAAAGAACCAACCACCCTTCCCGAATGAGCTCGCTTCAAAACTAGTCTCTGAGACTGCCGCTGACTGTAAATAGGCTCCAGTGTTGCGATCCGAAGGAAAGAGGAGATAGGACAACTCACGCCCAGGTAAAAAATAACCGGTCTGAGCATGCCCTTCTTCAAGGAACCAACTGAAGTACTGTGATTGAACGTGATTAGAAACTTTCATTCCATACCTTTTACTATGACCCAGTCTCTAAAAATCTCTTTGTCCTCTGCCGCTTGTTCATTTCAAAGAGCTTTTAATATGCTTTGAGGTGTCTCCTTCCACTTCAGCTCAATTCTGCACTCTGAATTACTCACTCCTAGATTGGCTAGTGTATCCACTAGTTTATTGGATTTTCTTCGAACATGGTTGAAACTAATAGTTCGAAAACTTAGTAGATGATTTTAAATTCTCTGATACACTTTAATTGGTCTCCAGTGTTTTGAGACCTTCTCTGATACTGTTCCACAACTGATTCTCTTGACCGCATTAATGGAGAACTCTAAATCTGCATATACAATGACATTTGAGCTATGAATCAGTTTTAGAAGCTCTAAACATTATTCCAATGCCATTAATTCTACCATATTGTTGGTGGCTTTCCCTAAATGGCAGTGGAAAACAAATATGATGTTCCCTTCTTCATCTCTTAACATTACTCCATAACCATTTGTTCAAGGGTTGCCTTTCGAAGCACCATCAATATTGCATTTCAAATAACATTTCGGTGGAGGGTGCCAAAAATCCTTATCTGTTTCTAAATATTTTTCCTTTCTGTATTGTCCATGGGGAATTATCTCATGCATACCCAGTTGCATGAGGATTCACAACTCATATTCAATGGGAGGATTCTTGGGATAATTGCGGCCAGTGGTGCTAACTGTCTCCTTAATTTGTTTCAAGATTAGATCCAACAAGCGAAGAGGACCAGTTTTTTCCTCCTTGAAAATTATTTTATTCCTTTCTTTCAAAACATTCCAAATAATGAAGCTTGGCATAAAGGCCCAGGACAAATTAAGGAGTTCATTTTCCGAAAAGTTTTTTCTCCACTTGTTTAGGGTATTAATTATACTTTCTTTATCTCTATCTGTCTGTTGAAAAATGGTGGCAAAAGAATCCCACAACCAGGTGGTGAATGTGCAACTGTTGAGAATGTGCTCCATTGTTTCCTCTTGGGCTTCACATAGCTGACATCTAGAAGGCCCAATAACACCCCTTTTCCAAATGTTGTCCCAAGTTAAGATTTTCTTGTGATGAACTAACCACATGAATAGCTTGATCTTCATCCACCCTTGATGGCTCCAAAGTCGTTGCCAGGATTTTGCCGGAACGCAGGAATCAAGGTTCAGGATGATTCTTTTTGCTTCCCTAAGATTAAAGGTACCTTCTTTATTGAGGCCCCATCTTAACTGATCCTGTCCCTCTGTTACCAAGATCTTCCTTTGTTTTAATATACTCATGAGTGCCTCTGTCTTTATTTTTATGGGACTGTCATCTCTGCAATCTATGCTTCTCCAATTTCTCCACTTTTCAGAGTTGTGAGGAAGATTCCAAAAATATTTAACTTTGATTAATCCTTGGGAGTCTGTTTCTTGCTTGAGGCTCATAAAGTATTCTCTTAACAACATTGGTTCTTGTTGCCATTTATCTTCCCAGAAGAGAGCTAGATCTCCATCTTTAATTTCCCAGAAACTGTTGTTTTGTACTAGGATTATGTTCTCCCAGGCTTTATTCCAGATGTATGAGCCTCTTATGTTTCTCGACATTCTTATAAAGTCTCTTGTTTGCTAGGAGCTTGCATATTTTTCTTTATAGGTCTTAGCCCATTGAGCTTCTAGTTCTTTAACCCATCTCCACCGGAGGTTGGCTCCCAAAACTATACTCAGAGTCTCCTGATCATCTAAGCCTAGGCCCCCATGACTCTTGGGTTTGCAGATTTTTTCCCAAGAAACCAGGGCCCACTTCTTCCTTGTTTCCTCCTTTCCCCAAAGGAAATCTCTCTGGATATTCCTGAACTGTTGTAATACACCTTTGGGGGCTTGGAGGGCTGATAAAAAGAACACTGGGATTGATTGCATAATAGCTTTGATCATAATTAACCTACCAGCTAGGTTCAACGATCTGATAGTCCATTTTTTGACTTTGTCTTGCATCTTGTTGAGCACCGGTTCCCAAATACTTTTTTGCAATGGTCTAGTTGTGAGGGGAATTCCAAAATACTTTGAGGGGAGGGAATCCCTTTGAAAGCCCAGAATTCTGGAGATATTTCTCTGAATTGCAATGTTAGTGTTAAAGAAAAATATTTCAGATTTGGAGAGATTAACTTCCATACCTGTAGCCAAGGCAAAGTCAATTAGAATTTTTTTGTAAGCCAAGGCTTCTTTAACTGTGGGAATTCCTTGCAGCATGGTGTCATCCACAAATTGTTGGTGAGTCATTGTCTAACCATTCTCCGTTAGTTGAAGGCATTTAATCTTTCCCATAGCATTGGCCTGTTTAATGGACCTGCCCAGTCCTTCCATCATGATAATAAAGAGAAAGGGGGAGAGAGGGTCTCCTTCCCTTAGGCCTCTAGAAGGAGTGAAGTTCTCTGAGGGTGAACCATTCACCAAAATCGAAAAGCTGGAAGAAGTTACCAAAGCCATAACCCATCTAACCCAACTGCGATCGAACCCAAAAGCAGTTAGGACCCTCCTAACATAGATCCAGTTCACTTTGTCATACGCTTTGGCAATATCTGATTGCATGATCATACCAGCCTGCCTCTTGTTGGTTAGCATGTGAACTACTTCATGGACTTGAATAATGTTATCTAGGATTTTTCTACCTTCCACATAACCAGATTGTTCCCCTAAAATTAAAGAAGGTAGTAGAGGTTTGAGTCTACTAGCCAAAACTTTGGATATGATTTTGTAAACCACATTGTATAAAGCAATGGGTCTGTACTTATCAGCAGTTAAGGCTGAATCTTGTTTGGGGATCAGGGAGATGAAGGAGGTGTTGAAGGCTTTCAGAATAGTCCTGTTTCTTCTGGAGTCCTCCTCTACATTCAGAATGTCCTGTTTGAAAAATGTTCTAGCAGGCCTTAAAAAAGTCCACATTGAATCCATCTGGTAAAAGAGCTTTTCTATTATGTATGTCTTTAATGATTTCACTGACTTCTTCTTCAGTTACTAGTCTATTCAGGTTAAAATTGTCCTCTCTAGACACCAGCTTCGAGATATTTTTTGTAATCTCCTTGATGCATTGCTTTCCGTTCAGATTGTTTTTCTTAGTGATGCCTCTGAAATGCTGTACCAACACTGTTTTAATATCCTTATGAGATATTTGAAGCTCCCCATTTCCATTCAATGTCAAAGAGTGATCCGGATTTAAACAGGAACGCAACAAATTACAGAGATAACCATATACACAAAGATGCAGCGGAAATAATACTTCATTTCATTAATGGAAAATACTGAAATATGCTTACAACCAGAAATGGAAATAAACTAGCTAGGGCGATGGTAGCTTATCTCTGAGAAGAGATGTGATGGCTACATGCCTCTGAACTGTGTTACAATGAGGCTTGAAGGCCTATTTATTGTTGAGAAACAATGGAAAACCCTTAACATTCCAAAACCTAACCCTAGGAGATGAAACGCCAAACTGTGGGCCCCGTTTGGGGGTAAGTTGGTACATCAACTTCCCGGGGTCGTAACTTTGGCATATGATCTCCGTTTGACGCGTGCAATAGTTCATTAGAAATATCTATCCGAGCACTATCATTGTTGGAACGGGCAACATCAGTCCATTCCATGGACCCATGTTGCCCCCGGATTCCCCAAAAAACGTCGTTTAGGGCCTCAAAACGGCTCCGGAAGTTCAGGACCCGAAAAACTGCTAAAAATAGTAAGTTGTGCTACAATTAAGGAAACTGAAAATGCTGAGAAAGACAGTGGTGGGGGTCCAGGTGGACTTGGCAGGTGGCCACCAATATCCACCTGGATCATTCCTCCCCCCTTAGGAAGCAATGGTCCCCATTGCATTGAGCTCCTCCATGAGATGAGGAAACTTCTGCTGAACTTGTTCCCTGGTGAGCCACTTGCCCTGCTGAAGGAGTTGGCCTACTTTGACAACTCGATACAGTTGGATATTTTGTTGGTGAGTGTTCTTGATCTGTGTGTCCATGATCCGATCAGTTGCAGCTTGTTCCATGCAATCTGGATTTAATTCTGTGGGTTTGAGCTATTCTGCAATGTCGGATGTGTCTAGCAATGGTGGAAAGTATGGCCGCAGGCGATCCACATTGAACACTGGGTGCAGGCCAAGGAATGGGGGAATGCTGAGCTCAAATGCATTGTCTCCCATAGCCTTAGTAATGGTGTAAGGACCATATCGGAGTGGTCTCAATTTCCGATAGGCTCCAGTAAGGCGTTCCTTTTGCAAATGCAACCAGACTTTGTCGCCCACCTGAAACTTGTGTGGCACCTGGTGTTGATCATGTCGCTGCTTGTACTTGGCATTTGATTTCTCAAGAATGTCATGGACCTGCTGGCAAATATGTTGGATGTGCTCAATGAAGCTGGTGGCCTTATCTGTTTCGGACTGGACATGAGCTGAATTCATGTGAGTAGCTGCAAGTGGCATGACCACATCAATGGGGCATAGTGGCTGGAATCCCAAACCCACCTGAAAAGGGCTATGGCCAGTGGAGCTGTGAAGAGCTCGGTTGTAGCTGTGCTGAACATAGGGGAGGCTCTCGTCCCATGTGCGTGGATGCTTTGAGTTATACATGCGCAGAATGTGCACAATCATCCATTGACAACCTCTGTCTGGCCATCAGTTTGAGGATGGAAGGCTGTGGACTTCGTGAGTTTGGTGTCTAGCATTGACCAGAGACTGGACCAAAATGTGCTGAGAAACTGACTGTCCCGATCTGAGATGATAGACTGTGGGATCCCAAAGTGCACCCACACTCGTTCAAAGAAGAGTTTAGCAGTGGCTTCTGCTGTGATATTCTTCTTGTAGGCCACCATAATGGCCATCTTCGAGAACCTGTCGACGACCACAAAAACACAGTCATTTCCATGCTTAGTGGAAGGAAGGCCTGACATGTAATCCATGGAGATGGATTCCCAAGGTCGACTAGGGGTAGGCAACGGGGTATAGAGGCCGTGCTTCTTAATGGCCGGTTTGGCAATGGCACAGGCAGTACATGATCGGATGTACTTCCCAACATCCTGTCAAAGATTCGGCCAATAGAAATAATTTTGCAGTACTGCCACTGTTTTCTCGACCCCGAAATGCCCAACAGCCCGACTGTAGTGTGCTTCCCAAATCATCTTGGCACGCTCGCTTGAAGGAACACAAAGGTGACTGACGTGGCATAATAGAGCATCCTGGAGGTGAAAATCTGCAACCTGCAGACCCTCCAAGAGTGTCTGGTATGTGTGGCCGAATTCTGGGTCGCTTTTGTAGAGAAGTGGCCAATCAGAAGTCTCGTGCCCACAAGAGTTGAGCACAGTGGTTAGCGCCATGATCGGTGGTCGACTGAGGCAATCTGCAACATTATTGGTGCTGCCCTTTTTATACTTGATATTCAAGTGAAACTGTTGCAGGTACGTAGACCACTTCTGATGGCGATCATTCTGCAATTTCCCTTGGGTCTGTATGAACTGCAGAGGTCGGTGGTCTGTGTGGATGACCGTTTCCTTCCCCAAAATGTAATGCTTCCATTATCGGCAAGCCTGTACAATGGAACACATCTCTTTATCATAAGTGGGGTATTTCCGGACTATGTCTGAAAGTGTTTCACTATGATATGCCACTGGATGTCCATGTTGAGTAAGGACTGCCCCAATAGCATAGTTAGAGGCATCTCTCTCGACCTCAAATGGTTGTTGTAGATCTGGTAACGCGAGCACCGGTGCCGTGCAGAGGCGATCCTTCAACTCCCTGAATGCCTTCTGTTGAGATTCAGACCAAAAGAATTTTGCTTTCGCCCCACCCTTGGTGACTTGACTCAAGGGCCAAGAAATATGAGAAAACCCCAACACAAACCTGCGGTAGAAGTTGGCAAGACCTAGAAAGCTACGGAGCTCTGTTAGAGTGGTTGGAGAGGGCCAATCCCGAATGACTTGGATCTTGGCTGGATCGACATGCACCCCCTGTTCATCAATGATGTATCCCAGATATTGAACCTGGGTCATGCCAAAAGTGCATTTCTCCAAATTGGCACATAGCTTGTGTTGTCGCAGTGTTTGGAGAACCTGTCGGATGTGGTGGAGGTGCTCTTCCCAACTCTGGCTGAAGATCAGAATGTCATCCAAGTATACTACTACAAAGGAGTTGGTGAATGGCCGCAAGATGTCATCCATTAGTCTCATAAAGGTTGCAGGAGCATTCGTTAATCTAAAAGGCATGACCAACCATTCGAAGAGGCCCTCCTTGGATTTGAAGGCAGTCTTCCACACATCGGAGGGTTCGATTGGTACCTGGTGATATCCCGATTTCAGGTCGATCTTGCTGAAATATTTCGCCCCCTTTAGTTGGTCTAGGAGGTCATCAATTCGCGGGATCGGGTACCTATTACGGACAGTGATCTTGTTCAGCGCCCGATAGTCAATACAGAGTCTCCACGTCCCATCCTTCTTCTGTACCAACATGATCGGGCTCCCACAGGGCGATGAACTCGGATGGATGTGACCTTTCTGCAGGAGCTCCTGAATCTGCCTCTTGATTTCATCGTTCTCCAGAACGGAGCGCCGATAAATTGGTCCATTGGGTAGCGGCGCACCTGGGGTCAGATCGATGGAGTGCTTGACTTGACAGTGCAGAGGAACCCCTGCCGAGGAGGTGAAGATGTCCTCGTACTCCTCCACAATCTTGTCCATCTGTAGTTGTCGTGTAGAGGGGCCCCGTTTGGAGGCCGCGGAGGCCGCGGCCACTATCTTCTTCTTTCCTTGAGGGCGTATCATCAGGAAAACGAATTTCCTAGTTTTGGAAATGATCTTACTGCATTGTTTTGCAGTAATCAAAGAGAGGGCGGCAGGTGGTGCTACCTCTGGTATCCTGAACAACTTATTTCCCAATGTAATAATAACAGCACGAGGCCTTGATTCATACACAGCATGTCCCTTCCACAAGTATGGTTGTCCTAGTAATACATCACAAACTTCAAGGGGAGCAATGTCACACAATACCTCATCCGTGAAGGGCTTGATGTTGTATGGAAGGCGACACTGCTGGCTCACGCGAAGATCTCGTCCTTGGTGAAGCCACCCAATGGTGTATGGTTGTGGATGTGCTGTGGTCGGTAAGCCCAACCACTTCACGACCTCTGCCGAAATGAGGTTCTTTTGACTCCCGCTATCAACAATGAACTGGATCGGGGAGCCCTTTACCCACATTTGGGAGTGGAAGAGACGCTCCTCCTCCTCTGGATCTTCGGGTTCATTTTTCTGGATCTTTGCGGTAGCAACAGTGGCGCTAGGGTCCGCATCAATGATTTGCTTCCTTTTTTCGTACCCCTTATCGGGTTCTGACTCAGAGTCAGAACATGCATCTGATTCTGAAACCTTTAGCTCAGCCACCAGTGACTGCTTGGCCCGACACTCACTTGTGTTGTGAGTGGAGCTCTTATGGAACTCGCACCATTTTCCAGTGTCCTTTCTCGGTTTCGCGACGCTGTTCTTTGCTTGCAGCTTCGGCTGGTTGTCTTGGGCTGTCCCGCATTGGCTTTGTCCTTTGTTCTGTGGTTTCGGGGCACCTTTCCCCTGCTTTGGATTCGCAGATCCAAAGTCTCGCTTCTTTTGTTTAAACTTCTGCTTGACCTTGACGGCATACCAGTATGCTGCGCCGAGCGAGGGGATGTTTAGGAATTGTATTTCTTCCTGGATGTACTTGTGCAGGCAGCCACGGTATTTGAGTATCAAATGTTGCTCCAAATCCTTGATACCCAACTTTGTGCGAAGGGTATGGAAAAGAATGGTGAACTCCGGCACGTCTTGGTCCCTTCCCTGCCGCAGCGTGGTCCACTTTATGTATTCATCCTCATAGCTCCCGACAGGGTAGTACTGCTCCTTGACGGCATCCCGGAACGAATCCCAGGTGGGTGCGGCTGAAAATAGTGAGCCAGTACTTTCATCCTTTTGCTCGCAGTAGGTTTCCCACCAGTCCTTGACGTGGAGCTTTGAGGAGAGCAAAAACAATCTTTTCCCGACTCGAAAATTCATGAACAAAAAAATAACCCTCTAGCAGATTTAACCATTTATCTACGGCATCTGCGTCTATCTGACCCTCGAATATGGGGATTTCAAAATTAACTTGTACCTTAAAGGGTGTGGCGTTTCCAGAGTAGCTGCTGGAAGCCGATGCGTTGCTTCTGGGTAGCCGCTGAAGGATCTGGGCAAAGCTGTCCATCATCGCGTTCCATTGTCACTCGAGGGCTTCTTCGAGCAAGATTTTGATGGGATCTCCTACCCCCTAGTCTTTCTTCTCGTCCGCCATGGGAGGCCGTCGGGATTTGCGAGGCTGGTCTTGTAAAGGTTCAACCAGTTCAAGCCCTAACTCCTTATATCCCGACCTTGTTGGGGACATGCAAAGAAAAATAGAGAAAAAGTAGACCCCTCTAATACCACTGATCCGGATTTAAACAGGAACGCAACAAATTACAAAGATAACCATATACACAAAGATGCAGCGGAAATAATACTTCATTTCATTAATGGAAAATACTGAAATATGCTTACAACCAGAAATGGAAATAAACTAGCTAGGGCGATGGTAGCTTATCTCTGAGAAGAGATGTGATGGCTACATGCCTCTGAACTGTGTTACAATGAGGCTCGAAGGCCTATTTATTGTTGAGAAACAATGGAAAACCCTTAACATTCCAAAACCTAACCCTTGGAGATGAAACGCCAAACTGTGGGCCCCGTTTGGGGGTAAGTTGGTACATCAACTTCCCGGGGTCGTAACTTTGGCATATGATCTCCGTTTGACGCGTACAATAGCTCATTAGAAAGATCTATCCGAGCACTATCATTGTTGGAACGGGCAACATCGATCCATTCCATGGACCCATGTTGCCCCCGGATTCCCCAAAAAATGTCGTTTAGGGCCTCAAAACGGCTCCGGAAGTTCAGGACCCGAAAAACTGCTAAAAATAGTAAGTTGTGCTACAATTAAGGAAATTGAAAATGCTGAGAAAGACAATGGTGGGGGTCCAGGTGGACTTGGCAGGTGGCCACCAATATCCACCTGGATCAAAGAGATTCTATTATGAGCTCTATTGTTCATGGTGGATCTATGGAAAAATATGGTATTGCATTCACCTTCTTTGAGCCATTGAACTCAAGAATTTTGTTTCAAAAATGTTTCCTCTTGTTTACATAATTTCTCCCATTCTTGTTGATGTTTATCAGCTTGTTGACTTTTGACTTTATCAAAACCATCAATGATCATTGCTTGATTGAGTCCCTGAAGTTTGATTTCCACTGATTGTTTATCCATAAAAATGTTACGAAACTCCTTCTTGTTCCATTCTTTGAGCCTGAGTTTAATGTGCTTGAGTCTTTTATGAAGGAGGAACATTTTAGTGCCCTGTATCTACAAATCTTCAGACCATGATTTTCCAATGTTGCTAATGAATTTTGGGTGGGTGATCCAGATATTCTCGAATCTCAAGGGTCTATTCCTGGGAGAATCAAACCCCTTGATTTCTAATTGAATCAGCCAGTGATAAGAGCCTCCAAAGGGGAGAACACTAGCTACCTTTTCCCTGTTTGTGAGCATCAGCTTCTCTGATATCAAAAATCTATCTAACTTGGAGGTGACCTATGCCTCACCTCCTCTTTTATTGTTCCATGTGAAATGGTCATTGTGTGTTTCAGAGTCCACCAGTTTCATTTCTCCTATGAAGGTATGGAATGCTATGGAATCTTTACTCAGTAGTCTCGTACCTCCTTTTTTTCTGAAAGATATTTAATCATGTTAAAATCTCCTCCCATGACCCAAGTAATTTATTCATGCCTACTTCTAAGATCAACCAAGGATTCAAGAAACCTAAGTTTCTCATCTAATCTTTGAGGCCCATAAACATTTGTGACCAGGAAGGTATCTGAAACCCCTACTGGTTGAAAAATTACTGATAAGTAATTTCTTGATGCCTCCGCATCTGTTATGCTAACTTTTTGTGGGTTCCATAGAGTTAGGATGCCCCCAGCTGTGTTCTCTGCTTTAACTTCTAGAAACTCAAATCTATTAAGCCATTTACTATGGATCTGTTTTAATTTCTGGATAGAGCATTTTGTTTCCTGAATTAAGATTACATCTGGCATTGCTAGTTTCATTCTGTTACTTAGCATTCTTTGTTTTCTTTTACTACCTAGACCTCTGATGTTCCAAGATATGAACTTCATAATTAAAGATTTGTAAAGGAGTAACTGGTTAGGTCTTTCATCTTACTCAAATCTATCATTAGCTTTCCACACTCCATCAATATCCCATTTTGCTTTTTCCTACCCCTCTTCTTTCCTGGATTTCTGGTCGCTAATCCTGGAGTTGATTTCATAGTTTTGACACCTCTGTGCTCTTGCTTGTGAATGTTGTTACCTTCATCCAACCCTCTTTCCTGAGCTTTCCATAAAAACAACTGTTGTATTCTGTTGCATTCTTCTTGAGGCAGTGAGTCTATTCCTCCCTTGGTTCCCTGCAACAAGAATCCTTCTAGATTCAGGTTTTCCTTGTCAAGAATTTCTAGTAGTTCCTGATCTTCCAGATCTATTTCACTTTGGGTCATATCCTAGTCCGTCTCCATTTCTGTTTCACTCATCATCGTTTCTTTTTGATAACCAGTATCTTGAGAATATTTTTTGTCTTCTTCCTTCTCTTTTTCATTAGGACCTTCCTCTTGAGCTTGGTTTTCTTTCGTGATTTCTTCATTCTCTTCCAGCACTTGAAATTTGTTCTGACTAACCTTCAGCACCTCATTGTGTTTTTGCATTGTTCCCTTTTTTCCCCCTTTTCCTTTACTTACCAGTTTCTGAAAGCTTTCAGTATCCTTCATTGTATTAGGTTTCCCTTTATTATTTGCTTTTCCAAGAGGGCAGTCTCTGAACAAATTTCCATGTTCATGGCATCTACGACATCTGAATGGGATATGCTTGTAGTCCACAGCCTGCACCCACTCTTTAGCAAAAACTTCAAAGATAAATTCGTCAGGGAGAGCTCCTGATAGATCCATTTCCACACAAATCCTTGCAAAGGAGGTATATTTTCCTCTTCTTGTGGCTTTGGAATCTTTGACAAAACGTCCTAGTTTATTGCCAATGGTAGCTAGCGATTATTTTTGCCAATAATCCAGAGGTAGAGAATAGAGCCTTACCCAAACAGGAACCGAGCTAAAGGTTTCCTGCTCTAGGACAAAGTTCATCTTCCCAGGCCTCATGTAGAGATGGGCTACTGCATAAAAGTAGGGTCCTCCTTCAAATATTTTGTCTCTATCTTCAATGTTTGAGAACACCACTATGAAGAATCCCTTTGACCCAAGATGTAGGTCGATGCTTCCTTTGGGTTTCTAGTGATACTTGATCCATGTCTGTAAACCTTTTTCGGTGGGATAGAGTCCCATGAATTTAGAAATAATGGCATAGGTCCCCATGTGTTCCCTGTGCGCCTATAGAGCAGGATCATTTAATATTATTCTGGGAGTGATTTCTGCTTTAGGTTTGCAAGGTCCCTTTTTTTTGTCTCTTGCACCCTGACTTTTTTCTTCTTCCTCCTTGTTCTTTGTGCTACTGGTTTCCTTGGTCTTGTTCCTGTCAGTCTCCTTTTCATTATCCCTGTACCTGCCATCCGAGAAACCTTTGCTGTGCAAGATCGGTGTCTTGCATCTGCTAGATGCCACGTCTTTCAGCTCCCTCCTCTTGCGCCCTCCATTAGAAATGATCTTCTGCACCTTTTTGAAACCCTAGCTAATCGCTCATGTACCTTGCAGCCGATATGATCAACCCCATTAATATTTTAATATTAATATTAAGGTTAATAATGTTTCTTTGCATGATATTAGTAATATTTTGGCCTATGGTATTTGGTTTATAAGTTTGGTATATAATTTGATGTTGATTTATAATCCTATTTGATATATTTTTATGTATTTACCATACCACTTTATACCTCTGCTATATTTATTTATTTACCATATGTCACGTACACATATGGAGTAAATTTTTTTTTTTTCATGATGATTAACCACCATTTATTGACTCATACATGCATTCCATTTAATAACCTTATGAATACATACTTATAACAATTATAATAGTCAAGAACTGTTCGAATATCTATACATTTATTCGCATACAGATAATACAGAATCAAACTATGCAACCAATTCTAAGGTTCGCTGCGGAGTAACCATAATCTATTTAATTGGCGGTATAAGGTAATGTCCGAGGATGCAAAGGGTTTATATGCACAACCCAATATGGCCGTCAGTCCTTACAGGCGTAATTATAGCAGCTTATCTCGAGATATCTGAATGTTTTAATGTTGTGTCCGGCCTTGACTTCGGAGTCCAGTTGGCGACGGCAGCATCATCCATTTGGAAAGTTCAACGGTTAGATGGCATGCTGCCATGTGCGCCCGGTGCTCCAAGCACCTACGGCCTGACACCTCGGGCATACCAATTTCGCGCCTGGAGCCTATCGATCCCATCCGGCTATCGAACGGTGGAAAAGATTCTCAGCAGATCAAGGGTTGAGACTATGCCACGAGTCGGTAAGAAAGGTATGATATATAATATATGTGTGTTCTCATTCAGCTCAGTTTTGTTTTTTTCATTTCATTGCGACTGTGGATCGCAGCGCTGTGGCGATTCACCTACCCCAATACTCATGCGGCTTCATCCAGCTCTAAGCTCCGGTTCTGTTCTACTTTAGCACGGTTGACTATCAGGTATATGATGACACTACCCAGTCTCGTTGTTGTCTGCACCAGTTCCTTTTCTCATTACCATATTTCATTGATTAACCTGAGTTCTCGTTTTCTGGTTTGGCTAATGTGCCCAGGTGGACGGCTTGTCATTCACCATCGAGGAAAGGAACTTCTTCGTTCTATCTGCTAACATGATAACAGGTAGATTTGATTGCCGCCTAACTTCGTTTGTTTAATCGGTTCAGGGTAAAAGCTGAACTCTCATTTTACTTGACAGGAATGCCAGGTAACACCACCGCGGCCTGGGGTCCCTGTACCAATTCGGGGTTCACCTTGGTTTCAGTCTTTGCTTGTCGGGGTTCCTACCCTTGTTTTAGATGATAATCTTCGGTTAGGTGATGATACAGGCTGAGCATTGTATGCTTGGCCGTAACCCCTTTATATGTATAACTGTTCAGCTATGAAGTTTGTTCTTGTTTGCACACAGACGGTATTATGTTAAGCATTGATACTGAACTTGAGGGTTTGGTTCCCTGGTTATCTCGTTGAAGTGTTTTAGAAATTAAAGGGCATGAGAGATTCAGCAAGTTTCAGCTCTAAGTATAATGTTCCTTTTGTTTATTCGCCTCCTCGGCAATGGCTATATATACAGACTTAATGTTTCAGGATTTATACTATTCCTTTCTAATTAAATCTTATTGCATGTCCATCTTTTCAAATGCTGAGTTCATATGTGCTCTTATGTTTCGATTTCAATGGTTTTCTTCTGGTTTTGCGTCCGGTTTAATGCGGACAAGGCGACTCTTCCATAACAGAGTTGCTGGTTAATCTTGACTATGTGCTTATAGATATTTAATACATTCATTGGCTCTTTTCAGGGTATTATAGTGCTCTGTACATTTATTGTTTTACCATAGATATATACATGTATGTGTTTTTCGTGCCAAGCGACACCACTGTGCGGCTATAACAGAAATGCCGAGGCGTTTAACAAATTTTCAATGCCAGTCTCCGGATTTGTTTCACGGTTCCGTCGACCGAGGTTTAAGGTTTTTCTTTTTACCATACTTATACGAGGTCGTAGTTTATTTACTTGGATTCATTGTTCTGGAAATAATACTAAATTTATTCTCTAGTTATATTCCCTTGTGGTTATGCGTAATTTACAGTTTATTCAGCAAGGTTTGCTCGCGTATTTCTCTTCATTTTTTGAATAAGTCAATGACTGGGCTATTTCTTTTAGTTTTGCTGAATATAGAAACGATTAGACTTCTATTTCATTTTCTGTCTATGAAGAGGGTTTTATTACATTCTCATCCTTGTCTTGGAATTCTTGCTTCCGCCTTAGTGGCAGGGATTTGTCCGATGTATCTATTCCTTTCATTTTTAAATAGAGAATACAGGTTCTAACTTTATGGGTCACATACAGTCTAGTATTCTTTTCCAGAAGCAGAATAAACGAGTTATTTCTACTGTTTCTTTTTTTCTTTAAACACAAACTCACGCAAGTAATTTCTCAGTTAACAGGTTTAGTGAACCTTACCTGCTTAACAGCAAACCTGTTTGTTTTGCTTGTCAATCCGCCCATCCGTAGGAAGATTCTTCTTTTGATCTTCCACCCCCAAGCACTTGCAGATCCTCTCGACTACAGTTTCGCTGGCCCCACCAGTAATCGCTATCTGGTCCTAACCAGACATAGTGTACACAGGAAAATTCCTTTCCTCATCATATTCCATCTGATCCTCACCAGACATAGCATGACCTCCTTCTTTTCTTTCTGCCATCTGATCCTTACCAGACTTGGCAATCTTTCCCCTTTTTTCTCTGGGGACTCAACTACCTCCTGAAGGTAGTTAGGGTTCCATTGTAACTGCTTCCACAGTTACTAACCATGATTAATCATATGCTCATCTCAAATAGTACTAACACAATTGTTTTTAATTAACATAAAATTAATAACAGAGTTATATACTTTTTCAAATAAAGTCTTTGTTCATAATTACTTTTACTATTTACCAACATTAACTTTTCACGAGGGATGTTACATCTCCCCCTCCTGAAAGTCTACATCATCCCGATGTTGCTATTCATTTAAAAACAGTCTGGGATAAGTATCCCTCATCATTTGTTCATCCTCCCAAGTGGCCTCTTCAGGCCCAAAGTGCCGCCACTACACTTTAACCTGGCTGATGACCTTTTTCCGCAGCTCGACTCTTCTCCGATCTAATATGTTCACTGGTTCGACCAGGAACTCTCCTTCCGGTTCCACCTGAAACACATTACAATTAGATTAGCTGCTTACTAGTATTCTATTTCAGTTTACATTATTTAACAGTCTTCCCTTACCTGAATGTCCTGCCAACTTATTATATGCCTAGGGTCATACACATATCTCTTTAAAACTGATACATGGAAGACATTATGAACCCGAATATGGCTGGGTAGGGCGAGCTGATAAGCTACCGGCCCTACTCGTGCCAGAATTTGGAATGGTCCACAAAAACGCGGTGCCAGTTTGGCACAAGCATTCCAATGGAGGGTACTTTTCCTAGCTCGTATTCTGATGTACACATGCTCACCCACTTGGTACTCTTTGAATGTTCTCTTCCGATCTGCAAAGTTCTTCTGCCTGTCCTGTGCCATCTTTAGATTAGCTCGAACTTTTTTCACCATAACTTCCATTTCTTCCAACATCTCAAGACCCAGCAAGAATTTGTCCTCCGGTCCACCCCAACTGGAGGGTGTGCGGCATTTCCAGCCGTAAAGTACTTTGAATGGGCTCATCTTCAAGGATGCGTGATAACCATTGTTATAGGCGAATTCCACTAGGTGTAAATACTCCTCCCATCGCGTAGGTTGCTGCATTACATAAGACCTTAGCATGTCTTCCACTACTTGATTCACCCGCTCAGTCTGTCCGTCGGTTTGCGGATGATATGCGGTGCTAAAGTTCAATTGAGTTCCTAGACCTTCAAATAAGGTCCTCCAAAAAGCTGAGGTGAATTTAACATCACGGTCAGATATTATTACTTTCGGCAGCCCATGGAGTTTAAATATATTCTGCATGAAAATGTTTGCGATTTGAGCTGCACGATAAGTGGATTGAACCGGTATGAAGTGAGCTGACTTGCTGAGTTTATCTACTACCACCATTATAGAATCATTGTTCTTTTTGGATTTCGGCAAACCGGTAATAAAGTCCATGGTTATGGTCTCTCATTTCCATTCCGGTATGGGTAATGGCTGTAGTAACCCTGCAGGGTGCTGATGTTCAGCCTTCACCTATTGACACTCTAAACAATGCGCCAGGTATTCTATCATGTCCTTTTTCATGCCTGGCCAGTAGTACTCCTTCCTTAGCGAGATGATGAATTTCTGGTAACCAGGATGTCCCGCATAAGGACTTTTATGATTTTCATCCAGAATCTTTTCTTTAATGCTGCTCTGATTGGGTACATAAATCTTCTTCTGGTAGCACAAAATTCCGACTGCATTCAAGGTGTACCATTGTTGTATTAAACGGGTATCTGAATTCTGTACCAATTGCTTCTTTTGCAAATAAATCTGATCCTGTGCAGCAGCCTTGTCAATTTCTTTGCCAAGGGTGGACCATCCTTGACTAATGCCAATTTCATAAATGCAATGCACTTTTCGGCTCAGTGCATCAGCTACTCTGTTCTCTTTTCCCTTTAAGTGTTTAATTTCGAAATCGAAGTTTCCCAAAAAGTCCACCCATCTTGCTTGTCTTGCGTTTAAAGTCGGTTGACTAAAGTAACTAGTCAAGCTGTGGTGATCCGTCATCAACAAAAATTTTCTGCCCACTAAATAATGGCGCCACATTTTTAATGCATGAATCACCGCGGTTAATTCCAGATCATAGGCAGAATATTTCTGCTCATGTTCTTTTAACTTTCTGGATTCATATGCAATCACTTTACCTTCCTGCATTAGCACTCCACCCACGCCCTCCTTACTAGCATCTGTGCAGACTACATACTCCTTTTCAGGATCTGGCACACACAACACAGGTGCGGTGGTAAGTAAATGTTTGAGCTGTTCAAAACTCCGTTGACAGTCTGCTGTCCATTTAAATATTTTTCCCTTCTTTTGCAAGGAGGTGATAGGGTAGGCAACTATGGAAAAACCTTCTACAAACCGCCGATAATATCCAGCCAGCCCCATAAAGGACCGAATATCTGCTACATCCTTGGGTGTAGGCCATTCCATTATAGTTTTAATCTTTTCAGGGTCTACAGCTATACCCTCCTTCGTAATAATGTGGCCCAAAGATTGGATCTGTTCTTTATAAAAATCACATTTGCTGAATTTTCCATATAACTGATGCTCCCGTAATGTCTGTAACACTATCCTCAGATGTTCCTCATGCTCCTTGATATTCCGGGGGTATATAAGTATATCATCAATGAAGATCAATACAAATTTGTCTAGGTATTGATGAAATACACTGTTCATCAAACACATGAATGTCGCAGGTGCATTAGTTAAACCGAAAGGCAGTACCAAAAACTCGTAGTGTCCGTAACGAGTACGAAAAGCTGTCTTGGCTATATCCTCATCCTTGATTCTGATTTGATGATAACCTGATCTTAAATCGATCTTTGAGAAAACTGTCGACCCCTTTACTTGGTCAAACAGCTCATCAATGCAGGGTAGTGGATATTTGTTTTTAACTGTCAGTTTGTTCAGCTGTCTATAATCTATGCACATATGCAAAGTTCCATCTTTTTTTCTCACAAATAGCACAGGAGCTCCCCAAGGAGATACACTGGGACGGATATACTTCTTGTCCAACAGCTCTTGCAGTTGCATTTTTAACTCAGTTAACTCCGGCACACTCATCCGATAGGGTGCCCGAGACACTGGGGCTGCTCCGGGTACCAGCTCAATGGTGAAGTCTAAATCCCTTTTAGGCGGTAGCCCTGGAATTTCTTCAGGAAATACATCTGCAAAATCTTGCACTACCGGTATATTTTCAACAGTTGCAACCTTATCCACAGAATCTGCGTACCCTACTTGTACTGCATAAATCTGGCATTTCTTCCGGATACACTTAACCAGCTGTGAGGCCGTGATCGGCCGAATCTGTACTAGTTTCTAGATGCCTTGAATCTCTTTTCCCACAACTTTGGGACTTACATAGCTTAAAGTAGCTCCTGGATCTACTAAAATAGAAACAGTTCGATCAAAGATCTTACCTTCAAACTCTATCATTGTTGGCTGGTAATCAGCTTGTCGATCCTCCAATGCTGCATTGATTTTGGGCATAGATCGATCCACATCTCCTACTGTCGAAGCTTCATAGATCTGGGACAACTAATCGTTGTCCTTCCGATGAGGGCAATTTTTAATATAATGGGGTCCGCCACAACCCCAACACTGAACAGGTGGCCTAGCTGAGCCTTCATTGTCCAATCTAACTTGCTGTTCACTATATTTGGATTCTGCATGTTCTGATTTTTGGTTGGCTCCTTTCGAAAATCCTTTTTGAAAGGCACTGCGAGCTCCCTTACTTCCCATAGGCATTCTGCTGCCCCGCTTATCTGTCCAACGCTTCCCAGAATTTTCCCCTTTTGATTTGTTTTGCTGATAACACAGTCTTGCCTTCCGAATTGCTTCATCCATCGTCTTCGGATTATCGAACTCTATTCTTTCTCGCATTGCCAGAGGTAGGCTACTAACAAACCTTTGTACCTTAGCCTTCTCCTCACGAATATATGGCACGTAACGAAGCAGGGATGTGAATTTAGTTACGAACTCGTCGATGGTCTGTTGTCCAAGCCGCAGATCATGAAATTCTCGTGCTTTTTCATCGTAAAAGCGTTCTGTCAGATACTTCTCCTTGAAATATCTTTGAAACATTTCACAGGTCACATCCTGTTCACTCACTCCCCGCACCATCTTGACCTCCTCCCACCATAGCGTGGCTTTAGCCTGCAGCTGGAATATAGCCAGCCTTGCTTTAAGATGATGATCATATTCGTATACTTGGAAATAATTATTCATATTAATTAGCCACGCCTCTGCAGCTTCTTCTGATTCCCCATCGAAATGAGGTGGTTTAATCTTCCGAAACTCTCCTTGCAGTTCCATCCATGGTCTTTTTGGAGTCTGATAATCAGAAGCATTGACAGACTTCTCTCCTCGCGTCTCTATTCTATCCTCTGCTTCCTCTTGTTCAGTGTGAAAGCTGTGTTCATCTGTTACTCATGGCTGTTCAGGCCTCGGATGTGACTGCTGTTGATGTTGCTTATCGGATAAACTTTTCAGAATCCTCTCCTATTCCACATTTAATCTTGCGTTATCTACACGCAACCAGGCCATTTCGTCCTTTAGTTCCTGAACTGTCCTCATTAGCGTCGAATCAGTATTGCGGCCTTCTGCTCCCAGTTGCACCCAAAACTCAGGATTTCCCTGAGGTTGTCCCACATTATCGGGTTGATCCAAATTTCCATGAGGAGCGCTATTTGCTCTCCTCATTCTGCTACTACCTGCTTAAGAATAACTCATCAAACAGATATACTTTATTTTTAGCGTATTCTAAACTTTTGTTTTATGTTACTGTAATTTTGAAATTTTCCCAAAGGTCACAGAGTTGTAAACCTGGGCTCTGATACCAATTTGTCACGTACACATATGGAGTAAATTTTTTTTTTTTTATGATGATTAACCACCATTTATTGACTCATACATGCATTCCATTTAATAACCTTATGAATACATACTTATAACAATTATAATAGTCAAGAACTGTTCGAATATCTATACATTTATTCGCATACAGATAATACAGAATCAAACTATGCAACCAATTCTAAGGTTCACTGCGGAGTAACCATAATCTATTTAATTGGCGGTATAAGGTAATGTCTGAGGATGCAAAGGGTTTATATGCACAACCCAATATGGCTGTCAGTCCTTACAGGTGTAATTATAGCAGCTTATCCCGAGATATCTGAATGTTTTAATGCTGTGTCCGGCCTTGACTTCGGAGTCCAGTTGGCGACGACAGCATCATCCATTTGGAAAGTTCAACGGTTAGATGGCATGCTGCCATGTGCGCCCGGTGCTCCAAGCACCTACGGCCTGACACCTCGGGCATACCAATTTCACGCCTGGAGCCTATCGATCCCAACCGGCTATCGAACGGTGGAAAAGATTCTCAGCAGATCAAGGGTTGAGACTATGCCACGAGTCGGTAAGAAAGGTATGATATATAATATATGTGTGTTCTCATTCAGTTCAGTTTTGTTTTTTTTTCATTTCATTGTGACTGTGGATCGCAGCGCTGTGGCAATTCACCTACCCCAATACTCATGCGGCTTCATCCAGCTCTAAGCTCCAGTTTTGTTCTACTTTAGCATGGTTGACTATCAGGTATATGATGACACTACCCAGTCTCATTGTTGTCTGCACCAGTTCCTTTTCTCATTACCATATTTCATTGATTAACCTGAGTTCTCATTTTCTGGTTTGGCTAATGTGCCCAGGTGGACGGCTTGTCATTCACCATCGAGGAAAGGAACTTCGTTCTATCTGCTAACCTGATAACAGGTAGATTTGATTGCCTCCTAACTTCGTTTGTTTAATCGGTTCAGGGTAAAAGCTGAACTCTTATTTTACTTGACAGGAATGCCGGGTAACACCACCGCGGCCTGGGGTCCCTGTACCAATTCAGGGTTCACCTTGGTTTCAGTCTTTGCTTGTCGGGGTTCCTACCCCTGTTTTAGATGATAATCTTCGGTTAGGTGATAATACAGGCTGAGCATTGTATGCTTGGCCGTAACCCCTTTATATGTATAACTGTTCAGCTATGAAGTTTGTTCTTGTTTGCACACAGACGGTATTATGTTAAGCTTTTATACTGAACTTGAGGGTTTGGTTCCCTGGTTATCTCGTTGAAGTGTTTTAGAAATTAAAGGGCATGAGAGATTCAGTAAGTTTCAGATCTAAGTATAATGTTCCTTTTGTTTATTCGCCTCCTTGGCAATGGCTATATATACAGACTCAATGTTTCAGGATTTATACTATTCCTCTCTAATTAAATCTTATTGCATGTCCATCTTTTCAAATGCTGAGTTCATATGTGCTCTTATGTTTCGATTTCAATGGTTTTCTTCTGGTTTTGCGTCCGGTTTAATACGGACAAGGCGACTCTTCCATAACAGAGTTGTTGGTTAATCTTGACTATGTGCTTATAGATATTTAATACATTCATTGGCTCTTTTCAGGGTATTATAGTGCTCTGTACATTTATTGTTTTACCATAGATATATACATGTATGTGTTTTTCGTGCCAAGCGACACCACTGTGCGGCTATAACAGAAATGCTGAGGCATTTAACAAATTTTCAATGCCAGTCTCCGGATTCGTTTCACGGTTCCGTCGACCGAGGTTTAAGGTTTTTCTTTTTACCATACTTATACGAGGTCGTAGTTTATTTACTTGGATTCATTGTTCTGGAAATCATACTAAATTTATTCTCTGGTTATATTCCCTTGTGGTTATGCGTAATTTACAATTTATTCAGCAAGGTTTGCTCGCGTATTTCTCTTCATTTTTTGAATAAGTCAATGACTGGGCTATTTCTTTTAGTTTTGCTGAATATAGAAACGATTAGACTTCTATTTCATTTTCTGTCTATGAAGAGGGTTTTATTACATTCTCATCCTTGTCTTGGAATTCTTGCTTCCGCCTTAGTGGCAGGGATTCATTCGATGTATCTATTCCTTTCATTTTTAAATATAGAATACATGTTCTAACTTTATGGGTCACATACAGTCTAGTATTCTTTTCCAGAAGCAGAATAAACGAGTTATTTCTACTGTTTCTTTTTTTCTTTAAACACAGACTCACGCAAGTAATTTCTCAGTTAACAGGTTTAGTGAACCTTACCTGCTTAACAGCAAACCTGTTTGTATTGCTTGTCAATCCCCCCGTCCGTAGGAAGATTCTTCTTTTGATCTTCCACCCCCAAGCACTTGCAGATCCTCTCGACTGCAGTGTCGCTGGCCCCGCCAGTAATCGCTATCTGGTCCTAACCAGACGTAGCGTACACAGGAAAATTCCTTTCCTCATCATATGCCATCTGATCCTCACCAGACATAGCATGACCTCCTTCTTTTCTTTCTGCCATCTGATCCTTACCAGACTTGGCAATCTTTCCCATTTTTTCTCTGGGGACTCAACTACCTCCTGAAGGTAGTTAGGGTTCCATTGTAACTGCTTCCACAGTTACTAACCATGATTAATCATATGCTCAGCTCAAATATTACTAACACAATTGTTTTTAATTAACATAAAATTAATAACAGAGTTATATACTTTTTCAAATAAAGTCTTTGTTCATAATTACTTTTACTATTTACCAACATTAACTTTTCACGAGGGATGTTACATCTCCCCCTCCTGAAAGTCTACATCGTCCCGATGTTGCTGTTCATTTAAAAACAGTCTGGGATAAGTATCCCTCATCATTTGTTCATCCTCCCAGGTGGCCTCTTCAGGCCCAAAGTGCCGCCACTGCACTTTAACCTGGCTGATGACCTTTTTCCGCAGCTCGACTCTTCTCCGATCTAATATGTTCACTGGTTTGACCAGGAACTCTCCTTCCGGTTCCACCTGAAACACATTACAATTAGATTAGCTGCTTACTAGTATTCTATTTCAGTTTACATTATTTAACAGTCTTCCCTTACCTGAATGTCCTGCCAACTTATTATATGCCTAGGGTCATACACATATCTCTTTAAAACTGATACATGGAAGACATTATGAACCCGAATATTCCTGGGTAGGGTGAGCTGATAAGCTACCGGCCCTACTCGTGCCAGAATTTGGAATGGTACACAAAAACGCGGTGCCAGTTTGGCACAAGCATTCCATTGGAGGGTACTTTTCCTAGCTCGTATTCTGATGTACACATGCTCACCCACTTGGTACTATTTGAATGTTCTCTTCCGATCTGCAAAGTTCTTCTGCCTGTCCTGTGCCATCTTTAGATTAGCTCGAACTTTTTTCACCATCACTTCCATTTCTTCCAACATCTCAGGACCCAGCAAGAATTTGTCCTCCGGTCCACCCCAACTGGAGGGTGTGCGGCATTTCCGGCCGTAAAGTACTTCGAATGGGCTCATCTTCAAGGATGCGTGATAACCATTGTTATAGGCGAATTCCACTAGGTGTAAATACTCTTCCCATCGTGTAGGTTTCTGCATTATATAAGACCTTAGCATGTCTTCCACTACTTGATTCACCCGCTCAGTCTGTCTGTCGGTTTGCAGATGATATGCGGTGCTGAAGTTCAATTGAGTTCCTAGACCTTCAAATAAGGTCCTCCAAAAAGCTGAGGTGAATTTAACATCACGGTCAGATATTATTACTTTCGGGAGCCCATGGAGTTTAAATATATTCTGCATGAAAATGTTTGCGATTTGAGCTGCACGATAAGTGGATTGAACCGGTATGAAGTGAGTTGACTTGCTAAGTTTATCTACTACCACCATTATAGAATCATTGTTCTTTTTGGATTTCGGCAAACCGGTAATAAGTCCATGGTTATGGTCTCCCATTTCCATTCCAGTATGGGTAATGGCTGTAGTAACCCTGCAGGGTGCTGATTTTCAGCCTTCACCTGTTGACACTCTAAACAACGCGCCAGGTATTCTATCACGTCCTTTTTCATGCCTGGCCAGTAGTACTCCTTCCTTAGCGAGATGATGAATTTCTGGTAACCAGGATGTCCCGCATAAGGACTTTTATGATTTTCATCCAGAATCTTTTCTTTAATGCTGCTCTGATTGGGTACATAAATCTTCTTCTGGTAGCACAAAATTCCGGTTGCATTCAAGGTGTACCCTTGTTGTATTAAACGGGTATCTGAATTCTGTACCAATTGCTTCTTTTGCAAATAAATCTGATCTTGTGCAGCAGCCTCGTCAATTTCTTTGCCAAGGGTGGACCATCCTTGACTAATGCCAATTTCATAAATGCAATGCACTTTTCGGCTCATTGCATCAGCTACTCTGTTCTCTTTTCCCTTTAAGTGTTTAATTTCGAAATCGAAGTTTCCCAAAAAGTCCACCCATCTTGCTTGTCTTGCGTTTAAAGTCGGTTGACTAAAGTAACTAGTCAAGCTGTGGTGATCCATCATCAGCAAAAATTTTCTGCCCACTAAATAATGGCACCACATTTTTAATGCATGAATCACCGCGGTTAATTCCAGATCATAGGCAAAATATTTCTACTCATGGTCTTTTAACTTTCTGGATTCATATGCAATCACTTTACCTTCCTGCATTAGCACTCCACCCACGCCCTCCTTACTAGCATCTGTGCAGACTACATACTCCTTTTTAGGATCTTCCACACACAACACAGGTGCGGTGCTAAGTAAATGTTTGAGCTGTTCAAAAATCCGTTGACAGTCTACTGTCCATTTAAATATTTTTCCCTTCTTTTGCAAGGAGGTGATAGCGTAGGAAACTCTGGAAAAACCTTCTACAAACCGCCGATAATATCCAGCCAGCCCCATAAAGGACCGAATATCTGCTACATCCTTGGGTGTAGGCCATTCCATTATAGTTTTAATCTTTTCGGGGTCTACAGCTATACCCTCCTTCGTAATGATGTGGCCCAAATATTGGATCTGTTCTTTATAAAAATCACATTTGCTGAATTTTCCATATAACTGATGCTCCCGTAATGTCTGTAACACTATCCTCAGATGCTCCTCATGCTCCTTGATATTCCGGGAGTATATAAGTATATCATCAATGAAGATCAATACAAATTTGTCTAGGTATTGATGAAATACACTGTTCATCAAACACATGAATGTCGCAGGTGCATTAGTTAAACCGAAAGGCAGTACCACAAACTCGTAGTGTCCGTAACGAGTACGAAAAGCTGTCTTGGCTATATCCTCATCCTTGATTCTGATTTGATGATAACCTGATCTTAAATCGATCTTTGAGAAAATTGTCGCCCCCTTTACCTGGTCAAACAGCTCATCAATGCGGGGTAGTGGATATTTGTTTTTAACTGTCAGTTTGTTCAGCTGTCTATAATCTATGCACATACGCAAAGTTCCATCCTTTTTTCTCACAAATAGCACAGGAGCTCCCCAAGGAGATACACTGGGACGGATATACTTCTTGTCCAACAGCTCTTGCAGTTGCATTTTTAACTCAGTTAACTCCGACACACTCATCCGATACGGTGCCTGGGACACTGGGGCTGCTCCGGGTACCAGCTCAATGGTGAAGTCTAAATCCCTTTTAGGCGGCAGCCCTGGAATTTCTTCAGGAAATACATCTGCAAAATCTTGCACTACCGGTATATTTTCAACAGTTGCAACCTTATCCACAGAATCTGCGTACCCTACTTGTACTGCATAAATCTGGCATTTCTTTCGGACACACTTAACCAGCTGTGAGGCCGTGATCGGCCGAATCTGTACTGGTTTCTAGATGCCTTGAATCTCTTTTCCCACAACTTTGGGACTTACATAGCTTAAAGTAGCTCCTGGATCTACTAAAATAGAAACAGTTCGATCAAAGATCTTACCTTCAAACTCTATCATTGTTGGCTGGTAATCAGCTTGTCGATCCTCCAATGCTGCATTGATTCTGGGCATAGATCGAGCCACATCTCCTACTGTCGAAGCTTCATAGATCTGGGACAACTGATCGTTGTCCTTCCGATGAGGGCAATTTTTAATATAATGGGGTCCGCCACAACCCCAACACTGAACAGGTGGCCTAGCTGAGCCTTCATTGTCCAATCTAACTTGCTGTTCACTATATTTGGATTCTGCAGGAGGCTTGAATCTGTTCTGATTTTTGGTTGGATTTCTAGTATTGGCTCCTTTCGAAAATCCTTTTTGAAAGCCACTGCGAGCTCCCTTACTTCCCATAGGCATTCTGCTGCCCCGCTTATCTATCCAACGCTTCCCAGAATTTTCCCCTTTTGATTTGTTTTGCTGATAACACAGTCTTGCCTTCCGAATTGCTTCATCCATCGTCTTTGGATTATCGAACTCTATTCTTTCTCGCATTGCCAGAGGTAGGCTACTAACAAACCTTTGTACCTTAGCCTTCTCCTCATGAATATATGGCACGTAACGAAATAGGGATGTGAATTTAGTTACGAACTCGTCGATGGTCTGTTGTCCAAGCCGCAGATCATGAAATTCTCGAGCTTTTCATCGTAAAAGCGTTCTGTCAGATACTTCTCCTTGAAATATCTTTGAAACATTTCCCAGGTCACATCCTGTTCACTCACTCCCCGCACCATCTTGACCTCCTCCCACCATAGCGTGGCTTTAGCCTGCAGCTGGAATATAGCCAGCCTTGCTTTAAGATGATGATCATATTCGTATACTTGGAAATACTTATTCATATTAATTAGCCACGCCTCTGCAGCTTCTTCTGATTCCCCATCGAAATGAGGTGGTTTAATCTTCTGAAACTCTCCTTGCAGTTCCATCCGTGGTCTTTTTGGAGTCTGATAATTAGAAGCATTGACAGACTTCTCTCCTCGCGTCTCTATTCTGTCCTCTGCTTCCTCTTGTTTAGTGTGAAAGCTGTGTTCATCTGTTACTCGTGGCTGTTCAGGCCTCGGATGTGACTGCTGTTGATGTTGCTTATCGGATAAACTTTTCAGAATCCTCTCCTGTTCCACATTTAATCTTGCGTTATCTGCACGCAACCGGGCCATTTCGTCCTTTAGTTCCTGAATTGTCCTCATTAGCGTCGAATCAGTATTGCGGCCTTCTGCTCCCAGTTGCACCCAAAACTCAAGATTTCCCTGAGGTTGTCCCACATTATCGGGTTGATCCAAATTTCCATGAGGAGCGCTATTTGCTCTCCTCATTCTGCTACTACCTGCTTAAGAATAACTCATCAAACAGATATACTTTATTTTTAGCGTATTCTGAACTTTTGTTTTATGTTACTGTAATTTTGAAATTTTCCCAAAGGTCACAGAGTTGTAAACCTGGGCTCTGATACCAATTTGTCACGTACACATATGGAGTAATTTTTTTTTTTTTTATGATGATTAACCACCATTTATTGACTCATACATGCATTCCATTTAATAACCTTATGAATACATACTTATAACAATTATAATAGTCAAGAACTGTTCGAATATCTATACATTTATTCGCATACAGATAATACAGAATCAAACTATGCAACCAATTCTAAGGTTCGCTGCGGAGTAACCATAATCTATTTAATTGGCGGTATAAGGTAATGTCCGAGGATGCAAAGGGTTTATATGCACAACCCAATATGGCTGTCAGTCCTTACAGGCGTAATTATAGCAGCTTATCCCTAGATATCTGAATGTTTTAATGCTATGTCCGGCCTTGACTTCGGAGTCTAGTTGGCGACGGCAGCATCGTCCATTTGGAAAGTTCAACGGTTAGATGGCATGCTGCCATGTGCGCCCGGTGCTCCAAGCACCTACGGCCTGACACCTCGGGCATACCAATTTCGCACCTGGATCCTATCGATCCCAACCGGCTATCGAACGGTGGAAAAGATTCTCAGCAGATCAAGGGTTGAGACTATGCCACGAGTCGGTAAGAAAGGTATGATATATAATATATGTGTTCTCATTCAACTCAGTTTTGTTTTTTTCTCATTTCTTTGCGACTGTGGATCGCAGCGCTGTGGCGATTCACCTACCCCAATACTCATGCGGCTTCATCCAGCTCTAAGCTCCGGTTCTGTTCTACTTTAGGACGGTTGACTATCAGGTATATGATGACACTACCCAGTCTCGTTGTTGTCTGCACCAGTTCCTTTTCTCATTACCATATTTCATTGATTAACCTAAGTTCTCGTTTTTTGGTTTGGCTAATGTGCCCAGGTGGACGGCTTGTCATTCACCATCGAGGAAAGGAACTTCTTCGTTCTATCTGCTAACCTGATAACAGGTAGATTTGATTGCCGCCTAACTTCGTTAGTTTAATCGGTTCAGGGTAAAAGCTGAACTCTTATTTTACTTGACAGGAATGTCGGGTAACACCACCGCGGCCTAGGGTCCCTGTACCAATTCGGGGTTCACCTTGGTTTCAGTCTTTGCTTGTCGGGGTTCCTACCCTTGTTTTAGATGATAATCTTCGGTTAGGTGATGATACAGGCTGAGCATTGTATGCTTGGTCGTAACCCCTTTATATGTATAACTGTTCAGCTATGAAGTTTGTTCTTGTTTGCACACAGACGGTATTATGTTAAGCTTTGATACTGAACTTGAGGGTTTGGTTCCCTGGTTATCTCGTTGAAGTGTTTTAGAAATTAAAGGGCATGAGAGATTCAGTAAGTTTCAGCTCTAAGTATAATGTTCCTTTTGTTTATTCGCCTCCTCGGCAATGGCTATATATACAGACTTAATGTTTCAGGATTTATACTATTCCTCTCTAATTAAATCTTATTGCATGTCCATCTTTTCAAATGCTGAGTTCATATGTGCTCTTATGTTTCGATTTCAAAGGTTTTCTTCTAGTTTTGCGTCCGGTTTAATGCGGACAAGGCGACTCTTCCATAACAGAGTTGCTGGTTAATCTTGACTATGTGCTTATAGATATTTAATACATTCATTGGCTCTTTTCAGGGTATTATAGTGCTCTGTACATTTATTGTTTTACCATAGATATATACATGTATGTGTTTTTCGTGCCAAGCGACACCACTGTGCGGCTATAACAGAAATGCCGAGGCGTTTAACAAATTTTCAATGCCAGTCTCCGGATTCGTTTCACGGTTCCGTCGACCGAGGTTTAAGGTTTTTCTTTTTACCATACTTATACGAGGTCGTAGTTTATTTACTTGGATTCATTGTTCTAGAAATCATACTAAATTTATTCTCTGGTTATATTCCCTTATGGTTATGCGTAATTTACAGTTTATTCAGCAAGGTTTGCTCGCATATTTCTCTTCATTTTTTGAATAAGTCAATGACTGGGCTATTTCTTTTAGTTTTGCTGAATATAGAAACGATTAGACTTCTATTTCATTTTCTGTCTATGAAGAGGGTTTTATTACATTCCCATCCTTGTCTTGGAATTCTTTCTTCCGCCTTAGTGGCAGGGATTCGTTCGATGTATCTATTCCTTTCATTTTTAAATAGAGAATACAGGTTCTAACTTTATGGGTCACATACAGTCTAGTATTCTTTTCCAGAAGTAGAATAAACGAGTTATTTCTACTGTTTCTTTTTTTCTTTAAACACAGACTCACGCAAGTAATTTCTCAGTTAACAGGTTTAGTGAACCTTACCTGCTTAACAGCAAACCTGTTTGTATTGCTTGTCAATCCCCCCGTCCGTAGGAAGATTCTTCTTTTGATCTTCCACCCCCAAGCACTTGCAGATCCTCTCGACTGCAATTTCGCTGGCCCCGCTAGTAATCGCTATCTGGTCCTAACCAGATGTAGCGTACACAGGAAAATTCCTTTCCTCATCATATGCCATCTGATCCTCACCAGACATAGCATGACCTCCTTCTTTTCTTTCTGCCATCTGATCCTTACCAGACTTGGCAATCTTTCCCCTTTTTTCTCTGGGGACTCAACTACCTCCTGAAGGTAGTTAGGGTTCCATTGTAACTGCTTCCACAGTTACTAACCATGATTAATCATATGCTCAGCTCAAATAGTACTAACACAATTGTTTTTAATTAACATAAAATTAATAACAGAGTTATATACTTTTTCAAATAAAGTATTTGTTCATAATTACTTTTACTATTTACCAACATTAACTTTTCACGAGGGATGTTACACCATACCTCTTTTATAAATATTTTATCTGGCCCATGGTATTAATAATTATTTATCTGTGTTATTTGGCCCATAGCCTTCACCCAAAGAAAACTTATTTTTTGAGTTTTCCTAAATATAAAAAAGTTTATGGAGTAAATATAAAAAAAGGTTTTATTTACTTGGCATATCTCTAGTTTATTTATATTTTTATTTATTTATCCTATTTTTGGAATAAATATTAAAAAAATATATTTATTTACTATACCTCTTCTTTATTTATATTTTTATTTATTTAATATACCTTTTTTTCGTGTCTGTAAACCTCTTTATATTTTAAATTTATATTATGTTTTTAGGTAATAATAATAATTAGATTGATATTTGAATTAAGATTAAAAATGTTAAACATTACGTTAACATTTATATTTACATGTTTATGTTTTTACTTGAGATCTATCTCTTACTAAATTGTAAAGTGTCTATCAACGCATAATACCACTATAATATTAAATAAAAAATAATTTGTTACCTCCCAATCAGATAAATTATTATTATTTTTTTTTCTTCTCCGATTGGATAGAGATTATGTTACCGTTGTGATGTTGGATTATTCGAGATTAAATTAAATTTATGGTTTTAGGTATAATTTATTTCCCCGACGTTTTTCCGTTTTTAACTTTGTCGATGAAGTTATTGTTACTTAAATTATTATTGTTTCTTTATTACGAATTAGAAAAGAATTACTCAAAAATCTCACATATATATATATAATGGATAATAATGATCATGTTAGATGCTTTGGAGAAATTTGAGTCGTTGTGATAATTTTTAATGAAAATTAATAATTATTCATATTGTGATGTGATTCATTTATATATGATATTTGTATATCTTGATATTTAGTAAGAAAGATTCTATTGTAATTATGTGTTGACACATTTTCAGTGTATTATTTGTGTGTATTTTTTTTTTAAGATATTCTATGACTATGTATGTATGCGTGAGATATATTGATATAAATTCGTTTGCTTGTGGTTGATTATGTGGGGTTGTGATTGGAAATTTTATTAGGATCATTATTATTTTTATAATTGAATATTTTGTTATAGTTAGTGTTATTATAGAATAAATATAGATAGTATTAGATATATTTTTTTATATAATTCATAATATATGTAAATGATGGATTCATAGTATTTGATATATAATTTTTGATATGGTTCATGATACATATGCATATGATACGTACCTTCTTATATACATGTATTGGGTACTTTTCTTTTGATATGGTTTATCATAATACACATGTTTGTATCACTTCGTATAAAGTTCACATATGTCATGTATTTTTTTATTTAATGTGTTTCATAATATGATTTATTATTTTCCAATGAAATATTTTATATGATCAATTAGGATGATGATATTACATGTATGTATTTGTATCTTGGATGTACTAACATATTATAGCTTTATGTCTTGATGGAGAATGGGAGAATATATTAAAGTGCTTGGCTCTACTCTCAATTAAGATTCTTATCAAGTGAAATCGTAATTCACTTTTACCCTGTTGTAGGAACATGTAAGCCCATCAAGAGTCTCAAATTTTCCATTGCATGAGTAATGTGAAGGGGAATAGTTAATCTTGCAAACATGTAACATTGAGATGAATCATAAAAGGAGTAGCCTGCCCATAGGATTGATGGACTTGTATATTAGGATGATGAGGTGGGAATAAAATATGTTTGTTCCAAGAAATATTCTGTGGATTAAGACGACGATATGAGTGTGCATGAAACATGAAGAGCTGCTAAATCTCGTTATTATTAGTTCCTTGCACCTTTTAATTTAGGGCAAACTATAGGACACCATCTCTAGATAAAAGTGTTAGTTATATTCTTTCAATGCAAGATCCAAGTTGCCACTAGTTATTTTCCTTATTATTTATATAAATACATCTTAACCATAAAAATGATTTAATCCCTCGAAATATACTACTTTTTCCTTTTTCTAATTTGAAAAAGATTTTAACTGAAAATTTTAATATTAATATAGCTCTAAATTATCTCTCACACTAAGATAATATATTTTTATTTGAACTTAAATCCAACATATGCTTGAAAAAACTCAAATCATTCTCTTTTATATATACATATATATTATTTTTTGCTTTTTTATATATTCGATTTTCTTTTTTAAAGATTCATTTTTTATATATTGCTTTTATTTCATGACCTATCTCCTAAATATATTAATCATTGAAACGTCATCATAAAAATCATAAAAATATAAATTATTCTTTTCTAATTTTACCTTTTCCCCTTTTACATAGAAATATATACATTTTTATAAAAGTTTTTCGTTAGCATTATTTATGATACCTATAGTCGATGATTTTGCTTACCATAAGCATTATGGACACCTCTTAATATTCGATTAGGCTTGTTTTACATCACATGACGAACACAGCTCTTAAATTTCGTACATATTGCATCCCAAGTATGTGTTCTCAATATTAAAAAATGCTTTCTTTGGTTGAGAATATAGCTTACTTGAAGCATTTTTTCTTCGATCTTTCGTGGTGAAAAATAATAGTTCTTTAAAAATAATATCTTTGTGGGATTCCTTTCATGACTATGATAGGATGGGAACATGTTATTAAAAAACATATGGGCTGAGAAATAATGATTATTTTCCTTTAAAAAATAATTATTTAATTAGATTTCTTAAAGTAAATATTAGAAGATTGTTTTAATAGTGTAGGGTCCTATTTACTTTATCCTTGCTTTCATATTTATTAGTATTTACGTCATATTTATTAGTATTTATGTGAGTTATGTTAATTTCTTTTGGATGGGAATAGATGTATAGTATATTTTTTTTTGGATTTTAGTGAATTTTGTTTCGAGTTGGAGATAGATATTGGTCGTTTTGAACCATTTTTATGTGCTACTAACTACAAGTTTTATATTTATATTTATAGAAATTTAATGAATTTATACTTAAAAAAGAATTTGGTAAAAGCATACCAATATTTTCTATATGGGCTCATGGATGTGGAAGGATGTTTATAGTGGTATGAACATAACTACCATTATTAATCTAACAAATACATTTTATTTAACGTGACACATTTGCAAAGAAGTATATGTAAGATGAGCACAAAAGTGGTTAATATTTAAGTTTTATCCCTCTCCAACATCACACCTATTGAATTTAAATTTAGAAGGTGAAAGTACAAAATATATACACTATTAAAACAAAAAGATTATTAAATTAAAAATAAAGTAAGATTATTTGAATTGATCTTGGAATTAGCTAGAAAATGGTGTTTTTATAGATAATGTTTTATTTTATTTTATTTTCTTCTCCAAAATGCATTTATCAATAATAATAATAAAAAATACATGTTTATAAATAAACTCATAAGGATGAATATAACATATTTAGAACTCAATCAAATAATAAGAAATAATTTTTTTGGTAAACCCGATGAGTTAATTTTAAATTCATCAATTTATTAGAAAGTAAACTTTTCTAATTAACTAGTTGGTATTTTAAAAATATAATTATATATTTAAAATAAATAAATCATTTATTAAATAAAATTTTAAGAATTTTAGATTTAAAAAAATAAAATAAAAAAATTACATTGCTTGATATTTATAATCTACTACTCTATTAACTTCGATTTTTATTGAAAATAAATTATTCGTTTGTAAAAAAATTAATGCAAACCTTTCGTTAATTTAAATTGTGAACACTTTCTAGTATGTGAAAAAGTAGAGTGGTTTTCACGCATTATGGTTGTCGGTGTGAACGATGATGTTTTTTTCTTTTATCCTTACGAGCATAAAACTCTAAGCAGATGTCCAAGGATAACAATTTAAATTACTAGGTAGAAAATATTGTCGACAGCACATGAAGCTCTAATTCCTTTCCTATTTTCCGTGATATGTTTGGAATAAATTTATGTATTTAATCCCACTTTCTTTCATGACAGGTTCAGGGTTTTGTCATAGATTCTCTACTTAAAACAGAAAACTCACACAACTTCATTGATCTGTTTGCTCAATTACATCACACTTATATAGGAAATAACACAAACTAATTCCTAATCACTCATAACTAATTCTGTTCAACCACCTACAACTAATTCAGTTCAACCACTCATAACTAACTATTTCTGCATTATTCTCACATCCTCCCTTAATGGAGAAATGGATTTTCTACAATACCTAACTGACTTCTAAAAAACTTCAAATTTGATTTTACCAAGGGGCTTAGTAAATATATCAGCCACATTATCCTTGGTGTTACAAAATATCAATCCAATTTCATTTGACTCAATTTTCTCACGTACAAAGTGGTACTGTAACTCAACGTGTTTTGTTCTAGCATGGTAAACTGGATTATGTGCTAATTTGATAGCACTCTGATTATCACAATTGATACATGTTGCACCACTTTGTACTTCTTCAAGATCTGCAAGAATTCTCCGCAACCAAATAGCTTCACAGGTGGCATTGGTCAAAGCTTTGTACTCTGATTCTGTTGATGATAAAGAAACAGTTGGTTGTTTCTTACTACTCCAAGATACGACCCCTGATCCAATATGAAATGCATAGCCAGAGGTAGATCGTCTGTCATCTGGATTTCCTGCCCAATCTGAATCAGAAAAACCTGTCAGTGCAACATCAGATACATCAGTATACATAATACCAAGATTCACTGTTCCCTTTAAGTATCAGAGAACTTTCTTTGCAGCAATCCAGTGATTTCCTGAAGGCTTAGCCATGAATTGACTAAGGATACTGACTGAGTATGCAATGTCTGGTCTGGTTGATTTCCTGAAGGCTTAGCCATGAATTGACTAAGGATACTGACTGAGTATGCAATGTCTGGTCTGGTAGTGGTGAGATAGTTCAAACTTCCCACTAACTGACGATATAATGTTCCATCTGCCTCTTTCGATCCATCTTCTTTGTACAACTTTGCATTCTGTTCTAAGGGAGTTGACATAGCTTTGCAATCTGTCATATTGAACTTTTTAAGAATCTCCTTTGTATATTTGCTTTGAGTGATCAAAGTTTTACCAGGTTCTCTCCATACCTCAATTCCTAAGCAGTAATGCATTTCATCCAAATCTTTCATTTCAAATTCCTGTGACAACTGAACTTTAATTTCTTCAATTAACTTGTGAGCACTGCCTGTTATAATGAGATCATCCACATACAAAGATATTAAAGCAACATTTCCTTTTTCATCTTTCTTAAAATACAAGTTAGGATCATTTTTGCTTTTCACAAATCCATTCTGAAGAAAGAAGGTATCAATCTTTACATACCATGATCTTGGTGCCTGTTTCAAACCATACAATGCCTTTCTTAACCTGCAAACCAGATGCTCCTGTCCCTGTTTGACAAACCCTTCAGGTTGAACCAAATAAACTTCTTCCTTTAAATCACCATTTAGAAAAGCAAATTTGACATCCAATTGATGAATATTCCAATTATGTTTTGTGGCTAAGGCAATCAGTAATCTAATTGTATTCAACTTAGCTACTGGTGCAAAAGTGTCTGCATAATCAATTCCCTCCTGTTGAGCATATCCTTTTGCTACTAATCTTGCCTTAAATTTATCAATTGTACCATCTGCTTTAAATTTTGTTTTGTACAACCATTTGCTTCCAATTGGAACTTTATTTTCAGGAAGTTCCACTAATTCCCATGTTTGATTTTTCATAATAGAAGCATACTCATCATTCATAGCATTAATCCATGGTTCATGTTGTTTAGCCTGCTCATAATCAATTGGTTCTTCAACATTCATTATATTAGACATTAAGGCATAGTCTCTATACCTTTCAGGAAGCCGAGTCTGTCGGGACGACCTTCTTGGTGTGGGTGTTCCATCCATGATTCGTTGGCTTTGAGGTGTATCACCTCCTTGTGATGACTCACTGCTGCTAGATGTGCTCATACTGATGCTATCATCCTGATCCTGTACCTGTTCCTGCTTAATCAAAGTATCAAGCTTGAGATGTGCATCATTAGAAATATGCCATGTATCATTCTTTGTGTTACTTTTATCAGTCTGCTCATGAAACAATACATCACAACTTGCAAATAGTTTATGGGAACTTGGATCAAACAATTTATAGGCTTTCTGATCCGTACAATATCCAATGAAAACACACTTGATGGACTTGGCATCAAGTTTGCTTCTGTTAGCCTTAGGAATATGAGCAAAAGCAGTACATCCAAAGACTTTGAAATGACTCACATCAGGTTTATAACCATAAAGAGCCTCAAAAGGAGTTTGAAAAACTAATTTCTTAGTGGGACATCGATTCTTCAGATAAACAGCAGTGTTAATGGCTTCTGCCTAGAAACCATTAGAGATGTTCTTACCTTGCAGCATACTACGAGCAGATTCCACCAAGGTTCTATTCCATCGCTCAGCAACACCATTTTGCTGAGGGGTATGTGGCACTGTGAACTATTGTTGAATTCCATTAGATTTACAATAGGTGTTAAATGCTTTTGATTTATATTCACCCCCTTGATCAGATCTGAGTATTTTAATGCACTTTCCTGTTTGTTTTTCAACCATATTTCGAAACTCTTTAAAATACTCAAATATATCACTTTTCCTTCTAATGAAATAGATCCAGGTATATCTAGATCTATCATCAATAAAAATAACAAAGTATGAAGCACCACCAAGAGACCTAGTTTGCATAGGTCCACATACATCAGCGTGAATTAATTCAAGTATATCATACTTTCGTTTGTCAGTATGAACAGGAAACTCTTCTCTATGCTGCTTACCAAGTGCACAAGCTTCACATGGTAAATGTTCACACTTCATAACAGGAAGACCTTCAACCATTGATTTCCTTTGTAACAATGATAAATCATTGTAATTTAGGTGCCCGTACATGTGATGCCATAATTCTGCTGTCGATGTCTCTTGAGATGTCAATGCAACATGGTGCTTGACTGTCACATCCAATCTGTACAATCCTCCAACCCTGGTACCTGTAGAAACAACCTTGCAGTGGTCCTGAACATCTTTCACTATACACCCCAATTTACCAAATTCTACTTTTAAATGATTATCAGTGATAGTGGAAACAGATAGCAAATTCTTTTTGAGAGCAGGTACATACATCACATTATGAATCGGTTGCATTTGTCCATTAGGTAAGTACACATTTATTATGCCATAGCCTTGAACTTTAAGTGACCTATCATCTCCTAGGTAAATGTGTGTACCATCAGATTTCTCATAATATTTATCATACCATTCTTTATTACAAGTCATGTGTGCCGAGGCACCAGAATCTATAAACCAAGCATTCTCATCATCAGTTTCAGCAGACAATGCAGCATCAGAAAGAAATAACTTAAGATTTTTAAATCCATCATTCACTGAGGTGTCTCTATTTATGTAATTTCCATTATGCCTGCTATGTCTTTGATTTGATTCATTATTCTTTCTCCTATAGCAATCTTTAGCCAGATGTCCAGGTTTTCCACAATAATGACATTCAATGTTCCTTTTAACATAAGAATCAGGAGGTGCCATACCTTTCTGCTTTGCTTGAAAACGGCCTCTGTTTCTGTCCCATGGTCTCCCTCGGAATGGTCTTTGGCCTCTTGCAGTCAAAGCCAAATCAGAACCATTTGACTCCAGTTCAAAAGTTTTCATGCGCTCTTCTTCTTGAAGAAGAATTCCAGCCAATTCTTCAAATGTAGGAGGTGTCGGTCTAGCTGAGAGCGCTGAAATAAAGACTTTATAGTCTGGGACTAACCCCTTTAAAGTAACAGTTACCAAGTCTGTACTAGAAACCTTTTCACCAATATCACCAAGCTTATCACTAAAGTCTTTAATTCGGGAAACAAAGTTGCTAATGCTTTCATTGGTATCCATTTTGATAGATAGCAGCTTTGTTTTTAAAAATAAAATACGGTTTGCATTAGTAGTCTCATACAAACCTTTGAGAGTGTCCCATGTCGCCTTCGAAGTTTCACAGTCCCGAATGTGAGGAATAATATTGTCCTTCACTGACATGCGTAGCAGTACCCTTGCTTTCATTTCACGCTTCTCCCAATCTTGAGTATTAGTAGGAGGTTGAGGCTTGGTCTCGTCACCTTTGACAATCGGCCAGAGATTGTATGCCTCCAGTACTGTTATGATCTTAAATTTCCAATTGACATAATTTTCTCCATCAAGTCTTGAAGACTCATTTAAATATGAATCTGCAAGGGGATTAGCCATCTCTCCACCAATGACCAAATTCAAACAAAAAAAACGCAAGCTTCTTAAGGTCGGAAAACTGGTTAATGAATAAATAAAATTCTGCGTATACACTTCACACTCAGAAAAGGGCCAGAACACTCAGAAAAGGGCCTGCGTATACACTTCACACTCAGATCACTGCCTGAGAAATTTAATAAATAAAACTCTGCTACAGACCAAAAAAAAAACTCTGCGTATTGCTGAAGTATCGCCACAGCTGCCACAGCTATGCGACGAAATCTAACCAGACTAGGATTCTACAGACTCCAGGTGGGATGCTAATATACGTAGCACTGTCACGAATAGAGAAGAAGAAAAGAACAGCTTTGAAGCGATTTTGGTTAAAAATGCAACAACTAATAAAAAAAAACGAACAGGATCTGCGTATCTTTTGCACCTGTTAAAGGGGGCTGCCTATCCGTCAATGGTTCAGCATCAGCCTCAAGACACCGCGAGGAGACCGTCAATTCACTGCGCACACTCTAATGGCAGAGTCACTCACTGCCCACGAAGAGGAGAGAGGCACAGACAACTTGGCTCTGATACCAACTTAAAACAGAAAACTCACACAACTTCATTGATCTCTTTGCTCAATTACATCACACTTATATAGGAAATAACACAAACTAATTCCTAACCACTCATAACTAATTATGTTCAACCACCTACAACTAATTCAGTTCAACCACTCATAACTAACTATTTCTGCATTATTCTCACATCTCTCCCACGTGAAACTCTAGAAACTCCAGTGACACAGATGGCGCTAACGCGTCCCACCATCTCGATAAGGGAAAATTCGCAATTTGGATGACCACAACAGAGATTTTAAGTCATATCCCATCATTTCCATCTGTACCAGCCTTGCAGCTTCAAGCCTAATGTGCTCTATTTTCTTCACTTTAATGTACCGTATCCTCTGCGGCTTTATTCGGACTTTTGTGAAATGATCGGAGATTAGCAGCATAATAGCCACTCGCAAAACAACTTGCAAAGAGATATCCCATGTGTGTTTAACAATGTGGTCACATCATGAGGTCACAGAATTGCTTCATGTGCGTTGAAGTGCGCAGACAAGTTTCTGGTTTCCGTCCATGGGAGTTTTCGAATCCCTCCCTCGTGAAGTATTTCATTTTAGAGCGTTGGTTTTGCCCCGTTTTTTCATAAAGTATTTCCGTGAAGCTTTTTCCTTGTGGTTTACCTGAGCAATTCTCAATGTAATGGAAACAGAGATATCGATTGTTCTCTGTGAAATTTGTATGAATTGAATTTTTCTATTGATTGTTCGTGCGTGTTCAAGCGAGGTTTATTGCATATGGCCGTTGTAGCAAAGGTAAGGGCATTCACCGTCTGATTTATTTATCTTCAACTTTGTGCGTTATTGGTTAGTGTTTGAATAAGTATTTCCATGGAGTCCTACAAGGGACTGAAACGATTGCTCGAGTTTAAAAGAGAGTCACGAGATTCCGCTCGACCAGAGACCTGTTGAAAATATAATTTCAACTGTGCAGCGATATGAACATAGCCGACAAGCGATCTCCGATATCGCATCGGCAAAATGAAGTGAAGAAATATAAAGGAGCCTTTGTGTTTGCGATAAGCGATAGCCGATATCGCATCGGCAAAGTTGAAGTGAAGGAGTTATAAGGAAGCTCTTGTATTTGCGATAAGCGATCGCCGATATCGCATCGGCACATCGCTATCGGCAATGTCATAGGGTTGAAGTCTTTGACATGAGTAAAGTTGCGATGCGATGGAGTGGACCCGATGGCTTCCCAAAACGAAATTGCATGATGTTTGAAATCCACCCGACGACAAATATTAAATGTTGCGTGGAGTAAATCTAAGTTTTGATTGACCATACGTCTTGATGAAATGTCATAGTGGTAGGTAGAATATTAAAGTTTTACATAGAGTTGGTAAGTTTTTTTATGAGAAGGTATGGGCGAATGTACTTATTACATAAATTCTGTATGGGATAGGTGATGTAATTTATTACTGTGTTGACTTGTGTTTTCATGTATGGCACACGGGAGGTTTTAGTGTGTGTTCACAGTAGAGTAAAATTAGAGTGGTGAAGCGAAAACCATGTGTTGTATTGCATACACAGCAGTGTGAAAAATGTGAAGAACCAGAGGGTGAATGCACAGCAGTGCACAAATGTATTTGGTAATGTTTTGTAAGGAATTGTAAAACAGAGGAATAGCAAAAACCATGTGTGGTTTTGCATAAAGGAAATGGTGGAGCGTGAAATTTTGTAAGCCTGTGTGAATTTTGTTTACAGCAGTAAACTTATGTAAACTTTTGTTACAGCAGTAAGTTGTTTTTCACAGCAGTGAATATGAAAATGATTTTACAGTGGTAAATCCCTCTCAATAAAAGAGGATGAAGTTTGTATTGGTTTTAATGAATAGAATGTTTTAATGGTAGTGAAATACTCTAGTTCTCTGAGTGAATTTTTTTTTAAGTCTTCTGTGCATAAAAGATCCTGGAGAAAAGTAAAAAAAAAGCATTGCCTCTCTGTGTTTGGTTTTTGGTATTTTCCCCATTTAAAGAAAGAAAAAAATACCCAACAGTGGTATCAGAGCTGGTCCAGGCTCTTTGAAGACTCAAAGAAGCTGAAGGGAGAAGGTTGTTGTTGCAGCAAAACCTCTCAGGGAGACAGAAGACTCAGACATCAAAGGATTCAGGTATTTCAAAGTTTTTTTTTGTGTTGCTGAAGAAGCAGTGATTTGTTTTAAATACACAGTCAAGGAATGGCCAGCACAAGCACTGGTATGGGTTTGTTTAACACCCAGCTCCCACAGTTTAATGGGAAGAACTATGACTACTGGTCAATAACTATGACAGCCCTGCTTGCCTCTCAAGATTTATGGGAAATAGTTGAAGATGGCTTTGAAGAACCAGCAGATGAAACTGAGTTCAATGCATTAACTCAAGGAGAGAAGGATCTACTTAAGAACAATAGGAAGAAGGATTCAAAAGCCCGAGTGTTGTTGTATCTAGCAGTAGACCAGAGTATGTTTCCAAGGTTAGCAGCAGCTAAGACAGCCAATGAAGCATGGCAAACCCTCAAGACAGCCTATCAAGGCATGGAGAGAGTGAAGACAGCAAAACTTCAATTGCTGAGGAAGGATTTTGAGAATCTGAACATGAAGGAGTCAGATAACATTGACTCATTCTTCACTCATGTGATTGGTGTAATCACACAAATGAGAACTCATGGAGAAACCATTGAAGACAGAAGAATAGTGGAGAAAATATTGAGGGTCTTACCCTCAAGGTTTGATGCCATAGTCACCACCATTGAAGAGACAAAGGATCTCTCAAACTATTCAGTTGATGAGCTACACGCATCACTGATAACACATGAACAGAGGTTGAGTAGGAATGAAAACTCATCTCTTGAGCAAGCCTTCAAGACCCAGATGTCCTTTGGAAGAGGCAGAGTTCAAGGCAGAGGAAACAAAAGAGGAAGAGGCAGAAGCCAGAACAGAGGAGGAAGGAACAATCCATCAAATGCACAAGGAAGAGGCTGCAATCCAAATCAGAACCAAAGTCAAGGCAGCAGCCAACAAAGAGATCAAAATCATGCTCAAGGACAAAGGTATGATAAGTCTAATGTTCAATGCTATTATTGCAAAAAGTATGGACATTATGCTAGTGATTGTAGAAAGAAACAGCATGATATGAACAGCAGACAAAATGCAAATGTTACAAGAGAAAACAACAGTCAAGACAATGTTCTGTTAGCTTGTAACATGGCTGAAACACATAGTGAGGACATATGGTTTTTAGACTCAGGTTGCAGCAACCATATGACCGGAAATATAGCCTTCTTTTCTGCTCTAGATAAAAATGTGAAATCAGAAGTCACACTAGGAACTGATAGTAAAGTGTCTGTTATGGGAAAAGGAGAAATAAAAATACTTTCAAAGCAAGGAGAAAGGAAAACCATAGCAGATGTATACTATGTCCCCGGAATGAGATGTAATCTCTTGAGTATTGGACAGCTTGTCCATAAGGGGTACAATGTTTTCTTTAAAAATGATGTGTGCACCATCATGGACATACCACCCAGCAAAAGATGCATTGCTGAAGTGAAGATGACAAGGAACAGGATGTTCCCTCTCCGGATCAGGGCAGACATGAAGAACAAAAGGGAAATGGCAGCAGTCACCCAAGAGGCCTTTCAAAGCGTGCCAAAGGATGAGAACTGGTTATGGCACTTGAGATTCGGGCATCTAAATTTTGGAGGCCTAAACTTATTGAGCAGAAAAGGAATGGTAAGAGGATTACCATTGATAGAGAAGCCGGACAGCCTTTGTGAAGGTTGCATATTGGGCAAACAACATAGAGAGAGTTTTCCATCAGGGAAAAGCATAAGGGCAAAGACACCCTTAGAGATTATCCACTCAGATTTGTGTGGACCAATGCAAGCTCCATCATTAGCTGGCAGCCTATATTTCTTGACATTCATTGATGATTGTACAAGAAAGACTTGGATATATTTCCTTAAGAACAAAAGTGAAGTCTTTGAGAAATTCCAAAATTTCAAAGCACTTGTGGAGAACCAAAGCGGGCTGCACATAAAAGTTTTGAGAACTGATAGAGGAGGTGAGTATATCTCCAAGGAATTCCTAAGATTCTGTAGAGAAAATGGAATTCATAAACAGTTTACAACTCGGTACACCCCACAGCAAAATGGAGTCGCTGAAAGGAAGAACAGGACCATCATGGATATGGCGAGGAGCATGTTGAAGGCAAAGCATTTGCCGAATGAGTATTGGGCTGAAGCTGTAAATTGTGCAGTGTATATTTTGAATAGGTGTCCTACAAAAGCAGTCATGAACAAAGTGCCAGAAGAGGCATGGAGTGGGAGAAAGCAAGGAGTCACCCACATGAGAGTTTTTGGGTGTGTGGCCTATGCACACATACCAGATCAGCTAAGGAGGAAGTTGGACAACAAAGGGGAGAAATGCATCTTCATTGGATACAGCGATGAATCCAAAGCCTACAGGCTGTACATTCCATCTACCAAGAAGTTCTTTGTCAGCAGGGATGTTCAATTCATTGAAGAGGAAGCTTGGGATGGAAGCATAGAGAAAACAGTGAATGTCAAGAACTGTTTGTCTCATGATGAAGATGAAGAGGAGGTGTCTGAAATGAATCCCCAAACAGCAGCGCCAACACAAGGACAGCAAGGTACACCATTGAGGATAAATGAGAGTGCTTCTCCAAGCACACCACAAGGAGGAAATTCAAGTGCATCTTCAAGCACTTGCACACCAAGTGAAAGAGGTAAGAAATTTAGAAATCTAAGTGACATTTATAATGAGGGAATGAATTCCTTATTTGCCTTGTATTGTCATGTTGATGATCCTATTCATTTCGAGGATGCAATCAAAGATAGGAAATGGATAGAAGCTATGGATGAGGAAATTAATGCAATAGAGAGAAACAAAACATGGGATTTGGTTGAGTTACCAAAAGGCAAAGAAGTCATTGGTGTGAAATGGGTTTATAAGACCAAGAGCAATGCTGAAGGTAAGATTGAAAGGCACAAGGCAAGGCTGGTTGTCAAAGGCTACAAGCAGCAGTATGGGAGAGATTATGAGGAGACTTTCGCACCGGTTGCAAGGATGGAAACCGTGAGAGCAGTGCTGTCCATAGCAGCACAAAACAAATGGAAAGTCTACCAAATGGACGTGAAGTCAGCATTCCTAAATGGAGTGTTAATGGAAGAGGTCTATGTGGAACAGCCTCTCGGATATGAGAAGAAAGGTGAAGAGCACAAAGTGTGCAAATTAAAGAAAGCTCTTTATGGGCTGAAGCAAGCGCCAAGAGCATGGTACAGCAGGATAGATTCATATCTATTGGATAATGAATTCGACAAGTGTGAAGGAGAACCCACAGTCTACATCAAAGAAAAGGATGGTAAGATTTTAATTGTTGTTTTGTATGTTGATGATGTGATTTTCACAGGTAATGATGATCAGCTCATTAAAAATTTTAAATCAGTGATGAAGGATGAATTTGAAATGACTGACTTGGGTTTGTTGAGATACTTCTTAGGCATAGAAGTAGATCAAAATGAAAAAGGAATTTTTATATCTCAAGCAAGATATGTAAATCAAGTTTTGAGCAGATTTAACATGCAAGAGTGCAAGGAAGCAATCACTCCCACAGTGATGGGATTAAAGCTCAGCAAAGAGGACAGCAGCAAGGACTTTGATCCTAGCTTGTATAAAAGCATTGTGGGCAGCCTTATGTATTTAACAGCAACTAGGCCTGATTTAATGTATGCTGTTAGTTTGATTTCCAGATTCATGGAGAGGCCAAAGGAGGCACATTGGCAGGCAGCAAAGAGAATTTTGAGGTATGTCAAAGGCACCAAAATGTTTGGAATTTTATATCATGCCTCAGAAAGTTCAGATTTACTTGGTTACACAGATAGCGATTGGGCTGGAAGTGTAGATGATCGGAAGAGCACTTCCGGTTATGTTTTTCATATGGGTTCAGGAGCCATTTCATGGGCTTCTAAGAAGCAGTCCATTGTAGCATTGTCTACAGCAGAGGCTGAATATGTGGCAGCGACAGTAGCAACATGTCAGGCAGTGTGGATGAGAAGAATGTTGAGAAGCTTAGGCCAAGAGCAGGCAAAAGCGACAGTGATATTTTGTGACAATAGCTCAGCTATTGCATTGTCAAAGAATTCAGTGTTTCATAAGAGAACGAAACACATTGATACAAGGTTTCACTACATCAGAGAATTGGTGAACAATGGAGAAATTGTCCTAGAACACTGCAGGACTCAAGAACAGGTTGCGGACATCTTGACAAAGCCGCTGGATCAGAAAAGCTTTGAATTTTTGAGGAAGTGTTTGGGTATGATTGAATGCCCGACAGTTGAAATTAAAGGGGAGTGTTGAAAATATAATTTCAACTGTGCAGCGATATGAACATAGCCGACAAGCGATCTCCGATATCGCATCGGCAAAATGAAGTGAAGAAATATAAAGGAGCCTTTGTGTTTGCGATAAGCGATAGCCGATATCGCATCGGCAAAGTTGAAGTGAAGGAGTTATAAGGAAGCTCTTGTATTTGCGATAAGCGATCGCCGATATCGCATCGGCACATCGCTATCGGCAATGTCATAGGGTTGAAGTCTTTGACATGAGTAAAGTTGCGATGCGATGGAGTGGACCCGATGGCTTCCCAAAACCAAATTGCATGATGTTTGAAATCCACCCGACGGCAAATATTAAATGTTGCATGGAGTAAATCTAAGTTTTGATTGACCATACGTCTTGATGAAATGTCATAGTGGTAGGTAGAATATTAAAGTTTTACATAGAGTTGGTAAGTTTTTTTATGAGAAGGTATGGGCGAATGTACTTATTACATAAATTCTGTATGGGATAGGTGATGTAATTTATTACTGTGTTGACTTGTGTTTTCATGTATGGCACACGAGAGGTTTTAGTGTGTGTTCACAGTAGAGTAAAATTAGAGTGGTGAAGCGAAAACCATGTGTTGTATTGCATACACAGCAGTGTGAAAAATGTGAAGAACCAGAGGGTGAATGCACAGCAGTGCACAAATGTAATTGGTAATGTTTTGTAAGGAATTGTAAAACAGAGGAATAGCAAAAACCATGTGTGGTTTTGCATAAAGGAAATGGTGGAGCGTGAAATTTTGTAAGCCTGTGTGAATTTTGTTTACAGCAGTAAACTTATGTAAACTTTTGTTACAGCAGTAAGTTGTTTTTCACAGCAGTGAATATGAAAATGATTTTACAGTGGTAAATCCCTCTCAATAAAAGAGGATGAAGTTTGTATTGGTTTTAATGAATAGAATGTTTTAATGGTAGTGAAATACTCTAGTTCTCTGAGTGAATTTTTTTTTAAGTCTTCTGTGCATAAAAGATCCTGGAGAAAAGTAAAAAAAAAGCATTGCCTCTGTGTGTTTGGTTTTTGGTATTTTCCCCATTTAAAGAAAGAAAAAAAATACCCAACAAGACCTCTCAAAATGAGACAGATCGACAAGGAGCAAAACGCCAGCGCGAGGCAATAGAAAGTACTGGAGACGATTTCGAAGAATTCGTTGCTTTGTTGGATAGAATTCAGTATATGAAAAGCAGGGATATGAACACAATGAAAGAAAATGTTATCAAAAGAAAATCGCCCTACACACCCTCAGCAAATTTCGAGTGGGAGGGCTTTTCTACATCAGCAGCTGAGGATTCCATAGCTGCACAAAGGGATATATGTAGTCTTTCTGCAGAGAAAGATCCAAATAGCCCTGAGAAAAATGAAAAGCACCGTCCGAAAACGGGTTTTTCATCGGATCCTATGGTAAGTGTCTTACTGAAAGTTTTGATCTGAACTTAGAGCCATCGTGACAACATATCTACTCTTTACGGTTATGGGTTGGGAATTTTAAATCGAACTGTGTGCAAGAACCATAGCTATGTACGCTGAAACGCATATTTATTTATGTATAAATCTGCAATGGCAATAACCATGAGCTACTCTTTCAAGGGTATCCTGGTGTGATTTAATTTAACTATCAATAGATAATTAGTAGGTGAAATATTTTATTTAATAGTTACGAGAGGTTTTGAAAATTAGTTATATATATTTATTTTTTTTGGAAAATGTTATAGGTATCGAATTTTCTCTTTTGAGTGTAAAATTTGAGGAAATGTTTGTCATTCGATCATTTTTGGCGCTTCATAGATATGGGGTTACGATGCATCTAACTTGATCACTTTTAGCGCTTGATAGATATGGCATTAGGATGTATCTAAGCTAGTTTCAATTGTTCATTAAAAAAAATTGTTGAATATTTAATTATTCTGAATCTCAGCATTTTAATTTTAAATTTCCTCAGAGTTACCATAGTTTCTTGAGATGATAGAGATGGTTAATAAATAAATCTTGAAAAATGATAAAATACTCTTATTCTCACATCTATTAATTTTTCCATTTAATTTTTTCTCTCCAAAATTAATAGTAGTTTTTTCCAATGCCAATCATTACGACTTATAGAGCATTAAACCCCAAGTTTCAATGATAATTAATTTTTATTACCTCATTTGATAGTAGTTTTCTCCAATGCCAATCATTCTGACTTATAGAGCATTAAACCCCAAGTTTCAATGATAGTTTATTTTTATTACCTCATTTGAATGAAAAGTGACTAACAATGTTAAATGATTGAAAATGAGCATAATAAGAATGTATTCAATTATAAATCATTTACAATTTCAAGAAGAAAACATTTTTAGGTAAGTGAACGTTTCATTTAAGATGAAAATTCAAGTATTTTATGTATGGAAAAATCAATGCATGTAGTAAATATTTTTTTTTGTTCTTACACTGAAATCAATACACAATAATAATCTAATTACCTTTAAATTAATGTACATCATACATCTAGTTACACCAAATAAGAAATCAACATCTACACTAAAATTAATCCATCTAGTGCAAGCAATCAAATAGGATTGGGAATCAACGTCCACATGGAAATCAATGCATCTAGCAATAAAATAGGATTAGAAATTAATATTCACAATGAAGACAATGCATATAGTCCAAGTAATTCCAAGTAATCAAATAGAAATCAGCATCCATATTAAAATTAGTGCATCTAGTGCAAACAATCAAATAGTATTAGAAATCGACATTTACGCTGAGATCGACGCAATCACATCATATTAGAAATGAACAACTATATTAAAATCAATTGATCCAGTGCAATCAATCAAATAGGATTAGGAATAAACATCTACATTGAAATCAACGCATTTTTCAGTGAATAACATTGTATCTCCCTCTCCCTTTCTCCCACATCTCTCCCTCTCTTCTTCCCCCTCTATCCTTACTACTATATGTACATGTGTGTCCTTCCTTATCTAATGTCTCTCTATCTCATCCCACCAAACACATTCCCTCTCTCTCTCTCTCTAGATATCTATCTATCTCTTCATCTCTCTTATTCTTTGCCTTCCTCTTCTTCCCTCTCTCTCTCTTGATATCTATCTATCTCTTCATCTATCCTACCCTTCTTCCTCTTCTTCCCTCTCTCCCCACTCCATATATATATTTATCTTGCTATCTCTCTCCTTTGTTTGTCTATCTCAACTCCCATACATATGCTTTCTCTTTCCATATCTATCTATATCTCTCTCCCTTCCTCTTCCTTTCCCTCTTCCTCTCTCTTACTCTATTTTATATACATATGCTTTCTCTTTCCATATCTATCCATATCTCTCTCCCTTCCTCTTCCTTTCCCTCTTCCTCTCTCTTACTCTATTTTATCTCCCTCGTCTGCTTTCTCCATCTCTCTCTTCTTTTCTCTCTCTCTTCCATCCCAGCCCCCATACATACATTTTCTCTCTCCATATCTATCTATATCTCTCTCCCTTCCTCTTCCTCTCCCTTAGTCTATTCTATCTCCCTCCTCCCCTTTCTCCATCTCTCTCTTTTCTTCTCTCTCTCTTCCATCCCATTCGTGTCTATCCCTAATTCTCTCTCCATCTCTCCCTTGTCACCTCCTCTCTCTATCTCTCCACCTTTCTCTCAATACGTCTTTTTTCATCCCTCCCTCTCTTTCTCACTCGAACTCCATAACTCTCTCCTTCTCTCTCTCCCAAGTTCTTTATCTCTCTCCCCTCCTCTACAACCTTTCTTTGTCTCTCCCCACCATCACACACACTCTCTCTCCATCTGTGTGTCTCCCTCTTTTTCTTCCCCTTCTCCCCCTCTGTCTCCTTTGCTCTCTCTGTCTCTCTCTTTCTCTCTCTCTCTCTCCCTTACTCTCCATCCCTCTCTCCCTTGTCACTCCCTCTCTCTTGAATCTTGGTGGATCATGGGTAAATATGGATCTAAGTTAGTTTACTTAATTTTTATGATTTTCTAAAATTTTGACAACATGAAATATATTATCAAAGAAGTGTTTTAATGTTTATTAAGCCATTTATTAAAAAAATAACTTTACGAATTTATTAAAAAATAAAATATTCTAATTTATTTCTTTTTTTTGAAGATATTTTTAAAAAGTAATTATATATTCAAAATAAATCACGATAATTTTAAATTAAAAAAATAGTTTTACATTACAATCGTCAATACTTTTACCCTGCTCCATTGGATGAGGTGAGACACTTTCAACCATTGATTTGAAGTGTGAGTGCTTCTTCCAAATATCGGTTGAGTTGCCTTACTGCTTTTTCCCATTATTTTATGTCACTCTTGAAGATATTTTCACTGCTTTTTCCCTGCCAATTGTTGTTGTTGTTATTCTTTCCTAGCTTTTGGCAAGCACTGTTCTTCTTCCCTGACTTTTGGCAAGCACTAATTAGTATTAAGTATCTCACAGAGCCCGTTCTCATTTTCATCTCATCATTTTCTTCAATACTTTGCATTGCATTGACTTGCCTTGTTTCTTGTTCAATTTTATTTTCTTTGTTACATGGCCATGCATTTTGGATTTTACAATGTTTTATTTTCATTGTGTTTTTTTATGTTTTAAATTTAATTTATGTTTTTTTTTTTAAAGTGTTTGCATGGTTTATCCTAGCGATTCTATTTTTTTGCTGTTATGCTGAGCAGAAGAATCGATAGAGATGAAATTCTTGAAATTTTTTATGGATAGATTTCTATATGAAGATCGCTGGGAAAACACTGTTTAGCCCAGTCAATCCCCTCAGTCTATTTTTGTTGTTCTCTCCTATCAGAATTCAACACGTGTAAACTTTTGACAAGATCGATTTCTCTTGCTACACCAAGTACGACCACCTTTAGATGCTCTCCTTTGCACGTTGCTTTGAACCTACTCGATGCTCTCCCTCGCCTGCTCTGAAAGAGCATCGAAGAGATGCGGTTCTCTGGTGTTCACCATTTAAATGATCTGCACAAAGATATCCTCCACAACGATTTATCTAGGTTCCCATTGGGCATATAATCGTAGACCAACAACTCTATTTTACGCCTGTACCAGCCATGAAGTTGCACGAGGTTCCAGTGTTAAGCTTGTTGATGCTCGAATTCTCCATCACAAATTCCCTCACACCTTGCCCAACTATTCATCATCTTTTTCTGACACATATGTTAGATCCTCCGAAGATTCTGATCACAAACAAAGGATTCTGAGATTCAGTACAAATATCTGGAAATAAATTTTGGATTTTTATCATTTCATTGCCCCAACTAGTCGGGAATTATTTGCGCAAATTGTTTGTGTCATGTATAGAATTAAAATATTTTGACTACAACTCACATATAATACATGGCATTAGCACAACCTCCACTCTCAGTGATAAAGTTGCAAGCCCTCTTCCATTTTTTGGATTCTGTGAAAGCCAAATTCAAGCATTTAACAGTGTGTATGTTGAATGGCGGCTGTGTGTTTTTTAAAACAAACCCTCTGTTGGCGTCGATTGCAATCTATGTGCTTTGCACGGCGACAGGGTTTATCATGTGGATTGCAATGTGTTTATTGGATTTGGCAGCGGGAACTCATATTTTGGAAGCCACCATACTTGTGAGGAAGGGTTTGAATGAGAATATCCTCCCCCGCATTGCAGCTTCTCAATGGTGTTCTCAATGGTGTGTTTTCCCTCTCTTGTGGGATTCTTCATATTGCTGGGAAGGATTCATATTGATATCAATGTTGATAGCCACCGCTCCAGACCTAATCCGAACAAAAGGAGCAGTGTGTCATGCCGCTCCAAGATGATAGCATCGCTGCCCAAAGGCAAGTACAGGTGTTTGAGAAGAACAGAATAAGCAAATAGGAATGATTCATCTTCATCATCGTGTTCAATCTGTTTAGGGTGCATTGGGGAGGAGGATGGAGTTCGTGTTCTTCCCAACTGCAGACACTATTTTCACATTTCTTGCATTGATAGCTGGCTTCTTCCATGTACTGTCAATCACTCTTCATGCCCTTTGTGAAGAGCCACTGTAATTTTCCCCAATACATTACAAGCAAAATAAGACAAATCGTGACATTACAAGTTCATGTTGCTCACAGACGCAAATCCTGAAAAATGGATTTGTTTCCTCCCCTGTTTTGGGTCCCTGTTTTCCAATGATCCTCCATCCCTGAAGGGCTTTTTTTTCGAGGCAAAACATTTCAAGCCACAATGATTCGTGTAAACATATCTGTGGGCTGAAATCCCGCCTAATTTTTTTATATATATAATAGCTATGATTCCATAATTAAGTTGGCCTTCTTACTTGATTTGTGGTTTTTGGATTCTTGTTGTCATACATTCATTCAGTGGAAGAGATAGAGTGCACACATCAAAACTGAGCACTTCAGATACTAGATTAATGTTCATGCTTGCATCGAAGAAGATCCACCGTAAATCCCATATTTATTAAGCAATTGGAGATTAAAAAAAACCTGTGATGAAGACATTTTAACCCTTTGAAGGCTTCATGACTAGATTCTTGTGGATTTCATCGCTTTTGTAATGGGCATGGATGGAAAACATTAATTAAGATTTTCCCAAGAGATAGTGTAACGTTAGGGCTACATTTCATTTTTAAATTAGAAATTGCACTGAGAGGTGCAAAGGAACTCCAAAAGAGGAGTGGAAAATGTAGAAGGTAATAAGTAAAAGAGACTTGCATGCCTGTGCAATCTGCAGCAAGGCCTGTTCAGTAGGCATGAATGCAAAGAAACATGCAAACAAGTCTGCTACTGTTAAGCCACAAACAACTAGAAAATAATGAGAACATAAATAAAACCAATAAATAGAAGCCCCTTTAGAAACTGGAAAATGAGTTGATAAGATGCAGTGAATCTATGCCTTCCCATCACTACAGTCTTCAATATCCCTAATAAAATTGCAATGGCAAACAAAGAAAGTCCATATACTATAACACTTTTGTTTCCATGTGCAATTCTTAAGTGATAAACAATTCCATATTGGTAAAGGGAAAAATCTAAGCGATAACAAGATTCAATATCCCTAATAACACTACAATGACAAACCAATAAAGTCGATATACCATAAAACTTTTGTTGCCATGTGCAATGCTTAAGTGATAAACAATTTTATATTGGTAAAGGAAAAATCTAAGTGATAACAAGATTTCCAAATCCATCCCCGCAAACTTGAATACTTGAAATGTTCTTGTTCGTCATCCACCAGGATTCCCAACACTTTTCTTGTGGCAGACCAATGCCTCCATTGCTATTAATCCCCTTGTTTTAATCTTTTTAGTCATCTATAATTTTTTGCTTCTCAAATCTAGAAGGATTAAGAAAATTCCGTGTTAGGGATTCTATTATGCATGTTGTGCTTTTTTCCACCTAATCTCATGAGTTGAAAACATTCGTGTAGTTATTTTAGTACTGTTGTGTTCTTTTTCTTAAGTGAAATTAAGGCACATATGCCTCAAAATATAGCAATCCAATCTAATGAGTTTACATTGTAATTTCAGAAGTTGGGTTTATTGTGCATATGAAATGGCATGTGTTCATGCTTTTGAAATTTTACTCAGAGAAAAGAAAAGATGGATTTGGTATTGCATATGAATGATATGTATTCTTCATATATGCTTGACCATCTATAGAGGTTTCTTGATTTTGGGTAATTAACTTATTCTAAAATAAAATAAGACATTCAATGTGTTCCTTGTAATATTAATATAAACAAAACATCTAAAGAAAAGTAATTGCACAATGATCTAGTGCAAGAAAACAAGATTTTCCACAAACCAATTAACTCTTCTAGAAAAATTCAACAATTCCAATTTAATAATGCTATTGGCCTCTCTTTGTACCTTTTGGGACAATTGCTAGTATTTACAATGCACTGCATTAACTTTAAGTGTAACTTGATTACACCTGGTTTTTTTTTAAATATGTTATTCCTTTTAAAAACACCTAATATAAACATGTTTTGTAAATTTAAACTGGGAAAACATTCTACTATGTGAAAAAGTAAAGTGGTTTTCCGACATTATGGTGGTTGGAGAGTTGAGCAGGTTTCTAGGTTTCTTTTGCTGAGGATAAAGCTCTAAACAGATGTCCATGGATAGCAGTTTAAATTACTGCGTACAAAATATTGTCGGCAACACATGAAGGTATGATTCTTTCATAATTTCAGTGATATGTGCAGAATATATTTCTAGCGGAAAATTTCTTCGGGACCCCAAAATCTCGGCAAAATTTTTTTGGGACCCCAAAAACTCGGATGAATTTGGGTATTTTTTTCTTCAAAGAAATTTGACATCAGGAGTGAGTGATTTTTGTTCTCATGTTTTTTTAACAGTGGAATTATTTTTATGGTGCAAATGGATTTAGTTTATCAAAAATTTCTAAATCGCTTAATAACTGTAATCAGATTTCCCTAAATTTTTATTATATTTTAGGAAAATCTCTCAATATTTCCATGATTTTCAGAGCAAATTTAAAACCTTCTTAAACTAACTGTAATTTCTATATTTAATCTCACTTTCTTTCATGGGGTAATAATTGTTTAAGGTTTTGTATCCTCTCCCCAGTGGAATTCTGGACACTCTATCAACAAAGATAACGTTCACACCCAAGGTTTGAATTTGGATTCCTCTTTACCCATCGCACAATTTTTTTTTTGACATTTTAGGTATTTATGTCGCCCTTCAAGAAACATTATGTTTAAAATTTTTCCTTTCCAAAGGTGATGTTTTGATAATAAATTAACCCTTCACTAATAAAGGTTTCATTAAAACACATATCTATCATAAGAAGAAAAAAAACAAAATGACCATAATACATAAATGACTTATTGAATTCTCAAATTTTGTTTGAAATTATATGGAACACTCACAATAAAATCTCCATAACTCTGAAATCAAATGTCCTTGACTTAGACATGCCATAACATGCTATTACTACAGAGATATTATGGGATGTATAAGATGACCAACAAAGTAAAACTATGAGATGGACTATCCTCGACATCCTCTCCATGATCATAATCACGTGGAATCAATGTGAGGGTCCACTGCAAAGAGTTTATAGTCAAGTAAGTACAATGTATAAAAATGGTTTTAGTATTTCATTAGCTTCATGAGTCATATCTTTCAAATCTTTTAAGTGATATGTTGAGACACTCGATATCTGGTGCAGATTATAGTCAAAGTGACACTTCCACTGTTCCATAGGTGATATTGTGTCATAGGATAACTTTCATAAGTGAGTGGTGAGTCGGTGACATTGTAACAAGCCTCTGACCCAAACAATCCAATAAAGGTGGGTGGCCAATACACTAAGGGAGAGCAAGTGGGAATAAGCAAGATTGTTATCTAAAATTATTGTGACAAGGAAGAGGTTTTGTTCTTTTAGCTATGTAGGTTTGATGATGCACTAACACACTCATGGATTGATTTATTGATTCATTCAATTGGGAATCTTAATAATGTTTGCATAAGAGATAGATACATATTCATTGGATTTCAAGGAAACTATTTGGACTTGGATTCTAATCCAACTTACCCTAGTCAAATGAACGAATTGTGAGTTATTGAACGACATTCCTTCTAAGGAGTACGAAATATATATGTTTTCTTCCACTTGTACCTTCTAGGTGACACTTATGGGAATTCAATCATATTAAGATTGAGCATTTGAAGAGATCTCATCATGAACAAAACATTTCAAACCAAGCCAAATTTGTTGTGTTGTGGGCATATATATACATATATATGAATTACGTTATTTGATATAAAGTCTCTATTAGACTAGATGCTTATTGATCACTTAGTTTTGTATACATATATTTAAGGAGACTAGGCAGTAACTTTTGTTGAATGGTCTAAAATCCATTTTCCATGGTTGTGTGTCCTTAGGTTTTAGGTGCTTCTGTGCAAGTTGTAAGTATCTTAATTCCTACTTTAATAAAAATATGTTTCACTTTCTATGTGTGTGAATATTCAAATTCACTCGAGAGCTCTCTTCAATTGGAATGGTCCACTCACATGCACCTCAAGCTACATCAACAAGAAACCAAATCAATGAAAGGTGAAAAGGGGCTTAAATAGATTTACCCATGGAAAATTTAAATCTTGCAATATTAATGGCATGAAAGAAAATAGAGAAAGACTAAGAATGTGAAGCCTAGGAGTAAAGATAAGAAATTTTTTTATCTATAAGTTTATAGTTTCTATTTGTAATAATTTCTAAGGTATAAAAGAGCCAAACAAAGGTCATTTCTAGAAGGTTTTGTCAAAAAAAGATTTCCAAGGTAAGATCTACATTATCATGTTTACAATTGAGTTTTTCAACACCATTTCTATATTTATTAATTCTAATAAATTAATAAATAGTTTTCAATGACATTTTAGATTTGTTTCATTATGATGGTATTGTACAATTAATAAATTAGATTTTAGTTTACTTGAACCCACTTTAATGTATTACAAGTATGTGTTTAAGTAACATGCCTTGTTGGTGATGGATAGAGTAAAACATAAACTAATAGTTAAATATACACACACTTCTTACAAATTTTTAAAAGAATTGTGTTTATAAATTGGAATTGTTGACAATTTTCTTTTTAGTTCTATAGCATGTCTTAAAATTGCTTTTGTTTGGATAAGAGTTTGATTTCATGAAATGTAAGGAAATAGGTTAATAGGCCAAGGCTAAGAGGTATTTGGTAAGAGTGAAAGTCAAACTCGGACTATGGGTACGATAATTCCACGGAGTGGTTTTTCATGAATAACAATGATGAGTCAACCTGCATTATGGATAGCTGCCAGTGAAACCATGATGAGTCAACCTGCATTATGGATAACTGCCAGTGATGATTGTCCCCAATGTAAATTTCACCACTGAATTATAATCATTTTTCCCAATATATTAAAAGAAAAAAAAGTAGACAAAAAATATTAAAATATTATAAAAAGCAATTCACTAAATTCATTGAATATATTTCAAGTATATTTTTAACTAAAACATCATAAAAAACACTAAACCTTTTTAAAGAATTATATTTATCAAATTTTAATTATTATCAAATTTTAATTATTAAAAACTCAAGAGATTTTAAACCTACAGAATTGATTCATACATTTAAAAAAAAAATTAATCCGCGCAAATCTACACTTTCTTTAAAAACACACCCTACTTAATTCCAATCTGAAAGAACTAAAATACTTAATAATAACCAGCTCTTAATTGTGGGATGGTCATGAATAATATCTTTCAACAAATCTTATTGAAGCCACAATCACAAAACTTTATGGTGCACACTAATTTTAATTTCAGCCAACCATTTATGTAGAATAAAATCGAGGAAACTGCCAACATATTTTACGGGTAAAATGGTATTTGACGGAAAAATGCCTGCCAAATTCCAACCCTAACTGAGTCACACCGCCCACCATTTTGATGATTCACAATTTGGATGACCAAAAATGGGAAGCGAAATGGCGGGTCACATCCCATTATTTCCATTTGTACCTACCTTGCATCTTCAAAGCCAATATGCTCTATTTTCTTCCCTTTAATGTACCCTATCCTCTGGAGCTTTATTTGGAATTTTGTGAAATGATCCCGGCATATTCGCAGGATAATAGCCGCTTGCAAACCAGTGTGAAAACTTGATATCCCATGTGCATTTAATAATTGGATCAATCATTGGGTCACAAAGCTACCAATGTGCAAACTTGATATCCATTGTGCATTTAATAATTGGATCAATCATTGGGTCACAAAGTCACCAGTATGCAAACTTGATATCCCATGTGCATCTAATAATTGGATCAATCATTGGGTCACAAAGTCGGTTGCAAAATAGGGCAATTCCTATTTTCACCTCTATAGCATTATAAATGCCCTCTGACATGCGAGGGAAATAGTGCTCGCCCTCTCTCTCCACGCTCCATTCATTTATTCACGTGCTGTGGAGAGAGAGGGCGAGTAGTATTTCCCTCATATGTCAGAGGGCATTTATAATGCTATAGAGGTGGAAATAGGAATTGCCACAAAACAGTGCAAAAACTTGATATCCCATGTGCGTTTAATAATTGGATCACATCATTTGGTCATATAATTGCGTAATGTGCAAACTTGATATCCCATGTGCGTTTAATAATTGATATCCCCCTTGTATACATGTATTGGGTACTTTTTCATTCTATGGTTTATTATAATACACATGTTTGGATCGCTTCATATAATGTCTACATGTATTATGTACTTATTTTATTTAACTTGGTTCATAACATGATTTATGATTTTCTAATGAAATGTTTTATATCATCAACTAGGATGATGTTATTGCATTTATGTATTTGTATCTTGGATGTACTAACATATTATAAATTGATGTTTTGGTGGAGAATGGGGAAATATACTAAAGTGAATGGCTCTACTCTCAATTAGGATTTCTATCCTATCCTAATACCTACAGAGATTCAAAAAGGAAAATGACTTTAAAATGACCTCAAAAGTTATATTGGGTAAAAGGATAGAAAGGGAAGTCATAATTCACTTTCTCACTATTCTAGGAACTTGTAAGACCATCATGAGTCCCAAATTCTCCATTTCATGATTAATGTCAAGGCAAACATGTAATATTGATATCAATCATAAAAAGAGTAGCCTTACCTTTAGGATTGATGTACTTGTGTATTAGGATGATGAGTTAGACATAATATATGACTGTTTCAACCAATCCTACGTGGATTAAGGCAATATGAGTGTGCATGAGAGATGCAAACTCTCATTATTCTTAGTTCCTTGCACCTTTTACTTCAATCCAAACTATACGGAACAACTATAATTGCAATCTCTAGATAAAGGTGCTAGTAAGATTCATGCAATGCAAGATGCAAGTTTCCACTACCATGTGGTTTTTATCCCTAATAAAAAATAGTATTAAGATCTATCCTACTCTACAAGGATACTACTACCACTTTCTTCTTATCAAAATTACATAGTAGTCATTTATTGTAAATTTCAAATAAAAAAAGAGTACAAAGAGTATGACATACTCAACTTTACTACCTCGTCCTGATGTAGGAAAACTCTTAGCTCCGTAATTCACATAAACCTAGATGTATAGACATAGTTCTTCACAATCAATGATTCTCATAACACAAATGCAAAAATCATACATAACTCCATAGAGCATTACCTCACGAGTAAGTTTGGATTCCACATCAAATTGATCTTACTGCCTCATTAAACTTGAGCCATGATTAGGGTGAAACACCTATGAAGGTGGTTTCCTTATTTGTGTGGAACATCAACACTTGTTGTAATTGCACCCTTTTTTATTGAAGTCTAGTTTGTAGACTTGTTGAAGAGTAGTTAAGGGGATTATTCTATATTACGCTTTAGGGATATTTATGTATGCCTCTCTATGGAAGCGGAAAAGTGACTAGCTATACATTGGGCTTCTTCAATTTACATGATCAATTATTTTACATTGAATATTTTATTGTATAGATTTTATTAGTATATTAGTTGACTCATATATTTATGTAATTAATGATTTTACATTTGGCTTACTTGTGATATATATTGTTTTTCTCTATTCATGTTAATATGATTTTTTCTAGCTATTTAATATTTGAGATTTTTATTATTACTAGAAAAAAATATTATAGGCAACACCTTGGTCATATGTTAGAAATTGGGGTGACAATCTTATGCCTATAAAAAATAATGCATCATTCTTAAATTTGTCTTATTGATTATGTAAATACATCTTAACCATGAGAAAGATCAAATCTCTTGAGGCATAAAACTTTTTCTTTTTTTATCCAATTTAATTTTTTTTACCTTAAAAAAATTAATCCTTCTTAATAAATAAATTAAAATTAATATAACTTTAAATTATATCACACACATTAAAATAATATATTTCTATTTAAACTTAAAATCCATTCTAATCTTAAAAAAATCAAATTATTCTTTTATATATATATATATATATATATATATTATTTTTTTATTTTTCATTATATTTAAAAAAAAAATTAAACGATTCACTTATTTTATATATATTGTTTTTATCACATGGACTATCTCCTAAATGTATTAATCATTATAAAAATTATAACAATAAAATTATTTTTTTTTCTAATTTTACATTTTCGCCTTTTACATAACAAAATACATATATTTTTATAAAAGTTTACCGTTAACATTATGAATGACACATATCTATAATAAATGTTTTTCTTATCCTAAGCATTATGAACACGTCTTAATATTCGACTAGGCTTGTTTTACATCGCAGGACGAACAAATACCTTATCTTTTATACATATTGCATCCCAAGTATGTGTTCTCACTATTAAAAAATGATTTGTTGCGGTTGAGAATATGGCTTTACTTGAAGCACTTTGTCTTAAATCTTTATACATGAAAAATAATATATCTTTAAAAACAATATCTTTATTGGATTCCTCTCATGAGTATGATCGGATGAGCACATGTTATTAAGAAATATATGGGCTGAGATACAATGATTATTTTCCTTATTAAAATAATTGTTTTGTGAGAATTTTTTTTTTTTGGGTAAATATTAGAAGATTTTGTAAATAGTTTACGGTGATACTTAGTTTACGTTTGCTTTCGTATTTATTACTATTTATGCAAGTTATGTTAATTTTTTTGGATGGATTAACTTTGGATGTATATATATTAGATGTATAGTATTTTTTTTGATTTATTGAAACTTGAATTTGTTTTAAAGATGTTTGAAGATATTGGGCACTTTTAACTACAGAAATTTTATATTTATATTTTAATAAATTTATTGAATTTGTATTAAGAAGAAAAAAAAAAGTTGATATTTGCCATGGTTAGATAATAGATGATCATAATTATAAATTTAAGAAATGTTCTTTATATAGGTCCATGGAATTGGAGGGACGTTTATAATGGTATGAGCATAACTATCACTATTAATCTAACAAATACACTTTATTTAAAGTCTTGGCTATGAGCATAACTACCACTATTAAACCAACAAATAAACTCTATTTAAACTTCCACATTTGCAAATAGGTATACGAAAGTATGAACACAAAAGTGGTTAATATTTAGTTTTTATCCATGTCAATATCACAAATCTATCGAATTTATGTTTGGAAAGTGAGGGATATGAATATTACAAAAACCACACTATCAAAACAAAAGGATTATTAAACTAAAAATAAAGTAATGTTATTTGAATTGATCTTGGAATTAGCTGGAAATGGTGTTTTCATGTAGAATTTTTCCATTCCTTCTTTCTTTCTTTCTTCTCCAAAATGCTTCCATCAATTAAAGAAAGTATGTAAATATATTAATTTTTTATAAAGATGAATTAAAGATGAATGTAGTATATTTAGAACTCAATTAAAATCTTTAATAAACATGATTTTACCTAATTTTAATTTGATCACTTTATTAAAAATAGACCTTTCTAATTAATTAATTTGTTTATAATTATATATTTAAAGTTTGATGATATTTTAAAAATATAATTATATATTTACAATAAATAAATCATTATTTTTAAAATCTAAATATATATTTAAATAAATAAATAATTTATTAAATAAAATTTTAAGAATTTTAGATTTAAAAAAAATAGTTCTACGTTGCATAATATTTACTATGTACTATTCTATTAACATTATGTGTAACGTTATTAAACCCGATTTTTGTTGAAACATAATTATTCCTTTTTAAGAAACATTAATTTAAATTGCGAACGCATTCTAGTATGTGAAAAAGTAAAGTGGTTTTCACGCATTATGGTTTGAGAGGTGAGCGGTGATGTTTTTTTGTTTTATTTTTATGAGCGTAAAACTCTAAGCAGATGTCCATGGATAACAATTTAAATTACTCCTTAGAAAATATTGTCGTTAGCACATGAAGCTATGATTCCTTTCATATTTTCCGTGATATGCTTGGAATAAATTTCTGTATTTAATCCCACTTTCTTTCTTGACAGGTTCAGGGTTTTGTCAGAGATTCTCTCCCCGGTGAAGCTCTACAAACTCCAATGACATAGATCGCGCTAACGCCTCCCACCATCTCGATGAGGGCAAATTGGCAATTTGGATGAGCACAATAGAGATTTTAAGTCACATCCCATCATTTCCATCTGTACCAACCTTGCAGCTTCCGGTCTAATGTGCTCTATTTTCTTCACTTTAATGTACCCTATCCTCTGGAGCTTTATTCAGAATTTTGTGAAATGATCGGAGATTAGCAGGATAATGGCCGCTCGCAAAACAACTTGCAAAGAGGTATCCCATGTGCGTTTAACAATGTGGTCACATCATTAGGTTACATGATTGCTTCATGTGCGTTGAAGTGCGCAGACAAGTTTCTAGTTTCCGTCCAGGGGAGTTTTCGAATCCCTCCCTCGTTAAGTATTTCATTTTAGAGCGTCGGTTTCGCCCCGTTTTTTCATCTAAGTATTTCCGGGAAGATTTTTCCATGCGGTTTACATGAGCAATTCTCAATGTAATGGAAACAGAGATATCGATTGTTCTATCGATTGTTCGGGCGGGTTCAACCTAGGTTTATTGCATATGGCCGCTGTAGCAAAGGTAAGGCCATTCACCGTCTGATTTCTTTATCTTCAACTTTGTGCGTCATTAGTTATTGTTTGAATAAGTATTTCCATGGAGTCCTACAAGGGACCGAAACGATTGCTCGAGTTTAAAAGAGAGTCGCCAGATTCCGCTCGACCGGAGGCCACTCAAAATGAAACAGATCGAGTAGAAGGAAAACGCCAGCGCGCGGGAATAGAAAGTACTGTAGACGATTTCGAGGAATTCGTTGCTTTGTTGGATAGAATTCAGTATATGAAAAACAGGGATATGAACACAATGGAAAAAAATGTTACCAAAAGAAAATCGTCCTATACACCCTCGTTCGAATGGGAAGACTTTTCTCTATCTACAGCTGAGGATTTCATAGCTGCACAAAGGGATATAGGTAGTCTTTCTGGGGAGAAAAATCCGAATATCTCTGAGAAAAATGGAAAGCACCGTCTAAAAACGAGTTTTTCATTGGATCCCTATGGGAAGTGCCCTACTGAAAATTTTGATCTGAACTTAAAGCCTTCATGACAACATATCTACCCTTTACGGTTATAGATTGGGAATTTTAAATCGAACTATGTGCAAGTACCACAGTTGTGTACGCTGAAACGTATTTTTATTTATGTAAAAAACTGCAATGGCAATAACCATGAGCTATTCCTTGAATGGTATCCTCTTGTGATTAAACTAGACTAGTGTGCATGATTGTGCCAACATATTTTTTTAATTTAACTGTCATTAAATAATTAGTGGGTGAAATATTTTAAGAAATAGTTAAATAAAGGCTTGAAAATTAGTTATATATATTTATTTATTTTTGGGGAAATGTTATAAAATAAAATTATATATATATATATATATATTTTGATAGGGATCAAAGCTTCTTTTTTGAGTGTAAAATTTGAAGAAATATTTGTATTTTTAGAGATTGATCAGTTTTGGAGCTTCATAGATATGGGGATATGATGCATCTAACTTGATTACTTTTAGTGCTTGACAGATATAGGATTAGGATGCATCTAAACTTTTAATTATTCTGACTCTCGACATTTTAATTTTAAATTTCCTCAGAGTTACTATAATTTCTTGAGATGATAGAGATGGATAATAAATAAATGTTTGAAAAATGATAAAATATTCTTATTCTCACATCTATTAATTTTTCGATCTTTTCTTATGGATCATATAAAAATTATGCTTGAAATTGTAGATCATCCAAATCTTTAACTCGAGCTATTGTAGTAAATATTATATCTTTGTCTCATTTTCTCTCCAATGCCAATCATTATGACTTATAGAGCATTAAACCCCAAGTTTCAATGATAGTTGTTTTTTATTACCTCATTTGAATGAGAAGTAACTAACAAGTTGAATGAAGGAAATAATCATAATAAGAATGTAGTCAATTATAAATTGTTTACAGTTTCAAGAAGAAGACATTTTTAGCTAAGTGAACGTTTCATTTAAGATGAAAATTCAAGTATTTTGTCTATGATTGAATTATTGTAACAAAAAAATCAAAGCCTATAATAAATATTTTATTTTGTTCTTACACTCAAATAAACACACAATAATAATTTAATTATCTTGAAATTAATGTATATCATGCATCTAGTTACATCAAATAAGAAATCAAAATCTACACTAAAATGAATGCATCTAATGCAAGCAATCAAATAAGAAATCAAAATCTACACTAAAATGAATGCATCTAATGCAAGCAATCAAATAGGATTATAAATCAACATCCACGGGGAAATCAATGCATTACTGCAAGCAATAAAATAGTATTAGAAATCAGTATTCACAATTAAATCAATGCGTCTAGTCTAAGTAATTCCAAGTAATCAAATAGGATCAGAATCAACATCCATATTGAAATTAGTTCATCTAGTGCAAACAATCAAATAGGATCAAAATCAACATCCATATTGAAATTAATTCATCTAGTGCAAACAATAAAATATTATTAGAAATCAATATTTACACTGAAATCAATGCATCCAAGCAATCACATCATATTAGAAATCAACGACTATATTAAAATCAATTGATCTAGGGCAATCAATCAAATAGGATTAGGAATAAACATCTACATTGAAATCAATGCATTTCTTTAGTGAGTAACATTGTATCTCCCCCTCTCTTTCTCCCACATCTCTCCCTCTCTTCTTCCCCCTCTCTCCATACTACTATATATATATGTCATTCCATATCTAATTTGTCTCTCTATCTCACCCCACCAAACACATTCCCTCTCTCTCTCTCTCTCTCTCTCTCTCTCTCTCTTTCTTGATATCTATCTATCTTTCTTTCGTGCGATAATAATTGTCCAGGGTTTTCTATCCTCTCCCCAGTGAAGGTCTAGACACTCTAGTTACAGAGACTCTAGTGACAGAGATAACATTCACATCGCCCACCATTTTGATGAGGAAAATTTGCAATTAAGATGAGCAAAAATGGGGAAGCGAAATGGCATGTCACATCCAATTATTTCCATTTGTACCTACCTTGCAACTTGAAAGCCAATATGCTTTATTTTCTTCTCTTTAATGTATCCTATACTCTTGAGCTTTATATGGAATTTTGTGAAATGATCACAGCGTATTCACAGGGTAATAGCCGCTTGCAAACCCATGTGAAAACTTTACATCCAATGTGCATTTAATAATTGGATCAAGCATTGGGTCACAAAGCTGCTCACAAACCAGTGTGAAAACTTGATATCCCATGTGCATTTAATAATTGGATCACATCATTGGGTCACATAATTGCGTCATGTGCAAAGTTGATATCCCATGTGCATTTAATAATTGATATCCCTCTTGTATACATGTATTGGGTACCTTTCCATTGATATCGTTTATCATAATACACATGTTTGGATCACTTCATATAATCTGTACATGTATTGTGTACCTATTTCATTTACTGTGGTTCATAACATGATTTATGATTGTCTAATGAAATATTTTATATGATCAACTAGGATGATGATACTACATCTATGCATTTGTATCTTGGATGTACTAACATATTATAGTTTGATGTCTTGGTGGAGAATGGGGAAATATACTCAAGTGAATGCCTCTACTCACAATTAGGATTTCTTTCTTATCCTAATTCCTACAAAGATTCAGAAAAAGAAAATGACTTTAAAATGAGCTCAAAAGTTATATTGGGTAAAAGGATAGAAGGAAAAGTCATAATTCACTTTCTCCCTATTTTAGGAACTTGTAAGCCCATCATGAGTTGCAAATTGACCATTTCATGATTAATGTCAAGACAAACATGTAATACTGATATCAAGCATAAAACGAGTAGCCTTCCCATGAGGATTGATGTACTTGTGTATTAGGATGATGAGTTGGACATAATCTATGATTGTCTCAACCAATCCTATGGGGATTAAGGCAATATGAGTGTGCATGATAGATAATAACTCTCATTATTCTTAGTTCCTTGCACCTTTTACTTCAATCAAAACTATAGGGAACAACTATTTTGTAATTGCAATTTCTAGATAAAGGTGCTAGTAATATTATTTCAATGCAAAATGCAAGTTTCCACTACCATGTGGTTTTTATCACTAATAAAAAATGTTCTTAAGATATATCCTACTCTTCAAGGATACTACTACCACTTGCTTCTTATCATAATTACATAGTAGTGGTGTACTGTAAATTTCAAATAAAAAAAGAGTACAAATACTATGACATACTTAGCTTTACTACCTCCTCATGATGTAGGAAAACTCTTAGCTCCCTTATTCACATAAACCTAGATGTATAGACATAGTTCTTCACAAGCAATGATCCTCATAACACAAATGAAACAATCATACATAACTCCATAGATAATTACCTCATGAGTAAGTTTGGAATTGATATTAAATTGGTCTTACTACCTCATTAAACTTGAGCCATGATTAAGGGGAAACACCTATGAAGGTGGTTTCAATTTTTGTATGGAACATCAACACTTGGTGTAATTGCACCCTTGTTTATTGAAGTCTAGTTTGTAGACTTGTTGAAGAGTAGTTAAGGAGATTATTTTGTATTATGCTTTAAGGATATTTATGTATGCCTCTTTATGGAAGCCAAAGAGTGACTAGCTCTACATTGAGCTTCTTCAATTTGCATGATCAATTATTTTACATTGAATATTTTATTGTATAGTTTTTATTAGTGTATTAGTTGACTCATATATGTACGCAATTAATGATTCTAAATTTGGCCTACATGTGATATATATTGTTTTTCTCTCTTCCGGTTAATGTGATTTTTCTAGCTATTTAATATTTGAGATTGTTATTATTACTAGAAAAAATACTATAAATAACACATTGGTCATATATTAGAAATTGGGGTGAAATCTTATGCCTATAAAAAAATAATACATTATTCTTAAATTTTTCTTATTGATTATGTAAATACATCTCAACCATGAGAAAGATCAAATCTATTGAGACATAAAATTGTTTCCCTTTTTATCCAATTTTTTTTTATACCTTAAAAAATTTAATCCTTATTAATAAATAAATTAATTAAAATTAAAATAACTTTAAATTATGTCACACTCATTAAAATACCATATTTCTATTTAAAGTTAAAATCCTTCCACTGCTAAAAGAAAAAATCAAATTATTCATATATATAATTTTTTTTTATTTTTCTATATATTTAAAATGGTTTTTAAAGGATTCACTTATTTTATATATTGTTTTTATGGACTATCTCCTAAATGCATTAATCATTGAAACACAATTATAACGATAACAAATATTTTTTTTTCTAATTTTAGCTTTTCGCCTTTTACATAACAAAACATATTTTTTATAAAATTTTATCGTTAACATTATGAATGACACATATCTATAATCAATGTTTTTCTTATCATAAGCATTATGAACACGTCTTAATATTCGATTAGGCTTGTTTTACATCGCAGGACGAACAAATATCTTATCTTTTATGTGTATTGCATCTCAGGTATGTGTTCTCACTATTAAAAAATGAATTGTTGGGGTTGAGAATATGGCTTTACTTAAAGCACTTGGTCTTAAATCTTTATACGTGAAAGGAAATATATATTTTTTTAAAAATATCTTTATTGGATTCCTTTCATGAGTATGATAGGATGAGCCCATGTTATAAAAAAATATATGGGCTGAGAAACAATGATTATTTTCCTTTTTGAAATAATTGTTTTATGAGATTTTATTGGTAAATATTCGAAGATTGTGTTAATAGTTTATGGTTGTAAGTTATGTTAATTTTTTGGATTGATTAATTTGTTTAGATGTCGAAGGTATTGGTTATTTTTAACTAATTTTATTTGTTTTTGATTATATATTAATATTTTTATAAAGTTATTGAATTTGTATTAAGAAGAAAAATTGTGAATATTAGTTTTATAAGCTTAACTTTGGCGTGGTTAGATAATAGACGATCGTAATTGTAAAATTAACAAATATTTTCTATATAGGCCCATAGTTTTGGAAGGATGTTTATGGTGGTATGAGAATGACTACCACTATTAATCCAACACATACACTCTATTTTTATGGTGGTATGAGAATGACTACCACTATTAATCCAACACATACACTCTATTTAAGGTAGGTATATGCAAGTGTGAATACAAAAGTGGTTAATATTTAACTTTTATCCCTCACGTACCTATCGAATTTATGTTTAGAAAGTGAGAAAGATGAATATTACAATATCTATACACTATCAAAACAAAAAGATTATTAAATTAAAAATAGAGTAATGTTATTTGAATTGATCTTGGAACTAGCTAGAAATGGTGTTTTCATGGAAAATTTTGACATTCCTTCTTTCTTTTCATGGAGAATATTTCCATGACTTGTTCTCCGAAATTCTTTCATCAATGAAAAAGTATGTAAATAAATTAAATTTTTATAACGATGAATGTAGTATATTTAAAACTTAATCAAAAATTTTAGTAAACAGGATTTTAACTAATTTTAATTTTATCAATTTATTAAAAAATTGATTTTTCTAATTAATTTATTTGTTTATAATTATATATTTAAAGTTTAAAAATATATTTATATATTTACAATAAATAAATCATTATTTTTAAAATATAATTATATATTTAAAGTTTAAAGATATTTTAAAAATATATATATTTAAAATAAATAAATCATCTATTAAATAAAATTTTAAGAATTTTAGATCTTAAAAAAAATCAGTTTTACATTGCTTGATATTTACTATATACTATTCTATTTACATTATATTTACTATATACTATTCTATTTACATTATGTGTAACGTTACTAAACCGGATTTTTATTGAAAAAAAAATATTCCTTTTTAAAAACCTTACTATAAACCTCTCTTGTTAATTTAAATTGTGAACACATTCTAGTATGTGAAAAGGTAAAGTGGTTTTCCCGCATTATGGTTGGAGGGGTGAGCGATAATGTTTTTTTGTTTTATTTTTATGAGCGTAAAACTCTAAGCAGATGTCAATGGATAACAATTTAAATTACTCCGTAGAAAATATTGTCGACCGCACATGAAGGTATGATTCCTTTCATATTTTCAGTGATATGGTTGGAATAAATTTCTGTATATAATCCCACTTTCGTTCATGACAGGTTCAGGGTATTGTCACAGATTCTCTCCCCCGTGAAGCTCTAGAAACTCCAATGTCACAGATGGCGCTAACGCCTTCCATCATCTCGATGAGGCCAAATTGGCAATTTCGATGGGCACACTAGAGATTTTAAGTCACATCCCATCATTTCCATCTGTACCAACCTTGCAGCTTCCAGCCTAATGGGAGTTGTCTATAATGCGACTTTTTGAGATTCCGGTGACGGAATCCGGCAGAAGAAATTGAGCTGAAATCATGATTTGTTGCAGTTAAAATGGTTTTTTAACTGCATATTCGAATTCAGCACCCTGAAAAACCCCTGGGACGCTTTCATTATGCAGAAACTAGTTATCAAACTTCGATTTCAATAAATTACTGCCGGATTTTCACCGGAAAAAATCGCCGGAAAGACTTTCAAAAAGTCGCGTTAAAGACTACGTCAGCCTAATGTGCTCTATTTTCTTCCTTTAATGTACCGTATCCTCTGGAGCTTTATTCGGAATTTTGTGAAATGATCGTAGATTCGCAGGATAATAGCCACTCGCAAAGCCATGTGCAAAGAGATAATAATGTGGTCCCGTCATTAGGTTACATAATTGCTTCATGTGCGTTGAAATGCGCAACCAAGTTTCTCGTTTCCGTTCACGTGAATTTTCGAATCTTTCAGTCATGAAGTATTTCATTCTAGAGCATCGGATTTGCGCTGTTTTTTCAGAAATTATTGCCGTGAAGCTTTTTCCTTGTGGCTTACACGAGCAAGTCTCAATGTAATGGAAACAGAGATATTGATTGGTCTCTGTGAAATTTCTATGAATTGAAATTTTCTATCGATTGTTCGTGCGGGTTCAAGCTACGTTTATTGCATATGGCCGTTGTAGCAAAGGTAAGGGCATTCACCGTCTGATTTCTTTATCTTCAACATTGTGCGTTATTGGTTAGTGTTAGAATAACTATTTCCATGGAGTCCTACAAGGGACCGAAACGATTGCTCGAGTTAAAAAAAGAGTCACGAGATTCCGCTCCACAGGAGGCCTCTCAAAATGAAACAGATCGAGTACAAGGAAAACGCCAACGCACGGCAATAGAAAGTACTGGAGACGATTTTGAGGAATTCGTTGCTTTGTTGGATAGAATTCAGCATATAAAAAACAGCAATATGAAAACCAGGATAGAAAAAAATATCAAAAGCAAATCGCCCAATACCCCGTCGTTCGAATGGGAAGACTTTTGTCCATCTGCCGCTGAGGATTCCATAGCTGCACAAAAGGATATATGTAGTCTTTCTGTGGATAAAGATACGAATAGCCCTGAGAAAAATGGAAAGCACCCTCCCGAAACGGGTTCTTCATCGGATCCCTTTGGTAAGTGCCCTCCTGAAAGCTTTGATCTCAACTTAGAGCCATCATGACAACATATATACTCTTTACGGTTGTGGGTTAGGAATTTTAAATCGAACTGTGCAAGTACCATAGTTGTGTACGCTGAAACGCATATTTATTTATTTATAAATCTGGACTGGCAATAACCATGAGCTACTCTTTGAATGGTATCCTGGTGTGATTTATACTCGGTGATTAAACCGACTAGCGTGCATGACTCTGCCCAACATATGTTGTCCCATGTTTATTTTGTAATAGGGTTGTATAATTTTAATTTAACCATAAAGAAATAATTAGCAGATGAAATATTTTGATTAAGAGTTAAGAGAGAGGCTTTCGAAAGTAGTTATATATATTTATTTTCTTAATGAATGAAATATTATAAAACCAAATTAATTAAATAGTTATATATATTTATTTTCTTAATGAATGAAATATTATAAAACCAAATTAATTATATATATATATATATATTTATTGAAAAAATCAAAAAAAAATTGTAAGTGTAAAATTCAAGGAAAGGTTTGTACTTAAAGAGTTCATCTTCTTTTTTGTTTGATAGATTTTGGGTTAAGAGCATCTAATGTCATTTTGGTTATCAAAAATAATTGTTGAATATTTAATTATTTTGATCATTAAATATGTTTATCTCGCATTTTAATTTTAAATTTGCTCACTTACCTCTTGGCATTTTAATTTTAAATTTGCTCACTTACCTTAGTGTGTTGAGATGGTAGAGACTCTTAATAACTTGAATGTTGAAAAGTGATAAAATAAAAATTTTGAATGCAAAGTGACAATGTAACAATTTTTAAAGATTGAAAATGTTGTCTCGGTTTGTTGAGATGGTAGAGACTCTTAATAACTTGGATGTTGAAAAGTGATAAAATAAAAATTCTGAATGCAATGTGACAATGTAACAATGTTTAAAGATTGAAAATGTTAATAATAAGAATGTAGTCAATTACAAATGGTCAAAATGATAAAATAAAATTTTTGAATGCAAAGTGACAATGTAACAATGTTGAAAGATTGAATTACAAATATTCTTCATTGTTATTTGGCAAACTATTCTCTTCTACTATTCTTATTGTCACATGTAATAAATGTAACTTTCTCCAATGCCAATCATTATGACTTATGAGCATTAAACCACACATTCCAATGATAGTGGTTTTTTATTACCTCGTATGAATGCACAGTTATTAACAATGTTGAATGATGGAAAATGAGAATAATAAGAATGTTGCTAATTACAAAAAGTTTAAAGTTTCAAGAAGAAATTATTTTAGGTAAGTGAACATTTCATTTAAGATGGAAAATCAAATATTTTATTTATGGTTGAATTACTAACCCATGTTCAATGATAGTTGTTTTCAATGTTCAATGATGTAGAATGAGAATAATAAGAATATAGTTAATTATAAATAGTTTACGATTTCAAGAAGGAAGCATTTTAGGTAAGTTAACATTTCATTTAAGATAAATATTCAAGTATTTTATTTATGGTTGAATTATAGTAAGGTAAAAATCAAAATATGTCGTAAATATATTTTTTTTATCTAGTTACATCAAATAAGAAATCAACATTTAGTCCAATCAATCAAATAGGATTAAAAATCAACATCCACATGAAAGTCAATGCATCTAGTACAAGCAATACAATAGGATTACAAATCAATATTCACAATGAAATCAATGCATCCAGTCCAAGTAATCAAATAAGAATGGAATCGACATCTAGATTGAAATTAATGCATCTAGTGCAAACAATCAAATAGGTTTAGAAATAAACATCCAGACTGAAATCAATGCATCCAGTGCAAGAAATCACATCATATTAAAACCCAACAACTATATTCAAATCAATGTATCCAATGCAATCAATCAAACAGGATTGGGAATAAACATATACATTGAAATCAACCCATTTTTCAGTGAATAACATTGTATCTCCCTCTCCCTTTCTCCCACATCTCTCTCTGTCTTACTCCCCCTCTCTCCTTATCATATATATCTATGTGTTTTTTCATATCTCATTTGTCTCTCTATCTCACCCCATCTAACACATACTCTCTCTCTCTCTTGATTTATATCTATCTCTCCATCTCTCTTACTTTGTCTCCCTCTTCTTCCCTCTCTCCCCCCTCCATCTATATATCTATCTCCCTCAGTCTCTCCTTCTTTGTCTCTCTATGTCACCTCCCAAACATACACATTCTCTCTCCATATTTATCTATATATCTCTCCGTTCCTCTTCCTCTCTCTCTCTATTAGCCTTTTTTATCTCGCTCCTCCCCTTCACTCTCTCTCTCTTCCATCCCACTCTTGTCTCTCCCTCATTCTCTCTACATCTCCCCCTTGTCACTCTCTCTCAATGTTCACCTTTCTCTCTCTATGTTTTTCTTCTTCCCCCTCTCTCTCCCACTCCAATTCCATATATCTCTCCTTCTCTCACTCAAGTCCTCTATCTATTCCTGCCTCTCTCTCCCTTCCTCTACCACTATCTTTCTCTCCTCCCCCATCTCTCTCTCCCCTTCATCAGTGTGTCTTCCTCTCTCTCTCTTCCCCTTCTCCTCTGTCTCTCTCCTCTCCTCTCCTCTCTGTCTCTCTTCTTTCTTCTCATCTTTGCCTCACTCTCTCTCCATCTCTCCTTTTTCACTTCCTCTCTTGACTCTTAGTAGCTTCCTCTCTTGACTCTTAGTAGATGATGGATAAAGATGGATCTAAATTGATTTACTTAATTTTTATGATTTTTTAAAATTTCGACAATATAAAATATATTATTAGATAAGTGTTTTGATGTTTATCAAACTATTTATTAAAAAATAAACTTTTCTAATTAACTTTACCAATTATTAAAAAAAAAATTCTCAAACTAACTAATTTGTTTCTTTTTGTTATAAGATATTTTTAAAATATAATTATATATTAAAAATAAATAACAAAAACTCATTTATTAAAAAAACACTAAATAACAATAATTTTAGATTTAAAACAAATAGTTTTACATCGGATAATATTTACAATGCACTTCAGTATTAACTTTATGAGTAACGTCATTACACCCGGATATTTTTTTAAGTTATTCCTTTTAAAAACACCTAATATAAACATGTTTGGTTAATTTAAATTGTGAACACATTCTACTATGTGAAAAAGTAAAGTGGTTTTCGGGCATTATGGTTGGAGAGGTGAGCAGGTTTCTTTTGCTAAGGGTAAAGCTCTAAACAGATGTCCAGGGATAACACTCGAAATTACTTCGTACAAAATATTGTCGGCAACACATGAGGGTATGATTCTTTCATAATTTCAGTGATATGCGCGGAATATATTTCTTGCCGCAAATTTCTCCGGCACCGCAAAATCTCGGCAAATTTTTCCGGGACGGCAAAAACTCGCATGAATATGGGTATTTTTTCTTCAAAAAATTTGACATCAGGAGTGAGTGACTTGTTTTTATTGTGGAATTGTTTTTTAATGGAAATCGATTTAATTTATCAAAAAATTTCTGAGACACCTAAAAACCTAAAATTTGATAACTGTTATCAGATTTCCCAATATTTCCATGAATTTTGGAGCAAATTTAAAACCTTCTTAAAATACCTGAAATTTCTTTATTTAATGCCACTTTCTTTCATGGGGTAATAATTGTTCAGGGTTTTGTATCCTCTCCCCAGTGAAGGTCTAGACACTCTATCGACAGACATAACGCTCACGCCGCCCGCCATTTTGATGTGGCAGTTGGCAATTTGGATGAGCAGAAATGGGGAAGCGAAATGGCGGGTCACATCCCATTATTTGCAGCTTCAAAGCCAATATGCTCTATTTTCTTCCCTTTAATGTACCGTATCCTCTGGAGCTTTATTTGGAATTTTATGAAATGATCGCAGCCTATTCGCAGGATAATAGCCGCTAGCAAACCCGTGTGCAAACTTGACATCCCATGTGCATTTAATAATTGCATCACATTATTGGGTCACAAAGCTGCTCGCAAACCAGTGTGCAAACTTGATATCCCATGTGCGTTTAATAATTGGTTCACATCACTGGGTCACATAATTGCGTCATGTGCGCAGACAAGCTTCCATTTTTAGTCCCTCGTAGTTTTCGAATATGTCCATGGTAAACTATTTCTTTTCGGAGCGTCGATTTGCCCCCGTCTCATAAAGTATTTCTGCGAACCTTTTTCCTGGTGGCGATTCTTTATATAATGGAAACGGAGATATCGATTTTTCTCAATGAAATTTCTATGAATTGCGTACGTTCGTGCCGGTTTCACCTAGGTTTATTGCATATGGCCGCCGTAGCAAAGGTAAGGGCATTCACCATCTGATTTCTTTTATATTCAACAGATATCAGTGACAACTTAGTGCGTTATTGATTAGTGTTTGAATAGGTATTTCCATGGACTCCTACAAGGGACCGAAACGATTGTTCGAGTTTAAAAAAGAGTCACAAGCTTCCGCTCCACAGGAGGTGTAAGGTCCCCGAGATGAGCCGGGCGTTGTGCGACGAGCGGGTGAGTTGACACGGGCGTGGGCGCGGTGCGACGAGCGGGCAAGTTGAAACGGCGGGCGCGCGGACAGGCACGCCGGTGGGCGTACACGACGGGCGCGCGGGCGGGCGCACATGGCGGGCGCGGGGGCGTGGTGCCAGGCAAACGCACACGACGATGTGACGTTTTTGCGAGCCACTTGCGACGAAACCCTGAACGACAGTTTACGACACTTGGAGAAATACAAAGAATGAAGAGCGATGGAAGGGAGGTTTATATCCTACGAGCGTGGAGATGATTTGGAGGTTGGCCGACATACTCCAAGGCGTTCAAAGGGTGTGATAAAACATAGTTGTGTGGTCGGCCCAAAGGCCACCACACCCCCTTGCCACACATATATATTGGAGCGGTTAAAGCTCATTTGCAACAACGAACTTCACCAACAATCTTTGCATATAGGTGCAGAACTACAAGTGCGCAGAGAGGACAAGTAGGAGCGCATATCTCATGCGCTAAACTTGGGTCTAAGTCGTACGGTTGTGAGTAGCATTTGGAAAGTCGAAGTTTGGGCAAGGAGTGCCGTGGGTGAATTAGAGTGCGGATTTGTGCCGGACTTGGCGAGGGTGTCTTGGTGGCTCGGGTGAGCACCTGCCCATCGTGCAAGGTGTGCACGCGGTTATAAAGGCAGAGTTGCCTTTGATTGTAAAATTGGTTAAGTATGAGACTTGGTCTTGCCAAGACATACTTGTGTATTGTAAACTGATATTCTTAATATATTATCGGGTAGGCTCATTGTTCAAGGAGTTGCCCCTCCCTTTATATTGTGCAATTGTTGTTCTCTTTTATAATTACTGATGATAATGAATGAGTATGGGTGTTAATTGGTATAAAGGATAAACATAATATTGCTTGGTTGCGAAACACAAACTAAGTAAGGAAAAAGTGAAATAGGCGTAGTCCATGAACATTAGTATTGGTGAAAAGAAAGTGTTCGGTGATGCCACACCTCGCTATAAGCGGTTGGAAGACTACCACAGATGTAGGGGCATGACAGGTGGTATCAGAGCTAGTGCCGGGGAGCTGGTGCTGGTGTTGAAGCATTGAAGCTGATACACACTTGCACTTCGTGACAGGTGGTATCAGAGCTTCGGTTTGAAGCCGTTGAGCAGGGTTGCTCGTGACAGTGGAAAGGGTACTTGCAGGTGAAGGAAGCCGTTTCACACAAGTGGAACAAGGGTTGGTTCAGGTTGCAGGTGACTTGGTGAAGCTGTTGGATGGTCGAAACTAGATTGCAGAAGAAGAAGAAGTTGTTAGAGATGGCGGCTGAATCTCAGGCTGGGTCTAGTCATGGACAAGATGCTACTATAGCACTTATGGAAAAGATGTTGTTAAGGATGGAGGTTATGGAAACTTCCTGGGATAAGAAGATGGACTTGTTCACTAAGGAGCAAGAGGCCAACTCGAAGATGAAGGAAGAGTTTGATGAACTCCAGACATAGCATGAGTACATTGATCTTATGTGTACACAACTTGAAATAAGGGTCAAGGAGGTTGAAGAAGCAAGGGATCAGGGTCTTGCAGAGATCGTGAACTTGAAGAAAACTCTTGATGAAGCCAAGGATAAGATCGCGATGTTGAAGAAGGTCGTAAGGCATAACTCAAGTGGAGGAGTGCCTCATGTGAAAGTCAAGGAACCGGGATCTTATGATGGCACAAGGAATGCAAAGACTCTTGGCAACTTTCTATAGGACATGGAGCAGTACTTGGAACGGTTGTGTCTATCTGATGATGAGACAAAGGTCAAGGTAGCTGCTCAGTTCTTAACCAAGGATGCTAAGATGTGGTGGCGAAGGAGGTTGGATCAGATTGCCAATGGCAGTGCTAATGACATTACTTCGTGGGATGATATGAAGAAGGCTTTGCAGACCCATTTCAGTTCTCAGGATGAAACATGGGAAGCAAGGACAAAGATTAAGTACATAAAGCAGACCGAGAGCCTACAAGCATATCAGTGAGAGTTTGCAAGTGCAGCTCTGGAACTTTCTGACATGGCAGAGGGACAAGGTGTTCAACTTCATTATTGGGTTGAGGCCTTGGGCACACAATGAAGTGAAGAGGCAGAAGATTAGGACACTTGAGGAAGCTTTTGCTGCTGTTGACAGGTTGGTGGAGCATTATGATGAGAATTCTGATGAGAAGAAGGAGTCTGATAAACCGAAAAGAGAAGAAGAAGGATGAAGCTTCGAAATCGGATGATATTTCGAAGACGAAGAAAACCTTGAAGTGTTGGATATGTGCAGGACCACACATGGTGAAGAATTGTCCTTCTAGACCAAAGGTGGCTGCCATTGCACAATCTGATGCGAAGAATGAAGATGCCTCTGTGGGGATGATGCAGATACTTGGTGCTTCTGCTACTACGGAGGTGGCCTCTAAGAGGGATCTTGAGAGGAATAGATTGGAGTATGTTCGAATGAAGGTTGGAGGTGTTGATGTACTCACTATGGTGGATAATGGGGCTTCTCACAACTTCATGGGTGAAGATACTGCGAGAAGAATTGGGCTGAAATTTGTATCGGCAAAGGCACAAATGAAGACAATGAATTCTCCTCCTATTGAAATTCTTGGTATAGCTGAGAAGGTGGACACTACACTTGGTGAATGGACAGGGAAGCTTGACAGGGAAGGTTTACTTCTTCCACATTTGAAGAAGCTCTATATTTACGATGGAAGGGAAGATGTACACATTGGTGTGCCAACCATTGGTGTGACAAGGTCTGATTGTAAATTGGGAGTGATGCAAATGGAGGATGAGAATAGAATGGGAGACATGAGTAAGTGGTTGTCTACTATTGAGGCAAAGCTTACTGAGTAGTCATTGGTCATCAGATCACATTTAGATAGCATCTTGGACTTATCAAGGAGGCTAGAGTTGGTTGAGGATGATGATGATGATGAGGAAGGATATGTTAGGCCGAATGTCCAGAAGGAAGACCGGGTTGCTTATCTACAAAGGATGGAGATTGAGGATCCTGATAGGTGGATCGAATTGATTAGTGAGGGAGAGCCTTCAGGCTCTACTCCCTCTACATCTTCTTAGATGGATGAGAAGATGGGGCTCATTGTTAGCTGCTCATGGCAGTGAGTCCCTAAACATGTTGAGCAGGTATGATTGATGGTGCAGGGATGGTTTGGCATCAAGCATCATGACATGTTGCAGATGAGATGGATGGAGTTTCCATGGACCTGAGCATGGATTACACTTATGGAGATAGATTCTTGATGAGTCAAGAATGTGGCAGGATGTTTTGAGGAACAACTGATGATGACATGAGGATGTTCACTCTCATGGTTTGAGCATGACAGTTGGATTAGCTACCCAACTAGTTCAGACATGGGGTCGCGAAGTGTGCAGAGATATGTTAGCATTGTGTTGGAGTATCATGACAGAGGTTCACATGGGGACACATGATGAGGTCGACACGAGATGTTGCAGTGGAGATTGTGATAGAGGGGCCAATGATCATGGATCGAGACGATATCTGATGGAGGACATACCGTTGAGGTGTATACCTTGGTATGGTGAGATTGGTGGCAGTTGGTCACTAAGTTGGAGACATGATGGAGATGGAGTTCTACATATGTTGCAGGGATGTTTGCCTTATGTGGAGGAGTTGACATCATGGATAGTGATGATCTTGGTGGATGGCTACTGAGATGGTATGTTGTCGAGGATGACAACGATTTCAGGTGGAGGAGGATGTAAGGTCCCCGAGTTGAGCCGGGCACGGTGCGACGAGGGCGCGAGTTGACATGGGCGCGGGCACGGCGAAAGGGTGTGGGTGCGGTGCGACGAGCGGGCAAGTTGACATGGCGGGCGTGTGTGTGGATGCACGGGCAGGCGCGCGAGCGGGCGCGCGGGTGAGCGCACATGGCTGGCACGCTGGCTGGCGCTCGGGCGGGCAGACGCACACGACGATGCGATGTTTCTGCGAGCCACTTGCGACGAAAGCTTGAACGACAGTTTACGACACTTGGAGAAATACAAAGAATGAAGAGCGATGGAAGGGAGGTTTATATCCTACAAGCGTGGAGATGATTTCGAGGTTGGCCGACATACTCCAAGGCATTCAAAGGGTGTGATAAAACATAGTTTTGTTGTCGTCCCAAAGGCCACCACACCCCCTTGCCACAGATATATATTGGAGTGGTTAAAGCTCATTTGTAACAACGAACTTCACCAACAATCTTCGCATATAGGTGCAGAACTATAAGTACGCAGAGAGGACAAGTAGGAGCGCATATCTCATGCGCTAAACTTGGCTCTAAGTTGTACGGTTATGAGTAGCATTTGGAAAGTCGAAGTTTGGGCAAGGAGTGTTGTGGGTGAATTAGAGTGTGGATTTGTGACGGACTTGGCGAGGGTGTCTTGGTGGCTCGGGGGAGCACCCACTCATCGTGCAAGGTGTGCACACGGTTGTAAAGGCAGGGTTGCCTTTGATTGTAAAATTGGTTAAGTATGAGACTTGGTCTTGCCAAGACATACTTGTGTATTGTAAACTGATATTCTTAATATATTATCAGGCAGACTCATTGTTCAGGGAGTTGCCCCTCCCTTTATACTATGCAATTGTTGTTCTCTTTTATAATTACTGATGATAATGAATGAATATGGGTGTTCATTAGTATAAAGGATAAACATAATATTGCTTGGTTGCAAAACACAAACTAAGTAAGGAAAAAGTGAAATAGGCGTAGTCCATGAACATTAGTATTGGTGAAAAGAAAGTGTTCGGTGGTGCCACACCTCGCTATAAGCGGTTGGAAGACTACCGCAGGTGTAGGGGCGTAACAGGAGGCCTCTCAATGTGAAAGAGATCGGGGAGAAGGAAAACACGAGCGCACGGCAATAGAAAGTAATGGAGACGATTTCGAGGAATTTTTTGCATAAACTTCAGTATATGAAAAGAAAGCCGCATATGAGAACACGGATAGAAAAAGATATCAAAAGAAAATCACCCTATACACCCTATTTCGAATGGGAAGTCTTTTCTGCATTAGCAGCCGAGGATTCCATAGCTACACAAAGGGAAAATTGTAGTCTTTCCGCGGATAAAAATCCAAATAGCTCTGAGAAAAATGGAAAACAAAGTCCAAAAATGGTCTCTTGATCGGATCCCTATGGTAAGTGCCCTACTGAAAGTTTTGATCTGAACATACAGTCGCCTTCCAGACAACATATGTACTCTGTACGGTTGTAGTTTGGGAATTTTAAGTCGAACTGTGTGCAAGTAACATAGTTTTGTACGCTGAAACATATACTTCTTTATGTAAAAATCTGCGCTGGCATTAACCATGAGCAACTGTTTACTCGCATGCATATGTACTGTGTCCAACATCTTGTGTGCAACATATTTTGTAATAGGGTTGTATGATTTTAATTTAACCACCAATAAAGAGTTAATTGGTGGCATATTTTTATTAATAGTTAATGTGGAGGGTTTGAAAAAGAAGTTATGTGTTTTTCTAAAATGTTATTTAATTAATTAAATTCTTCTATATAAACTAACTAGTTGAATGGTAAAATGTGAGTTATTGTTTTCGGAGAATACTGTATTTACAAATTATTTTATTGTAATAATGTCTATTTAATAGTTAAAAATTTTCATGTTAAAGTAAAAATGAATATTAAAATTAAAATAATAATTTGATATGTTTTTTCTAAATGTATATATGTTTAACTCATATACTAATATAACCATACAAAATAAATATTAGTGTAATCATATAAATTAAGTTGCAACTAAACATTAATAAATATTAAAATACTTATGTCACCATGCATTTCACATTGACAATATCAAACAAATTCATAATGATTAACTAAATATAATTTTAAGAAAAAGAATTGGTAGAAACCACATAAGAAACAATAAACAATACCAATAACTCCTATTCATATGACACATTTTGATATGACATTTTTATTAACTAACCCAACCATATAAATTAAATGACCATGATAAGAATGTAACTTACCCAATACATCTCACATTATCCAGATTTAAAAAATCATAAAATTAACTGAATAATAACTTTATTTAAAATTATTGTTATCATTAATTATAAAAAAAATCAATATATGAGTTAAAAGACATATACATTTAAAAAAAATGTAACAATATTCTTAACTATGAAGATTCACCTACTCTGTACCATGTAAATTTTTAACTTAATAATAGCTTTTGTTTCAATATCATGGGCCAATACCATGACTTATCAATGGCACTATCAATATGACATGTGTTGATATGGAAATTTCTTTAATTCATTAATTTGATATAATAAATTGAAAGATGATATCTAACTTGGACATAAATGTTAATCCTTAATTTGTGAATACAACTATGAATATTGCAACATATTTCATGGAGGTTAAATATGTACAATCCATCTAATAAATATTGACAAACAAACTAAAATTGTGGATGACCTACTCTCAAATAAACAAGTGTATCAACTTAATTAATCAATTCAACTAAAAAGGAAGAAAATGACATAACCCATTTTAATATGGATGTCAATTTTTTATCTATGATTTATCTAAGAATATTATAGAATATTTTTGTGGAAGTTAAATCACTATCATCTACCTAATAATTATTGATAATTACATAAAACTGTGCAATCTTCATTTCAAAATAAACTCACCTATTGAAGTAACTAATTATTGTTGATGAGAGCTTCTGGAGTCCTTTGTGAATTGATTGAAGGAGCCCAACCTTTATGTGAACACTTCACCCATCTTCATGAGCAGGAAACAAACTAATAAAAGGAAGAGTTCATGACCATAATATATAGACAATGGGGAAATTAGTCGTTAGAGAGAAACATTATAATATATAGACAATGGGGAAATTATTCGTTAGAGATAAACATTATATAAATAATTATTCTCATTTATTGATTAAAATTAAAATTAAATTCTATTATAATTCAAAGATTAAGATATTTGGAAATAGAAATAAAATAGATAAAAGGAATTAAAATAAAAAATAATAGTAAAATTAAAATATTTTTATTCAAAAATTGGGGATAAGCATGAGAGTTATTCTGGTAATTATATCAAAGGCATAGGTGACAAATTATAAGATTAAGGTTAAATTATAGCGATAAATAAATTGAATTGAAATGAAATAGGGAAATGATTGGAGATAGTCAAAGGTGAGAGGGTCCATAATCGAAAGGAAAAAATATAATTTCTAATGTTCAAGAATCCAGAAAAGAGGGGCAGGAAAAACATAGTTATACAAGTATTATTATTCTATATCAAAGATATTTAATGTTAAGATTAGTGTAATAAAGTTATTGAGATGAAACATTATACACATAAATCAACTAGGAATGATAAGGGGTTACAACATATAAAAGGATGAAAAATGTGGAAAGAAAATTATAAAATACACTAGATTTATTAGTTATATCAAAGGTCGAAGGGAATTTTGATAATCCAAAAAAATTAATATTATAAATAGGACTAGAACTAATTAAGGAGAAATAATAAAATGAAGAGGTGAAAGGGGAAGAAAGGTAGAGGGGGTTAGTGTCAGAATTTGAATTAGAGGGAAAGACTTTAGATGAAAGGAGATGGATGGTTGGATTTCAAGATTGGCTTAATTGGTAACCATCATCTTGGATAAAATTATTAGGATGCTTTTCAATTTCAAGGGCCTCTCTAATGACCCAACTGGAATGATAAGGGGTTGAGGCTAAGATTTTGGTCTTGTCAAAACAAATGAGATGCTTGGTAGAATGGGAATACTTAGTAATGGAATGTTTTACAATGCGGTTGTGGAAGGTGTCAACCATGTGTTCTTTCAACTGAGATTTGAAGGATCTTCTGGTTCGACCTATGTAAGACATTCCACAATATCAGGGAATCTTATACACTCCAAGAATTGACATAGGGTAATTTTTATCCTTAGCTGATCGAAAGAGCCGACTGAGGGTTTTCTAGGGCTTGAAGAAGGTTTTGATGTTCTTTTTAGAGAGAACCTTAGATAAATGATCAGTAACCCCTTGTATGTACGGAAGGGTTACTTTGGCCAAGGGTGGGGGCTAGGCCAATTTGTAGGATGGGGTTGTAATCCAAAGAGGAAAGCTTTGTTAATCTAAGTAGAGGAGTAACAATTCGATTTAAGAGATTTGGAGAGATGAGCTCTTTCTTTGGAAAAGGATTGGGCAAAAGATATTCGAATGCTTTAGGTGACAAGGGTCTTAAGGACAATTGATTTTTGAGCGGGATGGTGGAGGGAATTAGCATGAAAGTACCTATTAGTATGAATCTTCTTTCGAAAGACTTGGTGAGAAAGGGAACGATCTGGAAGGCATGAGACTAGGACATCTAGAAATGGAAGAAAGTGGTTGTCCTTAAGCTTGATAATGAATTGGATTTGGGGGGTGATGTTATTAAGATGGAAAAGAAGGTCATGGAGTGAAGGTATACAATCAGACCAAATGAAAAAGGTGTCATCAACAAAATGCTTCCAACATTAGGGTTTAAATTGTAAGGTGTCAAGGGTCACGACATCAAAGAGTTCCATAAAAATATTAGTGATGATAGGTGAAAGGGAAGAGCCCATGGTTGTGCCCTTAGTTTTTTCATAAAAAACCCCATCAAAGGTGAAAATGGTAATGGTAAGGCAAATTTTGATCAGGTTGAGAGTCTCGGGATCAACAAGCTTGGAAATGAGGTCGATGGCTTCAGGTACTAGAATTTTTGTGAATACGAAAAAACATCAAAGCTGGCCATGATGTCATTTTCATCAAGCGTAAGGTTTTGGATTTGCTGGATGAAATCATAGTCTTTAATGAAGGGGGAAGAATGTCTGAAACAGAGACGAAGCTTTTTGGCAAGGAACTTGGGAAGGGCATGGTTGGGGCCTCCAATAGCGTTGACAATAGGTCTAATGGGGATATTTGGCTTGTGAATTTTAGGTTGACCATAATTTCTAGGATTGATGGGGTTAAGGGGAATAAGAAGCTTTTGGGTGGTAGGGTTGAGGAATGAGGCTTTAATGGATTTGGTGACCCGATTCGTAACAGATTGGAGGGGATTCTTAGATTAAGGTTTGTAAGAAGAGGAGGGAAGGAGATCAAGCATCTTGCGATGGTAGTATGAGGAATTCATAACAACTGACACATTTCCTTTATCAACTTTAAGAATGAGAATGTTAAGGTTGGAATTGAGCTGATGAAGGGCTAAAACTTCCTCCATGTAAAGGTTAGGCTTAGGGAGCTTAGAGTTTCATAGAATGAGACTACATTCTTGTCAAAAGAAAATTGATACATGGGAGGGAAGGGAGTGGGAGATGGATTCAATGGAGAAAATAATGTCCTCAAAGGGGGTGGAACGGGGAACAAGGGAAAAGTTGAAACATTTCTCATGAAATCTTAATGAAGGGGCTTCAAGCTCAACTAAGGAGAGGTTAACCACTTTGGAATCATTAAAGGAAGGAGGGGGTTGATAGGAATTGAGGGGGGAAATAGAAGGGGAAGAATTGTGAAGGGAATCAAGATTAATAGGATTCTCAACAAAAAGAGGATTATAAGAAAATGAGGAATCAAAAGGGAGAGGAGGGGAATTAGAAGTAGAATGATTAGATTTAGAAAAATAATTTATAAGATTTGAATTAAAAGTTATATTAGAAGAATCATTAAAATTAGAGTTGATTGGGAGTGGATTAGAATAAGAATACGACTTTGAATTAGAATTCGAGATGGGATGGAAATAAGGAGGAGGGAGGAAATTTAAGTTAAGAGAATATGAATTATTATTAACAATATGAATATTTTCATTATAATTTTGGGAGGAAAAATTAATAACCCTATCGTTGGGTAAAGACTAAGGAAAAGGAGACGAGTTAATTGAATCAGAATTATTGCAGTGAAAATAATGCAGATGTCACGCCATGTTAGAATACAGAGAGTCACAAGGGAAGGGAAAGTTGTTAGAGGAGATGGCCGCATCAATGAACAGATTTAGAGAAGAATGGGACTCGACATCAGGAGCAAAGAGTTTATGTTGAGACAGAGATTCAATCCTAGAGCATCTGACGGCAGGAGACTTCACTGACTTTAGTGCTGAGGAACCCAGAGGCAGGAGAGGAGGGTGACTCAACCTTGTTGGAGATTGTGTCTTAGGCTTGGGTGATAACAGCGAAGGGTGAAAGATTGGGATGACAACAAGGGTTTCGAAGCTAAGTTTCCTATGCAGGAAGAAGGGAAAGGATCAATGAGAGAGGGCGGTAGAAAAAGAGAAGAACCTATAGATTGCAAAGTTGAAAAAGATGTGTGAGGGATGGAAGTAAATATAGGAAACGAGAAATTGAGAGGTGGGGGAATGGGGTTGGGATAATTCAAAGAGGAATTGCTAAATGAAGAACGCCATTGATTCTTCCTTTGGTATAAAGATTGAAATTTCTTGATTTTCTTTTTATACGCTGATTCTAGAGAATTGGAGGCTGAAATCATAGATTTGTGATTTATAATAATCGAGAGATAAAATTTTAAAATATATGAAAGCTTCAAATGTAACTTGTATAAAGTAGATGATAATGAGGATAGAACTGACCCCATGTTAGGTCTCAGAGTGTATGAGATTCCTTGATCTTGTGCAATGCCTTACATAGGTCAAATCGGAAGATACTTCAACGTTTGGTTGAAAGAACACATGGCTGACACCTTCCATAACCACATTGCAAAATATTCCATTGTTGACCATTCCCATTGTACCAAGCATCTCATTTGTTTTGGCAAGACCAAAATCTTAGCTTCGGCCACTTATCATTCCAGTGAGGTCTCTAAGGGGGCCTTTGAAATTGAAAAACATACCAATAAATTTAACAGGGATGATGGCTACCATTTAAGCCAACATTGGAAGCCTATCATCCATCTCCTTTCATCTAAACCCTTTCCCTCTAATTCAAATTATCACCCTAAACCCCTCTACCTTTCTTCCCCTTTCACCTCTTCATTTTATTATTTCTCCTTAATTAGTTCTAGTCCTCTTTATAATATTAATTTTTTTGGATTATTAAAATTCCCTTCCACCTTTGATACAACTAATAGATCTAGGGTATTTTATAATTTTCATTCTGCAAATTTCATCCTTTTGGATATCTACTATCTCAATCTAACAGTTATATGTTGTAATCCCTTATCATTACTAGTTGATTTATGTGTCTAATGTTTCATCATCACAATTTTATTACCCTCATCTTAACATTAAATATCTTTGATATAGAATAATAGTACTTTTATAATTATTTTTTTCCTTCCCTCTTTTTTGGATTCTTGACCATTAGAAATTATATGTTTTTTTTCCATTTTTCTTTCTGATTGTTAACCTTTTGACCTTTGACTATCTCCAATCATTTCTTTATTTCATTCCATTTTAATTTATTTATCTCTATAGTTTAAACTCAATCTTATAATTAGTCACCTATGCCTTTGATATAATTACCAAAATAACTCTCATGCTTATCACAATTTTTTGAATAAAAATATTTTAATTTTTATTATTTAAAACAAAAAAATTCTTCCATTTATTTTATTTATATTTTCAAATATCTTAATCTTTGAATTATAATATAATTTAATTTTAATTTTAATCAAAAAATTAAAAAAATCATATTCTCTATATATTATGGTCATGCACTCTTCCTATTCTCCATAAAAGTTGGGCTTTTTAATAAATTCACTCAGAAGCTCTAATGTAATTATTTGAATTTTATTATGGATTGATAACAAACAATTAGGTTATATACTTTTAAATAAAACATTTTATAAGTAAAAGTAATTAAATCACTTAAATTTCAGTACTTGCATAATTCCTAATTTTAAAATTTTAATTAATTTAATTATATTTTAATTTGAAAAAATTATTCATACTTTAAATTTATATTTGATATGCCCAATGGGGTTAGAATAGAGGATGATGGGTGTATTGTTAATTCACTCCATGATGTCAAGGTCATCGGTTCCAAACTTCGTGGGAAAATATTTTGTCATGTTAAGGGTAGATGTGGCCCAGGCTGAGTGAGATCTCGGGGTGATTTTTATGGCTTAGATGGGCATAAGTGGTTGTTTCTCAAGCCAAACACTAATACTATAATCATCTTTAAAGGGCATAGAAAATTTGACCAAAACATATTCTTACATTTTTCAAGCAAAATATTCAATAATAAATTTAAAAGGAGAGAAAATTAGTTTTTTTTAGTTTACATTTAGAATTGTATAATATGTAATAGTAATCTATTCATTCTCTATTTATAAAATATTAATAAAAAAATAAATTTTATTTTATATCAAATATATTTTAATATATATTTTGAAAAATGTAATTTTATTTCAATTATATTGGGAAAATATATTTTAATATCAAAATTATATATTTACAATTAAATTTCGTATATATATATATATATATATATATAAACGAAATTTAATTGAAAATATGCTTTATACAATCGAATATGAGAGAGATCTGTAGTTTCTTTAGCAAGTGGTGTATGTGTATTCTGATGAAAGCTTGACTAAACTAAGAGGGGGATGAATCAATTTATTATATTCATGGATCTTAAAATTCTTTTCATTAATCTCATTAACCGAAACATTACATGAGAAGCTTAATAAATAATGACCAGAAGATAGAATAAGTGAACAAAAAGTAATAAGAAAACCAAAAACATCACATCAACATATAACAACACATATTAACACTAGGTATATGTGGAAACCCATAAAGGGATAAAACCACAATCTTATTATTGTTGTGATTCAAAGGCAAGCTCTTACTCCTTATTACATTTGATTTTTTGTAGGCTCCAAGCTACAGGAGGTTGCTACTTCAATTTTCTACAAGTTGCAACTACAAGGAAGCTCCAACTCCCATATGTTTTCTGTAGGATACAACCCACAGGAGGCTCCTACATCAACATGCTCCAACCCGATGTTTATCCAGCGGCTACTTGAAAGGATATTACCATACCCTGATGCAAACAAGAAATAACAATGTGCCGGTTTACCTGGTCATAAATTCTGCATATCTCCATTTTTATTTATGCGTCTTCCTTCCTTCAAATCTGCTTCACATCAGCTTCATAAGTACTAGGTAACTAATGCATAACATCTCATTCATCTCCCTCAAATTATGTCATTCTCTAACCTCTTTATGCCTTCCAAAATCACATATTTTTGAAAAGATATCTTGTTGGTTGTTTGTATCCCACATTAGAATATGAAGTGAATAGGCTTGACAATTTTCCTTCCACTCTTTCATTTTGAAACTCTTCAGATCTTGAATATTAGAACACAAAAATGAATAATCCATCCAATATTAATTGCAGCCATCTGTAACAAATAAATGCATCAACATAATGGAAACATCAAATAACAATATTTATCATTAATGCATCACAACAATATTTGCAACATTTTTTCCTTTGCCTTGGAGTCTTTCCTTTGCATCACAACAATTTAACTTAACAAAAAATTAGTGTCACCACAAGTTCATCATTAAACAGTCTCTGGAACATTATCCAAGCATCAAGCCATCAACATGCCATCGACATGAGCATCAATGTTCTATCAAACCATCAATGTATCTATTGCTTCTTTGTCCTTCCCCTGCATACCTTATCTTCTTTTGCTACTTGCTTCTCCTTTACTTGCTACATCTTCACTACTCCTTTTCCATCACATATTTACATATTTTATTCCTCTTCACTACAATTTTGCTTTCTTTGCTTTTCTGCTCGTCCTTTCCTTTGTGCTTCTTGCTACTCGTTTTCTTACTTCTCCTCCTTGCCTTATTGTTGCTCCTTGCATTGTTTCTTCTCCTTGTATTATTGCTCCTTGATCCTCCTTGTATTTCTACTTCTCGTTTCTCGTTTTTTCCCCTTGTCCTTTGCCATCAATGACAATAATTCCAACAATCTTCCCCTTTGTAATTGATGGCAACAAATTTTCCCTTCCCCTTTTATCCTAAAAGATATTTCTCATTGCTTCGTACAACCTCTACTTACTTCCATCTTTGAAATCAGAGGCAAGTGATTATGGATGTCGTGTAGCCCTCCAAACCACATTTATCCATTTTTTTTATTGAGGTACTAAAAAAAAATATGGTCTTCAACTCATTGTAAATGAGTGAATACCACTCCAATCTGAACGAATGTTGCTTTAGATTGAATGAATGTTACTCCATATGATATATAAACATTGCTCCAAATATGATTATATTGAGAAATGTCCTCATACAAAAGCGCAAAGAATATAAGAATAGGCTAATAATTTTCATCTCATGATGCATAAATCTTTGTTATCAACTTGTATTTTTCTAAGCCATGCCTTAATTCTTTTTGAATTCCTCGTAAGTACCATAATAACTGAGGATCATATTTATGGCCACTGTATCAACTAGATGGTGACAAATCTCCAATAAATTAAGAGTTCCTTCCATTTCTTGAAAATTACCACATCTTCAATGGGAAATAAGAGAAGACTTAAACTTGTTTGGACATGTCTTATACCCCGAATTTTACATTTCAGCCAATATTTCCTCTGCTTCATTAGGAATATTACTGAGTGCTAGTGCACTAATAAGTGCCTTGTACCCAATTGCATCAACCAATTTATGAGAAAGATCTTTTAAAAATTCATATGCAAATGGATATCATCTTTTAACCCACATTTTGAGTAATTCTATATCAAAGAACAATATAATTTAATATTTTCCACATGCTTTAGATTTTAGTTTGCCTCCAAACAAGGAGAAATACCTTCATCTTCCTATTCATATTTCTCAAGTGATGTAGTTAAGTGTGCAATTAATTTTGTGTTCCATTTGTACCAATTAACTTTTTAAATTGTACTATACATTTGCATCGGACAGCCAAATCCCAGTCATGCTGGTTGAGGAGGTCATCCACTACACTCAAGGAAACAATGTTTGACATATTAGTGAACTTTCCAGTGATCCCTCGCATCATCACGTGGTCATGCCCTTCTTAGTACTGATGTCGTTTTCTCTACATCTTTGTTCAAACACCAACCATTTTTCACACCTTCCTCCATGCACTTATAAATATCCAAGAATGACTGTGTCTCCATGATGAAGTCTCCTCCAAAATGAACTCTTAAGGAATAAGCATTTTAGGGCACACAACCTTAATTCACAATACTATGTTTGAGAATGTATTTGTTATGAAACCAGCTCAAGAAAGGATAGAAAAGAAAGATCAACGCATTAGAATTCAGCCTCTTCGAGGGGGCAACCTCCTTTACATTACATAAATGAACAATTCTTTGATGATACAAATGACAAAACCTCCTTTCTATATATAGGAGTCTAAGGAGTCGCAATATAATCCAGCCGACCTAACAATAATAATATAAAGCCACAAAAATAACAACAGAGGGATTCTATGGGGCACAGAAATAACAATATGGGGGTAATAGGGGCACAACAATATAAATAAGGGGTATAACTACAATAGTAATGGGGTAATCACTAGTATTATAGGGACCCAACATGCCCCTCTCCTTCAAAAATGTGTTGTCCTCAACGCTTGAGTAGTTCTGGATACTTCTGCATAAAATTCTCATCCTCCCATGTGGAATCTTCAGCGAATAAGTTCTTCCACTTGATAAGATACTCTGAAATTGATCGATTTTGTAGCTGTCGAGTTCTTATTTCTGTGACTGCTTCTGGTTCCAATATAATTTTTCCTTCCTCATCAAGTTCTGGCAATATTGTTTGAATTGGGAGCTTGTCACCTATAACCTTCTTTAAACATGAAACATGGAAGACTGGGTGCAATCGAGAAGCTGCAGGAAGCTCCAATTTGTATGCCATAGTACCAATCTTTTGCAACACCTTGTACGGACCATAATACTTTGGTGATAATTTATTATCCTTCTTAGCTTGCTTTAGTGACATTTGCTTATATGGTTGTAGCCGTAGGAATACCTAATCACCTACATCAAAACTTCTTTCACTGCGATGTTGATCTGCCTGTTGTTTCATTCTATTTTGTGCCAACATGAGGTTATCCTTTAAGAGTTGGAGGACTTGTTGTTGATGTTCGATGTGATGTTCCACTGCCTGAACCTTAGAATTTTCTCTTAAATATGATGTGATGGATGGTGGTTGATACCCATAAATTGCCATAAATGGGGTCATTTTTGTTGCTGTATGGAAGGAAGTGTTATACCACCATTCAGCCAGAGGCAACCATTTGACCCATTGTGTCTGTTTATCAGATACAAAGCAACGAAGATATCCTTCCAAACATTTGTTTACTATCTCAGTTTGCCCATCAGATTGAGGATGATAAGATGAGCTATGAGCTAACTGAGTACCAAGAGAAGAAAATAATTATGTCCAAAAATTTCCAGTGAAAATGGGATCTCTGTCACTTACAATAATCTTTGGGTTTCCATGTAGCTTTTGAACTATTTCCATAAATGCAGTAGAAACTGTACTGGCTTTAAATGGATGTGATAATGCACAAAAGTGTGCATACTTGGTAAGTCTGTCAACTACCACCATGATGACACTCTTTCCCTCAGACTTGGGTAAACCTGTGATAAAATCCATTGAAACCTCCTCCCAACGTTGGCTTGGAATGGATAAAGGTTGTAATAGACCCGGTGTCTTAATTGTTTCAACTTTATTTTGCTGGCAAACCAAACATTCCGCCACAAACTTTTGAATATCTGATTTAAGGCCATCCCAAAAAAATTCCTTCTTAACCCTGTGGTAAGTTTTTAAAAATCCTGAGTGCCCTCCTAAGGGAGAAGTGTGCAATTCCATAAGAATCTTTTGTTTTAGCTGGGAATTCTTACAGAGGTATAAGCGATCTTTGTACCATAACGAATCATTTTTCCAGCTAAATGTATCAGAAGTACTGGAATCTTGTTGTAGCTTTCGAATAAGTGCCCACACTTCTTCGTCATTCTTCCATTCCTCCCTTGCTTCGTTTATCCAATCTGGTTGGATAATAGAAATGGCACACAACAATGCTTCCACATCCTCATCCTTTCTTTTCCCTTTTTTGTAGATGATTTCAAAGTCATAACCCAACATCTTTGTTACCCACTTTTGTTGCTCTTCAGAGGATAATCTTTGTTCTAAAAAGTATTTAAGGCTATCATGATCCGTTTTTACCTTGAAGTGTCTTCCCATTAGGTAGGGTCGCCATTTCTTAAGTGCATGGAGTATTGCCAACATTTCCTTCTCATAAATAGCTTTGCTTAAAAACTTTCCCTTGATTGGACGACTTTCAAAAGCAATGGGTCTTTCATCTTGCATTAGAACAGCACCAATTCCATTTCCTGAAGCATCACATTCCACAATAAAGGTTTTTGTGAAGTCCGGTGTAGCTAAGACCGGTGCTTGGCACATTGCCTCTTTAAGATGTTCAAAGGCCTTTGTTGCTTCCGGAGTCCATGAAAATGAATCTTTCTTCAATAATGTTGTTAGAGGTGCTGCTATTCTCCCATAATTCTTAACAAACTTGCGATAATACCCTGTCAACCCAAGAAATCCTCGCAGATGCTTTATGGATGTGGGGATTTTCCATTCCTTAATGGCTTTAATTTTGCTAGGGTCTACCTTAACTCCTTCATGAGATACAATATGACCCAAATATTCCACCTCCTGGACTCCAAAGAAACATTTGGATCTTTTTGCATATAATTGTTTCTCCTCCAATAGTTGTAGCACCCTGTCAACATGTTCAACATGATCCTTCCAAGACTTGCTGTAGATTAGTATATCATCAAAAAATACTAACACAAATTTTCTAAGGAATGGTTTGAAAATTGAATTCATCAAACCTTGAAATGTTGAAGGTGCATTGGTAAGGCCAAAAGGCATGACCAAAAATTCATAATGACCCTCATGAGTTCTAAATGCCGTTTTTGGAATGTCTTCAATCTTCATTCTAATTTGATGATATCCCGAACGAAGATCCAACTTGGTGAAGTAAATTGATCCATGCAATTCATCTAGTAATTCATCAATAACAGGAATGGGGAACTTATCTTTAATAGTGAGCTTGTTGAGCTCCCTATAATCTGGACACATGCGCCATGATCCATCCTTCTTGTGCACCAATACTACTGGAGCTGAGAAAGAACTTTGACTCGGTTGAATTATACCAGCCTCTAGCATTTCTGCAACCATACGTTCAATTTCACTTTTTTGGACATAAGGATATCTGTACGGCCTGATGTTTGGAGGAACACTTCTTGGAATCAGATGAATAGCATGATCATGATCACGCATAGGTGGGAGACCCTTGGGAGTCTCAAATACCTTGGAATGATTGTCCAAGACCTTTTGGAGATCTGGAGAAATAGATGATGTTGGTACAGGTGCACAGTAAACTTAAATATATTTAACACAGCAGAACAATCAAGCACATAGGAGACAATTTTTAACGTGGTTCACCCAACCATTCTGGGCTACGTCCACCAAACATAGGCATCAGGAATTTATTAATCAAATTGGAGATTACATCAAGAAATCCTCACACTCTCTTAGCAAACATCCGAATGGTTGCCTGTTATATAGCACAGAGAATCTAACAGCCTCATTAATTCCCTCACATCAAATATAGGAGGCATTAACTCTCTCCCAACAAACTGGAGCTAATCTAGGAATTGAATTCCTATTGTTGTCACCTACAGAGATTTTTGCCTATTTCATCCCAAACAGAAAATCTCAACAATCTCCACCTTGACAACAATTCACCTGATGCCCTGTTATTATTATTTTATCTTTTCTGCAAGCCAAGAGAAGCCAAACACTAGCGTAGCTTCTCCAACAAAACTGGTTTCATGAACATGTCTGCACAGTTCTCCTTTGTATGCACCTTTTCAAGAGAAACTCCCCTTACAGTGATAACCTGTCTTACAAAATGATATTTGATTGGAATATGCTTTGACTTACTATGATAGGCCGGATTCTTAGCCAAATGTATTGCACTTTGACTGTCACAAAGTAACCTGATGTTATCTTGTAACCTACCAAACTCACCAAGCAAACCTTTCAACCAAACCGCCTCTTTGCAAGCATGAGAAGCAGCAATGTATTCTGCTTCAGTAGTGGATAAAGCAACAATATTCTGTAACTTTGACATCTAGCTGATAGCTCCACCTGCAAGAGTAAAGACGTACCCTGAATTTGACCTTCTCTTATCCAAATCACCTGCAAAATCGGAATCAACATATCCGCAAACAAATTCACTACTCTTATTGTAAGAAATACAATAACTACTTGTGCCTCTCAAGTACCGAAGCACCCATTTCACTGCTGACCAGTGTTCTTTACCCGGATTTGCCATGTACCTACTGACAACCCCAACTGCATGAGAAATATCTGGTTGCGTACACACCATCGCATACATCAAACATCCTACTACATTGGCATAAGGAATTCGAGACATATAATCCTTTTCTTCATCTGTATTAGGACATAATCTTGAAGAAAGCTTAAAATGGGAAGCTAAAGGGACTGAAACAGGCTTCACATTATTCATACCAAACCTCAAAAGTATTTTCTCAATATACTTTTGTTGTGATAGCCATAGCTTACCATTACTCCTGTCTCTGAAAATCTCCATGCCCAAAATCTATCTTGCTGCTCTTAGATCTTTCATATCAAACGTCCTTGCCATCTGAGTCTTCAACCTGTTGATTTCTTCAATGCTTTTGCTTGCTAAAAGCATATCATCAACATACAACACTAAGATAATGAACATGCCATTATTTAACTGCTTAAAGTAAACACAATGATCATATTCACTTCTTACATATTTCTGACTCAACATGAAAGAATCAAACTTCTTATACCACTGCCGAGGCGACTGCTTCAGGCCATATAATGACTTCTTGAGCCTGCTGACAAATTTCTCATTACGATGCTGAACAAACCCTTCCGGTTGTTCCATATATATTTCCTCATCTAAATCACCATGTAGAAATGCCGTCTTAACATCTAACTGCTGCAACTCCAAATCAAACAAAGCCACTAATGCTAACACAATTCTAATTGAAGCAATTTTAACCACTGGTGAAAATATCTCATGAAAGTCTATGCCAGCTTTCTGAGAAAACCCTTTTGCAACGAGCCTTGCTTTGTACCTGTCTTCTGTATCATTCACACCCCGTTTCAGCTTGTACACCCACTTACATCCCACAGTTTTCCTACCTTTGGGAAGTTCAACCAGATCCCACGTGCCATTCTTACCTAAGGCCATCATTTCTTCCTTCATGGCTGCTTTCCATTTGTCACTATTTGAACCTTCTATAGCTTCCTGATAACACAAAGGTTCATCATCATTAGCGATCAAAGCAACTGAAGTAACATGATCATCATACCTTCTCGCAGGACGTTTGATCCTTGTAGACCTCCTTAAGAAAGTTTCTGGTGCTTCCACAACTGGCTGTCTATCAACTGTAGGAATTTCTTCATGATCGCCATCTGAGACCTGTTCATGTCCTCCATCTGAACCCTGTTCATAATCTGATTCTGAAACCTGTTCATGACTAGAATCTGAACTATGGTCGTTATGACTATCATTAGAAATGCTGTCAAACTGAATATGCTGGAAATCAGATACATCATCCTGTTTCAATCTTCTATCTACATCTAACTGTACAAGAGAGGATTCATCAAACTTTACATCTTTGTTGATGATGATTTTGCGGGTAGTAGGATCCCACAATCTATATCCCTTTGTTCCATCACCATACCCAACAAAGACATACCTTTTCGACTTCGGATCTAATTTAGTTCGCTGATGTTTAGGCACTAGAGCATATGCATCACAACCAAACACTCTGAGTTTAGAATAGTCACAAGGGTGTCCTTTCCATACCTCTTGCGGAATCTTGCAGCCTATTGCCGTTGATGGAGATCGGTTTATCACATAACAAGCTGTTGCCACCGCTTCCGTCCACAACTCCTTTGGCAACCCGGCATTACTCAGCATACACCTTGCTCTCTCTAGAAGAGTCCTGTTCATGCGTTCAGCAACTCCATTCTGCTGAGGAGTATAAACCGTGGTCTTATGTCTCTCGATCCCTGCATCCTTGCAATAGCTGTCAAACTCCTTGGAAGTAAACTCACCACCATTGTCAGTTCTTAAACACTTTATTGTTCTACCAGTGCTGTTTTCTACCAATGCTCTAAACTGCTTGAAAACTGAAAACACATCAGACTTTCTTTTCAACATGTAGACCCAAACCTTCCTAGAAAAGTCATCAATGAATGATACAAAATAAGACGAGCCACCATACGACGCTGTAGGGGTTGGACCCCAAACATCTGAATGAATATAATCAAGTATACCTTTACTAGTATGTTTGCCTGTTTTAAACTTTTGTTTACTTTGTTTACCAAACAGACAATGTTTATAGAAATCCAATTTTCCAGATCTTAGATTATGAAGTAACTTTTGGTCAGCCAAAATTTTCAATCCTCTTTCACTCATATGCCCCAATCTTTGATGCCATAAGTGAATGGAACTACTGTCATGTTCAGACACAGACACATGATCTGACCCAGTTCTACCTTCTAACTGAAATAGATTTCCTACTTTCTTAGCTTTCATCACTAGTAATATACCTTTATAGATTTTCATAACTCCACCTTGAATTACAGTTTTATATCCATTTGAATCAAGTGCTCCTAATGAAATCAAATTTTTCCTTAAATCTGGTACATGCCTCACGTCTGTTAATATTTTTGTTGTCCCATCAAACATTTGCAGTTGTATGCTCCCAATTCCCACAATATCACATGTTACATCATTACCCATGTACACAACACCATCATCAATTGATTTATATGTTTTAAACCAATCTTTATGAATACACATGTGGTTAGATGCCCCGGAATCTAACAACCAATGTTGACCATGTTTTGAAATATTAACTGACAATACTTCATCACTCATACCTAAACCAGATACTGAACCTGTATCCGTGGTGTTGGCTTCCTTCTTTTCTATCGAAGAGCCTTCTTTAGCAGCCTGCTTTCTCTTCCAGCAATCCTTTTTCAGATGTCCAGCCTTGCCACAATGCCAGCACTTCATCTTTGGCTTCTTTCCTTTGGACTTCGAACGAGAGTCGCTATGCTTTCCCCTGGAGTGTCTCTCTCGTGAGCGACCTCTGGCCATCATTACCTCTGATGTAGAGGTATCTGCATTCGACCTCTTCCTCATCTCCTCAGCCAACAAGGCTCCAACAACATCGTCAAACTCAAGGATGTTTGATGTACTAAAGCTTATGGAAGTAACAAAGTGATCCCAGGATTCAGGCAAAGAACATAATAGAGTTATTGCCTTATCCTCTAAATCAAATTTCACATCTAGACTGTCTAATTGCACCAATAAGGTATTAAAAACATTCATGTGATCAGCAATTGAGGTACCTTCTTTCATCCGCAAACTGTAAAGCTGCCGTTTCAGGAGAATCCGATTTGTCAAAGATTTCGTCATATAGAGCTTCTCAAGCTTCGACCACAAGCCTACGGCGATTTTCTCTGACACAATGTTGAACAGAACATCATCCGCCAGACATAACCGAATTGCGCTCAGAGCTCTATCGTCCATCTCATCCCATTCATCCTCTGTCATGGAAGGAGGTCTTTTGTTTTTCCCCAACAGTGCTTTCGCCACACCTTGTTGAACCAGCAGATCGTGCATCTTTACCTTCCAGATCTCAAAATTATTCTTGCCATTAAATTTCTCAATTTCAAACCGGGCACTTTGAGTTTTGGCCATCTTGTATAAACAAAAAAACACAACAATCTCCAATATCCAACCAGCAATAAAAGAACAAATTGCCTATGCCTTTCTGCCTTTTCCTTTAAAAAAAAACTGCCCTTTGCACTTATATTACTTTTCTTTAAAAAAAAAACTTTCTGCCATATACACATCTCAAAAAAATAAGATACGTCCCTTTTTAAAAAAAACTTCAATATCCCAGCACACAAAAAATTCCCACAATCTAACTGGCACTGCGTTTTATAGCAGAGACTGGAATATATTCACGCGGGTTTTATCAAATCACACTGCGTAGGGGCTTCTTATGACATTCGGTGATTTAAAAAAAAAAACAAACACGTGCAGGGACAATACCATTGGCGTGAGAATGGTTTGGGCTTTCGATTTTTCATTGATAAGCTGCGTCATCTTTCTGTAATATAACTTGAAACAAATTCTCTGTCGATAAAGACTTAGCAACCTGTTACATTAATTTCCAACAGCGTATCACATGCAGAAAAGTCCCACATCTATATCTAAAGCAGCAGGATGTTCATTCGGTTGACATTTTTTGAAGACACGCTTGTTCTACCAATAGAGCATTACAATATCTTCATGACAACCTAAGATTGGACAGAGCTCTCGAACACTGACATTTCCATAACATGCCTTCCTTTGTTTCTTGTAAAATAAAGCTCACTTGAAGTAAAGAAATGCTTGAGATTAAGGGTTGATATCCAATTCGGTCATGTAAAAAATACGTACCAGGCAACGTAAACAATTCAGGCTCCACGCAATTAAAACAGCGCACCAGGAATTGCTTAACATACCAGGTTAACAACGCACCATTTAATACCAGGATTGCCTCCAGTGCCTTGGTCCACCAGCGCTCCGGTCAACACAAGTCCGCGCTCCCTTGCTCCACGCGCATATATTACAGTGCTCAGCGCGCACACACAGCAACAAAACCTTTAGCACCACGCTCCCTCAGCGCTCAGCTGCGCTCCACCTCCAACTGTGCAACTCCTCCAACGCGCTCTGATACCAATTGTTGGTACAGGTGCATAGTAAACTTAAATATATTTAGCACAGCAGAATTAACACAGCAAAACAGTCAAGCACATAGGAGACAATTTTTAACGTGGTTCACCCAACCAATCTGGGCTACGTCCACCAAACATAGGCATCAGGAATTTATTAATCAAATTGGAGATTACATAAAGAAATCCTCACACTCTCTTAGCAAACATCTGAATGGTTGCCTGTTATATAGCACAGAGAATCTAACAGCCTCATTAATTCCCTCACATCAAATATAGGAGGCATTAACTCCCTCCCAACAAACTGGAGCTAATCTAGGAACTAAATTCCTATTGTTGTCACCTACAGAGATTTTTGCCTATTTCATCCCAAACAGAAAATCTCAACAGATGATTCCAATGTGGAAACATCTAGCGAGCATAATTGTGCAATTACACCTCTTTGCTCCTTTTTTAGAAGCTTTGTCATACCATGAGAGCTGATTATCTTTCCTGGTTTCCCTGCAATACCCCTTAATTCAACTTCCTTTCCTTCCACAGAAAATTTGATGAAAAGTTCTTGAAAATTAAAAGTTATTGTACCCAAGGATTGTAGCCATTGGACTCCTAGTACAACATCCGCACCTCCCATTGGAATGGAAAGCATTGGGCTAGTCAATACATATTCTCCCATGGATAGCTTGATATTATGGCATTTTCCAGAGCAATTTATTGTTCCTCCATTTGCAATCATCACTTGACACTCTGGTGCTGGATATAGGAAGCAATTCAATTCTTTTGCTACCCTACAATTAATAAAATTGTGGGTGCTTCCTGAATCAATCAACACTATTACCTTTTTCTTCTTGATTTGTCCTTCTATCTTGATGGTTTGAGGAGTGGTAATTCCCGCCAATGCATAACAAGATATGGTCGGATTTATTTGTTCTTCATCTAGGCTTTGTTCCTGGAGTATATCTTCTTCTTTTGACCTTTCTTGCTCCTTTTCTTCTTCCTCTTCACAATCTATGTAGAATAATTTCTTCTCAGCACACTTATGACCTTTAGTGTATTTGCTATCACAACTGTAACAAAGCCCTTTGGCTCTTTTTTCTTCCAATTGTTGTGGTGTCAACCTTATAGGTTGTGGAAGACTAGGGGCAACAACACTTCCGTCTTTATAGTTGTGAGTGGTATGCTTCCTGGTTGCCATAATTTTGCTTTCCATTTTTCTTGCTAACCTGAATGCCTTCTCTAATGAATCCGGTTCCCAAAGGCGAACATCATGTTCGATATTATCCTTTAAAGACCCTATAAACACATCAATCCTATGCTCCTCTGGAATATCTTTTACCCTTATGTTCAATTTTTGGAACTCCTCGATGTGTTCCATTACTGAACCCTTTTGTTTGAGACTTATCAATTGGCTAAAAAAGGTGTTGCTTTTTGTATCTTCATAATGTGCTATCAATTCTTCCGTAAAAATTGCCCAAGTGATAAATTGTTTACGAGAGCAAAGCCATTGATACCATACAAACTGATTTGGTTCCAAATATACAGTTGCCATACGTACCTTTTGTGCGTTTTTCACATTATTGAGATCGAAGAATTGCTCCATCTGTAATATCCATGTAGCGGGATCCTTGCCATCAAACTTCCTCATATCGATTTTTGGAATATGGTGATTCTTCGATCCAACATTAGCATCTATGGTATCATGATTAACATTTCTTTTGTTTTCATCATGAGTTTCCTTTACTACCTTTTCACCATTAGTGACCCTTTCTTGTAGCAACTTCTTCAATTCTTCCATGTCTGTCTTCATATCTATCTTCAAATCTGCCATGTCTCTCTTCAATTCTGTCTTCGAATCATCCATCTTAGCTTCCATGCCCTTTATCTTAGATTCCACGCCATTTATCTTAGATTCCACGCCACTTATCTTAGCTTCTGTTAGCTTTTGTGAGCGTGACATTTGTTGCACTTGTTCTTGTAATTTTGATATATCATGTAGCATTTCTTCCTCTTCTTCATGGGTCATGCTAGAGCTTTCAGGTTCCTTACTAGGTGTTTGCATTTTCTTTCCTCGAGGCATCAGTTACCGATAATAATGCTTTACTATGCCCTTTGAATTCCGTTAAAACAAGCTTACACAAAAATTTAAAAAAAAACTACACACCTTTTTTCACTTTATAGAAGCCTGATATTGAATCTGATGTATCTCTGTAATTGCGGATCACATAATTCTGAAATTTCTACCTATAGTAGCCCTCTGCGTTCTCTTTCCAATGCCACAATTCTGAGCCAAATTGGATTCTCCAAGGAAGAGTTATGTGAAATCTCCCACAGTGACTTGCTTTTAGACTGGTTCAGTAGAGCGAACTTGTATGACGTGCCACGAGTCACTGTTTCAACCTTTGAATCTGAAACACACACACAAGAAACTACAGTCCGTCTTCTTTCTGTACCTTTTTACGAAATTTCAATCCGATCCTCAAAGAGAGAGTTATGACGATTTTCCCCAGATCACTTGTTTTGAATGTAATTCAGGAGTCTGCAAAACGGTCAACTTTCTCAGATCATATCTCCGTAAATATCGCGCGACAAGCTCTGAAATGCGGACCCAAGGTTCAGCACCAATTCTTCTCAAATGGGTTTTTTTTGCGACTTCTGAAACGTCACAGAAAAAAAGATATAGCGAACATGCCACGATGACCTGTTTGGAGCAGCGAAACCCTAGAATTCCAAAGCTCTGATACCAAATGTTATGAAACCAGCTCAAGAAAAGATAGAAAAGAAAGATCAACGCCTTAGAATTCAGCCTCTTTGAGTGGGCAACCTCCTTTACATTACATAAATGAACAATTCTTTGATGATACAAATGACAAAACCTCCTTTCTATATATAGGAGTCTAAGGAGTCACAATATAATCCAGCCGACCTAACAATAATAATATAAAGCGACAAAAATAACAATAGAGGGATTCTATGTGGCACAGAAATAACAATATGGGGGTAATAGGGGCACAACAATATAAATAAGGGGTATAACTACAATAGTAATGGGGTAATCACTAGTATTATAGGGACCCAACAGTATTAAAGCCACCTCCAATGCATCGATTTCTAATGTTTCTTAATGTATTAATTTCAAAGGCTTCCCAGGTTTGCAACCTTACCAATGTTTAAAATAATAATAGCACACAATAAATGCATAAACTCAGAGGCAATAACAATGATATTAACAAAGTTTGACAACAAGATTTGCTTCCATTTTACTCCAACAACTAAATTGAAGTAATTGATTTCATTGCCAGTAATTTCATTGTCATAGAAGCAACCTTGGTCAAATGCGTATGGATAAATAGGCGAATGGTCAAGTACTAATTCTATATCAAATTCACCGAGAACTAGCCTTGTAATTGGTGCTTATGATTACACTGTTTATGAAACCAGTGCTATAACTTCACCTATGCTCAGAACTGATATATGTAATATATTAAGGAGGTCGCTTTCATAAAAGAGAAAAGATATTTGATATTTATTTACAGTCAACTTCATATGTGGCTTTGTATTGTGCCAAGTTTATGAATCAATGTTGTAGCAACTTGTCAAGAAGGACACAATATAACAATCCTTAAGTATGGTTTCTCTTCTCAGTTGAAGAATTTCTCATTGGAGAAAATATAATAGGTCGAGATTGAGCTAAAGATGATATAAGCTGAGTTGCATGTGCGTTGAGCAGTCAAATTATGTTGGTGTTAATATGAGTAACACTGGAGGCAATATATAATATAATAATGTATCAAACTTTTCCAAATACTGGAGCCAATATATAACACTGGCCATTTTTTTTTTGTAAACATTGTAGAGCTCTATGTATTAGAAATTTTCAAAAGTTTTTTACATCCATATTCTCCGAGTAGTCACCTACTCGAACGAAACCAAGTGACCACTGGTCAGCGTTAAAACCATTCAAAAATTTGAATAAGTTCATGATAATCCATCCACTATTTCTATGTTGACTGTCTCTACTATTATCACTAAAGGTCAAAACAGACAAGCTTATTTCCTTCATCCAAGTCAAAATTCAGAAAACAAAATTATCTGGATCTCTAGATTAGTGCTCATCAGATGATGCTGTCAGAATTGATTCCTTTGCACTGGGACCTGGCAACTCGCGTCTCTGTTACAATTTTCACTTGATCATTGTCAGGTTCTATTTAATCCTTCCCAAGGCGAAATTGTTTTGTTAAGTCTGTATCTGTATGGTCACTATTTCCTTAAGAAGTTCCGCATGGACCTGGTCCTTCTCCTTGTTGCTTTCCTATTTGTAAAATACTTCTCCTTCCATGGGTTCGTGGTGGAGAGTCATGGCCCGAGCCATGACGTGTTTCATGATCTAGTACTGTTGTAGGGTCTTTTTGAACAATGATTGTCTTCCGTTCATTGTCCAAAGGTCCTGCATCATTCCTTCCAATTTTTCCATGGGTATGTCTCTGTATCTCAGGTTTTCTCTTAGATCTCGCTTCTCGCTGTGAATCTGGTCCCTAACTTCCTTTGGATTTCCTTCCATGTATTAGTCAATGATCATCTTCATGTGATCTCCGTCAGGCTTCTTGCCCCATTTGTTTTCCTTAATGCTGGTTCCTTCTTCTTTCTTGGTTGTCCTCTTGCTTCTCCTCGGAGCCATTCTTCTTTCAGCTTGTTCTTTAACACCTTTTCCCCGTTGCTATTTTTCCTATTTCATGGTCTTTCCCTGATCTGTTGTGAGGCATATCACAGAATCAACACATATGTTATCTGTCTCATTTATATTTGCATTATTTTTCATGGGTTTGCCCCCCCCCCCCTGCCTCTGGTTTCCCAGCCTTTGATTTCTCACCCTCTGGGTTTCCAGCCTCTGGCTTCCCACGCTACTGAGTTTGGCTTTGGCTTTGATAATTCTTCGGGTCATGGGGTAACAATGGTTACTTTGCTTTTCCCAGCCCATGCAGGGATCCCACTTCTGCTTGTTTTTCCTTTTCTCACCGGGGGCTCTCCCATGGTGCGAATTAGGCTACTGAGGTCTCCCCTTAGCTTGGTTTTCCCAAGTTTGCTATCAGGGTTTCTTCTAGCTGAGTTTTCTACCCTTCCCCTAGGGTGCAACTCCATCCCCCAGTGGTTCTGGTATTTCCTTTCCCAGCTACCCTCATCTAGGGCTACAGGCATTCTTCCTTTCCCTAGTATGTAGTATGCTAGGACCTCTATTCTAAGGTGGGGGTCGGTAGAATTTGGTTCAGACAGGCCCTTGTTCTCATACTGCTCGCCATCTCTCCTAACTGTCTCTCCATCCCGAGCAACCGGGAACTCTTCAGAATGTTTTCCTTTCAAACCTTTGAGATTGCTATTACAATTGAAGTGATAATACCAGGTATGCTTACCATACTGCATTCCTAACCTACTTCTCAAACAATTTACACTATCAGAGTTTAAGGCTAGAGATATCACATACCCTCTTACCGTGCTTCTCCTTGCTTCCTCCTTCTGCTTCTTCTTGCTACCTGCTCTTCCTTTCTCGTCACCTTTCTTCATTCTCGTTTGCATGCATATTACCTCTTTCCCCTTTTCCTTAGACTTTATTCCTTTTTCATTCCCTCCTCTTGTCTTTACCGCCAGCTATCTTGTTTTTTCCTTGGCATGCCTCCCTTCCCTCCTGCCTTGGGATGCTGCCCTCTTGTCCTATCCACCATCCTGCATTAACTTCTTTCCTCTCCCGTCTGCTCTTGTTGTCAGGTCACTGACTCTGCCTTGCCACTTGTCATTATTTCATTGCCCGTCCTCGATTTTGTTGTCCTGCCCTCTCCTCTACCATTCCTTGCCATCTCTGCCCCCATACTCTCGGGGATTGTCCTTCCTCTGCCCTCCTCTATCATCTTACTAAACCCCGATCTTACCCTGTCCTGCTCCACCTCTGTCCTGTACTGTTCCTCCTGCGTTTGTCCTTTTCCTTCTCTGCTCTAGTCTTTTCCGGGTGAATTCTCTAGATGCTCGCTCTTAGTCCTATCTTGTTCTATCATTTGGATCAATTGATCCATATCCTATTTTTGGTGGAGCTCTTTCGTGCTTGCATCTAGTTGCTGATCTCCTTTCCGGCATCCCCAGTTTGCAAGGCAATCTACAGGATCATTTCCTTTTCGTTTCACATGGGAAGGTATTATGTAGGCTATCCTTCTCAATTGTTGGCTTATTTATTTAATTATCCATGCAGTCCACCAGCTTTGACTCAGCTTCTCTACTGGTGCTCTGTGCTGTAATTGTTTGATTATGTCTATCAAGAGCTTCAAATCTCCTTCTATCTGGAGTTTTTGATACCCTCCTTGGATTTCTATTTCTATCCCCCTTTTCAGTGCATGGAATTCTTCCTCATTATTTTATGTGTTTCCACAGTCCATCGCATAAACCCATCGTGTTTTACCTCTGTCATCCCTGAATATTCCTCCTATACTCGTCTACCTTGGATTCCCTTTTGCCACTCTATCAAAGTTTAATTTTGTAAATCCCTGTGGTGGGTTCTTGTAGTGGTCGTCTTCTCCAGCTTTTCCAGTCTTATGTTTTCCTCTAGCCATGTTTGTGGTACTTTTTTGATTTGCAAGCGGTTCATAATACATGTCTTCGTTTCGTCTACCTTCCAGTCCTTGTCATTCCGCCTCTCGAAGATTATGGTTTCTCTTATGTTATGTACTGTTTGGCTCCATATTTCCTTCTAAGCTTTTTCGTCTTCCTTGAATATCAATCGATTTCTTGCTTTCCATATGTTCCACAGGAAGAACCCTATGGATAGATTCCAGGCTCTATTCACAATTGCATTATGGTACAGTTTACTCCTCCATTTCTCTACAGTTGTAGTTATGCTACTTGTATCTTTGTCGCTAATCTCGAAGAGCTGTTGGTGGTTTTGCCACAGGGTATTGCTAACTTGACAGGAGTTGGTCAGGTGTGTTTCTTCTTGTTCCTAGCATAGGACGCAGCGCGATGGACCTTGCATCCCCTTCCTTCTCAACTGGTCCCAGGTTAAGGCTCACCCATGGGACAGTATCTAGGTAAATAATGCTATCTTTGGCCAAGTTTTCATTTTCTAGATTCTATCCCATTTTTTGATTTCCGGGTTGTTGGTGCTACCAGCCTTTATGTAATATCCTTCTGTTGTCGTAAACATTCCTTTGATGCATTTTCCCCATCTTATAATATCCATTCCTTCTTTGACTGCAATTTTCCTTGTCTCCATCTCCTTTTTGTAATTTGCCCACTGTTCTGTTTCTAGTGCTTCTTGCCAGTCCTTTTTCATTTTCCATTTTCTCCAGTATCCATCCCTTTTAGGCAACCAGTAGTTCCGGGCTGCGTCTTCCTCCATTTGGGTGGTGAACTGATGAATATCTTGGAGTTGAGGTTGCTGATGGAGGGTTTCTCTCTGTTGCCATGCCTCATTCCAGAAGTTTTCTTTGTCGCCCTCCCTGATTTCCCAGAAACTATGTTCTCTTATCAGGTCCCTATTTGACCTTGCTAGGTTCCAAATTGCAGAGCCTTTCTTTTCTGATTGGCTTCTCAATTTTCCTTTAGGGGATCTGGCCATCTCATATTTCTTTTCCCACAATGTCTTCCATAGATCTTCTCCTCCTTGTATCCATCTCCACCATAGTTTTGCACCCATTACTTGGTTTAGGATATATGGATCTCGCAACCCTAATCCTCCTTCTGTTTGTTCCTTTCCATAGAATTTTTTTGAAAATTTCCACCATTTTTTGGCATATTGTTTTTGGAATAGCTTGGCTGGTCATTTGGTATATTGGCATTGATTGGAGGACTGACTTAAGGAGAATGAGGCAACTTGGGGTGTTCAGAGTTCTGAATGTCCAGTTGTCCATTCTTTTTTGAATTTTCCCTATCAGACCTCCCTAGTTAGCAATTCTATTTTGCTTATCACTAAGCTGGACACCTAGATATTTGGTGGGGAACTTCCCTATTCGGAACCCCATTGTTCTAGCTAGGAATGATTAGGAAATCATTGGGGTATTGAAGAAGAAGATTTCTGTTTTATCTTTATTTATCTCTATACCTGATGCTTTTGTAAAATCTTCAAGGATTTCCAATAATTGCTTTGCTTCCTTGAGATTGGCTTGTCCATACATCATGACGTCATCTACGAATTGTTGATGTGTAATGGGTAGTTCTTCTCCCCACAATCTAAGGCCTTTTAGCTTTCCACTATTCACTCTTGCTTTTATTAGTCTACCCAGACCATCAACAGCTATTATGAACAGGAATGGGGAAAGATGGTCCCCCTATCTAAGTCCTATAGATGGTTTAAAAGATTCTGTAGGGGTCCCATTTAGTATTATGGACATAGTTGGGGTGGTGATCATAGACATTATCCATTCTATCCATCTATCATCAAACCTGTAAGCTTTTAAGATTTTCTGGAGATATTCCTAGCTTAGCTTGTCGTAAGCTTTAGCTAGGTCGAGTTTGATCGTCATTCCTTTGTGTCTTGAATTCTTCAGTGAGTGGATCGCCTATTGTGCAACTATGATTCCGTCCACTATCTGCCTCCCTTTCACAAACCTTGTTTGTTCCTCGGAAATAAATTCTGGAAGGATAGATCCTAATCTGTTCACCATTATGGTGGCTAGGATTTTGTAAATTACATTACATAATGCTATTGATCTAAAACCTTGAGGTTCATCAAAATTTTCTAGCTTCGGGATCAATGCTAGGAAGGTTGCTTTCCAAGCTGGGTGCATTCTTTTCGTACATCTTGATTCTTCCACGGCATTTACAATGTCTTGCTTCATAAAGCTCCAGGTTGCTTGGAAGAATTCTGCTGTGTATCCGTCTGATCCTGGGGCTTTTTTCTTTGCCATTGTCTTCACTGTCTCATCTACCTCTTTTTCAGTTATCATCGTTAGGAGTGTCATGTTCTGTTCTTGATTCACACTTCTGGGTATATATTGACTTATTTTTGCTATTTCCTCTTCTCTATTGCTTTGCGTCTCAGTCAATATTCCTTTAAAGTGCAATATCAGCAACCTCTCCATCTCCTCTTTCTGAGTTAACCTATTGCCTTGGCTATCTATTAGAGAAAATATTCTATTCTGATATCTATGCTACTGCATAGCTCTGTCGAAGAATTTTGTATTTTTTTCCCCCTCTTCTAGCCATTGTATTCTTGACTTCTGTCTCCGTAAAATTTCCTCTTGTTTTCTCCTTTCCTACAGCCTATTTAGTACACTCCTTCTTCCTGAACTAGGTCCTCTGTTCTTCCATCTTCTATTATTTTCTATTGCATTATTTTCATGTCTGTCTGAAGCTTTTCTTGGCCTTTTTGGATATTGCCAAATTCGTCTCTATTCCATTTCTTTATTTTTCCTTTTAGCTCCTTTAATCTTAATTGGAGGGTGTGCATCTTATTCCTTCCTTTTATTTCAATCTCATTGTTCTACCACCATTGCTCCATTTTCTCTATTAACGTTGGTTCTCGCAACCAAAATCCTTCAAACCTGAAGGGTTTGTTCTGATTTTGACTATTCACAATGATTTCTAGTTTTATGGGTCAATGGTCTGATCCTTGGCATGGAAGGACTGTCGCTTCATAGAAAATGTTTCTCCCTATAAATTGTTCTATTGCTAGAAACTTTTCAAGCCTGGAGGCTATGTACTTCCTCCTTTATGGTTGTTCCAAGTGAATTTTCCATTAATGGTATGTATATCAATCATTTTTAGTGCCGACTGTGCTTCTCTAAATCTTTCCATTTATGGTTCTTGCTGTTGCAATCCCCCTTTCTTTTCCTCTTTTGAAGTTGTCATATTAAAATCACCTGCTATCAACCACAACTTTTCTGTGTGCACGTTTCCTAACTGTTGCATTTGGAGGAGGAAGTTTCCTCTTTCCACTGTTATATGGGGTCCATAAACTATCGAGACCAAGAACTAGTCTCTATGGTCTATAAGTCTGAATCTCCTTGAAAGGAACCTTTTCATTCCTATCCAATAGTCTACTATGACTTCTAGGATTGCAATTCCCCCTGCACTACCTTTTGCGTCAATTGTCATACATTTGCATGTAGGTTTGATTTTTTTTAGAATCTCCTCCATTCCCCCCCATGTTATTTTCATTTCTTATAACAACATAATTTGGGGTTTTTCTCTTTTGATCCTTTCTGCTAGGTATCTCTGCTTACCTTTTCTATTAGGACCCCGAATGTTCCAGCATGTAATTATCATTGGATGGTGGGGGTTTTTTGGTGGAAGACTGTTGAGAGCGGTACTACTCTTCCTGTATTAACTAGCATTTCTCCCATAACCTGTATTGACTCCTGAGGGTTCCTTCTACCTCTTTTTTTCCCTCCTTTCACTTTGGTTTGTTGATCTTGGTGATTTTCAGGTTGTATGCCTAGTTGCTCATTCATTCCTGTGTTTCCTTGATCTTGTTTTTCTTTATATTTTTGGAAGGTTTCCCTGTATAATTTTTTATCCTCTTCTGGGATGAACCTTTTGTCCAAGTGTCTCCATTTGTCCAGAAGTTTCCTCAGGATTTCTTCTTCTGTCGTTGGATCTTCCCCTTTACTGGTATCTATTTCCATTACTTCATTTTCCTGGTTCTCCTCCTTTTCCTTTCCTACCTTTTCTGTTGTTTCGCTTTGGGTTTTTCGCTTTGTGTTGTTTGCGTCTTGGCTTGGTCTACCTCCCTGTTCTTTTTCCTCCTGATAATCCATTACTCGGATCTCTTGATCTTCTTCTTCTACCTGTAGGATTTCAAACCTATTTGCCTTATTTGTTTTGGTTGGTTGTTCTTTTCTTCCTTCCTTAGGGGTTTCCTTTGTGGGTTTTTTTCATATATTTTATCTCCTGAAACCCTTCATTATCTTCTTGATATTTCCTCTATTTCTTGCTCTTTCGTTCTTCCTCTTCGGCGACAAAGGGTCATTTTTTGTAAAGGTGCCCATATTCATGGCATTTTATGCATCAGAAGGGGATGTGCTCGTAGTCCAGTTCCTGCTACCACACCTCCTCATGGTATTCTAGCTCCACTGCCCTTGGAATAGGGTTTGCTATGTTCATATAGACACAGATTGTTGCATAAGAGGTATATCTTCCCTTCTTTGTTGATTCAGCTATTTTGACAAAGCTTCCTATGGTATTACCTATTCCTTCTAGGATCTCAGGGTCCCAGAAATCCATTGGTAATCCAAACAGTCTTACCCACACTCGAGCTACTAGGAATTTCTTTGTATCAGGGTTGTAACATTCCTCCCAATACCTCATAAATAAACCCTCATTATTATGAAAATATGGACCATTTTCAAACACTCTTTCTTTATCTTGCAAGTTTGGAAAGATTACTGAAAAGAAGCCTCGTGCACCTAGCTTCAACTTTATGTGGCCTTGAGGTTTCCATTTCTATTCTATCCATCTTGTTAGGTCTTTTTTTGACGGCCATACGTCGATGAAATTGCATATTAATGTGTGGTCCTTCATATATCTTCTGTAACGCTCAAGTTTATTCATGGGAATAACAAATCTCGATTTTTCCGCTGCACACGGTAAGCATTTGCCTTTGCTTCTGACCTACCATCTTGCTCTAAGGACAGGTCCTTGTGTCTTTATTTCCTCCTTTAGTTTGTTGTTGCTCATTCCTTCTCCTGCCGCTGCATCTCTATAGGTAGGGATCTCTCCCCTTCTGTCTTCCTCTGCCATTAGTGTATTCTCTTGGTTTTAGTGCCACTTGTCTGCGTGTTTTCGAGGTTTTCCGCGCCGCCTACCTCATGGCCGCATGACCACTAGCACTGTAGAGCTCCAAAAAATGTGATCCCAATTTTCCCAATATAACACTGGCCATTTTGATGTAACAAACGCTGAAATATAATGCTGGTCATTTTGGTTAATAGAAGCTTAATGTAACACTGACCATTCCAACGTTGACATATAATGCTGACCATTTGAAGCTTAATAGGACGCTAACCATTTGAACGCTGTTGGATTATGGTGGAGAACAATATACTTCAAACACTATATACAATAATATAGTGCCTATCGAATAATATAATTAACAAATAACCACCGCTATAACATAGTTAACATTGCCACTATTTCCATATGATGTTCGGAATTTATATTCCTTTTTACACTATAAGAATGGTTCATTTCTATAGTCATAATTCATCTTCTCTGATATAACGAAGTGCTATACTAGTAGGACCTCCCGTTGATAATGGAATGAAGCTCTATCAATCATTCTGCAAGGAATTATTTATGCAACAATCGTGCATACATCGGAAAATGCTTGGAATAATGCCCATTAATGCTTACATTATAACTCTTCAATAAAGTTTTTTTTCTTAATGTATTAGTTGAGCTCCAAATACAATGTTCACTGCATAATATATTACATTGTCTATCCTTCGTGTATCATTGGAATTATCTCCAATAGAGCTCAATATATCAAACAATAATATATCACATTATGCATCAATATATCCATATATGAATGCCAATAATATATCACATCAATGACAATAATATATCACATGGAATATATTGGCTGATATATCCATCGTGTATCATTGGAATTATCACAAGTGTTTGACACGAGATGGTCATTCCTTGGCTCGGCTGTGTGCTCCCCTTCTCCTTCGTAACATAGGGCCCTGGCGTGACTTCATAATAATAATATATCACATCATGTATCAATATATCCATATATCAATGACAATAATATATGACATGGAATATATTGGCTGATCTATCCATCGTGTATCATTCGAATTATCGTAGGCATTTGACATGGGATGTTCGTTCCTTGGCTCTGCTACATAATCCTCTTCTTGTTCGTAACATCGAGCCCTGGTGTAACTTCAGCTCAAAAGTCCCTTGCCCCTGCATTGTCCACATGCACAACAACGTCATTCTTGACAATCCGAGAAAAATATTTAAAGATAAATTGAATGCTCAATGTTTACTAAAATTGATTAACGAGAGGAATTAAACCCCGAATGCCCTGGTTTACAAAATATTCTTGGTCTACCTGTTTTAAAAGTTATAACTGTCAAAGCATGCAGATTGAAAAATTATAAAAACCGGTCCACTAGACTAACAAGGAAGTGAGGAGACACTGATAGATCCATGAGATGTTCGAGCTGGAGCACCAGCAGTGGTCTCAGATTCTCTTCTATACATATTTACCAACAAAAGATGGCTTTTAGCCCCAAGAGCATCTTAGGAACAAATATATTTTCCATCCAATTCAAAGGAGAGGAGCCATGCCGTACAATTTCGTTTCAATATATGCTTCATATAAAGGTTTGGGTATCGTTCCAATATTAACCCATCAAATATATTTTTTAATGCATCAAGGTAAGCATGAATTGTTCAAGGCTACAACCCATCAAATATATTTTTTAATGCATCAAGGTAAGCATGAATTGTTCAAGGCTACAGTCGTTTATGCAAGGTACGAACTCACTGCCATTACTGTACGCATTGAAACATGCATCAATTGATTACTGTAAGGTATGTAATATGCTTTGTCATAGGATAAATTAGGGCATGGAACCATAAAATTTGTAACACACGTCGCAATGTAATGAATATTACCTTAATATAATATGAACTCTGCCATAGAAATAATGCCCCCACCAATGCATTATGACCGTCGATATAATAAAGTTGATACCTGTAGTATATTTGCCAATAATTAAGAATTGGGAATCCGAAGTGCCCTAGACTCTATATATATTATTTTTTGCAGCTTAAATAATATAACATTGTGAATATAACGTTGTCATTAATTATGTAGCGTTGCCAACAGCTAATGGTCGAATTGAAACTGATGATATTACTTGTATCAGTCAGATTCTTCAATCAACATTTATAACATTCCCATAACGCATAGGTCAACATAGCTCTGCCAGCATGGATTATTTTATTTGTAACGATGCAATAATATTGTTCCTATCAATCTCAGGTCGGGCATGCGTTGGTATTCTGGTTTGATTCCCTGGCCTCTGTTTTTCATACTAACAACCTCCTCTATTTCTTTTTTTTTACAAACACATCTATATGGGAGCGATAACATGCTTAATTTGATTTTTCAAATAATGAAATTCAGCCATAAAATCTTGGTCAAATTCATTGAGTCTTTATTGTATTCCATCTCCCTTTGTGATTGTCTTGTTTTCCCATATGCAAAGGAAAAATCAAATTATCTCTTTGTTGTGATAAATGTTCAGCCCATTGATTAGCTGCACTACTTCGACCTTTCTCAATTGTTGATAGTGGATGTTCTGCTAAAGCATTCTCAAACCATGCTACAATAGGTTCTGCTCCCACAAACTTACTGTAGAATCGCAAGCATTGTCTCCATTGGATGTGTATTATTTTGTTTATAGTCACTGTTTCATTTTGGTGGCCATCATTGAAGTATAGATAAGTTCTAAGATTGTGATACAAATATCGATTTTCATTTGAAATGGAGTGCATCCAAATATGGCGCGTATCCCAAGAATTCCATCACTCATAATAGAGACAACACAATTTCGTGTGGTGGCCATCATTGAAGTATAGATAAGTTCTAAGATTGTGATACAAATATCGATTTTCATTTGAAATGGAGTGCATCCAAATATGGCGCCTATCCCAAGAATTCCATCACTCATAATAGAGACAACACAATTTCGTGTGCTTGGAGAGGGATCCACTGGAATCATTTCTTATTACTTTCATTGAAATTGAAGTTTTTGCTTCATGTTTTGTATGAAACTCTCTTGCTTTATACATTATTTGAGAGGTACTATGAAATTTTATAATTATCATTTGTGGTCTCTTCTTTTCTTCTCCTTTATTTCTAGCTGATGGAATCAATTTTAAAGTATAGAAGGATTTTAATCTTTTCATAATAGATCCAACCATATAAATGAGGTGGTGCCAAAGTTTCTAGATTCTTGATGTTTTTTTCCTCTCTTTTTGTATTTATATTTCTTTGATGGCCATTTAGAGACACTTTTCTTTGTTGCAATGTTTTAGACCCTATGCATATGCATCCCATCCCTCAAAATACACAATGTGCCCATGTATCGATTTCAAATATAATTTTAATCTAGTCTTGTAAATATTTTGAAGTTTATCACTTGTTGTAGCTATCCTTGCAACATTTTTTCTTCCCCATTTTTTTTCTCCAATATGCTACAACATATGGTTGTAGGTGACCTTGTAATTAGATCTCAGCAAAGCCTTTGTCCATATGTAGTAAGTAAGAATTCCATATGTAATAGCAACCACAAAAATACCAAAAATAGGTCTCTGAAAGATTGCATTTCTAGAGTGGGAGCCTTCCTCTTTCCTTGACCTCATTCATTGTCAAATCAACATGCCTCTGAATAATACTTCGATGATCATATAACTTGATTGTGTGAAAATTCATTGAAGTTGTGAGCAAAGCCATTTTCTTCTATATTCAAGGCACAGTTGGTTGGGGTTGCTCTCCTATGGCCTTTGAAGTTAGAAGAGAATTTGCAAAAAAACTTTGATTTTTACTGTCAACATCCCAACCAAGGCTATTATAAAATTCATAATGCAACAATATTGTCCTTATAATGTTACCACTCCCCCCGGGATGATGTTGCCCCTTTAATATTGACTGAATGACTGCCTTTCTTCTTAGAGAAGCTCCTTGTGAAACCATGATGAGTTCATTATGTCATTGAAGTAACAAGTTGTTCCTTTCTCTTCCTCTTCCATACTTTTGTAGACTGCTTTCTCTTGTTTGCATTTCTTTCATAGTTTTCTATTCTTGGAGTTGCTTCCAGCTTCTGTCTAGTGCTCTTTAGAATATATGGAAATTTACAATCCTTGGCTTTGTGGCCATTATTATTACACACAAAACCTATTGTATGGCTAAAAAATAGATGAAATGGTGTGTTTATTTCAGAATTCATTTTTTTCTTCATATACACTATGCATTCAACTATTTTATGTCCAAATTCATGACACATATAACAATAACCATAGAAAGAGTTTATGTACCTGGTTGTTGGTGTTCTCCTTTGTTTGCTTTCTCGATAGTACCTCCTTGTTTGTTGCATGATTTGTTGAATTTTCTTGATCTTCTTGTTCTTACAATTTGCTGCCACATGTCCATGTTCATGGCAAGAAAAACATGTGATGTTTTCAAAAGAGCAAAGAATCTCCTTTGAGATCTTCCAAACTTGTTCAAATCATTCATTGGCTTTTGATATTGTTGCTTGTTTTCTTTACAAAGCATGTTGGTGTTATACTTTTCTTTTGTAGGTCCTTTTCGAGCTATTTCATTATCAACTTTAATGGATGCCTTTGCTGAGTTCTTCATGGAGGCAAGATCCTCTTCTAGCTGCTTTCACAACCTATTCTTTTCTTCTAACTTACTTTTACCTAAATCAACTTCAACTTCTAATCTTTTACATCGTAGGTCTCTCTCCCTGAATTTACTACTCATCACTTCTTTTAGTCTCCTTTCTTCTTCAAGTTGTGTCTTTAGGATGACAATTTCCTCCTTGTACTCATTCTCTTTCTCATGACATATCTGCACTAGTTTCTTCAAATATTTGTTTTCATTGTTTAATCTTTCTATACTAGCTAGCGATAAGTAAAGCCTAGCTTGATTTTCATTTGTTTTTTCTTCATGATAGTCAGTCATATTAACAGAGGTAAAGGTTTCATTTATCTAAACACTTTCCTTTTGAGAGGGACTTTTCTTCTTCCTCTTTCCCTTTTCATTTTCCGCATTGTTGTTGCTAATCTCTCCTTCATGCATGGAATCCAATCTTCCCCAAATTTCTTTTGTAAATTTTAGGTATATTATTGTATTAAGATCCTTATTATGAAGATTTTCATATATAACACATTTTTCCTTAGCATTCCATTGTTTTTCTTGCACCGAAGGAGAGTCTTTATAGTAACCTTCGCATACAAGCTTCCATACACCAAGTCCATAAGCTATCAGTATGGTTTTAACCTTATCTCTCCATTCATGAAAGTTTTATGTACTAAGAACAGGTAAAATTTGACAATCCATGACTCAACCATAACTACCTTCAAGTTGTTAGGCTTACAGCAAAGGAACTTGGATATGATACCAATTGATGAATTCTTGACTAAACTGAGAGGGGGTGGGTGAATTAGTTTAGTATATTCTTGGACATTAAAATTATTTTCATTAATCTCATTACCCGAAACATTAAATGAGAGTATTAATAAATAATGACCAAATGGTAAAATAAGTGAACAACATGTAATAATAAAACCAAAAACATCACATTTGCATATAACAACATATACTGACACTAGATATATGTGGAAACCCATAAACAGAGAAAACCATGATCTATTTATTGTTATGATGCACAGGCAAGTTCCTACTCCTTATTACATCTGATTTTCTGTAGGCTCCAACCTACAGGAGGTTGCTACTTCAATGTTCTGCAAGCTACAACTACAAGGAAGCTCCAACTCCCATATGTTTTCTGTAGGCTACAACACAAAGGAGGCTCCTACCTCAATTGGCTCTAGCCTAATGTTTATCAAGCCACTACTTGAAAGGATATTACCATCTCTGACACAAACAAGAAATAAAAATGTGTTGGTTTACCTAGTCATAAATTCTGCATATCTCCATTTTCATTTCTACATCTTCTTTTCTTCAAATCTGCTTCACATCAACTTCATAAGTGGCACGTAACTAATTCATAGTAGCTCAATCAGCGCCTTCAAATTCTCTTATTCTCTAACTTTTCAATGCCTTCCAAAATCACATCTTTTATAAAGATAATTTGTTGGCTGTTTGTATCCCACAAAGGAATATGAAGTGAATAGGCTTGACTCTTTGCGTTCCACTTATTCATTTCCAAACTCTTCAGATCTTGAATATGAGAACAAAAGAAATAAAATTAATCCATGAAATATTAATTGCATCCATAGGTAACGATTAAATGCATCAACATAATGTCAACATCAAATAACAATATTTATCATTAATGCGTCACAACAATCTTTACAACATCTTTTCCTTTCCCTTGGATTCTTGCCTTTGCATCACAACAATTCAACATAACAACAAATTAGTTTCACCAAAAATTCTTCATTAAACAGTCTCCACAACATTATCAAGCATCAAGCCATCAACAAGGCATCAACATGAGCATAAATGTTCTATTAAACCATCAATGTATATTATGCTCCTTTGTCCTTTCCCCTACATACCTTACCTTCTTTTTCTTCTTGCTACTCCTTGTCTTGCTAGATCTTCATTGCTCCTTTTCCATCACGTATTTTCATATTTGTTGCCTCTTCACTGCACTTTTCCTTTCTTTCCTTTGTTGCTCCTCCTTTTCTTGGTGCTTCTTGCTGCTCCTTACATTGCTGCTCCTTGCCTTGCTGTTGCTCCTTGCTTTGCTACTGCTCCTTGTTGCTCCTTGTCCTTTGCCTTCAATGACAATAATTCCAACATATTCTTGCTCGCACACACATATACACTTAGCATAAATCCATCTTAAATTTCCATTTATAAAAAAAAAAACAAATTATTATGTGAACTTTAAATTTATCAAGCAAAGAGGGATCAAGCTTTTAGAGGTGATTTTGTTTTCTGAAGGTAGATCATCGTGCATATTCTTAAAATTTATCAAGCAAAGAGGGATCATGCTTTTAGAGGTGATTTTGTTTTCTAAGGGTAGATCATCGTGCATATTCTTAAAGAACCATATAATGAATTCAACATTGGGTGGTGTCTTATCATATTTTAATAATTGTTCATTAGTCGGATGGATGATATGATGCATCGACATCCTCTCTCAAGGTTAACCTCGTCCCAAAAAACCAAAAAGGAGGTCTTAGAATTTTACCAAACGAGTCAGTTCCTTTTAGTTGTTTCTTTAAATTGTAATATTTGAATTTATATAGTTAGGAAGTTATGTTGAAATATCCTTAGAGGGATAGATGTAGCTAATTGTTAGATAGAGTGGCATTTAGAAGAATGACATGTATAGCTATTGGTTATCATGAAGAGGCATCTAGTTTCTAAAAGAGGCATCTAGTTTCTAAAAGAGGGCCCAGTGTCGTTGGGCTTGGAGAGTTCTTAGTTAACAACCTCCATTTTGTAAGAGTTATTTTAAAAAGGAGATTAGTTAAGGGTGAATCTCCAGGAAGACCAAGAGTACCCATGTAGAGTGAAGAATGAGGTTTTGGATTCTCTGTAATTATATTGTTCTAAGTAATTGAAATTTCATGAATTATGTTTATGCCTATGTATTCGTTGTGTGTTTGATCTCTGTAATTTTAAGACTTTGTTATTGATTTCTCTCATTTTTACAGTTTTTGCATTTTATAATCTCAATGCAGTGAGGATTCCCTCTAATCAACTCACACGAAGGATTGAGTGATTGCAGGTTTTGCATCGAGGATTGTAAGTACCAAAGAGAAGTCAATTCAATTATTGTCAACAATGGTTGTCCCAGAGTTGCTTGTTTAACACCTATTCATGTCAAGTTACGTGTTTTAGCTCACGCAAGTTAACATGATGCCCAAAATTCCCATCAGTTGTTGAAATCAACATCAAGTGTCATGGCTCCATCGCATGGTTCCATCCCGAGCCTTGATTTTACGAGAAAGCACTTTGCATATGGAAATCCACCTATCTATGATCTGAAACAACACATCCAAGGGTTGCTCGTTTAATCCCTATTCATGCCAAGTTACGAGTTTTAGTTCACGCAAGTTAACGTGATGCCCAAAATTCCCATCAATTTTTGTTGAAATCAACATGAAGAGTCAGGGTTCCATCCCATGGCTCCATCTCGAGCCTTGGTTTTACGAGAAAGAACTTTGCTTCTGGAAATCCACCCATCTATGATCTGCAACAACACACCCATAAGGCCGAAGCCATACCCCAGAATGGACGGATCACCAAAACCTCAAACAAACATCCAATTCAGGTGAAGGATATCTGGGTAGATAGAAGGCGTTTGGGATGCCAACGGTTATTTGGATTATGGAGTAACTGGCTTATAGATTATCCGCTAGTGGAAAAGTGTGAATCAACTTGTAATGCTAAATACCAGGCCTCCTGATTAAAGTTTCTTTGAGATAAATACACCTGGAGTAGGTCACAAACTAGGAAATATAATAGCTATCCAGTTGGATTTGTTATTAGGTTGTGAACAAGAGCGAGATGAGGTTTCACCAAACATGAGGTTTTGTGAAACTGGAGTGATTTTCAGGGTTGCTAGAGTAGTAAGTATAGGTACTAAATTCGAATTTATTTGTCATGGAAAAAAATTGATTATTTAAAATTTAATAATTGATTATTTAAAATTTAATAGGGAAAAATTGGAATGTACACATATTAGAGTTATTTAAATATATGTTTTAACCAACAAACCAATTAAACTAACCATTGAGACTGTTATAAATTACATAAGATAATAGTCAATAGAAAAATTCCATATTATAGAAATGTACAAATTTCACATTATCATACATTTTATGTTCCCAATAAAATTAAACATTTTTTTTTCAAACATAAATAATTCATTAATAATTAACCAAAAAAATCGAATTCTTTTTATTTAATTTGAATAAAGTCATACATTTTATGTTCCCAATAAAATTAAACATTTTTTCCAGAATATAAATAATTGATTAATAATTAACCAAAAAAATCAAATTCTTTTTGTTTAATTTGAATAAATATAGCTCGCAAACATATTTACAAATTAATAATTTATAAATTAAAAATATAACATATATCAATATTATGCTTTGCAAAAATTAGTTCTATCGTTAACTTATTCTGTAGCTTTCGGTATATCTCATAAATACATCCTAAACCATAAGTTAATATACTTAGCAATATAAATCATAACCCATGCATTAATATATATAACTACGAATTTCAATAAAAACTTGTGATCGGCACTGTTCCCCTGCACCGAATTTCGCTGAACATGTATCATTATTATGCTTTGCAAAAATTAGTTCTCTCGTTAACTTATTCTGTAGCTTTCGGTATATCTCATAAATACATCATAAACCATAAGTTAATATACTTAGCAATATAAATCATAACCCATGCATTAATATATATAACTACGAATTTCAATAAAAACCTGTGATCGGCACTGTTCCCCTGCACCGAATTTCGAATCAGCGAATTATTGTTCGAACCAAATCGAGCAACCAATTTTTCATATTTTTTCAGCCAATACGACCAAATTTGGTAACTATGTTAGTAGGCAGGAAAAGGAGAGGATGCCCTGCAATAAATCATGGTCATTCACGTACTTTGGTAGTTTTCATGGTGGTTTCCTCCCTTCCGCCCCCTCTCGAGCATTAAATATTAATATTCATATTCACAAAAGCCCAGCAAGCTGTTAATTTTGTGAGCTGTGATTATGTTGTTCGATGTGATCACTTGTTAATGGGTCCATTTCCATGAATATTTTCAGTGGTAAATGATAGCACCCTCCTGATAAGTGTCAGGTCACAATGCTAAGTCATGTAGACTATAGTTTACAGATCACTTATGAAGTATTTGTGGCATAGATTACGCGAGTACACTCATACAAAGGGAGTTAGAAAGAGAAGAACCAAGCTTTCACACAACATAACCCACATCCACATCATGATATTTTCATTAGATTTTTATAAAGAGGGATTGTTTTTCCATTATCACTATAATTGGATGGAATGATTTGATTTTATAATATCTCTAAAAATCATTACATTACAATCTTTTATTGTTTAAATTGTATTTTTGAATTTAAAAATAGATTTGAAGATTTGGTAAATATTTTTGAATTTGAAAATAAATTTAAAACTTTAAAAAAAAATCGTATATTATTTAGAATATGTAGATTCAAACACTTTAACATAACATTTTTATCAAATTTTAGGAGATACCAAGAAATTTATCCGGAAAATCTACCCAAAAATTCCTTTAATCTAGATTTCAATTTAAATCTAGCCAAAAATCCCTTACAGTTAAAAAAAAACAAAAAAATCTACACATTAAACAATTACTATATTTTCATTGAATTTTAAATTAGAAAATAATTCCAAATTTAACCATATGTAAAAGTATATTTTTTAAAAATTATAGAAACATAAAAATAAGCATTATTGAAATTAATGGAAAGTTACTCTTGCCATCTCTCCATCCATTATTGATAAAATATATTGCTCTAGAATGTAGATGTTTCACAAATTGTTTTTTCTACAATTGATGTATAATGTTTGTAGGGAGAAATCAAGCTCAAAATCTGTAAGTAAACATATATAATAATATTCCACATTTATAGCCACTATTTTGAAAGGAATCCTCCCTAAAAAATGAGGACAATTGAATGTTGGTCACAAATGAAAGATGATGGCATATTATTATTGTCTCCTCTACATCAATGGATGGAATTTGAAATACTAACTACCTTGCATATCTAAATCTATGATTTCATTTTCACATTTACAGAATACAATTATGAAGTTCCCATGCAAAGTATCAAATAGAAAATAGAATACAATTATGAAGTTCCCATGCAAAGTATCAAATAGAAAATAGCATGCTCTCGATATGTAGCATTATGATGAAGATGATTAACATACACTAAAACCTATGTTATCTACTAGACCCAAAGAAACTAAGAGATTATTTTGTATGCAAGCAGGCTCGACCAATGGGAGAGGATGCCCCTAGGACCAACAGGAGAGGAGTAATGAAATAGATGTCCAAAGAAAGGGGTTTGGATTGCTTCGTACAGGCACGAACAGAGGGAATATATGAAATAAGGATGAGTGAGTGCTCCAAAAAGGAATGTGGGAATAAGTGGCTCCTCGTTCCATTTAGTAATTATTTAGCATTATTTTTATTTTCTCTAACAATAGTAAGAGAATCATTCCCATATCACAATAGTATTTCTAATTAAAAAGGTTTGAAATCTTGGTATTGTTTCAAATATTTTTAAAATTAGATGAAATATGAGTAAAACATGGACAATCTAAAAGTAAGTTTTCTCATCTTCAACTCTCTTAGTACTTCATAGGTGATAGACGTTTTCATCCCATGGAATTTTGGGAATTGAGAAACACTTCATTTCCCTATGAAGCTCATGAAAATTAGTCCTTATCTTAGTAATGTTCATTTTCTTATTAACATTAGCTAAGACGGAAACATATTTCTGGTTTTTGAGATTGGGGTTAATGACCTTCTTATAATATCTTAGTTTCATTTCCACTTACCACCCTCTTAACTCTTTATTTAGATAAATTTGGAAGTAATAATGTTTTTAATATTATCCTCATTTATTAAGATGATCTCCTCCTTTATCCCCCATTGTAGGCAAGCCTCTAAATTTTATTCCATCCTCAATTGAGTTGAAGGTGGGCATCTTGGATTAATTTAGAAGAAAACTTAGGAAAACTCTTGGCTTTCATGTTGTATCAATTCTTCTCATACATAATATACCTAGTTATATCCATTCTTTCAATGGGGGAATGACTTGCTACAATAACAAGGATAGAGTTTCCTTTAATCCTGAGATTGTAGGTTATAAATTTCTTTTGTATATCCTCAATTATCCTCCATGAATCTCTAAATATACTATAACCCTAAACCTCACTCCCATTACATGATCCTAAAGAATGAGTCTTTTTTTTCCATATCCAAATATATGCTCACTTACAATTGTTTTCAAGCACGCAATTACCTTTCCCACTTTGATTTATCATTTTCTAAATTCCATAATTCTAATTAAGCTTACGGTGGATGCTTATTCCTAGATATTTGTATGAGAGAGCTTCCTCAGAATAGCTATTGTCATATGTAAATGTATCATAGGTTATATTTTTGGATTAAATTATCCTGGCTTTAGCTTTGTATCTATTATAAAGCATACTCCTTATAGATAGAAAATCTTGGAGCCATAGTTGATTGTAAGATACTGAGGGCTTCTTTCTAAAAGAACAATATTTTCAACATAAAGGAGAAGAGCTATGATTTTACCAGAGTATGGAGCCAAGACAACTTTTTCATCTTCAAAACACTCTTCTAGCTTAACATTGTATCTTCCAAAAATGGTTGGAAATAAGAGACAATTTCATGAATTTGATATTGCATTTAGTTTCTTTTAATCAACACTTATTTATCATAATACTTACTTAATTTTATGCAAAGAGTGGCATAAATTATAATGAATAATAACGAGTAAATATTTTCATTTAATTAAATAATATAATTTCGAAAATAATTTTTAAATTAATACTAATAAATATTTACATTCATTTAATTTATATGAATTTTCTAATATATATTTTAGTTTGAGAATATAATTTCTATCAAAATATTTACTTCTGCTTTGAACTATTCTCGTAATAAATTAATTATTCAATATATAAATGTGGAATTATAAATAATGATCAAAATTTTAATCTAATTTTATTATACCCTCTTTTAAATAATTAAACAGGAAGGATTAAGTATTTTAAAACACAATACAAATAAAAATAAGTTTTAATAAAATAATGTTTAATTGTGAATTTATATTTATTATAAGCTATGAGGGTTTATATTTACTACAAAATGTTATATATATTTAAATCATAACGAGTTTAAAATATATACCCGTTATTTTTGCAATATAGCTAAGTATTCGAATTCCTAAAAATAAATATTCAAATTCCAAATGAAATGACAGTATAATTTTCGAATTTATAATAATTTATAATTTGCTTAAATACTATTTAGTATATGTATATTAAATTAATTTTTATCATTTTTTGTTTACATATTAGTTGATTTTTGTGGGGCTTTGGTGTGCATTGCATTATTAGGGAGGAATCGAGAGTGAGAACACATGAAAATAAAAGTTAATATGATTTAATGCAAAAGCCACCTGAAAAATATAAAAGTTGATTTATATGAAATGGGATTGAGAGTGAAAAATATAAAAGTTGATTTATATGAAATGGGATTGAGAGTAAATATTTTAGAGAAAAAATAAAAAATAAATTTATTGAGTGATGTGATTATTAAAATTTATAAAAATGTATGTATTTTATATTTTTTAGATTTAAAAAATTATAGAAATATACATTTTTTTTTTGGATTTAAACATAATACATGTTTTTAACTATTAAGCCAATTCAGTTATATAATGAAAATGTTATAATGAAAATTTTATATTTAAGTACTTATTCAGTTATATAATGAAAATGTTATAATGAAAATTTTATATTTAAGTACTTCACCTAATTTATAGAAGACACATTTTGGTAATATGATTGTGTTATATTAAACTCACTTCATTCAAATTATTGTAGATCCATATTAAATATCTTATGAGCTAATTCCATTATATTTAACTATACAAAACTATGTATCGGGAAATTTGATTCATTTGGGTGTTCAGGTTTAAGATGGTTTTGGATTTTTTTGTTTATATATATATATATACTATTTTTTTAATCACGGAAATATGTATAATTAGTTATTTATTTCTCATTTGTTTATTTTTTAATTGTCATTATATCAATAGGTGTGCCTATTTTGGAATAGGGCTTTTAGGTTTTTTTTTTAAAGAGGGTATATTATTCATCTTCCTTAAAGATAAGATTACAAATGTAGAAAACACATATAAACATTGATCTAATAATGTTACAAATAAATACTAGGATGTTATTTCAAGATAGAGAAACAATCTTAATCAAATCATCATCTAGTTGAGAAAATTTCTCAACCTAACACCAATCAATATTTTTAGAGATAATCTTCAACATATACCTAGTTCCAATAACCTCCTAAAGCCTAGAACTCCTCAATAGGATGATTACACTTGAGAAAAGTAAGATATATATACTACACTCCCCCATAACGAATACATAACGAATACTTGTTTTAGTATCAATCAGGAAATTATATCTATGGTGGACCCTAGAATTTACAAAATTTATGAAAATATTGACATTCATATAAAGGAAAAACCATTCACCACAATGCATAGATAACTAATACTCAGAAAATAATGGAGAAACAATAATAGTTATGATTTTGTTTGTAATTAGGAATTAGTTTTTATTTTCTAACAAGTTGTTTGATCTCCCTAACTAAATGTCATTGTATAAGACTTGTATTTATTGCTTTTTTAGTTCAATGAACTAAGTAGGTGTCGTCGGTGGCCTCAAGGTCTCTCATCTGACGACTTCAAGTTTCATTTATTTGTATTTTGTAAACCTATTTTTCCTATTTTAGATAAAATTACAGGCACTCAATAATATATTCTATTAATTGTTGAATGAGGAAATTACACACATATTTATACAAGCAATAGTCTTAAGATAGGAATGCTATCTTAGACGTACAGTAGTGTGGTTGAGAGATTCTCTCAACCACACACTAAACTAGGAGAAACTAAATTCCTATTACATAGGAACAAACTCCTCAAATAGAAAAGTACAACCATAGACAAGTAGGAATTAATTATTTCCAACTCCCCCCCTTAATGACTACTTGTCATGATAGTCAAATCCACCACTATCAGAATTGCATGTACAAAACCTCCAAAAACACAATCTGCCGCCCTTGGACAGATCCACAACTTTTCCAATCCCACGGATCCCGTTGAAGGTGAATTGGCGCAATCCTGAACGAAAAACCCGCACCCATTGGCGCGATTAATGGCCTAACAGACGCACCAGTTGGCCTTCCTGGCATTGCTGTTAGTGCGAAAAACGCCAATCCCCTTCTACTCAGAAAAAACATCTGAGTCCGAGCCAGGTGTTCTGCAGTCCACCTGCTCAATTGAGCACAAAGCTCTCGTGTACACACAGCCACAAAGGCACGCTGACTCAACTCAGCCAGAGCTCAACACAGCCACGAAGGCTAGCTTGTCAAACAACGTGTTGACATCCACGATTCCAGCCACAAAGGCACCTCAAGCCACACAGGCGATTCAGCCACAAAGGCAAGCTGGCCACAAAGGCACTTCAGTCACAAAGACTATATAGATGGTTTCTGGCTCACCACCAACCCTCACATTCAGTGACAAAAGATGGTTTCAGGCTCACCACCAACCATAAACCATTACAAAGTGGTTTTAAGATCACCACGAACTTTCAGATGCCTTTAAAAATCTTACATCTGATTCCACATTTTGGAGTTTCTGAGTACATACAATGACTATTACAATAACATGCTAGGGAGTCTATTCCACAAGCCACACTAACTCAAAAAAAATAAAAAAATCTATTTTGTTGTCCACCATAACCGTTGTTGCTGCTGCTTTACCTCATCTATTCATTGTTCACATCTTGGGCATCTTTGTCAAATAAATTCTTGGAACTTCCATGAACCTGTCATTCGTTAGAGTCGCGAATTCTAACAAAATAACTTCATATTGAGGTCGCGAATCTCAATATGTATACAAATTTCCAAGACTAATTTGCCTTTACACATACCCAAAAAAAATACACTGCAAACTTAACTTCAAAGTGGTCTCCACACAAGGCTAGGGCTGGCAATCTGCAACAACCTGTTGGATCTCAATCGGCCATCACCGGCCCTGGCATACCCAAAACTGCACATAGGAAATGGTTGCTCTCGATTCACACAACCTCACACATCTTCGTCTTCCTCTGCTATTTCGTCAAAGGAATTGAGACGAGTCCGATGCCAAAATCGAGGGTTGGAGTCCCATCCCATCAGGTCCCCAAGTCGCAGGCCGCCCCTGCTGGGGCACTTCAGCAGCAATTTCTCGCCCCTTCTAACTGCTCGCATGCATTGACAATCCGCTGCAAAAAAAACAGCCTAGCCTTCGATGCACCAGATCTCCCTCCATTATGGAAGTCTGCAGCACTCAGAAACTTCAATTTCTCATCGATCAACCCTCTACATTCCGCTGGAAATCGAGTAGAGATGACTGAATCCTGCATTCAGTGCACCGGATTCTGAGATCCAGCGCCCACCATTGCTTCCAGCAATGAGCCCCGCGGCTTTGGCTAGGTAGTCGACTGCTCAGAGCACCAAGAGGTCTCGACTCTAGCTGTGTGGAGGAACCAATCGTCAACAAGTCGGCCCTCCAAAAGACGCCCGCAGGTCTTCACTCAAATTCTCTGATATTTACAAAATTTACTGCATTTAGATCATCAAAACCTTTGAGATCGGAATATAAACTCCATGTCCCAAGCTTCAAAAATTCGAAATAAGAGTTGTGACGCAGCCAAAGAAACCGAGAAATGACGAGAAAGCCATGGAGAATTTGGCTATCGAAATCGACCCCGACTGATCCATGACACAAGATAAAAAATAGCCAATAATGAAGCAAAAGCCAATATTTGGGGATCCGAGGTGGGAATTGTCCCTTCTCTAACAGATTAAAGCCCCCTTCCCTAGTCGCACTTTTAATTCAATATCCAAATTGCTCCGTGCTCTGAATGACAGTTTCATTGACTCCACATGCTCGTGAATATATGGCAGAGCTCCTCACAGATGGCACGACGACTCCACGCCTCGCAGCCTCTGTGCAAGTCCGGCATCCTCGGCCTTCCACGGGCTCCACAGGCTCTCTGCACCAAGTCTCACGCAGTAACCATCTCCATCACCGTCTCCATTCCGCCTGCGTGAATGGGCACACCCCCATCGGGTCCGCAAACCACCACGGTATTGGATCCCCGAAGGCCGAGAAGATTGCTGCTGCCGTTTTGTTGACGAAGGAGCCCCAACACAAATGGACAACTCCTAATTACGTTGAAATTACTCCAACGCTCTGTTCAACTTTGACACGAATGTACTTCACATAAAACTTGTGGAATCTAATAGATCTGAACCAAACGAAAACAATAATGAGAGCCCTGTTCTCAGCTCAGAATTTTCCCGATGTGCTTGAAATTCTTTGGATTTCCTCAGAGATGCACTTGGCAGTTGCGGCCACATCGAATCGGATGTCGCGCACACATGAAACTGCCCACGAACACATCATCAAAAAGTCTTTTGGCCGGAAAGGCATATTTAGCCCCTCCGATAATTCGCAGCGATCAGCCACGCACAGAACCACGGCCAACAAATCTCGCAAAACCCTGGCCATTATAGCTATTAACAATTCAGAACATTCAATTGGTTCCCCTCATTTTGATTTCTCTATTTCCGATGCAAACTGAAGGTAAATCATCCATCCGATTACAGACAATTCGTCGCTTCCATTAAAACCAAATCGATGAGAGTTTCGTAAGGGGTTGATTTCTCCGCTACAGCAATCATTGGAGCATTGACACAGCATCCCATGCACTCCATTTCGCCTCCTCCACGGGTTTCATCCGAGCAATAATTCTGTGACGATTTTCCTCTATAGCTTCCACCATATCGAGCTCACTGGCAATGACTTGATTACTGCTCTTCTCACAACGCCGAAGTCAAAATGCAAAATGTGCATAAATGGAGTTCTTTCTCCACAGCGTAAGCCTCCACTATACGGACCAGTCAGCGTCTCCAGCGCAGACTTCCTCATGTGATGACTCTTATACTGGCAGATCAGACGCTGCTATCAGGACAAACAACGGCTGCAACGCTGAAGGTTCTTCTGTATTCGGCTCCAATAGACTTACACACACCGAACCAGTGCACAAACAAACAAAAAATGAACAGATCTACAGATCCACAAAGTCTATCTTCTCAGCATCCGCTCCTCAATCGATCGGTACAGTGGCAGGGCTTCGATATCCTGGAAATTCCACAGATACCATGACCACTGATGCCACCGATCCCGCAACAGATCACCGCAACAAATAAGGCACTCGTAAAAGCCGCAGCTCTTAGCTACCTCGGTCTGATCCTGCAGTGATCAAACCAAAACGCAGCCCCGAACGCTGGGTTCTCCTCCTTGCTCAACAAAACACAGTCAGCGTTTTTCACGCATCTTCTAGGCATATGCAGCCTTAATCTGCCTCCGGCAGAGATCGGGCCTCGATGGAATAGACAGCGTCGAAGCTGTTGTCTGCAAAGGGTATGTTGAGAAAATTACCGCACACGACCTCGCAGAGGCGGTCGAGCCCCACCTTCTTGTTGTGGCTGCGGGCGCGCTCCACCTGGTTTACATTGTTTCACACTAGCGCATATGCTAGTTCATATAAAATTACAACCTCCTCCACTTCCTACGGCCTCCTCTTCACATGCAGCAATGACTCCACTCTGGCTCAATCCCACAGAAGCGAAGAGAAAAAGAAAATGCTGCTAGCAGACAACGGCAGCAGCTTACCACGCAGGTGTGAGCAGTGGCCTCTTCTTCAAGATCTCCAAACGGAATCAATAGCTGTCACCTCTACCTTCAATGGATGGACAAAAGAAGTAATGAAATTACATAGAGCAATATATTCTCTTCCTTCTCCCGCAAGACGCACTATTCTCCCGCAAGACGCACCAGCAGTTGAATTCTTACACCTCCTAACTGTGACCTCCTCCAAGCGTACGAATCAAGATCAGCACCACTCTGGCAGATCGCTCATTACCCACACAGCTTTCGATGGACAAACAAATAATGAAATTATACACTCAATTATTTTCCCTCAGCCCAGGAAGGGCCAAGCCCAGGAGGGGCCAGGCCCGTGAGGGGCTCTGATACCAAGATAAAATTACAGGCACTCAATAATATATTCTATTAATTGTTGAATGAGGAAATTACACACATATTTATACAAGCAATAGTCTTAAGATAGGAATTCTATCTTAGACGTACAGTAGTGTGGTTGAGAGATTCTCTCAACCACACACTAAACTAGGAGAAACTAAATTCCTATTACATAGGAACAAACTCCTCAAATAGAAAAGCATAACCATAGACAAGTAGGAATTAATTATTTCCAACTATTTTTCTAGTTGGTATCAGAGTGGATGGTCAAGGGCCTGATTTGTTATTGTACTTTTAGTAATATATGAGTGAGGATTTTTGAAAGGGTGAAGAAGTGATTACTTTGTGAGTGGCTCTGGTGTAGAACGATGAGAGCTTCCAGTGGCGTTTTCTCTAAAGGATTGGAGTTAGAAGCATTGGAAGAGGTTTGAATTAAGTGAAAGTCGATCTAGCCGATCTGATTTTAGTATTTATGCTACTATGTGAGGAACGTTTATGTTGTTTCCTAAGTGATCTTCCTAGCCACAAAGATTCAATCTGACATTTGAGAATACAATCATCGGGTGGAATGAGAACGCATATGACTCGTGAATGGTTTTTTATCCTGGTTTTGGATCAACAAGTCCCTTCGTTAAGTGCAACCCTCACTTCCACATCTGAGCGCAGTCCTCGGGTGAGCCATGGTCAATCATTCGAGGGAAGAAGACCCACAGTTTCAGGGGAATTCGAGGGAAGTTAGTAGTGACAGATTATTTTTAACTAGCTCTAAGTGACGACTCTATTTGTAGGTTGATCACTGCTTTTTTTTACTGGGTTCCATGGCACCGTCCATCACAAGCTCCCTGGTCCGGGCATCGTAGAATTGATCTTCAAAGGGCGTCATTATTCATCAAGCTTTTGTAGTATTTGTGATCAAATTTCTCCGGACTTTTGCGGTCTAGTGCAGTTTTGTTGTTGGATTCGTTCGTGATGAAAATATGTAACAATTGCTTTTCCTTCACGGCCTTTTCACTCATGCGAGGCTCCAGGGGATGAAGCCTGTTGGCGACGGAAGTGCAGTGAGCTTCCGTACACTCTCCTGCAGACTTTGTTGTGTTGGATCAGAGCTCTCATTTAAGGATCCCTACATTACAATAGCTAGGTCAAAGAACAATGACTTGTTCTTATTTTTATGGATCACCACTTGTAACTCCTGGTAGAAGGTGTGTTGGTGGATGCAGCCTTCAGAAATTCCAAAAGTTGGCATTGCAACGCTACTTAGTCCTATCGAAGAATGCGGTGAATTTGGTTATAACCAACGGCCAAAGGAGAAAATAGGACGAGAAAGTGGCAATCTATTTATTTAAGTAGGCACTTGTAATTTTGGAGTTCAATGAACCTTTCAATAATTTTTTATTGTTTGAAGGGGGAGAAACAATTTCAATATTGGATTTTTAATGTGGTGTGATATATTTTGGTAAAAAATAAATTTTTAAAAAGGGGAGGGTCTCTTTCTTTTTTTAGTGGATGATTGAGGGCTAATCAATTTTTTTTTAGCTTCCATTTAAATTTATTTGAAGGTTTTAGAAGTGCTCTTGAAAAGCATGGGGAGAAGTTGTTGAATCCACTGCTAGACACATAACTGAACGAAGTAAATAAATTGGCTGGCATGAACTACGTTAACTAGAAATTCAAGATGCAAACATTGTTGGAAGGTTATGGTGCTTGGACCATCATGAAGGGAGAAGGAGCAAAACTTGTTGCAGGCTCGATAGTTGCATCAATTCAGGATTGGGAGAAGCAAGAGAACAATGTAAAGATATTATTAAAGATTTTTGTTAAGGATAATGTAATTCCTATATTCGTGATTGTCAAACCTCCAATGTGACCTGGAATTCATTTAAGGAGTTGTATGAAACTAAGAACACAAATAAAGTCCTTTTTTTGAAGAGTAAGCTCATGTATATTAAGATTGAAGAGAATGAATTTGTTGGTGCCTTTATTTCTAGAATTAAAGGGTTGAAAGATAAGATGGGAGATATAGCAGAATCGATACCTACTACTGATCTTGTGACAATCACTTTAAACAGAATGTGAGAGGAATACTGGATTTTTATTACAAGTCCTACAACAAGGGAGAAAATGCCAAACTTTGAGGAATAGACAAGTATGATATTGCTTGTAGGAACAAGAGAGGTGTAATAACTTGAAGCCTTAGAATCCAGATTTGGCGCTTGTGATGAAAAAGAAATTCTTCAAAGGGAAATAGAGAGGAGAAAATTAAGGTGAAAGCTCATCTTAGAAATGGCCATTTCCGAAATGAAATCAAGGTATGTCATATGGAATAAAATTCTTTTACTATGGTAGATGTGGGAATATTACCAAAGACTTTTATAAGAAAAAAATGATGAATCTTGGCATAAACATAGAAGATAGTCACGACATATTTCATGAGAATCCTTGAATTTTGATCTAAAAAATATAAAGTTATTTGTGCCTAATGCTGCATTGTATGCTAAAATGGATGATGCTAATACATGGTTTGTAGACTCTGTAGCTTTGATTCATATGACATGTAATAGGAGATGTTATGAGAGTTTAAAGGATGTATGCAATGGTGCTAATATATATCTTGGAGATAATCACCCATATCAGATTAAGTGATGTGTGGATATTCTTGTAACATTGTCAAATGGAAATTTCACGCACATTTGTAATGTTATGTATGTGTGTGGGATCAAGAAAATTTTGATCTTTGTGTCTACAATTACAGATCAGAGACTAAAGGTTGAATTCTTGAAAAAACATTGGATAGTGAAAGATATGGTCAATCACCACAAACCTGTTTCTTGAAGAGTTAGAGTTGGAGGCTTGTTTAAGCTTGATGTTACTAGCAAAAGTCATCAAGCACCGACTTCCACAACCATGTCAACAAAAATTCTCTGGCATCAGAGGTATGGTCACATCAATTATCATTTTTTATTGTTTTCGTAAAAACAAAGTATGGTTGAATGACTCTCTATGTTAAAGAATAAATATGCTGCTTGTGAAGGTTGTTCATTAGGAAAAATTCACAGAGATGAATTCAACTCTAATTTTGATACGAGAAGAAGAGATGTATTTGAAGTTGTGAATTTTGATTTTTGTGGACCCATGCCGACAAAATCCCTAGGAGGAGCCTATTATTTTATGTTCCTTACTAATGATTGCACAATGTACACGGGTGTACTTCCTCAAGAAAAATAGTAGTGTTTTTCAGTATTTCAAAAAATTCAAAAAAATGGAAGAGAAGCAGAGAGGGAAGTTTATAAAGATCCTTTGTTCACATCAAGGGGGAGAATATAGATTGGGGAACTTTGTCAAGTGCTAGAAAGATCATGAAATAGTGTAGAAGTTCAAAGAACCCGACACAACAACATAATGATGTTGTAGAAGTGAAAAACAAAACATTGGTGGAGTGTGCATGGAATATGATCAAAGGTAAGAACTGCTCAAATGCCTTTTGGGCAGAATCTGTTAGTACTATTGTTTATTTAAATAATAGAAGTCCAACAAGGTATCTTTATTTCAAGACCCCATTCAAAGCCTAGTATGGTTTTAAACTAGCAGTTTGTCATTTGAGGATATTTGGGTGTAAGGAATTTGCACACATTCCGAAGGAGAACAGAAATAAACTTGATGCAAAGGTATCAAATTTATTTTTGTAGGATACTGTTTAGAATTTAAAACATATAAATGTTTTAAATGATATGAGAGGGACACATAGCTGATTGGCTTGGTGTGGAAACTTCTTTCTCAGACCCTCCCCCTCCCCCCCCACTAATAAAGGGAAACAATGGGGGGGGGGGGGGGCGAAAAGGCTTGGGAGTCGTCAATCTGACAGAGTTAATCTAGCTCGTCCGAAGATGGGGGGTGCTTATTTGATGGTGAAGGATGGACCAAGGATTGATGACATAATCAGTGCCACATGGAAACTCTTGAGTGGTGACATGTGTCACCTAGATACACCCCCATAGGACCCTTGAAAATGCCAAATTTACGTGCCATCGTTCTCCGTACTACCACATAATGTTGACGTCAGATTCCATGTGTATTCATTGGGATCAATGGTATTCTGCCAAATGGCCCCCCTGGAGGAGAGAGAAAATGCCTGCTTGCCTTTCGTTTTGTAATTGATTTCCTTTTTAAATCGGCATCAGCCCTTCCTAACAACTTTACACTATATCGAGGCTTTCCACTTCACAATCTTTTTAAACCCAGTCTTGCTCAAAATTACCAGTCGCGGATATTATGGGACCTTCGATGTTTGAGGAAGTACAGTATGTGGGACCTCCCCCACCGTCGATAAGCCGATAGACTGTGCCTGGGGCCCTCCAATTTTCGATAAACTAATGTGCCATGCCTTGGGACCCACCAATTTGAGATTTGTGATATTGGCAATTGGTCGATCACATATGTCACTGCCTTCCCATGCTACTGTTCCAAAAAATCCCTGATTGTGATTTGCGATGAGCCTAACCCTTAGCCATTTTTCCTTTGTTTTCTGGCTTTGAAAGGGTATCTTCAATCTGCTCTAACCTCTGATCTAGGAGTTCATTTTTGGACTTCCACCTACTGTTGGAAATCTTATTCTGAACACTGTCCTGTGGAGTGGGTATGATTTAGCTTTGAGAGATTCCCTGGATTGGAAGATGGATGCAAACCTCTAGGTTATTTGGTAATCTTTGTACAACTGGAACTCTTTTTTCAGAAGGTCACAACATTGGCTCCACTTGGGGACAATGCCTTGCTAGCAAGGTGTTGAGAACCTGCAAATTGTGAAATTCTCCTTTGGGCATGGAGTCTTCTCTAAACAAATGATAATTTTGTGAAAATGGAATTTTCAACATAAACTGAAAATTTCATAGAACAATTTCAATACACACACCGATATTTATAATGAGTGCAAGACATGTACCTCTAGTTTTGGAAATAAAGTTTGAGGAACTCACCATTTACCGGTAGTTCCTAAGATTTACAATCAATATAATTAAGCATGTGTCTGTTATTTCCTCTCTCTTTTGCAATCTTGAAAGGTTCGAACTAGAGAAGATCAAATTTTCTGTGTTTTCCTTTGTCTTCCCGTCGAACGTCCCATCAGAGAACAAAATATACTAGTTGAAGAGGTCGATTCTTGGCCTTCTTGTCAAACGAGGATTTCATCTTTTGTTGGTAATTTGATAGTTTGGCCCCCACCTATTCTCTATTTTCATGAAGCTCGACCAGCTGATTTATCCTTCGTGTCAAGGAACTTGGCTCTTCCTCAGCTTCGTGTAGTAACTTCACCACTGCCATCGCTAATTGGATCAGGAAGGCTGCAGCCTTACCATACACTAGTTCAAAAGGAGATTTCCTCGTGGATTGCTTAGGAGTTACTAGGTTGGCGCATAGGGAAAACTTAAGCTCGGAATCATAGTTCTTGTGATTTTCGGTGATGGTCTTCTTCAGGACCCTCACCATAGTTTTGTTTGAGGACTCAACCAAGCCATTAACTTGAGGATAGTAGGTAGTGGAGTGTCTGATGATGATATTGAATTTTTGGCAGAAGCTGATGAATTTGGCATATTTGAAGTCCTAAGAATTATCAACGATTATTTTGATAGGACAACCAAAGCGAGATAATATGTTCTCCTCCATAAATGTTACTACCACTAAGTCTATAGCATTTTTGGCTAGGATGCCCTCTACCCACTTGGTGAAATAATCCCTAGCCGTCAATATCCACTTGTGTTGGCCACTAGAATAAGGGTTAGAGGATAAACATTTTTCCTATCAGAAAACACTTCTCACTTCTGGCATGACCTGACTTGGGAATTAACATTTCCAAACAATGTCGGCCAATAGAATCCTACCTTGAGGATTTTATGTGTTGTGGTCTTCCAGGTGTAGTGACCTCCACAAACTCTTCCTTGAAAATCCTCAATCACTTTATGGGCCTTTCCTTCTACCAAACATAATAAAAATACTCCCATTGGGGCCTGCCAGTAGAGTAGACCATTGGATATGATATATTTTTGCACTTCCAATCTCGGAGTTTGGTATTTTGATTTATGTAGCCCCAACGGGCACCTTAGGATTAATAGATAATGAAAAATGTTCTTTTACCAGTGTGATCCCTTATATTTAGCATAAATCTTCTACTCGAATGTTTTAATCCTCTTCTGATGATCCTCTGGTTTTCCTTCCTTTGTTATCAGGTTTATCCCTAAATCTTGGCAATTAGATTTAGATAAAACATTGTCTGACCCCTGGCCTTTTATGAGCTTAGCAGACTTTATGTCTATCTCATATTCTTTGATCTTCACTATCCACCTACCCCTTTTTCCTTCACTGTCTCCTTGCACCAGGATGTCCTTGACTGCTTTTGTTGGGACAAATGTTGTGATTTCCAATTGTAGCACATACATACAAAATGCCTTGAAAGCATTTACTAGTGTATAGGCTTGCTTCTCTGAGATGTTATATTTTAGCTCAGCATCCCTCAGGACTTGGCTGAAGAAGGAGATGGGTTGTTCATAACCATCTTTTTCCTTCTGTAGCATAACTACGGAAATAGTATGTGGAGAAGCAAAAGAGAAGATATAGAAAGGTGTCGAGTAGTCGGGGTTGACTAGTACCGGGGTTTCAACAAAAGCTTCTTTAATTTTAATGAGAGAATCTCGGGGGTTAGGGCTCCACTTTACTTCATTTTCCTTCTTAATCATGTCTGTAATATCCTTGACTATTTCTACATAGGTGGGTATGAACCTCCTTAAGAAATTTATTCTTCCCAAAAATGCTTGGACCACTTTCTTATTCTTGGGTAGAGGAAATATGATTGTTGGCTTCGACTCGTTGAGGATCAATCTTCACACCTTCCTATGCTACTATGTGTCCTAGTATCTTCCCCTGACTTAGGGAGAACTGATATTTATTAGGATTCAAAGAAGGACCATACCTCCTACATTTCTCAAAGGTGAGCTTCAAGTGGAGGATGTTCTTCATCAGTATTAGAAAAGACTATGATACATCTAAATAAACCACCACGAAATTGTCTTTCTCTCCTATGAATGCTATGTCCACAGCCCCCTAAAATATGGCCCTTGTATTAATAAGACCGAAAGGCATGCGAGCATACATGAATGTTCCCCAGAGGGTGGTGAAAGAATTCTTCTTCTAATCATCGAGGTGGACTACCACTTGGTTGTAGCCAAAGAACCTATCCATCATGGAGATTCTGACTGAGCCAACCACCTTCTGCAATATATAATCCATCTTAGGCAGTGGGTAGTTCTCTTTCAGAGACACCCTATTTAGATTTTGAAAATCTACACATAGACTTATTTATGTGTTCTTTTTCTAGAGAGGGACTAGGTTAGCTACCCACTCAGAGTACTTGAAAGGCACTATGATCTTTTCCTATAGTAGATTTCTCACTTTTTTCCAATGGAGGGGAGTAAGAGTGGATTTATCTACCTGAGTTTCTGCTTTCATGGTTTTCTTCCACCCTTTAAAGGAATCTTATGATGTATGATGTTAGTATCAAATGATTTCAAATCCTTATAAGACCAAGAAATAACATCCTTGTAGGTTTTGATTAGATTTAAATACCTTATTTTGTATTGCAAGGGGATTGCTTTTGATAGCTTGATCATCTGGGGTTCCTCCTCTGAGACGATATTGCAATCTTCTACTTGATCGTCTATCTAGTGGTTACATCATCCTTATTAAACATCCTTTCGAGTGGGACTAGTCCAGGAGGCATGGTATTCCCTTTCAGTTACAGACTTTTTCACCCAACCACTGTGTCTTCCCATGAATTGGTTTCTTGATCTACTTCTTCTTCTTCTTGATCAATGGTGGAGTTGGAAAACTCCCAAATGACTTCTATGAATATTTAAACCTACTTTTCATCCTTGAATACATGTCATTGCTTGAAATTATCAGGTATAGAGGGTATGTACCTGACTTCCACCTCATACTTGAGGAGTGAATTTTGAGGGGGGCCTGAAATTGCTTTCTGCTACTGCAAGGGATTTAGCCATTATGTTTCATTCTCTGGTTATAAATTGGATGTTAAAGGCCATGAAGAAGCTATCAATTAAATCCAACACTTCATTCTGATAAGTCCTCAGCCTAGGGTGTTTGGCCTGGCACTGATTTCTGATCTGCCTTACCACCAATTTACAGTGTCCATAAACTATCAGTCTTTGAATATTAATATTCTTTGTTCTTTGTAATCCAAGGAGTAATGCTTCATACTCTATGACAGTGTTGGTCACCTCAAACACCAGCGTGAATGGGAGGGGTATCAGGCTACCCTTAGGAGATACTAACAATACTCCTGCTCCATTTCCCTTTTTGGAATTTGCTCCGTCAAAGTACGGTTTCCATACTTTGTTTTCATTTGTGTGCTCCTATTCTAATTCCCTCGGTAGGTGTACAGATGTTTCCTCTATGATGCTCTCTTCTTATTATAGGAATAAGGAGAGGTCACCTTCTTTTCCATGCACCGGGAGTATTTTGAGCCTTTATTTGGGGTCACAATCTTTACAAACCTAGACTCTTTGTGCAACCCCCTTTGCTTGTCTTTAAAAGTTGGAATAATGGCATAAATTAGATCTAACTTGATAGAGCCCCGCACCTTGGAACCCCAAGATCTAGACAGAAGCATGCCAAACTGAGGGGGAATATCTACCACCACTATGTCCATCACCAAGCTCTTCACAATGATTTGAGCCAGGTTTACCACCAGATCTTTTATCATTCCTAAAAATTTGACTCTCTTAGAGTCAAAGGAGTATAGGTCCTTGTAGGTCCTAGTGATTTGTAAGCCTAACTCTTCCATCACTGTTAGGGGCATGAGGTTGTGCAAGGCTCCAGACTCCAACATGAAATTCTGCAACAAGAGGTCATGGATTACGAGGGTCACGTAGAAGCATATAGTAGAAGGATCAAGTTCTTCCACACATGACCCAAAAACAATAATTGGTCTCTCCTCTTGAAGATTTAATTGTCATGGGTTGATGCTGAGGTGGATGGATGCATGAATTGAGAGACTTGAGCTTTATAAGTAGGTTGTTTTATAAGCTCAATCAGAGGAACAAGAATATTTACCTTTTCAAGCTCCTTTTGTACATTGAATGGAGGTTGGAATTTTTCTATACCTATTGTATTTTCCTGTCCTTCCTTACAATTGGTAGTTTTTTTATCAGTCAACAGGTGTCTCATTTTCAGTACATCCCTTGAAACTATTTCTTTCCTTATTAAGGGATAATTTTATATTGCAAGAGTGAGTATTTAGCTTGCCTTTCCTTTTATCTGGTATTGAGCAAATATCTTGGGGATTGGTTCCCTCTTGTTGATCTGGTTCCCTCCACTTCTTTCTTGAAGTTCTTAGATCATGTTTTTAGTGTAGCTGTTCTTGCATCAAATATGAAAACTATTTACAATAATAATCCATATCCTCCTCATTTGTTGGTGCTTCTCTATCATGCCTAGTCTCCCAGTGAGCCATATTTTAATGTTCTTCTTCAGAGAAAGAAGAATACATGTTTCCTTTCATCTCATGTGTATCCAACAATTGTTCATCGGGATCATATTCTAAATATAGGGGATGAGGGATCTAATCGAGTTGTTCTTTTCTTTCCCTTGGAAGTATCTGCAATGGAGGCCTTCTATATTATGGGTTATAACCCTGGTTGTTTCCTTGAGAATTCTATTTCAAGAGACTCTTGTTCTCAAGTTCAAGCTTTCCAACCTTATGTGATAAACTCCTGATGAATTTATCCATTTCGTCCCACTTTAGGTCTGGTGATACTTTAGCTTGGCCAGAGGAGGATGCCACTTCTTTCACTCTTTTATTCTCATTAGGTTCTTGCTTCCCTCTTGACTTCCCGGCTAAGGTGAAATTTTCTTCCACCTCAAGCGCATCAATTTGGAGTTGATCTAAAGTGAGAGACTTCCTTTCCCTTAGACTAAAACCAAAAGTGGATTCAAAGGATCCAAAAAAATCTACTTGAGAAGCAGTTGGAGGAGGCTTTATCCGACCCGATAGGTTATTATACTACTTATTGAACCTTTTTATAAATTCTGAGATATCCTCTTTTGGCTTCTTCCTTATAGTGCTAAACCCTACGAGGAGGTACTCATGATTTCTCTTTTCACCCAATTTTTGTGGGAAATATTTTTCAAGTTCCTCCCAGGTGGTGATGGAGGCATCAGGTAGGGCTTTAAACCATCTTTTGGCTTCTCCATCAAGCGATTGTATAAAGAGTCTCAAGACCACATCCAGTTGGTCCACATTTAGATTCTTGAAAAAAGCACAGATGGTTTCAATGTGCCTCTGTGAAGTTTCTTCATCCTCCCCATCGAACCTAGGCAGAAGCTCTAGGTAGCCCTTGAGCATAACACTTAGGAGCTCAGGTAAATTAACAGTGGCATATTTATTTAGCAAAAAACTTAGAAGATCCATCTGGGTTAATGGAGGTGGATTGAGACTTCCCTGAGGAACTTGGGCCAAAAACACAGTGGTAGGACTGGCTAGACGGAAAGAAGGGTATGTAAGGGTTTTAGGAGTAATTCCTTAGTAGCGAGTAACAACAGGTTGAGAGTTGGCTAAGGAGGTTTCAAAGACTGATGGGATGGTAGCATAGTTAGCAGGAGTTTTCTCCTTCTATACTTTCCTGAAAATTAATTTCTTTGGGTCAAATACAAATGGGGCTTTGTGCTAAGAGGTATCTGAGTGAGTGTCAGGCTATTTAAAAGCCATGATGATAAATGATAATGGGGTGTGTGGAGTTGCTAAGGTGGTGTGGATGCAATCAAAACATCTTTGCTCACCTACATAAAGAGTGCTCAACTTTTCATATCCTAGGGGAAAAATCCTTCAATAAGTTCCCTGGCAATGGTGCCATAAGATGTTGTCGCTCCTGGAGACAACCTCAGATTGCTTACAAGACACTTGCCTCGACACATCTAGATTTTATGTGTCCCTTATGATTCTCAAGAAATTGGATACATCACACATATTTTATATATGTATATATTTAAATGGAATGGGTTGGTACATTCATCTAAAGGAGTAAGCCATGAATTTCGTGTACTTATTCACATGTACAAATCACAAAAATATATGCATAAAACAATGGAGAGCAAGTAGTTTAAGGACTTACATTTAGATAAGCTTTTGCAGAGTAATGAGAGAGGATAAGGAGAAGGATTAACTCATCACATAGAGCTTAAAGCTTCAATAATTATACACCTATCACATAGAACTTGCTCCATCAAGAATTTCTACACGTATCTGAGTTACAGGTAGATATTATGGAAAAAAGAGAGAGTGAATGCTAGGATTCATGTAACACAATTTTAAAGATATAATCTCCATAATCCATATAGGATTAATAAGTAATACAAATGAATCTATGAGAAAGTATGAAATATTTATAGCAGCTTTAATTGCTTGAATTCAGAGAAGAAACATGAACATAATGGGTTTTAAACAGGGGGATAACATACAATAATACTCGAAGGGGGAATCACCAGTATTTCCTTAATATTCTAAAATATCTATATTATAAAGTCATACAATCTTAAAATAACATGTAGCATTTTATTTAGGATTTTTGAACCTTTGTAAAGTGTTTCTTTCCCCTATTTATCTAGAGAGGGGAGCGTTGAACATTCATTACAACAAAATATCTTCGGCCGAGTCTCAACTGTCAGGTCGACTAGCTGTCTCGGCCAGGGATGGCTCTATGGCCCAAAAACATTACAAAATATTAATTGCCTCATTTAATGGTGGCACATTACAGGGTGACAAAACAAGTCAATAGTTGGATAAGAATGTTAACAAAATATCTTTGTGCCCATCCCTGTGATCGTCGCTGCTTCAGGTTGAATTTTTCTCATGGTCTGGCCTCCTGTGTTACTCAGTCGACTCCTGTCGCTTCTGCCTTTACTACTTGAACCATTCATCCTTCAAAGATGGGAGTGGGAACTATCAGTTTCATGTTGCAGTATTGAATCAGAGGACCTCTGGTCGTTACTTAGTCTTCCCTCTGTATGGGGGCACCATGTTGGATAACCAAGTCATCCCAAGCTAGAAAGTCCTTGTTTACTTTTGTCAGCATTGGCCCTGGTTCTATGTCACAAATGGTCTTTCTGGATCATCCCATGTCTGGTTTGAATGCGCCATGTCTCTTATTAAATTCCACGACTACTAACCCATCTCTCCTTTAAAGATCTGCACTGCCTGGTCATGGAAATAGTGGAGTGGAGGTGGAACAAAAGTGAGGGTGATGTAATCGGGAGGATGTTAGGGTTAGTTAATGTGGAGTGGAGTGATAGGTTGAAGAGGGTTTGGGGGTGAGTGGTTTTTCGAGGGGATCATGAGCGGTAAGTGGTAAGTGAGGGGGATTATGAAATGATATGAGAGGGATACGTAATGGAGGGGCCCAGTGGAAAAACCACTTTTTCGGACCCACCCCCTCCTTGATAAAGAGAAACATGGCGAGGGGCCAAAAAGGCGTGGCAACCGTTGATCTTATGGAGTCAACCTGGGCTTTCCATAGATGGGGGTTGTTTATTTAATGGTGAAGGAGGTGCTGCGGGATTGATGACATCATAAGTGCCACGTGGCACCTCCTAAGTGGTGACACGTGTCGCCCAGATATGCCCCCATATGACCACTGAAAATGATAAATCTATGTGCCACATGCCCTCTGTATTTCCACGTCATGTTGATGTGAACTGCCATGTGTATTCATTGGGACAAATGGTATTTTTCCATGTGGCTCCCCTGGAGGAGAGAGAAAAGGCCCACCTGCCTCTGGTTTTTCAACTTATTTCCTTTATAAATCGGCATCGTCCCTTCCCGGAGACTTTACACTATATCAGGACTTTCCACTTCACAATATTTTTAAACCCAGTCATGTCCAGAATCGTTGATCATAGATATTGCGAGACCTCTGCTTTTATGGGATGTTTGGCATGCAGGACCTCCCCACTGCCAATAAGCTAATAGACCGTGCCCAGGGCCTTCCGATCGTCGATAAGCCAATGCACCATGTCTTGGGACTTACTGATTTTGGATTTTTGATATCAGCGATCAGCTGATCGTAGATTTCGCTGCCTTCTCATGCTATTATTTCAGAAAATCCGTGATTTTCATTTGCGACGAGACTGAACCTTAGCCATTTTCCCTTTGGTTTATGGATTCGAAAAGATATCTTCAATCTGCTCTAACTTCTGATCCAGGAGTCTGTTTTTGGACTTCCACCTACCGTTGGAAAGCTTATTCCAAACACTATGCAGTGGGGAGGGTTCAATTTTTTTTAGAGGTTATGTGGCTTAGAATATGGATGAAGACCTCTATGTTCTTTGGCACTCTTTGTACAACTTCAACTCTATTTTCAGAGGGTGACAACACAACCCATGAGTTTTAATGAAGGAAATGAAGTTACATGAAGAGTTGAGAAATGGAATGGAGGAAGAATATGAATCTATAATTAAAAATAAAACCTGGGAATTGATTGAACAACCTAAAGGAAAAGATCCCATAAGATCTAAATGGTTGTGCAAACCCAAGTTTAAAACAGATGGTAGTATATATAAATATAAAGTAAGATTGGTGCCGAAAGGGTACTCACAAAAGGCGGGAATTGATTATGCAGAAACATTTGCACCAGTAGCTAAATTGAATACTATTAGATTGTTAATTGCATTATCTACAAAATACCAGTGGAATTTGAACCAATTAGATGTAAAATCTTCTTTTTTGAATGATGATTTAAAGGAAGAAGTGTATTTGACATAACCTGAAGGTTTTGTGAAAAAAGGGAAGCAACATTTAGTTTTCATATTAAACAAATATTTGTATGGGCTGAAGTAGGCACCTAGGTCATGGTATGAAATATATATTCCTTCTTTCTGGAGGAGGTTTTTATGAGGAGTCAAAGCGATCCAAATCTATATACCATGTTTGAGGAAAAGGGGCATGTAGTATTGATTTCTTTGTATGTTGATGACTTTATTGTTACAGGAAATCTAGTCAAACTAATTGATGAAATTAAGGTGCATATGTCACAAGTATTTGAGGTGAAAGCTCTTGGTGAGTTACATTATTTTCTAGGTCTTGAAGTGTGGAGAGATCCAAGCTAGACTTTTGTTACTCAAGGTAAGCATGTCAGAGAAGAAATTAAAAGGTTTAATATGGATCAATGCAATGCTGCTTTTGTTCCAGTGCAACATAATGTGAAACTGCATTTTGATGATGGATCAAATGAGGTAGATGGTACATTGTATAGACAACTGGTGGGAAGCTTGAATTATGTTACTACAACCAGACCTGATTTAACATACTTTGTTAGTGTGTTAAGTCAATTTATGGGAAGACCTCTAGAAAGTCATTGGAGAGCAGCAAAAGGAGTACTAAGGTATCTTAAAGGAATAATTGATTTTGGTCTTAAATATACTAATTCATTTGATGTTGAGATTACATAGTACTCAATTTCAGAATGGGTTGGTAATCCGGATGATAGAATATCTACTATAGGCTATGCATTCAGTATTGGATCCGATATTGTTTCATGGAGTAGCAAGAATGAACCTACTGTATCTTTTTCATCTACAGAGGAAGAGTATATATTTTTGTGTATAGAAACTTGTGAAGCTGCTTGGTTGAGATGCGTTCTTCAAGATGTTGGAGAAGAACTAAAGAAGGCTACAGTGATCAAGTCCGATAACTAGATCTCAATAAAGTTGGAAAATAATCCAATCATCATGAAAGGACAACGCATGGTGATTCCTAGTTTCATTTTATTAGACAGAAGATACAGTCTAAGGATATTTTTATTGAATATTGTAATACTTGTGAAAATGTTGCCGATATTTTCACAAAGCCTCTTGGTAAGATAAAATTTGAATTGTTTACCGAGATGTTAGGTGTGGAAATCAACCCTTTCTTCACTAATGAGGAACTTAAAAAATAATGGAGAAACGATAGCAGTTATGATTTTTTTGTAATTGGGAATTAGTTCCTATTTTCTAGTAGGTTGTTTGATGTCCCTAACTAAACGCCATTGAATAAGACTTGTATTGATTTATTTTTTATTTCAATGTACTGAGCCAATGCTATGGGTAGCCTTAGGGTCTCCTCACCCAAGGACTGCCAATTTCACTTATTTGTATTTTGTCTTCCTATTTTTCTAGTTTAGCCATTGCAACTATTGACCTACTAGGATGTTCTTTGTGTACATGGTTCATTCAACCATAATATATTCATACATATACTTATATATTTAACTCCCCCTTAATGATCACCATCATCACCATCATTCTAGTTTTCTAAACTTACCCATAACCGTACTATAGCTTTTCTCAAGTTACCATCAACCATGCTCTCGGTTTTGTTAGTTTACCCTCAACCTTACTCTTAATGCTCTTACATTAGATTCCTAAGGAAAAATGTGTTTTGATGTGGTTTATGGTTACTATAAATAATTCATCAAGTGGTTTTGGATGATGAAAAACAATCGCACCAACTGATTTCTAGCTTACCACAAATTTCTCATAAAAGTGTTTTCATCTTAACACAAACCTGCACTTACAAAGTTGTCTTAATATTACCACAAACTACACAAGGGTAAACATTTTCTTATCAATATTACATCATCATTTGACAAAGGCACATACACACTCCATCCATGGAGATACCAAATAAATACTCAAACATTCTCTACGACCACTACAGCTCAAACATAGGACTATAGACTAGATTACAATCATAATGTGTGACTCACATGACAATATGATCTTGAGTCTATTCCACAACACACAAAAACATTTATTTTCACTATCCACCATCATTTGGATTTGATTATCGCCATATTAATTATTGTGAGAAATACCATTATGATTTGTTACTTTTTTGTACATTGAGGATTGCATCTTTATTTGCACTTTCTTCACTATGGGTTTTCTTCTTCCTCCTTTTGTACTTGCATACAAAAACTTTCTTTTGTTTCTTCTTGTACCTACATAAAACTACTTATAACATCAACATATTGATCATTGATGTCCATGTAAAATGAAATTCATCTACCGAGATTCATTGATGCCATCTATTGTACTTGCTAGTTCTTTAGGAATCATTTTCAGCTATATGTTTCATCAACATGTTAAACTCTCTCTAACTTGGTCCCAAACTTTCACACTACTACTTTAATTGAGAATAACTTTTATGATTCCACATAAAACTTAGATATGTGTCTATTTTCCACCCTCATACCTATTAGAGTGGTTGATTCCATGCGTTGACGTCACATCCTCTCTATGCAAAACAAGGCTGCATGCCACGTAATTACCACCAACCTGCACTACCGCACTACTGTATGTAGGTTTTAGTCAACACATGGGGGAATAAAAATTTTACATCCTGAGCCAATATATCTTTGAGGTGTTGAGCATAATGGATCATGGACAAATTACAACACATCATCTCAAATCAGGTACAATAAATATCTAAAGTTATTCACAAATATTATTGTCACTCCTTTGTAACAAACATACACCCAAAATATAAACCCATTTACATTTCATAATTGTGAATCATTTTTGGTTTGCCACTTTGACAGGGGCCTTCCTTCTTTGAAAGCATGCAGATACTTGGAACTTCCATCAGTGTCTTCTTCCTTTGGGTTTTTATTACTACACCCATAAATTTTTAGAATCGTGAATTCTTAAAAAATAACTTCTTTATCATATTGAGCTTCACTAGCTCGATGTGAATCCTCTTTTTCAAAACTTAAAAAGTCACAGAGACACAATTTCCGTGTAAAGTTTCAAATAGACCAGTCATTACTTTTCTAGTGTTTTTAATGGAATATGTCAGGCTCCATTGCAATATTTTTCCCTCGGATAATATGTTCTCATACCATATGATCAGATACAAAAAATATTATTTATGTACTTCAGGGAACCATTCATGAATCTATGATATGTTCAATACATTTTCCAAGTCATTAAGGCATTATCTTGAGAGAACTTGTGGAATAAAATGACACACTCACGGCTACACTTGCAAGGAACATCATGGAAACTTTCACCAAGGCTTACATATCCACATGAAACAATTCTGATTTCATTCTGACAGCTTCTTAATCTAGCTATAATTTTGTTAAGGCATTTTGATCCACAATGTACAGTCACCTTCACTTATTTGTTCGAACCTGACACTAGTTGTACTTGTGATGCAAAGCTTAATCCTTGCTTCCCTCATTCAGAGAAGAAATTCCACGTCATCGAATTCAAAGGTTAGCCTAGGAATATCTCCTCCTCTTTCGAAAATCTAACTGTCTTTATCATCTTTCACATGAATTACTGTCGCAAGGCTAGATCCCATGATGTGGAACGGGAAATAAATTGTTGCGTAGCTTCTTAGAACATTTCAAAACTATGGAAGAAATCTCCAAATCCCCAATTGTCATATTTTTCTTCCTCTTCCTCGGGCTCCTTTCAAGTACTTCTAGCTTCATATGGATTTGGAGTTAATGGGGCAAGTGAGATTGACAAATAAAGGATTATTATTATTAAAATAAAAAAAGAATCCATCAATGTCATAATCATTGTCGTCGCTCCAGAAAGCTATGTTTCTCTTCTCTTCTTACTGTAATCTATAACTCGATTGAAGATGATGGGGGAATGATGGAATAAAACGAGAGTGGCATAATATTAAAGACGATACATATCAAAGACGAGACAGAATAATAAAATACTTAGAGGAAATTCAGGATCAAAAGAAAATAAAAGGATGATCTATCGATGAATGACGTGAAATATATGCATGGGAGATCTGCCAATGCTGGTGTTTTCAACAACGAAAAAAGTGAGAAACCAAGCCTGCATATAGCAAGCGTAGTTAATTTCATCAATCGCTTCAATCTATTTCGTAATCTACGGTATCATGTTCTTTTGGTCACTTGCTTGACATTCCAGTATGAGCTTATCTCACCACGCATAACCTCCTAACATGTGCCATCAGAATCATCCCATGACCAATTAAAAGTCCAGGAGCAAACCTAATGAATATTCAATTCGTAGGTCTCTTGTACTCTCCATGACATATCGCCATCTACAGCAATCAGTCTCAGAGCACCAACTCCCAATCATGTGTTTGAGCCTTGGAACCCTCGAAGTGGAGCTCTTAGGTTATTGTGTGATTTTTAGAATGAGCACGTCCTTAAGTTGGAGCTGCAAAACCATAAATGAATCAATGACACGAACAACTTTGCTGGATTTCCCACACAATAAATTTGCGCTTTAACAATCAGGTATAAAAAGAGTGGATGTTTAGACGCAAATACAAACATCTACTCCAATGGAAAAACCATCCAACTTATGCAAGACCATCCTACCAAATTTTGTTTTTAAGGAAAATTTATTTGTCTTCTTATCCTGTTTTGTTATGCTTAGGAAAATTTATTTATTTCCTTATCCTGTTTTGTTATGCTTATGTGTCCTTTATGGGGCAACTGCATTTACGTCGGTTCTTTCTTTTATTATTGTCTTTATTATGGGACAACTACATCAATTAGTTAGTATTAGAGAAATCTGAGATGTAATTTGTTATGATTATGTGTCCTTTATGGGACAACTGCATCTACGTCTATTTTTTTTTATGATTATGTGTTTATTATGGGAGATTAGTTAGTATTAAAGAAATCTGAGATGTAACTTTGGGAAAGACGCTAGCAAGCAATCTCCCTGTTCTTTTTCATATATTTTGCTTTCTTTGTAAAATATAAACCTGGAGACTACAGATCCTATGGGCGCATGAGCAAGAGCAAGGGGAGGTTCTCCACGGTACTTAACAAAAAAACTCTAATTTTCTTTTGAGAAGTTAACTGCATTTTGATTTTTCTAGGGCGCCTATGTATAAATTGTTTGTGTTCATAAATCTTTGGATTTCTCAATTTCGAGGACTTAAGTATGGATTGAAGTGTTTGCTTCCCTTAATGAGTTGTATACTAATTCAAATGCCCTCGTACCTAATTTGTTAAAATAAGCTAATTACTCACCCATGAAGAGTTGGCTGAATTTAGAGAGTTAATTTAAGTCAAGTCGAGTCGAGTTAAGTCATAGTCAAATTTAGTGTGTGGTTGCATGTCAACTTATTTTACGCGAGTCACTAGTTCGAAAATGTTTAAATACCCCTCATTGGGTTCATTGTAATTATTAATTTTTTTTGTGATCAATAGAAGAGTTGCAACTCATGTTATTGTGTGAGAATTATTTGTGTTATTTTGTGCCTATTCTTCTTTGCCTTTTTAACAAATTGGTATTAGAGCCGAGAAAGGATCATAAGGTATGTGGTGCCTGTGAAGCCAGTTAAAAGAGGGCCAAGATAAGAAAGCCTACAATAATATTTTAAAAAAGAACATTGCCAAATTGTCGCATTGTTAAGGAGTGACAATTGGGTAGGTTAGTGCAAAATTCGCACCTAATTAGTACAAAAACTATGCATACTTGGTAGTTGGGTTGTGTCAGGGGTGCGTACATCCTGTAAGCAAGAAAAAGGGAGAGATTATGATGTGTGGGCCATTAATGTGGAGACCACATCGAAGGCTCATGATGTTTGAGATCATGTCTAGTTTGGGTTTTCAGAACCTAAAGATGAAGTAGAAGAACGAGCGCTCACTAATGCATAGAGGGATATATGGAAGAAAGACAAAAAGAAGAATGCACGAACATTGCAACATATCAAACAAGGAGTGAATTGATCAATGTTCCAGAAGATTATAATCACGTCTTTAACAAGGACATCATGGGAGACCTTAGCGACAAGCTCTAAAGGTATGGCCAAAGTCAATATTGTTAAGTTGCAGAATACTAGGAGAGATATTAAAAGTCTGTAGATGAAGGAGATAGAGGACATCTATTCTTTCATGAATTGGGTCATGACCATTGTAAATCAGTTAAAAAATTATGGTCATGAAATTAAATACCAAACAGTTGTTAAGAAGGTCCTCAGATATTTGTCTACCAAATTTGATGTTGTGGTAGAAACAATAGAAGAAGCCAAGGATTTGAAATCATTGACAGTCGATGAGTTGATGGGATCACTTCTATCATATGAGGCAAGGATAGATAGAAATGAGGATTCCACTTTAGAAACCGCTTTTAAAAGTTAGGTTCAATTTCAAGAGACAGAGGTCGAGGAAGAAGTAAATCGAGAGGCAGAGGATGAGGCAGAAGACATGGCGGTCAGACAGATGGTTGAGAAGAGTATGAACATGAAAGTGGAAGAAACAACAAAAGCTTCGACAATAATCAAAGAGTTGATAAATCCAAGGTAAGTTGTTATTATTGCGATACATTTGGTCACTATTCCTGTCATTACATGAACAAGATAGTTGATCAAGGAAACGAGAGAGCTAATGTCACTATAGAGAGTACTAAATCCATGGCCCTAGCTTTCCATACCATGAATGAATCTTATGATAATGTGTGGCTATTAGACAATGGTTATAGTAACCACATGACAGACAACAAGAGTTTGGTTACAAATTTGGAACAATTTGTGAAGATAGAGGTAAAGTTGGGAACTGACAAAACTGTAGATGTAGATGGAAAAGGAGTGTTGGTGCGAATTGAAACAGGAACACAAAAAATTACAGATATAACCATAAATATATAGATGTAGCATAAATAACACTTCATTTCATTAATAGAAAAATATTGAACTATGCTTAAAAACATAATGGAAATAAATTAGCTTTGACGATGGTAGCTTATCTCTGAGAAGAGATATGGCAGCTACATGCCTCTGAACTATGTTACAATGAGGCTCAAGGGCCTATTTATTATTTAATAATAACAGAAAACCCTAAACAACCAAAACCCTAACCCCAGGAGATGTAACTCCAAGAGTTCATGGGCCTCGTTGGGGCTAGTTGGGCAACCAACTTCCCGAGGTCGTAGCTTGGTCATATTATCTATGTTTGGCGTGTATGATACCTTGTTGAAAATGTATCCTCAAATTTTACGAGATTTGCGGTAGTCCCTTTACTATGGCTTTGGGCCTGTAACAGGCCTCAAAAAAACGTTGTTTAAGGGGTCAAAACTGCTCCGGAAGTTGAGGACTCAAAAAACTGCTAAAAACAGTAAATGTTGTAATAAACAACGAAATAGATGAAACCAAATGGAGGTCTAGGTCAAATAAGCAAGTGGCCACTGATATCCACCTGGATCATTCCTGCACGCCTGACCCCCTTAGGAAGCAATGGTCCCCATTGTGTGAAGAGCCTCTATGAGGTGAGAAAATTAAAGTTGAACCTGGTCCTTGGTGAACTACCTTCCTTGGTGAAGGAGTTGTCCTACTTTAACAACTCAATATAGTTGGATCCTTTGTTGGTGAGTGTTCTTGACCTGCGTGTCCATGAGATGATCAGTTGTGGCTTGTTCCATGCAGTCTGGGTTGAGCTCTGTTGGTGTAAGTTGTTCTGCAATATCGGATGTGTCCAACAATGGTGGAAAGTATGGCCGAAGGCGGTCTAGAGTGAACACTGGGTGCAGACCAAGGAACGGTGGGATGTTAAGCTATAAGATATTGTCACTAAGATCCTTGGTGATTGTGTAAGGCCCATATCATATTAGGCGAAGCTTGCTGTGGGGTCTAGTGAGGCGCTACTTCTACAAATGTAGTGAAACTTTGTCACACACCTAGAACTTATACGACACTCAATGTTGAGATATTTCATGCGAATTATACTTAGAATCCGCTCTATCCAATATATCATGAACCTAATGGTCGTTGTGTTGATTGCACTCAATGAAGTTGTTGGCCTTGTCGGCTTCAGACTGGATGTGAGTTGAATCTGCCTGAATGGCTGTAAATGGTATAACAATATCAGTGGTACATAATGGCTTAAATTTGTGCCCTACCTGAAAGGGGTTGCGGCCTCTTGAGATGTGGAGAGCTCAGTTGTAGCTGTGTTGGACATAGGGGAGAGTTTCATCCCATGTGCATGGATGCTTTGAGTTGTACATTCGCAGAATGTGTACAATCATCTTGTTGACAACCTCTATTTGACCATCAGTTTGGGGATGGAAAGACATGGACTTAACAAGTTTGGTATCCAACATCGACCAGAGACTTGACCAAAATGCACTTAGGAATCTGCTGTCCCAATCTCAGACAATGGAATGTGGGATCCCAAAGTGTACCCAGTCTCACTCAAAAAAGAGCTTAGTAGTGGCCTCTACTATGATACTGTTCTTGTAGCTTGCCATGATCGCCTTCTTAGAGAATCTATCAATGACCATGAAAACACAGTCATTGCTGTTCTTAGTATAAGGAAGGCCCAACATGTAATCCATGGAGATAGATTCGCAAAGTCAAATATGAGTAGGTAGAGGAGTATATAGATCTTACTTCTTGATGGTTGGCTTGGAAATGGCGCACACAGTTTGAGATCCAATGTACATCCAAACATCCTGATGAAGTTTCACTGAATAAAAATACTTATGTTGTACCACCAATGTCTTCTCTACTCTAATATGTCCAACAAATCAACTGTAGTGTGCCTCCTAAATCACCTTGGCATGATCACTTAAAGGAGCACAGATTTGTTCCAGGTGGCATAACAGTTCATCCTGAAGGTGAAAATTTGGAACTTGCTTCCCTTCCAAGTGTATTTGGTATGTGATGATGACTTCTAGATCGCTCTAGTAAAGCTGCGACCACATTGAAGTCTCGTTCCGATAAGAGTCGAGCACATTGATCAGCTCCATGATTAGTGATCGGATGAGGTAGTATACGATGTTGATGGTTTTACCCTTCTTGTACTTAATGTTCAGATGGAAATTTTGTAGGTAGGTGGACCATTTTTTATGGTGACCATTCTACAACTTCCCTTGTGTCTGTATGAACTACAGGGGTAGGTGGTCTATGTGGATGATCATTTCCTTCCCATGAATGTAATGCTTCCATTGACGGTAGACGTACACAATGGAATACATTTATTTGTCGTAAGTGGCATATTTTCAGACTGTGTTTGAAAGTGTCTCACTGTGGTAAGCCACTAGATAATCTTGGTAAGTAAGAACTGCACCAATAGTATAGTCAGTGGCATCTTTCTCAATTTCAAATGGTTGCTACAGGTCTATTAATGTGAGCACTGGTGCATAGAAGAGGTGATGCTTCAACTTGAAAAACATCTATTGTTGGGTTTCCAACCAAAAAAACGTTGATTTCACTCCGCCCTTGGTGACTTGACTTAAAGGCCAAGTGATATGAGAGAATCCTAACACAAACTTGCGATAGAAATTGGCAAGACCCTCAAAGTTGCGGAGGCCTGTTAGAGTGGTTGGGGCTAGCCAATCTTGAATGACATGTATCTTGGTTGGGTCTACATGCACACCCTACTCATGAATGATGTACCCCAGATATTGAACTTGGGTAATGCCAAAAGTGCATCTCTCCAAGTCAACACACATCTTGTGTTATTGCAGGGTTTGAAGTACCTATCGAATATGGTGGAGGTGTTTTTCCCAACTATGGAAGATCAAGATGTCATCCAAATACACCAATACAAATTCAATGTTGAAGGGTCGCAAGATCTCATCCATTAATCTCATGAAGGTTGCAAGGCCATTCATCAACCTGAAAGGCATGACCAACCATTTGAAAAGGCCCTCCTTGGATTTGAAGGCAGACTTACATACATTAGAGGGTTCGATAGGCATCTGGTGATAACTTGACTTCAACTCAATATTGCTGAGATATTTGGCCCCTTTGAGCTAGTCCAGAAGGTCATCAATCCACGGGATTGGGATCCTATTCCAAACAGTGATCTTGTTCACACCTAATAGTCAATATAGAGGCTCTAGATCCCATCCTTCTTTCGTACCAATACAATCAATCTCGCACAGGGTGATGAGCTTGGTTTGATGTGCCCTTTCTACAATAGTTCCTAAATGTGCCTCTTGATCTCATCGTTCTCTAGAATGCAACATCATTAGATTGGTCCATTGGGTAGCGACCCACCCGGGGTCAGATTGATGGAGTGCTTGACCTCACAATGCAGAGGTACCCTTGTAGGTGATGCAAAAATGTTCTTGTGCTCCTCCATGACCTTGCCATCTGTTGCTGCTATGCGGAGGAGCTATGTCTCAAATCTATGGCCAAAATCTTCTTCTCTCCCTGAGGGTGAATCATAAGGATAAAAAATTTCCTGGTGTCGGAAATGATCTTGCTACATTGTTTTACAATGATCAAAGAGATGGTGGTAGGAGGGGCTACCTCTGGTATCCTGTACAACTTATTAGCCAAGGTAATAATCAAAGAGAGAGGTTTAGAATGATATACAGCAAGTTGCTTCCACAAGTATGGTTTTGTTAATAATACATCACAAAATTCAAGAGGAGCAACATCACATAGTACCTCATCCATGAAGGGCTTGATGTTGTAGGGAAGGAAGCACTATTGGCTGACGCAGAGATCTCTTCCTTGGTGAATCCAATTAACGGTGTACGAATGTGGATGTATTGTAGTCTTCAAGCCCAAACATTTCACCACCTTTTAAAAATGAGGTTCTTTTGGCTCCCACTGTCGACAATGAACTACAACGAAGAACCCTTCACCCACATCTATGAGTGCAAGAGCCATTCCCCCTCATTTGTATGCTCAGATTCATTCTTTTGGATCTTGGTGGTGGCCATGATGGCACTAGGCTATGCATCAATGATTTGCTTCCCTTTGTCATTCCCCTTATCAGGTTTTGACTCAGAGTTAGAACATGCACCTGATTTGGAGGCCTTCATCTCGACCACCTGTGACTTCTTGGCCCGACACTCACTTATGTTATGAGTGGATATTTTATGGAACTCACACCGTTTTCCCATCTCCTTCTTTGTATTTGTGGTGTTGTTCTTTTCTTGTGACTTTGGCGGGTTATTATGGGTAGCCCTGCCTTGGTTTTGTCATTTTCTCTCTAGTTTGGGGGTGCCTTTCCCTTGCTTCGAACTCTCAGATCCAAAATCCTGCTTTTTCTATTTAAATGTCTGCTCAATCTTGACAGTGTATTTGTACATCGTTCTGACCGAGGAAATTTCTAGGAACTCCATCTTGTCCTGGATTTACCTGTGTAGGCTGTCATGGTACTTGAGTACCAAATGTTGCTCAGAATCCTTAATACCCAACTTCTTGGGAAGGGTATGGAAAACATTTGTCAACTCTGGCACATCTTGGTCCCTTCCCTATCGTAGTATGGTCCACTTTATGTATTTATCTTCATATCTCCAGATAGAGTAATATTGTCCCTTGATGGAATCTTGGAAGGAATCTGAAGTGGGTGTAGCTGAAAATAGTAAGGTTTCACTCTCATCCTGTTGTTCACAGTCCATTTCCCACCAATCCTTGACTTGGGGGGCGGCTTTGAGAAGTGCAAAAGTAATCTTTTCCCGATTGGAAAAGTAATGAACTGAAAAATATACTTCCAACAAATTTAACCATTTATCTATGACATCCGCATATATCCGGCCATCAAATATGGGAATATCGAGGTTAACTTGTACCTTAACATGAGTGGCAACTCGAGAGTGGCTGCTGGATGAAGACGTGTCATCTATGGATAGTTTTCGAAGGATTTGGGAGAATTTATCCATCATCACCTTCCTTTATCACTTAAGGGCTTCCTCGAGCAACATTTCTAAAGGATATCATACCCCCTCATCTTTCCTTTCTTGCACCATGGAAGGCCATAGGGGTTTGTGATGATGGTCTTGCAATGGTTCAACTAGATCGAGCCCTAACTCCTTATACCCTGACCTCGTTGGGGACATGCAAAGAAAAATAAAGAAAGAGCATACTACTATGACAACATTGATCTGAACTTAAACATGAATGCATAAAATTACATATATAACCATCAATACAGAGATGTAACAGAAATAATAGTTCATTTCACTAATATAAAAAGACTGAATTATGCTTACAAACATAATGGAAATAAACTAGCTCGGGTGATCGTAGCTTATATTTGAGAAGAGATGTGGTGGCTATATACCTTTGAACTATTTTATAATGAGTCTCAAGAACCTATTTGTTATTGAATAATAAGAGAAAACCCTAAACAACCAAAACCCTATCCCCAAGAGATATAACACCAAGAGTTTGTGGGCCCCATTGGGGTTAGTTGGGCAGCCAAGTTCTTAGGGTGGTAACTTGGTGATATTATCTCTGTTTGGCACATACGATACCTTGTTGGAAATGTCTCTTTAATTAATAGAGGATTTGTGAAATTTTTCCTGCCTATGGCTATGGGCCTATAGCGGACCTCAAAAAAATGTCGTTTAGGGGGTCAAGACTGCTCCAGAAGTCCAAGAATTGAAAAAATGCTAAAAATAGTAAATGCTAAAATAAACAAGAAAAATAGTTGAAACCAACTAGAGGTCTAGATGGATGGACACCAATATGCACTTGGATCAAGTGGTGAACATTCTGACTAAGCAGGGGAATTCGAAGATAATCTTAGAGGTGTATTATATCCCTGGTCTTAAACATAATTTGATAAGTGTTGGTAAATTGATGCAAAAGGGATAGATAGTTAGCTTTGAAGGAAAAGAGTGTGCTATATATGACAATACCTCAAGAAATCCATTGATAGAAAAGGTATAGATGACGAGGAATATACTCTTTCCTTTAATTATGAATTATAGTGATTAGGTCAGTTATTTTACAATCGCATATTCTAATGATTATTGGTTGTGGAAATTTTGGTTTGGACACTTGAACTTTTCTAGTTTAAGATTGTTGCAACATAAAAAGATGGTCATAGGATTACCTCCCATCAAAAAACCTCCTAGTACTTCTGAGTGTTGCATCTTGGAAAAACAACATCGTGATAGTTTTCCCAAGGGAGTTCCATATAGATAAAAAAATCCACTTAAGCTGGCACATACAGACTTGTGTGGACCTATGCGGAAACAACTGATTGGTGGAAGTTGTTACTTCCTCACTTTCATTGATGACTATAACAAAAAGACTTGAGTTTACTTGTTGACATGGAAAATTTTAGGGGCTAATGTTCGCCCAGTGGGCTAATTTTCCATGATTTTTCCAAAAAAAAGATTCGCCAATTTCCAATTTTATAAAAGACGATTCGCCCAAATTTTAGAATATAAAATTATTTTACCTTAAAAATCGCCAACATTATATAGAGACTCTATATAAAATAATTATAAATTTGATTAATCTTACAAATATATCAATAAACATTTATAATTTTCATATTAGGGATTAGTGAGATTCGCCAATGTTTTAAACTTCAAGAAAATTTTCCATCCTTAAAATTTTCCTTGCTTGTTGAAGCCGAATGCTGAAACTTTTTCAAAGCTCAAAGAATTCAAAGCCTTAGCATAGAGCTAGAGTGTTCGACAGATCAAGGTATTGAGGTTAGATTGTGGTGGAGAATATGATTCATAGGCATTCCATGATTACTACAAACAACATGGAATCACAAGAAGATTTACAACCAGGTACACACTACAATAGAATGGTGTGGTGGAGAATATGATTCAGAGGCATTCCATGATTACTACAAACAACATGAATCACAAGAAGATTTACAACCAGGTACACACTACAATAGAATGGTGTAGAAGAGAGAAAGAAAAAAATGAGTAAGAACATGGCAAGGAGGATGTTGAAAGGAAGAAACTTGTGTAATGAGTATTGGCAGTAGTAGTTCCATTTTTTGTTTATGTGATAAACAAATCTACTACAAAGTGTGATGAACAAAGTACCATAAGAAGCATGGTTAGGTATGTCTTGCAGCGTATCCCATCTCAGAGTATTTGGATGTGTAGCTTATGCACATGTGCCTAAGGAGCTAACAGTAAAATTGGATGATAAAAGTGAAAAATGCATATTTATTCGTTATAGTGAGCAATCAAAATCTTACAAATTGTATAACCTTGTCACCAAGAAGACCATAATTAGTAGAGATGTTATGTTCAAATAACAAGAGTCATGGAATGGGACTGTAGACAAAACAATTGATTCACAAGTGCCACTGATGAAAGAATATGATGTAGCAGAAAAGTAGCAACATGAATCATAGGTGAAGACACCAAACAGAGACACACCAATAAGGACTCCAAGGTTTTCTGAGCAGCATGAATCTTCAAGAATATCAACAGACAATAATTCTCCCAACAATCAATGAGGTGATGAATCAAGCAATGGTAAGAGAAATATGAGAAGTATAAAAGATATTTATGATGATTTGGATGTTAGTTCAAATTTTGCATTGTTTTCATTCTAATCTTCTTTGTTTGATGAAGTAATCAGAGATGAAAATTGGGTGCAAGCCATGGATTAATGTCATAAACCTATTTTTAATTTTATACCCTTGCTCTCCTTGTTCAACTATAACGATCAACATATTAGTCATACATTTTCGGCTAGTTGAGGATATATGGTATAACTTTGTTACTGCATGATTAGGACACACAATATAACTTAATAAATTTATTCCTTCATTACATTTAGATGCTTTATTCTAATTCTCGGTTTCATATATGAATTGAGTAAGGTAGCCAATTTGATAATTATATGTTGTGGATTATCATGATTACATTAATTCATTTTATGAGGCTATTGGGTATGCACCCTTAAGTGATATATAACCCTCTGTGATACACTTCTTTTCAATGTGTACTGTGTAATACAATTTGTATTAACCTTTAGGCACTGTCATTAGATGATTGTTCTTAATCCTCCTTGCTAATTTCGATATGACCTATGCCACCCCCATCTTGGATTTTTACCAAAGGTCCTTATCGAGCATTTAATTGTATTTATTAATGTTGATAACTATGCATATATATCTATCTATCTATATATATATATATATATATATATATATATATATATATATAGATATATATCTTTCCCCACGTACTCCAAAGTTCCAATGCAGATAGACCAACTAGTGGTAGATGGTCATAGGTCTGGGTTGATTGGTGATCAATCCTGTCGAGTCACACATTAAATCCTAGGTACATATCACATGTGGGGGAGTTCCAGATCTAAGTTTTTTGTAAACGGTGTGGATAGAATGAAATAATCCAACAGTTCATTGTGTGTGATTCAAACCCTAAACCCTCTTAATGAATTGTCTCTTCTCATTCTCTAGGTTAGCATTTCCTTAGTGCTTCCAAGTGATAACATGCAAATCACACAGTTTCCCTGGTGTTACTATGTACTTGTATCGTCACCCCTCCTCCTTTCATCCACACTGACATAACTAAGTGAGTTAGATTACGGTGACTTGTAATAATCAATGGTTATGTCTATCCTTTTGCTATTATGATCATGAAGGTTGTAGTGATGGTAGTGTATGTTTGGTAAGGAAAAAGGATCATTTTCCTCCGAAAATTCCGGCGGCAACCTCCACATGCAGAGCACCCAACGAATGATTCTCTTGGATAACATTTATTCACACCCCATGGGTAGATATTTTCTTTAGTGTTCTGGATTGTTCAATTTTGTGCTTTATATACTCTTCAATTTTTTCTTTCTACCTTTAACATTCCTCATATTGCAATTAATGGTCTGCATTCAATTGTGTAGGAAAAACACATCCGAATTTGAGGTTTTCAATCCTTCTCGGATTTTCTAATTCATAGAAGTCAGGAGAATTGGTGGATTCTCCCACCACCCAAGCATTCAACTCCTTTGTTGGGTATGACATCCTTATTTTACTCTCCCTTTTATGTGAGAGATATATATTCAATAGGCAACACACCTAATTTGGCATACCTCTTTAGACCCTTCTTCAGAGGAACGAGGAAAACTCTACTACAACTCTTGCTACATGTAAGGCTTGTGTTCGTTTATTTTTTCTTTTGGATCATAATTAGGTCTAGAAACCCTGTCTGGTTTCATGCATCCTTTATCATTCCCTTTTTTTTATAGTGGGTTTCTATTTTCTTGCTTCTCATACATGTATTGAAACATTATAAACGTATAACTTAATTACTTCATTCTCCCGTAGAAAGAACTGGTTTTCTAACAGAGCTTCCCGTTACTACAAATTTGTTTGACACTTTTATTCCCGTGATGGCTTTTTTAGGAAATCCTTGAATGAGGACTATATCACATTTAATTTTAATATTACATGACGTTAAGCCATGCTTATGTTCCATTTATAAAATACACCCTATAGCTCTTTCTGAAGTGGCGATTGTAAAATCTTATTTTCAGAACATACTCCATCGAGGGGTTTTGTGTTATTTTTATGTAACTACTTGATCATAATACCTATTGCCCACAGAATGCTATTTTATTCAATTTCTCGTTCTATAATGATAATTCTAGTGCTAGTTATTTTGGTCGCTTTGGAAAATGTAGTTAAACTGAAGAACAAGATGCTAGTCTAGTGTAAGTATTGTAAGGCATAGCTAATAGTATTGAATACTTATTGCATACATATCTATTCACTTCCGATAATTATTTTTGGATTTCTACCATTTACCTAGTTTATTTAATTTGTGCAATACGAAATGAGTATTAAAAATATCATACGATTGAAATATTAAATTGCTGCCCCCTGTTTCCAGTGGAGGAAATATTCTCTGGTATTATTTAGAAGTACAACTATATATATATATATATATACACACATATGTATATATAGATATGTATATATATGTGTGTATATATATATATATATATATATATATATATATGTGTGTGTATTTTCAATCCACTTGATATCGGAAATGTGGCTTAATGACAACATAAATCTCTTTGTTTAGCTATAGTGCTCATTTCTGTTAATTCTACTCATTTTATTTTTAGACTTGAAGTTTACTTTTTTCATAATGTAACAGAAAAGTGAATTGTCTGTTTCTTTTTTATATCTGAGAACTTGCCACATACCTCTAATTTTATATAGGCTTAATTTATTCGATGTATGAAAGGAATTTGCACTGAGCTAGTGTGTAGCATCCTCTTTAATTTAATTCCTAATTAGTACTCATATTTTCTCTACAGCAACCAATAAATAAACTGTGCCATTTTATTGATTATCTGAGTATACATTCGACTACAATATTTCTCTATATGTGTATTAATTGTCATTATATACATCTGGTATCGAGTTATTTCTTTGGCTAACAGTTTCCAGTTAAATCTCTCCCTTCTCAAGTTCGAAATTCCTCTTAACAATGACCCGAATATCAAAATTTTCTTTACTTTATAATTTATTAAATCTCACACATCCTTTACCCTGGAATTGGAGGGAGTTATTAGTAGTCTTGGTTTCGAGTCTCTATTTTCTCTTGTGTTTCTTATGAATTTGGTAATTATGTTGTCTTTTAGTCATCATGATTGAGTGAATCTATAGGTTCAGAAACTCGTTAAGTCTTTGTTACCTAGGAAATTGAAGTATCTTCGTTGTGCATTTAACTCCAATCTCATATTGAGGTTTCCCTCCTCGATGCAACGCAAACATCAAATTGTATCATGAGGAGGTAGTCAAAGAATTTGGTCTCGTTCTGATTATAGGAAATTCATAATATATTTTCACTATGGTCATCTAGACTTTAAGGTAGTATTTAAGTTCCAAACTTCTAGATTCAGTATAGCTAGGAAATTAACTCGATAAAATAGCTTCATCCCTCATTAATCTTATATAGCATAAGAAGTTATTCATATTAGCAAATGTTTACCTGTGTCTGTATAAAGAAAAATAATTTCACCAATTATGCCACTTATACATTCATGATGATCTATATGCAAATAATTGAACACAAATGGTATCGTACTATGACACCATAGAAGTACTCTTAATTCCAGTGAACTCCCCCTTTTTTTAGCAGAAATGAAGAACCATGCATAAAATCCTCGTCAAATATACCTCATACAAAAATGAATTAGTATAGTGCTTCCAGAGAGCATCATAATTAGTTCTATAATTCATAATGCAAAAAAAGTTTCCAATGATATATATAGCTACAACATGCAATGGAATTCTCAATAATAAATTCACTTACTCCATACATCAAAGGTTTTTTTATTATAATCAGCTAAACAAAACAGACTTCCAAACTGTTAGGTCCCTATAATAGTAGTGATTCCCACATTATTATTGTCGTTGTATCCCTTATTAATATTGTTGTGCCCCTATTGTCCCCATATTGTTATTATTGTTCCCCATAGAATCCCTCTATTGTTATTTTTGTGCCTTTATATTATTATTGTTAGGTCAGCTTGTTTATATTGTGGCCCCTTAGACTCCTATATATAGAAAGGAGGTTTTTTCATTTGAATCATCCAATAGTTGTTCATTTGTGTAATGTAAAGGAGGTTGCCCCTTGAAGAGGCTGAATTATAAGGCGTTGATCTATCTTTTCTATCTTTTTGTGAGATGGTTTCATAACATTTGGTATGAGAGCTTTAGATTCTAGGGTTTCACTGCTCCAAATAGGTCATCATGGTATTTGGGCCATAACACTTTTTTTGTGACGTTTCAGACGCTAAAAAAAAACCCATTGGGTTGAAATCGTTTTGAACCTCGGGTCCAAATTTCAGAGCTTTTCGAACTATATGGATGGAGATAGGATCTGAGGAATTTGGCCTTTTTAAAGACTCCCAGATTACATTCTAAACAAGTTACCTGGGGAAAATAGTCATAACTTTTGTTTTGAGCATCAGATTGAAATTTTGTAAGTTACAGAAATATAATGGACTGTAGTTTCCTGTGTATATTTTTCAGATCCTAAGGTCAAAACAGTGAAACATGGCACTTCATACAAGTTCGCTCTTCTGAAAAGGTATATAATTAGGTCATCTTAGGATATTTTGTATAACTCTTTCTTGGAGCATCTAAATTTGATTAGATTGGAGGAATTGGAAAGAGGACGTAGAGGGCTACTACAATTCGCAATTTTAGAACTGGAAGATCCAAAATTACAGAGATACATCAGATGCAATATCGAGCTCTTACAAAGTGAAAAGAGGTGTGTAGATTTTTTTAATTTTTTGCATAAGCTTGGTTTGAAAAAATAGTTTGAAAGAATTCAAAGGGCATAATGGAATTTTATTATCAATAATTGATTCCTCGAAGAAATAAAATGGAAACACCTAGTAAAAAACCTGAAAGCTCTAGCATGACTCATGAAGAAGAGGAAGAAATGCAACATGATATATCAAAATTACGAGAACAAGTGCAACAAATATCACTCGCACAAAAAGTAACAGAATCTAAGATGGATGGTTTAAAGAAAGATGTAGAAGCTAAGATTTATGGCGTGGAAGCTAAGATGAATGGTTTGCCGAAAGGCATGGGATCTAAGATGGATGGTTTAAAGAAAGGAATAGAAGCTAAGATGAATGATGTGGAAGCTAAGATGGACGATTTGAAGATATATTTGAAGACAAGCATGGAAGCTTTGAAGACATATTTGACAAAGTTTCTACAAGAAATGCTTACTAATGATGAAAGGGTAGTAAAGGAAACTTGTGATGAAAACAAAATAAATGTTAATCATGATTTAATAGACTCCAACATTGGATCAAAGAACCACAATGTTCCAAAGATTGATATGAGGAAGTTTGATGGCAAGGATCCCGGAACATGGATACTACAGATGGAGCAATTTTTCAATCTCCATAATGTGAAAAACACACAAAAGGTACGTATTGCTACTTTATATTTGGAACCAAATCAATTTATATGGTATCGATGGCTTTTCTCTCAAAAACAAATTGTCATTTGGGCTATTTTTACGGATGAAATGATGACACATTATGAGGATATAAAAAGCAACACTTTTTCTAGCTAATTGATAAATCTCAAACAAAAGGGTTCAATGAAGAAGCACATTGAAGACTTCCAAAAATTAAACATAAGGGTAAAATATATTCTAGAGGAGCATAGGATTGATGTGTTCATAGGGACTTTAAAGGACAATATCCAGCATGAGGTTCGCCTTTGGGAACCTAATTCATTGGAGAAAGCATTCAGGTTAGCAAGAAAATTGAAAAGAAAAATTATGGCAACTAGGAAGCCTACCACTCACAACTATAAAGATGGAAGTGTTGTTTCCCCTAGCCTTCCACAACCTACAAGGTTTACACCACAAAAATTGGAAGAAAAAAGAGCAAAAGGGCTTTGTTACAGTTGTGATAGCAAATACACTAAAGGTCATAAGTGTGCTGAGAAGAAATTATTCTACATAGATTGTGAAGAGGAGGAAGAAAAGGAACAATAAATTTCAAAAGAAGAGGATATACTCCAGGAAAAAACCCTAGGTAAAGAAGAAATGAATCCGACCATATCTTGTAATGCATTGGATGGAATACCACTCCTCAAACTATCAAGATAGAAGGACATATCAAGAAGAAAAAGGTAATAGTGTTGATTGATTCAGGAAGTACCCACAATTTTATCCATTATAAGGTAGCAAAAGAATTGAATTGCTTCTTATTTCCAACACCAAAGTGTCAAGTGATGGTTGCAACTGGAGGAACCATAAATTTCTCTAGAAAGTGCCATAATATCAAGCTATCCATGGGAGAATATGTAATAAATAGCTCAATGCTTTCAATTCCAATGGGTTGTGTTGATGTTGTACTAGGATTCCAATGGCTACAATCCTTGGGTACAATAGCTTTTAATTTTCAAGAATTTTTCATGAAATTTTCTGTGGAAGGAAAGGAAGTTGAATTAAGGGGTATTGCAGGGAAACCAAGAAATTTGATAAGCTCTGACGATATGAAAAATCTTCTAAATAATGAAGAACAAGGTGTAATTGCACAATTGTGTTCAGTAGATGTTTCCACATCGAAATCATCCATTTCTCCATATCTCCAAAAAGTCTTGGACAATCATTCCAAGGTATCTGAGATTGCCAAAGGTCTCCACCTATTTTTGATCATGATCATGCTATTCATTTGATTCCGGGAAGTGTACCTCCAAAAATCAAGCTGTACAGATATCCCTATGCCCAAAAGAATGAAATTGAAGGTATGGTTTTAGAAAAGCTAGAGGCTGGTATAATTCAACCTAGTCAAAGTTCTTTTTCTACTCCAGTAGTATTGGTGCACAAGAAGGATAGATCTTGGTGCATGTGTCCAGATTATAAGGAGCTCAACAAGCTCACTATTAAAGATAAATTTCCCATTCCTGTCATTGATGAATTATTGGATGAATTGCATGGATCAATTTACTTCACCAAGTTGGATCTTCATTCAGGATATCATGAAATCATAATGAAGACTGAAGACATTCCAAAAACAACATTTAGAACTCATGAGGGTCATTATGAATTTTTGGTCATGCCTTTTGGCCTTACCAATGCACCTTCTACATTTCAAGGTTTGATGAATTTCATTTTCAAACCCTTCCTTAGAAAATTTGTGTTAGTATTTTTTATGCTATATTAATCTACAGCAAGTCTTGGAAGGATCATGTTGAACATGTTGACAAGGTGCTCAAACTATTAAAGGAGAAAAAATTATATGCAAAAGGCTCCAAATGTTTCTTTGGAGTACAAGAGGTGGAATATCTGGTTCATATTGTATCTCATGAAGGCATTAAGGTAGAACCTAGCAAAATTAAAGCCATTAAGGAATGGAAAATCCCCACATCCATAAAGCATCTGTGAGGATTTCTCGGGTTGTCAGGGTATTATCGCAGTTTTCTTAAGAATTATGGGAGAATAACAGCACCACTAACAACATTATTGAAGAAAGATGCATTTTCATGGATTCCAATGGACTTCGAACATCTTAAAGAGGCAATGTGCCAAGCACTGGTCTTAGCTACACCAGACTTCACAAAAACCTTTATTGTGGAATGTGATGCTTCAGGAAATGGAATTGGTGTTGTTTTAATGCAAGATGAAAGACCCATTGCTTTCAAAAGTCATCCAATCAAGGGAAAGCATTTACACAAAGTTATTTATGAGAAGGAAATGTTGGCAATACTACATGAACTTAAGAAATGGCAACCCTACCTAATGGGAAGACACTTCAAGGTAAAAACAGATCATGATAGTCTTAAATACTTTTTAAAACAAATATTATCCTATGAAAAGCAACAAAAATGGGTCACAAAGATGTTGGGTTATGACTTTGAAATCATCTACAAAGAAGGGAAGAAAAATGTTGTGGCAGATGCAATCTCAATAAAGGATGAGGATATGGAAGCATTATTGTGCACCATTTCTATTATCCAACCAGATTGGATAAATGAAGGAAAGGAGGAATGGAAGAATGACGAAGAAGTGTGGGCACTTATTCGAAAGTTACAACAAGATTCCAGTACTATCTGATACATTTAGCTGGAAAAATGATTCATTATGGTACAAGGATCGCTTATACCTCTGTAAGAATTCCCAACTCAAACAAAAGATTCTTATGGAATTGCACACTTCTCCCTTAGGAGGGCACTCAGGACTTTTAAAAACTTACCACAGGGTTAAGAAGGAATTTTTTTGGGATGGCCTTAAATCGGATATTCAAAAGTTTGTGGCAGAATGTTTGGTTTGCCAACAAAATAAAGTTGAAACAATTAAGGCCCCATGTCTATTACAGCCTTTATCCATTCCAAACCAACATTGGGAGGAGGTTTCAATGGATTTTATCACAAGTTTACCCAAGTCTGAAGGAAAGAGTGTCATCATGGTGGTAGTCGATAGACTTACCAAGTATGCACACTTTTGTGCATTATCACATCCATTTAAAGCCAATACAATTTCTACTACATTTATGGAAATAATTCAAAAGCTACATGGAAACCCAAAGATTATTGTAAGTGACAAAGATCCCATTTTCACTGGAAATTTTTGGACAGAATTATTTTCTTGTCTTGGTACTCAGTAAGCTCATAGCTCATCTTATCATTCTCAATCTGATGGGCAAACTAAGAGAGTAAACAAATATTTGGAAGGATATCTTCGTTGCTTTGTATCTGATAAGTAGACACAATGGGTCATATGGTTGCCTCAGCTGAATGGTGCTATAAGAATTCCTTCCATACTGCAGCAAAAATGACCCCATTTGTGGCACTTAATGGATATCATCCACCATCCATAACATCATATTTAAGAGAAAAAGGTTCAAGCAGTGGAACATCACATCGAGCATCAACAACAAGTTCTCCAACTCTTAAAGGATAACCTCACTTTGGCGCAAAATAGAATGAAACAACAAGTAGATCAACATCGCAGCAAAATAATTTTTGATGTAGGTGACTGGGTATTCCTACGGTTACAACCATATAAACAAATGTCCCTCAAGTAAGCTAAGAAGGATAATAAATTATCACCAAAGTATTATGGTCCATACAAGGTGTTGCAAAGGACTGGTACTATGGCATACAAATTGGAGCTTCCTACAGCTTCTCGAGTGCACCTAGTTTTCCATGTTTCATGTTTAAAGAAGGTTATAGGCGACAAGCTCCCAGTTCAAACAATATTGCCAAAAATTGGCAAGGAAGGAAAAATTATATTGAAACCAGAAGCAATCACAGAAACAAGAACTTGAGAGCTATGAAATCGATCAATTTTAGAGTATCTCATCAAGTGGAAGAACTTATCTGTTGAAGGTTCCACATGGGAGGATGAGAATTTCTTACAGAAGCATCCAGAACAACTCAAGCGTTGAGGACAACACTTTTTGAAGGAGAGGGGCATGTTAGGTGCTTATAATACTAGTGATTCCCCCATTACTATTGTCGTTGTATCCCTTATTAATATTGTTGTGGCCCTATTGTCCCCATACTGTTATTATTGTGCCCCATAGAATCCCTTTGTTGTTATTTTTGTGCCTTTATATTATTATTGTTAGGTCGGCTTGGCTATATAGTGACCCCTTAGACTCTTATATGTAGAAATGAGGTTTTGTCATTTGAATCATCCAAGAATTGTTCATTTGTGTAATGTAAAGGAGGTTGCCCGCTCGAAAAGGCTGAATTATAAGGCGTTGATCTATCTTTTCTATCTTTTTGTGAGCTGGTTTCATAACACAAACCATTAGTAAGTAGAATAGGAATGATATTTTCAATAACTAATTATAAAATTTCTAACCATGACCCAATGAATTTGCTTGGGATGAAAAAATTTCCATGCAACCATGAACCTTTCACGATAGGTTCTCCCCCGAAATGACATCTTTTTACCCTAGAATCAACAACCTCTTGTTATTCTAGGCAAGGTACTTTTATGCCTTTCCTCATTAGCATACTTTCCTTAGTAGCGTCTTGCTTTCTAGGGTGTGCCAACCCAATAGTTTAGGATTTTTTCTATATTTTGAAAAAGTATCTTCCCTTTTTCCTTTAAAGCCCGTACTTTTGTCCCATGGTGATTTATTCACCCTTAATCCGTGTTTTTCTACACTAAGTGATTTAATAGATTTCTCTCTCCAATAATATTAAATCTCATTAAACAACCCCTAAGGATTTTTAGGAGTGATTTTAGGGAACTTTATCTTGATCCTATCTGCCCATATCAGTTTCTAGATTTGGCTAATGATCTCTTTAACTCAATTGTTTCTTTCCCAACTGAATCTCCAATCTAGTCCATTTCATTAATAGACTTCATTATTATATCATCATACTCTATTGTTTATTTGAGTCAAATCCACCTTAACCTCCTAACCAATCAATCTAAAATAGTTCAGTCTAAAAAAAAATTTATTTACATAGAAACTGAGGGGTTTTAAATTTCCCCCTCTTAAAATAACACCATCCTGGATGTTTCCTATGAATTTTCATCCTTCTCATACCATGTCAAGTAATCTTCTTTCATTTTAACCTCAGTCTCTTCTGTAGCCTCCTCAGGTGTATAATACCTTCACTGTGTTTTAACCCGAGTGACGACCCTATTCCCAAGAAAACTCTCTTCCCAATCTAATATGTGGAGTGCCTCTAGTATAAAATCTCCTTCATGTACCACATGTATCAAGTTATAATGAACCACATGAGGAATATTTGAATATATTTCTCTAATAGAGATATATAAAATCATTATGAATTTCAATATGGTTGAGCTAAGCAAGATGATAGGCCACTAGACTAATTTTGTCAAAGATTCCCAAAAGGCTCATAGAATCATGGTGCTCACTTGGAAAAAATTATCGTTTCTTATGTTACATCCTTGGTTTTACCCTCAATAAATATGATCCCCTAATTTAGAATTCCCTGTGTATTCTCTTTCGGTCATTTGTGGTTTCAATATTCTGCTAAATTCTCCATATTATCCAAGGAAATTCAATTTTTTCCAATGACAGAAATGAGAGTCCTCATGTATTTAACCCCTACAACCATCACTTTGGTACCAAATGTTTCCACCTCACTTTATTTTGTACGATGGCTGAAATCTGAAACATATATACCCTTATATTCACTTCATCCTATTTCTCTAGCACATTTTATACCTGCTAAACATAAGCTTCATGCATTTTACCTATATCCAATAAAACTATTCGCATGCATCCAAAGTAGGCTAGTAACGTTGACATAGAATCATAACATTTATCATAAATCTCTTTTCTATATTTACTCGTAACTATACCCAATGACATGAGCATTATTGAGTAAATTTTTCAAAATATTAATTGCCACTTCTCCTTTCATATTGTTTTAAAAAAGGAAATAGTAATTAATACACTACTTCAATAATCATTTTATCTAATGATGTTATTTTGATTCCATAGGATCAAATATACATCTATCACTCATGCATATGTGTAAGAAAACCTACTACCTCATCCAACTTCGTGGTTATATTTTCCCAGTTTTATTTCCAAATGGACCTAAAAAAATTGATTCTTATGGTTTCACTACTTATTTCCATACCATTCTATAAACTGATGGAAGTGTGAGATCATAACTGAAACAATTTACCCCTTATTCGATAATTCCTTTTTAGTCACTCCCTTGAGTTTTTTAGTTTGGCCTTCACCGTTCCACAATTTTCATCTTCAAATTTTGCCACACTGTTAAGTTGATTCAATAATCCTTATCAAGGTTCCTAATTTGTATGGTGGCATCGCTACAATCCACCATGTTATAGTGATTTTTGGATCAAAGGTAATCCAATTTAGGAAGGTTTCAACTAAATCGTAATACTGAGTTTTAATCCCACTATATATATATATATATATATATATATATATATATATATATATCATCATAACTTAAAGAATTGAGAGATCATAAGTTGTGAGATCATAACTTAAAGAATTTACCCCTTATTCAATAATTCCTTTTTAGTCACTCCCTTGAGTTTCTCAAGTTTTCCCTTCACCATTTCGCAATTTTCATCTTCAAATTTTGCCACACTGTTAAGCTGATTCAACAATCCTTATCAAGGTTCCTAATTTTTATGATGGCATCGCTACAATCCACCATGTTATAGTCATTTTTGGATCAAAGGTAATCCAATTTAGGAAGGTTTCAACTAAATTGTAATACTCAGTTTTAATCCCACTATATATATATATATATATATATATATATATATATATATATATTATATCTATATATATATAGATATATATATATATATATATATATATATATATATATATATATATATATATATATATATATATATATATATATATATATATATATATATATATATATATATATAGATATATATATATATATATATATATATATATATATATATATATATATATATATATATATATATATATATATATATATATATATATATATATTCTTAATTTCCTCTAAGGCCATTTTATATTTAAATTTCATACATTTAACCAAGGATTTATTTTCCCTTTTTATGGTCCACCCAATTTCGCTTGAGGGACGTCATGTTTTCGGTCATGTTTCTGACTTAGGTCCATTTTACCCTTATTCATTTTTGTATACGACCAATGATTTCTTCATCATTTTGGCATTCTCTTTACCGATTTTCATGTTCTTTTCTAGTTTCTTGAGCACTTAAAGTACCGACGTTACAACTATTCTAATAATTGATAGTCTATAATTGGTCTATATACCTTCTTATTTTTGTGATTGACTTATATATTAACCACCATGTTCGATGATACTCTATCTTAACCCACATATATAACACTTATTCAGTAGATATTTACATGTGTGCTTGTTCATGTTTCCCTAAAGTTGTAATTGTTATCAACCAATTTTCATGGATATAACTTACTTCTATTATGTTCCATACACACACACACACACACATATATTTACAAATTATCGACTACATTACCAACAACTTCTCATTATTTTCCTTTGTCCATTCAATGTATAAAATAAAGTTTTGGTGCCACCAACTTCCTTAAAAGTTTCATTTTATACAACTTACTAGCCCCTAAAAACATTATCACTTTTTTTGTTCTCCCACTTTCCCAAACTGTTTCATATGAGATAACCCTCCCTTCTAGTTTCTTGGTTGCAATTTTCAATGGAACAGTCCTACAGCATCCCATCTTAAGTCTTTTATAGGAGTTTCCCAAAGTAGGATTTTTTGAGATGAAACTTCTAAATCTGCATCATTCTTCTTAATGTTTGTAGCAGTTTTTGGAAATCAACTACTAGCTTAGCATCTCCAAGGTTTATAATTTGAGAATTGTTTGTCCAAGTATGCAATGCTCATAAGGATGTTATTATAGACTTTCTCATCTCTTTTTTCTTCTTGTAGAAAAGTAATAAGGTAAACAATCTTTATTATTATTCAAAGAAGATTTTGAGACCACAATATCTTACCCTCATAAAATTTAATTTCAAGTACAATTTTTTTCCAATTTGTTATTATGGTCCATCATACCATTAGAAACATTCTAATGAATCCCTTATTGAGAAAATGTTATGGTACAAGAAATTTCGATTGAAAATGGGTATCTATGTTTTCCAATGAGGTTTATGAAGCTATTAAGGATGACTAAATTTCTTCTTTACTATGCGCACTCCTCCATGTGTGTCTGATGTAATTTTAAGGAGTTGAGTCATTTTTATGATTTCAAAAACCACCGATGAGAACCATTGTAGGTGATTTTTAACGTGATCTATCAAGATCCTTAATCATTCAAGATTCTTACATTATATTCTCTCAGTTGTATAATTCAACGTTTGTTGTAAGATACGTTTTCATAGAATCAATTCAGCTATTGAATACATATGTTTAAAATAGGAAAAGAGATTTAATATATTAGCAATCCATTCCAAAGTCTTCTCATAGGTCAACATTTACCTATCTTGGTGGATTTACTTTACAATTCAAAGTGTTATTTAAAGCAGTCAGTTGTTATGACAGTTTCATCTTCCTAAATCATAAGACTAACATATCTTATCTCATACTTCAGTGGCATCAATAATGTGCCATTTTATTGAGTTCCAATATAATTTTACCCTATTCATGCACCTATTGAGTATTCCATTTATATAGCTGAAATGTTCACAATTATCACTATCCGCTGGCATAGACTAAGTATGCTTAATGCAACCTGGTGATATAACATACTCTTTAAACGTATTTCATTATGGAAATAAGAAACAACTCTCTGAGATAACGTTCCATTAACCTAGATAATAGTTCACAGTTCAACTTGATGTTTTTAGCACTAACAATAGGTTCAGTCAGGATTTCATGTCAATTTATGGAGTCTTTTTTTTCAAAAACTATATCTCGCAGACTACTACCATAACATACACAGATTCAAAAATATATAACTTTCCTATGTACTATGATGTTCCGAACTCTGTGAATGATAGCATAACACTACTACCATGGATTCACACTGAGTTTCACAATAAATCCCATTAGGAGCGAGGGTTAAACCTAGAGCTCTGGAACCATTTATCATGAACCACTTTTTCAAAAAAAATTGTTTATCCCCTCGCTCTCCTTGTTCGCCTATAATGATCAACATATTAGTCATACCTTTTTAGCTAGTTGAGGATATATGGTTTAGATTTGTTACCCCGTGAGTAGGAAACACATTATAACTTAATATATTTATTCCTCCATTACATTTAGAAGGCTTATTCTAATTCTCAGTTTCAAATATGCATTGAGTAAGGTAGCTCATTTGATAGCTATATGCTATGTATTTATCATGATTACGATAATTCATTTTATGAGGTTATTCGATATGCACCCTTAAGTGATATATAACCCTCTCTGATACACCTCTTTGCAATGTGGACTATGTAATATAATTTGTATTAAACTTGAGGCACCATCATTAGGTGATTTTTCTTAACCCTCCTTGCTAATTTCGATACAACCTATGCCACCCCCATCTTGGAATTTTACCAAAGGTCCTCATCAAGCATTTAATTGTATTTAATAGTGTCGATAAATGTGCATATATCTATATCTATATATATATATATATATATATATTTCACCACATACTCAAAGGTTCCAATGCACAAAGACCAACTAGTGGTATAAGGTCATAGGTCTGGGTTGACGGCTGATCAATCCTATTGATCCACACATCAAATCCTAGGTACTTATCACATGGGGGGTTTGGGGGGTCCAGACTTGGGTTTTTATTAAATAGTGAGGATGGAATGAAATAATACAATGGTTTGTTGTGTGTGATTCAAACCCTAAACCCTATCAACTACTTGTCTCTTGTCATTTGTTGGGTTCCTATTTCTTGATTGCTTCCAAGTGACAATGAGGGAATCACACAATTTACCTGGTGTTATTATGTACTCGTGTCACCCGTTGTCCTCCTTGCTTCCATATTTAGATAACTAATTGAGTTAGGATTCCATCGCTCAATTTTCTCTTGTTATGTATCACATTTTCTATTATGCTCGGGAAGATGGTATTGATGATAGTGTATGTTTGGTAAGGAAACTTACATCTTTTTCCTATGAAAATTTCACCTTTGATCTCCACACCCAGTGCATCTAGTGATTGATTCACTTGGAGAGCATTTATTCATACCCCCCAGACAAATCTTCCTTTCAGTGTTCTTGATTTTTCAATTTTGTTCTTTTTTTACTCTTAAAATTGTTCTTTTTCTCTTTAACATTCCTCGTATTGAAATTAATGTTATGCATTCATTTGTGTAGGAAAACAACATGTGAATTTGAGGTTGTCGCTCCTCAGTTTTCTAATTCACAGAAGCTAGGCAAAATGGTGGTTTCTCCCATCATGCAAGCATTCAACTCCTTTGTTAGCTACAACCTGCTTATTTTCCTCTCCCTTTTATGCGATATATTTATATTCAATAGGCAACACGACTAGTTTGGTATACCTCTTTTGACCCTTCTTCAAAGGAACAAGGAAAACTCTACTGCAACTCTTACTACAGTTAAGTCTTGTGTTTATTTATTTTCTTTTCTTTTCTTTTGGATGATAATTAGGTCTAGAGACCATGTTTTGTTTCATGCATCCTTTCTCATTCATTTTTTTTAATAGTGAGTTTCTATTTTGTTTCTTCTCATACTGGTATTGGAACTGTACAAATTTCTAGCTTAATTACCTCATTCTCCCATAGAAAGAATTGGTTTTCTAACTGAGCTTCCCTTTGCTACAAGCTTGTTCAACACTTTTATTCCCATGATGGGTTTTGTAGGAAATCCTCGAATGAAGTGTATATCGGGTTTAGGTTTACTGTTATATGACTTAAATCCATGCTTATGTTCCATATAAAATACTCCCTAGTGCTCTTTCTATAGTGGAGATTGTAAAATATTATTTTCAGAACTTACTCCATCGAGTGGTTTTGTGTTATTTTTATGAAACTACTTTATCATAATACCTATTGGCCACATAACACTATTTTATTCAATTTCTTGTTATGTAATGACAATTCTAGTGTTGGTTATTTTGGTCGCTTTGGAAAATGTTGTGAAATTGAAGAACGAGATGCTAGTCCAGTGTAAAGCCTATTAGGCATAGTTAGTCTTATCAACTACATACTCCTTACATATTTGTTCACTTCCAACAATTGTTTTTTCATTTCTCCCATTTACATAGTTTATATAATTCGTGCATTAAAAAATTTGGTAGTTATGTAATTGGTTGTTATGAATTTGTCTCTTATGACATCTTTTAGCCATCATGAAGGAGTGAATCTATTAGTTGGAAAACTGGTGAAGTATTCGTTTCCTAGGAAATCAAAGTATCTTCATTGGGAATTTATCTCCAATTGCACATTGAGGTTTCCCTCCTCGGTGCAACACATAGATCAAATGGTCTCATGAGGAGGTTGTCAAAGACTTTTGCCTCAATCTGATTTTACGAAATTCATAATATATTTTCACTATGCTTATCTAGACTTTAAGGTAGTGTTTAAGTTCCAAACTTCTCGATTTGTTATAGCTAGGAAATTAAGTACTTAAAATAAATTCCTCCCTCGTTAATCTAATTTTGCATAACAAGTTATTCATATTAAGAGATGTTTACCCATGTGTGTATAAATAAATAAATAAAATCACCAATTATGCCACATGTACATTCATAATGATCTATATACAAATAATCGAACACAAATGTTATCGTACAACGATACCATAGAAGTACTCTTAATTCTAGCGAACACCTTATTTTTTTAGCAGAGATGAGGAATAATGCATAAAATCCTCCTCAGATATACCTCCTATACAAAAAATAATTAGTATAGTACTTCTAGAGAGCATCATAATTAGTTCTATAATCTAGAATGTAAAAAAGTTTCCAATGATAGATATAGCTACAACATGCAACAAAATTGTCAATAATAAATATACTTACTTCGTACATCCAAGTTTTTCAATTATAATCAACTAAACATAATGGATTTTGAAACTAATAATGAGTAGGATAGGAACAATATTTTCAATAACGAATAATAAAATTTCTAACTGTGATCAACTGAATTTATTTGCGATGAACAACTTTCCACCCAACCACGAAACATTCACCATAGGTTCTCCCTAAAGCATAGATTTTTTTTACCCCAGAGTCAATAACATCTTGTTATTCTAGGCAAGGTATTTTAATGCCTTTCTTCCCTAGTAGAATTTCCTTAGTAGTGTCTCGCTTTCTAGGGTCTGCCAACCCAATAGTCTAGTCTTTTTCCCATATTTCAAAAAATTATCTTCCCTTTTCTGTTAAAGCTCACTTTTCTCTCTCAAGGTGCTTTATTCACCCTTACTAAGTGTTTTTCTACAATGACTTATTTAATAAATTTTTCTCTCCAATCATATTAAATCTCATTAGACAACCCTAGGGATTTTTAGGAGTGATTTTAGGGAAGTTTGTCTTGATCCTATCCGTCCACATTAGTTTTCGGATCTGGGTGATGATCTCTTTAACTCAAGTGTTTCTTTCCCAAGTAAATATCTAGTATGGTCCTTTTTATTAATATAATTCATTATTACATCATCATACTCTATTGTTTATTTGAGTCAAATAGAGATTTACTTCCTAACAATCAATCTAAAATAGTTTAGTCTAAAAACATAATTTATTTACATAGAAACTGAGGGGTATTACAATGAAGAAATTGAAGCTATTGAAAAGAATGATACATGGAATTTGGTTGATTTACCAAAGGATAAAAACCTCATTGGTCTAAAATGGGTGTACAAGACAAAGTTGAAGGAGAAAGTTGAAATCGACAAATTTAAAGGAAGACTAGTAGCAAAAGGATTCTCACAACCACTGGGAATATATTTTGGAGAAAAATTTGCTTTTGTAGCTAGATTGGATATTGTAAGAGAAGTTCTAGCCACAAAGGCTAGAAAAAAATGGATATTATATCAAATGGTTGTGAAATCAACCTTCTTGAATGGAATTCTAGAAGAAGAAATTTATGTGCAGCAACCTCGAGGATATGAAGTTGAAGGTAAAGAGGAGAAATTTTACAGCTTGAAGAAAGTTCTCTATGGACTCAAGCAAGCACCAAGAGCTTGGTATATTACAATTGACATCTACACGATCAAGAATGGATTTTACAGAAGTAGCATTGAGCCTACCTTGTACACAAAGGTAAATGAGCATGGAGGGATTTTGATTGTTTGCTTATATGTTCATGACATGATTTATACAAGTGACTTCGAATTGGATGAATTTAAAGCAGCCATGATGAAATAATTTTGGATGATAGATCTTTGTCTCATGAAATATTTTCTTGGTAGAGAAGTTGAGAAATCTGAAAAAAAGGAAGTTTTATTTTTCAAAACAAATATGCTAGAGATCTACTGAAAATATCTAGGATGGCGAATTACAAACCTATCCATAAACTAGTTGCAATAGGTACAATGTTAGGCAAGGTTGATGAAGGATCATATGTCAATCCAACTCTACTCAAATTCTCTTTTGGTAGCCTCATGTATCTCACAACTACAAGACCAAATATTATGCAGGGAATGAGTTTTATTTCGAGATTTATGGAGACTCTGAAAGACACACAATGGAGAGCAGGAAAAAGAATTATGAGATACATATTAGGAACAAGACACCGTGGCATATTGTATGCAAGCACCAAAAAGAAGTATTTGATTGGATACACCAACAATGATTTTGCAGGTAGTTTGGATGATAGGAAGAGCACTTCTCGTTATGTGTTCCATCTTTGTTTAGGTGTGATTTCATGGGCATCTAAGAAGTAGCCTATTGTAACACTATCATTTGTAGAGGAAGAATATGTAGCAAAAACATCAGCAGCATGTCAAGAAGTACGGTTAAGAAGATTATTTGATGGAATCAAGCATAAACATCAAGGATCAACAACAATATATTGTGACAAGACCTCAATGATTGAACTATCAAGGAATTGTGTGTTTCATCAAAACAGAAAGCATATTGATACTAGATATCACTTTATTAGGGAACATGTGAGAAATGGAGAATTTCAGTTAATGGCTTGTAAACCTAGTGATCAATTCACTGATATATTTATTAAGTCCTTAGAAAAATATGTGTTTGAGTCTCATAGAAGAAACTTGGTTGTTGTGAGTCTAGATGAGACATAGACCAGCAAACATGTTTGAGTTGTTATGAGTTAGTCTTAGTTTAGTGGTCGTAATTAAGGGGTGTTTTAAAATAAGCTAATTGCTCACGCATGAAGAGTTGGTTAAATTTCGAGTGTCAAATTAAGCCAAGTCAAGTCATGTTAAGTCATAGTCAAATCTAGTGTGTGGTTGCATGTCAAGTTATTTCAAGTGAGTAGCTAGTTGAAAAAGGTTTAAATAATCCTTAACGAGTTCATTCTAATCATCAATTTTTTGTGTGATCAATAGAAGAGTTGCATCTCATGTTATTGCATGCGAAGTATTTGTGTTATTTTGTGTCTATCCTCCTCTTCCTATACAACGAATATCATCAATTCCAAAAGAAAAGGGGATTATCTAAGTCAGAAATAAGGATTGGGTTTAAGTTTACAAGGAATATGTTAATATTTACAAAGTTAGGAAATTTTCCATCACGAAGTACAACAACCGACAAAGTTTGGCATCCATTCAATTCTAGAGCAGGTGAAAGAAAAAACTAACCAGGCATCGAACCATTGTGGGATGCAGTACATAGGAGATATAACATTTGGATCTTTGTCAATTCTAACAGTTGCAAAGTTTACCATAGAATCAGATACAAAGGTTAGATAAGGTCAGTCTCTCAACCAAAAGTGTAGTTTCTCAAATCATCCGAATATGGCATATATCCATAGAAATCCCCTCTAGACCCTTCGCACGAGGAGGAAAAAGTTTCAATATTTTCTTAAAAGGGTAAGATGGCATGGGTTATGAAATCCTAGTGCATTGGAATCTATGTTCCATGAGAAGGCCTCCCAACAACAATTCATCCTAGATTTGACGCTGAAAAGGAAGTAAGAACATATTTCTTTTTGTGACCTAAATTATCGCACAAGCTTATATTTGAGAAATTTGTTATAATGGAAGAAAAAAAAACCCAAAGAGACAGATGTAAGAGTTGGGTCAGACCATGGGATCATAGGAATTTTGAGTTATGGGAGCTAAAAGGGTAAAATATCTATATGAAAAAAATTCAGTGGAAAAAGAGACATCCACTACCTCAATAACTCTATGGTATCTCCTTGATTCTCTGGGCCTTCCCATGGGGAGTCAGCCTAGGCCTACTTTTCTATCAAATTAGAAATGAAAAAAATACATCTTTACATTAATCAAATAATGTCACAAATAGATACAATGATGATATCTTAATGTAGAGAAAATATCTTGATTTCACAATTCACTAGTTAATCTAATATCTTAAGCTCACACCAATTTAGGAACTATCTCATTGGAGAGAATCTATCACATCTAACTAGTTCCAGTAACCTTCTAAAGTCTACAAATAGACTCTTGAACCAATGATTATGCCTATTAGAAGTAGGAGTTATATACTCTAACACCTAAAGGGATGAGATTAAAATCTAATACTAATATTAGTAGTTAATTGATTTTTCCTTTATTATTTTATTTCAACAACACAATTTTTTCATAATCATTGCTAGCAAAAAAGAGGGATTAAATAAGGAAGGATAAAAAAGTAAGATTCAAGTGGGAAGGAACCATTGCTCCAAAATATAGGATTAAAGAAAATTGACTTGATTGTAGGAGGATACAATTTAACATCAACGATGCTAGTCCTATTCGTGTTGATAGAGCAATGGACCATTACATTTTGTTTTATGCCACTTTAATGCCAAGACACATCTTATGAATCGAGTCAACTACTTACTTTTCACTGTTAATTAAATTTGAATAATAATATTATTTTATTTCCATTAATAACTTATAATCATAAATAACTCTTCATTACTTTTTCTACTGTAAATTAACTAGTGCATCCACATAAATCAAATGGTTGGTAAATGTATATAGAAATCAATCCATGAAAAGCATGAAAATACTTCCTGATACATCTCACATTTATAAAATTAAAAAAATCCTAAAAATGATCTAAACTATAACTTTATTTTAAATGGTTTTTTCCTCAATCAAAATGCTTCTATTAATTCATCCAAATGTTGCAACATGTCTACCGAGTATTCATGTTCTTTTGGTCTCACTCCTACTAGATTTGTTTTCCAAAGGGAAACTGCAAAAACTATTTATAAACTATGAAAATGTACTGAAAATCCAAAGCAAAATGGAAAAAATGCTCTAAAAACCTCTAAGATAAAGTGGTAGCCCATAAAAGTCAAGGAGTGAGTGGATTTCCTGAAGTTGGATTATTTGGTTCATTGCCCAATGGATCTAGGGGCTTGTGTTTTCAATGGATATGGAACTCTAAGTGATCCAATCTCCCCTCCATGAACTCTCACTTAAACAGTATTTGTTTACCCTAACAAAGTGAAGCCAAAAGATCCTACAAATTCCATTGATTGTGTTTCAGATCATTCATGAAGGTTATGATCTCATTTCGAATATCATGAGGTTTTTTTTCCCAGTTGTTCAAGGAGATGGGTGACGTATCACATCTAAGAATCCAAAGTGTTGAAAGGGGGAGGAATAACAACATGACTAGAAGAATGGGTGTGATTAATGGCCACCTCCTCCTCTAGCACTTCTTCCACTCCAACATCCTCCCTTGCTCTCCAGAACTTCCCTTTGTTTCTTAGCTCTTTTTCCTCTTAGACCTATCCCTCTTTGCACTATGCCACATTGCATATACATTACCAACCCAACCTTAGCCTGTTGACATTTCAGCTTACCTCCGACAATACATAGAAACTCAACAATACCTCCAAAGCCCTATACCCAACACTAAAGTTCTGAAAGAGCCAAGGTGATGTCTTTCTAAAGAACGGAAAACCGTGGCAAGAGATACAAATTCTCTTTGCCAAAATTCCACTATATATTGGAAAAGACTTCCCCCCTCAATGACCTCTAACCTGACCAAATGAACACTACACTCCTCAGAATGGAAGTGAGATCCCTAAGCTCTTAGTACAATCCAAAAGACTCAATTGTTCTAGACCATACAAAGAGATTGTTTTCATCAACATCTTGTTGGGTATCCTACTCATAATTGAATTATATAAACATAAAAACACTTGGAACACAACCTAGGGCTATCCATGCCTAAAATCATGCCAACATCTATCTTAGCCTTCAAGTCAAGGACCTTCAATTTCTAGACCAAACTCTCATATAATCAAGGAACAAGCATAACTAAAAGGTTCCACCCCCGAGTAAATAAAAGGATTACACTAATAAGGCCAAAAGATTATCCAGGGATGCTTACCAGGTTAAGTGAGGTGGAAAGGCAACACAAGAATGCCACTCTAGCTATCAAATTTTGCGTGCATCTTCTCCACACTAAACCATTCCAACGACACAATGAACCCTAGCTCTCCTCCTAACTAGGATCCCAAACTTGACGTGGCAGGCCTCCAACAACACTGTTGATAATTCTCCACTTACATTCAAGAATCGTTAACACAAAGTACCAAAACGTAGGGATAAATCATAGGTTAAGGCCTTGCACATAGTTTTCACAACCAACACCACCCTCCCAACTTCCCATAACCAAGCTTGCAAACATCCATATTAGACTTGCCATCCCACAAATAAACCTACCATCCTATAACTTGAAAATTCCATGAATTATGTAATGTATGTCACCAGTTTGCCACATGTACCTTGAATCAAGTTATGAGAGGGAATAATCCCCCTTCCCCATTCGCCATACGACCATGATCATCCACCCCTATCAGGGGGATAAGAGGGCAGGGTGAAACACTAGGACTTTGTAAAACCCTCCTCCCACATCCACCCAAGTAACCATGCCAACTGGGGTAGACATGAGATGAGAGGAAAGTATGATCAAATTTGACCTCCTAGGTGACCTTAAGGAAGTGGAATCGATGTAATATCACACACAGTCATCCAACATCATGATTAGAAACCTCAGGAGACAAGTTAACAACTAATACATCCTATCCCTAGGTCCCACTGTTGTTCTAGACATATAAGGCCATAATCGCTCTCATGCTATGGGAAAGAGGGCGACCAGAGACCTAAAGTTGCTCTCATAGGCCTGCCTGCTAGGGGCTATGGACCAAACATGTTAGTTCTATGCTAGTGACCCCGGGAATTAAGCCACTTTTTTAGGCCTAGAGCCAAGGTCACTGCCCATAATGGAATGAAAGCTCGTAATGAAGTAAAGTACAAGGAAACAATGGTGCAAAAGTAAGTAGCTGATTAAGACCTTAACTAGACCCCTACTAGCCATGATAGGCATTTCATCAAACGTACTATCAACATGTAACTATAGGTGTAAACAACAATGTAAAGTGTAGGGATCTCATACTTATCTGAGAATCATTATATTCATTGTTCCCTCATGTCATTTGCTGCATAATTATCCATTAGTTCATAGACAACTTATCCATTCATATACAAGTAAAAACATGCTGAGAGCCATACATAACTACTTTCATAAAATGCGCATATAAATGAAATAATAGGAATAGAAATACAATAAACATATCATACATCAAAATCCATATATGCATCAGTACATTTACACATTGAAATAAAGGAAATGGATTTTCTCATTAATGAACACAATGAACCAACTAGAGATGGGACTACCATGTTCCACCTAACCATAGATTGTCTGAGCCAAGTCTCTCTTTATACAATCACCCTCGTTCCATATTCCAAGCATGAATGTTAGACTCATAGAACATATCAAACACACCATCAATTTGGATACCAAGAGTTCTCCACCTACCCCGTGAGGAATTTGAGTGCCTCCTAGTCTCTAAGGATTTACGTGCATTCATAGTCTGATCCAGGGATTATTAGGCCCTACACTGAGACAAATTCTCTGGGCTTTACTGTGCATTCCATCATGGAATCGCTAGGCACAATGGAGAGAAAAATTACCTCTTGGTTTTATTGTATGTTCTTCCATTCACCGCAAGGATTTTTACGCCCAAATATGGCTTTACCACAACCCACAGTCTAGTTTAGGGGTTACTGGGCTAGTGGATTCATGCATCCCCAGTCCGGTTCAGGAACTCCTACACCATGTGTTTGTCAATTCAGAGATCCATCCCACTCAACTTCGAATCAAATTCGAACATCCCACATAAACCGAATCAGAGAACCCATCTCATCAAAGGTATCAGGAAATGGCAAGGCTAGGCTGAAAATACTGTCACACCCAGAAAAACCCATGTCATGATATAAAATAAACACATGCAATCCCATGCATGTCAAATATAGCAAGGAAAATACACATGCAAGTCGATACCTGCAACGAAGCCTATTGTTTCTTGATGCTGCCTTTCCCTAGTTGATCTTTACTTCCTCTTTCCTTCTTTGCCTTTCTTTCTCCAATGCCAAAGTTCTCCAAAAAAGCCCTAAGTGTCCCATAGTATGATATAGAGATAGAACAAGTGAGAGAGATCGAAAGCTAAATTAATCAAGCCTTCACCAATCAAGCATGAAAATTGATCCTCAAAAGCCTTTTTATCAATGAGGCCTATGTTTTCTTCATTTTCCATTATTTTCCTCATCACATGCAACCTGTGACCTTTCACCTTCCTTTTCTCCTAATTTCCATTATTTTAATAAATAATTATGCGAAAAAAATGATTTTACCTTTCCAAATCCTTACCCATTGCCTTTTCCAATTTCCTTAGCCATAAACAACCAAATTAACATCCCCTAGGATGTCTTTCCCCATGCTTAGCTTGGAATGTGTGTCCCATCATTCGGTATTTATATATGTTTACATGGAATTTTTACTAGGGATATTACATAGCCCTCCCCCTTTGGGGAACACCATCCTTGGTGTTCAATGACACCCATAACCAACAAGGTTGTTGAAGACAAAACATATTTCCCATGGAGCTTTATAACACAACTCATTGCATTATTTATAATGAATGACCTGCTCAGAGGAAAAACATCACGACCATATAAAAACCATACCACATACTAGAGCTTTATAACAAAACTCATTACGATAACCATATATACAAATATGCACATTTTCTAAAACAACAAGTAAAGGGATATGATATCTTCATACACAATAGGGGAATCCAAAGGCTCACACCTCCACCTTCAAAGTAATACCGGGATTCATCTCCTTCCCATGAAGTCCAGAATCCACTATAAAGTCAAATATGCATCCAATGTCCAACGCTACAATCCCAGGCCACTTGTCCTCTCAGTGAATAGTTACTGACTCATTGCTCCAAGGGGCACTCCTAATCTCCATCTGATTCCATCTGGAAGTTCTCATGTCCAAAACAAATCCATCCTCATCCTTTCCTTCTTTGATACACAGTCCCTTGGATAATCTGGTCAAAAATTTTGTGCAATCACTCACCTTCCAAGTTCCACTGGCACCCCCATCCCATGCATTCCATTCCTTGGCAAGTCTTCCTTGCATCAGAAAATACAAAAACAAGGCATATACCTACCTCAAAACCATCACACTGGTCATCACATGCTCATGGAAATCAATGGACACAATTGGGCACCGGTGTCCCACAATAACCCTACTCCTAAAGTGATTTACCAGCATACTGCTGCATGTTCCAATTTATTTCACTACTATTGCTAATTGTTGTAGTTGATTTCAACCAACCAACTAGGAACTTCTATGCTTTCTGTACCAAGCAGCATAACTTCCATTCGATTCAAAATAAGTTAAAATAACTTTGAATCATACCTCATTAATAGCTCATTAATAAGGTACATTTGCAATCTGTTTGCTTCTTGTCACAATAAGTAAAACTAGGATATTTGATCAAATCAACATGTATAAAGATATCACTTCAGATAGCTCAAAACACAACCATCATAGTTGAAAATCATAAATCACATGTAACTATCATAAGCAGAATCATAGATCACATATAGTCATCATATGCCAGAATTACAAATCACATGCATAGTAAAACCGAAATTCAATACTGATACTTGTCCTTCATCAATCATTACTTCTACCTTTGTTATTTTGTACACACACTGGATCATTTGCCACACCCAGCAAACACCTCGTGCCTTCTTCTCCACCAGGTGCACATACGCACAATGTGCATCACAAACATACAATCAGACACACCATATAACACCATGCACCTATAAATGACATACAACACATACACCTACACACAATGTACATAGGTATATGTGCACATTGTACATCCAAAGACATTCGTTCACACACAACGTGCAAAAATGCATACTCGTACACTTGGTATACAACACAAATTATACACCTATACCCAATGTACAACACAACACAATACATGTACCAAGCACCACCTGCAAAAAATGTGCACAACATAACATGTACATGACACCACTTGCACAATGTGTACAAGCACCACCTGCAAAACATGTGAACAACATAACGTGTACATGAAACCACTTGCACAATGTGTACACAATGTCATATGTAAATTGCACCACTATACATCGTGTACACAATACCTCATGTACACAGTAACATACGCATGACATGTACGCAACACCACATGTACACAATGCCACATGCATGACATGTACACACTACCACATGTAAATAGCGCCACTTGTACAACTTGTACATAGCACAACGTGCATATAGCACCACTTGTACAATCATGCATGCCACACCATATGTACATAGCACCACATGTACAACATGCATGCAACAACACTTGTTCATAGCACTCCATTTCCAACATGCACATAGCATCATTTGTATAGAACACTGCATATCCAACATGTGCACAACACCATAAGCACACAACACCACAAATCCATCATGCACAAAGTATAATATGTACACAATACCACATATCCAACATGTACATAACACCATCTATATGGAGCACTAAATATGCAACATTCATACAACATTATTTGTACTACACCATCTACATAACATTACATAATCAACATGCACACACACCAAATATACACCACACCACATGCACACAACATCACAAGTGCAACAAGTACAACATATACAACATATGCACAACAATCGTACCACACATTCAAAACCACACCGAGTCTTTACCCAGCAATCTTGCTTCAAGTGTCTTATCCATGCTTGTCCCAACATGTCGCAAACCACATTGCTTTCATTCCTTTGATGTATCCCTCGGTAAAACCTCTCGATAACATAAGCACAAGCATAATATAAGAAGAAAATGTAAACTCATATTAACATGATACTGACCCCATATGTTTGTCATGAGTACTCTCCCCACTTGGTTCCTAGTAGACAAGAACCTCTTCATATCATTCATCTGCATAAGCAATCATCCCTCCATAAGAAGGATTCCTAATGACCTCTCGATAGTAACATATATACATGGATACATACATACATATACAAAACATTAAAATAAAATAATAATGACTTCATCGGTCAAGGACATATATACATAGATATGTACATATAAAATAATCATGATCCATGATAATCCTGTCTGACACAACACACATATATACATACGTGTATATATATAATATCAACATAATCATGATCACAACATAATTACCAGATAACATAAGGTATAAGTTAAGAGAACTTCCTTATTATAGAAGGCACAACATTAAAAATAGTCGTTCCCAACATAGCCAAGGCATATGACACCTAAAATCTATTTACTTTACCTTTTTTATTACCTTTCTCATGTATGTACTGTTGTCGTCAATTTATCACAGTGGACCCAGCTAGTCCAACCAACTATCATAGTCTTACCTTCCATTGGGCTTACTCATGCACCAAGCTTCATCCATGTCTCACACTACCATTCAGGTACATACAACTCTCCTCGAGCTCCATTAACTTTCCTCTTTTCAACCAATTCCCAAGACTCAAAGCATAAAAGGAAAGAAAAGAAACAACAAAGAAGAAAACCTTGAAAACCAATAACAACAATATGACACCACAACTAAAGTGACATGATCATGCACTAGACGAAAACAAAACCACAAATCAAGTGCAAGAAAATCCCAAAAGAGTAAAATCACAAGACATAAACCAAACTACAAATCAAGCACGACAATTCACCAAAAGACTAAAATCAATCAATAGACATCATGAATCAATCCCCATGGTTCCCAAGGAAAGCTTAACCTAAGTCTTCTTCAAGATTTCATTATAACATCTCTTTCCATGCAACTTCTTAGATCATGTTGTCATTAACACATAACTCTTAGTGCATAAAGAGAGAAAACAATACAATAGTTACCTCATCTTCTTGCTTGCAACTGAACACATCCACACCGTCTCTCAAGGAACTCCAATCCTTTGACAGATCCACCTATAACTAGAGATTAGCTAATATACCTTTCAAGTACATGTTCATGAATATGACATGTATCCCCATAATTTCAAACAAAGTCAAGGTTAATAAGACTTCCTGCATGCAAAAAACTCATTCATTTGGAAGTAGGGTTTCCAAACATAGCCAAAGGAATTATTGTCCAACTCCTTCCTTTTACCTTTCTACTTTGATGCAACTAAGTCTTACTATATATTTTCAAGTCACTCAATTGTTAGCTATATAAACACATCAATTATTACATCATCACACTAATATCAAGTATGTTTCCTATAACTACTCACACATGCCAACCAAATGTTCCAAATATCAAGACAATCATATCTATCATTTTGAAATCAAATTTTACAAACAATCATGTCACAATCCATAGTCAACTCATAGTCATTAGACATAATGTTACAACTATCACGTACTAAAATCAAGTGCATATCAACTATCTCAACACAAATTTGCTATTAAATCCATCTTAAATCAAGAGCATTGGAACACACACTCATATTATGAAATTAGTCAAACATTCAATCAACTTGCAAACATGCCATGTTAAATAAATCAACTAGGCACCAAACACTCAAAAACCAAATATACATTATAATCAAACAACCAAGCACTAAATATACGACATAAGAAAAATCATACCTTAATGTTTATTAGGGGAGTCTATCTTCTCTACGCAAGAAATCTAGGCTAACACAATACAAATTCACAACATATCAACTCAATATAGATCATGATATCCATAAGAGTAACTAACTAACATGTTCACATCATAAGCTTATGAGAATTAGTTGTTCATGAATAACAATCAAATATGTATAATTAATATAGATTAGTATGACACCATGTCACAAATATGTTGTCTCATACCTGAATATCACAATCATAACCATCTTCATTGGTCAAACCAGGTTAACACAATACATATGACATCAAAATATTCAATGAAATGAACATAACCATCACAAATATGACCAATCCAAATTACAACATCAAGATCTCAATGAAATAACTCTAATCATTAATGTTAATAGCATATAACAACAATAAGCTATATATCATGCCCATCAACAACATATAACTTAATAATCAATTTATCTAACATAAAACAAAAATAGAAGTGTATACATCCACAAGTTACTATCATTCTTTGCTATCCAACACATTTGCTTATGACTATACTAATAACCTATCATCTATCATGTATGTAACCATAACATCAAAAGAAATGTACATAAACCTAATGCATAAAACCTTGATGCATATAACAATCCTTAACCTCCATACCTGCATGGTCAACATACAACATGTATGACGACATGCTCTTGTCTCGAGGTCCAATGCTACAACTTCAATTTGATGATCTACATCCCCTGCTTTACCTCATTCAACACATTAGCATCCTAACATACCAATAGAACCATGATGACCTAAATTTCATACAATGACTTTACCAGGCATGTATAGCCTACTATTCATGCATAACCAAGATCATACATGCATAACAATTGCATATATACATATAACAAATGAGTACCAAGCCATGCACACATCATTCTAGGTAGAGTCCAGTCATCAATGCGTGACCATATCAAGTACACAAACCATGAGCTCATGCATGAAAACAACCATTAATCCATTGTACACATTACCACACAAAACCAACAGTGTGCATAAGCAATGCCAAATCAACCACACATATGCATAGACTCATGTAGTTGAACATAAGCGATAAATCCTTGTAATCAATCTACAAGACAAATACATGTAATAAGAATGTAACCTAACATACAAGGATGTAAGTAGGTGACATAAAATCAACATGTAAGTGACATATAATCCATACACAGTTAGTTACATACCTATGTCAAATACTCTTCATGAAATCAACATCAAATTATCCATGATAACCATACTACAACTCTAATGAATCATCAAGCACATGAAATGCAAGTGTAAGAGACAAAAATGCATCTGACATGCATGCATGACCAACACCTTCAACCCATCCCTTCTGAGAGTTGAACCATGCTTTGATACCACTCTGTAACACCCTCATCCCACATCCACCCAAGTAATTATGCCAATCAGGATAAACATGATATGGCAGGCTATTATTATCATATTCATCCTCCTAGGTAACCCTAAGGAATTGGAATCAATGAAACATCACACAAAGTAATCCAACATCATTAGCAAAATCCTCCAGAGATAAGTCAGCCACTAAGAAAACCTATCCTTCGATCCCACTATGGTTCTAGACCTCTGAGGCCATATTCACTCTCATGCTATGTGCAAGAGAGCCACTAGAGACCTAAAGTCACTCTTATAGGCCTGCTTGCTAGTGACTATGGACCAAAATTGTCAGTTTTGTGCCAGTGACCCTAGGAATTAAGCCACTTTTCCAGGCCCAGAGACCAAGCCACTACCCAGAATGGAATGAATGATCAGAATCAAGTAAATTATAGGGAAACAATGATACAAAAATTAATAGTTTATCAAGACCTTAACCAGACCCCTACTATCCATGATAGGCATTTCATCAAACATATTATCAAGATGTAACTGATAGATGTAAACAACAAAATTAAGTGTAGGGATCTCATACTTATCTGAGAATTTCTATAAACCATTTTCTCATTTTGTCATTTTCTGCATATTCATCTATTAGGGCATAGACAACTTATCCATTCATATACAACCCAAAACATGCTGAGAGCCATACATAGTTGCTGTCATAAAATGTGCATAGAACCAACATAATAGGATCATAAATACAATAAACATATCATCCATCAAAATCCATATATACATTAGTACATTTACATATGAATATCAAGGAAATGAATCTCTCATTAATGAATACAATGAACCAACTGGAGATGGGACTACCATGTCCCAACTAACCATGGATTAGATTAACCAAGTCTCTCTTCAGCCAATCACCCCCATTCCATATTCCAAGCATGAATGTGGGACTCATAGAACACATCAAAAAAACCTATCAATGTGGATGTCAATGGAGTTCTCCACAGACACCTGAGGAATTTGAGTGCCTCCTAGTTTCTCAGGCTTTATTGTGCATCCCTATTCCAATCCAGGGGTCACTAGGCCCTACACCAAGACATACTCCCCAAGCTTTTACCGTGCATTCCTTTCTGGAATCATTAGGCCCAATGAAGAGAAAATCCAGCTCTTGGATTTACCATATATCCCACCATTCATCGGTAAGGATTACTAGGCTCACCGAGGCACACAATCTATCTTTATTGTAACCCATTGTCTATTTTAGGGGTTAGTTGGTCAATGTCTTCATGCATGCTTAATCTGGTTTAGGGACCACTGCACCATGTGTTTGTCAATTCATAGATCCACCCCACTTAGCTTTGAGTCCAATGTCGCCATCCCACATAAACTGAATGAGATAATCCATCTCATAAAAGCTATCAGGAAATGATAAGGCTAGGATGAAAATACTGTCACCCCTAGAAAAACCCATGCCATGGTAGAAAAGAAACACACTCAATCCCATACATGCCAAATCTATCAAGGAGAATACACATGCAAAGCGATACTTGCAATGAAGCCTGTTGTAGTTGCTTGATCCTGCCTTTCCCTCATCTTTGCTTCCACTTGCCTTCTTTTCCTTTCTTGATATGAGTGGGAAAGTTAGTGTTTGTTGTGCTGAATTCCAATTCAGAATATAAACAAGTGCTCGAGGATTTTGAGGTCAATTCCAAGTTAACCATGAATTTTTATGTGTTTTGATGTAACTTTCATGAGCAAATTAAAATAAGTAAAACAATGAACAAAATCATATATCAGACATAAGAATCACCATAAATAATAACACAAAAAACACATGATGAAGGGGTTCACCCCTCCTAGGCTACGTCTCCTTGGTCCAACTTCGAATGGCTTGGCCCTCTTCAGTTATGCTCAAAAGTTTGAATGCATACATTTACAGTGCTCTAATGGCTCTGAAACTTGCTCCAATGGTGTCATCAGACCCAAAAAATTCCTTTCTAGCCTCCTCATGTTCCCAATTGGGTTAAAAACTTCATTAGCTATGATTTCCCCAAGTTTTGGCACTAACCACACCACAAATTCCACCAAATCCAACACCTAACCCACAAGTTCGCCTCCAATTCCGGTAACCGAGTGCCAAATTTCGCAATATCTGGGTGGATTAGTTGGGGTGCTTAAAAGCCCCCTATGGCCTTATCTCTAGAAATTATCATCGTGTGGAGGCCACGTGCCTGGGGCCTAAGGCCAATGGCTTGTTCCGACTAGCCAGGCCCCAACCCCCAAAACTAAAACCAATGCATAGTTAATGTATGTCGAAGACCAGAGTTGTTAAGAACTAAATGGATGGTGCATTAATAAAGGCTTGTGTTGGTGACTTAGAGGTCACGAGTTTGCCCCTGCCCGCTACTGCTTAGACCTCAACACAATTTTGGTGGCCCTCGAGCTACAATGTCACGACCCCTAGTCGTGCCTCGTGGCAGCCTGTGATTGGTGACCCAAAACCCAATCAAAACGTGCCATATCACACCAATAAACATGTGCCATGCTAATGTGTCTCATTATATTGCAAAAGTAAAAAAGTATTCAAATGAAAAAAGACAAAAAAAATTATATAAAAATATCAATAAAATGAATTGAGTATCATACTTGTTAATTATAAAAAATAAATGCTAAATTTGTAACAAATCTAACTCACAATAAATTTTGGTAAAATCTATAGTGAACCTATTTAATGGGTTTAGAAAATATAAATAATGCTATAAAAAGTAAATACTAAATTTGCAAATAAGTCCACTGATAGTAAATATTGGTAAAAACTATGGTTAATCACTCACAAAATATATAACTTTATGTAAAGTTAAATGAAATGCTAAAACTCTTTAAAAATATATAGAAAAATAGAATTAGAATTTCTAACCAAGTAATTTTATATATTATATTTTGAATAATATAAAATATGTTATTATAATCATAATTAAAAATTTCATTATAAAAATTTTAAAATATATCTTAAAATTTTTCAAAAAATAGTTTTAACATTTCATTATATGTTATTTTCAAATTTGTATTAAAAAAAAATTATTTTATAAACTTGGAAGGGTAGTTACTTGGGTCGCGGTTTTATATATACGAAAAGATGATCATTTTTACTAGTATTTTAATAATAATTAAAAAATATGCTTACTTTTTATTTTTAAATTTGTTTAGCAATCTTTAGAATGTTTACAACACATCTTTTAAAGAAATTGGAATTAAAAAACATAAATCAATAGAGAAATGGGGGGTCGTAGTTTTGTCACTGTTTAAAAATTTATGTAAAATATTAATGATATCTTTTAAAGAAAAAGAATAAATTAGATAAAAATATATATATTAAATTTTAGAAAAAATATGACATGAAATCGAATTTAAATTGACATGTTTTGTCTTCTTTTACCACCACCTAATTTTTGATGATTTTTAAATTTAAGAGTAAACATTCCAACTCCATTTATTTTTATAAAACTTCTTTGCCACAAAAATGGAAAAAGTGATACACATTAACATGCTTTTACTAATCAGACCCAAAAAATTCCTTTCTAGCCTCCTCATGTTCCCAATTGGGTTGAAAACTTCATTAGTTATGATTTCCCCAAGTTTTGGCGCTAACCACACCACAAATTCCACCAAATCCAGCACCTAACCCACAAGTTCGCCTCAATTCTGGTAACCGAGTGCCAAATTTCCCAATATCTAGGCAAATTAGTTGGGGTGCTTAAAAGCCCTCTATGGCCTTATCTCTTAAAATTATCATCGTGTGGAGGCCATGTGCCTGGGGCCTAAGGCCAATGGCCTGTTCCGACTGGCCAGGCCCCAAACCCCAACACTAAAACCAATGCGTAATTAATGTATGTCAAAGACCATAGTTGTTAAGAACTAAATGGATGGTGCATTAATAAAGGCTTGTGTTGGTGACTTAGAGGTCATGAGTTTGCCCCTGCCCACTACTGCTTAGACCTCAACACAATTTTGGTGGCCCTCGGGCTACCACGTTGTGACCCCTAGTCGTGCCACGTGGCAGCCTGTGATTGGCGACCCAAAAGCCAATCAAAACGTGCCATATCACACCAATAAACATGTGCCACTTGTTACAACATGATTTGATAAAGAAGCCCAGTCATATGCATAGTCAATTTTCTAAGTAGGCATCCCCGTCACCATGCCACGTTAATAGTACACACTATTGACTCTGTAGTGTTGCAATATTTTTGCCAAATCCCCCTGTTTGATGAAATAAGCAAAACACTTTCCTAGGAGCATACAGAGTCCGTTTCATGTGAAATGAGTTGTGCTGGATTCAAAACGACAAGAAATACACATTTTTTCATGTTCCATGCCAATTCGACAACTTTGAATTTTTAGAAAAATTTTGAGCACCTGATCACTCCTACCCACTAGAAAATTTTTGACCCCAAAAGGTCACTTTCAGTTGTTCAACATATGAGGGTATGGTTCCCTCACCTTTCCAATCTCTATCCATTTGGCCTTGGAAGGATTTGTTTCTTTGAGCCCCACTCGAAGGTATTCCACACTCCCTCGTTTTGAATTCCTTATTCTTTTGTCAAGAATGGTGTCGTGTTGAAGCTCATCAAGGTATTCTGGAGAAAAATATTCAATAGATTGAATTTGAACATTTTCTCCTTGATATTCAATCAAAGGAGGCTCATACAATCTTAAATTATCAACATTAACAATAGAGTAACTTTGCATGTGTGAAGGCAAATCTAATTTGAAGGCATTGTCACCAATCTTTTCCAAAATTCTGAAAGGACCATAATGGATTGGTTTCATTTTTTTACCTTCCCCTTGAAGCCTCTCTTTGCTATTGTGAAGCCAATTTTTGTCACTAAATTGGAACTTGTGATCTACACGATGCTTGTCGTGCCTTTCTTTGTACTTTCCTTGGCTCTTTTAAAACTGATCTTGAACTACTTGAAGTATCAATTCGATTTTCTCAATATACTTCTTAGCTTTGTCTATATCACTATGACCATCAATAGCAACATCCTTTCCAAAAGTTAAATTCAAAGGAGACTTAGGGAAGTATCCTAAACATGCTTCAAATGGTGATGTTTGAGTTGAAGAGTACTTTCCCTGGTTGTAAGCATGCTGAATGTAGTGCAAATGTTCATCCCACAGCTTAGGATGCTTGTTGCAATACCCATGGAGAAGATGTATCACAGTCCTGTTCACCATAGAAAATTTTAGGGGCGAATGTTCGCCATTTGGCGAAATTAAGGGGTTTTAAATTTTTAGTGGGCGAATATTTTGTATCATAGTACATTTTTACAAATCACCTCAAATAGCCCACCTTATTTTAAGGGAGAGGGTAAAAAAGGTAAATTTAGCCCTTGAAATTAGGAGTTACAACCTTCCATCCATTTTCAAGAATAGGTTTTATTTAAGTGAATCCATTCGCCCATTTTCAAGAATAGGTTTTATTTAAGTGAATCCTATGGGCCAAAGTCCCAAATACCATATTTATAAAAGAGGTATGGTAAATTAATAAAAATATAAATAAATGAGAGGTATGGTAAATAAATAAAACATTTTTTATATTTACTCCACAGGTCACCTTATATACATGCAAGGGTGTAAACAAATAAAAATGTAAGTAAAGTGGAGGTATGGTAAATAAATAAATGGTCTTTTTATACTTACTCAAAAGGTATGGTAAATAAATAAAAATATAAATAAACTAGATGCATGGTAAATAAATAAAACCTCTTTTTATATTTAATCCATAACCCTCGTTCTATTTATGAAGACTCAAGAAAGAGGTTTTATTTAAGTGAATCCTATGGGCCAAATACCATATTTGTAAAAGAAGTATGGTAAATTAATAAAAATATAAATAAATGAGAGGTATGGTAAACAAATAAAACATTTTTTTATATTTACTCCATAAGTCACCTTATATTTACAAACACTCAAAAAATGCGTTATATTTAGGTGAAACCTATGGGCAAAATACTATGGGACAAATACCATGGAATAGATTGTTATTAATACCATGCAAAAAAACATTATTAACCCTAATATTAGTATTTATAAAAATAAAAATGGCACATGGTATTGACCCATGGTATTCACCTAGAATGTAGCCTATTTAAATGGGGGAATTAAACCAGCATGATCTACTAACCCCGGAGAGGTATCAAATATCGTGATATGCAAACTAGCATAGAGTGAAAAAATATTTGATCTGATGAAGAGTAAAAATGGATGTTGTAATTTAATGTATGTTAAACATTTTAGCTTCGTTAGAATAAAAAATAAAATAAAAATCAACTATTAATTTTATTAATTTTTATAAATTACTAATAGTAATTTTTAAGCTCCATGTTTATGATAACCCATGGTATTGACCCATGGTAATACCATGGTATTCATGTGAGCATAGACTATTTAAAGGGGAAATTCTATCCTCTTAGATCCATCTTAATTCTAGGTCTACCAAGTGCTCAGAGGGATAAATAGATTTCATCCCCCTAAGAGTGGTAGATGTGGAGTTAAGATGGATATAGCTTGGTTTTTATGATAATGAAGATATTAAATAGACTTAGGAAATTATATTGTAAAAACATCTTAAGATGAATGGTTAAAGCATAGACATTGGACAAATATATTTGTATACTTCTGTTTTAAACTGAAACAAATCCAGGGCTAAAAGGAATGGATTGATTGCACTAATCATCCTTCTATAACTCTCCAACATATGCTGGAGTAAACAAATTGTAATTTGGGTAATTTTTCTAATTGCAAATAGGAACATACTTGTGTATTGGCAGGGTGGTTACGAGGTCCCTAGAAGTGATGAATTTGAATTTTTTTTGGTTTTATATATAGTATTAGGTTTTTTCTCATGCTTTCTGTGAATGGCATGGGTGAATTTTATCCTACACCCACTAGGTTATCGATATGTAATTTCGGTAATTTTGATTTCAAAAGATATTTTAAAGAAATGCAATGATTTCATTTGTGTATTCAATAAACACAAGATTTTATAATTGAGTAAAATATTCGCCATGCCTGGTGAGAGATTCGCCAAAAAATTATATATTCATATCATATTATTGATAAAATCGCCTTCCATTTCTCCTATATACCATGGAGATTCGCCCACTTATTATAGATGTAAATTTGGGGGGGTTCTTAAAATTTTCCCTGTTGTTCACCACCTTTGTTTGACCATCTATTTGTAGAAGAAAAATTACTCTTTTTCAATTTGATGTCCATGAATCCCCAAAAGCTTTACCAAAAGTTTCCAACAAAGCGAGAATCATGATCACTAACAATGGATGTGGGAAATATGAAATGCACCCATATGTTCTAAAAGAATAACTGAGTAGTTTTTTCATCTGTAATTTGATTTTTACGTGGAATCAAAATTCACATTTTGTTGAACCTATCCACAACTACATAAAGCTAATCATGATTTGTTTTTGACATAGGAAGACCTCCAACAAATCCATAGAAACACTATCCTATGGACGAGAAGGTACTAGAACTGGTGTGTACACTCCTAAATTTCTATTGCTAGGCTTACTAACAACACAAAATGAATGTCCTATAATAAAACATGACATGCTTTCAAGCATACTTGGCCAATAACACTGGCTTTGTAGATGTGCCATCGTCTTGCTTACACCGAAATGACAAGAAATAGGAGATGTATGTGCCCCTTTTATGATGTTGACTCTTTATCGCTGTAGAATACAAAGCTTACCAAGATGGTACAACAAGTTATCATGCATACGATAATCCAATTCCTCTACTTCGTTACCTTGGCTCATGTTTGCATAAACATCCTGAAAGCCATTGTCTAATGCATACCACTCAATATAAATTTCATGAAAAACATAAATATGCTTGAGTAAAATAGTTGCACTAATAATAGTTCTAGAAATCATATCAGCAACCTTGTTATAGATACCCTTCTTATACCTTATTACTAAGTGGAATTTTTGAAGAAAACCCATCCACCGGAAGTACCTTGATTGCTGAAACTTAGATTTAGATTGCAAGTATTGAAATGGATGATGATTAGTGTGAATGATTGTTTCCTTACCCATAAAGTAGTGCTTTCACTTTTTCACACTTTTCACCAATGCATACAATTCCTTGTCATGTGTAGGATAATTAATTACTGCACCATTGAAAGTTTCCGAATGAAAACAAATAGGATTACCATGTTGCATGAGGACTACACCCATGGCCTAGTCACTAACATTAGTTTGGATCTCAAATGACTGTCTCAAGTCTGGAGGTGCAAGTACTGGGATTGAACTAATCTTTTCCTTCAATGCATCAAATGCCTTTTTATATTTTCCCAAGGATAATTTTAGGGGCGAATGTTCGCCCTTTGGCGAAATTAAGGGGTTTTAAATTTTTAGTGGGCGAATATTTTGTATCATAGTACATTTTTACAAATCACCTCAAATAGCCCACCTTATTTTAAGGGAGAGGGTAAAAAAGGTAAATTTAGCCCTTGAAATTAGGACTTACAACCTTCCATTCGCCCATTTTCAAGAATAGGTTTTATTTAAGTGAATCCATTCGCCCATTTTCAAGAATAGGTTTTATTTAAGTGAATCTTATGGGCCAAATACCATATTTATAAAAGAGGTATGGTAAATTAATAAAAATATAAATAAATGAGAGGTATGGTAAATAAATAAAACATTTTTTATATTTACTCCATAAGTCACCTTATATACATGTAAGGGTGTAAACAAATAAAAATATAAGTAAAGTGGAGGTATGGTAAATAAATAAAACGTCTTTTTATACTTACTCAAAAGGTATGGTAAATAAATAAAAATATAAATAAACTAGACGTATCGTAAATAAATAAAACCTCTTTTTATATTTAGTCCATAACCCTCGTTCTATTTATGAAGGCATGTTTTATTTAAGTGAATCCTATGGGCCAAATACCAAATTTGTAAAAGAGGTATGGTAAACAAATAAAACATTTTTTTATATTTACTCCATAAGTCACCTTATATTTAAGAACACTCAAAAAATGGGTTATCTTTAGGTGAAACCTATGGCCAAAATACTATGGGACAAATACCATGGACTAGATTGTTATTAATACCATGCAAAAAACCATTATTAACCCTAATATTAGAATTAATAAAAATAAAAATGGCACATGGAATTGACCCATGGTATTCACCAAAATGGCACATGGTATTCACCAAAATGGCACATGGTATTCACCAAAATGGCACATGGTATTGACCTATGGTATTCACCTGGAATGTAGCCTATTTAAATGGGGGAATTAAACCAACATGTAGCCTATGCTAAGATTCACTAGGACTTTACAAAGTTTTATTATTTAGTGAAAGACTCGCCAAGATCTTACAAGATTTTATAATTGAGTAAAATATTCGCCATGCCTGGTGAGAGATTCGCCAAAAACTTATATATACATATTATATTATTGATAAAATCACCTTCCATTTTTCCTATATACGATGGAGATTCGCCCATTTATTATATTTATAAATTTAGGGGGAATTCTTAAAATTTTCCCTGTATTTTCCTCCCCACTGAAAAACCTTTTTCACACTAGTCAATGCATGCAAAGGAGCTGCTATAGAAGAAACATTAGCAATGAATTTCCTCCAATATTCGACTACTCCGAGAAAACTTCTTACTTCAGTAACGGTCTTGGGCCTTGGCGAATTCAAAATGACATCAACCTTAGAGGGATCTATTTTCAACCCACCTCCTCCAACAATATGACCCAAGTAAACTAAAGAAGTTTTTCTAAAATCACACTTTGACATCTTTAAATACAATGTTCTTTCTTTAAGACATCAAGTAACTTTCTCACATGCATGACATGTTCATCACGATATTTACTAAAAATTAAGATTTCATCTAAGTATACTATAAAAAACTCATCAAGAAATGGCCTCTCGACATCATTCATCACACGCATGAAGGTAGAAGGAGCATTACATAAACCAAAAGGCATAGCTAGACATTCAAATAAACCTTGTTTTGTCTCGAATGTTGTCTTCCAAATGTCTCCTTCAGCAATTCTAATTTGATGGTAGCCACTCCTTAAGTCCAACTTATTAAAATACTTTGCATCTTTCAATTGATCAAGTAAATCATCTATTCTAGGCAGTGGGTAACAATTACTTACCGTAACCTTGTTCAATTGACGAAAGTCCACACACATGCACCATGTTCCATCCTTCTTAGGCACCAAGACAACAGGTGACCCGCATGGTGAAGAACTTGGTATGATGATCCATTTACTAATAAATCTTTAATTTTATTTTTAATTTATGAACTTTCCATCACTGACATCCTATACATGCCAATGTTAGGAAGAGGAGAATCTTGCTGCAATTGTATTTCATGTTGGATTCCCCTCTTGGGAGGCAATCCTTTTGCTTCTTGAAACGTCTCATCCTATTGGTTAACAACATCAACCAATTCAAATTTCATTCTTGAGTCACAACCTTGAAAATATTCATTATCAACATCATTCTTGTGTTTGAGCAGTAGAGGCACAAAATTCTTGCTAGAATTCACTACTATTTTCATCCGCCCTCCATTTACAAGTGAAAGATTTAGTTTCTTACTAAGGGATCTTAAAATGTATTCTACTCCATCTTTGAAAAAATGGTATTTTTTTTCATTTCTATGGAAGATATATTTTTTGTCATAAGGATATGGATTGCCTAAAAACTATACCACATATCTCTAATGGAACAACATAAAGTTCAACTTCGTCTATGAAATTTGCAGTAATGGAAAATTTCAGTGTACACTTTCTAGTTACTTGCAATTGTGTATTTTCACACACCCATCCTAATGGATATGGCTTATTATGTGGAATGGTTTCTAAGTTTAAAATTTTGACAATATTTTTAGAGATGAGATTGGCTTGAGAGCCACTATAAAAAAGAGTACCAGTTTTTCTATTTTTTGATATTACCCTTATGTGGAAAAGTTCTATCTACTTCTTTTCATTTGGAGTTTCATTGTGTAAATTTGAATTACTAGTGATAGCGATGGATTCCTTACCTTTTATCCCCATGGTTGTGATTCTAGTTCCATCACACAAATTAGATCCCAAGTCTTGTTAACTGGTTGCAACTGTCTTTTGTTTTCCCATGTTCTTAAACTTCTTTGGTTTCATCTTAGGATGAAGCTTCCAACAATGAGCTTCATCGTGACCCTCCTTGGAACAATGATTGCATGTTAGTTTCTCTCCTTCCTTCTTAGTGGTTGCATTTTTCTTTCCTTTCCCTTTAAAACGTTTTCCTTTGTCTCCATTTTTGAAAGGTTTCTTGTTGCCCTCTTGTGGAATGATTTTCCCTCTTGATTCAAGATGTGTGGCCTGCACACAAACCTCATCTAAACTGTTAGGATTAAACATAAGGATAATATGCCTCAAATAGTTGTGTAAAGCCCCAGTATACTTCAAAAAGTGTCTTGTGACTGTATATCTACACCTAATATTAAAGATCTTGTTCTAAACTCTTGGGTGTAACTTTGCACACATTGACCCTTTAGTTGTCTAAAATGTTGCCAGTCCATTATGGATTTTTCATATATGCTAGAGGGTAAAATTGTCTTTCAATTGTAGAAATAAAATCAAACCAAGAGATTGAAATGTTACAATGTCTTTTCATCTCATCTTGTGTCTTGGATTCCCACCATATTAATGTTGCACCCTCTGGTCTCAAGGAAGCTAGTTGAATCTTTGTGTCATCGTATTGAAGGTTTTGAATCCAGGAGTAGACCTCAAGTTGGTGAACAATCTTTTCTACATTCACTCACCATTATGCTATTGGGTTGTGTTATATTCTTTCCATGACTAGCCCACGTAGTTAACCGGGGGTTAGAAGGGGGGCAGAGCCCCCCCTTCATTGCACCGATTATGTAGTGGGGGGGAGTCACAGGGGGTTTGAGGGGTGTGGGTAAACCCACTCTATAACTCATATGCAGGTAACTTTTTATGGGGTTAAAAAATAAATTTGGTATCAGAGTTTTTTTGGCTTCAAGGGGACACCTTTGCTATTGAGGGGTTTTTCTCAGGCCTATGGCAGACCCTGTTCAGTGGGAGATATGCGAAATCGATTCTAGTGGTGAAAGAAGATGGCAAGTAGTGGAAAGATAGAGATTGAGAAATTTAATGATTAGAGTTTTGAGTTGTGGAAAATCAAGATGGAGGATCTGTTGGTGGATAAAGATTAGTGGATCATGGTAAATTCAGGTACTAAACCAACGGGAGTGTCTGATGAAGAATGGAAGAAGTTGGATCGAAAGGCAAAAAGCACAATAAGATTTTGTGTCTCAGATTCAATGCTAAATGTATCAGGGGAAGCTATGGTGAAGATTTTGTGGGACAAATTAGGGACTTTGTACCAATCTAAGTCTCTCGTGAATAAACTGTTCCTACAGAAAAAGCTATATAACCTGAGGATGAAAGATGGAGACTTGGTGACAGAGCATCTAAATGCATTTAATACTGTGGTAAGTTAATTATCGTCTGTTGATATCAAAATTTCAGATGAAGATAAGTTCATTAGTTTGTTATGTTCTCTACCAGATTCGTGGGATAGTCTGGTTATTGCAATAGGTAGCAATGTAACTGCCTTGCAGTTTGATGAAATAGTCTCATCCTTATTGACAGAGGAGATGAGATGAAAAAATATGGAGAGCCAGAATGGTGATGCCTTGTTTGTATGAGGACGGTCCCAGAACAGAAACAAAAATAAGTCATCGAGTGGGAGATCTAAATCTAGAGGGAGATCCTAATCTCTAGGAAAACCTATAATGGTGTTGTGCTGTAAATGTGGAAAGGAAGGGCACTACAAAAGGGACTGTAAATCTAAAGCTCCTGACAAATGAAATGGATCTGATGATGCTTCTTTTGCGGAAGTGAAAACCACCTTAGATGAAGGTGGGGATGTGTACTTGGCTTCTTCAAGTACACATGTAGATCATGAGGCATGGTTGATTGACTCAGGTGCATCCTTTCACTTCACTTCCCATAGAGAGTGGTTCTATAGGTATGAGAAATACGATGGTGGTGATGTCTTCTTAGGGTATGATAGGAAGGCTAGAAAAGTTGGTCACGGAAAAATAAAGTTGAATCATAAGGTGGAAGGGTTAGAACACTTTTGGGTGTTCTACATATTCCTGCATTGGCCAAAAATTTGATTTCTGTAAGCAGGATGGATGATGCAAGTGTAAAATAGTGTTCGAGAAGGATACCTTCAAGATGGTTCGGGGAGCACTATTGTTGATGCGGGGAGTTCAGATTGGAACTCTATACAAGCTGCAAGGTAGCACTGTTTTTGATGGGTGCAACAGTTCTATGGTTCCTTAAAGTGGAGCAGAAAATCTAGTGGTCTCTGGAGAGAAGACCATGCTGTGGCATCAAAGGCTTGGACATATTAGAGAGAAGGGCCTTCAAATACTTCATGGTAAAGGTATGGTGGAACATATGAGTGATAGCTCTTTGGATTTTGATTTTTGTGAAAATTGTGTATATGGTGAGCAAAATTGGGTGAGTTTCCCCTTTGGTGGTAAGAGGGAGAAACATATATTAGAACTTGTGCACAATGATGTGTTTGGACCCATGAAGGTTCCATCATTGGGTAAGTATGTGTACTATGTATCATTTATAGATGACTTATCAAGGAATACATGGATATATTTCCTTAAGAAGAAATATGAAGTCTTTGACAGGTTTAAAGAAATTAAGTCTCTGGTGGAAAACCAGACAGAAAAGAAGATAAAGGTGCTGAGGACAGATAATGGTGGAGAGTTTTGCAGTAAGGAATTTGAAGAATTTTGAAAGAAGTGTGGTATAGCATGGCACAAGACTACTCCATATACACCTCAGCAAAATCGAGTTGTAGAAAGAATAAACAAGACATTAATGGAAAGGGCAAGAAGCATGCTTAGTGGTGCCAGGCTAGGAGAAGAATTTTGGGTAGAGGCAGTGGAGACAACATGTTACCTGGTTAATAGATCACCTTCATCAGCGTTGGAGGATAAGACTCCGTAAGAGGTATGGACTAGTAAGAAACACTCTCTTTCACATCTGAGGGTGTTTGGATCTGATGCATATGTACATGTTCCAAAGGAGAAATGAACCAAGTTGGATAGTAAATCTGAAAAGTGCATCTTTATTGGGTATAAGGATGGTTTAAAGGGTTATAAACTTTAGAACCCAGTAACAAGGAAGGTTGTGTACAACCAAGATGTGGTGTCCAGGGAGGTGAAAGATGTTATTGAGCATGAATTCCAACCAAAGGAACTTCAGAAGATAGAGTTTGAGCTAAAGGAGGAAGAATCAAAATCTACAACATAGGAAGAATCATAAGATGAAGAGCCACAAACTCTAGATGTGAGAAGATTAGTTTGAGAAAGAAGGCAACTAGAAAGTTATAGTCGATCTGCTTTCTGCTAAAATATTTCTTTATCTGCTACGGATGATGATCCCAGAATTGTGAAGGAAGTAGTAGATTCAGAGGATGGAAGACTTTAGAAAGAGGCCATGGTTTATGAAATGGAATATTTACACAAAAATGAGGCTTGGGATCTGGTGGAGTTGGTGGCTGGAAGGAAACCCATTGATAGCAAATGGGTGTTCAAGACGAAGAAAAATGCAGAAGGAAAGGTGGAGAAATACAAAGCTCGGTTGGTAGCAAAAGGTTATTCCCAGGTGTCGGGAATTGATTTCGGTGATATTTTTTCTCCTATTGCCAAGGTAGCTTCTATTAGATTACTTTTATTTGTTGTTGCTGCTTTTGATTTTGAGGTAGAACAGATGGATTTGAAGACGGCATTTCTTCATGGGGATCTAGAAGAGGAGATCTATATGAAGCAACCTGAATACTTGGTGGTGAAGGGTAAGAAAGAATTGGTATGGAAGTTAAAGAAGTCTCTGTATGGGTTAAAACAATCACCAAGGATGTGGTATCAGAAATTTGATACATTTATATGGGGACTTCACTTCACCATAAGCAAAGCAGATCATTGTGTGTATTTTAAATTAATTGGTGACCATGTTATTTATCTGGTCTTGTATGTGGATTATATGTTGCTAGATGGAAATGACAGAGAAATTATCCAGGATTTGAAGACCCAATTGTCCTCCAAATTTGACATGAAATATCTTGGTGCTGCAAACTATATTTTGGGCATGGAAATTAAAAGAGATTTGGCAAAGAGGAAGCTCTACTTAAACCAGAGGAAGTATGTCAAGACAATATTGCAGAGGTTTAATATGCAAGATAGTAAACCGGTGAAGGTTCCCATTCAAGTATGTGTAAAGTTATTTGTTGAACGGTGTCCCAAGACACAAGAAGAGGAAGAGGATATGTCCCATGTTCCATATAAAAGTGCAGTTGGTAGCTTGATTTATGCGATGGTATGTACTAGAACAAACATTGCACATGCAGTGGGAGTATTGAGTAGGTTTATTTCAAAAGTAGGGAAGGATCATTGAATAGCATTGAAGCGGGTTTTCAGGTATTTGCATAGCACTAGTGATTATGGTTTGTGCTACCAAGGAAGACTAGGATTGGATATATTTTTAGATATCCATGGATTTGTTGATGCAGACTGAGATGGAGATCTGGATTAGAGAAGATATACAAGTGGGTATATGTTTAACATATTTGGAGCTGTAGTCAGTTGGATGAGTAAGAAAAAATTGGTAATGGCACTATCAACTACAAAGGCAAAATACATGGCAGCCACTCATGCAAGAAAGGAAGCAGTTTGGCTGCAGAGATTGTGTTCGAGTATGGGGTTATTACAGGGAGCTATAAGGATATATTTTGACAGCCAAAGTGCAATATTCTTAGCAAAGAACCCTGCATATCATTCAAAGTCAAAGCACATTGATGTTTAGTATCACTTTGTGAGGGATATGATAGAAGAAAAAAAGGTGTTTCTGGTAAAGGTGGACACTTTAAAGAATACTGTAGATGCATTGACAAAATCTATGAGCTCTGAGAAGTTCTCTTGGTGTAGAGAAACAATGGGCATTGCAAGGCTAGATAAATGAATAATCTCTCTTGTGGCCCCCTATGGAAAGAAAAAACAAGTGTGAGAATATTGGGTTGTGTTATATTCTTTCCAAAACTAGCCCACATAGTTAACCAAGGGGGTTAGAAGGACGGTAGAGCCCCCCCTTCTTTGTGCCAATTGCATAACGGGGGGAGTCACAGGGGGTTTGAGGGGTGCAGGTAACCTCACTTTATGGGGTCTGGGGCAACGCCCCAGAAAATTTTGGTTTTGGACCCTATGTTAGGTTGGGTGGACCTACCTATGGTTTTGTGCATGATTTTTGCACATGGTTTTGGACATGATGGTTTTTCGTCCATGGTAGTGGATGCTTCGACATGTATAAATATGTATTGTAACATTGAAAGGAACATAATGAAAAATCAAGCTGGTAGTCCTGGATTTTGGATCTGGGGGAAAATCAATGTGGATGTATTTTATGTGTTATGCTCTCGCATTGTTTATTTTATGTTTTTAGAATTCGTATGCAAGTAATTTCTGTATGGGGTAAAAAACCTACATATACCTTAGCAATTCAAATTTTACATCTAGTTTTAATAAGGGAATTTTACCATGTCCATTTGAGGTATCTGCATGAGTTTGAGTAAGGGTTGTAGTAGTGAAAGAAGATGAAGATGAAGGTGAAGATGGTGGTGAGGATGATGGTGGAAAAGATGGTGGTTTATCACCATTCCCATTACCTCCTCCTACTAGAGAACCCTCTCCTATTGGAGGCCTAGAACTTTCACCTTGAAACCTTGCACTCCTCTCTTCAAAGAGGACTTTCACCATTTCTGTAATTGTCAAAGAAATCCTTCCTAAAATCCTTCTCATCCTCTATCATGTTATCAGTTCCTACTTCATGATCCATGCTTACTGAATCCTCAAGTACAATAGGAGGTGAAACTTGTGGTTGAGATTACGGCAATTGTACCCTCCTTCTCCTTGCTCCAATTTGAGAACCTGCACCCACAAGCTTGCCTTATCCTCTCTTCAGCTTCAGTCTTGTAAGCATTTAAACACTTGAAAAATAATGTCATCCTTTCACAAGTAAAACAATGCCTTGACACCAAATTTGATCTGAATGGGAAAGTTAGTGTTTGTTGTGCTAAATTCCAATTCAAAGTATAAACAAGTGCTTGAGGATTATGAGGTAAATTGCAAGTTAACCATGATTTTTTATGTGTTTTTATGTAAATTTCATGAGCAAATTAACATAAGTAAAACATTGAACAACAACATATATCAGACATAAACATCACCATAAATAGTAACACAACATCACATGATGAAGGAGTTCACCCCTCCTGGGCTACATCTCCTTGGTCTAGCTTCCAACGGCTTGGCCGCCTTCAATTATACTCAAAACTGTGAATACATACATTTACATTGCTCCAATGGATCTAAAATTTGTTCCAATGGCTTCAGAAGACCCAAAAATGCTTGACGAGACTCTCCTTGTTCCCAATTTGATCAAGATATGCATTATTTATGATTTCCCCAATTTTTGGCACTAACCACACCACAAATTCCACCAAATCTGGCACCTAACCCACAATTTCGCCTCTAATTCCACTAATCGAGCACCAAATTGCCCAATATCTAGGCGGATTTGTCGAGGCACTTAAAATCCCTCTAAGGCATTATTTCTGAAAATTGTAGCCATGTGGAGGCCACATGTCCAGGGGCTAAGGCCAATGACCCACCCCCACCGGTCGGGCCCCACCCCCAACACTAAAAACAATACATAATAAATGTATGTTGAATACCATTATTGTTAAGAACTAAATGGATGGCGCGTTGGTAAATGTTTGTATTAGGGACTTGGAGGTTGCAGGTTTGGCCCCACATGCTACTTCTCGGACCTCAACACAATTTTGGTGGCCCTCAGGCTGCCATGTGGTGGCCCCTGGCCGTGCCACATGGAAGCCTGTGATTGGCACCCAAAACCCAATCAAAACGTGCCATATCACACCAATAAATGGATGCCACTTGTCACCACATGATTTGACGAAGGAGCCCAGTCATATGGAAAGTCACCCTACCAGATAGGCATCCTAGTTACTCTTTCACGTCAATAGTAAACATCACTGGCTGTGTAGTGCTACATTCCTTTTCCCAAATTTCCATGTTTGAGAAAATGGACAGAATACGTTTTTGGGAGCATACGGATTTTGTTTTGCATGAAAGGAGTTGTGCTGGATTCAGAACAACGAGCACTACATGGTTTTTTAGTTTCTACACCGATCCTACAAATTTCAATTTTGAGAATTCTTTTTAGCACATGATCATTTCTTTCTCCAATTCCAAAGTGCTACAAGAAAACTCTAAGTTTCCAAGAGTATGAGAGAGAGAGAGAATAATGAGAAAAATCCAAAGCTAAAATGATCAAGCCTTCACCAATCATGCCTACAAACTGATCCTCATAAACCTTTTTATGAATGAGGCTTTTATTTTCTTCATTTTCCATTATTTTGCTTCATCTTCCTTCTCACATGCAACCTGTGACCTTTCACCTTCCTTTTCTCCTAATTTTTAATATTTTCATAAATAATTGTGCCAAAAATGCCATGTTTCCTTTCCAAAGCTTATCCATTGCCTTTACGAATTTCCTTAGCCATAAATATCCAAATGAACACCCCCCGTAATGTCTTGACAAAAATTATACTTGGAATACATGTCCCATCATATGTGGTATTTATATATTTTTACATGGATTTTTTACCAGGGATGTTACAACCCCTCCACTTGGGGGAACACCATCCTCGGTGTTCGATGACACCTATAACCAACAAGATTGCTGAAAGAAACATACTACCTGTGAATATTTATAACATAAATCATTGCATTTTTTGTAATGAATGACCTCCTCAAAATCAAACATCATGAAAACTTGACCAAATAACAACCATACCGCATACTGGAGCTTTATAAAACAACTCAATGCGGTATTTATAATAACTATATTTACACATCTGCACATTTTCTAAACCATTAAATAAAAGGATATTATATCTGCATCCACAATAAGGGAGTCGAGGGGCTCACACCTCCACCCTAAAAGTAATACAAGGATTCATCCCCTTCCCAGGAAGTCAAGAGTTGACTACAAAGCCAAATTTGCATCAAATGTCCAATGTTAAAATCTCACATCACTTGTCCTCTCAGTGAACAGTTACCAACTCATTGTTCTAGGGCACACTCCTAGTGTGCATCTAATTCCATCTAGCAACGCTCATGACCAAAAAAAATCTATCCCCAACGTTCCCTTCTCTACTACACAGTCCCTTGGGAAATCTATTCAACTCTTCCGTACAGTCACTCACCTTCCAAATTTCGTTGGAATCCCCATCCTAGGAAGTCCATCCCTTGGCAAGGCTTCCTCACATCAGAAGATACAAAAACCAAGGAATATACCTGTCTCAAAACCATCATACCGGTCATGGGATGCTCATGGAAATCAATGGACACTATTGGGTACCAGTTTCCCACAATGGCGCTACTCCTAAAGTGATTTACCAACATACTGCTGCATGTTCCAATTTCTTTCACCGCTATTACTAATTCTTGTAGTTGATTTCAACCATCCAACTAGGCATTTCCGTGATTGTTGTACCAAGCACATAACTTCCATTAGATTCAAAATAAATTGAAATAACTTGAAATCATACCTCATTGGTATCTTGTCAATAACGTACATTTGCAATCATGTTTTCTTCTTGTCACAACAAGTCAAACTATCATATTTGACCAAATCCACATGTATAAAAATATCACATTGGTTAGCTCAAAACACAACCATCATGGATCAAAATCATAAATCACATGTAACCACCATAACCAGAATCATAAATCACATATAGCTGTCATATACCATAATCATAAATCAAATACATAGTAAATATGAAATACAATACCAATACTTATCCTTCATCGATCCTTACTTCTTCCTTTGTTCTTTTGTACACACACTGGATCAGTCTCCACACCCAGGAAACACCCAGTGCCTTCTCCTCCGCCAGGTGTACATATGCATAGTGTGCATCACACACATAAAACCAGACACACCATACAATACCATGCAACACATGCACCTATACCTGACATACAACACATACGCCTACATGCAATGTACATATGTATACGTGCATAATGTACATTAGAAGACATTCATCTGCACACAATGTGCAAAACCAAAAAATGCATACACATACACCTGGTATACAACACAATAAATACACCTATACCCGATGTACAACTCAATATAATAAATGTACCAAGCACCACTTGCATAACATGTATACAACATCACATGTACACGACACCACCTCCACAACATGTACACAATGCCATATGTCCATTGCACCACTATACATCATGTACACAATACCATATGTAGACAGTACCATACGCAAGACATGTATTCGATAACACATGTACATAGCACTACATGCAAGACATGTACAGTGTACCATCTGCATAGAACTCCACTTGTAAAACATTTACACAACACCACATGCACATAGCACCACTTGTAAAATCATGCACACCAAACCACATTTACAAAGAACCACATGTACAACATGCATGAAACACCACTTGTACATAACACTACATTTCCAACATGTACATACCATCACCTATACACAACACTGCATATCCAACATGTGCATAGCACCATATGCACACAAAATCACATATCCATCATGCACACAGTGCAATATTTACAGAATACCACATATCCAAGATGTGCATAGCACCATCTATACCCAACACTGAATATGAAACAATCATACAACACTATCTATAATACACCATTTACGTAACATTACATAATCAACATGTACACACACTAAATATACACCACACTGCGTTCATACAACATCACAAGTGCAACAAGTACAACATATACGACATATGCACAACAGTTGTACCACACATCCAAAACCACACTGATTCTTTACTAAGCAACCTTGCTTCCAGTGTCTTATTCATGCTTCTCCTAATGTGCTATAGAGCACACCTCTTTCATTTCACTGATGTATCTGTTGGTATAACCTATCCATAAAGTAAGCACAAGCATAATACAACCATAGAATATAAATTCATATTCACATGATACTGACCTCATTTGTTTGTCATGACTACTCTTCCTACTCGAATCCTCAAAGCCAGGAACCGCTTCATGTCATTCACCTGCGTAAGTAATCATCCCTCCATAAGAAGGATTCCTAATGACCCATGGGAGAGTGACATATATACATGGATACATACATAGATATACATAAACATCAACATAAAATAATAATGATGCCATTAGCCAATGTCATACAATACATACTTATGTATATATAAAATAATCATGATCCATGATAATCATGTGAGAAACAAAATATATACATACATGTATACATATATAATATCAACATAATCATGATCACAACATAATCACTAGATAACATAAGGTCTATGTTAAGAGAACTTCCTTATTATAGCAGGCACAACATTAAGAATAGTCATTCCCAACATAGCCAAGGCATTTGATGCCTCAGATCCATTTACTTTACCTTTTTTATTACCTTTCTCATGTATGTACTGCTACAGTCCATTTACCACAATGGACCCAACCAGTCGAACTGACTATCATAGTCTTGCCTTCTGCTAGGCTTACTCATGCACTGAGCTTCATCCATATCTCACATTACGATTCGGGTACATACAACTCTCCTCGAGCTCCATTAACTTTCCTCTTTGCCAACCAATTCCCAACACCCAAAGCATAAAAGGCAAGACAAGATACAACCAAGAATAAAACCATGAAAACCAATAACAAAAATACGACACCACAACTAAAGTGGCATCATCATGCACCAGACATAAACAAAACCACAAATCAATTGCAAGAAAATCATAAAAGAGTAAAGCCACAAGACATAAACAAAACCACAAATCAAGCATGAAAATTCACCAAAAGATGAAAATAAATCAATAGACATCATGATTCAATCACCATGGTTCCAAAGGAAAGCTCAACATAAGTCTTCTTCAAGATTTCATGGCAACCTCTCTTTCCATGTAGCTCCCTGCATCATGTTTTCGTCGACACATAACTGTTAGTGCATAAATAAACATAACAATACAATAGTTACCTCATATTCTTGCTTGGAACTGAACACATCTATGTTATCTCTCAAGGGACTCCAATCCTTTGACATATCCGCATGTAACTAAAGACTAGCTAATATACCTGTGAATTACACGTTCTTTAATATGACATATATCCCCATAATGTCGGGCAAAGTCAAGGTTAAGAAGACTTCCTGCATGCAAAACTCTCATTCATTTGGAACTAGGGTTTCCAAACATAGTCAAAGGAATTCTTGTCCAACTCCTTCCTTTTACCTTTTTACTTTGCTGCAACTGAGTCTTACTATATATTGTTAGCTATATAAACACATCAATTATTACCTCATCACACTAATACCAAGCATGTTTCTTGTAACTGTTCACACATGTCAACCACATGTTCCAAATATCAAGACAATAATTTTTATCAATTTGAAATAAACTTTTACAAACAATCATGTCATTATCCATAGTCAACTCATAGTCATTAGACATAATTTTACAATTATCACCTACTACAATCATGTACGCAGCAATTGTGTCAACACATATGTGTTAGTAAAACTATCTTAAAGCAAGAGCATTGGAACACATACTCATATTATGAAATCCATCAAACATTCAACCAACTTGCGAACATACCATTTTAAATAAATCAACTAGGCACCAAACACTCAAACACTAAATATATGTCATAATCAAACAACCAAGCACCAAATATACGACATAAGAGGACTCATACCTTAATGTTTGTCAGGGGAGGCTATCTTGTCTACACAAAAAATCAAGGTTAGCATGATACAATTTCACAACATGTGAACTCAATATAAATCATGATATCCATAACAGTAACTAATTAGCATGTTAATGTCATAAGCTCATAAGCATTCGTCGTTCATCCATAACAAGCACATATGTACAATAAATCTAGATTTGTATGACAACATATCACAAATATGTTGCCTCATAACTAAATATCGCAACCATAACCATTTGCATAGGTCAAACCATGTTAACTCAATGCGTATGACATTAAGATCTTCAATGAAGTGAACATAACCATCACAAATATGACCAATCTAGTTATTAACATCAAGATCTCAATGAATAACTCTAATCATCAATTTAATATCATATAAAAATGATAAGTTATATATCATGCTCATCAACAACATTGTTGGGCATGGAATCCTCCCCAAGGCATATTTTATGGCTTAAAGCCCATGTTTTGACCAAATCTTGTTGTAAGAGATTCGTGAATTTCAGGCACGCGACGCAAAAGTATGATAGAGCCACAGGGTTGTCCGCCCTAGTTTTGTAATGTAATGTCGGCTGGATAGACCTACCCATGTTCTGTGGACCATGGGATTGTATAAATAGAGAGAGGCTCTAAGTGTAAAAGGAGAGTAACTAAGAGCATGAAAAGTCTAAGTGGTTGAGTAAAAGTGTAGAGTGTGTCTGTGGGTCGTAGAGTAGGAGAAGGCCCTACAACTGTGTGCACAGAGGCCTAGTAGTTGCAGCTGAGTGCGGAGACCCCTGTAGCTGAGTACGCAGGGTGAGTCGAGCTTGTAACCATGGAAGGAATCAATAAAGAGAAGTTTTTCTATAATTTTGTGTATCTGTTCTTGGTTTAATGCATGATTGATATAATTTACAAATATGTTGTTTATTTACTACACGCACCTGTATGAAGGTTCTATGTTGTTAAGTATAACTTAAATCACTCAAGTAGGCAAAGATAATTAACTAATATTGGAATATAAGCAAGGTCTTGGTTAATAACGTAAAGCATGACGCACAACCCCTCGGTAGGGCTGCGTGAAGGCAGTATATCAGGCTGCGAGAAACGGGAAAGTGTGCGAAGTAACCTGCATGCGGGGACAAACCGTGGACTAGTCGAACTCATCAGACATCTCTAGGATGGGGAAACCTAGTTCTAGCACCCTCCCATACTACTTCGAGTGAGGCCTGAGTCCACACTCCATGGACTATTGCCGAAAGGGCTAGTAGTACTGGGATTTATTTGGCTAATTAACTTCGAACCTAGGTATGGTCCCAACAAGACAGCAAATGGTTTCATTGCCAGGACTGGGATCTGCATATAGATGTCTGATGTCATATCACTGGAATTTGAACAACAAAGGAATTGAAGGGTGGTTGGACAAAAATATTCACGAGTTCGTGGCGTAGGAAAATAGGAATCCGTGAGTATCAAAGGAAGAGTGGTTAGATTGCTACTTGTATACAAAGATCCATGAAATTTTCTTTCCATCCTTCCCTATTGAGTTGTACAAGTGGATCATGAACCTAGAAGATAGCCAAGGAAGGTGTAAACTCGACAAACCTATTGTGTGGACTCCAGAATTGGTGCACAGACTGGAAGCATCAGAAGATAAGATCATGCACACTAGCAATCATTGGCTAGATCGAATCATAGGAGGGTTCATCAGTGGTAGATACTTCAGTCAGCTCTAGCAAGGTAGAATGATGCTTCCTCAAGGGGCTATGAGGTAAGTACGTTAAATATTTGAACACTTGGATTAAAATGCTACTGTGTGAAAAGTGAGTTATACGAATAAATTGATGTTTGGGGCTACGCGGATTTGGAGGATCTACAAAAATGAAGGTAGCATAGAGCTAGAAACTAGCCCCTTGATTTCACCTCCATGAGGAGGTGAAGAGGAGCTTGCAAAGGTTTCACCAAGGAGTGCGATCAATCTAATAAAGTAGAGAATTCCACGCATACCACCCCCACCCACACCACCAGCAGTTTCACCATCTTCACCCCTGACTTCGCCCATACCACCTCCGCCAACACCGAGAAGGAGTATGGCCAATATGATAAAGCTACCAGTGTTCAAGGGAGTAGGGAATGAAGATTCGAACTAATTTTGGTTCGTGGTAGAAGCTGTATGGGAAGCACAGGGTGTCACAGATGATAATATAAAGAGGGAAATTTGGTTAGCAATCTACAAGATCGTGTGCTGAATTGGTACATTAAGCATTCCAATGACAATCACAATGCAGGGATAGCGAATATCTAGATTGTGCTAAACAAAGAATTTAGCAGGCCGAAATCAGAGGCATAGTCGATCATTGGATTCAAGGAAATCACAATGTTATTGGGCAAAACCCTGTGGGAGTTGGATCAAATATTGAAGTGCACAATTCACGAAGAGAACATGACCTTAACAGATGGGCAACACTACAAATGGTTTGTAGCCTCATTAACACCGGATCTACAGAATGCGTTGTCACAACAAAGGCTAACCACTTAGGCTGAGGTTTTGTAGGTCGCAATGAGATTGCACAAGACTCTGATACAAGATCCTAACTTGGGAGTCCAATAGATTCACTCGCAGTTGAAAAACTTGTGCCTGGAGATGCAGAGTTTGAAACAAGACAAGACAGCTCGTCTAGAAGTGCATGACAAGGTATGGTGCGTAATGTGCAACAGCAAGGGGCACAAGAAGGACCACTGCCCTGTGTTCATGGATTACCTCATGGGAGGAGGACCAATTCCATTGAGACTGGAGGCACACGTAGTACCAAGCGCGATGCCTACATTGTGGTGCATGATTTGTCAGATAGGAGGGAAGCATGCTACAGATAACTACCATCAACTACAGAAGTATACGTAGAATTCCCAGCAGTTGTTCTGTAATTTCTGCAGGTTAGTTGGCCATGATGAGCATACCTATAGAAGTTATGAACTGATGATGGATCGGACTCCTACTTACAGAGGTCAGGCCAAAACACGGCCCCTCGATCAAAATGCAGGAATGGCACACATTGGATTTCAGGGGCGTGGACAAGGATGAGGTGGAAAGGGACCAGGAAGAGGTCGCAAACAACTTATATGTTACAATTGCAGAGGACCAAGGAATTATGCTTGTGATTGTACAAATCCAACGAGACCATCATGCTTATATTGTACACAATTTGATCATGAGACAGAGGACTATCCTACATTGATAGCGAGGTTACGTGATAAAGGAGCACTCCAACCTCCCCTGACTTAGAACCTGCAAATGATGAGGTATGAACTGTATGAGGAAGACCTCAATGTAAATATAGTGCTCCGAAGTGGCATTACAACAGGGGATGACAAAGGCGAGTAGCCTGAAGAAAGTACCTGGGTTTGCAAGGCTCCAATGAAGGAACCAACATTTGATTTGGAGCGCACTAAGGAGACCTTCATCAAAGCTAAGAAGATCTTCGTTGATGCCTCTACTTCAAGATGTAAAGACATACTGGAGCTAGAAATGGACCCATCGATACTCACTACATTCTTGGAGACATGCATGAAGTTGCTGCGCGACAGCAAGGCTATGAAGGGGCTACAAGAACTCATAACTAGATGTGTTAGGACTGCACTAGGACAACCACTTGTAGTCTGGAAGCTCGAGAAGCACACAACGCTAATAGGAAGGGAGATGAGATTGACCACATAGATCGGGGAATATGAGATGCATCAGGTGATTCTGGATCTAGGATTGGATGCGAACGTCTTGCCAAAGCAGACATAGGAACGCATGGGTAAGCTTGCATTGCCAATGGTCTCCTATCCAACTGTGAATGGCAAACAAGCAAAAGATCCTACCTATGGGGAGATTGCATGGAATCACATTAGATATTGAAGGAGCGAGCACACCAGCAAATTTCAAAGTGATAGATATTGTGGATTACAACAATCATTATCTTGCACTACCGGGAATAGATTGGGCCACTGACATGAATGGAGTGATAAATCTAAGGAAGTACAAGATGATTTTCAAGAAAAAGTCACTACGCGTAGTGGTACCTTTAGACCTTGTGGAAGGATCACGCTACATAGAGCTAGTACGTGACTACGACAACAATGATCGTCTACACTGTATCTACAAGATAATTGCATTCGAGAAAGATTGGGTAAATCCAACTACGGATGGCTGAATCTCGTGGGAGCGCGAAAGCTCCTGTACATCAGATTCTGATGAAGAGATAGAACGATGGCAAAACCAGTTACATGAGGTAACCATGCTCAATTGTAACATGATGACAAGGTTATTGTGCTGTGTAGTAAGAAAGGTAAGGGATTTGCCTACCTACAACAGGTTAGGTGAAGTGGAGGAGTTCCTGAACAAATTTGAAGGAGAAGTGGCAGAACAATAGTGTTGAGGCACTCTCAAATGGGTACTACGTGCTACGCCCACAAGGTGGTGGGTTACTTACCATAAGAGTTTTAAGGACTGGCACGACTGCCGAAGGATGATGCACCTATGATTTGGGAAGCCTCAGATATGGTTAAAAGACAAGTATGAAAAATGAAATGGCCCATGCGCCCACCTTTCCAGGTGGGTACAAGCATATGGTACAAAACTTGTAGGAATACACATAGTACTCGTGGTAGGAAACATGAGCAGTAAGCAAGTGTGGGAAAGATAATGGAGTGAACGACCCCTTTGTTTGGGACCAGGAAGTATGGTAAGATGAAGCATACAGAAGCATATTCTCACAGAAGATTTTGACAAAGTATGGGAAGCACTTAACACAGTCCACCATGTGAAGTGGGCTGATTGGTACCTACGTGTACTAGTAGTTCTCTGGGCATATAGGACCATGTGCAAAACCCTAACTGTGCGGCCACCTCTGAAGCTGAAGTATGAAGCGAACGCTATAATCCCCATGGAGCATGAAAATCCTAGTTCGTGCATTGTAGCACCATCAGATATGATGGTTTGCGGAGCCTGGAAAGAAGGGATCACACAGCTGCAAGAAGTAGAATGCATGGGACTTGAGGAAAAAAACCAACATGGAAATTTTAGGCTCCAAAAACTAGAAAAAGAAATGGTGTGATTAAGGAGGAAAAGCACCTTGGTAGAAGCGGAAGTCAAGAAGTCGAAAGACGAGATAAGGGACGAGTTTCTCGATAAGAAGACCATGGTGATAAAATAGGGTGCGCACAATCATGCTGACAAATTTGAGGACTATCGCCATGAATTGTTTAGTCTGATGCCTTGGCTTGGACCGCATATTACTTAGAGAATTAACTAGGGTGATATGCTACAGAGGATAAGGTGCGCGACGTTGCTAGTAATGGTAAAAGGTAGGTATTTCCCAGGAAGAATGCTGGATGACTAGAGGAAACTGCACATAGGTGGCGCGACCACCTGACTAGCCAAGGGAGGAACAGTCTTAGTGCTCTAAGCAGTTGAAAGGAAGTGCGGGACTATAAACTACTCTACTCGAAAGCTGAGCAAGGTTGGAGCTGCGCGCAGAAACAAAAACTCACAAGGTCCGTGACTGCGCATATGGGGTTGTGCTGTTGCGCAGGTTGGCCAGAAAGTGACTATTGAAGTCACTATTCATGATGGGATGGTTGACTTTAGGCCAAATGGAGTGGGCAGTAGGCATTTAAGATGTGATTTATGGGCAAGATTTGGAAAAATCTACTAGGAAGGGAGCATTAATAAACTGGATTTGGGGGGAATGGTTGAATTTAAATTTAAAAGCGTTATTAAATACAAAGGGCTACCCAGAAAATAATGCTTGCTCATTTGTGAATTCAGCAATTGATCAAAGGCCTGATTGTTGTGATCCGAACGTTGATTGAGCCCTTGAGTTCACAAGTGCTATATTTCTGGACTGATATGATGACAACAGCTAAGGATGTTATGGAGATAATCGAAGTGACCGTTGGAGAGGCCATGCAGGTTGTGGCAATGGCAGATGCTACGGAAGATGCTAAGATTATGGCAGAAATCCTAAAATCACCATGCATGCCAAGACACAAGAAGGAAAAACAAGCAATGGCTCCCATACGTGTGTCCCCACGGAACCCACTGCGAACCAAGTTGTCAATGGAGGAGAAGGGGAAAGACGTCACCATAGAGATAGATGATGAGGAAGAAGATCTGAAGGATCTTATCATCGCGGAGGATGAGGATGAAGGCATGGAGGAGAACACTTAGCGTACGCAACCCATAATAAAATTTCCTGCCTATGTCCCCCTGCGAAAATGGAAGGCAAAAGTGCCCAGGGACTTAGACGAGACCAAGAGATCCCTCTAGACCTCGCTCCTCCCAGAAAACATTATGCTTGAGGCCACGTACTTGGGATGCATGTCGAATCTAAAATTCGAACATTGGTACCTCGTTGACCATGAGAAGTTCCCTCACCTTGAGACAAGGAATGTCATGAAGCTGAAGTAGAACACCACAATGGGAGTGACAAAATTAGAGCTGCAGAAGTGGTTGTGCAGAGTGGAAAAGGCTAGGCTAGTAAACTTGCTCTCGGTGTCGCACTTGCACTGCACCCCAATAACCATTTTTGTCATCAAGTGGCATCTCTTCCTGGTGCATGATGGGTGTTTGTGGTAGGAGGAGCCCATCCTCATCATGGTAGACCTCATTCACCGCATCTCCTAGCTTCCATGTAAAGGAGAGGACCCTGCGGACATATCGGAAGGGAAGGGTAGTGACTTGGCCATAGCGGAGGCCATGAAGAAAAAGTACAAGCTAGAAAATAAGAAGAGGGGCTACACCATCTCCAACATCAAGGAGAAGGCAGTGCATGTGGCGACCTAAATCCTGGTAGGAAAGGTCATGCGCAAGTGTCCCGCGAACGAAATACCCATGCCAATGGTAGCACTGGCTGAGCAGTGCGCAAAGGGGGTCTAGTTTAACTGGTCCAAGTTTCTCTATTTGGAGTTTTTAGTAAATTGCTAAGAAGCTCAGGAATAGGGCAAAATGTTCCACTATGCATGGCTTCTTCTATCAATAATGCTCGTGGCTAGGGAATTGTTGGAGGATAGTTAATTCCCCATAATTTACAGGGATTTACCATAGGCTGTGAAGTATGCTTTGCTTTGGGTAACAAAGGATGTTAAGAGGATCCACAATAGTAAAATCTTCTGGGTGTTCATGGAGATGAACCTCAGAATGGGGATCAACCGTAAGCCGTGGTTGTCGCCCACTGTCTATAACAGTCTGCAGAGTTTTGCAGAATTCAAAGTCAACATGCATAACATTTATTTTAGGGCGCACAAAGACCCGACCAAAAACTGGATAAAGCTACCCTTCATATCTACAAACAACTTCATTTTTAATGCACTGGAGGCATGGACGCTAGAGTGGTGTGCCCTAGACATCACAGAGATCGAGAAGTCACCGGTGCAAAGAAAGAAAGATGAGCCCAAGCTGTGCATCGCACAGTTGGCCAAAAAACAAAAGAAGGAAGCAGTTGCAGCGGAAGTGCGGGCACCATGGGATGCGACACAGAAAACAACTAAGTAGGAAAAGGCCGCAACAATAGCAGTAGCATGGAGGTAGCTGTGAAGGCGGGTGAGGGCCACACGACACAGGGGCAGGAAGCAAAGGAAGTAGAGACAGAAGAAGGAGGTGTGGACCCACAAACTGCATCAACGCAGTTGAAGCGCCAACACCCAACAAAGTGGGCAGGGTCACATAAGAAGGTCAAGGCATCGAAATTGTCCATTGACCCAATCACCCTAATCAAGGGTGATCTGCATGACATCGGAGAGATAGTGCTTGATGTCAACTCTGAGGCTCTCCAAGATTTCATGCAAGAGAACTAGATTGTGTTGGGGGCCATCAGAGCGTAGTTGCTGGAATTATAGGTGTAGCCTCCTCAGGTTGGTACCCTTTCGACCATTCTCACAGTTGGCTCAACAGTAGCAGAAAAGATGTTGCACGCGTGGATGACGAACACCATAGTGCTGCTAGAAGGGGCACTAGTGACATCAAATAAGGGTGACATGCCTTTGGTTAGCATGCTGAAAGGTCTAGGTCTCAATATGGCTGCACTTCTGCCAGATACCTTATATGTTTTGCAGGATGGGATAACTTTAGAGCTGCACGCTAGGGAGAGCGACACACTGTAAGTCTTCAGTGAGTAGAAAACTAATATGGAACAACTGAGCTTGTAGCATGACGAAGTGGTGTCGCAGAACCAACAGTTGGTAAAGGTAATAGACAATGCTTGCCAAAGCATCCCGGAGCTGGCCATCCCAACAGACCTACCAGCAGAGGCACGGATCCACAGGTTAGCAGTAGGGGTTTGTGATGTGAGGGAAGAAATGACAAAGCTTAAGTTGGAGCTAAACCTTCAAATCATTGAGTTGCGGTTAAAGGCGCAACCATCCACTCCCCTAGAAGTCAGAGAACAATGTGCTAGCGCTATCACAACAGGATTGGAGGAAATTGGCAGTGTAGTACGAGACTGCACCAGCATGTTGGAAGAATCATTTGAGGTCCTCATAAATCTGCAAGAGGAGCCCAACACCCAGCACTTGGATATAGAGGCGTGATAACTCCAACATCAGTAGGACAGTGTCAAAGAAACTGCATAGGTGGTGGCCCTCGCTTAGAGGCTCATGCAGATGCAGTAGACTAAAGTGTTGAAAGAGCAGGTGGATGTGGCAGTACACAAGGAAGCAGTCCTAAAGGTGTGCGTTTAGCCTTAGCTCGATGAGGCCTTCACCATCACTGTAGATATTGAAGGAAAGCTCTCATAAATGTAGGGGATGCACACATTTATGCAGAGAAGCACTCCCGACACAGAGGCCTCGGAACAACGAATGCAATAGATCTAGCAAGCAACAACTCAGTGTGCTACTAACCTTGCCATAGTTCAACAATAGTTAGAGGGACTCAGCGCAAAGATCGTCGTGCTGATAGAGTGACTCAAGGGCAAGTCATGATGTTTGTGTTGGGGGCCTGTTGGGCATGGAATCGCCCCCAAAGGCATGTTTTGGGGCTTAAAGCCCAAGTTTTGACCAAATCTTTTTGTAAAAGCAACATGAATTGTGGGTGCAGAGCGCAAAAGTATGATAGAGTCACAGGGTTGTCTGCCCTAGCTTTGTAATGTAATGCCGGCTGGATAGACCTACCCATGGTCTCCAAACCATGGGATTGTATAAATAGAGCAAGGCTCTAAGTGTAAAAGGAGAGTAACTAAGAGCATGAGAAGTCTTAGTGGTTGAGTAAAAGTGTAGAGTGTGTCTGTGGGTTGTAGAGTAGGAGAAGGCTCTGCAACTGTGTGCGCATAGGCCTACTAGTCCGTCACTAATTGTGCGGACACCTGCAGCTGAGTGCGGAAGGTGAGTCAAGTCTATAACCGTGGAAAGAATCAATAAAGATAAGTTTTTCTATAATTCTGTGTATCTGTTCTTGGGTTCATGCATGATTGATATAATTTGCAAATATATTGTTTATTTACTGCGCGCACCTGGATGAAGGTTCTATGTTGTTAAGTATATCTTAAAGCACTCAAGTAGGCAAAGACAATTAACTAATATTGGAATATAAGTATGGTTTTGGGTAATAATGTGGAGCGTGGTGCATTTTCCTTGCGTAGGGCTGCACAAAGGCAGTATCTCAGGGCACGAGGAATGGGAAAGTGCGTGAATCAAGTTATGTGCTGAGATAAACCATCGAACATTCAAACTCATCAGACATCTCCAAGGTGCGGAAACCTAGTTCTAGCACCCTCCCGTACTACGGGTGAGACCTCAGCCCGTGCTACATGGACTGTTGCAGAAAGGGCCAGTAGTACTAGGATTTGTTTGGCTAATTAACTCCGAACCTAGGTCAGGCCCCAACAAGCCAACAAATATATAATCTAATCATCAAGTTATGTAACATAAAAAAATATAACAATGTATAAATCCATAGGTTACTATCATTCTTGACTATCTAACACATGTGCTTATGACTATACTAATAACATATCATCTATCATGTACGTAACCATAACATCAAAAGACATGTACATAAACCTAATGCATATAACAATCCTTAACCTACATACATGCATGGTCAACATACAACGTGTATGAAGAGATTCTCTTGCCTCGAGGTCCAATGCTACAACTTCACTTTGATGATCTTCATCTCGTACTCTACCTTATTCAACAAATTAGCATCCTAACATACCAATAACACCATGATCCTAAATTGCATACAATGACTTCACCAGGCATGTCTGACCCACTATTCATGTACAATTGAGACCATACATGCATAAAAAAAGTATATAGACATATAAAAAATGAGTACCAAACCATAGACATGTCATTCTAGGTAGAGTCCAATCATAAATGCATGACCATATCAAGTACACAAACCATGACCTCATGCATGACAACAAACATTACTCCATTGTACACATTGCCACACACAACAAATAGTGTGCTTAAGCAATGCCAAATCAACTGCACATATGCATAGATGCATGTAGTTAAACATAAGTGATCAATCCTTGTAATAAATATACAAGACCGATACATGTAATAAGAATGTAACCTTACATACAAGGATGTAAGTAGGTGACATAAAATCAACATGTAAGTGACATATAATCTACACATGGTTAGTCACATAGTTATGTCAAATACTCTTCATGAAATCAACATAAAATTATCCATGATAACCGTATTACAACCCTAATCAATCATCAAGCACATGAAATGCAAGTGTAAGAGATAAAAATGCAACTGACATGTGCGGATCACCAACTCCTTCAACCCATCCTATCTGAGAGTTGAACCATGCTCTAATAGCACTTTGTAACACCCTCCTCCCACATCCACCCAAGTAACCATGCCAACTGGGGTAAACATGAGACAAGAGGCTACTATGATCCGATTCAACCTCCTAAGTGACCTTAAGGAAGTGGAATCAATGAAAAATCACACACAGTCATCCAACATCATCAACAGAACTCTTAGGAGACAAGTGAGCCGCTCAGACAACCTTTTCTAGGGTCCCACTACTATTCTCGACCTCTGAGGCCATAGTAACACTGACTCTATGGGAAAGAGGGCAACTAGAGACCTAAAGTCACTCTCATAGGCCTACCTGCCAGTGAATTTGGACCAAACTTACCAGTTTTGTGCCAGCAACCCTGCGAATTAAGTTGCTTTTTTAGCCCTAGAGCCTAGGTCACTACCCATAATGGAATGAAAGCTCATGATCAAGTAAATTACAGGGAAGAAATGATGCAAAAGTAAATAGTTGATCAAGACCTTAACTAGACCCCTAATAGCCATGACAGGAATATCATAAACATGTTGTCAACATTTAACCTACAGTTATAAACAAAAAAATTAAGTGTAGGGATCTCATACTTATCTAAGAATTGTTATAAACCATTGTTCCCTCATGTCATTTGCTAGATATTCATATATTAGGCCATAAACAACTTGTCCATTCATATACAAGTAAAAACATGTTGAGAGCCATTCATAGTTTCTGTCATAAAATGTGCATATAACTAGAATAATAGGAACATAAATACAATAAACATATGAGCAATCAAAATCCATATATATGTTAGTACCTTCACACATGAAAATCAAGGAAATGAATTTCTCATTAATGAATATAGTAAACCATCTGAAGATGAGACTATCACGTTCCACTTGATGATAGATTGGTTGAGCCAAGTCTCTCTTTAACCAATCACCCTCATGCCATATTCCAAGCATGAATGTGCAGCTTGTAGAACACTTCAAAACCACCAATAAATGTGGATGCCACCGAAGTTCTCTGCCTACACCATGAGGAATTTGAGTGCCTCCTAGTCTCTCAAGCTTTACTGTGCATTCACAGTTCGGTCCAGGGATTAGTAGGCCCTACACCGACACATACTCTCCAGGCTTTACGCCCAACGGAGAGAAAATCCACCTCTTGGCTTTACCGTATATCCCGTCATTCATTGACAATGATTCCTAGGCCACTGAGGCACACAATCTAGATTTACCACAACCCACAGTCTGGTTCATGGGTTACTAATTAGTGGCTTTGTGCATACTCAGTGCAATTAAGGAACCACTACACAATGTGTTTTTCAATTTGGGATCCACCCCACTCAACTTCAAATGCAATCCGTCCATCCCACATAAACATATAATACAAAAATTAGCTTCTCCTTAATAATATCATAAAGATATTTAATAAAAAATATATTGTAAGAGTTTTTGAATCATAAGTGAAATCCAAGCGTACTGTCGTATCCTATATTTCATCATTACTTCAATGTATATTGTGCATTCCAAATTAACATCGTACAATTTTTTTAATTTAATATTTTCAATCCGAATATGATCAAAAACATAAAAGAAGAATATGAGTAGGTTTTCATCATTCAATGTTTTAAATTTAACTTTTATATCCTTGTATTTCATCATTACTTGAATGTATATGGTTGTATTGGGCATTCTAAATTAACATCGTATAATTGTTTTAATAGTGTTTAATTTATTTTTTTCAATCCGGATATGATTAAAAAGATAAAGAATAATATGGATAGGTTTTTATTATTTTATTATTAAAATAACTTTTATAAAATATAAGTCCATCATTCTCCTTAATAATATCATAAAGATATTTAATAACAAATATATTGTAATATTGAATCATAAGTGCAATCTCATCACATTAAGCTTACTGTCGTTTCCTATATTTCATCATTACCTCCATGTATATAGTGCATTCTAAATTAACATCGTATAATTTTTTTAATAGTTTTTAATTAAAAGGAATTTTGTTGTATTGTGCATTCTAAATTAACATCGTATAATTGTTTTAATAGTGTTTAAGACTCGTGACGGACTTAAACGTATAAGAAATTTTATATTTTATAAAAGTTAATTTAAGAATAAAAACCTACTCATATTATTTTTGTATCTTTTTAATCGTATCCGGATTGAAAAAAATAAATTAAACACTATTAAAACAATTATACGATGTTAATTTAGAATGCACAATACAACAAAATACCTTCAAGTAATGATGAAATATAAGGATATAAAAGTTAAATTTAAAAAATTCAATAATGAAAAGCTACTCATATTCTTTTTTTATGTTTTCAATCATATCCGGATTGAAAAAATTAAATTAAAAACTATTAAAAAAATTATACGATGTTAATTTAATTATATAAATTAAATTAAATTAAATTAACATCGTATAATTTTTTTAATAGTTTTTAATTTAATTTTTTCAATCCGGATATGATTGAAAACATAAAAAAAGAATATGAGTAGCTTTTCATTATTGAATTTTTTAAATTTAACTTTTATATCCTTATATTTCATCATTACTTGAAGGTATTTTGTTGTATTGTGCATTCTAAATTAACATCGTATAATTGTTTTAATAGTGTTTAATTTATTTTTTTCAATCCGGATACGATTAAAAAGATACAAAAATAATATGAGTAGGTTTTTATTCTTAAATTAACTTTTATAAAATATAAAATTTCTTATACGTTTAAGTCCGTCACGAGTCTTAAATTTTCCATTGCATTAGTAAAGAGAAGGTCAAAACACAATGTTGTAAAGATGTAAGATTTAGATGAATCATAAATTGAGCGGCTTGCCCATTAGGATTGATGCATTTGTATATTAAGATGATGAGCTGGACATAATCTACATTTGCGTCATCCAAATTTGTCTGAATAAATTAAGAGGTCATGAGTGCACATATAACATGAAGAACTACTAAATTTCGGTATTCTTACTTCCTTGTATCTTTAACTTTAGCCCTATAGGATGCCACTATTTTGTAATTGCAATATGTAGATAAAGGTAGTAGTAAGATTCTTGTAATGAAATATGCCACTATTATGTGGTTTTTATCATTAAGGAGAAAAACCATATTAAGGTTTATCAAAGATATTACTACAACTCATTGTTGGAACAATAAGCAGTGATGGTGTCATATAATTTGGGAATAAAATAATAGTATAAAGAGTATGACATGTTGAGCTTTACTACATCATGAAGATGTAGACAAAACCTCAAATTCCTAACTTGCACAAACATAGATGTATAAACATACTTTTTCGCAATCCATGATCCTCATAACACAAGTGTATTAATTATACATAACTTAATAGAGCCTTTTCTCATTATTCAAATCCTTAGAAGTTGGAAATACACATGCAATTGATCTTACTGCATCATTAATCTTGAGCCCTGCTTCAAGGGAAACACATATGAAGGTGGTTTCATTAGTTTGGTGGAACATTAACACTTGGTATACTTGCACTCTTGAAGAGTATTTCAAGAGATTATTCTATATTATGTTTTATGGATTTTTATATATGTTTCTTTATGGAGACTAGAGAGTGATTAGCTCTATATTTGATTCATTTGATTTTTTTAATTTACGTGATTAATTATTTTACATTGAATATTTAACCGTATAGTTTTTATTATTTGAACAAAATGACATTCTGGTATTCTCTTACAAAGCCATATATCAATTTTTATGAGTGTACTAATTAGCTTACATATGTATAGATTTTATAATTCTGCATCCCGCCACTTTTCATCTATATTATTTCTCTCTATTTATGTTAATATTATTTTTTTTGTTATTTAATATTTAAAATTATTATTATTATGAGAAAAAATATTATAAATAACTAGAAACGAAGGCATCACAGAACTAGAAACTAGCCCCTTGATTTCACCTCTGTGAGGAGGTGAAGAGGAGCTCGCAAAGGTTTCACCAAGGACTACGATCAATCTAATAAAGTAGAGAATTCCGCGCATACCACCCCCACCCACACCACCACCAGTTTCACCATCTTCACCCCTGACTTCGCCCATACCACCTCTGCCACCACCGAGAAGTAGTATGGCTAACATGATAAAGCTACCAGTGTTCAAGGGAGTAGGGAATGAAGATTCAGACCAATTTTGGTTCATGGTAAAAGCTGTATGGGAAGCAAAAGGTGTCACGGATGATAATATAAAGAAGGCAACGTTGGTCAGCACTCTATAAGATTGCGTGATGACTTGGTACATTAAGCATTCCAATGACAATTTGAATGCGGGGATAGCGGATATCCAGACTGCGCTAAACAAAGAATTTAACAGGCCGAAATCAGAGGCACAGTGAATCATTGGATTCAAAGAAATCATAATGTTACCGGGTGAAACCCCACAGGAGTTGGATCAAATATTGAGGTGAACGATTCGTGAAGCGAACATGACCTTAATAGATGGGCAACATCGTGAATGGTTTGTAGCCTCGTTAACACCGCATCTATGGAATGCGTTGTCGCAGCAAAGGCTAACCACTTAGGCTGAGGCTTTGGAGGTTGCAATGAGATTGCACAAGACTCTGATACAAGATCCTAACATGGGAGTCCAAAAGATTCACTCGCAGTTGAAAAACTTGTGCCTAGAGATGTAGAGTTCGAAACAAGACAGGATGGCTCATCCAAAAGTGCGCGACGAGGTATGGTGCGTAATGTGCAAGGGCAAGGGGCACAAGAAGGACCATTCCCTGGTTTTCACAAATTACCTCATGGGAGGAGGACCGATTCCATTGAGACCGGAGGCACAAGTAGTACTGAGCGTGATGCCTACATTGTGGTGCATGATATGTCAGATAGGAGGGAAGCATGCTACAGATAACTGCCGTCAACTACAGAAGTATACGCATAATTCCCAGCAGTTGTTCTGTAACTTCTACATGTTAGTTGACCATGATGAGCGTACCTATAGAAGTTATGAACTGATGATGGATCAGACTCCTACCTATAGAGGTCAGGCCAAAACATGGCCCCTCGATCAAAATGCAGGAATGGCACACATTGGATTTCAAGGGCATGGATGAGGCCGAGGTGGAATGGGACCAGGAAGAGGTCGCAGACAACTAATATGTTACAATTGCAGAGGACTAGGGCAATATTCTTGTGATTGTACAAATCCAATGAGACCATCATGCTTATATTGTACACAGTTTGATCATGAGATAGAGGACTGTCCTACATTGATAGCAAGGTTGCGGGATAAAGAAGCACTCTAACCTCCCCCAACTCAGAACCTGCAAATGATGAGGTCTGAACCACACGAGGAAGACCCCAATGTAAATATCGTGCTCCAAAGTGGTATTACAATAGGGGATGACAAAGGCGAGCAACCTGAAGAAAGTACCTAGGTTTACAAGGCTCCGACGAAGGAACCAAAATTTTATTTGGAGTGCGCTAAGGAGACCTTCATCGAAGCTAAGAAGAGCTTCACTAATGCCTTCACTTCAGGATGTAAAGACAGATTGGAGCCGGAAATGAACCCATCGATGCTCACTACATTCTTGGACACATGCATGAAGCTACTGCACGACAGCAAGGCTATGAAGGGGCTACAAGAACTCATAACTAGATGTGTTGGGACCACGCCAGGAGAACCACTTGTAGTCTGGAAGCTCGAGAAGCACACTACGCTAATAGGAAGGGAGATGAGATTGACCACGCAGATCATGGAATATGAGATGCATCAGCCATGGGTAAGCCTGCATTTCCAATGGTCTCCTATCTAACTACGAATGGTGAACAAGCAAAAGATCCTACCTATGGGGAGATTGCAGGGAATCACAGTAGATATTGAAGGAGAGAGCATGCTAGTAGATTTCAAAGTGATAGAAATTATGGATTACAACAATCCTTATCCCGCACTACCGGGAATAGATTGGGCCACTGACATGAATGGAGTGATAAATCTAAGGAAGTGCAAGATTATTTTCGAGAAAAATTCACTACGCGTAGTGGTACCTTTAGACCATGTGGAAGGATCACGCTACATAGAGCTAGTGTGTGACTACGACAAAAATGATCGTCTAGACTGTATCTACAAGATAATTGCATGCGAGCAAGATTGGGTAAATCTAACTGCAGATGGCCGAATCTCGTGGGAGTATGAAAGCTCTTGTACATTAGATTCTGATGAAGAGATAGAACGATGGAAAAACCGGTTACATGAGGTAACCACGGTCAATTGTAACATGATGACAAGGTTGTTGTGCTACGTAGCAAGATAGGTAAGGGATTTGCCTACGTATGACAGGTTAGGTGAAGTGGAGGAGTTCCTAAACAAATTTGAAGGAGAAGTGTCGGAACAATAGTGTTGAGGCACTCTGAAATGGGTACTGCGTGTTATGCCCACAAGGTGGTGGGGTACTCACCAGAAGAGTTATAAGGACTAGCACAATTGCTAAAGGATGATGCGCCTATGATTTGGGAAGCCTCAAATATGGTTAAAAGACAAGTATGATAGACAAAATGGCCCACGTGCCCACCTTTCCAGGTGGGTACAAGAATATGGTATGAAACTTGCAGGAATACACACAGTACTTGTAGTAGGAGACACGAGTGGTAAGCAAGTGTGGACAACATAATGGAGCAAATGAACCCTTCGTTTGGGACCAGGAAGTATGGTAAGACCAAGCATACAAAAGCATATTCACACAGAAGATTTTGACAAAGTACACGAAGCACTGAACATGGTCCACCATGTGAAGTGGGCTGATTGGGACCTATGTGTACTGGCGGTTCTCTGGGCATATAGGACCATGTGAAAAACCCTGACCGTGCGGCCACCTCTCAAGCCGAAGTATGAAGTGAATGTTGTAATCCCCATGGAGCATAAAAAGCCTAGTTCGCGCATTGTAGCACCAGTAGATATGATGGTTCGCGGAGCCTGGAAAGAAGGGATCACACAGCCGCAAGAAGTAGAATGCATGGGACTTGAGGAAAAAAACCAACATGGAAATTTTAGGCTCCAAAAACTAAAGAAAGAAATGGTGTGATTAAGGAGGAAAAGCACCTTGGTAGAAGCAGAAGCCAAGAAGCCGGAAGACGAGATAAGGGACGCATTTCTCGATAAGAAGACCATGGCGATAAAATAGGGTGCGCATGATCATGCTAACAAATTCAAGGACTATCGCTTCAAATTGGTCAGTCTAATGCCTTGGCTTGGACCACATATTACTAAGAGAATTAACTAGGGTGATACACTATAGAGGATAAGGTGTGCGACGCCGCTAGTAACGGTAAAAGGTAGGTATTTCCCAGGAAGAATGCTGGATGACCAGAGGAAACCGCACATAGGTGGTGCGACCACCTGACTAGCCAAGGGAGGAACAATCTTAGTGGTCCAAACAGATGAAAGGAAGTGCAGGACTATAAAATACTCTACTCGGAAGCTGAGCGAGGTTGGAGTTGCGCGTAGAAACAAAAACTCACAAGGTCCACGATCGTGCACAAGGGGTTGTGCTGTCGCGTGGGTTGGCCAGAAAGTGACTATTGAAGTCACTATTCATGATGGGATGGTTGACTTTAGGCCAAATGGAGCGGCCAACAGGCATTTAAGACGTGGTTTATGCACAAGATTTGGAAAAATCTGTCGGTAAGGGAGCATTAATGAACTAGATTTGGGGGGAATGCTTGAATTTAAATTCAAAAAGAGCTATTAAATACAAAGGGTTGCCTAGAAAATAATGTTTTGTCATTTGTGAATTCAGCAATTGATCAAAGGCCTGATTGTTGTGAGCTGAGAATTGATTGAGCCCCTGAGTTCACGAGTGCTATATTTCTGGACTGATACAATGACAACAATGAAGGATGTTATGGAGATAACTGAAGTGACCTCTAGAGAGGCCGTGCAGGCTGTGGCTATGGGAGATGCTATGGAAGGTGCCAAGATTATGGCAAAAATCCTGAAATCACCGTGCATGCCAATACCCAAGAAGGACAAACAAGCAATGGTTCCCATACGTGTGTTCCCGTGGAACCCGCTGCAAACCAAGCTATCAATGGAGGAGAAGGGGAAGCCATCATCATAGAGATAGATGAAGAAGAAGAAGATCTAGAGGATCTTATCATCACGAAGGATGAGGATGAAGGCATGGAGGAGAACACTCAGCCTGCGCAACCCGCGATAAAATTTCTCGCTTATGTCCCCCTGCGAAAAGGGAAGGTGAAAGTGCCCAAGGACCTGGATGAGACCAAGAGCTCCCTCTAGACCCCGCTCCTCCCAGACAACATTATGTTTGAGGCCATGCACTTGGGATGCGTGTCAAATCTGAAATTTGAACATTGGGACCTCGCAGACCATGAGAAATTCCCTCACCTTGAGACAAGGAAAATCATGAAGCCGAAGCAGAACACCATAATGGGAGTGACAAAATTAGAGCCACAGAAGTGGTTGCGTAGAGTGGAAAAGGCTAGGCTACTGTAACTGCTCTTGTTGTCGCACTTGCACTACACCCCAATAACCATTTTGCGTCATCAAGCAACATCTTTGCTTGGTGCATGATGGGTGTTTGTGGTAGGATGAGCCCATCCCCATCATGGTAGACTTGATTCACCACATCTCCAAGCTTCCATGTAAAGGATAGGACCCCGTGAACATATCGGAAGGGAAGGGCACTGACTTGGCCATCGCGGAGGCCATGAAGAAAAAGTACAAACTAGAAAAGAAGGAGAGGGGCTACACCATCTCCAACATCAAGGAGAAAGCAGGGCATGTGCCGACTGAAATCCTGGCAAGAAAGGTCATGTGCAAGTGTCGCATGAAGGAAGTACCCATGCCAGTGGTAGCACTGGCTGAGCAGTGTGCAAAGCGAGTCCAGTTTAACTGGTCCGAGTTCCTCTACAAGGATTTTTTAGAAAATTGCTGAGAAGCTCAGGAATAGGGCAAAACGTTCCACTATACATAGCTTCTGCTGTCCATAGTGCTCGTGGCTGGGGAATTGTTGGATGATAGTCAATTCCCCATACTTGACAGGGATTTACCAGAGGCTGCAAAGTATGCTTTGCTTTGAGCAATAAATGATGTTAAGAGGATCCACGACAGTAAAATATTCTGGGTGTTCATTGAGATGAACCTTAGAATGGGGATCAACTGTAAGCCGCGGTTGTCACCTACTGTCTATAATAATCTGTACAGTTTTGCAGAATTCAAAGTCAACATGCATAACATTTATATTTGGGAGCGTAAGGACTTGACCAAGCAGTGGATAAAGCTACCCTTCGTATCTACAAATGACGTCATTTTTAATGTACTGGAGGCATGGCCACCGGAGTGGCATGCCCTAGACATTGTAGAGATTGAGAATTCGACGGTGCAAAGAAAGAAAGATGAGGCCAATCTGCGCATCGCACAATTGGCTGAAAAACAAAAGAAGGAAGCAGTAGCAACAGAAGTGTGGGCATTGTGGGACGCGACACAGAAAGTAGCTGAGTAGGAAAAGGCTGCAACAGCAGCAATAGCACAGGAGGTAGCTGTGAAGGCGGGCGAGGGCCACACGACACAGGGGCAAGAAGAAAAGGAAGCAAAGACAGAAGAAGGAGGTGTGGACCCAAAAACTACATCAACACAGTTGAAGCGCCAACACCCAACAAAGTGGGCAGGGTCGCATAAGAAGGTCAAGGCATCGAAATTGTCGATTGACCTGATCACCCTAATCGAGGGTGATCTGCATGACATTGGAGAGATAGTGCTTGATGTCAACTCTGAGGCCCTCAAAGATTTCATGCAAGAGAACCAAATTGTGTTGGGGGCCATCAGAGCGCAGTTGGAGGAATTACAGGCATAGCCTCCTCAGGTTGCTACCCTTTTGACCAGCCTCACAGTCGGCTCAACAGTAGCAGAAAAGATGTTGCGTGCGTGGATGACGAACACCATAGTGCTACGGGAAGGGGCACTAGTAACATCAAATAAGGGCGACAGGCCTTCGGTTAGCATGTTGAAAGGTCTGGGTCTCAATATGGCTACACTTCTGGTAGATACCTTATATGTTTTGTAGGATGGGATAACTACATAGCTGTGCACTAGGGAGATCCGCGCACTGTAAGTCCTCAGTGAGAAGAAAATCAATATGGAACAACTGAGCTTGTAGCGTGACGAAGTGGTGTCGTAGAACCAACAGCTGGTAGATCCCGGAGATGGCCATCCCAACAGACATACCAGTAGAGGCGCGTATCCAGGTTAGTAGTAGGGGTCTGTGATGCGAGGGAAGAAATGAGAAAGGTTAAGTTGGAGTTGAACCTTCAAATCGTCGAGCTGCGGTTAAAGGCACAACCATCCACTCCCCCGAAAGTCACAGAACAATGTTCTAGCGCTATCACAGTGGGATTGAAGGAAATTGGTAGTGTAATGTGAGACTGTACCAGCATGTTGGAAGAATCATTTGAGGTCCTCACAAATCTGCAGGAGGAGCCCAACACCCACCGCTTGGAGATAGAGGCATGATAACTCCAACATCAGTAGGACAACATCAAAGAAACTGCATAGGTAGTGGCCCTCGCTTAGAGGCTCGCCTAGATGCAGCATGCTAAAGCGTTGAAAGAGCAGGTGGATGTGGTAGGACACAAGGAAGCAATCCTAAAAGCATGCGTTTAGCCTTGGCTCAATGAGGCCTTCATCATCACCGTAGATATTGAAGGAAATCTCACATAAATGCAGGGGATGCACACATTTATGCAAAGAATCACTCCCGACACAGAGGTCTCGGAAAAACGAATGCAGTAGATCCAGCAAGCAACAACTCAGTGTGTTGCTGATCTTGCCACAGTTCAAGAATAGTTTGAGAGACTCAGCTCAAAGATGATCGTGTTGATAGAGTGACTCAAGGGCGAGTCACAATGTTTGTGTTGGGGGCTTGTTGGGCATGGAATCCCCCTCAAGGGCATGTTTTGGGGCTTAAAGCCCAAGTTTTGACCAAATATTGTTGTAAAAGCTCCACGAATTGTGGGTGCGGGGCGTGAAAGTAAGATAGAGTCACAAGGTTGTCAACCCTAGTTTTGTAATGTAATGTCGGCTGGATAGACCTACCCATGGTCCCCAAACCTAGGGATTGTATAAATAGAGCAAGGCTCTAAGTGTAAAAGGAGAGTAACTAAGAGCATGAGAAGTCTAAGTGGTTGAGTAAAAGTGTCGAGTGTGTCTGTGGGTTGTAGAGTAGGAGAAGGCTCTATAGCTATGTGCACAGAGGCCTAGTAGTCCGTAGCTAATTGTGCGGACCCCTGCAGTTGAGTGAGGAAGGCGAGTCAAGTCTGTAATAGTGGAAAGGATTAATAAAGATAAGTTTTGCTATAATTCTGTGTATTTGTTCTTGGGTTAATGCATGATTGATATAATTTGCAAATATACTATTTATTTACTGCGCACACCTGTATGAAGGTTCTATGTTGTTATGTATATCTTAAAGCACTCAAGAAGGCAAAGATAATTAAATAATATTGGAATATAAGCAAGGTTTTGTATAATAATGCAGAGTGTGGTCCATAGTCCTTGGGTAGGGCTGCGAGAAGGCAATATATCAGGGCGCGAGGGATAGGAAAGTGCATGAAGCAACTTGTGCATTGGGATAAACCGTGGACCATTCAAACTCATGAGACATCTCCAGGGTACGGAAACCTAGTTCTAGCACCCTCCCATTCTACGGGTGAGACCTCAGTCCGCACTACGTAGACTGTTGCAGAAAGGGCCAGTAGTACTGGGATTTGTTTGGCTAATTAACTCCGAACCTAGGTCAGGACCCAACAAGCCAACAAATATATAATCTAATCATCAAGTTATGTAACATAAAAATATAACAATCTATAAATCCACAGCTTACTATCATTCGTGACTATCTGACACATGTGCTTATGACTATACTAATAACCTATCATCTATAATGTACGTAACCATAACATCAAAAGACATGTACATAAACCTAATGCATATAAAAATCGTTAACCTACATACATGCATGGTCAACATACAACCTGTATGAAGAGATGCTCTTGCCTCGAGGTCCAATGCTACAGCTTCACTTTGATGATCTTCATCTCCTACTTTCCCTCATTCAAAAAATTAGCATCCTAACATACCAATAACACCATGATCCTAAATTGCATAAATGACTTCACCAAGCATGTCTGACCCACTATTCATGCACAACCGAGACCATACATGCATAAAAACTATATATATACATATAAAAAATGAGTACCAAACCATAGACACGTCATTCTAGGTAGAGTCCAATCATAAATGCATGACCATATCAAGTACACAAACCATGACCTCATGCATGACAACAACCATTACTCCATTGTACACATTGGCACACGCAACAAATAGTGTGCTTAAGCAATGCCAAGTCAACTGCACATACCCATAGACGCATGTAGTTAAACAAAAGAGATCAATCCTTGTAATAAATCTACAAGACTGATACATGTAATAAGAATGTAACCTTACATACAAGGATGTAAGTAGGTGACATAAAATCAACATGTAAGTGACATATAATGCACACATGGTTAGTCACATAGTTATGTCAAATACTCTTCATGAAATCAACATAAAATTCTCCATGATAACCATATTACAACCCTAATCAATCATCAAGCACATGAAATGTAAGTGTAAGAGACAAAAATGCAACTGACATGCGTGCATCACCAACACCTTCGACCCATCGCGTCTGAGAGTTGAACCATGCTCTAATACCACTTTGTAACACCCTCCTCCCACATCCACTAAAGTAACCATGCCAACCAGGGTAAACATGAGACAAGAGGCTACTATGACCTGATTCAACCTCCTAAGTGACCTTAAGGAAGTGGAATCGACGAAACATCACATATAGTGATCCAACATCATCAGTAGAACTCTTAGGAGACAAGTCAGCTGCTCAGACAACCTGTCCTAGGATCCCACTACTATTCTTGACCTCTGAGGCCATAATAACTCTGATTCTATGGGAAAGAGGGCAACTAGAGACCTAAAGTCACTCTCATAGGCCTGCCTGCTAGTGACTTTAGACCAAACTTGCCAGTTTTGTGCCAGCAACCCTGAGAATTAAGTCACTTTTTCAGCCCCAGAGCCTAGGTCACTGCCCATAATGGAATGAAAGCTCATGATCAAGTAAATTATATGGAAACAATGATGAAAAATTAAATAGTTGATCAAGACCTCAACCAGACCCCTAATAGCCATGACAGCCATATCATCAAACACATTGTCAACATTTAACCTACAGTTGTAAACAAAAAAATTAAGTGTAGGGATCTCATACTTATCTAAGAATTGTTATAAACCATTGTTCCCTCATGTCATTTGCTACATATTCATATATTAGGCCATAGACAACTTTTCCATTCATATACAAGTAAAAACATGTTGAGAGCCATTCATAGCTTTTGTCATAAAATGTGCATATAACCAACATAATAGGAACATAAATACAATTAACATATGAGCAATCAAAATCCATATATACGTTAGTACCTTCACACATGAAAATCAAGGAAATGAATTTCTCATTAATGAATACAATAAGCCATCTGAAGATGGGACTATCACGTTCCACCTGACAATACACTAGTTGAGCCAAGTCTCTCTTTAGCCAATCACCCTCGTGCCATATTCCAACCATGAATGTGGTTCTCGGAGAACACTTCAAAAACACCAATAAATGTGGATGCCACCGATGTTCTCTGCATAAACCATGAGCAATTTGAGTGCCTCCTAGTCTCTCAAGCTTTATTGTGCATTCGCAGTCTGGTCTAGGGATTAGTAGGCCCTACACTGACACATACTATCCAGGCTTTGCGCCCAATGGAGAGAAAATCCACCTCTTGGCTTTACCGTATATCCTGTCATTCATCAGCAATGATTCCTAGGCCCATCGAGGCACACAATCTGGATTTACCACAACCCACAGTCTGGTTCGTGCATACTCAGTGCAGTTAAGGGACCACTACACCATGTGTTTTTCAATTTGGAGATCCACCCCACTCAACTTCAAATCCAATCCGTCCATTGCACATAAACTAAATGTGAGAACCCATCTCATCAAAGCTATCAGGAAATGACAAGGCTAGAATGAAAATATTGCCACACATGGAAAAAGCCATGCCATGGTATAAAAGAAGCACATGCAATCCCATGTATTCCAAATCTAGCAAGGAAAATAAACATGCAAGCTGATACCTACAATAAAGGATGTTGTAGCTGCTTGATCTTCCCCTTCCTTACTTGATCTTTTCTTCCTCTTCCCTTCTTTTCCTTTCTTGCTCCGACACCAAGGTGCTCTAAGAAAACTCTAGGTGTCAAAGAGTATGAGAGAGAGAGAGAGAGAATAATGAGAGCTCCAAAGCCAAAATGGTCAATATTTCACCAATCAAGCTTGCCAACGGATCCTCTGAAGCCCTTTTATTTATGAGGCCTCTATTTTCTTCATTTTCCATTATTTTCCTTCACTTTCATCCTTACAAGCAACGTGTGACCTTTCATCTTCTTTTTCTCCTAATTTCCATTATTTCCATAAATAATTGTGCCAAAAATGTCCTTTTGTCTTTCGAAAGCCTTAGCCATTTCCTTTGCCAATTTCGTTAGCCATACACAACCAAAATGAACACCCCCTAGGATGTCTTGCCCAATATTCAACTTGGAATACATGTCCCATTATCCGTGGTATTTATATATTTTTACATGGAATTTTTATTGGGGTTGTTACACACTTCCCGAGAGTTTACCCTTCCTAGTACTACTCAGCGTAAGGAAAATTAACCTCAGTGTTCTAATGGGATCCAATGCATTACCATGAGTATGATCACTTAGAATAATTTTGTTATTATTGTGATGAATTATAAAAAAAAACAGTATATATGTTAAGCATATATTGATTTTAAAAAATATGTAAGAAGATTTTTAACTGTTGAGATTCACCACCACTTTACTATGGAAATTCTTCAATTATAAATAAATTTTGTTACGATACCTTAGGTCAGTGCCAAGGCTTAATCCACGTAATATTCATTTATAATTAAACTATAATTCTGAAGGCCATATTCCAAAATAGATATGCCCTTCAATGCAATTATCAAAATTAAGCCTTCGTGGTAGCTTAATTAACAATGTCACTGAAAATGAAATATTATCTGTCATCATATTCTAGGTTCAAATCCTTGGAACTTATGAGTGGGAATGATAGTGTTAGTGGTAGAAATTGACCCATCTCAAAAAACACAAACATATATATCATCAGAGTTAAGATTTGCTAATAAACAAACAAAATATGATACCTTTAAATAACTCTGCTTAGATATTTCTTTGGAAAAAAAATAATAAATATATATTTTTTAAATTTCATAGACATATAATATCTCCTTAATAATATCATAAAGATATTTAATAAAAAATATATTGTAAGAGTTTTTGAATCATAAGTGAAATCTTAGCACATCAAGCGTACTGTCGTATCCTATATTTCATCATTACTTCAATGTATATTGTGCATTCTAAATTAACATCGTACAATTTTTTTAATTTAATATTTTCAATCCGAATATGATTAAAAAGATAAAAGAAGAATATGAGTAGGTTTTCATCATTGAATTTTTTAAATTTAACTTTTATATCCTTATATTTCATCATTACTTGAATGTATTTTGTTGTATTGTGCATTCTAAATTAACCTTGTATAATTGTTTTAATAGTGTTCGATTTATTTTTTTCAATCCGGATATGATTAAAAAGATAAAAAATAATATGAATAGGTTTTTATTATTTTATTATTAAATTAACATTTATAAAATGTAAGTCCATCATTCTCTTTAATAATATCATAAAGATATTTAATAACAAATATATTGTAATATTGAATGATGAGTGAAATCTCATCACATTAAGCTTACTGTCGTTTCATATATTTCATCATTACTTCCATGTATGTTGTGCATTCTAAATTAACATCCTATAATTTTTTAAATAGTTTTTAATTTAATTTTTTCAATCAGGATATGATTAAAAACATAAAAAAAGAATATGAGTAGGTTTTCATTATTGAATTTTTTAAATTTAACTTTTATATCCTTATTGCATTCTACATTAACATCGTATAATTGTTTTAATAGTGTTTAATTTATTTTTTTCAATCCGAATACGATTAAAAAGATAAAAAATAATATGAGTAGGTTTTTATTATTTTGTTATTAAATTACTTTTATAAAGTATAATTTTTCTTATACGTTTAAGTCCGTCACGAGTCTTAAATTTTCCAGTGCATTAGTAATGAAGGTCAAAACACAATCTTGTAAAGATGTGAGATTTAGATGAATCATAAATTGAGCCGCTTGCCCATGAGGATTGATGCATTTGTATATTAAGATGATGAGCTGGACATAATCTACATTTGTGTCATCCAAGTTTGTCTGAATAAATTAAGAGGTCATGAGTGCACATATAACATGAAGAACTACTAAATTTCGGTACTCTCAGTTCCTTGTATCTTTAACTTTAGTCTTCTCAGTGCCTTGTATCTTTAACTTTAGTCCTATAGGATGCCACTATTTTGTAATTGCAATATGTAGATAAAGGTACTAGTAAGATTCTTGTAATGAAATATGCCACTATTATGTGTTTTTTATCATTATGGAGAAAAACCATATTAAAATTTATCAAACATATTATTACAACAACTCCTTGTTGGAACAATTAAGCAGTAATGGTGTCATGTAATTTGGGAATAAAATAATAGTATAAAGAGTATGACACGTTGAGCTTTACTACATCTTCATGATGTAGACAAAACCTTAAATTCCTAATTTGCACAAACATAGATGTATAGACATACTTCTTCGCGAGACATGATCCTCATAACACAAGTGTATTAATTATACATAACTTAATAGAGCATTTTCTCATTATTCAAACCCTTAGAAGTTGGAAATACACATGAAATTGATCTTACTACCTCATTAATCTTGAGCCCTGCTTCAAGGGAAACACATATGAAGGTGGTTTCATTAGTTTGGTGGAACATTAACACTCGGTATAATTGGACTTTTGAAGAGTATTTCAAGAGATTATTCTATATTATGTTTTATGGATTTTTTTATGGATTTTTATATATGTTTTTCTATGGAGTCTAGAGAGTGATTAGCTTTACATTTGATTTTTTCAATTTACATAATTAATTATTTTACATTGAATATTTAACTATATAGTTTTTATTAATTATTTTATATTGAATATTTAACCATATAATTTTTATTATTTGAACAAAATGACATTCTGATATTCTTTTACAAAGCCATAATATCAAATTTTATAAATGTATTAATTCGCTTACATATGTATAGATTTTATAATTCTGCATTTGACCACTCTTTTACAAAGCCATGATATCAATTTTTATAAGTGTATTAATTAACTTACATATGTATAGATTTTATAATTCTGCATTTGACCACTTTTGATCTATATTATTTCTCTCTATTTATGCTAATATTATTTTTTTGTTATTTAATATTTAAAATTATTATTATTATGAGAAAAATTATTATAAGTAACACCCTAATCATATGTTAAAAATTGGGGAAAGAATCTATTGCTTATAGAAAATAATGCATGATTCTTAAAATTGCTTTATTATTTATGTAAATGCATCATGATCATAACCAAGAGAATGATTAAATTGGAGGTGCAAATATTTTGTCCTATTTTTTAAATTTGGAAAAAAAATTAACATAGTACATGACATATTTGAAGATAATCTCTCTCAGACATTAAAATAGCATTTTTGTATTTGAACGTGAGATCTGTAAGGTGCACAGAATGTTAAAATGTGTCAAACATATGTGTGTGGGGTGGCATGCATGTAGATAGATCTCCCTTTATGTGTTTTTGTGTGGATATGTTATAACCAATATGCACAAGTAATTACATAACCCCGTGGATTATTGAAACGTTCTAACCAAAATATGTTTTTTACTTCGAGTTATATATATATATATATATATATATAATTAAAATATTTTATAAAAAAAATAAATATTAAAAAATTTTAGCTATTAATTTTTTTAAATACTTTTTTGTTGTAGTAAAAATCCACATTAAAAAAATTACACAATACTATCATATTAAGATATAAAAAGATCATCTAAATAATTAGTTACTTCTACTTATTCTTTTTATATATATTCCATAAAATATTTTACTCTTAAAATAATATTATTCAATTCTATATTAAATAGAAAATATATTAAATAGGTTTATTATACACCATATTTGAAATTACGTTTAAGTCAATTAGAATATTTTTTAACATAATAATTGATAATAATATAATTATTTTTTACATAATAGCATTTAAAAATATATACTAGTACAATCACATTAAAAATATTAATGTAACATAAAAATGATAAATGAAAATAGTTGGTTCGATGACGGAATGAACGAGGTAGGTTAGAGTTTCAGGGATTTGCAACCTATCTTGACAAATCTGCAATAACAGAAACCAAACAAAGGTTGCACCTGGACTGTGACAACGACTCAGGAGGGATCAACGAGACGACAAGGGGGGAGAGATCCCCTCCTATAGGAATGTAGCAGCAGCAGAATCAAGCCAATACGACATCTCAGGTGGCAATGGGGGAAAAGGTTGGTTTTGGGTGCCAAATGGTAGGCAGGATTGGTAGGAAGATGTTTGCCAATGGCTACAAAAAAAAACCAAGATTCGTCATCCCAAACAACAAGCTGGAAGAGTACAGAAGGTCCATGAATGACCATGCCCTCATTTGCAAATTCATAGGGGCATGGATGACTGAGAAAGAATTGATAAAATGGATCCAACACCGATGGCAGCCAAAAGGGCACATAAATCTCAAGCTGGGAGAAAAAGGGTTCTTCACAATGATCTTCTCAAACCTAGAAGACAAAGAATAGATATTTGAAGATGGGCCGTATTTCTTCAACAATGTCGGCGTCTTCATAAGGCATTGGGAGGAATGCTATAAGTCGAACTAGGAGATACCTGTAGCTGCCCCAATATGGATTCGACTCTTTCACCTACCAATGGATTTCTGGGACCCAAAGATAATAGAAGGCATAGGAAATTCGATCGGCACCTTCGTAAAGGTTGTAGACTCGACAAGGAAAGGTTGCTACACCTCTTATGTCAAAATTTGTGTCTACATGAATATAACAGAACCACTTCCAGATTATATAGAACTGGAGTATCATGATGAGGTATGGCCACAACCGATTGACTAAGAGCACATCCCATTCTGGTGTCGCAAATGTCATGGATACGGCCACCTGTTTAGAGCTTGCCCCCTAAACCAAATAGTCAATCACCCGGAGGGAGAAAGGGACGATGAGCAGATGGAAAAAGTGGATGTAGACGGGTACAAAGAGGTGCAAAGAAAGAAAAGAACCCCACGACAGACTGGAAACCACAAAACACACCAAACAGAGAAGGATCCAAGGAGGCAGAATTTTTTTTGGTCTTACAGGAAGAAGAACTAGAGGAAAAGACAGGAGCATGCCTCAAGCAAAAGAAAAAGAGGGAGACAAAGTAATAGAGTGGGGAAAGAAAAATAAGGAAATGCTGATTGAGGTTGAGCAAGGACCAGAAGACAACATGAAAATGGTGGAAAATCTAATGGAGATAGACAACTAGAAGGATGACCTAAGTATCGAAGAACAATTCACGAAAAGTCTATTGTAGGAATGGAGGCATCTGGATGAAAGATTCATCTTGGAAGATCAGAAAAAACTCTATAAAGAGACCTTTTATCGGTATAGCGAAAAGCAGGGTACAATGATCATAAGCCAACCTGAACAGCTAGGGGCCTAAGCGAATTAGGGACAAGAGACGGGAACACAAGGAAAAGAGGGGGAAGAAGAAGGAAATCATTGAATGAATCCATACAAATGGTTGGGAATTATTGGTGAACTCGTGGAGAGTAGTGCCATTGTTGGAGGTTTTCCATGAATTGATCAAACTATTGAAATGATTATTATAACATGGAACTTTAGAGGCCTCAATAGTAGAGGAAAACAAAGGCACCCAAAGGAGATATTGAAAAAGGATAAACCCAAAATTATGATAATACAAGAAACTAAAATTAGTGAAAACAAGCTAAATGACATAATGCAAAACTTTAAGCCAGAATAAAAAGTCATGGCCCAGGATGCAAATGGGAGTGCAGGTGGATTGGCAATACTGTGGAACCCAGCAGAAGTGTTTTTTGAAGACTACGTAAGTATAACTTGAATCCTCATTCGCAAATTTCGCAATCTAGGTTCCAATGAATGGGCTCTGCTTTGAAGGGTGTATGCCCCGCATCTACCAAGAGAACGAGGTGCCTTCCTCCAAATCTTGAGTGACATGAGAAATCTATACCTAGATGAGCTATGGGTGGTAGGGGGACTTTAATATGATTACAACCCTAGGGGAAAAAAGGGAGGAATGAGAAGAACAAATTCAGATATGGCAGCCTTCAGTGAAACCATTAATAATCTACGCCTAGTGGATGTAGACATAAACAATGGGATTTATACCTCGAACAATAGAAGAGGAGGAGTACACCAAATATCAAGCCACCTAGATAGGTTCCCAATCTTAGAATAGCTGATGAGTAAATATATCTTCATAGAAGCAACGATACTCCCATGCATGGGTTCAGACCACTGGTCGATATGCTTGGAGCTGGACTTAAAATATCGACCTAAGAATAGGCTATTCACATTTGAATCCTTCTGGCTCAGGAACCCAGATATCCTATAAAAGATAGAGGAATGGTGGACAAAAAGCATTGAACAGGGTTGGAATAGGATAAACACTTGCTAGCTGAAGCTTAAAGGTTTAAAAAGTAGGCTGAAAAAGTGGAATAGGGAGGAGTTGGTCACATCCTCAAAGATCAAATTGAACTTAGCAAGCGTATGGTATAAGTACAACAAAAATTGATAAATGATGGAATATTAGAGGACTTGGTGCGAGAACAAGGGCTACTGATCAATCAAATAGAGGAGATAAGGTAACAGGAGGAAATAATGTGGAAGCAAAAATCAAGGGTTTAGTGGCTGAGGGAAGTAGAATGTAATACGAGATTCTTCCATAAATCCATGGTGCACCACTGACTACACAACCACATTTACTCTCTCAAGAATGAAGAAGGACAATGTAAAACCCAACATGAAGAAATGGAAGGACTTCTAGTCGGACATTTCAAAGACTTGCTTACGGAGAATGAAGACAACAGATTGGACACCATCTAAAGAATCACACAGCAAATTCCCAGAATGATATCGAATGAACAGATAATGGCACTAATGCGAGCTGTAACTAAAGAAGAAGTTGAGGAATGTATGTTTTAACCCCGTACAAAAATTACTTGCATACGAATTCTAAGATACAAAAAATAAACAATGCAAGAGCATAACACATATAACACATATACACAGATATTTTCCCTCGGATCCCAAAACCAGGACTACCAACTTGATTTTTCATTATGTTCCTTTCAATGTTACAATACATATTTATACATGCCGAAGCATCCAATACCATGGACCGTAAACCATCGTGTCCAAAACCATGTGTGAAAACCATGCACAAAACCATAGGTAGGTCTGGCCAACCTAATATAGGGTAAAAATTTCCGCGGGGCACTACCCCGGACCCCATAGAGGGTGGCTACCCACCCCCGTTAAACTCCTTGTGACACCCCCGATGTGCAATCGACGCAATGAAGGGGCGGCTCCGCCCCCCCTCTAACCCCCTGATTAACTACGTGGGCTAGTTATGGAAAGAATATAACACAACCCAACATTCTCCCACTTGTTTTCTTTCCCTAGGGGGCCACAAGAGATATTAGTCATTTATCGAGCCCTGCAATGCCCATTGTTTCTCTACACTAAGAGAGCTTCTTAGATCTCACACATTTTGTCAATGGATCTGCAATATTCTTCGAAGTTTCCACCTTTACTAGCAACACATTTGTCCTCTATCATATCCCTCACAAAGTGATACTTCACATCAATGTGCTTTGTCTTTGAATGATAAGCAGGGTTCTTTGCTAATAAAATTGCACTTTGGCTATCACAGTCTATCGTTATAGCTCCCTATACTAACCCCACAATTGAACACAATATTTGCAACCAAACTGCTTCCTTCCTTGCATGAGTGGTTACCATGTATGCTACCACTGTAGTTGATAGTGCCACTACAGATTGTTTCTTACTCATCCAACTGACTACACCTCCAAACAGGTTAAATATATAGACACTTGTAGATCTTCTCTGATCCAGATCTCCAACCCAGTCTGCATCAACAAAGCCACGAATATCCAACAATCTATCCAATCCTAGTGTTCTTTGGTAGCACAAGCCATAATCACTACTGCCACACAAATACCTGAAAACCCACTTCACTATTGTCCAGTGCTCCTTCCTTGGTTTTGACATAAACCTGCTCAATACTCCCACTGCATGTTCATTGTCTGGTCTAATACAAACCATCCCATACATCAAGCTACTGATTGCACTTGCATATGGAACACCTAACATGTCCTCTTCCTCTTCTTGTGTCTTGGGACGCTGTTCAGCATATAACTTTACACCTACAAGAATAGGAACCTTCACCGGTTTACTATCCTACCTATTAAACCTCTACAATATTGTCTGGACATAATTCCTTTGGTTTAACCAGAGATTCCCCTTTCCCCAATCTCTTTTAATTTCCATGCCCAAAATATAGTTTGCAGCACGAGTATCTTTCATGTTGAAGTTGGAGCACAATTTGGTCTTCAAATCTTGGTTAATTTCTTTGTCATTTCCAACCAGCGACACATCATCCACATACAAGACTAGATAAATAACATGGTCACCAATTAATTTCAAATAAAAATAGTGATCTGCTTTGCTTCTAGTGAAGCCAAGTCCTCATATAAATGTATAAAATTTCTGATACCACATCCTTGGTGACTATTTTAACCCATACAGAGACTTTGTTAATTTGCATACTAGTTCTTTCTTACCCTTCACCGCAAAGCCTTCAGTTTGCTTCATGTAGATCTCCTCTTCCAGATTCTCGTGAAGAAATGTTGTCTTCACATCCATCTGTTCTACCTCAAAATCAAAAGCAGCAACAATCGATAAAAGTAATCTAATAGAAGCTACCTTGGCAACAGGAGAAAAAATATCTCCAAAATCAATTCCCGACACCTTAGAATAAACTTTTGCTACCAATTGAACTTTGTATTTCTCCGCCTTTCCTTTTGCTTTTTTCTTCTTCTTTAACACACATTTTTTGCCAATGGGTTTCCTTCCAGCTGGAAACTCCACCAGATCCCATGCCTCACTTTTGTGCAAAGATGTCATTTCATCAACCATGGTCTCTTTCCAAAGTTTGTCATCCTCTGAATCTACTTCTTCCTTCACAGATCGGGTATCATCATTAGTAATAGATAATGCAAAATTTGAATAGAAAGAATATGGACTATACCTTTCTGGTTGCCTTCTTTCTCAAATTAAGCTTTTCATGCCTATAGTTTGTGGCTCTTCATTTTCTGATTCCTCCTCTGCTGTAGAGTATGATTCTTCCTCCATAAGCTCAAACTCTATCTTCTCAGGTTCCTTTGGTTGGACTTCCTGTTTAATAAAATATTTCACCTCTCTGAACACCTCATCTTCGCTATACACAACCTTCCTTGTTACTGGGTTCCAAGGCTTATAACCCTTTAAACCATACTTATACCCAATAAAGATGCACTTTTCATATTTACTATCCAACTTTGTTATTTTCTCCTTTGGAACATGTACATATGCATCACATCCGAATACTCCCAGATGTGAAAGAGAGGGTTTCTTACCAGTCCATATCTCTTGTGGAGTCTTATCCTCCAACGCTGCTGAAGGTGATTTGTTGAGCAAGTAACATGTTGTCTCCACCACCTTTTCCCAGAATTCATGTCCTAACCCGGCACCACTGACCATTCTTCTTACCCTTTCCATCAATGTTTTGTTCATTCTTTCTGCAACTCCATTTTTCTCAGGTGTGTATGGAGTAGTCTTCTATCGTGCTATACCATACTTCTTACATAATCATTCAAATTCCTTGCTGCAAAGCTCTCCACCATTATCTGTCCTCAACACCTTTATCTTCTTCTCTGTTTGGTTTTTCACTAGAGCCTTAAATTTTTTAAACCTATCAAAGACTTCAGATTTCTTCTTAAGGAAATATATCCATGTATTCCTTGAGAAGTTGTCTATAAATGATACATAGTACACAAAATTACCCAGTGATGGAACCTTCACAGGCCCAAACACATCACTGTACACAAGCTCTAATATATGTTTTGCCCTCTTACCACTAGAGGGGAAACTCACCCGATTTTCCTTCCCATATACACAATTTTCACAAAAATAAAAATCCATAGAGATATTACTCATACCTTCTACCATACATTTACCATGAAGTATTCAAAGGCCCTTCTCTCCAATATGTCCAAACCTTTGACGCCACAACATTGTCTTCTCTCCAGAGACCACTAGATTTTCTGCTCCAATTTCAGGAACCACAGAACTATTGAACCCATCAACAATAATGCTACCTTACAGCTTGTACAGGGTTCCAATCCGAACTCCCCACATCAATACCAGTGCTCCACAAACCATCTTGCAAGTATCCCTCTCAAACACTGTTTTTACACCTGCATCATCCAACTTGCTTCAATCAGATTTCTGGTCAATGCAGGAATATGCAGAACAATCAAAAGTGTTCTAACCCTTCCACCTTGCAACTTCAACTTTACTTTTCCAAGACCAATGATTCTAGCCATGCTATCATCCCCTAAGAAGACATCACCACCATCGTATTTCTCATACTGGCAGAACCACTCTTTATAGGGAGTGAAGTGAAAGGATGCACCTGAGTCAACCAACCATGTCTCATAATCTACATGTGTACTTGAAGAAGCCAAGTACACATCCGCACCTTCATCTGAGGTGGTTTTCACCTCTAGAGAAGGAGCATTGTCAGATCACTTTCCTTTGTGAGGAGATTTAGATTTACAGTCCCTTTTGTAGTGCCCTTCCTTTTTGCATTTCAAGCACACCACATTTATAGGTTTTCTTGGATATTTAGATCTCCCACTTGATGACTTATTTTTGTTTTTGTTCTGGGACTGTCCTCGTATGAATAAGGCATCACCATTCTGGCTCTTCATATTTTTCTGTCTCATCTCCTCCGTCAGCAAGGATGAGACTATTTCATCAAACTGCAAGGCAGTTACATTGTACCTATTGCAATAACTACATTATCCCATGAACCTAATAGAGAACACAATAAACTAGTGCACTTATCGTCATCTAAAATTTTAATATCAGCAAACAATAACTGACTTACCATAGTATTAAATGTATTTAGATGTTTTTCACCGAGTCTCCATCTTTTATACAATGTTTTCCTCAGAAACAACTTATTCACTAGAGACTTAGATTAGTACAAAGTCCCTAACTTGTCCCACAAAGCCTTCACCGTAGCTTCCCTTGATAGATTCAACAATACTCAATCTGAGACACAAAATCGTATTATGCTCTTTACCTTCTGATCCAACTTCTCTGATTCTTCATCGAACACTCCCCTTGGTTTAGTACCCAAATCTACCACGATCCACTGATCTTTGTCCACCAAAAGATCCTCCATCTGGAGTTTCCACAACTCAAAAATTTGACCATCAAATTTCTCGATCTCTATCTTTCCAATGCTTGCCATCTTCTTTCACCACCAGAATCGATCCCACAAATCTCCCACTGAACATGGTTTACCACAAGCCCGAGCGAAATCCCTCAACAACAAAGGCGTCCCCTTGAAGCAAAAACAACTCTGATACCAAAGGTAGGTTTTAACCCCATATATAAATTACTTGCATACGAATTCTAAAACATAGAAAATAAACAATGCGAGAGCATAACACATAAAACACATATACACAAAGATTTTCCCTTGGATCCCAAAACCGAGACTACCAGCTTGATTTTCCATTATGTTCCTTTCAATGTTACAATACATATTTTGTATATGCCGAAGCATCCAATACCATGGACCAAAAACCATCGCATCCAAAACCATGTGTGAAAGCCATGCACAAAACCATAGGTAGGTCTACCTAACCTAATATAGGGTCCAAAAAAAATTTCCCTGAGGCACTGCCCTGGACCCCATAGAGGGGGGCTGCCCCCTCGGCAAAAAAAACCCCTTGTGACCCCCCTATTGTGAAATTGATGGAATGAAGGGGGGGCTCTGCCGCCCCTCTAACCTCCTGGTTAACTACGTGGGCTAGTCATGGAAAGAATATAAAACAACCCAACATTCTCCCACTTTTTGTTTTCTTTCCACTGGGGGGCATGAGAGAGCTTAGTCATATATCGAGCCCTGCAATGCCCATTGTTTCTCTACACCAAGAGAACTTCTCAGATCTCACACGTTTTGTCAATGCATCTGCAATATTCTTCAAAGTGTCCACCATTACCAGCAACACCTTTTTGTCTTCTATCATATCCCTCACAAAGTGATACTCCACATCAATGTGCTTTGTCTTTGAGTGATAAGCAAGGTTCTTTGCCAAGAAAATTGCACTTTGGCTGTCACAGTCTATCCTTATAGCTCCCTATACTAACCCCATATTTGTACACAATCTCTACAACCAAACTACTTCCTTGGTTGCATGAGTGGCTGCCATGTATTCTACCTCTGTAGTTGATAGTGCCACTACACATTGTTTCTTACTCATCCAACTGACTGCACCTCCAAATACGTTAAACACATACCCGCTTGTAGATATTCTCTAATCCATATGTCTAGCCCAATCTGCATCAACAAAGCCATGGATATCCAACGCTATATCCAACGCTCTATCCAACCCTAGTCTTCCTTGGTAGCACATCCATAATCACTAGTACCACGCAAATACCTGAAAACCCGCTTCACTGTTGTCCAATGCTCCTTCCCTAGTTTTGACATAAACTTGCTCAATATTCCCACTCCATGTGTAATGTTTGGTCTAGTATAGACCATCACATACATCAGGCTACCGACTACACTTGCATATGGAACACAGGACATGTCCTCTTCCTCTTCATGTGTCTTTGGACACTGTTCAACAGATACCTTTACACCTACAAGAATAGGAACCTTCACCCATTTACTATCTTGCATATTAAGCCTCTGCAATATTGTCTCAACATACTTCCTCTAGTTTAACCAAAGCTTCCTATTTACCCAATCTTCTTAATTTTGATGCCCAAAATATAGTTTGCAGCACCAAGACCTTTCGTGTCAAATTTAGACGACAATTGGGTCTTCAAATCCTAGATAATTTCTTTGTCATTTCCAACTAGCAACATATCATCCAAAAGACTAGATAAATAACATGGTCACCAATTAATTTAAAATACACACAGTGATCGTGAAGCCAAGTCCCCATATAAATGTATTGAATTTTTGGTACCACATCCTTGGTGACTATTTTAACCCATACAAAGACTTCTTTAACTTGCATACCAGTTATTTCTTACCCTTGACCACAAAGCCCTCAGGTTTCTTCATGTAGATCTCCTCTTCCAGATCCCCGTGAAGAAATGTTGTCTTCACATCCATTTGATCTACCTCAAAATCTAAAACAGTAGGAATAGATAAAAGTAATCTAATAGAAGCTACCTTGGCAATAGGAGAAAAATATCACCAAATTCAATTCCCGACACCTCAGAATAACCTTTTGCTACCAATCGAGCTTTTTATTTCTCCACCTTTTTCTTGAACACCAATTTGCTGCCAATGGTTTTCCTTCCAGCCGAGTCTCCATCTTTCATCCTCAAGTTATATAGATTCTTCCGCAGAAAAATGTATTCACCAGAGACATAGACTGGTACAAAGTCCCTAACTTGTCCCACAAAGCCTTCGCTGTAGCTTCCCCTAATACATTCAACAATACTGATCTGAAACACATAATCGTATTGTGCTCTTTGCCTTCCCATCCAACCTCTTCCATTCTTCACCAGACACTCTCGTTGGTTTAGTACTTGAATCTACTATGATCCACTGATGTTTGTCCACCAATAGATCCTCCATCTTGAGTTTCCACAACTCAAAACTTTGACCATTAAATTTCTTGATCTCTATCTTTCCACTGCTCACCATCTTCTTTCACCACCAGAATCGATCCTGTAGATCTCCCACTGAACAGGGTCTACCACAGGCCCGAGCAAAGCCCCTCAGTAACAAAGGTGTCCCCTTGAAGCCAAAACAACTCTGATACCAAATGTAGGTTTTAACCCCATACAGAAATTACTTGCATACAAATTCTAAAACAAAAAAAGTAAATAATACGAGAGCATAATACATAAAACACATATGCACAGAGATTTCCCCCAGATCCCAAAACTAGGACTACCATCTTGATTTTTCATTATGTTCCTTTCAATGCTACAATACATATTTATACATGTTGAAGCATCCAATACCATGGACCGAAAACCATGACATCAAAAACCATTTGTGAAAACCATGCACAAAACCATAAGTAGGTCTACCTAACCTAATATAGGGTCCAAATTTTTTTTCCCCAGGACACTGCCTCGGACCCCGTAGACAGGGGCTACCCACCCCCCTCACACCCCCTGGACAAGGGGGGCTACCACCCCCCTTCTGACCGCCCCGCTATGCAATCGGCGCAACGAAGGGGGGGCTCTACCCCCACTCTAACCCCCCGATTAACTACGTGGGCTAGTCATGGAAAGAATATAGCATAACCCATCAAGGAAGTAGCGAAAGGATTGCTAAAGAATAAAACTCCAGGTCCAGACTGATTCATTGTGCAATTTTACCAAGCTATCTGGCCGTTCATGGGATAGGACATCCTTGAGGTAGTGGAGGAATCAAGATATAATCAAAAGGTATGCCCCAGTCTCAATGCTACATTTATCGCTTTAATTCCTAAGACAACTAAATCAGAGGATCCTCCAGGATTCCGATGAATTGGATTGTGCAATGTCATTTACAAGATTATTGCTACTCCTATTATCAAATGACTGAAACCCCTTCTCCCCAGTCTTATTTCCCCAGAACAAACAGGCTTTGTTGAAGGCCACTAGGTCCTCGATGGCTTTATCTCATCCAATGAGGTAGTCCACTCCCTCAAAACCAAGAAGCTCTTGGAAATGATGATAAAACTTGATCTATCCAAAGCTTATGATAAACTTAGCTAGGGTTATGATCTCGATTCAAACAGGAATGCAAAAAATTACAAAGATAACCATAAAACATAGATGTAACAGAAATAATACTTCATTTCTTTCATGCAAAATACTAAAATATGCTTACAAACATAAATGGAAATAAACCAGCTAGGGTGATCGTAGCTTATCTCTAAGAAGAGACGTGGCGGCTACATGCCTCTAAACTGAGTTACATTGAGGCTTGAAGGCCTATTTATTGTTGAGAAATAATGGAAAACCCTAAACACAAAAACCTAACCCTAGAAGATGAAACACCAAACTGTGGGCCCCATTTGGGTAAATTGGTACATCAAGTTCCTGGGATCATAACTTTGGCATACGTTCTCCGTTTAACTCTTACAATATCTCGTTAGAAAGATATATCTAAGAAATACAACTTTGCGAAGAACAACATCGGTCCATAGACCCATCTTTCTCCCAGATTTCCCAGAAAATGTTGTTTAGGGCCTCAAAATGGCTCCAGAATTTCAAGACCTAAGAAAGTACTAAAATAGTTAATTGTGCTATAATTAAGGAAACTGAAAAACTAAAAGAGATAGTTGTGGGGGTCCAAATGGGTAGGTGGGTGGCCACCAACATCCACTTGGATCATCCCTCCCCCCTTAGGAAGCAATGGTCCCCATTGCATTGAGTTCCTCCATCTGGTGAGCTTGGTCCTTGGTGAGTTGTTCTGCAATCTCTGATGTGTTTAGTAATGGTGGGAAGCATGGTCGAGGGTGTTCCACCTTGAACACTTGGTGCAAGCGAAGGAATGGAGGAATGTTGTGCTACAAGCATTATTTCCCATAGCCTTGGTAATGTTGTAAGGACCATGTCGGAGTGGTTGGAGCTTCTGATGGGCTCTTGTAAGGCGTTCTTTTTGCAAATGCAGCTAGACTTTGTTGCCCACCTGAAGCTTGTGTGGTACCCTTATAGGTGAGGAGAATATGTTCCTATTGTTTTCATGACTGTATCCATCTATTACTGTTTTTGCTGCATGGAGGAACCCTTCACGAGGGTCATGGATGTGGCAATGATCTCCCCCTTACTTTAGGAGTGAACCAGACAAAAAATAAATTTCGTAGTCTGGGAGATGAGCTTATTGCCTTTCTTAACAACGATCAAAGTGGTGCTGGTAGGTGGGGCTACCTCTGGTATCCCGTATAATGAATTACCCAAAGTGATAATAACAATGCGAGGCCTTGACTCATACATAGCATGTCGCCTCTATAAGTATGGTTGGCCTAATAATACATCACAAACATCTAGAGGTGCAACATCACAGAATACCTCATCTATAAAGGGCTTGATGCTGTAGGGAAGGTGGCACTACTGGTAGACTCGGAGATCTCATCCTTAGCGAAGCCACTTGATACTGTACAACTGTGGGTGTGGTGTAGTCGGTAGGCCCAACCGCTTCACGACTTCTACTGAAATGAGGTTCTTCTCGCTCCCACTATCAACAACAAATTGCAGCGGTGAACCCTTCACCACATATGTGAGTGGAAAAGACACTCCCCCTCCTCTGGATCTTTGGGCTCATTCTTCTTGATCTTGGCGGTGGCAACAATGGTGCTGGGTTCTGCATCAATGATATACTTCCCTTTGCCATTTCCCTTGTCGAGTTCTAACTTAGAAATAGAACATGCATCTAATTTTGAAGCCTTCAACTTGACCACCAGTGACTACTTGTTCTGACACTCACTTGTGTTGTGAGTGGGGCTCTTATGGAACTCACACCACTTTCCCTTACCCTTCTTTGACTTCGGGGTGTTGTTATTTTCTTGTGACCTCGACGAGTTGTCTTGGGTTGCCCCGTCTTGGATTTGTCCATGGTTCTGCGATTTGAGGAACCCTTTCCCTTGCTTTGGATTCACAGATCCAAAGTCTCTTTTGTTTGAACTTCTGCTCGATTTTGACAGTGTAGCGGTATGCCATGCCGAGCAATGAGATGTTAAGGAATTCCATCTCTTTTTGGATGTATCTATGTAGGCAACCGAAGTATTTGAGTACCAAATATAGCTCAAAGTCCTTGATACCCAACTGTGTGTGAAGGGTATGAAAAATTTTTGTGAACTCCGACATCTCTTGGTCCCTTCCCTGTTGCAACGTGGTCCACTTTATGTATTTGTCCTCGTACGTTTTGACAGGGTAGTACTGCTCCTTGATGGCATCCCAGAATGAATTTCAAGTATGTGTGGCTGAAAATAGTGAGCCTGTACTTTCATCCTTCTACTTGCAGTAGGCTTCCCACCAGTCCTTGACATGGGGGGCTACTTTGAGAAGAGCGAAAATAATCTTTTCCCGACTAGAAAAATCATGAACAGAAAAATACCCTTCTAGCATATTTATCCATTTATCTATGGAATTTGTGTCTATTTGACACTCGAATATGGGGATTTCAAAATCAACATGTACCTTAAAGGTTGTGGAGCTTCCAGAGTAGTTGTTGGAAGCCGATGCATCGCCTCTGGGTAGCCACTGAAGGATCTGGGCAAAGTTGTCCATCATTGTGTTCCTTTGTCGCTCGAGGGCTTCTTCGAGGAAGATTTTTATATGATCTCATGCCCCCTCATCTTTCTTCTCATCCGCCATCGGATGCCATCAGGATTTGCGGGGCTGGTCTTGCAAAGGTTCGACCAGTTCAAGCCCTAACTCCTTATATCCTGACCTCATTGCGGACATGCAAAGGAAATAGAGAAAAAGCAGACCACTCTGATACCACTAATCCGGATTTAAATAAGAACGCAAAAAATTAGAGAGATAACCATAAACACAGAGATGCAGTGGAAATAATACTTCATTTCATTAATGTAAAATACTGAAATATGCTTACAAACAAAAATTGAAATAAACCAGCTAGGTTGATGGTAGCTTATCTCTGAAAAGAGACATCGCAGCTACATGCCTATGAACTCAGTTACATTGAGCCTCGAAGGCCTATTTATTGTTGAGAAACAATGGAAAACCCTAAACATCTAAAAACGTAACCTGAGAAGATGAAACGCCAAACCGTGGGCCCCATTTGGGTAAATTGGTACATCAACTTCCCAGGGTCGTAACTTTGGCATACGATCTCCATTTGACACGTACAATATCTCGTTAGAAATACCTATCCGAGCACTACAACTTTGGGAATAGCAACATCGGTCCATGGGTCCGAGGACACATGTTGCTCCCAGATTTCCCAAAAAATGTCATTTAGGGCCTCAAAACATCTCTAGAAGTTCAGGACCTGAAAAACTACTAAAAATAGTAAATTGTGCTACAATTAAGGAAATTGAAAACCGGAAAGAGATAGTTATGGGGGTCCAAATGGAATAGGTGGGTGGCCACCAACATCCACCTAGATCAGGTTACCTCACAAGCATCCTTAAAGCCTACGGCTTTGCCCAAAGATGGTTCAACTAGACCTTAGCCATGATATCCTCTCCGGCCTTTTCCATCCTTCTCAACGGAACTCCCACTAAGACCCTTAACCCTACCCATGGCCTGAGATAAGGAGGCTCAATGTCAAACTTCCTATTCATCTTGGTAGTGAAAGGACTCGGCCGATGTATAAAACAACAGGTTCACACCGCTGAGCTCGAAGGGCTAAGAATCTAGGGAAATGACATGCCCATCACCCACCAGCAGTTCGTAGATGATATCATGCTCTTCCGCCAAGTCACCCTGAGGTAAGGCCATAGCATAAAAGATATCCTCAACACCTTCATGGAAGCCTCGGGAACCAAGATCAATGATGACAAATCCAACATTTTCTTTTTCAACACCCAGAGAAAAGTTAAGAACTATCTGGCAAGAATCCTTGGGTTTAGCTTTGGCAACCTGCCCTCCAAATACTTGTGTATGCCTTGTTTAGATAACCCGCTAAGAAATAATTGTTGGATAAACATACTCCAAGAGGTACAGGACAAACTCAAGTTTTGGACCTTTTGGTCCTTAAACATGACGGGTAGAACAGTGCTGCTAAAAACATTGCTTCAATCGATCCCCGTATACCAACTTTCTGGAATGGCGGCCCCAAAAGGCCCATGCACCAAGATGGTATATATTTTCAAGAAATTCCTATGGGGTGGTGCTCAACATATTAGGAAATGGGCATTGGTTTCATGGAAAGACCTCGCTAAAAAGAATAGGATGGAGGCCTAGGACTCAGGGACCCATACCTCTTAAACCAAATCGTGGGGGCCAAACTAAGGTGGCAATGGATGGATGGAGGAACATACCTATGGAAAAATATATGGACTCGCAAATATAATATTCCTGAGTGACTGGAGGCCATCCTCAGATATCAAGACCCTCCCAAGGGTTCGGCAATTTGGAATCTTGCAGCCAACAATAGACACCTCATTTACCAGCATGCCTTTTGGGAGATTCGCAATGGAAAAACAGCTAGACTCTAGATGGAAGCTTGGCAGGAATAAGGAAAAATGATGGAAAGCCAAGAGATCAAAGATATATATCAGAAGACTCAAGACAACAACACACAGGTAGTGAGCCAGTACTGGAAAGAGGAGCAGGGGGAGGAAAGCTGGTGAAGATGGAAGACCAGAGAAGACTGGGAACAATGGTAGACACAGATCAATGGGACAACCTAAATAAAGAACTAAGGACAAGGTAGATAACGATTCACCAAGACTCAGACATCCTGATATAGAGCTACACTACCAGGGGAACCTTCATTATAAGCGAAGCCTATGATATCCAGGTCAAACAGGAAGAGGAAGGACAAGACATAATATGGAAAAAGATATGCAATGGGGGGTAGTGGCCAAAGGTAACCCACTTCCTTTGGATGGTCAGAAAAGGAAGAACCTTTACCTGGGATCAACTACAGAAAAGAGGCTTCTTTGGACCCTCCTACTATGGGATATGCCGCCAAAACAGGGAAGACATGGAGCATCTCCTCAACAACTACCCATTCATGGAACAGAAATGGGGACAACTACAAGGAATTTTTGAAAGGATGGATAGAGACCAAAATACTATTAAAGGAACAATCCTATTATGGTGAACCCACATTTATTCCAGTTTGGTAATAAATAGGGCTTGCAACATTGGCCTTGGATTCACCCTATGGGCCATATGGAAAGAGAGAAATCAAAGAATTTTCAAGCACAAAACAACCTGCAGGAAAAAGTATGGGAAGGTATAGTTCAGAACATATGGAAAACAATATTGGCAGAACCATGGCATGAAGAGGACTAGCAAGTGTCAACCAAAGAAGGTAAAATATTACAAAAGGTAAACCTAGCGCCAGGGATGATTGACAGCAAAGCATGGAAGCTAAGTAATGTGGGCATGAGCTCAAGATCCCAATTCACCCCTCTGGAAGAATGGCTCATCAAACTCAACTTCGATGGAGCCTCCAAAGGAAACCTAGGAGAAGCAGGCTTAGGGGGCCTCTTTAGAGACTCCCAGGGCAACCCACATCTCATATATGCTGAAAGCTGTGGGATTGCCAACAACAATGAGGCAGAATTTGTTGCAGACAGGGCCTCTTAATTGCAGTCAAATTGGGATACAAAAACCTGCAAGTGGAAGAGGATTAAAGCTTTGTAATCAATACAATAGCAAAATTAAACAAGGGGACTAAGTGGGACAAACTTAGCTAGAGCTCAAGAACAACAAGATTGATCCAAGATATGAGAAATCATCCCCAAATTTGATTACATTCAAGTGAAGCATGTTCGAAGAGAGGGAAACAAGGGGGAAAATTTTCTGGCTAATTGGGGGTGTATCCATCAAGCGGACTGGCTGGAAAAGCAATGTCCAGTTTGCCCAAGGGATACATCCCTTGAATCCCTGGATGCCATCATAGAACAAGATCTCAAGCACAACCAGGGGAGTCGGAACCAGGAAAACCAAGCTCCCAATCAATATGCAACGTGGTGTCAAGGGTGACATACCTCGACTGGACATGGTAAGTACCAAAATGTTTATGACAACCACTCCCCATATGCTTAAGGAAGTGAGTGTGGTGTCCTCACTCATGAATGCATGGGATGTGGGTTGGTAGGGTGGCAGAGGGAGAGATAAGGTAGGGTGGCGGAGATGAGAAAGGTATTCGATGTGATAGGCAAGTGAATGCTGCAGAGGATAAGGGAGGAAGCTCAGAGCATAATTGCAGCTGTGGGCTTGCGACGACTTTTGGTATGTAGATTGTTCTCGCTCCTGGTCTATTTCTAAGCTCTAGTTGGATTTCTGTGAAAATTTCATGTGTTGGTGGGGGTTTCACTGGGGGGAAGGGAGAGGCAGAAGGTCATCCCAATGGGGCTTAATCTAGTTAGGAAGGAATTAGGAGAGGAAAGGGAGGGCCATGACATGACTCTGCGTGTCAACCGTTTTGCCTTTGAGCCAAAATTTTTGCAATAGCATGGAGTTGACGGGGTTGAGTAAAGCTACAAGCCCATACCTATTAACCCAGTGCAAGGAAATTGGTGATAGTAGGCAAGGCATGCTAGGGGGTTGAGTGAAGTTGAGAGAGGAAAACCTGAGTTGCGGGCAGGGGGATGGGATATCGGAAATGCCAGTACTCTGCTTAAAAATTCCTGGCAATTACATATTCATGGTAGAAAAAATGCCAATAAGGACCTTGGGGGGCACAATTGGGAGAGAGGCAAGCACTCCCATGGCAAGAAGTTGCAAGCAGAGGAAGCGACATGTGAGTATGGTAGCAATTTTAAATATTGGGTCCAAAAGGGCCTAAATGTTGGGTTCTAAATGCAGGAGGGTGACCATCTTCTGAACCAGGGTAAGGGGGAGTGGCACGGGGAAAATATTAATGACCTGATCTTGGAACCCAATCCCCCAGGCCACCTATGGTCACATGGACTCCCTAAATTGCTCCAGACTAGGCAGTGTAGAGAAGTAAGGTATGGTGAGTTGTGAGGGATTGACGTGAACAACATCAAGGATCTAATGGTGTTTGAATGTTTACAGTGCATCAAGGAATAGGATATGGCTCCATCTAAATGTGGGCATGGTTGTGGAAGCAAAGGTCTGGCTCCTCCGGTAGCTAGGAGACCCAACCCAATGGAAGGCCGTAGAGGCCGAAAGCTAGCTGAGCACCTCATAGCGGAAGTTGTTGCAGCATATAGAGAGGAAATAGATGATGACATCCGAAAGTTGATAGATGACTGGGAGGATGAGATAAAACATGAGTTGGAACCAGATGATGAGATAGAGATCTGGAGGATGATGGTTCCCGACCTAGGGAACACAAGAGGTAGAATCACGCAATTCAAACACACCCTGTACCTATATTTCTTGATGAAAATTTTTCTTGGTAAAGAAAAGTACCAAATTTCTGTGGGGATGACAGTCACACTACAGGGCCTGCCTAGTTACAAAAAATACATAGAGAAAATCCTATTCTAGTTGCAAAAACAGGATGTCAAGATGGATCGTATCGGTTGTCACATCCCTTGCATCATGGCGCTGTTTTGAATGCCAGAGGCAACTGCTGATGATCCCGCTCCTGTTGCCTCAAACTCAAAGGAGTAGAATGTCCAAAAGGAGTATTTCCTCTAGGCTTAGTTTTTGTTTATGCAGATAGCATTTAAATTTCCTGTTGTTTAAGTTAGAAGTTATATAGTATTTGGACATGAGACTGAGACCTACGTAGCCTTGAAAGAAAGACTAAAGCAATTTTTTTTGGATGGCATATAATACTGTTCGGTGGCCAAGAGGCTTGGTTTCCCCTTGGGGCAAGTTTAGGCCACCAGGTAACACTGTGTGGTGTAAATTTGCCTTATATATATAACAGAAAATAGAAGGTCCTGCCAAGCATTACAAAAAATTAAAAATATTAATGTAACAAAAAAAACCTATTGCAACAAGAACAATACCTTACCAATGTACACATTTACCTAATTAATCATGTCTAAAAAGGTTATGGGTCAACTTTAACTTGAGAAAAAACAATTACACATGTTATAGTAAAATGGGCCATTTTTCTTAACAAAATTTGTTTATATATTAGTTTCCCTATATAATTAAAATATGAACTTATTATGATTGGAATAATCTCAAATCTCTAAGAAATTGGTCGGCGGCGAGCCATGTGGCATGAATCTAATTTATTTTGAGAAAAAAAAAATGAATTACACCTATTATTGTAAAATTGATCATTTTGCTAAATAAAATTTGCTTATATATTAGTTTCACCATCTAATTAGAATATGAACTTATTAGAATTGGAATAATCTCAAATCCCTAAGAAATTGGTGGACAGGGAGCCACTGGCATGAATCTAATTTTTTAAATTTATTAGAAGTCAATGCAGCCTAACAAACTCTAACAAACTACAATCATTCATAAGAATGAAGACTAAGAATATGCTAAGAATATTCCCTTGAGAATCAATTTAGGTCATCAATTAAAAAAATAAAAATGAAGAGATCATCATCCACCTTAAGTTGAAATAAGAAGCCTTAGGCAAGTATAACAAAAAAAACTATTGGATGAAAATAACTATTGCAACACGAAAATGCCTTACCAATGTACACATTTACCTAATTAACCATGTCTAAAAAGGTTATGGGTCAACTTTAACTTGAACAAAAAAAGAATTACGCATCTTATTGTAAAATGGACCATTTTTCTCAATAAAATTTGTTTATATATTAGTTTCCCCGTCTAATTATAATATGAACTTATTAGAATTGGAATAATGTCAAATACCTAAGAAATTCGTGGAAAGGGAATGATGTGGCACAAACCTAATTATTTAAATTTATTAAAAGTCAATAAAATCTAACAAACTCTGTAACACACTACATTACAACCATTGATAAGCATTAAGGCTAAGAATACACTGAGCATATTCCCTTGAGAATCAATTTAAACAATGAATTAAAAAAAAATCAACAAATCTTTCTCTACTTTAAATTCAAATAAAAAACTTTCAACGATAAATCAATAGGAATTCCAAAAAATATCTTTTCATCTATTACACTAAAAAAATATATGATGTGCAATCCTACTATCAACTTCTCATAATTAAGAATTATGTCCAACTCAAATCATTGTGATTTTGCTCCAACTGAAATCATGATGGTTTAAAATTTTTGAATTACTAGAAAGCATGACATATTTAACGAATATGTATTTGTTGAAATTTGCTATGGCTACATAATAATTTTATACAATCTTATTTTTTTGGATTTATGGATGGAAGGTTTTAATAATGTTAGAACTACTTGCTACTTGGTATATTGATTTTGAGAATTCCATGATTTTAGGAAGTCTATTTAGAATATGAAGCAAAATTAGTTTCTTATTAACTTGAATTAAGTATTTAATTTAAAAAATTATAGTTTATGATGGATAAGTTTGAAATTTAGATACAATTTGGTTCGAATAGTTATATATATATTTTATGATATATATTATTGTTGCTACGAATTATTATTATTTAAACATAAAAGTTGGTGAGCACCAGTATTGCAACAATAATGTTGTAACTCCTGCGCTGCCTACTTTACTCTTATCAACCCAGTAGTTCATAACAAACTTGGAAGTGACAGTGTTGTATGCACAAGTACTAGCTCTTACTGTAGGCTGTCACTTGGTTAGCTGGCACAAGATCACTAGGAGCTCAAGTCAACTTCTATGGACTCTAGAAGCAGCTCTATATGTGATGAAAGAAAGGAAAGTTTACTCTACAGAGGCTACTCTACTTGCAAAAAGAAAAAGAAGACTGAAATGTAAAGTAAACCTAGCAAAACCTACTTAACCAACTAATCCTACTTTTGTAGAAAGAAAGATGAAAACCATGAAATGAATGCCATTAGCTACTCAGGAAGTAAACAACATCTACTCAAGCTATTTCTAGAAGTAAATGAGCAAAAAAACATCTTTTTGGATTTTTATCTATTTTTATGTGAAATTGTCATGCATGTAATTTCTTTGTTTGTAAATGTGGTAGCGATTAGGTGGTGATGGAGAGTGGTTTTGGGACTTGAGAAGATGTAGGATGCTGTGGATGGGTCTTAGGAGGTCTTAGGTGGCCTTCTAGAGGCTTTTCCCGCAATCAGACTTTAAAAGGAAGCCTACAGGAAATTCTACAAGAGGCTGCAGGGGATCCACATGAGGTCTACAAGAGGTCTACAGGAGGATGTCAAGAGCAGTTTTGAAGGTGTGAGAGTGGGTGGAAAGGGTGGCTGAAGGCTGGGATGATGTATTAAGGCACCTAGGGTTCACCAAGGATCATTAGGAGAGGGAAAGATGGTCAGGAGAGAGGAAGAAGTCCTATGGAAAAACGCAGAAAACTAAGGCAGATTTGAGGTGAACTTTGGGCGACCTTTAGGGAATAGATCACGGAGAGAATGTGGTGGTTGATAGGCTGACCTGCTGTGAGAAGAAATCTGCTACAAAAGAACTGATAGTTAAACAATGAAATCAAGCAAGGAAGGAAATTAAGTACATCAAAAAATAGAATTTTGCATCAAGCTAATGTAAATTATGAGCTATGAAAAGAAATGTTGAAAAATGCTATAAGGAAAGAAATCATGGAGGAAGACTTATTGCAAAGATAGAAATGAGCATGGGGAAAGAGATCTAAAGCAAATGATTAACCTTCTAACAAACTGCAATACTAGAAATCCTATAGAGAAGGAAAATCTATGTTTTTGTGGTAGCAAGAGGGTCTTGGCCTCAGTTCATGGCCCCAAAGGGAGAAAAGGAGGCCAAGGCACTATTGCTGGCCTTTTGTATCTTCTGTCTACCACTGTTCAACCTTCTATAGAAAACACAACTGGAAACAACCTTCTAAATCACCAAAAGCAACCTACTCTCAACCAAGAAAAAAATTCATCAAACAAAAACTAATTCATAAACTGAAACAAAGCATATAAATACAAAAAATAGGAGCTTGGTTGCTTGGATTGGGTCCTAACCTAAGAGCTTCAGCCCTCTGAAGTAACTTAGTGCTAGCTCGAGAAGAATCTCATCTTAATTATTAAAATAGTAATAGGATTACATGAAACTGTCACCAAAGGTAAGCTCGAAGTTGAGCAGAGAAAAACTGCAACAAAAATTCAACAAAAATTTGACAAAGTCCCTAGTGAGGTCCTAGGCCTCTCTACTTATATAAATGAAGCTTCCAACATCTTTCTCAAAATCATGGAGGCTTGGCTCCCAAAACTCGAGATAAACATAAGTTATCCTCCGCTTGCTCGGCTGCCTCCTAGTGCATTGATTCAGCTGTTTGTGCTCCGAGCTGCATGAAGGAGAATTTGAAGTGGGGAGTAAAAAATGAGGGGAGTTCCCTCTTATAAATCCTCTCCTTTGTCCACTTCAAATTACTGCTGCCAATTTTCCATTACATCTTTGACTTTGTCTTCGAAATTCAACAAAATATGCATTAAACACATATTAGACTCCATGGTAACCAACCCAACTCACTCCATAAGCATAAATATAATCAAAAACATGCAATAAACTAAGAGAATGGTTGATTAAACTATGTTAGGAGGCAAAACGAGCCCATATAATTACCCATTTATGGAGCTCATCATCACCCCCTACTGAAGGTGTTTCTCATCCTCTGAGCAGCTTAGTCCATCTCTTTATCTTTGATGGCCCTGGTAGCCTCCCTAACATCCCATGCTTCTGATGTGAGTTCCTCTTCTTTGTCATGGAATCCTACCTTTCCGTCTACCACTTCCCACTGTTGTTGCTCTTCTTCCTCTTTTCTACCTTCTAGCGTGCCTAACAGCAGTGGGGGACTCAATTTCAGGCCAATCCAATTGACCTTCAAATTCTACATGGAGCGCTCATACATTGGCACTCTCCTTAATGCCTCTTTCATCCTTGTTGGGGAGTGATACTCCCTGATCTGAAAACTATGTGGTAAGGTGTTCCACCTCCTCATACAAGCATGAATACAGTCATCCCCAAGTAATCTTTCCATATCCTCAAAATGTGCAATTTCTTGAGCCTGATCATTAATATATTTAGGGGCAATTTGAGGATTATTTGCAAGCAGATGGTGTGTGCTGATGAGAGCCATGGGATCTGATGGCTCAGCTCTGATCATTAAGGGCTCATTCTGCTCCTTTATCATCAAATTTCTTATTTCTACTGCCCTTAACTCCTCATGATTCATCCATGATGCCATGGCTATTAATTGCAGGTCCCCTAGCCTAGCATTGGGGTCCCACACATTCATGTCTATGAGGGCCATGTTATGTAGATAGAATTATGCTATTTTTTCCTTGTCTTCTGATGAGCTTTGGTCATACAGGCCCACAAATTGTCTGTAATCTTGAAAAGGCATTGTTCCTCTCTATGCCAAAGTCTTTATCTAAAAATGTAGCCATTGGTCCTTGAGGTATAATCCATATGATTTTTCTGGTGTTCTACATTGCAGTGCCTCCATGGAACAGCTCACCATGCATGCCAATTGTGTCTCTTTTTCTTGCAGTGTTCTTCTTAGCAATTCATCTTCTATTTCAAGGTGAGTTCTTGTGATTGCTTCTCTATGTCTGACAACACTTAATTCTTTGCTCATTTCTCTGAGTTGATTCTTCATATGGCCAATATCCTCAACTCCCTTAGATTTGGCTATTTGCATCCACTTGTGGGTCCTTATTCTTTCTTTCTCCAACTCAAAGAAAAGTGGGATTGCAAATTTTTGTGGAATGATTCTTCCCCCTCAAGAAGATTGTAGTAAGAGCCCAGACTAGGCTGGGGGTCAGGTTCTTGTGGCTCCGTTGCTTACTCCTTCCCCTATGGCTGTCCTTCTATCCTTTTTTCAAGTTTTTTGGTGTCCTGTAGTCTTGAAAGGGTCTCCTGTAGAACAGTCTGTGCCTCCTGTAGAACTATTTTTGAGTCCTGTACTTCTACTTTTTCCTTCCATGTGGGAGATCTAGGAGTCCCCATTTCATAAGTGATAGGTGTCTTGGAAGGGGATTCCTTCCCTTGGGCAGAGGGTAAATCTTCAATAACAATAGGAACTTTAGAAGACGGCTGAGGTTTCCCTTGTCTTATCCTTGTGCTCTTCCTAGCCCTAAAATACATTGAGGTCTGCCTCTTACTTTTTTGTTTTGGTTTAATTGGTGTGCTGAGGGTAGTGAGAGTAGCAGCTGCCTCTCTTTCTAGGGTCTCAAGGGACACCTCTATTTTTTCTGCCCCTTTTTCTCCTCCTTTTGTCTTTTTCTCTGTCTCTATTTGTTTGTTTGTTCCTGCTCTGCTTTGGTTTCTTCCTTCTTTGTTTCTTGTTCCTTAGTTTCTTCCACTTGTCCCCCTTGCCACTTTTCCTCCTCAGTATTAGAAGAACTGATATCATAGGTGAGGGCCTTTATGTCATCTTTTTTCGTCATGTTTCGAAAAATATCCCATGCTATGGGGATTGTGAAGGTATGGAGGGCTTCTTCCACTAAAATTTTAATTAACCCAGGGTGAGCCAGCTGATTTGGACTTCCTGCCTTTAACTTAATGCTGGAGTCTATGAGGGACTGTAGGATAAAATAGGGGATGCTGAGTTTCTGGGGTGTTATAATGTCCATGCCATATCTCAGCTCATGGAGGATTCTAAAATGGTAGCCATAGACTAAGCTATACCTCCCTTGATAGGAAATATATTTGATGATTTGGTAACTGACCTCATCCCAAGGGTAGGGTATGATTTTCCTTCTAATGCCATTTTTGTCTTCTACAGGATGTTCATTGTTTTGGAAGAAGTTTTTCTTGGCAGCCTGTCCAATGGGTTTTTCATGTTTGCTCCAAGGCAATCCAAGAAGAAGGGTGGTAACCCTACTGATAAAGTCTTGTGTGATTTCCAGGGAAAGTCCTCTAATAGTGACAGTGGCATGGGCCCTTGAGTGAGGGACTAAGGAAAGGGAAAATTCCTCAGCAACTTCTTCATCAAACCCTCAAAATTTCTCAAAAAATGACATCCAATTTGCCCTGGTGAATATGGCTACTACTTGGGGATGTTCATGGAACCTGGTTGAATTGGTGGGCTCCTTCCTCATGAATCCTCCTATCATTGTACTTATACCCCTTTTGAACACACAATGTAGAGGTGGAGACAATAATTTTGAAGAAAACAAGAAAACAGAGGAGAACTGTGTTTTTTAAAGAAAAGAGGCATAAATTTTTATGTAATTCCCCTTCTTCTATGGACTCAATTCCTCCTTAAAAATGATATCATTCCTTGAACATATTGATAATCAAGGTGGGTATGCATCGAAACTACCTACTCAAGCTAGAAATCGAGCAAAAAACCTATGCTTTCTCCTTGAAAACAACTCACTGCCCCTCCTGTAGAACTACCTGTAGGTGCTCCTGTAGAACCTGTAAGTGCTCTTGTAGAACACTGATAGCAGGAGGATGGATGAGAACAATGGTTTTGAGGCTGTGGGATGACAAGGAGCTTGCTGTAGTTAAGTGGACGAGGATGGAATGAAAGAAAAGGTGGTGAAGGAGTTTCGAGGAGGAGTACTTATTTCCTCTTTTGGATATTTCTGGTGATGGGGTGAGCTGGCAAAATTGTACGTTGCCATATTTGGACCATTGTTCCCCACCTACCTTGTCATCATGGTTTCTTCCCGCAATCACATTTCATCATTGCATCGGAGTTTGTAAACCCTCCACTACCTGTCCTTGGGATCTTTTTCTGAGTTGACTATGCGCACGTGTGGTTGCATCTTCGGATGAGGGCAGTCAATTGGATGAAGGTGGCCCAGTTAACTGGTCACCTCTTCTCGTTCAACCCTAACCATATCATTTGCTTATGCATATGTTTCAATTACACAAATGAAACAGAGGAGCGTGTTAGTCACTTACCTGTAAGTCGAATGTATGTGTTCTGAGGTATTTTGGCTCCTTTTGCTGCTGCATGCTTGTATTTCCTTTGCTGCATGCCTGTATTTCCTTTGCTGCATGCACTCTACTATCTGATGCGTGGTTGTTTGTCTTGAACAGGTATCCTCTAGCTAGATCTAACTTCAGATGTCTCCTTCAATCCCATGGTTGCACTTCTTTTACTGTTGTGGCTTGATTTTAATGGGATCAGCTGCTACAGGAATTCCTTCAGGAGCTCCTGTAGTTGCTTCTCCCTTTAAAATTTTAGCTGATTTTTTTATGCTGGGAGTTGTGAGGATGATGCTAGAGATGATGATGGAGATGGAGAGGTACTAGGTAAGTTGGAGGTGAGATTTGAGGTGCTGCTTCCTTTATTTTTTTGTTTTTTTTTTTTCTTTCTAAAAACTAGTTTTCTATGTTTTTCTGTGACAAGAAGGAAAAAATGATGATGATGATGTGATGCAGGTGTGAAATGGATGGCAAGGAGGGTTGATAGCTATAGGAGGGTTTACATGCTCTTCATGAAGCTTCCTAGCCCCTCAAATTTCTTTTTGGAACCATTTCTGGCTCTTTGTGATCCCTACAGGAGCCTCCTATAGAAAACACAGGGCCTCCTATAAAACACATAGTTTCTGGAAAAAAACACAGTGAGGTGGAAGAAATGTTAGAAATGATGGAGAAGAGAGTGGAGGAGATGAAATAGGCTCTGTGGCATCTTCTCTTGCTCCTTGTGGTCGTCCTTCCCACAGGGATCTTATGCCCTAATTTCCTTCCCTTGGCGCCTCCATGGGAGGTTTTCACCCAGGGATCTTATTCTATTTTTCTTCTCTCTTTTTTTTGTTTTTTGTTTTTGGCTTCACTGGGCTGCCTTAGAAGATGTTTTCAACCCAATGATGGGACTCAAGTGCCTCATGGAGGTTTTCACTTGAGTCCTTATTATTATTATTATTATTATTTTCTTCAATGTGTGGAGGCTGAGACATGCTCCACTACCATCACTGTCTTATTTAGATCTTCAATAAGCTCTCGTTTGGAGTGGGTCTTCTTGTAAATTTTAAACCTATGTCTATTGACAAGCATGGGGATGGTTTCCTCATCAATGGTTTTGATCAGAAATGAACCACTGTCATTGCATTTTCACGGTGTAGGGTCCTAGCCATCTTGTCCTGAACTTGCCTTTGAAGTCTTTATACCTTGAATCATAGAGAAGTGCCTAATCTCCCTCTTGGAATTGCTTATCCTTGATATTTTTTTCATGCCATATCTTCTTCTAAAGTTGAACTACCTTTGTGTGGAGAAGGACCTGCAATCTCTATTCATCCAATCCATTGAGCTGGAGTAGTCTTTCCTTCTATGCATGGCTGAGGTCTAGGTCTAGCTGAGCTGCCATCCTTAGTGTATTGAATTCAAATTCTATTGACAGCAAAGCCTTCTTCCCATAGACCAGTTCATATGGTGTGAACCCTATAGTGGTCTTCCATGTTGTGTTGTAGGCCTAAGTGGTCTCAACTAATCTGTCCACCCAATATTTCCTGCTGCTACTCACTAGATTTGTCAAAATTCCTTCCAAAGCTTTGTTAGTGACTTCCACCTGCCCATTGGCTTGTGGATGGTAAGGGGTGGAAGTTATGTGCTTGATTTTATGATGTGTGAGTAGGTTTTTAATCAAATTGGAAATGAGCTGATTGCCTTGATCCGTGACCAATTCTCTTGGAAACCCAGACTTATAGAATATGTTTCCTCTCAAGAACTCAACTACTTTTTCCTTTGTTTTTGCTTTGATTGCTTTTTTTTTCTGCCCACTTTGTCAGGTAATCAATGCACATAATGATGTATTTCTTCTGTTTTGAAGTAGGGTTGATAGGACCAACAAAGTCCATGCCCCACTTCTCAAATGGCTCAAAGGTCACTTGAGGTTGCATGTGCATCTCATCCTTTGGAGTAGGTTTCCCATCCTTTGACACCGATCACATTGGTTGGTGTATCTCCAATAGTAGCCTGCTTGCAAGATATTGAAGGCAGTTCTCTTTGCTGCAAAATGACCTCCACACTGCCCATCATGACAGGTCAGGAGGATGTCAAAAACTTCCTCCTCCCTGACACATCTTCTCAAGATCTGATCTGGGCCAACTTTGAAGAGATTACCCCAATCCAGGTGAAAGGGGAACTTTTCCTCACTATCTTGCTCTTCTCCTTTGATGACAGGTGTGGTGGGGACTTTGCTGAAACCATGTAGTTTTCTGTATCAACAAACCATGGAGAGAGTTCTGAGATAGCAAACAGGTGTTCATCTGGCATTTGATCATCCACCATTCCTTATTCACCTGTAGGCAAATTTACTCTAGACAAAAAGTCAGCAACAACATTTTCTTTACCAGGCTTATCAACAATGGTCAAATCAAACTGCTGCAATAAAAGCAACCATCTAATAATGAGAGCATTTACATCCAGTTTGTTCATTAAATATCTAATTGTAGCATGATCAGTGTGCGTGAAGGTTTGATAGCCTGTGATATAATGTCTGAATTTGTTTAAAGAATGCAAAACAGCTAGGAGTTCCTTCTCAGTCACTATATAGTTTAACTCTGTCTTGGACAAATTTTTGCCTATAAAGTACATGGCATAAGGTAACTTCTCAAAAATTTGACCTAAGGCTGCTGTTATTTCTTTGTTCGAGGCATCTATGTGAATGTGGAAAGGTAGGGCCCATTTTGGGCCTCTCAAAATTGGGGCAATCACAAGTTTACTCCTCAAGGTATCTAAGGCTTCTTGACAACTTTCTGACCCAATAAATTTGACATATTTTCCTAATAGAGAAAACAATGAAGAGGCTAACTTACTGAAATCTTTAATGAATCTTCTGTAATATCCAGCTAAGCCTAGGAAACTTCTGACATCTCTCACCTTTTGAAGAGGTGGGACCCTTTGGATGATGGCAACTTTGTTGGGGTCCACCTCTAATCCTTGTTCAGATATTGCATGACCTAGCACAATCCCTTTAGTCATAAAAAATTCACCTTTTTCCGGACTGAGGGACAGGTTCATTTCAATACACTTTTACAAGACTTTTCTTAGGTTAGATAAAGCTTCCTGAAAGTTAGAACCATAAGGAGTAAAATCATCCATATATATTCTCACTGCATCATGAACCAGTTCAGAAAATATACTCAATACCACTCTCTGGAAAATGGCTGGGGCATTGCACAAAGCAAAAGGAAGGACCCAGTATGCAAAGGTACCCCAAGGAAAAGTGAAAGTGGTCTTATCTTGGTAATTCAGGCTGATTTGAATATGATTGTACCTGCTAAACCCATCCAGGAAGGAGGAAAACTTTTTCCCTGCCTGACCATCTAACACTTGATCTATGAAAGGAAAAGGAAAATGGTTCTTTTTAGTGGCTTTGTTCCACTCCCAATAGTCAAAACAGATTCTCCACTTGCCATTTTTCTTTAGCACTAGCACCAAAGGAGATACCCATTCACTGTCAGAGATGGGGTAGATGAATCCCGCATGAAGTAATATTTGCAATTCTTCCTTAACAATGTCTTTAAGTGCTGGATTCATCCTCCTTTGAGGTTGCTTTATTGGTTTGCACTCTTCCTTAATGTATATACGATGAGTACATGCTGAAGGGTGCAGTCCCTTCATCTCCTTATAACTACAGGTGAAGGCATCTAAATGTTTTCTTAATAAGCTGCATAGCTCCTTCTCCTAGGAAGTGGATAGGGATGGATTGATTTTCAAGGTTCTCTCTGGGCCGAACTCTATATTCTTACCACGGAGAGAGGTCGGGTTGGCCACACAGAGATCAGCTAAGGGATTTTTTTGGGTTTCTTTTACTATATCTTCCAACAGCCAAGTATTGGGGGTGGATTCTGAATCAAATTTTCAATCATATCATCCTCATCTTGTAGTTTTCCCCCTTGGCGGTTTCTAATGCAGAAAGTGGTGTAGAATAGACTTCATCCTCATCCTCCTTCTCCAACCAGAGAGGCATATCATGTTCTAGAAAGGGTTGGGCAGGAGGGTAGAGGATTAACTATTTTGACATATGCCCGTTCTTGATGGTCATGTTCCTAGCCTAACAGCTGATGTAGGCATCAACAGTAGCCGACCAGGGTCTTCCCAAGATGAGAGGATATCTAATGAGCTTTGACTTTGGCTAGAGAACCGAGAAAACAGTAGCGTACTCCCAAGAATCAGTGGAGACCATCACATCTTCTACAATCCCTTCAGGCGTCACGGTGGAGTGGTCTACTAGCTGTAGTACTATTGTGGTCCTCCTCAAGGAGCCCTAGAGGTTAGGTTTGAGCATGGTGTCCTTTGTCATCACATTAATGGTAGCTCCTAGATCAATCAAGGTATTTGGGATCATGGTGCCATTGATGTTGACATCAACTACTGGGCTTCCAGGGTCCAGATATTTTGGACAGATTACCTACGCCAACATCAGGTTCGACAGTTATCCTATGACATTGATGGTTGTGTTATCTCTCTTGCACCTACCTGGATGTCTAAAGCACTTCTCTTTGATCAACTTATTGTAGATAAGCACATCTTTTATGGCTTGGAGAAGTGGTATCTTCACACATAACTGTTTCAATTCTCCCAGAAGTTCAGTTTCTTCTGAGGTAAGTTGTGTTCTCCTAGATAGTCTCCCAGGAAAGGGTGGAATTGCTTTAGGTTCACTTTCCTTTTTATCTTCCCCAACCTCCCTAAGTGGAGGATGGCTATCTGGGAGAACCTTTCCAGATTGTAGGCTAATCTCCTGAATCTCCACAACTTAAGTTGGGGATGATGGTTCCCCACTATATACTTGTTGAGCCTATCTGTTGTTCGGGCTTGGCTTCAGTTGAGTAGTTGGTGGAGGAAAAGGAGCGGGAGGAGAGTTGTATTGGGGTCTCCACCCTTGATGAGATGCATTCCACTGAGGTTGTGGTTGAGCATAGGAGTGAAATGAATGAGCATCTGGTTGGGCATGATATTGAGATGGAAAGGACCAAGGAGGAGGCATGGACCAAGAAGGATGAGTAGGAGGGCCCCAAGAAGGTATGGAAGTGACTTGATTGGGGCTGTCGTATGCCTGAGATGTCCCTTGCATCCCCTTCTGGTATGGTCTATGTCCATGTGGTCTCTTTCGGTTCATGAAATAGAATGGTTCTGCGGCTCCTTCAGCCCCTTGGTATACAGCTTTAAGTCCAAGCAAGGAAGGGCACTTATCTGTAGAATGATCTTCTTCACAAACTGAAAAAACTTCTATAGAGTTCAATGGACATTCATTCTTAGGATGCCTCCTAGTGCACCTAGGACAAAAAATGGCCAAAGCTCTCTCTACTTCCACTTGTTTCCTTTTGATATGCAAGATATCCATTTGCATAGCAAGAGTCTGCAACATCTACTTCTTAAAGTCTTCCAGCGTGTTTCCAAGTTCACCTTTCATGGATGAATTAGATGAGGAGGAACTAGCTATGGGTTGACTCCCTGTACCTCTCTTTCTGGTTGCTCTAGAATGGTTTCTAAAAATAGTCTTTATGTCCACATAAGGTAGTTGGAAGATGTCTCCCCCGGCCAGTAGATGGAGGGTGTATCTAAGGTCTTTCAGAATTCCCCTGAGCAGGACCAATTTCAGAGATTCAGGGTTAAGTGTGCACCTGGCCCTTTTGTAACTGAGCTAGAACACCTCTTCATAACCTTCCAAGGATTTATCACTTCCCATGGTCATTTAGAAGATTTCTTCCTTAATATCTTTTGACCTACAGTAGTCTCGATATTTGTTATTAAAGGCTTGTTGCATCTGAGCCCAAGTTGTGATGCTATTACCAGGTAACCCCATGAACTAGCTCAACACTGCATCCTTGAGAGTAGAAGGAAATAGTTTCAACTTCTGTTGATCTTCTGCATAGTCATAGGTTCGACAGATGACAACAATCTCAAACAAGAAGGTGTCAGGATCTTCTCTAGTCAAACCATGGAAGTGAGGTAGGGCTGAAGGACTTATATTCTTCATTTTGGTGTCCCAATTGGTCTCTCTAATGGGAAAGGTACCCTCTATTCTTTCTCCATTTCCCCTAGCATTTCTGTTTTTAGCCATTGGCTTAGGAGGTATGTTTTCTTCTTCTTCTTCCCTTATAGGTTCTTCAAATATCTCTGGTTGTTCACCTAAAGGTTTTTCTTCATCACTACCACCAAAGAAGAGAGAAGGTTGGCTGTGTGATGTAGTGGGGTTGTTGGGCAAGAATTTTCCTTAATTATCTCTATTCCTATGAGGCATGAAAGGAAATCTTTTTGGTTGGTTTTTGTTTTTATTTTTACTAATTGTACCTGCAAAACTAAAATTGATTGAACGAACAAATTGCAATTGAATGAAATGAACTTGCTGAAATGAAATGTAGAACTGGAAGTAAGGAAATGACTAATCTACTTTTGCTGAAATGGAAATTATAGAACTGAAGAGGAAAGCAAGGAAATGCAGAAGCTAAAAGAAACAACTACTCTACTTTTCCTAAAATGGAAATTGCAGAATTGAAAAGGAAAGCAAGGAAATGCAGAAACTGAAAGAAACAACTACTCTACGTTTGTTGAAATGAACTACTTAGCATAATGTTGCAAGAGAAAATAGAAGAACGCAATAATCACAGAATACTTTGACACTTCCCCAACAATGGTGCTAAGAAGATGATGAGCACCAGTATTGTAGCAATAATGCTGCAACTCCTAGGCTGCCTACTTTACTCTTATCAACCCAGTAGTTCATAACAAACTTGGAAGCGATGGTGTTGTATGCATAAGTACTAGTTCTTAATGCAGGTTGTCACTTGGTCAGCTGCTTCAAGATCACTAGGAGCTCATGCCAACTTCTATGGATTCTAGAAGAATCTCTATATGTGATGAAAGAAAGGAAAGTTTACTCTACAAAGGCTACTCTACTTGCAGAAAGGAAAAGAAGACTGAAATGTAAAGTAAACCTAGTAAACCCTACTTAACCAACTAATCCTACTTTTGCAGAAAGAAAGATGAAAACCATGAAATGAATGCCATTATCTACTCAGGAAGTAAAAAACATCTACTCAAGCTATTTCTAGAAGTAAATGAGAAAAAAAACATCTTTTTGGATTTTTATGTATTTTATGTGAAATTTTCATGCATGTAATTTATTTGTCTATGAATGTGGCAGTGATTAGGTGGTGATGGAGGGTGGTTTTGGGACTTGAGAAGATGTAGGATGGTGTGGATGGGTCCTAGGAGGTCTCAGGTGGCCTTCTGGAGGCTTTTCCCGCAATTGGACTTCAAATGGAAGCCTACAGGAAAATCTACAGGAGGCTATAGGGTATCTACATGAGGTCTATGGGAGGTCTACAAGAGGATCCCAAGAGCAGTTTTGAAAGTTTTGAAGGTGTGAGAGTGGGTGGAAAGGGTAGCTCAAGGTTGGTATGATGTGTTAAGGTCCCTAGGGTTCACCAAGGATCATTAGGAGAGGGAAAGATGGTCGAGAGAGAAGAAGAAGTCCTATGGAAGAACGCATAAACTAAGGAAAATTTGAGGTGAACTTTGGGCGACCTATATGGCATAGATCAAGGAGAGAATGTGGTGGCTGATAGGCTGACCTACTGTGAAAAGAAATTTTCTACAAAATAACTGACAGTTAAATAATGAAATCAAGCAAGCAAGGAAATTAAGTACATCAAAAAACAGAATTTTGCATCAAGCTAATCTAAATTATGAGCTATGGAAGAATGCTGAAAAATTCTAAAAGGAAAGAAAGAATGGAGGAAGACTTATTGCAAAGATAGAAATGAGCATGGTGAAAGAGATCTAAAGTAAAGCATTAACCTTCTAACAAACTGCAACACTAGAAATCCTATAGAGAAGGAAAATTTGTGTTTTTGTGGCAGCAAGAGGGTCTTGGCCTCAGTTCATGGTCCCAAAGGGAGGAAAGGAGGCAAAGGCACTGTTGCTGGCCTTCTGTATGTTCTGTCTACCACTGTTCAACCTGCTATAGAAAGCACAAGTGGAAACAACCTTCTAAATCACCAAAAGCAACCTACTCTTAACCAAGAAACAAATTCATATAACAACAAATAATTCATAAACTGAAACAAATCATATAAATAGAAACAAGAGGTGCTTGGCTGCTCGGATTAGGCCCTAACCCAAGAGCTTCAGCCCTCTGAGGTAACTCAGTGCTAGCTCAAGAAGAATCTCATCTTTATTATCAAAATAGTAATAGGATTACATGAAACTGTCATCAAAGGTAAGCTTGAAGTTGAGCAGAGCAAAACTGCAACAAAAATTCAACACAAATTCAACGAACTCCCTAGTGACACCCTAGGCCTCTCTGCTTGTACAGATGAAGCTTCCAATAGCTTCGTCAAAATCAAGGAGGATTGGCTCCCAAAACTAGAAATAAACATAAGTTATCCTCCACCTGCTAGGCTGCCTCCTAGTGCATTGATTTGGTTGTTTGGCTCTGAGATGCATGAAGGAGAATTCGAAGTGGGGAGTAATAAATGAGGGGGATTCCCTCCTATAAATCCTCTCCTTTGTCCACTTCAAATTATTGTTGCCAATTGTCCATTAAATCTTTGACTTTGTCTTCGAAATTCAACAAAAATATGCATTAAACACATATTAGAATCCATGGCATCATAACCAACGCAACTCACTCCATAGGCATAAATATAATAAAAAATATGCAATAAGCTAAGACAGTGGTTGATTAAACTATGTTAGGAGGCAAAATGAGCCCATATAATTACCCATTTATGGGGCTCATGAAAAGCATTATTAGCTTTTCTTTTGTTTATAATAGAAAGATAAAGCATTTCATAAATTCCAAAATGGGAAACTAAAGGATGAATCATTATTCTTTTTTAATATATAATTTTTGTAAAACCCACATTTAATTTATGTTTATATTAAGAATGGTAACTAGTATAATTCATTTTCTACATATTTAATAACACAATATGACATGGACATCAGCCAAGGCTTACAATATTTGTAGCTCATATCACCCAACCACTAAGCTAACCTATAGAGTTAAATATATAATGTCATCCATTATGAAGAATATATTTAACTAACCTAAAAGTGGGTATTGTAAAAAGTGATTTCACTCTTATAACATAACTTGACAAATCTTGGAAAACAAAAAATTAGGTAGCATGCTAACTAACCAATATGATGAAATCTAGGAAACTTTTAAGAAGCGTTGTTTATTGACAAGCTCCTTGAACATAAAGTTAAATGTTTAAATACTTTTAGAAGTATCCAAATTATGTGAAATTGAGATCATGATGTGATTTAAATGTTTGGGAATTAGTGAAGTGTTGTTTATTGACATCATCATCCTCGTCATCATCATCTTCTAGCTCTTCTAAGAAGAAGAAAAAAACTTCCTTAACCAATTAGATGTGAAGTTGATTTGCTAATTTATGATGGAGAAATCAATGTAGAAAATCTAGATAATTGGATAAGACAAATTGATGTATATTGCAGGGTACACAACATTGATTCAGAAAGGAAGAAGATTTAGCGGCTAGCCTTTGACTTGGAGGAACCGCACTAGTATGGTGGGAAGGCAAGACATAAGCTGATCTACAAAAACATGGTAAAATCATTTCTACCTGGAATGAATTTGTTTCTGCTATCAAAAAGAAATTCTATCCTTTATTGTAAATGCAACAGGAAATGATGAGTTGGCAAACTCTTCATCAGTTGAAGGGCCAAAGTGTACAAAGTTATACTCAGGAATTCAAAAAGAGAGCTTTAACTCTAGGTATATCATTAGATTCACCTGAGCCTTTACTGAAGTATATAGGTGGTCTTGATAGCTATTTAAAGCATATTATTCTCATGTTTAATCCCACTAGCTTAGATGATGTATCAGTTCAAGGCACACATCTAGAAGCTAGAGGTAAGAATGTAAACCCAGAGGTTGGGGGATCATCTAAAGATTCTGTAAGCAAGAGCAAGGAAAAGAAGAAACTAAAATGGAAGGAGAGGAAAGGAAACACTGTAAAGAAGGATAAACCTTCATGCACTCATTGCAAGAAACAAGGACATGATGAGGCACAATGCTAGTCTTTGCATCGAGAATGGAAACCTAAGAAGTTCGGCGGTAAGAAGAAAAAGAATGTTGCTGCTATTCAGCAGGACTTGGGATTAGATTCAAGTGATGAAACAATAGTTACAGCCACAGGTATTAAAGGTAAAGATTCTGAAGCATCCACAAGTAATTCTGCACAATCTATTGATAATGAAAGTAATGAGAGGGAAAGAAATGAGCTTTTTCATATTAGAGTAATTTCAAAGCAGAATAAGATTAATAACTTATTTTATAGTGGATCACAAGTAAATTTGATTTCTGAAACAATTATAAAGAACTTGGGATTACAAACAAAACCTCATGAGAAGCCATATCCATTAGGTTGGGTGTGTGATAAAACAAAGATACAAGTAACAAGACAATGTAAACTTAGGTTTCCTATTGGATCAACATTTGTGGATGAGTTTGAATTAGATATAGTTCCATTGGATATATGTGGTATTGTTTTGGGAAGTCCATACTTGTATGATAAGAAAGCTATTTTCTATAGAGCTGAGAATAAGTATCAACTCACTAAAAATGCTATAGAATACATTGTAAGAGCTCATAAAGTCAAAGGTAACTATTCTCTCATAAATTCAAGACATATGAATAGAATTGTGAATTCAAGTAAGAAATTTTTACTAATGGTTGTAAAGGCAAAGGATCCTGATCAATCCAATGCATTTGAAGGCTGTGATTCTAAATAGAAAGCTAATTTAGTTAAAGGTTTTTCGGAATACGATGTTCTATTTCAAGAACATAAAAGTCTGCCACCCAAGCGAGAAATAGTACATGATATTTATTTGCAACAAAATGCTCCATTACCTAACATTAAAATGTACGAGTTGTGAGATTTAGATAATGCAGAGATAAAGAAGAAGGTACAAGAATTGCTCGATAAAGGGTTTATACGACCAACAACATCACCATGTGGATCTCCAATCATGTTGGTGAGAAAGAAAGATGGTTCGTGGAGAATGTGCATTGATTATAGAGCACTAAATAAAATAACGATCAAGAATCATTATCCTCTTCCTCATATTGATGATTTATTAGATCAATTGAAAGAAGCAATTTAATTTTCTAAGTTAGACTTGTGAAGTGGTTATCATCAGGTTAGAGTTGCAGAATAGGATGCATGGAAGACTACTTTCAAGACAAAACAAGGACTGTATGAATGGTTGGTTATGCCTTTTGGCTTAACTAATGCTCCTGCTACATTTATGAGAGTCATGAATGATGTACTAAGACCATTTATTGATGACTTTGTAATTGTTTATTTAGATGACATTCATTTTTTTAGTAACACATGGGAAGACCATGTAAAGCATGTAAAGTAGACTTTAGATTTTAAAAAAAGAGAAAATCTCTATGTAAAACTGTCAAAATGTGAATTTGGCAGAACATCTTTAAATTATTTGGGTTATATTGTAGGGGGTGTTGAATTGAAGATAGATCCCTCTAAGGTTGAAGTCATTGTGAACTGGCCTAAACCCAAATCTGCTACATAGTTAGGAATTTCCTAGGGGTAGCACAATACTAAAGAAAGTTTATTACTAACTTTTCTTTTACTGCAGCTCCATTACATGCTTTAACAGGATTAAAACAGGTGTTTATGTGCGGAGGCAAATAGTAGAAAGCCTTCGACACCTTAAAAGAAAAAATCAGTACAACACTAGTACTAGCACTGCCAGATCTTCAACATCCATTTGAGATTGAGATAGATGACAGTGACTATGCCATGGGAGCAGTGTTGATGCAACACGGAAAACCCATATGCTATCATTCTAAAACATTTTCTTCTGCAGTAGTTAATTATCCTAGATATGTTAAAGAATTGTATGCATTAGTACAAAGTGTGAAAAAGTGGAAACATTACATAATGGGTGAAGAAACAATCATACATATAGATCATCAACCACTTCAATATTTGCACTCACAAACTAAATTGCAGCAATCAAGACATTATAGGTGGATGGGTTTTCTACAGTAATTTCATCTTGTCATCAGATATAAGAAGGGCATACACAATAAGGTTGCAGACATGTTATCAAGACCAATCATAAATGCATCTACTATGCTTAAGTATAACTCTGTAATGCATGAAAGTTACATTGAACAATATGTTCAAGATGTTGATTTTAAAGATGTATATGCAACTTTAAGTCATGGAAAGCAAGTACAAGAATTGGATTATTATGTAAAGGACCAACTCTTGTATCATTCGGGAAAGTTATGCATTCCACAAATTGAAAGAGTTAACATAATTCGAGAAGCACATACTTCTCGCATATCAGGTCATTTTGGTGTAAGTAAAACAGTTGCACAATTGCAAAGGTTCTGTTATTGGCCAAGAATGCATGAGATAGTTTCTAGATATGTCAAAGGGTGTACTATATGTTTTACAAGCAAGCCCAATAATAGGAAATTAGGCTTGTACACCCCAATTCCAATTCCTTCTCATCCTTGGGAAAGTGTTTCCATGGATTTTGTTGGGGGATTGCCAAAATCTAGGAAAGGTCATGATTATTTGTATGTTTTTGTGGATATGTTCAATAAAATGTGTATTTTGATACCATGTAACAAGCAGGTTACAGCTGAACAAACAACAAAGTCGTTCTTTCAGAATGTATGGGTTCATTCTGGGTTACCCACTTCTATTGTATCTAATCAAGATTCTTGATTTGTTGGGAAGTTTTGCTCAAGTTTATGGGAGTTGATGGACACTAGGTTGAAGAAAAGCACAACATTTCATCCACAAATAGATGGTTAGACAAAAGTGGTCAACAGGACAATGATCTAGTTACTTAGAGGCTATTGCAGCAAGCATCCCAAGCTTTGGGATGAGCATTTGTGTTACGTGCAGTGTGCTTACAACTGTGCCAAGCACTCTTCTACTCAGATATCTCCTTTTGAGACTTGTTTTGGTTTTATACCAAAGTCTCCCTTGGATTTTGTCTTTGGTAAAGACATAGCAATTGAAGGACACAGTGATGTAGAGAAAGCAACCAAGTTCATTGAACAAATCCAGGAAATTCACCAGGCAGTATAGGAACAACTAGAAAAAAAGTCAAGCCAAGTACAAGGCAAGACATGACAAGCATCGAGTTGAGCATAATTTTCAAGTTGGTGATCAAGTTTGGTTGTACATCAGCAAAGACAGAATGCAAGGTGAAGGTAAGAAGCTAAAACCAATAAGGTATGGACCTTTCAAGATACTTAATAAAATTGGTGAAAATGTTTTTTGCCTTGATTTTCTAGCTTATATGCAGATATATTCAGTCGCTTATGCTGAAAACTTGAGATTGTATGAACCTTCATTGATTGAAGATCCTGAATAGCAAAGTTAGTTTCCTTCTATTGGGGATTTGTTGCCTGAGTATCTCAATGAGTTATAGGAGGACACGGTTCTGGATAGGAAGGTAAGAACTATGCATCAAGGGGATGTTGAATACCTGAGATTGGGACTCAAAGGTTCAAATCCAAGCAAAGCACAATGGCTAGAAGTTAGACAGGTGAAGGAGGAGTATCCTCACTTGCTTGAATGCTAAAAAATAAATTTTGGAGGTCCAAAAGCTTTTTAGTCGGAAGGCATGATCCAAAATGGATCTTGTATAAAAGCCTCTAAGTCTAAAGTCTTCATTTGATTAAACAATGCAAACGAAAGAATGGCGGAAAAACCCAAAATCCAAAGGGAAGTGGAGAAGCGCAGCATGAATGCCCCAGAGCCGTTGGATCCACAGGATCAATAGATGAGATTATATCGCATCGGAGGAAGCCAGCGACATATCAACCTTAGCCTCAAGCGATTTGCGATTAGCGATGACAAATGAACCGTGGATTGAGCACGCAAATCAATAGTGGGGATAAATGATCAATATCGCATCGCAATAAACTAAATGTAGGACTTAACATAGGCAGAAGGCTTTTAGCAGACCCAAAGGAGTTATGAATTAAACATCGAAGGATTTGAGTTCTGTGGTAAATGGTAATTCAGGCAGGCTACAGGCGGTAAATGGTATTGGAAGGGCTTCACCTGATTCCATACACTGTCCGACACACAACATGGCATAGGAGAGAGAAAACCACTCATTTCGGGTGGGTTTTCCCCGTGCAAGTGGGCCGCCCGAAATGGCCATCAGCCGTTGGATTAGTGATCATGAATCAGGCGGCGAAGAAGGCATGAGCTAGTTGGAAGATCAGGTTGGATGCGAACCATCAGATTGAAGGTAGATAAACGGTGTGGAATACAAAGGGATTATGACCCATAGCCAATGCGACTTGCAATTGCGATCAGCGGACCCGAGAGGATTATAGGGTAGAGTTCATATCATTTTAAGTCCAGCTTTGGCGTTTCAGTCGGATTTTCCATTGTTTCAGTGTATTTCCATGTATTCCCTATGTAAATGGAAAAGTACGTTCTCAGGGATTTTTACTTGTGCCCGGTCATTTCGTTTGTAAATAGGTGGCCTCAATGCCTTAAGCATTTGCAATGATTGTTTAAACGCTTAGTAGGGAGATGAAGGGAAAGCGTCGGGTGCTAGAGAGCCCAAGAAGGGGATTGAGCCGACAACGCCGATAGGCTTAAAAGCCATTTAATGGCAGCACATAGAGGGGAGGTCAGAGATAGAGGAGAGACAGAGAGTCAAAGAAAATGCACAACTACGAATAGTTGATTAGAGGCACTAAGAGGGAGAGACTGTGCACTCTTTAGACTCGAGGTTTTCGAGTGAAATCCCTATGTAATATCACTGTTTGTTGTGTTATGGCTCTGATTGAGCTCACACTTGTAAACATTGTTCATGAAGCCATAATATAGAGGTCGACACTGAAAGTTGGACCAGGATACGTAGCCAGGAAGTCTGGTGAACTCATTGATTATTTGTTGTGTTGATGTGTTGAATTCTTATGTTTTCCAATTGTTAAATGTTTATATTATTTGCAATCTTTTCGAGCCATTGCATTGAATAATATAGGCATTCCTGCACGAGTCTATAGTACCTTTTCTTCTTGATTTAGTATCCATTTTGGATCAAATAGTCATAAAATTACATGAAATTTTGAACTCAAGCATAGGAGATGGGACTACGCTCCCATCTCATTGCTCAGTTTACTGTCATGCTATAGTCGATTGTGATACGAGCTTGCTCCAACACAGCTTTTGGTAATAGATCAACTACCCAACCTTGCTAAAAAAAATAATTAGTACTAGTAATATTAATTAATAATAATATTAATTAACAACAATTGTATTAATAATAATAATCATAATAATGAATGAATGAATGAATGAATTAATTAATTAATGAAATAAAAATGAATGAACGAATGAATAGATTATTTAATTATTTAATTAATTATTAAATAATTATATCAAGTATTTTCGGGACCTAATCACATAGAAATTTTTAAGTTAACTTATTTCGAACCACTTACTTGGGTTCATCATCAAGAAAAAGAAACAGATGACTTAAACATTTCTATATAATTTAGTTTATAAAATACTCCATATAAACTGTAAATCACAGAAGCTTGTAGTTTGATATTAAATAATTCATTAATTCCCTAGTATGATTATTATTGTAAATTACTCAAATTATTTATTTAAGTAATAAGTAAATTAATATTTATTAATTAATAATAATATTTAATTTAATTAGTAATAATAATAATTATTATTATTATTAAAACCTAATTTAAGTAATAAATTAATTAATGTTTATTAATTAATAATAGTATTTAATTTAGTTTAATTAACGATTATTATTATTATTATTATTATTATTATTATTATTATAATAATAGGTTTTTAGATATTCTATCCTTATGTTAGTATTTATATTACTCTAATCTTGATGTAAATATGTGTTAGATTATAAGAATTTATTTAGACTTATTTCAATAAACCAAATGCCTTGGAAGGTTTAAATGTGCTTTCTATGTATTGTGCTATCTTAATTTTTAATTAATTTAACGGTGGTTATAATGATAAATCTATACTAAATGGCATTCAAATTTATTTGTGCGATTATGCTAAAATGAATAATTGAATAGTTTTAATGAGAAAAAGTTGGGGCAAAAATAATTGAGATATTTATGAAGGATGACAGAAATAAGGTTGAGATAAAAACAAGTAGCAGGTACTTGTTTTGTTGGGAAGGTTTTACTAAAAGTCATAAAGAAAAAATACAAACTAATCCAAATGTTACTTCTTTTATGCTTTGGTAACTGAAGTTTGCTTTAAGACTGCCATTTAACACATTTGGATACGGTTATTGCGGCCGTACATTTTAACCTAAATACCCATGCGTTTCAGCGTAGATCTCAGCGATTTCGTAAATATTTGGATTTAAAAATCAATGCGGTGACAGTAAAGTGTTGATATGTCTTCGCGAAGGCTGTATATTCAGTTCAAAACCTTCTGCACAGGACTTACCATATGGATCGGATAAGGAACCCAGTTTAATTCGATGGTTATCCGGTTGATTGCTTTTCTTTCTCTTTTCTCAGAACTGGTCGGATTATTCTCCACATAAATACTACATATATCCCTTTGTGCAGATATTCAATCCTTAGTTGCAGATGCAAAAAAATCCTCTCACTCGAACAAGGGTATGCCGGGCAATTTCGTTTTGGTAACTTTGTCCTCAGAGATACCGAAGTTCATAGGCCTGGTTTTCATGTACTCTGGATTTATTTTAAATACGGATTTAATACCAACATCTTGAAAGATTTTTTATTTTTTTAGGTTTTATATAGTTTTTATTTTAAGATTTTTAATTTTTAATATTTTATTTCAGTATATATAAATAAATTTCAACTCCATAAAAATATACCTCTTTACACATCGTTATATTAAGTTAGATAAACATCTTTACACATTATACTAGGCTAGGCTGTAAAATAAACTTCTAAACTTAATAAAACCACAAAATTCGTCACCAACACTACACTCTCTGTTACTGCGCTGCCGTTTGAGTCCAACTCTAACAATCGTTTCGGTTCCTTGCAGGAGTGCAGGGAAATACTTTTTGATCGATCAATCAATAACGCACGGATCCGGCACTGCTATCCAAGTTGAGAATAAAGAAATCATAGGGGAAACATCCATAAAGTTGCTGCAGCGGCCATACCCAATAAACCCAGAAATATAGCCGGCACGAATAACAAAGAATCAGTGTCTGTATTTCCTTTATATAAAGAGCAGTTTATGTAAGCTAAAGGCATACAAAGAATTTACGTAGTTGATGAGTGAAAGAATACCCTGTCAGAAAAAGGAAAGGAGCTTGTAAAAGGCGTCGTTCTGAAAAACTTTATCGAGGAGACTAAATTCGAAAACTGTCACGAAAGAAAAAGAGAAACAGCGAACTTGTTCTCAACGGGCGCATGGAACCGGATAATCAATCCACATGGATATCTCTGAGCGAATTGGCTATTATCCTGCGATCGAAAAATTCTTGCGTAAAGCGGAAAAGGACCACGGTCATTCGAAGGGAAGAAAAATAGAAAAACATAGTAGGGTTAAGGTTGCAACTTGGTATCTGGTGAACATAGAAAGTCGGTGGGATGCGAGCTTTCCGTTCAACCAAATTTGCTGCGAGACCAAGTTGCCGACATATGTCATTTGGTGGCGTGAGCATGAGTAAGTTTGATTCAGTTGAGAAAATTCGTCCCACAACTATCAGCAAAAGCAGATGAGGAATCTTATGGGGAGGTATATATTCCTATCCGCTACAACGAAAGAAAGAATATGATAATTTCTTTTTTCCCTCTGCCAATTAGGGGTGGATAATTTTAATGATTTTTCAATTAGGGGTGGACAGTTGTAATGGTTATCACACATCTGTCATGAAAGCATGATTTTTTTTTTCAATTGGGTGAACTTTAGGGTTAGTTGTAATATTGAATAAAAGAATATTTTTTTTAGATGTGTGACAAAAGAATGATTTATTCACATGTATGATGTTGGATTCATGTTGTTTTGATTAAATTATTTTGTCACTAGTGGCTCGCACCGGATAATAAAAAAATAATATTGATGTGTGTACATATATATATAGTGGATATTGATGATAATATTAGATGCCCTTCGGGATCGTTTAGTGGCTGTGATAATTTTTTATGATTAATAAAATTTTTGATTCACCTTCGTATGACCTTTGCAGATCTCGATGTCTTCTTAGAAAGATATTCAACTGTGATTGTGATTATCCGTAGTCACATTTTGCAGATCTCGATGTCTTCTTAGAAAGATATTCAACTGTGATTGTGATTATCCGTAGACACATTTTGCAGATCTCGATGTCTTTTTAGAAATATATTCAAGTGTGATTGTGATTATCCGTAGACACATTTTTAGGTTGTTACTGATGTCGATTTCCTCCTAGTAATATATTTCATGATTATGTATGTATGTGTTAGATATGTTGTTTTATATTGTGTCTAATGATGTTTTGATGTGACTGGATCCTTTGCTATGATCATAATTATTGTTATGAATGAATATTTATATCTTTTTAGTTCTGGCAATGGCTAAGGATTATAGTAATCGGAAAGAACGATGTTAACATTAATTGACCTGCTTGTGACCTGCTTTTTAGCGCCGGTTGAGGGAGTATATCGAAAGTTTGTTCGTACATAATAATTCACTATATTATTTGGCCTCTTCCCGAGGCCAAAGGCAAAAACATAGGTTATAAATAATTTGTTTTTGCCATTCAGTGTTAGAGCAGTTTAATGCTAGCATTAATCCTAAATGTTTAATGCTTGGGATAATGCTTGCCACATTGTACTATCATACGTACAGGTACAGGTTGCTGCGTGAAGACTCTTGCAATGTGTCTGTCGTGTGTCTACGCTACAAAGCTACTCTGCATGTTGCTCTAGAACAAGTCCACCTGGTCATTCAGGCTGCAAAAGCAAAGAGGGCTTATGCCGAATATCTTCAACTCACACCAGACTTGCATACCAGTAAATCGAAGATGTGCTGGATGTAGAACCTGGAGCCAACGGGATCTGGAACGGGTCCAATTCGATCTGCATATGGATCTGGCAACTGGCTAAAACTTGATCCAGCATCCTCACCCGTTCGAAAGCTAGGAGCCTGGGTTGAATCAACAGTTTACCTTGTTTAAGCAGCAGCACATTCAGATACAGATACTTATCGAGATGGAGATTCAGCTCTGCAACAACTATGGATACTGCTGCTATCTGTATCTTCGCAGGCAGAAGACGTTCCTCCATACGAGAAGAGGGATACGATCACGAAAGACTCTGGGTCTTAAGCTGGTGTGCGATGGTCCAATGGCTCAGTTGGAGCTTGAGTAAGGGCATCAGAAGTAGATTCCACAGCAGACTTATAATCAACAGGTTGCTCTTGAGAAGATTCCACGGAAACCAGTGAAATGTGGAGGAAAAGTGAAATACCTGCATGGAGTGGAAAGGACGGCATTGCTTGTGAAACAGACCAGCAGCTTTCAGCAATGGGGACTTTTCATAAGTCGCCTTTCAATAATGGCAGATGCCCAATTGCTTGTGGTGGACAGACTTTCAGCTTGGACTTGCTTCCTGCCTGACTGGGCATGCAAAGGAACAATTTTTGCTTTATAAACACTCTCCAGTCGGTGATGCTCTCCACCGGACTTTTCATAAGTCGCCTTTCAATAATGGCGGATGCCCAATTGCTTGTGGTGGACAGACTTTCAGCTTGGACTTGCTTCCTGCCTGACTGCGCATGCAAAGGAACAATTTTCGCTTTATAAACACTCTCCAGTCGGTGATGCTCTCCACCATCTTCCATCTTAACACGCCGGGTAGCAGGTTTCACCACCCAAGACCTAGTAAGTACCCTTTAAAGGATATATAAAACAGAGCCTTTTGAAGGATCTACCTGAATTTCATTTCTCTCACCTTCATTCTTGCTCTTTTGCTGATCCTCTTCTTCCAAATCCAGGATCCCTTCTTCTTCCCTCACCTGATTCATGTCCCTGATGTCATCTTCATCGAAAACTTGACTCAATCTCGTCTGACCATTGTATGTATAAAGACTATCGAGCAAGAGCGAGCGCGACGTAAATGGATTGAAGAAATCCCAGGTTGAATCTTGAGGAAGCGAGGGTAGTCGGGAAAGGCCCATGGCCACGGAGTATAGTAATCGGAAAGAACGATGTTAACATTAATTGACTTGCTTGTGACCTGCTTCTTAGCACCGGTTGAGGGAGTATATCGAAAGTTTTTTCGTACATAATAATTCACTGTGTTGTTTGGCCTCTTCCCAAGGCCAGAGGCAAAAACATAGGTTATAAATAATTTGTTTTTGCCATTCAGTGTTACAGCAGTTTAATACTATCATTAATCCTAAGCGTTTAATGCTTGGGATAATGCTTGGCACATTGTACTATCAGACGTACAGGTACAGGTTGTTGCGTGAAGACTCTTGCAATGTGTCTGCCGTGTGTCTACTCTGCATGGCTACTCTGCATGTTGCTCTAGAACAAGTCCACCTGGTCATTCAGGCTGCAAAAGCAAAGAGGGCTTATGCCGAATATCTTCAACTCACACCAGACTTGCATACCAGTAAATCGAAGATGTGCCGGAAGTAGAACCTGGAGCCAACGGGATCTGGAACGGGTCCAATTCGATCTGCATATGGATCTGGCAACTGGCTAAAACTTGATCCAGCATCCTCACCCGTTTGAAAGCTAGCAGCCTGGGTTCAATCAGCAGTTTACCTTGTTTAAGCAGTAACACATCTAGATGCAGATACTTATCGAGATGGAGATTTAGCTCTGCAACAGCTATGGATACTGCTGCTATCTGTATCTTTGCAGGCAGAAGACGTTCCTCCATACGAGAAGAGGGATACGATTACGAAAGACTCTGGGTCTTAAGCTGGTGTGCGATGGTCTAATGGCTCAGTTGGAGCTTGAGTAAGGGCATCAGAAGTAGATTCCACAGTACACTTATAATCAACAGGTTGCTCTTGAGAAGATTCCATGGAAACCAGTGAAATGTGGAGGAAAAGTGAAATACCTACATGGAGTGGAAAGGACGGCATTGCTTGTGAAACAGACCAGCAGCTTTCAGCAATGGGGACTTTTCATAAGTCGCCTTTCAATAATGGCGGATGCCCAATTGCTTGTGGTGGACAGACTTTCAGCTTGGACTTGCTTCCTGCCTGACTGGGCATGCAAAGGAACAGTTTTTGCTTTATAAACACTCTCCAGTCGATGATGCTCTCCACTGGACTTTTCATAAGTCGCCTTTCAATAATGGTGGATGCCCAATTGCTTGTGGTGGACAGACTTTCAGCTTGGACTTGCTTCCTGCCTGACTGCGCATGCAAAGGAACAATTTTCGCTTTATAAACACTCTCCAGTCGGTGATGCTCTCCACCATCTTCCATCTTAACACGCCGGGTAGCAGGTTTCACCACCCAAGACCTACTAAGTACCCTTTAAAGGATATATAAAACAGAGCCTTTTGAAGGATCTACCTGAATTTCATTTCTCTCACCTTCATTCTTGCTCTTTTGCTGATCCTCTTCTTCCAAATCCGGGATCCCTTCTTCTTCCCTCACCTGATTCATCTCCCTGATGTCATCTTCATCGAAAACTTGACTCAATCTCGTCTGACCATTGTATGTATAAAGACTATCGAGCGAGAGCGAGCGCGAGGTAAATGGATTGAAGAAATCCCAGGTTGAATCTTGAGGAAGCGAGGGTAGTGGGGAAAGGCCCATGGAGTTTTCCTCCCAAGCTCCACGACTCCTACAGGACACAAGCTCACAACTCCTACGATGGGATCGATCGGCGGAGGTGTATGATACAAGCTCGCCAAATCCCGAAACCACTGGTACCTGTCACGGTTGTCCTGCTCTTCAGCCACGTTTCAATCATGCATTATGACACGTTATGTTGAACCACATCGCTTGTTATGTTCAACCATTGCTTTTAACGATTCAAACTTTTGTTACGTTCAACCTTTGCTTTTAACGATTCAAACTTTTTCTCAACCTTCGCTTTTAATGATTCAAACTTTTTCTCTACAACTTTAATTTCTCCATTGTGCTGCTGGTTGATAAATATTCTTCAAATAACAGAAGTGTGTCGGCCCTTTCTCCGTTGTTTGGGTTTCCTCTTAAAGGACTGATTTTGGCTGTTTTTTCAACATTTTAGTATTTAATTTCATAACTGTGTGCTCTGTTGTTTTTGCAGGCTCGTGTGTTGTAAATTGATGCGTACTGATCGCATTCAACAATGGTGCTTAAGCATTAACTAGACGTCGAAAACGATAAAAATGCACATTTCAGATGCCTCCTCTATTCTGTATGTCTCATGTTTCTCTTGAAAGGCAAGGGGGAAATATGCCTCTTGCTCCCCCGAAAGGGAAAATGCCTGTACTCATGGAAGCCAATGGTCCATCGGAGAAATCAATCAAGAATACAATAAAGCGGGATCAAGGTGCAAATAAAAGTCCAGCATATCATGCTAGTCCTGGAAATTCCGTCCATTTGAAGAGCTATTTTAGCAGTGGCCGGTGCAATGAAAATCTTCAAGTGGATATAAATGGCACAAGGTCCCCCTTGAATAGTATTTCTATTCGTTTAAGGACTCCAGAAGGTTCATTTAGAACCATAGGTTTGCAACATGGTGGGATCGAAATCAGGGACGTGCAACAATTTAAAGCTTTCTATCTTCCTCACTTTGTTTTACATCGTCTTCCTCTTCTGCCATTTGACCACAGTGAGGACAATTAATAGCGACCAACGACCTGTGGTAGATCAGGTTGCTGGAGCTCTCATTTCTGATCAGGAAAATAGAAAGGTACGGTCGCATTTCAACGCATTGTCTCAAAGATTATCTATAAATGTTATTATATACGTGTTTGGGGGTTTCGCACTTCAAGGCCTATGCTAAATTCTCAGAATCTCGCTTTACGGGGCTCAATATGACGGTCTCCTTGCATTTCCATGGCAATTTCTTTCATCTTTAATTTCTGGTGTAATTTTAGTGTCAGTATGTTTATAAGTTAAATATAAATGTTTGGATTGAGCTTTGTGTCAGTGTGTTTATAAGTTAAATTTAAGTGTTCGGATATAGCTTTGTGTCAGTTTATGCTGTAATGTCGTTCACAGAAGTCGTTGGTTCAATTCCTTGGGATCATTTCAGGCCATGTGTTATTTTCTTCTTCTTTTTTTCACTTTTTTCATTCGCGTTGCTATAATTACTCAGTGGTATTGAGAGCTTTCCGTACTAATTTATCTGACTCTGAATTGGAGAATGACTCTGAATGGCTGAAGAGTAAAGTTTACAATGTCTACTTTAAATTTTCAATAATAATTTTTTTCAAATGACATAGATGATACTGTATACTACAAATTGCCACGGAATTTGGACAATTGAGAGGTCTGGTAGTAGTTTGTTGTGAAATCAGCTCAGGAAAAACAAAAAATGCATGTTGTTTCCTTTTGTGCCCTTTATCTGTGAGGGCTGTGATTTAGTAGTTGGGATTGGGGGATGTTATGCAAAGAGCCCAGGTTCAAACCCTAGTGGGTGTAGAGTTGTTCCTATTAGACTACCTAAAAATTAGGGAAACTTCTGTTAGTACAGTTATGAATTTGAGAAAGATACCCACAACTATCAAAACTACTACAGCATAATGTCACAGTGTGTGCATAGCAATTTTAAATATAAGTGACCAAAGCAAATAGATACTCTACCACCATACTCTCAATAGGATCCCTCACTACTTTCTTCAAGTAGTGAGGATTCCAGGTGTCTAGCTTTGTTCTCGAGGGAGGTATTAGATCCTAGGGGCAATTCTATAAGGTTCACCAGTTTAAACACTATTTGGATTTCCCTTTTCCTCAAACTCGAAGAGTTGGGCAAGGACACCAAGCCAAGCCAAGCCTTATGTTCGCAGACTTGTGCTTGTTTATCACAACCTTGGAAATTGGTCCTCTAATTATTGCAATAATATTGGGTTTGGGTTTAAGCTCAGACTTAATCTTGTGGCACCTATTTTAGGACTTCTAGCGTATGCTTACTCTAATTTAAGCTCTGGTAATATTGAAGAAATTGATATTTTTTCCTCTAATAAACCCATCAGCATTAGCTTCACAAGTGTAGCTTTTCCAAAAGAATTGACACCAATGTGCATTTCGTTTCATTTGAATGGAACTGTGAGTGTAAGCAATGTTTCTGGTTATCCCAATGTCTGTACTACTTATAATCAAGGGCATTTCTCTCTGGCTGTTGAGTCTTTGGTTTCTACTCCCACACCTTCTACAAAGCCAATTCAAGTTTTTGGTTTTTCTCCTTCACCATCAAAGCAGGTTCCAAACAGCATCCCTCATGTGGTTGCATAAATTCCTAAGAAATAGAAAACAAGTACTTTAAGAGCTGCACTTGGGCCTTTTCTTGGAGGGTTTACACTACTAGGAATGGTGGGCTTTTTGGGTTACTGGTTAATCAGGCGCAGGGAGATGTCAATGATTAAAAAACTAGAATATCAGGCTGACAAAGGAGAGGCATTACAGACTGCCCTGATTGGAAATAGCAAGGCTCCAGTGGTAGCTGGTGTTCGGATGAAGCCAAAGCTTGAGAGTGAAAATGTCACATAGGATGGCAGAGTTAAAGATGATTTTAAGATCGTTGAATCTAAAGTCAGGACTGATAAATGTATCATTGATGCTAATATTCCTTTCAGGGAAAGTATCGTATTCAAGTTTCCAGGTTTGTTTGGCAGCAGTTGCAGTTTAGTGGTTTGCACCTATTTTTCTCCATATGCGTATAACCAAGAATATCTAAACCTGCTAGGTGAAGGGAAATATTTTATGGACATATGCTTATTCCTTTGGGTTGAAGAGGCTATCTTGTAACATGAAGATTGCCTGGACTCATTAACTTTGTTAACGGACCATCTGTGTTTTCACTGGGAGTGGATGCATTTGAGATCTATGTTTTTCATCAGGGGTGGATGCATTTGAGGGCTCTTTTCATCATTTTCTGTCTTGCATAAGGATAAATCTCATACTTGGAGATTCACTGTAAGTCATTTAGAGTTGTCATTGCAAGAAGCTTTGTTGTTATCAATTGTTTGAGATAGTTTTCTATATATATGAAAACTTTCAGAAAAGAGTATCAGCCTGCTTGATAGGTCTAATGTCTTAATTGTTAGCATTTATTTTGTATGGGGTTTATTTTAAGTTTGTGTCTAACCTGAAATGTTTGATAAGTGATTTTCTCAATTGAAGTCATTGAATTATTGGTCAAATTACTGTCCCATTTTTTCAGAGCCTCAATATGTGTCTTGTACAAACTATATATTTGTGGAATCTCTTGTTATAGAAGACAAATGCACAAATTCTAGATACATGAAAAAGGGATTTCTTGGAATTTTGTTAGGGTATTTAAACATACAAGTGCTCGAATATTGATATTCATTTTATACGAAGACAAATATTGTTAATGATATTCTGCAGAGACCTTATGGATTGTATTGGTCTGTGAGTTGATTGTGTTGCCACCCTAACCTACCATGAACATGTTTCAAGTAAAGTAATGCATGAAGATTCAATACAGACTAACAGATTGATTGATGATTCTAAGCATGCCCTGTACTGTACAATGTAATGTCGCACGAATGCTGTACCGTAGTGGGGAGGTCCATGCATTGACCCATGTTCTGTTCCAAACCTCAAATTCATCCAATTATGCATGTTGGTTCTTATCCAATTCATTCATCTGATACAGTTTTTGTATAGATTTTGAGATTTTATTCGGAGATCTTGCAAGGAAGACCATACTATTCCTCTGGCAAAATTTTGAGAAAACTTTCAGGTTTTGAAAAGAGTAATCCTTTGGCCTTTGAAGCTTTCATGGGGGTCTGTAAGGCTATTTCTGTTTGTGTTATTGTGAATTAAGCTTTGAAATGAATATGATTTCTCCTTTGATTTAAGAGGTCTGAGAATGGTTTTTGAGGTTCTGAATTTACTTCAATCATAGCAAATGACTCACTTGCAATTCCTGATCTTTGCAATTTATCCTGTTATAATCTTGCTCCTTGGAAGGAGCCCATTAATTGGCCTTTGGGTGCCCTGAAAATAATGTAGTAGAGGGGAGTGAATAGTAAAATTAAATCGGTTAGCCTCTGCGGAGATGTTATTGAATTGATAACAAGTTTCTTCAACGCAGACGTGGGCGATCCCACTGGCAGTAGGGGTGGTGGCTGCCGTGGTCTTAACTTATTTTGTTTTTGTGACCTGGTACAGACGTTATCGTCGCAAATGCAATCAACAGCGAACTCAACATATAACTACTCAAAATTACTATGCAGGGCTCCTGCAAATAAGAGAGGGCACCCAGGATGCGAACCCCAAACACAGCAACCACCGTGTGGCTAACGTATGGAACGGTTACGATTACAGTCATGGATACTCCCTTAAGGCCTTCACTTGGACGGACCATCCATCTCTGATTGGAGAGGCAGTAGAGCATGGATGGTCCACTTTTGCATTCACGTATATGAGTTCTCAATCTTTTCCTGCGGCTGCTAGTAAATTCTGGGACAGTTGTGCGGGGTCTTCTTATGGAGAAGGGACGGAACCCGAGATCAGCTGGGAAATAGGAGACGGGAGTGATTACATGCAGAAGATTAGGCTGAATCCTGGATTGCCCGCCAAGAAGAACATGAATTTTCTACCTCCTGTTCAGTCCCTGCAGGCTGCATTGCCATTGCCAGGACCTCCTCTGGGGGCCCTGTCGTTCCCACAGGAGGCCTACTTTGAAACCACAATACTGGCAGAGTATGGACCACATGTTGGAGCCCTGGGTCCCCATAAGAGTTTTGCAGAGGGCGAGGATGTTAAACTCATAGTAGAGCCCGTCAGTTCAGATGATCCTCAGCAGACTGCTGAGATGAAACCTACTAATTCGGATGCCAAAAAGAGCCCTCGGGCAAACAGTAAGGGTTTTGATTTTATGAACAATTTGGCTGTGGATCCTGCAGGCCATCCTAAGGTTATGTCTGTGGGGCTTGCAGTTGGTGGGGCTCCTTCATATCGGTTGCCGGGTTGTGAACCAGGGTCTATTGGATTCCATTCAACTGGTTTTGTCTTCCTGAATGGTGAGCTGTTTTTCCTTCCCCACCATCATGTCATGCATGCTTGCTGTTTTGTATGATATGGAACTGACTTTTGATTTGACTGAGCATGAAATTAGTTTGGCTTCTGCTTCCCCAGAACTGAAAATTCTAGTTTAAAATTTGTATTATTTGATAGCCATGGTGCTTCTATCTTCTGCAAAAAAATAACAGAAGCCAGTTTACTTGAAACTACTTTCTAAAAGTACGCAATTCCTCATGTTTTCAAATCCCATATAACTTTATGTGCCTAGAGAAAAATATGCCCAATATGAAAATCCAGTCATGATATTGCATTAGTGCGCAATTGAACCTGTGAATTCTTAAATCATGTCTTTCCCATCTATTGCATGCATTCATTTTTGTTGGAAGCTTCAGGAAACATGCCTCAAAAGGTTGCACTGCAAAAAAAACTGAATTTCTTTGGAAGGCAGGTTTGAAGGTATCCATTTAGCTTAAGTCAACAGAGCTTTACACTCGGCCTTGTCTCTTTGTAAACTCAACTCACTCCTTAAGAGTGGGGGCAGACCCAGCGGGGATGGGACCTTGGCAGCTGGCTTGTCGCTTGACTTCACAAATGAAACAATGCCCTGTTAGCAAATACAGGAATTTGAAAATAATTAATTTCAGCAGCTGGAAATTACAAATTCTATTAATCTTAAAATTTTACTGTGAGAGAATACCATTATAATCAGGGTGAGTGGTTCCGTAGATTAATTCGGTGCATTTTGAACTCTTTGCATTGCTCTAATGTGTCTCAAATACTGAGATTTTTTTTTTTTGCTTAAATAAGAAGGGAACTTGTGTCTTGGAAGGAAGAAAATTTTGAGATATTTTAGCCATTAATCTTACATTTTACTTATTGATATGCATAGACTTTCTTTTTGAGCTGGTAAATTTCAGGCTTTAAGCATAACTCCATGTTTTCTAGACACCCATGCTCTCACCCTGACATGGAAGGTGTGCACCGACTGCTTAAATTTTTTTAATCACAATGGTGTATTCAAAGATGATGCCTGTGTGCAAGAAGACTAAATGTGTTTCATTATTCTGAGCACTAGATTTTCAAGCTTGAAAATGTCACATAGGATGACAGAGTTAAAGATGATTTTAAGATCGTTGAATCTAAACTCAGGACTGATAAATGTATCATTGATGCCAATATTCCTTTCAGGGAAAGTATCATATGCAAGTTTCCAGTTTTGTTTGGCAGCAGTTGCAGTTTAGTGGTTTGCACCTGTTTTTCTCCATATGCATATAACCAAGAATATCTAAACCTACTAGGTGAAGGGAAATAGCTCTTTTGATCATTTTTTGTCTTGCATAAGGATAAATCTCATACTTGGAGATTCACTGTAAGTCATTTAGAGTTGTCATTGGATGACCAATGGAACAACTAGCGTTACTGGAGTTTGTCCCTGAATCTTTTGTTTGACTACATTACTGGAGTTTGTCCCTGAATCTTTTGTTTGACTAGTTAGCCACAATGGACTGATTTTCTTCACAGTGGTATTTTTTTATTCTCTCTGAGGTCTGATGCACTCTTCTCATTAAATGAATTCTTTTCTGGCTGGAAAGTGTAAATGAATCAGATCTTTACCTAGAGGCAAATGCTGTGATCAAGGTTTTTTGCCATGATGTTGTTGGCTCGGTTTGGACCACCACTACAGAACAAGTTTCGAGCAGTGGAATCCTGGTTGGGACTACTTGATAAGAAAATAGAATAGTTGTAGAGTAAGTACTAGCCATAACAAACACAACAATAGACTATGAACTAGCACTCTTTAGACTATTAGCTTTGTCCATGCAGTAAGTTCCATAGAAGAAGTATGGGAAGGTACGGAACCAAGTGGAATGAGTGAGGAACATGGGTTTGCTGAGATACCATGCCAAAAGGTCACTGCGAGCCAATAGGTAGATCCCCTGGATGAGGTGATGGTGCCCCAATTACCGGTTGCCAATAGTGGGAATAAACCAATGGGACTGAACTTAATGCAGGGGTAGGATGAGAAATGGAACAGCTAGCGTTACTGGAGTTTGTCCCTGAATCTTTTGTTTGACTACATTGCTGGAGTTTGTCCCTGAATCTTTTGTTTGACTAGTTAGCTACAGTGGACTGATTTTCTTCACAGTGGTATTTTTTTATTCTCTCTGAGGTCTGATGCACTCCTCTCATTAAATGAATTCTTTTCTGGCTGGAAAATGTAAATGAATCAGATTTTTACCTGGAGGCAAATGCTGTGATCAAGGTTTTTTGCCATGATGTTGCTGGCTTGGTTTGGAACACCACTGCACAACAAGTTTCGAGCAGTGTTGTGAGACCTGGTTAATATCCCTGAGACTTTCTATGTGTCTCCAGCTCAATCCTGAAATGGGTAATCAGTATAAGCTGTATTTGCTTCTTACAAGGTCATTCCCATTAAGATCTGATATGCATTGCAGTAGTTGAAACTTGAAAATCCCTAAAGCAGGGACTAGCTGTGATGCAGCCTCCCTTTTTTTATATATAGATGATATATATTTTAATGTACGATAGTAGTGAATACTTTATATATATATATATATATATATATATATATATATATATATATATATATATATATAATGGATACATAATACTATTGATAGTTTATTTTTGATATGGTTTATGATATGTACACATGATAGTTATTTTCATGTACATATTTATTTGGTACCTTTTTATTGATGTGGTTTAAGATAATACAAATGTTAGGATTATTTGATATTTTATATATGTGTGTGTGTAAGATGTACCTTTTTTATTTAATTTAGTTCATAACATGATTTATGTTTGGCTAATGAAATATTTTATACGATGAATTACAATGATGATGTTGTATGCATATGTATTTTGGATTAACTAATATATTATAGTTTGAGATCTCGGTGGAAAATGGCGTAATACTCTCAAGGGAATGCCTCTTTTCTCCATGAGGGTTTCTATCACATCCTATTATCTACAAAGGTTGAGAAATGGAGAGAGACTTTAAGATGACCTTGAAATTTGAATCAGATAAAAGGATAGAATGAGCAGGGGTTGTAATTCACTATTTACCCTATTCTACGAACTTGTAAGCTCACCTTGAAACCCTAGCTTTCCCTTGCATGAGTAATGAGTAGGAAAAAAGGAAATCTTGGGGAAATGTGACATTGATTGGAATAGAAAAAGAAGTGGTCTACCCATTAAGATTGATGCACTTGTATATTAGGATGATAAGTTACATAAAATCTATTTATGTGTCAACTAGGTGTCAACTAGGTATCTGTGGATCAAGGGGCTATAAGTATGCATGCAACATGAAGAGGTAATAAAGCTCAATATGCTTAGTTCATTGTACCTTTTACATTAGTCCATATTGAAGGACACAATTATTTTTTGACTAGAATCTATAGATTAAGATGATATTAATATCCTTACAATGCAAGATGCCACTTCTATTGGTTATGATGGCTAGTAAAAAATAGTATTGAGATCGATGCTTAAAATGGGGGTGCCACTACTATGTGGTTGTGATCACCTATTAAATGTTGTAGTAAGACCCCTAGATGCCATAATCTTGTGCGATTTGGAGTCGTTGCAAGTTCAAGAGTCTATCAATGCACCTTGATTTAGCTATTGTTAGGTTGATTTATTTGTTCTGAATAACCTTTGGGCTGGATTGATGAATGTCGTTGTGAAGTACAATTATATTACTTCATTAATATTAAATACTACTTACGTGCAACATTTGTAAAAGTAGGTGCATTGGTTGGGTGGAAAAGTAACCCCTCCTATTTATTAAAGTATGGTCCACGTGATATTTTTATATTATGTTTTATGGGGATTTGTTAAAGCTTATTTTATATATATATATATATATATATATATATATATATATATATATATCTAAACATTTGCAATTAATTTTGGTTTAGAATTCTATAAGCTATAGATTCAAGTATTTTATAAGTTAAAATAATTAATATATAAGCCAAACATATTTTCATTTAAAAAGAACATATAAGAAGATTTTTAACCATAGAAATTCACTCCCACTATATATATATATATATATATATCTAAACATTTGCAATTAATTTTGGTTTAGAATTCTATAAGCTATAGATTCAAGTATTTTATAAGTTAAAATAATTAATATATAAGCCAAACATATTTTCATTTAAAAAGAACATATAAGAAGATTTTTAACCATAGAAATTCACTCCCACTTTATTATGCACATTCTTAGAAAATACATTACTTACATTCCTTAGTCTTTTCTTTTCTTTCCTCAACCAAAGCATATTGCATTTACTCTAGGGTTTTAATTTTCATTCAAGAATTCATCAGAATTTTTGGAGAAAAAATGTTATCAAAAATTTGTAATTAACCTCAAATTGTATCAATGGGAAATCAAGCTTGTGGCACCCTTAATCTCTAGAGATACCTTATGTGTATAAGAAACCTCGTCCATTAGGACCCAAAGCCAAATTAAGACCTAAACACATAGACTTTCGTGCGGTTGAGAATAAGATATCATTAGCTCACAATCCTCTGTTGAAGATCACATTAAAATCAATAAAAATATTGGTGTCATGTTATGATATGTTTTTTTTTATATATACTTAGTTTATCATGACCCGGAAAAGGATCATACCACGATACAAATAATTATGTTGCAATATTCTTATGATTCCAATTTATGTTAATTGGTCGGACTAACGGAAAAAACGAAGATTGAAGTTTATGCAATCAGCAAGACAACTTTCGTTATCTTTTTGTTCATAGAACCACAGTGGGTATTATTCCTTTAGTATATTCAATCCCAAGAAAAACAATAAGAAAATTGTGGCCTTATGTATATGTACAGTTTACTGTTTATTATTGAAAACATATCGACTTTTCCCGAGTGATTTTATCTATCCTGAGCGCTCTACCCGAACTGTGATTCGCAATACTACGCTGAGCTGCAATGCCCTGAATATCTGAAGCTTAATATAGACATTTGAGCATTAAAAGCAGGCATAGACTTGTACTAATATATTTCTATTCCAAATCAAACAAACAAAATTCAACCACGCGAATCATTTCAGCTGAAGTTGGATTCAGCACTCACGGATTCGAACTTCGAAGCCCGAAAGAATGTCTGATCCCGCCATTAAAATTGAAGCCATGCTGCAAGCACCACTGTCTGAATGAACCCCTTGCAATGGCTCCTCCAAATAAATGCTCTCCAAAATGATAACAACAGAATACGGGTTGGAGAAAGACCAAAATATATTTGATTCAAGTAAAAGTGAGCAAACCCTTAGACTCCGGGTTTGAGTTTTATTCTACTGGTTTTACTTTGTTCTCCTCTATAACTATTTTTAGAACTAGAAATAACACTTCTAAGATGTACGGGTTTTGATAACAGGAGTATCGATTAGGAAATTAATTTACTGATAAATGATTTAAGATATTAATATCTGTTTAACACATGATCAATACTTAATAATAAAAGATAAACATAATTATAGAACACTATTAATACGTCAATAATATTACTATAATAAGTAACATTAATAACAGTTTAATATAATATTCATGGCATATTAATATAATATTGACTTACATATTGATACCAATATAAATCATATATTAATATATATAATAACACATATTAACTGTGGTTGATTATAGTATGATTAACCATAGTCAATATGGGCATTATAGTTAATAATAGTAACATATTTTCTATGGTGAACCATAGTTATGATGGGTAGCATAGTCGATCTATACATGGCCTATAGTTAACCATAGTGAATTATATTGAACCATAATGGATAGGCATGGTTAACCATGGTGGCCGATAGTGAATTGCTAGAATTTACCATGGTCAAACCATGGTTAACCATTAGCAACCACCATCATAATGGTAACCATGGCCAAATCATTGTCAATGATAGAAAGCAAACATTGAAAAATGATCAAGTATAGTGAAATCATATTCTGACCATGGTAAGCTATAGTCAATCATGGTCACCCATGGTTGAACATAGTCAAACCATGTTCAAACAATGATCAATCATAGTCAAATCATGTTTAACCATAGTAAATTATGTTCAACCATAGTCAAACCCTAGTCATTTGTAATCAAACAATTGTCAACCATGTTCAAACCATAATCATATCATGGTCAAGCATAGTAAAACCATGGTTTACCATAGTCAATCATAGTCAAACCAATGTAAAGCATGGACAACCATAGTCACCTATACTCAACCATGGAAAAAGTATTATTAAGTTCCAATAAGATTTTATTAAAAAGGTATTATGTTTTTTTCCTAAGTTTTGTGAGTCCTCAGATGACGACACTCTTAACCTTTGGCTTGATAAACCATGACCAAGGGGAATCTAAACCATCAAAGTCAAGTAGGAATCGCACCTTGCCTTGGACACACCAGCCCTTAACATGGTTGAATTTTTCCCCTTAAAATTTGAAACTAGTAACATGACATCAAATGGTACCTTAATAATACACCCATTACTGTCTATTGTATGTCCTTTATGCTAATAAAATATTATATTTAATAAGGTTTAATATATATTTAATAAGTTTTAAATATTATTTAATATTTAATTTTAAATGTGATTTATATTGATATTAATAAGTTTTATTAATAGTATTTGTATTAAGGTTTTTGCATATGTTTTAATATTTAAATTTAATAATGTTTAAGGTTTAAATAATATTTAATTCACATTACAATGTGATGAATAAAATTGGTATTAAATGTGTTTAAGAAAAAAAAAATTCAAGATATTGTGATAAAGAAATCTCAATGTCATAATATCATAAACAAAATCCTACATCGCAATCTAATAAACAAAAGATCAGCATCATAATAATGATGAATTGAAACCAACGTCACAATGTCATGATGTCACATTTCGACAAAAAAGTAACAATGTTGCAACATGATGACAAAGTAAGTGTAGTCAATCTTTGTAATCAAGCGTTTTAGTTAATATCTAAATAGTCAACCATATGTTTACCACAAACAATTATAGTCAATCTTGTTCACCCATAGTCATCCTTAGTCAACTTTAGTTCATAATATTCAACTATAATCAACCTCAATCATAGTCATTGTTTAAAATTGTTTAATATTAATAATAATAAGTTTGACTATTAATAATAATATTACTATTAAAGTAAACTAGGATAGCATTAATAATATTAATATTAATATTAATATGGTTTATTAATAATATCAAGGCTTATGAATAAGGTTTATAACATTTTTACTTAAAAGCCTTAAGTTTCCTTAAGGTTTATTTGATATATATGTTTATTTGATATTTAAATTTTAGTTTACATTTTATAACTTTTACCAACAATGCAATCATATTCAACTATCGTTAAACTAGCTTAACTATGGCCAACCATGGTAAACCATAGTTAACATGGTAATCCATATTTATCTATAATTAAATATTGATAATATTACTCATTAATGTTCACTCATAGTCAACCATAGTTTACCATATACAACCATTATCATAAATTAACTTCAAAAAATGACAAACAAATATCAACGCCATAGAATGAAACAAATATGAATGTCATCATCTAATAAACAAAATTTGACATCACAATGTGATGAACAAAAATTGACATCGCTTATGAGAAAAAATGTACATCGAATTGTGAAAAAATATAATCAACATTGTAATGTGACAAACAAAAAATCGACATTGTAATGTGATGAACAAAAATCAAAGATGATTGATCATTGTTGACTAAGTTTTACCATAGTTAGCCATAAACATTCATGGTAATCCTAGTCAGTGATAAACTATGAGCAATGATAGTTAATCGTAGTAATCCATGAGCACAATAAGATGAATTGAAATCAACAACACAATATCACGAATAAAAAAGTGATGTCGCACTGTGACAAACAAATTATAATGTAACAATGTGATCGAATAGTTAAAGATAGTTAATCTTTTAGTTAATGTTTAAATAGTCAACCATAGTTTACCAAAGTCAACCATAGTCAACCTTACTTTGTCATAGTCGACCTTTGAAAATATTTAATAATATAAATAAAATTGATTATTAATAATATTCATAATGATATAAATATTACTATTATAGTTTACTATTATTATTAATAAGGTAAACTATAGTAATACCAATAATATTAATATCGTTATTAATAATATTAATATTAAGCCCTATCAATAACTTTTAATATTTATACTTAATAAGGTTTAAATTTTGCTTTATATTTAAGTTTTTTCAACATTTATTTTTAAATAAAAGTTTTATAACTTTTTGCAAGTATACAATCATATTTAATTTAAGTTAAAACTAGCTCAATTACGGTCAACCATGGTAATCCATGGTTAACATGACCATCAATGTTCATCTATAGTTAAAGGTTGACAACCATGGTCAATAATGTTCACCCATAGTCAACCATTGTTGGCCATATACAACCATGTTTAAAATTGACATCACAATATGAAAAGTAAATATCAAGGTAACAATATATGAAACAAATATCAATGTTATAATTTGATGATAAAAAATTAGCATCACAATGTGATGAGCAAAAGCTGACATCACATGTGGCAAACAAAAGATTTGCATCACAATGTGATAAACAATAATCAACATTGTAATGTGACAAACAGAAAATCATGATTGTAATGTGATAAACAAAAATCAACGCATGGTTGATCATGGTTGACTAAGGCTCACCATAGTTAGCCATAGTCATCTATGTCAACCTCGGTCAACCATAGTCAGCCTTAGGCAATCATAGTCAACCATGCAAAACCTTAATTGACCATGAGCAAGCATGGTCATCTTTGATAAACCATAATCAACATATAGTCAACTATGGTCAACCATTATCAATGTCACCATGGTTAGCATGGTCAACCATCATCCACCAGAATTGACTTTGTGATGGTCAACAATCAACTTTAGTTAGATATGGCGAACAATAGTCAACACTTATCAACCATGACCAAGCATGATCATCTCTCATTGATAATAGGAAACATTGGGGAAACATGGTCAACCTATACTCAACATGGTAAACCATGGTTTGAATGGTCAAACATGCTCAAACAAGGTCACCATGGTTAACCATGGCCGTCCCATGGCCATCCATTGTCAACATGGATAATTATAGTCTATGATAAAAAACTATGGTCAACCATGGTCAAATTGGTCAAACCATGTTCACTCATGGTCAACATCGTTAACCATGGTTAACAACTAACCATATTCAACCCTCGGCAACCATGATCATACATGAGTAATCATGATCAACCATAGTCAATCATAATCCATCATAGCTAACTATAATTAGTTGTGGACAACCATGGTCATCCATAGTAAACCCTATATTGACCATAATAAACACTCCTTAACCAATACTTGAATATATTAAGCCATAGTCAACCATAATTAACCATGACCTCCTAATTCGTCCCATGCAAATTGGTCATTAACTAGCACAACCATATTAGTAAAGATAGCTGATATATGCATCTTTTATATCTCAATGGATGTAGAAAATGCCATATGTTAGTTATAAACAATATGTTAAAAATATATTTATAACTTTTAAAGTATAAATATATATTGAACATTTACATGAACATAATGAAGATGTAATTATGCGTTAGATTATAAGAATTTTACATAGCACTATTTCGATAAGAAAAATACGTTATAAGTTTTAAAATGTGCTTTGCACGTATTAAGTGTATCTTAATTTTGAATTAATTTAACACTTTTTTAACAATAAATTTATAGTAAATGGCATTCTAATTTATATGAGCGACTATGCTAAAAAAAATGAATAAATGAATAGTTTTACTTAGAAAAAATTGGGACGAAAATAACTAGGAGAATTGTAATTGATGAGAAAAATAAAGCCAAGATGAAAACAAGTAAACTAATTAAAAGAAAAAATAATCCAAATGTCACTTCTTATCTCCTTTGGTAACTGAAATTAGCTTTAACGCTACCATTTGACAGATTTGCTTGCACTTCTTATCTCCTTTGGTAACTGAAATTAGCTTTAACACTGCCATTTGACAGATTTGCTTACAGTTGATGCCGCTGTCATTTTTTACATAAATACCCATGGTCTCAGCGTAGATCACAGCGATTTGCGTACATATTTTAATTTAAAATTCAATGCCGTGACCGTGAAGTGTAGATATGTCTTCAGAAAGGCTCTATATTCAGATCAAAACCTTCAGCAGGGAACTTACCATATGGATCCGATGAAGAACTCGGTTTAATTACATGGTTATCTGGTTGATTGCTTTGCTTTTTCTTTTCCTCAGAACTCTTGCGATTATTCTCCACAGAAATATTACATATATCCCTTTGGGCAGACACGGTATCCTCAGCTGCAGATGCCAAAAAATCCTCCCACTCGAACGAAGGCATGCAGGGCGATTTCGTTTTGCTAACTTTTTCCTCAGAGATACCGAAGTTCAGGTGCCTGGTTTTCATGTAGTGAATTCTATCCAACAAAGCCACAAATTCCTCGAAATCGTCTCCAGTACTCTCTGTTGCCGTGCGCTGCCGTTTCTGTTCTACTGGAACTGTTTCATTATGTGAGGCCTCCCGTTGAGCGGAAGCATATGACTCCAATTCCAACAATCGTTTCGGTCCCTTGCAGGAGTCCATGGAAACACTTCTTGAAATAACGCACTGAACCGGCACTGCTGTCAACAATTGTGAATAAACAAATCAGAGGTACTAGGTAGTACAGAGGCTGTAGCTACATGTCTGAGAGGTTGAGAGCTGCTCCTAGTGCAATTTCTTCACTTGACAAAAAAACAAAACAAATCAGAAGATGAACATTCATTCAGTTGTTACAGCGGCCATACTGACTAAACCTAAAAATAGAGCCGGCGCGAACTAATCTGTCTACTTACAAATATATTACATAACGAAGAATCGATCTGTCTATTTCTGTTGTACATGGAGAAGCAAGCTACAAGCATACAAAGAATTTACGTAGTTTATTAGGGAAAGAATATACGGCGAGGAAAACAAAAAAGCTGCAAAAAAATGTCGGTCTATAGATTCTTCAACAGGACACTAAATTCGAAAACAGTTACGAAAACCAAAGAGAAACAGTAAACCTGTACTCAACCGACAGAACATAACCGAATAATAAACCCACATGGACATCTTTGTGCAGATTGGTTGACTAGTAGCTAGAACCCTACGATTATTTCTAAATAATTCCTAGTAAAGCGCAACACGTCAAAGGGAAGAAAACTTGCAAGTTGCGTCATGCGTGAAGATAGAATGACGGTGGGATGCGTCGGTCATCGGCTTTCCGTTCAATCAAATTTCATTTCGGACCAAGTTCCCCTGTTTTTTTCCACAAAGAAATCAAATGGTACACGCGGTAAAACAGGGCAGAAGAAAAAAAAAAAAAAATCATACAGATGGCATTTTGCATCATCAAGAGCTGGCATTTGGCCGCGCCACCGTTATTAAGTTAGATTTAATTGAGGAAATTCATCCCACAAATATCAACAAAAGCAGATGACGAATCTTATTATCATGAAAAACAGATGACAGATGAGGAATCTTATTATCATGAAAGGCAGATGACAAACTCATTGGAAGTTTCATATGCATATAGCTACAGTTAAGAAAATATTTCTTCTAATGTTAAATCAAAGAAAGATTTTCTTACCATTGTGATGTGATGGGACGTTGAATTGAATTGGGATGTTTTTTTTGGGGAATTGTTTACTTTCTCACATGTGACTCCTACCTTTAAACCTCTTTGTGACATTTCAAGTCGACACCCCATGGAGATTAAACCCCATATTGCTATCTACACCAGTGTTTCTTCTATTTTGAATTAGTAAATTTTATTAGTGTTTCTTCTATCATGAATTAGTAAATTGTTTTTCAAAATCATTGCTGTGTATATACTATGGGTATTGATCATGGTACTGGACGCTGTTAGGAATGGTTGAGTAGCTCTTATAACTTTTGCTGAAGATTAATTGTTTTTTTTATATTGTGATGTCATTTACCTTCCTATCATATTCACATATGTGGATGCTAGTTAGAAAGATATTCCATATTGAATATGTGCAAACACTTTTTTATGATGTGATTTATGTGGATTCCTTTTTGCTAAGATATTTCATGATTATGTATGCATGTGTAAGATATTCCATTGTGATGGTCTGTAGACAAACATTTATGACATGTGGATTCCCTCTTCATGAAATATTTTATGATTATGTATGCATTTGTTAGATGTCTTGCTATAAAGTTGTTTCAATTGTTTCATATTGTGGTGGATGATGTGCGGATATGATGGAATGTTTTGCTATGATCATGATTGTTTCTATGGTTGAGCACCGTTTTATGCTTAGTGTTATGACTAGATACCTAGAGATTTTTCCTTGATATGATTCATTATCAACACTATCATGTATGTATATATATATACCCTAGATAACATAATTCATGTGATATATATGATGTATGCATAACATTGCATACCTTACCTTTGATATAGTTTATGATATCTATGCACATTATATCGACCTTCATGTATACATGTATAATACATTTCATTTTATCTGGCTTACGACAATGCCCATGTTTGGATCACTTGATATAATGTTTAAATGTATTATGTTCCCTTGTTATTTATTTGGTTCATAAAATTATTTATGTTTGGTTAATGGCATATTTGATGTGATGAATCATAATGATGATGATGCATGTATGCATCTATATCTTGGATGGACTAACATATTATATGTTGAGGTCTTCATGTACAATGGGGAAATGCACTCAAGGGAATGGCTCTTGTTTCAATGAGGGTTTCGATCATATCATAATAGCTACAAAGGTTGTGAAATAGAGAAATACTTTAAAATGACCTTGAAAGTTGACTTAGGTAAAAGGATAGAAGGGGAAGGCGTTGTAATCAATTTTTACCCATTCTAGGAACTTGTAAGCTCACCTTGAATCTCTACTTTTCCCTTGCATGAGTAATGAGAAGGCCACAATATTCGGGAGCTGTGACATTGAGATTAATCATAAAGGAAGTACCAATTAGGATTGAAGCACTTGTATATTAGGATGATAAGTTGGACATAATTTGTGTTTATGTCAACTAGGTCTGTGTGGATTAAGGGGATATGAGTTTGCATGCAACATGGAGAGATACTAAAGCTTAGTATGCTTAGTTCCATATAGTCCAAATTGCAGGACACTACTACTTTGTGATTGCAATATATAGATAAAGATGGTACTAAGATCCTTGCAACGAAGGATGTCACTACTATATCATTGAAATCACTAGAAAAAATGGTTTTAATATCCTCGCTTAAAATAGGGGTGCCACTAATATGTGCTTTTGATCACTAGTTAAATTTTGTAATTTAACCCCTACGCATCATAAGATTATGGGGTTCAAAGTTGTTACAAGTCCAATTCCCAATCCACCACACCATCACTTTGATATCGTAAGGCTAATTTATTTATTATAAATCACCCTTGGGATGGATTCATTAATGATATTGTGAACTATGATCATATTACTTCATTAATATTGGGCACTAATTAGGGGAAATATTTGTGAAGGTAGTTGTTTTGGTTAGGTGGAATAACCTGTAACGCCTTCCTCCCACTCTTACCCAAGCTTATTAGTCCACTAGGGTAAATTTGCAATGAAGAGTTACTATGTGTTGATGGTGTTGGACCCACACACATGTTAAGGGGATCCCCTCGGTAAGAAGTCCCAATTAGACCTCAGGCCATTTGGTGTAGGAGTCCCAGCAGTGGGTCGTAAGGTAATGCCTTGACTGCGATGTCGTACAGAGGCAAGTAAGATAACTCTGTTAGTAGCAAGGGTGTGACTGATGTAATGAGAAGGAATGATTATGATAGGTTCCAACACTTCAAAGGGAGATGAAGGTGAAGGTGAGTTCTAGGTTGAAAGGGATTAGTCCCAACTCGGCTAGGAACACACAACACAAAGGACATGTACAGCTTTTGGCAGAGCAGTTGAGATAGATGCGACAGTCACAACATATAAGGTAATATAACAAGAACAACACTCATGGATTAATCTGAGACGAGTGCGACAATTGATATAACAAGGTTTAGAGAAAGGTTTGTCTCATGTTCGGTAGAGCAGTTGACATGGATGGTGACAGCACTAACAACATATGCAACACATTAACAACAAGATTCATATAATTGCATACACATTAGTTCATATAAAAGTACGTCAGTTAAACAACACATATCATTAAGGCAACTAGAACAGTCCAACTACAATAACAACATATGCATGAAAATGTGTTGGATATTATTATTAAAGAAGTGTAAGTCATAATCATACGATACACCATGTACACATGCTAGGCCAATGAGTGGAACGTTATAGCCACATTCACTTGCACCTCCAAAGAGATGTACTAGCTCTTGTTACACAACATTTTGTCACCGTCCCTGTACTCCCCGTCTATGATCCTAGAGGACCTCTACAGTTTACCTGACATTCTTTCCTATCACGAAGAAACTCCCATTATGTCCCTCTTCATGAGCAGAACAATTCCCTTTTGCATCATTTCCCAAAAATCTTCTGTTTATCCCAATTTACAAGACCGGCACTAACGACCCATGTCCTCCTCGTGCTGATATGCAAGGATTACAACTGTAACTAGTGGCGATCGGATCGACTGAGCCCTTTCTCAATCCTATCGATCCTCTTTTGGAAAGTTTTTTAAATATCGAGCTAAAGCTTCCAGCTCTAGAAGCTTCATAACGAAGGTCTGGTAAATGGTTAGGTGGATAGAGTCAACGAGGTCAGTTTGGGCTCCTTTCCCCTATTAGGATATAACTAATCCAAGAGATAAGGGCTTCTCTTACGAGAAGAAGAACCATTTCCCCTCCATCCAAGCTATATAAACCTCTCTTCTTCCGAAGAATAAGCTAGTGATAATTAAGTTCTGGTTGGAGTTTTGATTTTGAAGTAATCAACAAGTTACCCATATTTTGTAGCTCTTTACTTTGTGTTTAAGGGAGAATTGTGAGTTTGGTTTGGGGTGAAGACTAAAGGGAGGAGCCTTGAGACTACCATTATTGGGGCTATCCATGAGATGCTAGTGGGAGTGTGTGGGAACCCGGATATGTCGGAGGAGAACGACAACATCAAGACATGTGTTGTAATCTCTTCTTGAACTAATATAGATGCAAATATTGATTGATTTCCTGCATGAAATGTCATCTTACATATTTATGGCTTAATGGCTTAATGTTTCTTGACCCATTAAGTAGGCTGAATGAAATTTGTTTGTTATCACATTCGTTGTTTGTTTAGATGCCGATTGATGTTTGTTATCTATGTAATGTTATCAGACATGCCGAAGTTCAGATGCCTGGTTTTCATGTAGTGAATTCTATCCAACAAAGCCACAAATCCCTCGAAATCGTCTCCAGTACTCTCTGTTGCCGTGCGCTGCCGTTTCTGCTCTACTAGAACTGTTTCATTATGTGAGGCCTCCCGTTGAGCAGAAGCATATGACTCCAATTCCAACAATCGTTTCGGTCCCTTGCAGGAGTCCACGGAAACACTTCTTGAAATAACGCACTGAACCGGCACTGCTATCAAGAATTGTGAATAAACAAATCAGAGGTACTAGGTAGTACAGAGGCTGTAGCTACATGTCTGAGAGGTTGAGAGCTGCTCCTAGTGCAATTTCTTCACTTGACAAAAAACAAAACAAATCAGAAGATGAACATTCATTCAGTTGTTGCAGCGGCCATACTGACTAAACCTAAAAATAGAGCCGGCGCGAACTAATCTGTCTACTTACAAATATATTACAACGAAGAATCGATCTGTCTATTTCCATTGTACATGGAGAAGCAAGCTACAAGAATACAAAGAATTTACGTAGTTTATTAGGGAAAGAATATACGGCGAGGAAAACAAAAAAGCTGCAAAAAAATGTTGGTCTATAGATACTTCAACGGGAGACTAAATTCGAAAACTGTTACGAAAACCAAAGAGAAACAGTAAACCTGTACTCAACTGACAGAACATAACCGAATAATAAACCCACTTGGACATCTTTGTGAAGATTGGTTGACTAGTAGCTATAACCCTACGATTATTTCTAAATAATTCCTAGTAAAGCGCAACACCTCAAAGGGAGGAAAACTTACATGTTGCGTCATGAGTGAAGATAGAATGTCGGTGGGATGCGTAGGTCATCGGCTTTCTGTTCAATCGAATTTAATTTCGGACCAAGTTCCCCTGTTTTTTTCCAAAAAGAAATCAAATGGTACACACGGTAAAACAGGGCAGAAATAAAAAAGAAAAAAAAAATCATACAGTCATTTTGCGTCATCAAGAGCTGGCATTTGGCGGCGCCATCGTTATTAAGTTAGATTTATTTGAGGAAATTCATCCCACAAATATCAACAATAGCAGATGATGAATCTTATTATCATGAAAAACAGATGACATATGAGGAATCTTACTATCATGAAAGGAAGATGACAAACCCATTGGAAGTTTCATATGCATATAGCTACAGTTTAGAAAATATTTCTTCTAATGCTAAATCAAATAAAGATTTTCTTACCATTGTGATGTGATGGGACGTTGAATTGAATTGGGATGTTTTTTTTGGAATTGTTTATTTTCTCACAGGTGCCTCTTACCTTTAAGCCTCTTTGTGACATTTCATGTCGATACCCCATGAAGATTAAACCCCATATTGCTATCTACACTAATATTTCTTCTAATTTGAATTAGTAAATTTTGTTAGTATTTCTTCTATCATGAATTAGTAAATTGTTTTTCAAAATAATTGATGTGTATATACTATGGATATTGATGATGGTATTGGACGCTGTTAGGAATGGTTGAGCAGCTCTGATAACTTTTGCTTCAGATTAATAGTTTTTTTTTATATATATTGTGATGTCATTTACCTTCATATCATATTCACATATGTGGATGCTAGTTAGAAAGATATTCCATAATGAATGTGCAAACACTTTTTTTATGATGTGACTTATATGGATTCCTTTTTGCTAACATATTTCATGATTATGTATGCATGTGTAAGATATTCCAATGTGTGATTGTGTGTAGACACACATTTATGACATCACTGATGTGGATTCTCTTTTAGTAAGATATTTTATGATTATGTATGTATGTGTTGGATGTCTTGTTATAAAGTTGTTCCATATTGTGGTTAATGATGTGTGGATGTGATTGAATGCCTTGCTATGATCATGATTATTTCTATGGTTGTACCTTTTTATGCTTAGTGTTATGACTAGATATCTACATTAGAGATTTTTCCTTGATATGATTCATTATCAACACTATCTCTCATGTATATATATACCCTAGATAATATAATTCATGAGATATATATGATGCATGCATAACATTGTATACCCTACCTTTGATATGGTTTATGATATCTATGCACATTATATATGCCGTCATGTATACATGTATAATACATTTCCTTTTATGTGGTTTAGGACAATGCCCATGTTTGGATCACTTGATATAATGTTTACATGTATTATGTACCTTTCTTATTTATTTGGTTCATAAAATTATTTATGTTTACTTAATGGCATATTTTATGTGATGAATCACAATGATGATGGTGCATGTATCCATCTGTATTTTGGATGGACAAACATATTATATGTTGAGGTCTTCATGTACAATGGGGAAATGCACTCAAGGGAATGGCTCTTGTCTCAATGAGGGTTTAGATCATATCATAATAGCTACAAAGGTTGTGAAATAGAGAAATACTTTAAAATGACCTTGATGTAACAGCTCAAAATAAACATGTAATTATTCAAGTAATTTATATTCAACATGCAATTCAACTAATTAACTTCAACTTCAAAATTATGATTAGAGCACTTATCTGTGATTTCGGTTGAAGTCTGCTATCTGCAACAAGGTTTTGGGGACGACTCTCCACCCAACCATAGGCTCAATTGTGCAACGTCTTGCTACAACTGGCCACCCCCGAGCCCTCAATCAACGTACTACTGCCAGTGCTCCTAAGTCTTAGTATACCATTCTCCCAAGAGAATGAAAGATAGAATCTCGGAATGATAGAATGCAGGAATGCCTCCCATCTTCCTCACCATCTATTAAATAGAACAACATTGGAAGGGGAACCACATGCACACACTCCATGTGTCTACATGCAACTTTCTTTTGATTTTTAGCTTTCTTGTTTTATTTCTTTACTTTTCTTTTGATTTTTAGCTTTCTTGTTTTATTTCTTTCTTTTTGATAGTTTTCTTGTTTTATTTCTATTTATTCTTATTTAGAGTTTTAGTATAGTTATTACTATTTTTATTTTTATTATTTTTATTTATTTTCTTGTATATTTTTAAATTCATTTATTATTTATGATTTATTATTTTTATTATTTATTATTAAGTGATTTATTATTTATTATTATTATTTATTTGTATTTTTTATTATTTATTATTTATTATTATATTATTATATTATTATTTATTATGTATTATTAAGGGAAGGGATATTACACTTGAAAGTTGATTTGGGAAAAAAGATAGAAGGGGAAGGGGTTGTAATCCACTTTTACCAATTCTAGGAACTTGTAAGCTCACCTTGAATCCCTACTTTTCCCTTGCATGAGTAATGAGAAGGCCAACAATATTGGGGAGATGTGACATCGAGATTAATCATAAAGGAAGTACCAATTAGGATTGATGCACTTGTATATTAGGATGATAAGTTGGACATAATCTGTGTTTACGTCAACTAGGTTTGTGTGGATTAAGGGGATATGATTATGCATGCAAGATGAAGAGGTACTAAATCTCAATATGATTAGTTCCATATACCTTTTAATTTAGTCCAAATTGCAGGACACTACTACGTTGTGATTGCAATATATAGACAAAGGTGGTACTAAGATTCTTGCAATGAAAGATGCCACTACTATATCATTGTAATCACTAGAAAAAATGGTTTTAAGATCCTCGCTTATAAAAGGGCTGCCACTAATATGTGGTTTTGATCACTAGTTAAATGTTATAATTTAACCCCTACACATCATAAGATTATGGGATTCAAGTTGTTACAAGTCCAATTCCCTATCCACCACACCATGACTTAGATATTGTAAGGCTAATTTATTTATTCTAAATCACCCTTGGGATGGATTCATCAATGATATTGTGAACTTGATCATATTAATTCATTAATATTGGGTACTAATTAGGGGAAATATTTCTTAAGATAGTTGCATTGGTTAGGTGGAAACTTAACTTGTAATGCTCTCTTCCCAATTTTGCATGGATGGTGACAACATTAACAACATATGCAACACATTAACAACAAGATTCATATAATTGCATACAAATCAGTTCATATACAAGTACGTAAGTTAAACAACATATATCATTAAGGCAACTGGAATAAACCAACTACAATAACAACATATGCATGAAAATGTGTTGGCTCTTATTATTAAAGAAGTGTAAGTCACAATCATAGGATACACCATGTAAATGTGATATCCCCATCAGTGGAATGTTATAGCCACATTCGCCTACTCCTCCAAAGAGATGTACTAGTTCTTGTTACACAACATTTTGTCACTGTCCCTGTACTCCCTGTCTACAATCTTGGAGGACCTCTATAGTGTACCCAACATGCTTTCCTATCATGAAGAAACTCCCATTATGTCCCTCTTCATGAGCAGAACAATTCCCTTTTGCATAATTTCCCAAAAATCTTCTGTTTATCACTGTTTACAAGACTAGTGCTAATGACCCATGTCCTCCTCGCACTGATATATAGGGATTACAACTATCCCTACTGTCGATCGGATCGATTGAGCCCTTTCTTAGTCCAGCCGATCCTCTTTTGGAAAGTTTTTTAAATATGGAGCCAAAGCTTTCACCTCTACAAGCTTTGTAACCGAAGTTTGGTAAATGGTTAGGCCAGATGGAGCCAAGGAGGTCAATTTGGGCTCCTTTCCCCTATTAGGATGGAACTAATCGAAGAGATAAGGGCTTCTCCCATGAGAAGAGGAACCATCTCCCCTCCATCCAAGCTATATGAACCTCTCTTCTTCCCAAGCACAAGTTAGTGCTAGTTAAGTTCTAGTTGGAGTTTCGATTTTGGAGTAATCCACAAGTTACCCATAGTTTGTAGCTCTTTAGTTTGTGTTTAAGGGAGAATTATGAGCTTGGTTTGGGGTGAAGACTAAAGGGAAGTGCCTTGAGACTACCATTGTTGTGGCTATCCATGAGATGGTAGCAGGAGTGTGTGGGAACCTGGATATGTCAGAGGAGAATGGCAACGTCAAGACATCGGTTGTAATCTCTTCCTGAACTAATATAGATGCAACTATCGATTGATTTCCTACATGAAATATCATCTTACATATTTATGGCTTAATGTTTCTTGACCCATTAAATAGGCTGAATGAAATTTGTATGTTATAACGTTTGTTGTTTGCTATTGTTTACTTGTTTCAGGTGTTTCAAGCAAGGAAATGAAAGATAGCTGGAGAAAGGAAGCAAGATCGTTACCAAGCGGAATAGCGTACTAAGAGGTAGGCCCGCTTATTTGATTCTAGCTTAAGGAGATCTTCCATGTATTTTTTTGTTTATGGCTACACTCGCTCTCTTGGGCTAGAGTAATTGTTTGTGTCCGCACATAGAATTTACCTGCACCACAAAATGGCGACTTCATTGGGGAGCCAATCCTTTTGTTTGATTGATTGTCATTTTATGGTTTAGTATGAACTTTTCTAGTATCGCCATTTTCGATTAGTGTTCTCTGCTATGTCTTGTTTACTACTCTAAGCCTGAAATTTACAGTGGCAAGTTCGGTCTTAGCCTTTGAAATTTTTTATGTTTTCCTTGAATGCTCGGTTAGCGTGTTTATTTTCCTAACAGTCATGCCGATCAATGAGTTTCTCTAAAACAGTTGCGTCAACCTCCTTTTGGTGTGTGTTGTCAGTTAGGCAGTCACAACAATTCCTATAGGTGAAGATCAGTGTTTCCCATAGATCACGACCAGTGTGTCTTGCCCTCTTAATCTCTGCCTCTTAGCCTATTTTATGTGTTAAGTGTAGCCCTGTGTGAAGTTCTTTTATTTTTTTCTTTGAATCCCTCGATCAACGCTACTTGTAGCCTGGCCAATCATGCCAATCAACCCATCAACTCTAGTTGTAGTCTAGTTAGTCGTGTCGGTCATGTTGATTGACACTAGTGATCAGTTAGGTAGTCATGCTAGTCTTTGTGTTAAGGAAAAAATCAGAATTTCTCCCATTCCAGTGCTACTGTGTCTTGACCCTTAGACTCTCTTCTTCTGCCTAGAAGTGACTAGGATGCTTCGCTTGCTGGTTTTGATTGATTGATTGGCTTGAAGTTTCATTGCTTGATTTTTTTAGTCTTTTGGATGGTTTCTATGACCCTAGGGCATTTACGTCAATTACCATTCACTTGTTTGTTTACTCATTATGTCAAGTTTATGATTTGTTGCTTCATTTAATCCATCTTTCAGTCACAACATCTTCATTGCTTCATTTTCAATTGAATGAGTGAAAGAGTCTCGTTTTTTCTCTTATTTCAAGTGTCTCTTTTCTCTTTCGAAGCATAGATTACATTCTTTGGCTTGTAAATTGAAGCGTTTATGTGTTTGGTTTGTTCGATTTAGGGAAGAAGTTGCTTTTAGTTTCATTTATCATGCTTTGGTTTTGATCGATGCTTGTTTGTTCGGAATTGTGAAAATTTTCATTAAAGTGCTTTATCTAAAAGATTCATTTTTGTATTTTATGAAAATAAGAACATCATTCTAGTTTACTTAAGTGAAAATATTGCATTAGTAGCGTCATTGGGAAGCTAGAACTGCATCATCATAAGCATTGGAAATGAAATGAAACTTCTTTTGTAGATTAAGTGCATTTAGGACATATATTAGCGAAAGATTTCATTCTTTTATTGTTGAATTGATTTTGTGTTCCTTATCTCTCAATTAGTGTTAACATTCATCGAAGACAAAGACCTCTTTTCTAATATAGCTGCATGTAGGATTTTTGTCAGATGACAGTGGTAGGCCATTGTAATTTAAACTTAATTCAAGGTCAACTGTTAAAATCTATTTAATTGACTTAATGAAGCATTGAAACTTAACACTTATATTTAGAGGTCTAGAATAGAGACATGTTCCGGTGTCTTCAAACATAGCAGTTGTCGTTTGCTTTGGCACTAGACAACACTAGTATGGACTTGTGCTCCCCATACCGTCACATATATAAAGGGAGACACCACTAGGTTTGCAATCCTTTATCTGTAGGAAGCCGAGTTTTCCGCCTTGTAAACGTGATACACTGAACAAAACATTTGGGGAGATTTCCTGCACGTACTTTTTGTTTAACTGGGAGGTATTCTGAAGTTCATGGTTACCTGGTAATCCTTTTGTCTAGATTATCCTGAGTAGTCATTTTGGTCTTTTTGACTCTTTAAATTTAAAATATCATCAAGCACTTGTCCTTTTGAGCTCCTTAAATATGAAAGGGACTAGAGTTACCTTTCATCATTTTCTCGACTCTTAAAACATGAAAAGGAAAATTTTTGTTTCAGTTTCTTAAAATTAACTACCAATGAAATATTCCTAGTTAAGGTTATGTTCCATAGTGATTGTTTAGGGTCGCTTCCAATGGCAACATTTCCAGAGTCTACTAGTCAAGGATTCCCCTTGGATGGGAATCCTGGTCATTTTCCTTCTTTTGGAAATGCTGGTGCTCCTTATATGGAAACATTGTTCCTCCCTAGGTTAACCATTGGTTTACTTGTCTGGTTATTTTCAACCTCGGTGGTCTTAAGTGTCCCAACTGCTCCCTCGCCATCTCCTTCATTTGAATCACATAATGTTGATTCTAAATTTGACCTCTCAGCTTCTTCCCCTATTTCTTCATCTTCCTCTTCTACTCTTCCTGGTGAAAGTTTGAAATCTAATAACCGGAGGTTAAGAAGAAGAAGAAGAAGAAGACGAAGCAGACAAAATTAGATAAGCGAGGGGCCGACTGTGCAGCTATTGCTCCAAATGCACCTCCTATAGACAAAACTTTTGATCCTCCACAGAAGGTAAAATTCCCTTGCAGGTTGTGTAAGGGTGCCCATCTCCTTTGAGATTTTCCTGGCATTCCCAGAGTCTTAGAGGTATGGTCTAGGTACCTGAATCAACCATCCTCGTTGACCTCTAGAGATCATGTTGATGCTACAACTTCAGCTAATGATGGTAAGAATAAGGGAAAGATTAGATTCCCTTGTAGGTTATGTGAAGGGAAGCATCTTCTTCACCTTTGTCCTCTTATGGATAAATCTTCCAAAATTTTGGAAAAACTTAAAGCTCCTTAGGTCTAACACCCTATTGGTTATCAGAGACCTTCTTTTAACCCTCTACTAGTTGGTAAAGAGATTGACTTGGACTCATATCTTTCCCATTCCTCTCTTCCTGAGCATCGCTCTCTTGTGTCTATTCCCGACCAACCATTGCTTGAAAAGAGTGTCGACTTGGCTTCGTCTTCAGTTGTTCACTCTGTTCCCGAAGAGAGTAGTGCTAATCATAATTTTCATGTTGTTATCGTCTCTTCATATTCTCATGAATAGAAGAGTGACCCTCCCGTACAAGTTGTTGAGGAGATTCCTTCTCCTTCTCCTGCAGGGCATGGGGGCGGTCATATGATACCCCCGTTCCAACGTTTCTTTTGATTGAAGTAAATTGACTACTTTTCACCTTCCATCTTATGTGCCTTTCCAGATCATAGTACAAGCCTATAATATGGTATTACATGGCACAATATTAGATGAAGGTGCATCTGCTAGCATCATGTCTTTTACTACTTGGCAAGCTTTGGGTTCCCCACAACTTGTGCCTGTCACCCAGAATTTGTTGGCTTTCAACTGAGGAACTAGTCAACCCTTAGGGTTCCCTCCGAAGTTCCGCATTAATTTTGGAGGAAAGACCATCTATATAGACGTGATGGTAGTCCAAGGTCCCTTATATTTCAATCTTCTCCTTGGACGAGATTATGTTTATGTCATGAGAGTTCTTGTTTCTTCGCTTTTCCGTGTGGTTTGTTTTCCACACGAATGGAGAATAGTGACCATTGATCAATTGTCATTCATTGGTCACGAGGTGCCTCCTATGCAACCATCATCCCCTATCGGTTCTTTTTTGCAAGAAGTACCCTCCCTGCCATAGGCCAATTATGTGCCTGCCCGTTCCATCTCCACATTTGCTGATGAACACACAGATGGTATAGTATATTATCTACTGTGGGTATTGGAACAAGATCTATCATTGCTACCAATTGACATGTATTCCTCCTAGAGCATGGTTCTCTCATCTAGTGAGGTCCTCTTGGGAGCCATGTTCTTGTATGGTCAATGAAACAAGGAGTCGTGAGCATAGTTCCTTGTCTTGTGTCAAGCTCATTAAAAAATTAATCAAGGAGACCGAGGATAGTTTGTTCATGTATCAACCTTGTTAAAAAATAAAACAAATGTCCGTGGATAGTTATTTTACTATATAAACCTCATTAAAAAATGAAACAACTCCCTTTTCCAAATTGAGACTTTGATTAAGATCTCGTAAAATTCCAGTCGAGTCTTTCCAAGACCTCGAAAGTGAACCTTCATTCCATCCACCTCGCTGAATGAAATGAAGCTTGGGGGCATGTACCTCTAATTGAGTCATTATGTTGGGGGCATGCACACGTATCTCAAGAATAGTTTTCCATTTCAAGCTTGTGTAAAAATGAAACTGAATTCAAGCATAGTTTTTCGTTTCAAGATTGTGCAAACATGAGACCGAATTCAAGAAGATTTCCCCATGGTTCAAGCTTGTGTAAAAATGAACCCATGGGCAATTTACATCTCATGATTTCCGTATTTTTTTCAACTAATTTATGCTAGATGAGCCTTGGTTGTTTCATTCCATAACCACCATCTTTTTGGCCAATCATATGCTTTCACTTCATTGTTTTTCCTTTCTTCAGGAACCGCAATGATGAGTGGTCTTGTTAGACAGCCTCTTCACCTATTACTTTTTGAGCAATTCCACCATAACTGGAACCAGTTGCTACCCCTTATACCACTCGTTCCTCCAAGATGAGTCACCTTTAAGCTCTTTTCTGACTCGTAAAAAATGAAAAGATCGCCAAGTATTTTTCCCTTTTCTGACACGTAGAAGAGAATAAAAATGGGGGGTCTACTATCAAGCTCTTTTCTGACTCTTTAAACACGAAAAGATTGCCAAGATCTTGTCGTTTTGAAATTGTTAAAGGCTATGAAACATCATTCACCCAATATACGTTTACCCCTTTTTTGGGCTAGGATGAACTATTTAGCAAAATGGTACTCCTTGGCTCACAAGGTTAAACGGTTCTCTCAAGTATTGGTTTCTACCTTTTCGAGCTCAAGAGACACAAATGTACGAAAGGGACCTTTTGGAGTTTTCTTTTCCATGTCTTTTTCAAAATCTCTAGACATTAAAAGGATATCGAGTTTCACCTTTATTGGACTCGTTAAAACATCAAATGACATTGGATTCATCGCCATGATGAACGTGAGCTTCTCCTTCCTAGGGCTCATTAAACTTACTAGGTCGGATTCGTACGAAGGATGAACTTATAGTGCAAGCATATGCTATCCCCTTCAAGCTTGCGATAAAAGATAATTGGGGTACCTACCAAAAATGGTGGAGGGGAATTTGGAAATTCTGTTAGTCATGTCGGCAACTCACTCTTGAACGTGACACTTTCTGCTTCTTGTTGGGTTGGGATATCCTCCTTTTCATTTGACCCTCCTAGTTTGGGCTGCTCATTTTTGCCTTCCATTTCATCTTTGCCACATCATCATGACCAGCAATCCTATGGATCCAATAGCTGCCAAACTCCATAATCGTTTCACCAATATGTTCAAGAGTTAGTCCTTTTGCATTTACACTTACTCCTAATTCTTTGTATCATATGAAAACATTTGCATCCCTTTGTCTCATGTCAATAATGTGGGATAAATCATGGCACTCCTTCGACACGGTCGCTTCCTGTCGACTTCATCTCATTATCCAGGAAGTTAGCTGAGAGAATCCCTTCCAATACCTTAGAGCTTGCATGCCCTAACGACAATTTCTTAGCACTCGACATCAAGTTCACATCATTGGATTTCGATCGAGTGATTTCATGGGTGTTCAACTTTAGTTCCTATATTCGCATTCCGTGAATTGTGCTATTAGTACCTTGAGGACCGTTTTCATTATTGGTGGTTTCTCTCGAACTTGTTAACAGTTCACATCATTGACTGGTAATCAAGTGATTTTCTAGAATGTTTGACATCAATACATCCATTCACATGTTATAATTTGTACTTTGATTGGGTTGCGTTGGAGCGTAAGACCCTGGGCTCAGATTACAAAAGTACAGGTTGTGAGGGGATGTGACATGATTGTGTTGATATACATGTCTGTTTTAGATGGATGTTTGCGACAATATCATGAGTTGTTATATGTGACACTTCTCATTATTGGGTGGCTATGACCATACCTTGGTTTCATTATGATCCTTTCTGTTAGATGGCTACACCCATGCCTTGGATCCATTTACATGATCATTCTCTGGATGGCTATGTCCATACCATGATTCATGTATCATTATTCAGAGTTTTCAGTGATCTATATGTATCTATGATTTCTTCTAGGTTTTTTGATGATGGATTTCAGTTCCCCTCTTCCACTTGTAAAGAATTTCACCCCTCACTCTAGTTCGGCCTTCACGCTTTAGGGTGAATCTGTTACACAACATTTTATCACTGTCACTGTACTCCTCGTCTATGATCCTAGAGTACCTCTACAATGTACCTGATATGCTTTCCTATCATGAAGAAACTCCCATTATGTCCCTCTTCATGAGCAGAACAATTCCCTTTTGCATCATTTCCCAAAAATCTTCCTTTTATCCTAGTTTACAAGACTAATGCTAATGAACCGTGTCCTCCTCGTGCCCATATGCAGGCATTACAGTTGTCCCTAGCACTGATCAGATCAATTGAGCCCTTTCTTAGTCACGCCGATCCTCTTTTGGAATTTTTTTTAAATATGGAGCCAAAGCTTCCATCTCTAGAAGCTTCATAACGAAAGTATAGTAAATGGTTAGGCTAGATGGAGTTGAGGAGGTCAGTTTGGGCTCCTTTCCCATATTAGGATGGAACTAATCCAAGATATAAGGACTTCTCCCATTAGAAGAGGAACCATCTCCCCTCCATTTGAGCTATATAAACCTCTCTTCTTCCCAAGCACAAGTTAGTGCTAGTTAAGTTCTAGTTGGAGTTTCGATTTTGGAGTAATCAACAAGTTACCCATAGTTTGTAGCTCTCTAGTTTGTGTTTAAGGGAGAATTGTGAGTTTTGTTTGGTGTCAAGACTAAAGAGAACAACCTTGAGACTACCATTGTTGGGGCTATCCATGAGATGCTAGTAGGAGTGTGTGGGAACCTAGATATGTCAGAGGAGAATGGAAATGTCAAAACACTGGTTGTAATCTCTTCTTGAACTAATATAGATTCAACTATCGATTGATTTCCTACATGAAATGTCATATTACATATTTATGGCTTAATTTTTCTTGACCCATTAAGTAGGATAAATGAATGTATGTTATCACTTTTGTTGTTTGTTGTTGTTTACTTGATTCAGGTATTCGATGGGAGGAAATGAAAGATAGCTGGAGCATGGAAGCAAGATCATCACCAAGCGAAATAGTGTACTAAGAGGTAGGTACTCTTATTTGATTCTAGCTTAAGGATATCTTCCATAGATTCTTTGTTTGTGGCTAGACCTACTCTCTCGAGCTAGAGGAATTGTTTGTGTCCGCACTTAGAATTTACCTGCACCACAACTTTGTGTAGTGGAGAATCTAAGGCGTGTTACATTACTATCCAAGCCTTCTTCAAGATAGGCTTAGTAGAAGATTGGCTGACCAAAAGCCTATACAATGAGTTATGAGGGACTATTTATAGCAAAGGGTGGGGTGACCCTTAACATTACCCTTTGTGACAACTCAACTACCATGATGACTCTTCACCTACTCTATGACTATTACATCCAATTGTTGACATTCGACTTACACTTGACATGACTCAACATTACAATCCACATGTACTCATGAGATACAACATGGCTTGAGCAAACCTTGCAAGACATCATTGACACTTGGTCCAATGTGGTCAAACCAAATCTTTAACATGCTTGTGATGGTGAAGCTGGTGAGATGATGTCAAGCTTGGTTGTCTAACATGATGTGCATGTACCTCATGGTGACATCTTGCTGAAGCGAACTCTTGCCTCCGTTGCAATTGGTGCATTGGTTCAGCCCCTTCATCCAACTCGTTTGTTAACATGTCCATGGTCTTCTTGGGTGCGATTGAACTAGCAACACACTGATGTATAATGTTTGTGCTAATCTTCAAGTATGTGTTGGTGGTCATGAACATCAGTTTTTCGAATTGCATGTTTAGCTCTCATTGGACTTGCTTCTTCTCTTTGCCTTGGAGAGTGTGTTGAACGCGTTGGATTGCATGCATGCGCTCAATGACATGCATTCTGTTGGATCCTTTGAATGCAACCAATAAAACTGCTCACCATGTTTGCTCTGTGTCAGTTGCTGGGATGGATCCTTAACTTTTAGTGGCACAGTTTTGTGTATGAGTGCATGTCACTCTCATTGTTGCTCCTGTTCCTGGTAAACTCATTGGACTGTCTGTGCAGCTCCATGTTCTTCCTAGGTTGCTACTTTAGTACATGAAACTCATTTTTTGTTCCATCTTCTACCTTCACGTGATCTTCATGTCGCGCTATCACTTCATAGACTGAGTCTCCAAAGTTACTTTCATTGTCAGTGGATCTACTTGATCTTGCAACTTTGCTCCACCTCTATGTTTTCAACAACCTTCCTCTTTCATTTGTTGTGTTCACTTCATTTGATGCATTTAGTATGCTACCTTCAGCTTCTGTTCATGATGTTGCTCATCGCGACACTGCTGCTTGACGTCCTTGTCCACAAACAACTTGATGTCTTCGTGCTTAGTCAAGCTCATAGACACTTGATCGACTGCATCCCTAAGACTGCTATGAATGGTGTCTTCATCTTTGATCTCCTAGAAGCCATTGTACCTATACTCCTGAGAGGAAGATGAACACCTGTGATACCTGGAGACATGGAAACACTCATAGCAGGCAATCTGTCAGTTGAAAACCAAAACATGAGAGCTCACTAGCAACATACCTAGGTGAATGATCATGAAGGTTACACAATTTCAGCGAGGAGGTCGGGAGGTCGACTATTAAGACTGCACAAGGCACAGTCTAGGCTACTGGGAGACTTAATGATTACTGGAACTGTGCAATGCATAGTCTAGTCAGGTAGTTGGCTGCTAGGATTGTGCAATGAGCAATCCCAGCTGGGAAGGATTGTTGGCCCAAGGGAAGATTTACACAAATTTTTGGGCCAAGCACCCACTGACCTCCAGAAATGTGCAATTCAGTCTAGGAGGCCAGTGCTAGGCCAAAATGCACAAATTTGGATAGGAAGGCGAGACTTGCTTCTTCTGATTGTGCAATACAATGTTGGTGAAGGTAGAGACTGGGCCAAGGTTGGCCTGACTCACCGACTGGAAACTGAAAGTATGTAAGTCGTTGAAATTCATGGCACACTAAGTGATATAATAAGTGATAAACAATGCATGCAAAACATCAACAAGAGATTCAGAAAATAGATCAACATGCATGTGGGTGAGGTAATTTGTTGGTTGGGTGAACGTCCGTGCAAAATAGTTTCATGAATGCGATAACAGTGAGCAACAAAAACTGAAACAGAGCTAGAACAAGCTAGTATACATATAAACGATATCAAGCATTCAAATAAATCAAGCAAACAATACTCATACAAGCAAAAACAAGAAAAGTGATGGAAATGCAACACAAGGCATGGCAAGCGGGCTTACCCCAAAATAGCTGAGTTGAATGTTTCGACTGCTCCTAGATGTGATGTGGGATGTCAGAGCTACAAGGTTAATGTGAGGAATGGGCTCTACAGTGTCTGGTTGACGACTTTTTATAACATCGAGGTTGTGATGTGCATGGCACAAATCTAGGGGAAGCGACACTTGGTGGGAGGTTTTAGAATTACTCCTTGCATGTAACCTCCAACTGCTAAACATAGATCCCTGAAACAAGGGATGCCTTTTCATGCTACCTTGGGAGAAACAACCTGTGCATGCAAGTCTATTTTTCTCGGTCCTAAAGGGAACTAGTAAACTCAGCTACACATGCAAGTGACTGCTCGACTGCTGGAAAAAAATTTGCATTTCTGATTGTAAGATGGGCTGACTGCCTAAGGGGATTACACAATTTCTAGGTAGATCAGCTGACTACCACCCAGATTTGTGCAAATATTGGGATGAATAGCTTATTGATGGAAAAAATTGCACAAATACTACTGTGAGGGTTGGCTGGCAAAATTGTGCAATCCTGGAGCCTAACAGGTTGTTAGAGGGAATTACATAATTCTTGGAGGGAAGGCTGGTTTCCCTCCAGAAATTTGCAAATTTCACTCAGAAGCTACTCAACCCGTAGCTAGACCAAGTTCGAGTGAGTAGCCCATGAAGGGAAAAAATCAAACTATGATCAATAGACTACCTTTGAGCGAGAAAGACACTAAAGCTTGAGGACTTGACAAAGCAAGGAAGGCTAATGTAAAGGTTCGTAGGGAGGCTCCAAAATAGGATAAGGACAAATTTTGGAGGGTGGTTGTAGCTGCTACAACACTTGGTGACACACTAGTAGAACTCCAGCTCTCTCAAAGGACCTTTTTCGTGAAAAGCAAGTCTAACACCTCTGGAAGTATTGTTTAGCTCTCAGCTCATATTGGATTAACACTAGCTTGATTATAAGATGCAACATCTGCCAGACTCTTGGTCGATTGACACACATTCCAAGCCGAGGAAACACAGTTGTTTCGATTGGGGTTGAAGGGTATATAAATGCACAAGCAATATAGTCATTAGAGTCTAAGTTTCATCTCTGGTGTTGCTCCACTACCAGTAGGCCTGGATAGTATGTTGGTGGAGTCACATAGGAACACAAGCATGGATTCATTTTCAGCGAGCCTAGTGAGTACCCCAGCGGAGTTACTTTCATCACCTCCCTATGCAGGAAGCCTTTCTCTTCTTTCACCTTATTCATTTTTCATTTGAATTTTTTGACTTTTAATTTTTTTCATTTTCATTGTGCATAACACTTATTCATTTCAGAGGCAGAAGAGGGATCCCGACTTATTGAGAGCAAAGGAGGTTGTTCCACCAGAGAAGTAGTTTATTGTATCTCTGACGTGCTTGTTAAGGTTTTCCCCCTCACCTTACTCTACATGAATGATCTGACAAGGTTTCACCCAAAAACAACCGACTAGAGCAGGTGACACTACTTAGTGTGCAAGCGTTGTGTTTTCACCAAGGTTCACTTTCAACAGTACATATTTTCCTTCTAGGTATCATGGACTAAGAGTAACAAGCTCATCATACATAAGCAAGATGGCAGATAACCATGTATTCATAGCTATACAAGCCCTCTTGTACTTTACCCAACTCATTTCATGAGTCACAACATGGTTTCATGCAAACTAACCTACGAATGAAACAAGAGAACAGACTAGCAATCAACAAATCAAAGAAAGAGCAGAAACAATAATGAAAGTGAAGCAAGTAAACAAACAAGAAAACAAACAAATAAACAATCAAAGCATGAAAGAAAATAAGCATGAAAGCAAACAAGCATGAAAGAAAACAAGCATGAAAGCATGAAAGGGCCTGACATAACCATCAACTCAGGCTGAAGTACCTCGATGGTCTATGGGGTTTCGACTTTGTCGATAGATGGATCTTCATAGACTAGTGGCTTAGACAGATTAACAATGAGTGAATCAACATCGTGATCGGATGATGAGGTGAATAGATCATGACAACCAAGATAAAAAAACTCAGGAGATTGGTCGGCATCCTCATGATATGATGCATCACACAGAGGGGTAGATGAGAAGGAAGGGTGTTCACCCTCTGCATTTCCGGAAATAGCAAATGAAATATCAAGTGGATTTTCAATGAATGATTGCTCGTCTCTATTGTTGGATGATGGGCTAACATATGGTGTGTCTTGCAAAAAATCAATAATGGGTGCATCCGTAGATGAAGGCACGCATGCAAAATCATGGATGGTAGGTTCACAAATGATGTTAGGAAAGAACGAAGGGGGCTCGGATGGAAGGGAGTCATCCTTTGCTGAATGTTGATGCTCAAGTTCCCACTCATACTCTTCATGAATGATAGTGCATGTTGGTTGTGCAACACCAACTCCGTTAGTGGGTTTTTCCTCATTCACAACAAGTGAAGATTCTAGAATGGATGAAAACAAGACAACATCATTTGGAGGAACACCTAGGTGCAAAGACGGAGGTTGAAAATAAGAATGCATATGAGAACTTGAAGGACTCACAACCAAATCTGAGTGAAAATTGTGTGGAATTATGTTGGGATTGTGTGTAGGTTCAACAGGTGTGTGAACATGATCCTCAACATCACAGGGCGATGGTGGAACTGTTGAATGAGAGGGAGGTAGACAGTCTGTTGAGAAAGTGCCTACTCCCACGTGAGATTGCGTAGTTCGATCAACGAAGAAGGTTGAGTGAGGCTTGATCTCAAGCTTGCTCTTGGGATGGGTATATTTCTTAAGGCAATGCTCAAACTGGTCCCAGAGATAAGAAAACTTCATCTAGCTCATCAGAGCTTGAAAGTGGAAGTCTCAGAAGTGTTGCCAAAAATCAATAACAAATTCATGTGGAGCCTTCTATTGTTGTAACAGTTTCGGTTAAGATGGTCTAGATCAAAATGATAGAATGTGTCTTCAATAAGATCACAGATTTTATCACATGAGTGCTCGGTGTCAGCCGGTAGGCTAAGCACCCAACGAAATGGAAACTCTCGAAGAGTGAATGCAAGCAACTGACCAGCATGTTCGTCAATAAAATAATCATCCTCATAAATCATGGAAAGAAAGTTATTTAAGTGCTTAGACTGGGCCACTTCACCTTCACCATCATACGTGTGAGTGGATAAGAGATTGAAAAGCTTCCCCCAGATGGAGACATCTTCACGATTCAAAAAACACCTCAAGGGAAGAAGAATGCGAGACTCCATGAAGGATATGCATAGGTTCAAAACTAGTTGAGAGGACACTGCTTATCATCAGGCCCTCCCTCTAGTGCCAGAAATGTTGACGGTGGTGGACCCGCCAACATGTCAAGGGGATCTCCCCGGTAAGAAGTCCCAGTTAGACATCAGACCATTTGGTGTAGGAGTCCCAGCAATGGGTTGTAAGGTAATGCCTTGACTGCGATGTCACACAGAGGCAAGTAAGATAACTTTGTCAGTAGCAATGGTGTGACTGATGCAATGAATCAAGGAATGAGTATGAGAGGTTCAAACACTTCAAAGGAAGAGGAAGGTGAAGGTGAGTTCTAGGTTGAAAGGTATCAGTCCTAACTCGGTTAGGAACATGCAACACAGAGGACATGCATAGCTACCTTCATAGTAGTCAACATGGATGCGGCAGTCACAAATATAAGGTAAGATAACACGAACAATACTCATGGATCAATCCTAGATGAGTATGACGATTGATATAACAAGGTTTAGAGAAAGGTCTGTCTGATGTTCGACAGAGGATTCGACACGAACGGTGACAATGTTAACAAAATATGCAACACATTAACAACAATATTCATGTAATTTCATACAAATCAGTTCATATACAAGTACTTAAGTTAAACAACATATATCATTAAGGAAACCAAAATAGTCCAACTACAATAACACCATATGCATGAAAGTGTGTTGTCTCTTATCATTAAAGAAGTGTCAATCACAATCATACAATACACCATGTAAACCTGCCAACCCCATTAGTGGAATGCTACAACCACATCTTCCTGCTCCTCCAAAGAGATGTACTAGCTCCGTTAGTGGAGAAGCCAAGGCAAGTTACAATACTATCCAAGCCTTCTTCAAGATATTCTTAGTAGAAGCTTGGCTGACCAAAAGCCTATACAATGAGTTATGAGGGACTATTTATAGCAAAGGGTGGGTGACCCTTGACATTCCCCTTTGTGACAGTTCAACTACCCTCATGACTCTTCACCTAGTCTATGACTGTTACATCCAACTGTTAACACTTGACTTACACTTGATATGACTCAACATTACAATGCACATGTACTCATGTGAGACAAAATGGCTTCAGCAAGCCCTGCAAGACATCACTAACACTCGGTCCACTGTGGTTAGACCAACTCTTTGACATGCTTGTGATGGTGAAGTTGGTGAGCTGATGCCAAGCTTGGTCATTTGTGATGGTGTGCATGTAGCTCATGGTGACATCTTGTTGAAGCGAATTTTTGCCTCCATTGCAACTAGTGCATTGGTTCAACCCCTTCATCCAACTCCTCTGCTAACATGCACATGGTATTCTTGGGTATGGCTCAACCGGAAACACACTGATGCATAGTGTCCATGTTGATCTTCGAGTGTGTGCTAGTAGTCATGCGCATCAAATTGCTGAAGTGCATGTTCAGCCCCAGTTGGACTTGCTTCTTATCTTTGCCTTCAAGAGTGTGTTGAATGGGTTGAATTGCATGCATGCGCTCAATGACATGCATGCTGCTGGATCCTTAACTTGTACTGGTGTAGTTTCATCCATGAGTGCATGTTACACCCACCGCTCTCCCTGTTCCTGCTACAACTCATTGGACTGCCTATGTAGTTTCATGTTCTTCCTGGGTCACTGCTTCAGCATGTACAACTCCTTCTTTGTTCCATCTTCTGCCTTCACGCGATCTTCTTGTCATGCTGTCACTTCATAGCCCAAGTCTCCAATGTTGCTTTCATTATCAGTGGATCTGCTTGATCTTGCAAATTTTCTCCACCTGTAAGTTATCAACAACCTTCCTCTTGCATTTGTTGCATTCGCTTCATTTGCTGCATTTTCTTTGTTCGGTATGCTTCCTTCAGCTTCTGTTCATGATGCTGCTCATTCTGATGCTGCTGCTTGATGTCCTTTTCCATGAACAACTTGATGTCTTCATGAGTAGGGAAGCTCATAGACACTTGATCGACTACATCCCTAAGAGTGCTCTAAATGGTGTCTTCATCTCTGCTCTCCTAGAAACCAATGTACCCGTATTGCTGAGAGGGAGATGAACACCTGCGATACCTGGATACATGGAAACACTCATAGCAAGGAATAGTCGAAAACCAGAATGAACATGAGAGCTGACTTGCAACATACTTGGGTGAATGATCATGAAGGTTGCACAATTTCAGCCAGGAGGTCGGGAGGTTGACTGTTAAGACCGAACAAGGAACAATCTGGGCTATTGGGAGACTTATTGACTGTTGGAACTGCACAATGCATGATCCAGTTGGGCAGTTGGTTGTTGGGATTGCGCAATGAGAAATCCCAGCTAGAAATGACTACTGGGCTTGGGGCATATTTGCACAAATTTTTGGGCCAAGAAGCCACTGACCTGCAGAAATGTGCAATTCAGTCCAAGAGGCCAGTCCTAGGCAAAAATGCACAAATATGGAGAGAAAGGTGAGCCTTCCTTCTCCATATTGTGCAATGCAGCTTTGGTGAAGGCAGAGACCTGGCCAAGGTTGGCCCAACTTGCTGATGGGCAACTGAAAGCAAGTAAGTCAATGAAATGCATGGAGACACTAAGTGATAGATGTAGTGATAAATAGTGCATGAAAAAAATGAATGGAAAATTCAGAAAATAGATCAACATGGATGTGGGTGAGGTAGTTAACCGGTTGGGTGAATGTTTGTGCAAAACAATTTCATGCATGTGACAGCAGTGAGATAGCAACAGAAACTAAAACAAATCTAGAAAAACCTAGTATACATGTAAACAATAGAAAGCATTCAAATAAATCAAGCAAATAGTACTCATTCAAGTGAAAATAAAAAAAAGGGACACAAATGCAACACAAGGCATGGGAAGCGGGCTTACCCTAAAACAACTTACCTGAATGTGCTGATTGCTCCTAGATGTGATGTGGGATATCAGAGCTATAAGGTTGATGTGAGGAATGAGCTTTGCAATGTCTCGTTGATGAGTTTTGATAACATCGAGGTTGTGATGCGCATGTAACCTCCTTGCTACTAAGCATAGATCCTTGAAAAAAGGGATGCCTTTGCATGTTTCCTTAGGAAAAGAAACCTATGCATGCAAGTCTATTTTTCTCAGTCCCAGAGGGAACTGGTCAACTCAACTGCACATGCAAGTGACTGCTCGACTACTGGAGAAAGATGTGCATTCCTAACTATAATTTGGGCTAACTGCCCAAGGGAATTGCGCAATTTTTGTGCAGAGTAGCTGACTGCTACCTAGATTTGTGCAAATCCTAGGCCAAACATCTTGTTGATGAAAAACATTGCGCAAATCCTCATGGGAGGGTTAGCTCGCAAGATTGCGCAATCCTGGAGCCCAGCAGGCTATCATAGGGAATTCTGCAATTTCCGGAGGGAAGGTTAGTTTCCCCCAGAAATGCACAAATTTCACTGGGAAGATGCTCATCCTGCAGCGAGACCAAGTCCAAGTGAGTTGCCCATGAAGTGAAAAGATCAAATTGTGATCGAAAGGTTGCCTTTGAGCAAGAAAGACATTGAAGCTTGAGGACTTGATGAAACAAGGCAAGTTGCTGTGAAGGTTGGTAGGGAGACTCCAAAATAGGCTAAGGAAATTTTTTTTGGAGGGTCATTGTAGCTTCTACAACGCTATGATATGACTCAACCTCCTTGGTATAATTAAGGAAGTGGAATCCATGAACTGAAATGAAACAAACCCTCCTCAGGAGATACAGAACCCCCAAGAGCTAAGAAAGCACTCCAGGTGCCCAACCCTTGAGTTATGTTGCTTTTTCACTGATTTGGCTCTCCATCTCTCCCATGAAAAGGAACTATAATGAACATAAGCCTCTATTAACTCCCATGACCTCAATTCCAAGTGACTATAAACTAATTGACTCAGTTCTATTTTAGCAACCCCGAAACTCTAAAAAATGATAAATAACATAGAGACAAGGCCCCTACTTCAAAACTTGAACAAGGACTTAACCTGACCCATCCCAACCATGAAAGACATTTCGTCAAACACATCATAAACATGTAATGTACAGGTCATAATTACTGATTTGAACATAGGGGTTTCATACTTATCTAAGAATCATCAATAAAGTCTGATGCCCTCTCATAATAGTTGCAATATCATCTATTGGATCATGTATTCATTAAAAAATTATTTACCAACAAAAACATGATGAGAGCTATAACTCAAGTTTGTCATAAAACCATTCTTGTAACCAACATATAACAAGAATAATAATAGTAATAGAACAACAATCAAAACCACATAATAACAAGTATCAATACTCGTTAAATTACAAGAGGAAATGTAACACCCTCCTTCCCCATCTACCCAAGAAACCATCCAGTCGGGGTAAACATGTGACGAGAGGCCACTATGATATGATTCGACCTCCTAAGTCACGTTAAGGTAGTGGAACTGATGGAAAGATGCCATAAATATACTGAATATCAGCATTAGGACCCTTAGGAACCAATCCAACCTTTATGTGAGCTGACGCCTGGATCCCACTGAGCTTTTGGGCCACTTGGTGTTGGAGGGAATTGCTCCCCTAGGGCTTTTTAGGTTGAAACCCTAGCAGACTGAAAGTTGTCTATTCAAAGAAACATGCATTCATACAACCATTATGCTATTATAAGCAAATTCTATTATAAGGGTACGTACCTTTGGTCCTACGTTTGAGAGGCCCTTAGGGTCCAAACCCTTCTTGGAGTTCCCTTCTTCTCTTTTGTCCTGCAAAACAACCAATTCAAAGAACACAGAAGTATATGGACAAAAACTTATAAAGAAACCATCTTCATGTTATAAATAAAGGTAGTTAGTTATGAAATCCAAACAACCATCTACATATGAATTCTAAACATGAATATCATTAACATAAAGAAGATTCATTTCGGGAATCAAGACATGTGTTTCTTTTATTATAGACAAATAAAATACATAAAAAAGGAATATTTTCACCTGAGTCACCTTCAGTAGGCTCCAAGCAAAGCTTCCTTCCGGATCCGTTCCAGCCTCAAGCCTCTAACAAACTCCTTCCATGACTCTCTCCATGATGTCATAAATGGTGGATGAACATCAACACACAAGGAAACAAAGGTTTCCAGTACAAAATGGGGGAAGTGCAGAAGGCACAAGGGACTTCAGACCTGGTCAAGGGAAAAATCTCAGCATAATAACCTTTCTCTCTCTTCTCTCCTCCCTTTGGCCTTCCCTTTGAGGTCTTTTTATACCTCTCCCAAAGTAGTTTTTTAGTTGGGAGTTGGTTGGGAACAGTTGGGCCACGGGCACTAACAGGTGATCAGCAGGTAAAACTTGCGATCTCCACCCGAAAATGAGGAATTTTATATTTTTTGAAGTGTTTTAATACATACACATGGGTTGGGTATACACAAACCCGCATATACACGCGTTTAACTCAGGGCAATGTCGCGTATAAGGGATAAAACACTGTTTTTTTAATTTTAGGACCAGGTCTGGAAGGAGGGGTTGCCCTAGGCCATGAGTACAGCATCACAAACCATAGGAGTGAGATTTGGAGCTATAACAGATGCCCTCTAATATATGAGGTCAGAAGGGGTACGTGATGGCCGAAATATATTATGCAAGTACATGGAAAGGAAGTCTGTCAAAAACCGAGGAGGACTTCACCAGAATTCAGCCTGCCAAGCCACCAAAGGAGATCAGAAAGAAACACTGTCTGAGGCGGGCATACCCATGCTCAGAAAAAGTAAATCATGTCCGCATATCAAGTACAAGCGGATGCATTAAGTATACAAGTATAAATGACTAAAAGGTACATAATGGATCATCTGATCATGATGAGCAAGTACATGTCTGAATATCACATATAAGACTGTCAATGATGCTGAAAGATGCAACGGATCACTGATATCAAAGATTGATCCCAAAAGGTACCAACTGAACATGATGGAATAGGATGGTACTACACTGCAAAACTCAGGTGCCAGCATATAGAATGTCGCCATGACTGACTGCAACATATAAAGTGGAGTGGATCAACTAGCAGCAATAGGAGCAACTGTCAAGTGAACCAATGAATGCTGATACAACCTGAGGTATTCACTGACCGCCGTGGTACATTTCTACACCATGGGAATAAATGATTTGAAGTCGACCATGTGAGAAATCGTTTGATTACCGGTCATTGATGTATACCGTTAACAAACGCGAGACTACTCACCGATAATGATAATGAGCGTCAAGGTAACCAGTACAATCTAACAAGTGTGAATATATGAGCTGGAGTCGAACACCTATAAGAATCTATCGATCAGGAGACAATGGTGGTTTCCCACTATCGATACTGAAGGATCTGCCACTAATGACTACAAACCCCAAGATACTGCCAAATGGACTCTAGATCTTTGCCCCAGAGCAATGAGTCGGAGTCGATAGGGAAAGATCCACTAGAAGGAAGGCATTAAGGCATCCTTCATCAATCTAGCGTGAGTGTAACCCGTAGGCCAATAATGTGGAAGGAATTGGACGAAAAAGATGTAGTAACCGAACTGAAGTACGTTTTCGGCGTACGCAAGATGTGGCTAGCGCATGACAGAAACCTTTTGAACCAACCAATAATGAAAGCTGGCAGAGAGGCAAGGTATCCACCAATAGGGTCAAATGGAAACGAAGGTACTGCACGAATCGCAATGTGTGATAATGTAAAGCTGATGTCGAACACAAGGGAAACCACTCAGTCGAAGACCCATGATACTGATCGATGCTGAGCACAAGGTGACCTATCAATAATGAAAATAGGGCCAGGGTGCAGCTCTAGGTGTGTCCTCAGAGCAAGATGTCGTCGTCGATAAGGACAAGACCCGCCAGCAAGAAGTCAATGGGGACGTTCTCAAACCGGCACGAGTAAAGGACCAATATAGCTGATGTGATAATAGACATGACACTGACAACCAAGGATGGCCGACTGAAAAATGAGTCAAGAGACACCGCAGAAAGGCCGACTCAGGCTAACTTCCCTTGAACAAAAGCACAACTCAATGTGACTATGTGGCAGCATATGATGACTCTGTATAAGTTCACCATGCAGGGGGCACGAACGAACCCTCCATATGATTGGAAGAGACAACCAATCGGGGGAGAACTGACTCAATAACAAGGTTATGGCGTACCTAAGTCAAACTAAATCCCACCCATGCGGAGGAGACTTTGTTTTGAGTGCTTTGTTCAAGGGCGACACGACTGACTCTAGCTGCCAACAATAAATGGAAATATTGTCCCGTTCCCGCTCTTTTTGGAATATTTATTTTTTTGTCTTTTTCTGTTAAGCCAGAAAAAGAATAAAATAATGTTATGGTATAGTGGAAAGAACGAGTATCGGTGAAACAGATGATCTAGTTCCTGGGAATGGAACATTCCTATGCTCAATGCAGGGAGGTGAAAACTGGTCAGTGACACTCAAAGGTGTGTTCCTTCCACAGGTCAAGGTGTGTCAAGTTGCAGAAGTCAAAGGTATGCAAGGTTGATTTTGCAGTCATCATGGTCAAAAGTTGGCTTAAACATGAGTCCACGTGAAGTCGGCTTTAGGCCAAAAGGTGCAAGTGGTCAAGATGCAATGCAGTAGTACAACTCAACACAAAGGAGCCTCTAGGGTATAAGGCCAGAAAAAAGTGGAGAAGCTAAGAGGAATGAGTCTTCAACGCATAAGTCATGACGAGACTACAGAGGACTCCTGAGCCTACTCAATGGAGCAGCATGGGCAACAAATGTCAGTGAGGTGCTAACTACGATGCCCATGTAAAGGATGGCTTTACCATCGTGTTATGATTTAAAGAATCGGCGAGTGAAAATGGCTTACGAACCATAACACGATGGGATCGACCCTATGGGAGATGTATCAGCAAATGGAGGCTAGTATGCATAATGCAACGGAAAAAATGGTGTCCCTAACCTATATGCCAGTGAGAAAACGATACCTGCCATGACGGGTCAGCAGTCATGGAACCGTCTCAAAACTGAAAAACGTCCAAAATGTCCTGAAAAAGAAACCATTCTTGACATTCCAAGCTCCCAAGTTAAAAGTCACATGAGGCCAACGAAAATAAAATTTTGAAAAAATTTTGCATTTTCAAAACATATAAAAATCATTTTGGACTCACCATTTTTATCATTGGAGTTTTGAGAGCAAAGGTTTTGGAGCAAAAGGAGCAAACTTCCCACAGCCAGATTCAACCGTTCAAATTCGTCAAAATCCTCCAGGTAACTCTTATACTTAGCTTGCAATTGATTGTGACAAGTTTTAAGATTTTTGATTGATGTTTCACCATTGAACTTTTGTCAAAAATTTCCCCGTGGCGTATACGCGGGTTGGTAATATTGAACCCACGTACACACGGGCCCTATACGCGATTGTGTGCACAGGGACCCCCGTATACGCCGCGAACCATTTTTAAACAAAAACTAATGGTTTTAAATCAATTTTTCCTCAAGATGCCTGTCACGTGGCACGAAATAGAGCACGCAGCAGTTGACAATGAAGTTATGAACAGTCCAGAAGCTTTAGACACACTACGAGGATGCGGTTTGCTTAAATGTTTCAAATTGCCAAATATGAAAGCGAACACGCGTCTGCTTGAGATGCTCATCGATTATTGGGACGTTGAGGAGGAAGCCTTTATGATCGATCAGATGCTGCTCAGGGTAGAAGTGGAGGATATCTATTTTATCATGGGCCTTTCCTGAAGGGGAGAGGTAGTACAGTCCCGAGGCAGAACACGGAGTAGCCTCACGATAGAGGACTATGTACAGATATACTGCCCGGGACATCCCAAGAAGGTTGGGAGCTACATTTCTATCACACATGTGGCGAGTTTATCACTTAGGATAATCCTGTTCACCATGGCTCGAGTGAACGGATCATCCTCGCTGCATCAGGCGTCATGGCTAAACATGAGCGTGGCAGCTGACTGTCTCACTACTGTGTTCGACTGGTGTACTCCTCTTCTGGCCAACATGAAGAGCCAACTCACTTCTATCCGGAGGGGACAGACCAAGAACTTTGGATATGGGACTATCTTGTGTACTTTCTTTTTCGAGAAGGTTCTCGTACTCCGCCCCAGGGTAGCAGTTTCCATCAGCACCCCACGCGATCCACGCATGGGCCGGTGGGCTGATCTGATGAAACGTCTAGGGGGTGGGGAGGTTCCAAGGACTGCCTTCGACGATGACTTCTTCACCTATTGGGATCAGCAGATCATCGCCGTGGATGACTACCCCTATGCTGGGCTGGATTTCCGAGGAGATCCTAATCTAGCGTTACCACCGAATGAAGCATAGGGCGAGATTGGTAAGATTTTTGATTTTATGAATTTTTTTGGATTTTTCAAATATAATGATGAATTTTGAAAAATGTTTTTTGATGAGATTCAAATGACTGATATGATGATCATGTTCCAGACGTTGGGCCAGTACGACCAGATGGGTTCCCGCGGCATGGACGGCGCGGCCGAGGAGCCGAAGAGGAGGCTGCTAATACAAAACGGACTCTAGACAACGTCGAGCGACACTTGGCGAGACTGAGCTGCCGAGTATCGATGGCCGTCATAGAGGACCTTCTTGAGGATATGCAGCGTCATGTGGTTGGCATGCCACGTGACTGGGTTCACACTTTTTGGCATGTGGCCACTGCGATAGTTGCATACTTAGACACTCATCCTGAGTCGAGGCATTAGATATGCCGGACATGATTATGGGCATTTAAGTCCCAATTTTGTATATTTTTGGACACACATATGTACACTCGAGACGCTTTATGATATATATATATATATATATATACAGTTTGACTTTTTGATGCTTGATTTTATTATGATGAATGATTGATGTGCTAGTCTAATGCCTGATTAGCGATAGAATCAGCTAACCAATTATGAGATCTTGGAATGTGAAAATAATTAATATAAGTAAATGATCTTTGCAACAACCTCACCCTTAAATACTGGCGATATAAAGATGGATCCTGTACCCGATAAGTGTTATTTAATTGAGACACTATCAATTGAGAATCAAGATACACTACCAACGAGTCAATCCCATGAGAGATTGCCTCAGATAACAAATTAATAAAGGCAGTATACTCGGCCATATTATCTGAAGCAGGACCGATACACATGCCTCTTGATGCCATCAATTGACCAGTTGGATAATAGAGTACCCAAGCTATGGAAGCGAGATTCCGAGTGTGTCGACTAGCACCATCAGCGAACCCAAAATAGACCAAGTCATCCATCAACACCTGCCACAGCAGACCAAAAAGTGGTGATATCAGAAAACTCTCTACGATATATGTACAAATATACATAAAGTACAAAGAAGCCATTGCCTAGCCAAAGCTAAGCAAAGCACTTCCTTAGGTAGAGCCCATTAGGGGGCTCCGCCAAGTTACTCCTAGGGATGTTTATAGGTACAATGATTGAACCAATCAATATACTTCCTTCAGCAAATGAGTGTGTTCGAGCCAAAGGGACCGTACAAACATCGCTAGTCGAACTGGAGGACTGAGATTCGACTTCAAGCACAGGGGAATGAAAGTGTAGCCGACGATGTAAATCTTCCAAAGGTCGATCTACAGCCATCATTGCTTCGAATATCGCTTCATCCCATGGAAAAACAATATCCGAGCAATCCAATGCAGGGGTGGAATCAAGGGTCCGAAAATGAGCCACATCACCATCTATCTCCTTCCCAGAGGAAGAAGTAGAATGGTTATCTGCAGAGTTATCGATAGATTCACATCTAAGCTCTACTGCAGATATAAGACATTCTATTCCACCCACCTTCTCGTCACCTGATGTGGTCACAGATGAAGCTAAGGTTCCAAGTTTCGAAGAATAAGGATTTTGAACAAACTCTCTCCGTAAAGGGTCCCTAGAGGATGTAATTGTATCTATCCCAGCTGTAGGAGGGGGAAGATTAAACGTGCCCATCAATGAAGAGTACATCCCAACTCCTAGACTCTTAGTAGGCGGACGGAGGTTACCCACTAAAGGAATAATAGAGTCAGAGCTTGCTTGAGGATCGACTGGACAATAGTCCAATTGATCAACCTTAATGATTTTCCCATCATGAGGAAAGCAAATGACACGAAAAAGTGTCGAAACAATGGCGTCCATTTCGTATACCCAATTCCTTCCTAATAGGAGATTATAGTCTAGGTTAGCATCTATGAGATCTACTTCAATATTAACGACCTTTCCTCCAACACATATAGGAAAGACCGGGATAATCCCGTATGGCCTATGAGAATGACCATCAAATGCTGTCAATAGGGTGGGTGAAGGAACAACCGACGGTGATCCAATGGCCTTCCAATACGACATAGACATGACACACGTGGAAGCTCCCTCATCTACAACCGTCCGAAAAATATTCATTTTCTGGTAAGTAGACTTTATCTGGAAAGCCATGTGATGAGGAAGTCTCTTTTTGACATTATTCATATCAAAAGTGAGAGCTAAGGAATTACTTGGATTCACTGCCCCCATTGTTGATAGCAAGGCACTTCGTTGAGCAAGACATGACTGGAGAACCTCTAACATGGACATAGCACATGGACTCTGAGCCAGATACTCAACAATGGAGTAATTCTGGGCTGCCCTAATATTAGGGTTGACAGTCGCGCATTTAGCAAAACCTTTCGGTATCCGAGGTATAGTCTCGACAGAAGGTCGCTCAATATGAAGCGGGTTGTTAGTTTCGGGAACTGATTTACCCTTGGAAGTTTCACCTTCACCATAATTGCATGACCGTGTGGTCACATTAGCGTGAGCACCCATCATGAAAATGTTTGATGACTTGTCCCCTTCCTGGTTGCCCCCTGCGGAGGTTCCAGGGTTTGAACTCGTGCCAGCAAGAAGTTACTGCCCTTGGGGAAACGGGTTAGTTAACACAGCTTGAGAACTAGAAGTCCCTTGCTGTCCTAACAAGTGCTGAGCATCTTCAATCTTAGGGCAGAGATGAGTTAAGTGGTCTCTTACTGCACAACTTGCATGGAAACTTGACTTTCTTTCTCGGCTCATTTTTACCACAACCACCATTGTTGCCAAATTTATTTGCATCACGCTTCCCATCCTGGTTCTTTTTCTTACCTTGTCTTTTCTTTTTCCCATTGGAATTTTGATTTCCTTTGGGGTTATTAGATTTGACGGCATTAATTGAAGAAGTTTGGGAAGTCGGGGGATTAGACGATGTGACTTGGTTGTTAGAAGCAGTTTGTAAGGACAACTGCTGCAATTGGTTCAACAAGTTCACGGTAGTTGTGTCTACCGACCCAACGATACCATCCACGTGGGGACCTGGCTTCGACTTAGCAACATCAACCTTAGACGCAGGAGCATCTGGCAACTATTTTTTAGGATCCCAGACTGAGAGTAGATCAATTCTAGTTGTTGGGCCCTAAAAATGTCTTGCTCCTCAGAATAGACCCCATACATGGAGACATCCTTGGAGATCTCGGGTTGTAAAGATTTCAAAAACCACTCGAGACGGTACTCCCGATGGATTTCGGCTTTAATGAGCCTCTTTCTCCGTCTCCATTCCTGAATATGGTTAGAAATGTGGGTTGCCTTATCCCAACGAAAAGTGGCCAGAAGTTCAGTTCCGGCATCATAGCAGATAGGCAACTGGGAATGATTTAAGAAAATGTTGGCTAAGTAAAGCTGGAAAGATGTAAAGCTGCCCCCTGGCAACTCTATATACCATTTGGCCGCATTGCCAGTCAAGGTGCGCTGAAATAGTCTCAAGCTAATCGAGTCGTCGATAAGGGAGTTAGATGAGCACCACAAATGGAATGTGGTTACATGGTCGCCTGGGTCTTCACAGCTCTTCCCTTCGAATTTAGGAATGTCCGAAGGGAGTTTGGTTGGGACTGGAGGCCAGGCCAGCTTGTACTTGATTGGGTCATTTGTTAACTTAGTGAGATATGGCAAGTTCAACGTTGCCAGAAGCAGAAGCGAGGACCTTGGGGATTCCACCCAGACTGGGCAGAACTCCCTAAATTCTGAAAAGATTGTCCTGGAATTTGGGAGGCACCAGGCTGCCCGAAGTAACCAGTAGAACCGGCTGAACGAAAAGGCAAGTCTAGTGATCCAGAAAAATTCGGAGTTTGACCAACTCCGGCCGTATAGCCTCCATAACCAGCAAAGTTTCCTCCTAAAGGATTGTAAGGAGGTGATAACCCCTGATAAGGATTCCAAGCCGAAGCTAGGGGAGGAATACTTTGAAATGAACTAACTGTGGAGTATGGCCTATTCCCTTGTTGGCCGAAAAACAGATTCCCAGTTCCCGCGCTACTAACCCCAAGGTTATTCCAACCTTGAAAAGGATTGTTGCTTTGTCCTACAGAAGAAAAAGGCATGGATCCTATCGTCGGGTTAGAATGTGGTATATGACCACTTCCAAAAGGAAAAACCTGGAACGAAGCCGATCCGCCCATCATGGATGTAGCGGCACTAAACGGAACCGATGGAATACCCTGTGGGTGGGTGCCAAATGGGAAGAATCCAGTACCAAAAGCATTGGTTTGGGCATTTCCACTCGTGGACGGAATGGAGGTAGACCCAACTAAAGATGTTCTAGCAAAAGATCCAAACAAGGAAGCAGAGGAGATGGAAATCGTTCCTCCTCCTTGCACCGATGTTGGAGTTTGCATAGTCGTAGCACTTGTAGAAGCCATGCTTCCAGTAGTGGTCATCGATGGTAAGTGCGTAGCATAACCTGGACTTGACGGTCTATGCGTCGGAGTCCCAACGTATTGCAATACGTCTGGATGACTAGATGGCAGTGGAGAATTCGGAGCCGCTAACGACTCTGAGAGTTCTTCTACCTCTATGCTATTCTCTGCTTGAAAGAGAACTCGAGAAAGGACTGGAGTGTCCCTCTCTTGTTCAGAAGTGCCAGGCCTTGCTTGGCCACTAATGCCCCTGAGAGGAGGATCAATCCTCGATGCGTCAACAGCTGTGGGATGAAACCCACTAGTAGTATTACCTTTGCGCCTTCTAGGAGAAGGCTCTAAACTTGGTGGTGAAAGACCACGAAGTCTTCGAGACCGTCTAGGAGATCGGTCAGCCACTTTGAATTTTTTGTTATGATCTAACTAAAGACTCAAAAAATTGAAAGCTAGGCCAACTAAGAGCACATAGCACACACTATAAAGTCCCTAAAGATACAGCCAGTCAAACAACTTTCAAGTATTTCCGCTCCGGGTGATTAGGACCGGACACCAAAATACGAGAAAGTAAATTAAGGGGCCTTCCGAAGATAGTCTGGGATGATGAGGGCCCAGTCCTATCAGCGAAGGTATCAGAGGAAGTTACGCTGACCTCCTAACAACAGCCTGCGCCGGTGCAAGCCCCCAAGCTTCGCAAGGGTGCCCTCCAGTAGTACTGTCGAGAGTGATGCAACGTCAACCTCCGGTGCCATGGGATTCCCCTCCGCAGCCACCTGTGTAGATCCCTAGGAGTAGCAACTATGGATACCAACTCGTCACAGAATCTAGGCGGAACAGTCGTGAGGTAAGTTCGGACAAGTAGGAGAGGGGGTATCTCTCTTCCCTGTCTTCGCAGACCCTCGTGCTTAACTCCCAGATCCGGAGCTTTCCTGGTCTTCCTAACGCTATTGGATTTTCTCTCGTTATTCAAACTCCTACGTTTGACGTTTATATGGCCTTGGAGAGTTAACTCTCCACTCGCGTAATCCAAGGCCCTAAAATCCTAAACTTGTTGGTGTAACTAACTAAAACAAAAAAGTTCTAGTGAATTTTAGTGAGCACTTGATTTTAAATTAGGTTGTTCTTTAAGTCACAAGGTAACATAAGTGAAACTAGTGGTGTTTTTTGACGCAAAAGAAATTAATAAAAACTTAACTACATGCACATGCACTTTTTCGTTTTTCGATGAAGAGCAATTTCTATAGGGTTCAGAGGAACTTCTAATAAAACTAAATTTCTTTTCTTTTCGTTAATTCACGCTTCACACTCACAAAATCTAACAAAGCTATGTATGCCTAAAAAGATATGCAAATATATCCTAATGCAACAAATATATGCGGATGCAAGATTTAAAACTGCTCTAAAAACAAAAAATGAAAGTCGCTTGCTTATCAATCTTTATCTTGCCACTTAAAATGTCTAGGTGGAATATGAGATGCTACAATTCATTTCGTCTAAACACTAAAAACAAGTTCTAAGACAAACATAAAGCACTTTCACTCACAAAAAGGAAACCAAATGAAAACCAAGTTCAAGAAAGCAAAACTAAGATTTTCACAAAGATTTTCTTCAAAAGCAACAACAAAAAGAGTCTTTTCAAAAAATGCTCTCAACAACACTGAAACTTGTGATTGAAGAATAGGCAATCAAACACTTTTGTGAATCGACACCACTCAATGGATGAAAACTCAACAAAAATAAATGTGTTTAAAATTGCTCTTAACAATCAAAAGCAGCGATGAAAGCTTTGGCAATGAAAACCAAAAAAATCAAAAAGACAAATTCCAAGAAAGTGTCAAACAACAACTTTCATGAAACAAAGAAGTGAATGGTCACAAAAAGCGATTTTTGTCAAGCAAACAAAAAGTCACCAAAAGCAAGGTTAACACAAAGATTGAGATCAATCTTCCTACCCTGATGAATCAGAGCAGCCAAGATTCCTAGCAAGAAATCTTGCGTGCTTTAGCAAAAAACGATGACGCTTGCAATCAACAAAAAACAAGACCAATACTCCTTATAATCAGAGAGAATTCGGAACAAGATGCTCGCTGTAAAAACAAAGACTGATACTGGAAAGTGACTGTTTCAGACTGACTCAAACTACCAGACAAACCTTCAGAGACACAAAGATTTACAAATCTTGAAAATTGAAAGATATACGCGACTGTACTTATGTACAGAATGCGTGTATACGCTACTGTAACTAAGGAAACCTGCGTATACACGGGTTCACTTAAAGAAACATGCGTACATACGCCTCTGTAACTAAGAAAAACAACGTATATGAAAAGCTTCAAGAAAAATAAAAAACAAACTGAAGAAACTGGCAAAGCTTAAAGTTCAAGAACAGACCAAACAGTAACAACAGGCAGACAAGGTAGTTGAGCCCTGATTGGCTTGAAAAATACCCAAACTAGGAATAACAAGAGTGTTGTCCCTAGCGGAGTCGCCAATTCTGTTGGAGGGAATTGCTCCCCTAGGGCCTTTTGGGTTGAAACCCTAGTAGACTGAAAGTTGTCTATTCAAAGAAACATGCATTCATACAGCCATTATGCTATTTAAGCAAATTCTATGATAACGGTACGTACCTTTGGTCCTACGTTTGAGAAGGCCCTTAGGGTCTAAACCCTTCTTGGAGTTCCCTTCTTCTCTTTTGTCCTGCAAAATAACCAATTCAAAGAACACAGCAGTATATGGACAAAAACTTATAAAGAAAGCATCTTCATGTTATAAAGAAAGGTAGTTAGTTATGAAATCCAAACAACCATCTACATATGAATTCTAAACATGAATATCATTAACATAAAGAAGATTCATTTCGGGAACCAAGACATGTGTTTCTTTTATTATAGACAAATAAAGTACATAAAAAAGGAATATTTTCACCTGAGTCACCTTCAGCAGGCTCCAAGCAAAGCTTCCTTCCGGATCCGTTCCAGCCTCAAGCCTCTAACAAACTCCTTCCATAACTCTCTCCATGATGTCATAAATGTGGATGAACATCAACACACAAGGAAACAAAGGTTTCCAGTACAAAATGGGGGAAGTGCAGAATGCACAAGGGACTTCAAACCTGGTCAAGGGAAAAATCTCAGCATAATAACCTTTCTCTCTCTTCTCTCTTCCCTTTGGCCTTCCCTTTGAGGTCTTTTCATACCTCTCCCAAAGTTGTTTTTTAGTTGGGAGTTGGTTGGGAATAGTTGGGCCATGGGCACTAACAGGTGATCAGCAGGTAAAACCCGCGATCTCCACCCGAAAATGAAGAATTTTGTATTTTTTGAAGTGTTTTAATACATACACGTGGGTTGGGTATACACAGACCCACGTATACACACGTTTAACTCAGGGAAATGTCACGTATAAGGGATAAAACACTATTTTTTAAATTTTAGGACCAGGTCTGGAAGGAGGGGTTGCCCTAGGTCATGAGTACAGCATCACAAACCATAGGAGTGAGATTTGGAGCTATAACACTTGGCCTCTGGATGCTCTCATGCTATGGTCATGCCAGTGTATAGGGAACCTTGGATGCTCTCACAGGCCTGCAAGCCAACATCCAGGGACATTTTTCTACAGTAATGTGTAAGTGTCCCTAGGATTTGAGCCACTTTTTCACGCCTAGATCCAAGGTCACTACCTATAATAGAATGACGTCTTCAGAACAAAAATATAATAGGGAAGTGATACTGCAAAAATAATTACTTGAATAAGACCTTGGCTGGAACCCTACTAGCCATGAAAATAATTTCGTAAAATATATCATGAATATGTAATCTACATGTATAAATAAAAAATTTGAGCATAGGGGTCTCGTAATTAGATGAGAATGACAAACAAGCATTGATGCCTCAAGAGCATGAGAGAGAGAGAATAATGGGAGAGCTCCAAAACTGGATGGACCAAAGGTTACCAATTGATCCTCTAAAGCCTTTTTATGAATGAGGCTTCTATTCTATTCATTTTCCATTATTTTCCTCCTCACATGCAACCTATGACCATTCACCTCCCTTTTCTCCTAATTTCCATTATTTTCATAAATAAATGTGCCAAAAATGCCATTTTGACTTTCCAAAGCCTTGGCCATTGCGTTTGCCAATTTTCTTAGCATTAATCAATCACAGGTGATCCCTATCAATAGGATTTTTTCCAACATTCAGCTTGGAATAAGTTTCCCATCAATCGTGGTTATTATTTTTTCCTTTATTAACTTTTATTACATGGAATTTTCACCATCGATGTTAGAGAACCCTCCCCCTTGGGGGAACGCCATCCTTGGCGCTACATAAAAGCTATAACCACAAGATTGCAATAAGAAAAATATAATGTTGATGGAGCTTTATAATGGAGCTCGTTGTAGTATTTACAATGATTAGCTTGTTGAGAAGAAAACCAACATGAAAACATAACAAACATAACATCATAATCACATGACAACCATACAACTTATTGGAGCTTTATAACATAGCTCATGGTAGTATTTACATCCATATGTAGATATACCAAACATTACCAAAACATGTACCAAAACATCAACTGGAAAACAAGGAAGGATACATAGCTTGCATCTGATCCACCATCTCCCATGTAGCTTCATCAGGCTAAAAGTACCTCCATTGCACCGTAAGTTGCTTGATTTCTCGGTTCCAGAGCATGAGCACACTTTTATGCAATATACACTGAGGCTCTGGATGGAATTCTCCATTTGGTTCCACCTGCAATATAGACCAACCAATCACATGATCAACATGTTTAACATACTTTTTAAGCAATGACACATCGAAAACATGATGGAATTTCACTGTTGGAGATAGTAAAAGTGGATATGCTACCAGCCCAATCCTCTCAATAATACTGAAGGGTCCACAAAACTGTGGTTCCACCTTGTCACATGACCCAATCTGCAAGGAGATTTTCTTTAGTTTGATGTGCAATTACACCTATTCCCCAACATGGAACTCCTTGAACAACGTGTTTTTATCTACATAGCTCTCCTGCCTATCCTGTGTTTCCTTTAGATTTTTATTTATAACCTGCATCTCTTGTTCCATGTTTGCCAACATGTCTAGTCCATTCAACACCATATTAACTAGATCACTCCAACTAGTGGAAACATTGCAAATTCTCCCATACAATGCCTCAAACTGAGTCATCTTAAACGTTTCTTGATAGCCATTTTTATAAGCAAACTCTACCAGTGGAAGGCATGCTTCCCATTTTCATTGCTGATGCATCCCATACATCCTCAACATGTCCTCCAATATCCTATTGACCCTCTCTATCTGTCCATCTATGTGTGAATGATAAACTATACTGAAGGCCAACTATGTGTCCAAACCTGTAAATAACTCCTTCCAAAACTTGGAAGTGAACTTCACATCCATATCTGACACAATATTCCTTGGAACACCATGCAATATGATCACACCTCTGTGCTACATTTCTAGCTGAGAATGTAGACTTCACTGGAATGAAGAGCACAACATTTGTCAACCTGTCCATGAAAACCATGATGGAATCATGTTGTCTCACTATCCTCGGAAAACTTGTGATGAAGTCCATGGAAATTACCTCCCATTTCAATTGTGGAATCATAATCGACTCTGGCAGTCCACCAGGATGCTTACGCTCTGTCCTCACACACTGACAATCAAAACACCTAGCCACGCACTCTGCTACTTCCCTCTTTAGGTTAGACAATAATAAAATCTCTACACTGTTGTTAGTGTCTTCTAACAACCTCAGTGACCTGAATATGGTTTCGCATCAAACTCCCTCAAGATCAACTTATTTAGTTCACTATTGTCTAACACATATATCATGTCTCTAAACCTAACCAATCCATTTGCTATTAAGAAATAGTCCAATTCCTCTGCACTCGCACCTATACTTGTACTGTCACCTGTACCTGTACGTGTACTAATACCTATACATGTCCCTGTACTCTGCTGCAACTTGTGCATAATCCCCATATGTTTGTCATCCTCTTGACCTTCCTGCAAGATCCTCTCCTATAAGTCTCTCCCATAGAAGCTCATAACTGCTAAGTGATTTACATATATCTTCCTACTAAGAGCATCTTCCACTCTATTCTCCCTGCCTTTGATGTACCTAATCTCAAAATCAAACTCACTAATTGTAAGCAACCACTGAGCGTGCCCACCATTCAGATTCGGTTAGTCAAATAGATACTGCAAACCAATATGATCACTCATTAACACAAACCTCCTGCCCATAATATAATGTCTACACATGTTCAATTCATGTATGATCGCTGCTAACTCAACATCATGTTCTCCTCGTGCTCATTTAGTTTTCGTGACTCATAGCATACCACCTATCCATCTTGCATAAGGAATCCACAAATTCCCTTCTTACAAGAATATCTACATACCACAAACTCTTTTTTCCGATTTGCAATATTTAACATTAGCGCATGTGTCAACAACTACTTAAGTTGCTCAAAACTAGCCTCACACTCCTCTGTCAATTTGAAATTCTCACCTTTCCTCTGCAATGATGTGATAGGATAAGCAATCTGTGAGAAGTTCCTGATGAACATGTTATAATAGCCTACCAACCCCATGAAAGATCTCACCTCATCCACATTCTTAAGAGCTACCCACCCCATGATGGCCCTTATCTTTTTTGGATCTACTGCAATTCCATCCTTGGAGATAACATGCCCCAAGTAATGTACCTCATTCTGAAAGAAACTACACTTGCATAGCTTAGCATACAATTGATGCTCTCTCAACAGCTTCAATACTAGTGCTAAATGCTTGACATGCTCTTCCTCATTTTTAGAATATGCCAATATGTCATCAATGAACACAGTAACAAACTTATCCAAACACAGATGCAACACACTATTCATCAAGCACATAAATGTAGTTGGAGCATTTGTTAAGCCAAATGGAGCTACAACAATTTCATAATTCTCATACCTTGTCCATAAAGTTGTCTTGTAAATTTCATCCTCTTTGATGAGTACCTGATGATATCCAGATTTTGGATCAATCTTCAAGAACACTGCCACTCCCTTCAACTGATCAAATAAGTCATCAATCCTTGGTAACATATACCTATTCTCGATGATCACTTTGTTCAACTACTTGTAGTCAATGCATAATCTAAGAGTACCATCATTCTTCTTTACAAACAAAACCGGTTCACCCCATGGTGATACACTTGGCCTAATGTATCACTTTTCCAACATTTCCTTCAACTATAGCTTAAGCTCTACCAACTCATGTGTGCTCATCCTATAAGGTGATTTTGATGTTGGAGATCCCCCTAGCACTAACTCAATATAAAAGTCTACTTCCCTGTGAGGTGGAAACATTGTAATCTCCTGTGGAAAGACATCCCTAAACTATTGTAAAATTGGGTACCTGCTCAAAAAATATGCATCCTCAACTTCCTTACCCTTGTCACTACAAATGTGCACTGCAAATAATAGACAACCATTTCTATGACTACATTTTGCTGGCATAGTTTTTACCATCCTAAATAATGTGGCTTTCTTCTTACCCTATAAGACTCTTGGTTCCCCATTGTCATCCAAGCACTCAATGGACTTGTCATAGCAATCCACCTTGGTTCTATGAATCGACAACCAATCCATGCCCAAAAACATATTGTATGATCCCAACATTAGTACGTTCAAATGTGATATGGTAGCATACCATTCAAATCAAATGCACAAGCTCTTATGAAATGATGAACTCACTTCTTTGTACATGTATCCAACTACACTAACCAAGATTCAATATGAAATTACTTACGCAAAAAAGACCTATCCACCAAGTGAGGACTAACATAACTAGAATTAGATCCGAGGTCAATCAAAATAGAAATAACTTGATCACAAATCTTACATTCCATCTCAATGATGGATGCCTGATGGTCTACCTATTTGTTATCCAATGATGCATAAATACGAGGAATGCTCTAACCATCATGCCCAACAGTCCATGCATCCTGTGCAATGTATATTTGAGGCCTACCACCATGATTCTATGGATAAAATCTCCTGCAATGATCTTCGCCATAACTCCAACACTCTATATGCTTCCAATCTGCATCCTTGTTCTTCTCCTTAGGTGGATATCTGTTATTCCTAAGATTTTATTGTTAATTGATTGCCCTAAATGTTATTTTTAGAATTAGTTCTGATTGAATTGAATTTTTAGAATGATTGGATAATTATTTTAACTGTTTTTAATGAGTATGTTATGTTAATATTCTTTTCAACTTATCAATTGTTTTTGGATTTTTATGCTGCAGCTAAACAAAGCTAACTATGAAAGCATGAAATGACATAAATAAAATCGTACTTTATCAACTTGGAAATGAAATGTGCTTGAATTTAGAAGTCAAGAAAGAATTCCACTCTTATCTACCACAACTTTATTTCAATCCAAAAAGATAAACATAAACAATATTACTGAGCTATGAAATCACTAAGCTATGCTAGGCAAGTGAATGAATCGAAATTAATGAGTTTATGCTAGGTATTAAGTCAACAAAATTATTGTGTTTTCACTAGGTATTAAGCAAACAAAATGAATGATACAGAAATCAATCAAGTGAACCTAGTCGCAAACTTCATTGAATTGCATCTTAAAAACATGAAAACAGGGCATCCATGAATAAAATCTATGTAACAATTGAAAAGGAAAATCTAATTATTGTGAATCAAAGACCTGATATGCGCGCAAGGGCCCTCCATGAGGTATTTAGTCACCTTAGATCAACAACACATAAAATATATGAAATAAGAACTTTGCATTAAGTGAAAAAGAGCTCTACGAGATGCTCAAATTACATACGGTGGCGCACGCAATACACAGAGTTGCCAGTGTTTTTATACAGTTCTTATTAACAATATAAGAAATTTAAGCCTACAAGACTTCATTATAATCTTTATCAAAACTAAATCCTGATTTTTCGATTTTCTATTGAACAAGAAAATCGATGAAATATTTTAAAACTCATACTTTGTTCTGGCGCGTTGTCCTTCTGTTAACGATTATGGTTGACCCTGTTATAGTGCAGATATCCTGGTTAATTAGCTTGAGTAAATAGGAAGAAATCCATGTGATGATCATTGCCTATCTATCATTATACTCCTTTTCTAAACTGGCGCACTCGAACCCTATCAACAATGGAAGTAGCTACAGATTTGTGGATTAGCTGAAGGATCAGATAAATTATGTAGCCGCATGTAAACTTTAATAGAACAATAAGGCATATTGACAAGATATGAAAAAGAGGACATATGAATTTTTACCTTGTCAAAATCTTATGTTTAATACATTTTTTTGGATGATAATGATAGGAAAAAGGAGGTAAATATGGACAAAAAGGATGTCAAGATAAAGATGTTCTTTGACTCTACATTCCCCCACACTAGAGGTTTTGTACATCCTCCTACAACACAAAATTTTCATTTTGGATGATAATGATAGGAAAAAGGAGGTAAATATGGACAAAAAGGATGTCAAGATAAAGAAGTTCTTTGACTCTACATTCCCCCACACTATAGGTTTTGTACATCCTCCTACAACACAAAATTACTGCCATCCTTGGCTTCCTCATAAGGATATTGTATTTCAGGTTAACGATTTCTCTTTTCATGGCCTTGTTTCCTTTCTTCAATTTCTTATTCTTTTTATACCATAGACTTAAGTGAAGAATGAGGTTATCACTTTTGGCAATTTGAATTCCATTTTGTGCCTTCAGCATTTGATTTTTAGTTTTGAGGTATCTATTTAATGTCTCCAGCTCAAAGATTTCTTATTTCAAGACATTAGATATTGGAGGTTGTTGTGGCTCATTAAACTGGTTGATTTCTTCTTCTGGGCTTTGAATTGATCCTTTGGCTGTTGATTCCTCTCTTTCTAATGATTTTATGTAATCATAAATTTCTTGTTGTACAGGATGCATGCTTAGGATTTGTACTGGACTCCTTAGACTTGAAATGAAGGGAGGTGGTGATACCCTTGGTGACAGTCTCAATGATTCTCTTGGAGAGTCCTCGAGAACTTCAGATTGCTCCTTTGACTCAAGATCAATATGCTTTGCAACTTTTGAGGCTTCCTCTTTCACTGTGTTTAATCTGGTGCTTCTTCTCAAACCTATGGTTGACATCCTTTAAATATTATTTTCCTTAGCTTTTGGAATTTCTTTCTGAGGAAGGGTTTTTATTTGGGGTAAAACATTTGTTTTCTTGTTGCCTTTATTTCTTATAAGACTTTCTATGTCCATTTTCTGCAAAATTTCTACAATTGGTAGATCATCTTCTGACAAATCTTATTGATGTTGTGGTTCCTGTTCTATTACTGTCTCATTTTTTCTTTTTCTTCACCTTACGGTTCTGCTACCACTTCGTTGTTCAGGGGTTTTCTCTTCAAAGTGATTTCTTACTAGAAAATCTTCCCAATTATCACCTATGATTTGAATATGAAACTCGATCAAAATTTTTACCAACCCATGATGGTACATTGTGTTGTCTATAAGATGGATTTTCTTCTGAACACTTGCTTACATTTTATTAGGCTATTCAACAGAAAGTATGGAAGATTCATTTGATTTTCTTTGAGAAAATTCATCGATAACCTAATGTGATAGAAAAACATACACCCAAACTTGCCTTCAAAAGTAACAAATTTCTCAAGGATAAGGAGCAAATTTATCCATTTACTTTTGAGGGCAGAGCTAGCAATACCTATTCTGAAGAGAGTAGTATCCATTCTTGTGTTTTTTAATAAAATTCTATAGTATTTCCTTTCGATTCCTCTATTCTTGAACCACTTTTATCCATCCCTAGGTAATCTAGTGGCTTCTACAATCAGGGACTATGTCACTCTGAACTTGACATCGCCTATTTCAATTGTTGCTCCATCAAAATATTGTGCAATTAATTTTGTCACCTCCCTGTGGAAACCATCAAACTTTTCTATGAATTCTAACCACTGAGCTTTCTGTAACATTTCTCTCATCTCGGGGTATCCTTCCAAAAATTTCCTTCTTGTTTGTTCTATTCGAACAACAACGCCCATGGTGAGGGATGTTTCATCTCAAGAACTATTTTACTTGACAGAGAAAATAGTCTTAGTAGGGGTTTCGCTCTAGGATAGAGAGACTATATGAATAGAAATAATGAGAGAATGGGTAAGTATAAGGAAGCTTCATGGGGATGAGTTAGCCATTTGAATATATTAAATTAAATGATTCAGCGATTAGATTGATGGATCCAAAATGAGTATGAGATAGGAGTTAAAATGGTGGTGGATTATAATAGATTTGACAAGGGACTATCATCATGAACTGCAATCATTTCAGTTTTTTCGTTAATGTTATGTACATGTAATTCATATATTCAATATGTTAACCCCTAATGTAAAATTAAAGTCTTACACACCTATTGTACTATGTAACAACCCCCCCATTTATATGGAATAATAGTTAATATTTGACATATAATTGTGTCCCTTTTTAAAAAATTTAGGCTTTGAAAATAAATTCCAACTCTACAAATTTCCTTAAAACCTTAGAATACAACCCATACTTTTATCACAAATCACATTTCATAGTTTTCCATGTGACAATTATAAACATCTCGAAGAGAACCCTGAAATGTGATATGCGATAAAGCCCCCGTTGTGATTTTATGATCACAACACTTTAAGAACACACGATCGCACTTCGCAGGTTGCAAATTAATATAGGATACCATTGTGTCACCCCTTAAAAATTTGAGAAACGCGATATTGCAATTTTCGCAATCACATTTCGCATTATCTCCGAGAAATGTTGTATGGCAACATTCGAAAACTATGATGTGGAAAATAAGGCATGAAGCATCAGAAGTTACTGAGTTTTAATGAAATATTATGTGGGTTGACAGAGTAATTAATGTTTAGCAGCATGAGGAGAGAAATTTATGTTTTCAAGTTATGGCTAGTTAAAATAGAAATCACATTCAAAATCTTCCCAAGATTCAAAGTCATTTCAAAGAGCTCTCAGCCTTAATTTCCCTCTATTGTGTGCACTGATATATCTCTTTCGTTTTAGGCAAGCTTCAAAAGAGATGTCATTGTTGAAGGTAATGTGAAAGTAGAAGCAACATGGCATTTCAGAGTCTGAGGTTTCAAAAATGTTGCCCTTATTTTCTGATACAGTTTTCAGTGCTAATGGAGGAGAAATGGCATGGGAAGTCATCTACAACAAGCTTGAATATGAGCGGCCTAAAATTATTGTCACCAAGGCGACAACGAACTCAATAAACCCTCTAAAGTTTGATTCAAAGTTGTTGCTTTCTCCTTTCTTCACAGAATAGGAGCAAGAGCTAAAATACTCCCATACATTGATATGATTAGATGCGTGGTGGAAAATCTTGGTATAGAAGATAAACATTTTAAGAACTCAAAGAGGGAGCTAATGGGATCATTCAAAGCTGAATATTTGAAACAAATGTACCATCTTCTTGACCCTCAGGATATATATAACAAATCATTTATGTCCAACTTCACAAGGCATGATGAAGAACCCTTCAAAATGGTTAAGGGCTAGAGAGTCATAGAAGAAAAGTTCAAATATGATAAGGCCAGTCTCTACCCCATTTATTCTTTAGAAAATCCCTATAAAAATGCATCGTCTATGTTATGTAGATTATATGGAGTGCCTAATAATACCAGATTCTTTATAGAATGTGTCCCTTTAATTGATGCTTGTGCCAATTCCCATATAATGAATTGGGCCACTATCCTATCTGATAACCTAGCTACTACTATTTCCAAATATTGCCAAAAGAGATCCACCTCCACAGAGAACCTTCCTTGATTTTATTTCAGTGCCTATATCATGGATGCCATCTGTTTCTGTACTAAGTTTCCAATCACTACAACGAAACCAGCGATTAACGTCCCTTTTTACTTCTTCTTTTTCATCTAGAGCCCATTTTTGGTGCTATTTGCATCCATTTATCAAATATGGTGCAAAACTTGACACAAAATTTGCATCAAGTTTTGCACCAAATCTTACACCAAGTTTAGCACCAGGTATTGCAATAGGTTTTGCACCACGTTTTGCACCAAATTTTATGCCAAATTTTGTGTCATCCTTTACACCAGGTTTTGTTCCAGGTTTTGCATCAAGTTTGGCACCTAATTTTGTTTGACATACTTTTGCATCCTCATTTGCATCCACTTTTTGCACCTACACTTGCATCAACTTTTGCATCGACTTTCGCATCCTTTTTTGCATCCTTTTTTAAATCATTTTTTGCATCCATTTTTTCATCCATTTGTGCATCCCTTTTGCGCCAAGTTTTACATCGTGTTTTGTGTCTAGTTTTGCATAAAATTTTGCATCTACTTTTGTTGCATCCACTTTGCCCTCTTGTTTGGCATCCATATTTACATCCTCTTTTGCATCTATTATTGTACCCACTATTGCATCTAATATTTTTGTGCCACAATTAGCGCCTAGTTTGGCACCTCCTTTTGCACCCACTTTTGATTATAATTTTGCATCCACGTTTGCATCCTCATTTGCGTCTAGGTTTTCATCAACTACTACATCTATTTTTGCATCCCTTTTTGTATCCAATTTTGGACGGGATTTGCATCGGGTTTTGTGTCTCGTTTTGCATCTACTTTTGCATCGACTTCTATTGCATCCACTTTTGCACACAATTTTGCATCCACTGTTGCACCCATTTTAAATTTCACTTTTTGCATCCCTTTTTACATCTTCACTTGCATCATACTTTGATTCTTTTTTTGCATCTATCATTACATCCACTTTTGTTATGCCACACTTTGCACCATGTTTTACACTCACTGTTGTATCCACGTTTGCTTCCAATTTTGCATCCATGTTCACATCCTCTTTTGCATCAAATATTGCATCTATTTTTGCATCCACTTTTATGTTAGGTTTATGCATTGGGTTTTGCATCTCGTTTTGTATCTACTTTTGCATCTACTTACATTATATCCATTTTTTGCATCCAATTTTGTTTTGCCTGTTGCATCAATGTTTGCTTCCACTTTTACATCCATTTTTGCATCTTATTTTGCATATTTTTTGTCTATTGTTACATCCACTTTTGTTGCACCATATCTTGCGCCTACCATTGCAACCACATTTGCTTCCACGTTTGCATCCCCTATTGCATCCACTTTTGTTTCATCCATTTTTGCATATAATTTTGTTTCCGTTGTTGCATCCACATTTGTTTCACCACAATTTGTGCCAAGTTTTACACCTACCATTGGACCCATGTTTGCTTCCACTTTTGCCTTCATGTTTGCATCCAAGTTTGCATTGACAACTGCATCTACTTTTGCATCCACTTTTGTGTCAGATTTTTCATGTTGTTGTGCATCTACTTATGTTGTATCAACTTTTCGTCCAATTTTATTTCTATTGTTGCCCCCATTTCTATGTTCACTTTTGCATCCCTTTTCCAACACTCATCATATTTTCTGCATTGATGATATTCCTTATGGCATTGACAATTATGAACAATTGATGACAATGTCAATAATATTGACAATGATGAAAATGAAGATGATGGCGATGACATGAATTGTGATTATGATGATAAAGACGATAGTGGTTACAATGACAATGATGATGATGGCAATGATTATGATGATGACGATGCTAATGACGTTGGCGAATCTTCCCAATTTTAGATGTTGTCATTGTCATAATCATAAGCATTATCTTTGGTGTCATGATCATCATTTTCATCTAGGTCATCATCAAAAACAATAATGGCATGAATGATGATGATGCATGATTACAACAATGTCGATAGAAATTACATTAATGATGATGATGGGGATGATAAAAATGACAATGACGATGATAATGGTGGTGATGATCATCATCATCAATCATCTATCAAAAATAGAGTTGTTATTTCTCTTACGTATATCAATGTGTCCTAAACAACCCTTTTCTAGCACTGATCACATTTTTTGGGTTGATGATATTTCTTACAACATCTACAATTATGAACAATTGCAAACAATGTCCATAATGATGATGATGATGGCATGAATGGTGATTATGATGATAATGTAATGATGGCAATAACAATGACAAGGATGATGGTGATGATGATGACAATGATTATGATAATGAGAATGACCTTACAATCTTATGGATTCGTGAACAATTACTAGTTTCAATACCATCTTCTAGATACGTATTACTATCATACTTTTTAAATTTTCTGTCTCTCTTGAGGTATCTTACTATAATGGTGTTGTCAACACTAGAAAGATATCTTGTTGTAATGGTGGTTCTAATGTTAGCACTAGCAAAGTTTAGAAGGGAGGATGCTACTACAAGAGGAATTCCTTCTAAGTGACTATGGCATTCAAAATGAGGCTTTATGGGCTGCTTGTTAACACATGTTCTCATGCTCATATAAAATTAATGTGAAAAGTTGCTTTAATTGGTTCCCATGCATAATTGATATTGATAATGGGGTGGTATAAAATTGTAATGGGCATATCCATTAGTTAGTTATGATGGGTCAACAACATTGAAACCATCCAATTGACATTTCACCTTGGAACAATCGTCGCTCGTGAGAAAACATGAAGTTTATGTAAATGAAAGTTGTGATTGTAGTGGAATTAAAACCATCGAGAAATATCAAAGAAGACGCTGCCTACCAGTTTTGAAAGACAACCAAGGCATTGAACAACTATTTGCATTAGGATGTAGTGAGGGAATCGAAGGAAATTTGGCAGCCCTAAGTTGCCATTACTATTGCCAATCACACATTCAATAGTAACCATAAAAGGTAGCCACATATAAACAGAACCTCGAGGTGTTGACAGTCAGAATCTATTGTAATAACTTTGACGTATATATAGTTTTGTGTTTAGATGAGAATGAAGTGGGCTTCATCCAGGGTTCGGCTCAATCCTCGTCCATTCCATGCAGTGGTGTTTAATTCGCCAAGCAAGAGAATATTACGTGAGTGTTCAGAGTTAAATCAACAGAAATCAAGGACGTGTGATTGTCAAATTATTTCTCCTCCCTTATGATTGAGCGCTTGATGCGATGGTCATTATCCTTGGGTGATACTTTTATTCCCCATTTTCTATTGAAAAAGTAGCGTTTTTCTGTTCGATTATGATAGGATTGGATGAACGCCGGTTTGGGTGGATGTAGACCCATGTTTTTTTGTGGTGATCTTCAAATGTCTTGAGGATAAGAAAAAAATCCTTGACCAAGGTCCATGGTTTTGGGGATGAGTTGGTCTTCTAGTGAAGCCATGGTTTCCCAACTTCAATCCTCTCACTATGTTGTCGATGACTACTCTAGTATGGGTAAGATTCCCAGTTTTCCCATTCACTTTACCCATCTAGATCTCTTAGAAAAAGTGGGCAATTTTATTGGAAGATTCGTCAAAGTAGACAGGGAAAGACTTTTGAAAGGCATTTTCACCTATGTTTGCATATGTGTTTAGGTAGATCCCAATGAAGTTTTGCGAGATAAAATTGAGCTCAAGTGGATGGGAATTGTGTATTCCGAACCCCTGGACTATGAATATACAACTTTTCGATATAGGAATTACCAACAATATAGACACCTTCAAACTGTCTGTCCCTTTCCAATAGGGGCTTCCTCCTTACAGTCATCTAAGAACTCTAGCTGCAGTTGGAGGGATCTTAAGGAAAGAGAGGGATCCAAAATGTAACACCCCTCCCTTGTGTGTCAAACTTTGCAAACCTAAGCTAAGAAAAGTTAGGTATGATGTGTAATATAAAAAGTAAATACATTATTAATAAATTAATCACTTGGAAAAGCGAGACACCAAGAGATGAGATTCTTGCCAAATCACATTGGCGAATGGGAAAGGATAATCCTTTCATGGTAAAGCTTCTCGATTTAATTCTAGATAAGTTGGATGGATTGGAGATAAATATCCATTGAGAAAAACATAAAAGTTGTGCGGGAGAGAAAGGCAATCTTCTATGAGGAAAATCCTCATGGGAGAGAAAGGTGAGCTTTTATGAGATAAGCCTATGCAAATGGATAAAAAGATCCATAAAAGCGAGACACCGCTAATGGAAACCATATCCTTCCATATGCTAAGGTCAATGGTGAAGTGGGTCTAATCTCTTGCTATGGAACTTCATGCATGGACAAGGAATCAATATCTACCTACTATGCCAAGGGGAATATTAGAAGGGTACTAAATAGGACTAAAGACTATTGGCTATTGGAATGGCTAAGTTATACTAGATCTAGATCTTTATCTCGGTAGAGAAGAGAGTAAAGAAGTGAAATGTAGAGATGCGAGTATCATATGTCTAGACGAGTATAATATGTATAGAGCTCGAAGAAAATGAAATTCTCTGAGAGCTAGCCATGGCTCAAAGAGCCTCTTTTTAGTTGTTGAATTTAATGTTGATTGCTTTCTCCTTTCCCTTATTTCCTCTCTCTTATTCTTTTTTCTTTTCTCCTTTCTCTTATTCCCCTGTCCTTTCCCCCCTCTCCCTACCCGTACCCCACCCTCGCCCAGACGGCCCTCAAGCGTGCCTTCCCCTATCCTCGCCCTATGATCGCTTACCGCTTATCTTTTTTCTTGAACTCGTACCTTTGATGGCTCCTCTGGAGAGCGTTCCGTTCTCCTGCGGTGCCACCCCTTACCTCTTTCAGAGTAAGATAGACTTCTTTCTTCAAACAAGTAACAGTTGTTTGAAAAAAAAGAACAACCAACAACACCCAAAGTACTCATACCGACTTTCTCTCCTACCGAACCGAAGCAAAGCGTAGGTAACCGACTTTCTTTCTCTCGATATGGCAACCGAAGCGAAGCGTAGGTAACCGACTTTCTTTCTCTCCTACCGAAGGTAACTACCAAAGGTAGGCATTCATCTACCGAAGGGAGGATGACAGGTAACTGACTTTCTTTCTCTCGATACGACAACACAACTACCAAAGGTAGGCATTCTTTCCGACATCTTTCCAACTCTTGCTCTTACCTCTCTTTCCAAAGGAAGGAAGGGGGGTGTGGGGGGAAGGAAGGATCAGCTTCCTTCCCACCGCCAATGAAGGAAGGGGGTTGTAAGGAAAATATTATTAGTGCCAAATGAAAATTTATGTTAGGGATGCTTTCACATAGTTAGTTTTGTAATTATTATAAACATCACATACATAACAACCACAAATAAAAAAAGTATGTAATATATAAGAACAAAACTAATGAAGTTGTTAGTACTAAAATGAGGCATATACTATCACATGTAATCTTAGATATACTTAGTGTGAAACACCATGACATCAATGTCTGAGCAATTTGTAAATGTGCAACAAGGGCTCAATAGGGGGCTAATATTTATTTGATAGTCACGTTCTTGGCTTTGTTGCTTCATTTGAAGGAAGGAGGACACTATTGAATTATTTCAATTACATGGTTCACACCTTCCAAGTATTAGTTAACTTGCCTAAAAAGGTTCCTAACACAAGTGATCAATGCAAATATCACCCATAGGCTACTTTGTTCACAAAACTTAACTCTCCCACTTTATTTTTGTAAAGACCCACTAATTCAAGTGTAGCCATGGTAGTTGATGCACAACCTCATGTGCACCAAAAAACATCCCATAACCAACCTCCTCGAACCAAGCTTACCCTTCCACTCCTAACACCAAAATGTGCAACACTTATCATAGGGTCCAAGGGGTATTGTCCTTGGTGGCCTCTCATCACTATTGATAACTAGGGTTGAAATGTCACACCCCATGCTTGTGAAACATCTACATCATTTGGCACATTGAATTCCATCCATGCGCACCAAGTTCTAATATGCATGCATGCTTATCCTATATCTGCTTATATTTAGGAATGCCAACCATGACATAACCATTATAATATCTTTCTTCTTATTCTTCTTCTTCTTATTACTATAGAAAAAAAGGACCCTTTTGTTATTCACGAGGAAGAAAAAAAGCACAAACATTGACAAAAAGATTGTAACTCCTGTCATTACAATGGGTTGCCAGAAGACAAGGCATCACTACCCAGAAGAAGAGAAAAAGAAGTTGTTGTAAAACCAGGGTTTTACAATTTTTTTTTCTTCTGCAAATTATAAGACTGACTAGAAATGACAATAGCATGCAACCAAAAATTGTAGAAAGTGTATTATACAACCACAAAGAGGGCCCTACTATGAGAAAAATGAAGACAGTGACTAGAAATGACATTAGCCTGTAACAAAAAATTCCTGAAAGTGTATTATACAACCATGAAGAGGCCCCTGTCAAGAGAAAAAGAAAGACATTGTATTTGAGGCTAATTGAAAGCTGAATGTAGACTCACTTGAAATTTATAGTAAGCTAGTTGATAACTAATTGAAAATTTGACTTAAAGCTGATCCATATTAGTATATGGGCATCGAATGAGAACTTTGAACTGGGTTGCCAACTAATTCATCATAATATATGTAACCTGTCTCCAGAAAAATAATTCTTTTTTAGAGAGAATCTACAGTTGTATTTAGCTCCCTATGGATGTGATGGAAATTGATTTCCTAGAAGTGGTTCTTTAACTCCACAATTTTGCTTTTCCAGGAGGATAAACTTATAACTTCCAACTATGCTTTACTGTCATTTTTTTTGGCTCCATTACAATATTTGTATGTCAACAACATGGCACACTACAACCAAGAAGATGAACAATTACATCATTAAGAGTTACAAAACCATCTTTCCATCGAATAACCAACATTAATTAAACAACCATTTAACAACATAATAGCAATTACACTATATATATATATATATATATATATATATATATATATATATATATATATATATATATATATATATATATCACATTACACGTATAAATACTGCATTTCAATAGAAGTTAGATGAATTGCGCTAGTCCCAAAGTTTTGCTTTGACTTGAAATTAAACTCTTCTTCACTTTGTGATTTTTGTGTTATCCACTAGCATAGACCCATCTTAAATATACATATAATATGAGCGGAGAGGGATCCAATTTCTTCATTGGCAATTATTTTTTATGAGCAAACATTATTTAAATGTTTTGTATTTTTTTTTTTAATTTTTTTTTTTTAAATTTATTTTGGCCGACACTAGCAAAATTTCAACTTTGATGATGGACAAACATCGCTGTAACCATACTAGGCTGTAGAGTGAGCTTGGCATATTCATATTATTTTCATCCTCAACATTGAGGATTGTGTAAAGCTCAGTGGAAGATGCCCCTTGGAATGATGGACAAACATGGCCGTAACCATACTAGGCTGTAGAGTGAGCTTGGCATATTCATATTATTTTCATCCTCAACATCGAGGATTGTGTAAAGCTCAGTGGAAGATGCCCCTTAGAATAGTTTTGATGCCCCCAAAATGACTTCCATTCTCAACCCCTCCCCATGACATTTGAACTTAAGACCTCGTAACAACTAAACCCCATACAAACCAACTACCCTACAACTTATCATGGATCAACCACAACAATACTTATTATAATAATTTAAAACCAATATTTCTAATTACTTTTCCATATTTATCTCATTTACAAACCCCTCAACCCCATCCCATTATTATTACAATAAACACAATAATATATCACCGAGGAAAGAGTTCAAAATTGCGAAAACAAAAAACGCACAACAACCTCTGGTCCCAACATGACAACATGAATGAAGTAGGCCTCTCAGGTTGGAGATGATTTAGGGGTTATTCCATGGCCTTCTCTCCCTTTGAAACCCCCCAACCATCCCTGTAATAATTTATTATATTATCTTTAACGATGCTACTTTTACTCTCAATCTTTAACAGCTACCGGCCTTCCCTCTTCAAAACCCTTATATAGAGTGTTTTCTCTCCATCGACCTCAAAAACCCTTATATAGAGAGTTTTCTCTCCATCGACCTCTTTGCCCTTTGCCTTCGAAGCATTTTTGCACAGTTAAATCCTTTGTCCAAAATCCTCGGGGTTTCGCATTCGTGTCTGATATTAGGCGAGTTTCTAGCATATTTTGGATCCATCGATTTCATTCGAGCCCTCCTTCTGTGCACTATCTGGTATTGGGATGGCTGGAACTCAGGAGGATCATGTTCTTACACGGGCAGTAGATGACGATTCGAGAGAGAACGAGGATGATGCCGGAAAGGAAGAGGACACTGGAGCTCAGGTTGCACCCATTGTTAAGCTTGAGGAGGTTACTGTCACCACGGGCGAAGAAGAGGAGGATGTCCTTCTTGACATGTAAATTTCTTAATCCATGGCTATTTCATGATTTTGTTTTCTCAGTTGAAAGTTGTTTTCATGGCCTCTTCGGTGGCCCTTTTCCTGTGCACATAAATGGGACCTTGACTATAAGGAAGATGCATTTGGGCAGTTATTTACTTCTAATTTTTCTCCTTTTTAGTAAGATCTGTTTTTATCGGGTTCTCGATGTTTTGTTCGCCTGTTGATGATGATCGGATTTGTCATTTCAATGGGGTGCTGAAGAAACTCTATGGTAGATGCATTTAGCGGGATATGGTTTTTTTTATCGGGTAATTAGGGTTTTTCTTTTCTGTGTATTTTGTGAGTTTCTTGTTGTTTTGATGTCCCATTGATATTTTGATCAGCATTTTTTTATCTCATTATGGTCTGTAATAATTGTTTTCCTATGTTGATAGGCTGCCGATGAAGATTTTTTCGGGGATGCATTTGATGGTTTATTTGTTATCATTGGGGGTTTTGTATTTTGACGAGTCTTTTTATATTTTGTTGAACTATAGGCCATCCTTTTTTCAATGTCTTTGAAGAATCTATGATGGTTTCTCTGTTATTCTGGTTTAGTGGGGGGTGTGATGGTCATTTGTTATTGTTAAGCATACGGGGTTTCATATTTTTTGGTTTTTGGATTAGCCATTGAATACTGAATTGGGCCTATTTGATAATCTGTCTTTTGGTTATTGGCATTAGGGTGATTTGTCTTTTTATGTTGTGAGGTGGTATGATTCAGGCATATGTCTGTTTTGGTCTTCTGTCAACTGTTTTCGTTGACCTTCTATGATGTTTTGAACAGGCTGTTGATCATTTCTGTACTTTATGGGGATGTATGGGATGAGCATTCTTTTGTTCTTAAATAGTTGATGATTTGTATTCTTACATGTTTGATGTTATTATTGAGCTTTTTTGTGGGATCCTTTTCGGTAATGTTAAGGAATATCTCCTATGTTTTTAATAGGTCGTTGGTAATTTATCTTTGAATGCATTTGATATGGTGGGATATTGCGGACGTTACTTCTAATGGATGCCATGGGCTCTTAAAATGATCCTAATGCAGTTTCATTGTTTATTAATATTCCAATTCTTTTTTATATGTTTGACCCTGCAGGAAGGCGAAGCTGTACAGGTTTGACAAGGATGGGAATCAATGGAAGGAGCGTGGTGTAGGAACAGTAAAGTTTCTTAAGCACAAGGATACTACAAAGGTTCGGCTGGTCATGAGGCAATCCAAGACATTGAAAATATGTGCAAACCATTTAAGTATGTAAATTTGTTTGTTTTTTTTTTTTTTGTGTAATTTCCCCCCTGAGATTGTAATAGCTTATCTTACGTCCAAGTTTTAAGAGGCTTTCTGTGCCGAGAATTTGTGTTGATCCTTATCATCTGGATTATATTGTTTTTTTTGTTTTTTGCCTTGCAGTTCATTCCCCAATGTCACTTCAGGAGCACGCAGGTAGTGATAAAACTTGGGTCTGGCATGCAACTGATTTCTCAGATGGGGAACTGAAGGAAGAACTCTTCTGCATTCGTCTTGGCTCTGTAGACAGTGAGCACTGTTCTTAGACTCTTCTAATCCTTGTTATGATCTTTTCTTTCTGTCTTGTATTTTTCTTTGATAAAATCAATGTTTGAGTACCTATATTCTTGGATCATTTCATTGAAGGGTTGATTTTGCATATGTTCTTAGGATGCTTTTGTGCAGATTATAGTGGGTTGGTAAGGGATCCCCCTCCCCAAACACCCTATCAGCATAGTTAAGACTTGAGTTTAGGGTGGCTTTAATTATCTCTGGTAATAGCAAATGATACGGAGGATTGTGCATAACCCACCCCCTTTTTGATTCCAATAAGCAGAGGTGGTCACTATGGTAATCCGATTTCAATTTGTAGTTAGAAAATGGGGTCACAACTTTCCATATTTTTTGTTTTTTTTTGTCTTTTTACATCAAACAATAGTATATTTATTAGAACCATAGTCAACTAAACAAACAGGAAACAATTTATTTGACAGGTGGAAGAAGTGATAGGCTTAGAGCAATTGAATTGTAGGCCATGCTTCTTGACAAATTGATGAACATATGTCTCCTTACTTGAGATTTAGGTTGGCACCATGGCACCATCCTATCCATAATTATACACTAATATTGTCATTATCTTCTTCACTGTGAATGACTGGCCTGTTCCCTGCAAATAGATCTGGGCATAGAGGAGCCAATCCAAGAACAGTAATCTCTAGCACAAGACAATATTAATGATCTAAATACCTAATCCTGAAGCTTGAGTTTGATTTTTCTCTACTGGTTCTGAATCTCTGATTGAGAATCTCCCACTCGTCATTATCAAACCTTTTCCTTCATCATTGGCATTAGCTGCACTGCTGAGGTACTTAGGTTGGTTGTCATTGGACTTGAGAGCTTGAAGTTTCAAATGATTATAGTAACAGACAGCCAGAAAAGCCAATCCACACCCACTCAAGTTTATGACTGTAACCTTTTCATTTATTACAGACAAAGATTATGTTATGAGCAGTCAGTCCTTGACAAGACCAGCAACATTCATAGTCAAGGCTGAAGTCTTTCCTATCAGAAGAAACATTGTAAGATTAAGAGCCAAGGCACAAGTAGAAATGTCATGTAATCCAAATCAAAGGAAGAGACCCTGATTATCAGAAATGGGTATTCTACTAAGGCCCAGGGGGTGCTGAGAAAAACGAGGCAACAAGGAGCAACAAAGATGTGATGGGATTCAACTTAATCCCTTTTGATGTTCGTGGAATTTGTATGAGAACCAATTGGGTAGTCTCACATGCAACTGCAATTAACTGGAGAATCACCTCCCATGCATTCATCTTGGCCTCCCCATAAGCTGAAATAGTAACTCCAATGGATATGGCCAACATATTGGCCTCGGGCTCACCATTATAAGCTTCTTTCTTCAGGGAAACCACAATCAAATACACAGCAATGGGAATTAGAGCTTTCAGCATTTGAAATAATGATACTGAGAGGAAAACATAGGCAGAATTTGAAAACCAGAGACCCAAAGAATACACTTATCAATACTATGGGTTCAACGAGCTTGAAGACTCTTACAATAGCAACAGCCAGTGTTGAGTAGAAGCCCATGTGAATCATGGTGGGACTGATCACACTAAAGTTGTCAAGCAATGGCAACTCCAATGGATATGGCTAACATATTGGCCATGGCCTCACCTTTATAAGATTCTTTCTTCAGGGGAACTGCAATCAAATGCATATCAAATGGGCACAAGAGCTTTCAACATTTGAAATATCGATACTTTGAGAGACATGCACCAAGGGCTGCATCATTTAGGATTTGTACTCAGTTTAGGTGTCATATTCAAGGGGAAGTTGTTATGCTTTCCACCACTTCATAGATTGTTAGAGTGATGAAACAAAAGAGGCTCCCTCTTGAGGCTAGATTATGTCATTCATATCAGCTGTGTTGTTGATGTCCTAGCTCAGCCAGGTCTTGCCAAAACTCTGTTGAGGTTCAAAATTTATTATAAACTGAAATGTCTTCACAAGAATTGACCTCATAAAATGCCATAATCACAAGATATGCCATACATGGCTGTGATTATGGCTCGCAAGACCCTTAGACTTTGAGCAATGAGGCTCGCAACATCACTTATGATTATGCACTCTACAATTTTGTGACCATCTGAATGTCAAGTAATTGAACTGCGATTTAAATCCTATTTTGTCAGCAATAAGTACTATACTTTGTCTTTATTTAGTGTAGAGAACCAAGCACTTATTCTGCTCATCTATAGAAGGGACAATGGTTGTTTGCCTATGAGGTATAAGGAAATCTTATCAGATGTTTTGTATTTTCGTATGGAATTGAATCATACTCCTGCACACTGTAACATTCATATATATCAACCTGTAGAGGCTTTAATAACACCTGGTATTCTGGTTAGTGATTTTATTGGACCTCATGTGCATATCCTACATGCACAGGATGGACTATTCATATGTTACAGGGTATTATTATTAATATTTAGGGTGCACATCTTCAGGTGCTCAAGAACGATTACTAGAACAGTCAGTTAATTCTGCAATTTAAAGGATGAAAAAGGAGGTTATAGGAGTCTAGTTTTGGTTCTCATCCACAATGTCACACTAGTCTGCCTGGGCATGGTTCTCATGGTTTAATAGTGACTTGAGGAGTCATAATACCACAGATCACTAAACACGAACAACTAAGGTAGCCCAAGGACAATAGCCATCTTTACACATTAATTAACGGGTCTTACATTAATTATCCTAGGGGGTTTTAATACTTCCAAATGCTTAAAAAACAGTTAGCAGAGCATTCACATTACACATTCCAGCAATCTTTTCTATAAACCAACCAAATGCAGTCAGGAGAGCCCTCCTTTTAAACTATACAACCTTATTGTTAGTATGATCAACCTTATTTTAATATATAGTGTGACAAACCGTATGTGACAGGCAGGTGGAAAACTTTTCTCGCAATTGACTAAGCGACGTCCTGCGAGCCAGACTTGAGACGGAAACCGTCGTCAGAAGTATATGCTTGGCTCTTTTCCAAACAAATGAAGAGTCAATGAGGTTTTGTGTAATCACTTCTGGTATTGTATTGGGTTAACCCACCCCCTTTTTGATTCCAATAAGCAGAGGTGGTCACTATGGTAATCCGATTTCAATTTGTAGTTAGAAAATGGGGTCACAACTTTCCATATTTTTTGTTTTGTTTTGTCTATTTACATCAAACAATAGTATATTTATTAGAACCATAGTCAACTAAACAAACAGGAAACAATTTATTTGACAGGTGGAAGAAGTGATAGGCTTAGAGCAATTGAATTGTAGGCCATGCTTCTTGACAAATTGATGAACAGATGTCTCCTTACTTGAGATTTAGGTTGGCACCATGGCACCATCCTGTCCATCATTATACACTAATCTTGTCATTATCTTCTTCACTGTGAATGACTGGCCTGTTCCCTGCAAATAGCACCAATTCACTCTGTACCCATAACTTGTAGTTGGGAACATCTACCTAGGACAATATCAAATTCACTCTCTACCCATAGCTATGGGTAGAGACCACATCGCTAGACAAAAGCAACAATTGTAATACAAATGTATGTGGTGTTTCTATTTGAGATAACAAAACACTAGAGAATCCCAAGAGTTTTCAATCAAGCCAACTCAAATCATTAGTAGGAGATTCATCCTCCAAGACCCAATGAAAGACTAGATCAACCTTATCAAATAAAATTGGATCTAGATCCTTTGCCTACAATTGTTTTGTGAGCATCCAAATGTTGTAGTTGATGAAGACCAACTTCCCCAGTTGCTCATGCTCCAACATACTGCACTTTTTGCTCATATCCCTGTGCAAAACCCATTTTTTATAACAAACAACAAACCCCTCCAACGTCATTTGCATATAGGATTTTATATCAGTTGGGGAGAGAACTATGTTTTTGTCTTTTATAACAATCTCAAGATCACTCTCCATGAATTCAAAGACAATATGTAAATTCTGTTTGTGTGGATATGCATCTATTAGTTGAATTATACTTGGATGCGAAAGATCCTTCAATAATTTGATTTCTCTTAAAGCAGTTACATTAACACCTTCTTTGGCTTTTACCCAGATGGATTTTCTTTACTGCCACAGTTTTGTTTGTCACAGTCTTTCAAAACAGTTTTAATCCAGAACTGGTTGTCTTTTTTTCTAGTTCTTGATATTTGTATGGGTTCCATAGGGTGGCAAGGCCTCTTGAGTCCCCTCTCACACTGACTATTGCACCTTTGCTGCTGGCCCAACAAATTTGCTTGGCTTTTTCAAATTCATTTGCATCCATCTTTGTTTCATGAAGGAATAAAATGCCTGCTTTCTCAGTCCTTATTATATCCTTTACTGCCAGGGTTTTGATGGTGTTCCCCAAAACTCTTATATTCGAAGAAATTATTTTCATTGAGAGGTGCGCAGAGATGCTTCCTTCTCCTTGTCCCTGTATTTCATTGATTCCTTTCTGGCATTCTGCTGGTTTTTTGTGTTGTTGTTCTAATGTTTTCTGCTTGCCTAATATTTTCTCAATGGCAGTGGCGTCATCTCTTTTCTCCTTGTGAGGTTTTCTTCCCATTTTTTTGAATCCCTTTTCAACATGCTCAAGATGTTCCCCATCAGCCCAGGAGTCTGATTTCTTCTACTTGCAGGAGGCGTTGATGTTCCTATTAGGATGAGGAACAGGAGACCCTTCGTTGTTAAGAGGTTCAACTAGCGAGGTCTTCTCAATGAAAGATGAGTTAGCAGGGTCATGGGGTGAGGGGGCTGTGTTGTCCACTGAAGGTTTTTCTTTTTTATTGGAGAGGAAGATATGACAGGAGAGGTGTAAAGACTAACTAAATCAACAGGAGGGTCATCTGCTTCAGGGCAAACAGATTCTGTTGTTTGGTTACCATGTCAGGAAGGGTAGTGAAAGGGTCAAAAGGGTTAGAAGGAGTGGTAGTTACAACCTATTTCCTGAACGAAGATCCAGCTTTGACATGCCTTGCACATGTTTTCTTAGGGACATGACATTCTCCCGAGGGACTTACAACAGAGGTTTTGGACTTGCAATCATTGGCAAAGCGACCATATTCGTGACAAAGCTTGCACTTGTAATGGATCTGTTTATAATCCAGAGTCTGCTCATGGATTCAGTCTTGATTTTTGAGGATTATTTTCTCTGGAAGAGCTTGTTCTAGATCAACTTCAACACAAATACAAGGACAAACATATTGTTTATGCTTCAGTTTAGAACTATCTAGAAACTTTCCAAGAGAGTTTCCTATGTAGATGGGGCTGTCAGTCTCCCAGCAAGGAAGAGGAAGACAAGGAAGTCAGACCCAGATAGGGTAAGGGTTGTGACTCGAATTTTTTCTGAAGGAAGCTCCGTGGTAGGAGCATTATCAGCTTTCTTTACAAATTTTGAGGAGAGGGAGGAACTGGTTTTGACTTTTTACCCCAACCACTAATTAAGGTGCTGAAAGCTGAGTCTGTGTGGAAACCTCCAGAACCCGATGATATTTCTTCTAACGTTGTTGGGTTATTCGATTGCGTATCTCATACAAAGCGAGGAAGACAAGATTTGATTTCTTGAAGTGCGGGAGCAGTTGCAGAGCCCTTGGAGACAAAGCTTGAAAAAATTGAAATAGAGGCCTGTGTAGATAGTTAATCATTGAAATTTCTTAGTTTTATTGGCCGATCAGATGATTTGGTAGTGGAATGGATCTGTTTTTCCTTGTATTGTTGGTGAGATTTGTATATCTGGGAGAAGTGGTTGCTGATTTGGTGATTCAAGAAGAAATTGATAGATTTCTGAGTGTTTTGCCACAGAGATTGGGTAGATTAATCAGAAATCCATATTCATGTGTTTCGCTGTTGATTTTGTGTAGATTTATCAAAATCTGTGGGATTTTTGACTGTTTAAGAGCAGATTTTTGGAAATGTTTGTGTTTTGTTCTTGTTTGAGGGCAATTTTTTCACAAATCTATGTGATACGTGGCTGCCTATTGGTGTTGAGAGCCCATATACAATGGTTTGTCCTCAAGATTGTAGAGTGAGGGAGGGAGGAAAGTCTATTTTGAATTTTCAGCATTTTACTATGTTTCAGTGTCTATTTCTGCATTTATGACCTGTATCACTGGCCTTTTTACCCAACATCATGTTGTAAGGTAGCCATGGAATTTTTGGCAAATGCTACATGCATGTGTAAGCAACATATGTTTGTCATATTTGAGTAGTGGTGCTTAGTTGATATTGTCCTAGGTAGATGTTCCCAACTGCAAATAGCACCAATTCCATTTCCTGAGGCATCACATTCCAAAATAAAGGTTTTTGTGAATTTTGGCATAGCTAAGGCCAGTGCTTGGCACATTACCTCTTTAAGATGTTCAAAGGACTTCATTGCTTCTGGAGTCCATGAAAATGCATCTTTCTTCAATAATGTTGTTACAAGTGCTTCTATTCTCCCATAATTCTTAACAAACCTGCAATAATACCCTGTCAACCTGAGAAATTGTCGAAAGCTTGAGTTTGATTTTTCTCTATTGATTCTGAATCTCTGATGGAGAATATCCCACTCGCCATTATCAAACCTTCTCCTTCATCATTGGCATCAGCTGCACTGCTGAGGTACTTTGGTTGGTTGTCATTGGACTTGAGAGCTTGAAGTTTCAAATGATTATAGTAACAGACAGCCAGAAAAGCCAGTCCACACCCACTCAAGTTTATGACTGTAACCTTTTCATTTATTACAGACAAAGATTATGTTATGAGCAACCAGTCCTTGACAAGACCAGCAACATTCATAGTCAAGGCTGAAGTCTTTCCTATCAGAAGAAACACTGCAAGATTAAGAGCCAAGGCACAAGCAGAAATGTCATGTAATCCAAATCAAAGGAAGAGACCCTGATTATCAGAAATGGGTATTCTACTAAGGCCCAGGGGGTGCTGAGAAAAACAAGGCAACAAGGAGAAACAAAGATGTGATGGGATTCAACTTAATCCCTTTTGATGTTCGTGGAATTTGTATGAGAACCAATTGGGTAGTCTCACATGCAACTGCACTTAACTGGAGAATCACCTCCCATGCATTCATCTTGGCCTCCCCATAAGCTGAAATAGTAACTCCAATGGATATGGCCAGCATATTGGCCTCGGGCTCACCTTTATAAGCTTCTTTCTTTAGGGAAACCACAATCAAATACACAGCAATGGGAATTAGAGCTTTCAGCATTTGAAATAATGATACTGAGAGGAAAACATAGGCAGAATTTGAAAACCAGAGACCCAAAGAATACACTTATCAATACTATGGGTTCAACGAGCTTGAAGACTCTTACAATAGCAACAGCCAGTGTTGAGTAGAAGCCCATGTGAATCATGGTGGGACTGATCACACTAAAGTTGTCAAGCAATGGCAACTCTAATGGATATGGCTAACATATTGGCCATGGCCTCACCTTTATAAGATTCTTTCTTCAGGGGAACTGCAATCAAATGCATATCAAATGGGCACAAGAGCTTTCAACATTTGAAATATCGATACTTTGAGAGACATGCACCAAGGGCTGCATCATTTAGGATTTGTACTCAGTTTAGGTGTCATATTCAAGGGGAAGTTGTTATGCTTTCCACCACTTCATAGATTGTTAGAGTGATGAAACAAAAGAGGCTCCCTCTTGAGGCTAGATTATGTCATTCATATCAGCTGTGTTGTTGATGTCCTAGCTCAGCCAGGTCTTGCCAAAACTCTGTTGAGGTTCAAAATTTATTATAAACTGAAATGTCTTCACAAGAATTGACCTCATAAAATGTCATAATCACAAGATATGCCATACATGGCTGTGATTATGGCTCGCAAGACCCTTAGACTTTGAGCAATGAGGCTCACAACATCACTTATGATTATGCACTCTACAATTCTGTGACTAGCTGAATGTCAAGCAATTGAACCGCGATTTAAATCCTATTTTGTCAGCAATAAGTACTATACTTTGTCTTTATTTAGTGTAGAGAACCAAGCACTTATTCTGCTCATCTATAGAAGGGACAATGGTTGTTTGCCTATGAGGTATAAGGAAATCCTATCAGATGTTTTGTATTTTCGTATGGAATTGAATCATACTCCTGCACACTGTAACATTCATATATATCAACCTGTAGAGGCTTTAATAACACCTGGTATTCTGGTTAGTGATTTTATTGGACCTCATGTGCATATCCTACATGCATAGGATGGACTATTCATATGTTACAGGGTATTATTCTTATTATTTAGGGTGCACATCTTCAGGTGCTCAAGAACGATTACTAGAATAGTCAGTTAATTCTGCAATTTAAAGGATGAAAAAGGAGGTTATAGGAGTCTAGTTTTGGTTCTCATCCACAATGTCACACTAGTCTGCCTGGGCATGGTTCTTATGGTTTAATAGTGACTTGAGGAGTCATAATACCACAGATCGCTAAACACGAACAGCTAAGGTAGCCCAAGGACAATAGCCATCTTTACACATTAATTAACAGGTCTTAAATTAATTATCCTAGGGGGTTTTAATACTTCCAAATGCTTAAAAAACAGTTAGCAGAGAATTCACATTACACATTCCAACAATCTTTTCTATAAACCAACCAAATGCAGTCAGGATAGCCCTCCTTTTAAACTATACAACCTTATTGTTAGTATGATCAACCTTATTTTAATATATAGTGTGACAAACCGTATGTGACAGGCAGGTGGAAAAATTTTCTCGCAATTGACTAAGCGACGTCCTGCGAGCCAGACTTGAGACGGAAACCCTTGTCAGAAGTATATGCTTGGCTCTTTTCCAAACAAATGAAGAGTCAATGAGTTTTTGTGTAATCACTTCTGGTATCGTATTGGGTTATTGTTAGAAGCGATAATTGGATTCAGATTCTCATCGAGTGAGTTGTTCTGCTTTCTCAATTTGAGAGGGTTTGTTTGGAGGGAAAAACGAAAGAGGACATACAAGAATAGTGAGGGGAAAGATGCAGAGGAAGAGGATTGAGAACATCGCCAGCAGGCAGGCTACATTTTCCAAACATAGGTGGATTGCTGAAGAAAGCTTACGAGCTCTCGGTGCTCTGCACTGCAAAAGTTGAACTTGTGATTTTCTCCCCAGCAGGAAAGCTCTATGAACTGTTTTTTAGTGCAAATCCTACTATTTTGATTCTAATAATCATGGCTATGCAAACCTCATGAGATTCTTACTAATAACCCCGGTGGTGCAAGCCCTAGTAAGCTCGATGTTGAAAAACTTAGTGTAAAACCTCCAAATCACTGGTTTTGTTGTAGTGCTTATTGGAGAGTATATAAAAAATTTCACACCTTTTTATGAGATATGGGAGGAAAACAAGTTAAAGATTCTTAATAAATATAAAATTTCCAAAATGATGCTAGTTACGTGTGATTCTTTTTTCATTGTTTGTGATTATGAAAAATGAAACTCAATGTTTTTTCATTAGTGCACACATATTTCATTATATAATTGCATATAGAAAAATCATTCCAGAGCTGATAACAATAAAAGTGAAGAATTTATGGTCCAACGTTATATTTAAGGGAGATGTTTAAGGATGACGTTTGAATTTTGTTTTTCATTTTAAGACATTTGGAGAAAATATTAGGAAGGACTTTGAGAAAGGATTGTCCTTGATTTTCGAAAATGGAGTTGTTCCTTTCCAGCCATATGCCCCAAGTGACCATCAAAGGGAGAGCTCATATGTTTTTTGGATGTTTTCTTTATAGCCATTTTTTTAGACATATCCATAGAGTCCCCATGCCATTGATGTGAATTACTTGTTCAGTTTTTTTTAACCAAAATTTTTAACCAAACAAGAAAAATTACAAAAATGCCTCAAGATCAAAGACTGAAACAAAGACCTATTGACATACCTTTTGAAGTATGGAAAGAACTTGTAAAATCATATGAGAAGTTGGATGCACAAAGAAAAGTCGGCAATGAGAGCATTCAGGTATTGAATTTTTCATTAAACATTATTTAGAATGTATTAATACTTATAAGTATCTTAGACATGTATTTGTGTGAAAATAAATTGAATTGGTTTATGTTTAAGGACAAGGCATCCAAGGCGAGGTTAACCAAGACAAAAGTCACTCATCGTAGTGGCCAGAAAGGTTTAAAAGCACTGATAACAACCTTTGTAAGTATATTAAACATGTGATATTTTTTTAATAAATTTTGTACTAGAAGAAAGTCATTGTTATCTAATTTCTCCCTATTTACTGATTGATAGGAACTAAAATATGGAATACCTCCAAATCATTTGGAAAAGGAGGTGCTGCAGCAAAAGAGATGGGTTGAATTTGTTGTTTGGATGGACTCTTTGGTATGTAATCTTAGTTGGATTTCCAATATACTTTTAAACCATATTTTCATTTTATTTTTTAGTACTATTAGATATTATATCTTACCTCATTTTATGGTTAACATTGTATAACAAAAACATGCGTTGTGTTATGTAATTAATACTAACATGTAATATTGATTTTTTTTGTCAGAATGCTATAGGTAATGATTGCCAAGACGATGATCCAAATTATGTTCAACATATATCAGGAGATGATGAGGATGAGGATGAGGATGATGGTGGTGAAGGAGGAGATGATGATGATAGTTGCGGTGTTGGTGATGATGTGGATCAGAGTAATGAGGATGGTCAAGATGATCATGAGGATGATCTTGGTGGTGGTAGCTAGGCATGCACATGCATTGTTTTTTATGAAGAAATTATTGTGTAGAATGACATTGCTATGTTTAGATGGGTGTTGTGAATTTACCCTATATCAATGAGACATTTTGATTTTGTAATCATATGATGAGTTTGATTTATGTATGTTGTTAATTTATCGTAGAATAACGATATTCATGAAATATTTTGATTTGTTAATCATATTTGAATTTTACTTGTTTTGATTAAAAATAATACTGATTTTATTAGTATTATGTTGCTATTTTATACATGTTTTGAAAATTGTTAATGACACATTGTTATTTTTTTGGATGGATGTTGTCAATTTCTCTTAAATTTCTTTACAAATGATTTTGAATTGTGATATCTGCTTTAATGATATTTAGAAACTATCATATATCTCACTATGAATCTATAAAGGGGGTCATATATGTAAAGAAAAATATACTCTATATAAGAAGTCAAATGCGGATGTAACCATAGATGCAAAATTGAAAGTAAAATTGGATGTTAAACTAGGAATTAATACAAAATGCAAACAATTGACATACAAAGTGTTTTAAATTAGAAGTGAAAAATTGTGCAATAGTTGACACAAAGAAGGGAACAAAACATGGCATACAAAAGGATATCAAATTGGGCAAAAACAAGGACACATAAATGGGCACCAAATTAGATGCAAAAAAAGACAACAACTACATGTAAAATAAGATGCAAAGTTGAGCGTTAAAAAGAAGCAAAAAACGTTACAAATTAATATGCCAAATGATGATGCAAATAATGGTGTAAATTTGGGATGCAAACTTGGGTGCAAAAAAGGAAAAAAAAAATGTAAGAAAAGACATAAAACAAGATGCAAAATGGGGCTGAAAAAAGGTGAAACCAAGGATGTCATATTGGATGTAAAAAATGATTCCTAATCACATGCAAATTTAGGCTCGAACTCAGACACAAAATTATATGCAAATGTGGACACAAAATGAGGCAAAAAAAGATGCAAATTTGGATGGTGAAAACGATGTAAAACTAGACACCAAAAAAATGCAAAATTGGATGAAAAAGTCGGTGTAAATAATGGTGCAACATTCGACACAAGTAGACACAAAAAAATGGTGCAAAAAGGGGCATAAAATAGCCTAAAATTGGATGCAAAACTTGGTGCAAAAACAAATACAAAAGTAGACGTAAAAAATGGCTCTAAATTGAATGTACCATTAGACACAAAATAAGATGCAAAGGTGGACACAACACATGACTCAACATAAGATGCAAATATAAATGCAAATTTGGATGCTCAAAATGATGTAACATTAGATGCAAGAGATGGTGTTAAAAATGATGCAAAATTGGATGAAACAAATGACGCAAAATATGGTGCAAAATGAGATGGGAAAAATGAAGACAAATCAAACGTAAATGTGGATGTAAAAAATGGTCCAAAAAAAGATGCAAAAATGGGCACAAAAATGGATGCAAAATTTGGTGCTAAATCAAATTCAACACATGGTGCAAAGATAGGCACCAAAGCTGGTGCAAAAATAGAAGCAAAAACTAGTGTAAGACTAGATACAAAACCTAGCGTAAGACTAGATGCAAAAACTGACACAAAATGGATGCATAAAAAGACGTTAAATTGGATTCAAAATACAGTGTAAACTTGATGCAAATCATGGTGCAAAAATGGAAGCAAAGAATGACACAAAATAGGAAGCAAAAGAGAACGAAAAATAGATGCAAAAAATGACACAAAACTAGAAGCAAACCCTGTCATAAAATAAGATGCAAACCTTGGTTCAAAATTTGACGCAAAAAATGATGCATAGTTTGGTGTAAAAAATGATGCAAAATCTAGCGTGAAAAAGGATGCAAAATCAGGTGCAAAAAAGGACGCTTTAAAAATTGTACAATAGAGCTAGATTTAGTGCCAGGTTGCTCATCACAATTACAAAAAAAATGCACTAAAATCTGGCGCTAAATCTGGCGCAAATCGCTGGTTTTGTTGTAGTGAATCATGGGTTGGAAATGGGCTCTGCGAGACCCATACTCCATTCATCTCAGTCACAAAGAGATGTGGGAATCCCATTTTATTCCCCGTTTTTACAAAATATTCCATGGTGTTATTTTACCATTACAACAATTGATTTTTGATAAGAAAGCCCCCAGATTTTCTAAAGAAGCCACTATAGACCTTCTCATAGTAGGCAAGTATTTTGCTGAATAATGGTTTACGTATACCAGAGTTTATGACACTACATCATACCTGCACGTACTCCCTTTGTATGTCTCCGACAAGCTCTTAGCCACAAAAATAGCTCACGAAATTGTTGGGAAGGGGCTTGACCAAGACCTTGAAAGATAACAAAAAATCATTATGACCACCCTTTCAAATATGGTTTGTTTCTTTTTCATTGGCAAACTCCAATCATGCAAATGAAGAATTACTAATCTTATAGAACCTCAGGCTCCATACTTTTCCAAAGAGGCAATTTCACCCAGAAAAAGTAGCAGAAAATGTTATTGCAACACTGAAGCTCAAACCCTATGTCCATGAAGCTCGGGAGTTCATAGATATTTTACAATCAATTGAATAATTTAAACAAGCCTTCGATTTGGTGAAGGAAAATTTGAATCCTGATAATTTTGAAAAGTTTCAAGAATTTAGAAATCAAAGGATCGAAATAATCCCATTGCATTTATTAAGAGCTGATGACAAGTCTACGCCCAGTGTAACTATCAACAACGAAGGGCCAAATTATTGTTTAGAACCATAGGTGAACACAAAGCAGGATATAGGGAAGACACCAGAGAGAGAGACTACAACAAAATCCAATAGAAGGTCAGGCGAAAAAAAGGTCATATGTGACCTAACTAAAGAGACTGATCTTAAAGTCAAATCAATGATTTGGAGTAGGAATGGGACAAATTAAATAAAAAGCTCCAACATACTCCCAAGACAATAGATGTCCCAAAAACCACATAATGTCATACTTTGCATCAAACTCAGAAAATTTTAGAGTCGGAGCCAATGGATGAGCAAGGGACAAGTTCACAGAATACTGAAATCATCCCTACATTTCTGACATCTAAAATTATTCTAAAGGTTATAGAGATACCTCCTTTAGATGTGTTCTACAATCCACAACATAAGGCTGTGATAAGAAGACAGAGGAAAAGAAGGAGAGTATAAACACCCAAATCCCACCTAGGAATGAACTGATGGACATAGTCTGGAGGGATATTCCTTCAAATCCAACTGAAAATTTAATCAGACTACCAAAATTTACAGGGGCGTATGCTACTGCCACTATGGATAAAGCCAGAGAGGTCTCTATTTTGTTAAGGGAAAGGGAAGAGAGGATAGCGTAGCTTGAGTAGTAGTTGGAGATAGAAAAAGAAAATGTGAACAAGCAAGTTGTTGAAAAAATAGTCCATTTGCAACAGAGTATGGAAGCCCTACGGATAAGCCACGGAGAAAAAATCTCTGCAAAGAACGTGAAAATCCAAGAGTTACAAGAGGCCATAGCAAAGTATAAGGATGTCCCTATTGTCGATGAATTCATCAAAGAAGCATTGGATATAAACTCCATTTTGTCAAAACAACAAAATCTATTTTGCCAGAGAATGTCCCATATCACCCCTTATCTGATTACTAGTGACCAATTAATAGATAAGGAAATTGATCAGAGAACCGAATTTAATTATTTAAATACTAATATCTTTGACTACATTGAATGGAAAGAATCTGAAGAAGGAAGAAGCGATATTCTTCCATAAATAGAAGAAACACATAAAGGCATATTGTTCACAGATTGGGATGCGTGGATCAAGTAGGCAGACTTGGCAGTAGTGAGAGTGACAAGAGTGGCTAAAAATATAGTAAAAGCTGTCAACCACACTTTGCACACCACCAAATTGATAAAAGATGGTAACCCAAAGTCACTGCTAGATTTGAATGATTTCGATAAAAGCTGGAAGGCAATGGTGAAAAACCAAAAGGGAGGAGATCAAAAAATTATCGAAGACTGACTGGGAGGCATATTTCCAATTCCTTGTCAAACCTCATAGAAAAATTATGACGTTGAATTGTTCACTCAATTCAACACAAAGGATGTTGCCACCTCTCACAAATGTCGTTTTTGCAGGATAGGTCAGGACACAATTCGAGGCACCTCCTCAAGTGAAACCAATGGCCAATATATGCCACCTAAAGGAAAAGCTGGTAGACATCAAGACACCTTTATAACCTCTGGTCATCAAATCACTTTTACTTTTAGAATTAGTTGCTAGTTAAGAGGAAGGTTGTTTGAAACCTCCTCAATTTATTTTCTATAATCTATGTTTGAAATTTAGTTAGATAATATTTATACCCTTCTCATGCATTTAGAGAAGGGTCCAGAATTTTATCAAAAACATTTACAAAGAATGCACTTCTGTGAGTTTGTGAATGCCTTGATGAAATTATGGAACATTGTCATTACTTTTTATTATCAAACTACTTTACTTTCCTAATGCACTACTATATGCTTGGAAAATAATTTGATCTGAAGAAAGGAGTTGATCTATGTCATTAGTCAAATAAGCAGAACCTCACACATATGGTACTTTTATCTTCTATGATTAGTTTTTGTTTTGCTTCATTAGTGATAACATTTCATTTTCATGAATTATATATGGAGTATATTCTTCTTGTTATGTGTTAATTACACTACTGTATGATCCCTAGTTCAAAGTATTTAGTTTCGTATATGATCATTAATATATGCAATATAGTTTATACATTTCTTTGACTAGCTATTTAGTCAAAGAAATTATCTTTACATGTTATCATATATGTTTAATACGTAAATGATATTTACTATCACATGTCAAACATATATCCTTTTAGATCACATATCGCACAGAATACCTCGGGTTTATATTAGATGAAGTTAACTAGAGATTTGTATGTTAGAATAGATAATTCAGTTATCATTATTCTTATTGCAATCGCTTGAAAACCACCCATTCTCATTTTCAAACCCACTCTGGGAAACTGGTCCCATCATCCCAAGTCGAAGCCACCACATCAAATGGAAAAAGAGTTGTCTTTAAGGTCCGGATCGGGTGGCTATCCCCCATGTTGAAGGAGCAGAATTCTAAGTCTTCAACATTTTAGCACTAGAAGGAGGGTCATCTGACTATGAATGGAATACAAATCTAATGATCAATTGAAAAACGTTCATAAGAGTCAAAACCCCTCCACAACTTATACCTCTTTTACATCTCGTTCAAAATCTCTAGATCAGAAATCTGAAGTTGTAGAAAGATATCCCTCGTCTCCTAAAGTATTAAGACAACCAACTTATTCATATTAAACTCTTGAGTCTCCCGAATTTCACTCCTTAATACAAAAATTGGAATAGATATGCATTTCTGCAGAGAAACTTGAAAAGCCCGAAGCTTCTGGAGAAGGTGTCACTTCCCTATTACGAGATACTAGTGTATTAATTCAACTACAAAGTGAAAAGCTTGGAGTAACCCCTTTTGAGTTTCCCACATGACATAAGAAATTTTCCACATAAAAATATGAATCATATACCCATGAGAGCACATCACCTTTCCCTCCATTTACTTCCCCATTCACTTCTACGCAATCCGCCTCTTCACAACAATCCAATTTTCGAATCAAACAATTAGCACTACTACCAATAGTACTAGTCTAGTAGTAACTTCTTCACCATCACCATCTACTTCTGGATCTACTTCGTCATCTTCACAACCTTCAACACAAGTTATGGACAACAAACCTGATCAACCTTAGGAAAACGATGGTGTTGTACTAGTTTCTAATCCAAATGCTCTCTGAGAAAACCTAGAAAAATGGTTACCTGAGTATAATCTTGATGCTGGTCTTCTTGCTGAAGAACATCTAAATAACCTTATGTTAGCCATGAATCTTAATGGAGTTTCACATGAAGATGTTTTCATCAGATTGTTTCCTTATGCTTTCCAGGGATTTGCAGGATCCTGGTATTTATCCCTTCTAGGAGGCTCAATAAGAAATTGGGACACTTTTGAAGAAATATTTCTCGCAAAATTTGGAGATGATAGAACCATGACAACTTTAACCAATGAAATTTCCAGTTTAAAAGTTAGTTCAGATTAAAGGATCAAATACTTAAACTCCAGGTTTAAAAAGTTGCTAAACAAAATCCCAACTGCCTCTAGACCTGTAGTAGACGTGCAAATTGAATGGTACATATCCTCCCTTCCCTCTAATATCACAATTTTTGTGGATAGAGCCAATAAGGTTACCCTCGTAGAAAACATGAAAGAAGTGTTGTCTGTGGAAAGAAGAATTATGTCCTTATAAAAGAGGTCACAAATAGAAGAAATGGAATCAAAGAAAGTGACATTCAAAGAAGATTAAAAAAGAAAATCTCCAAAGGACCTTTTGACCTTGAAGGCCTTCAAAAAGTGTTAAAGACCATGTCAAATGAAATGGTCGAAATCAAGAAGCAAGTTGTAGAATCATCTGCTCCCAAGAAATCTTTTCAACCATTCAAGAGAAATACTTCTTCCACATTCCAACCACCAAATACTACTTTAAATGCTGAATCCAATCAAGAACACAAAGACGACTCAACCATTGAAGAATAAGTAGAAATTGAAGAAGAAGTTGAGTTAAATGGAATGTGGAACTTCATTCTTCCAATAGAAGAGCAAACAAAAGCTATGCCAGTAACTACTAAGAGTAAAAACTCTACTGATACGTCTGCAACAAATCAGAAACAGAAAGTTGCTACTCCTATAAAGGAGAAGACAGTGAGTAAGAAAACTAAGACTACTCAAACTGATTCTATTCCATTAGATCCTTCAACTACTTCCAAAACTTTACTAATCTCTAATACAATGGAATATAATGTAGTCGAAGATATGAAAAATATTAGAGAAAATATTTCATTGCATGTATTGACTAAGGTTAAACAACAACATAAAAGCTTACTTAGAGAATTAAAAGTAGTTCTTGTAGCTCCTTTACCATCGACTATAGTTACTGAATTTGCTAAAGATATGGGAAGGCCTCCTTCATCTTCAAACAAAGTAAATCCCACAGACCTAGTTTTGATAGGTGATAGATCTATTTCTGATACTCCTCCATTTCTTCTTACTTATGATATTTTCAACAGAAACGACCATAATTTCCTTATTGATTCAGGAGCCTCTTCAAACATCATGCCAAGAACTGTGTGCACCAAAGTAAATGTTACACCTCAAAAATATGTTGTACACATAGTTCAACTAGACAGAACAAAAGTAGAGGTACTTGGAGAAATGATATCAGTTCCAATCAGGCTTTCCTCTAATACAAAGGTTTCATAGATAATGATATTCTAGTGGCTGACATCCCTAAATTTTATGGTTTAATTCTGATTAGGGATTGGTCTGAAAAATTACATGGATACTTGCAACTCATTGGTCTCATATGTGGTTACCATACAATGGTAAGCCTAATCAAATCAGAGTAGACCATGAGAAATTCATGAAGTACACAACCACTGATCTTGAGGGAAGAAATGAACTTGTAGGTTTCACCAATAATATCATTAGAAATTACTGAGTTGAGTCATTCTTGGGATCCTTTAATGCACAAAGATCTCCCTTTCTGGATAACGTTGTAGTATCTCAAATAGAATTTTTTTTGTAAACAGATGCTTCCCAGTGCATAGATGTAGTTGATAAGCTTGTAGATAATTCATTATTACAGACTTTTTATTTTGATGGTTCCAAGTCTGAAGATGGTGCAGGCGCTGGATGTATCTTAATCAACCCACAGGGAGAGAAAACCATGTTAGTCTACAGGCTTGAATTTCAATGCACTAACAATACTGCAGAATATGAAGCATTGATTCAAGGGTTGTACAAAGCCACTGGCCTTGATGTCAAGTATTTGAAAGTATATGGAGACTTTGAAATAGTTATTAAACATGTAAAAAACACAATCCATTGTGTCTTTGGGCATCCAAAGCATTATCAATCCTTAACCCAGAATCTTACTTCACATTTTACTTATTTTAACATTTCTTCAGTCCCCAGATTACAAAATGAAAGTGATGATTTACTTTCCAATGTAGCATCTAACCTTATACATTCATAATAATTTAGTTCATATAGGTTTTCCATAGAGTTAATTTTTAGACCATCCATCCTTGATAATGTAACAATTTGTAGAGTTTTTAATAATGATGTTGATATAATCGATTTCCTTACAGCAGAAGGATCTTATGAGGAAAAAATCATAGATGAACATGAACATGACTTGCAAATCAACCATAAAGAAGATCAAAATCCAATTCCAAAGTTTGTAGTCAAAATGGAAGTTCTCTATGATTTGAAAGACAGATTTAAAAAGATTACCAACTCAAAGACTCAAAGTTCTACTTTGAGATTTGAAGTGGTAAACCTTGGCACAACTGAAAAACCTCAAAATGTCTACCTAGGTCTTGGTATATCATCCAAAGAAAGGATTTCATTTATCAAGTTGTTGAAAGCATATAAAGATGTATTTTCCTGGGATTTTTCAAATCTCAATACCTATGATACCTCTATAATTCAACATACTATACCAATGACCTCTAATGAAAAACCAGTTCAACAAAAGCTTAAAAATATTCATCCAAACCTTGAAAGCTAAATACAATCAGAATTAAACAAACTTCTAAAAGCAAAGATAATCTTTCCTCTTAGACACTCAAAATGGGTATCAAACATGGTTCCTGTTAGGAAAAGAATGGATATATTAGGATTTGTATGGATTTGAGGAACCTAAATAGAGCTTGTCAAAAGGATAACTTTTCTTTGCCTACCATCAGTTGCAGGTTTTAAGTTAATGTCTTTTCTAGAAGGATTTTTCATGATACAATTAGATTCTTGTACATCCAGATGGAAAATTGAAGACAACATTCAGAACGAAGTAGGGGACATATGCTTATTTGAAAATTCCTTTTCGACTCATCAATACAGGTGCCACATTTCAATGCGTCATGGATATGGATTTTAAAGGTATGATTAATAAATCAATTGTTATTACATAGATGACATCATAGTCTACTCTAGGAACAAATAATGTAAACTTTGAAATGAGAACTAAAAACTCAAAATGGGAACTCGGGCCAAAAAACCCCGAAAAAACATAAAAAAACAGTGTTAAAAACGAAAAGTGTGTATACTGGAATGATGGTTTTTTTTAAGAGTCAATTTTGAACATGTTTTAAAAATGGCATTGAAAACGAAAATTTTGTGCAAAAAACACCCTGAAAATGAAAAGTGTTGATACTGGAACAATCTTGTTTTTTAGGGTCAATTTTCAACATTTTTAAAAAATGTTAGTAAAACCGAATTTTTATGGGCAAAACAATAGCTGTTTATGAGAAAAAAACACACTAATGTTTTTGGTAGAATAACATTTTTATTTCTAACTATAAATTCAACATGTTTTAGTAATGACCATAAAGATAAAATAATGGGATCTGAAATACATTAAAATTCTATTAGTTTTCATCCATCTTGTTAAACATATAATAACATCACACTAAAGATTACTAAAATTCTAACTTTTTCAACCAAACGTTAAAGATACAAAAAAAATTGGAATTTTTTCAACCATAAAATTAAAAAACCATGACATTATCAACAAATTACATGACTAAATTAATCAAAATGTCATTATTTGTATATTGAATGAAACATACATTATGTCTCTAATTTAATGTTGCATTGTATATATCCTAAACAATAAAAAACATCATAATTAAGATGTATACTCCAATAACATAAATGACTCATAGCTTCTGATTTAACACCATACGGAAATCAAAAGTTTTATTTCAAGATACGATGCAAACATCAATTATATAAACTGTCTTAGACAATTATTTAAAATCACTCATATTTTCTTGCCCATCATCAGAATTCAAATCTTCATACGAATGACTAGATGTAGACAAAGATGTTCCATATTCTTCTCTTTCATCAACTACTGCCCCATCTGAGTCCACATGCATGCCCACTATTTCAGGTTTCAAAATTCTTCTAGATCTACAACTGGTTTCGGTAGACTACCATCTCAACATTGTTGCTTCTGGTAACAACCTTTTAAGAATCTTTATCATCTTCAAGCCAAGAGGTCCTCCCTTTGTTAAATTGAAGTCATAGACAAGTATGTCAACATCCTCCAATTTTAAGAGGTTTGTGCGGCGGCGATTTATACATGTACCCTTTCTTTTTCTCTTTCCGCCATTTGTTTTGTCAACTACCATCTCTGGCTTATACACACCATTGAATGGGTGTGTATTTGTGGCATACCAATGTACTTCAACACCTGTAACATCCTCATTTTCTGTAAAGACCTTTATAACCTTAGCAACCCAGAATGGATAGCCATTGGGATCTCCATTTGCTAGCACTGTGATCATGCAACCCTCCTTAATATCCTATACTAAACCCCTATAAGGGTCTTCTATGGTTTCACATTGTGCATGAGATCTTCTGGAACCAATATACATCTCTCTTTCCTCTTCTTGTGAAGAATTAATAATACCTTAAGATTGTCGTTGTTCAACAATGTTTATTTCCTCATGTTCATTTGACACATTTTGTGGCCAAATAAATGGATTTTTCAAAGGTATATTTTCATTTGTTGTTTTTGAAATGATATCACTTTGGTTATTGAAAAATGACTCCCACCAAACTGAATTAGCAATGTCAAAGTACTCATATGTATATCTAATACATTTTTTAATTTCTTCTAGGAAATCAGAATAATTTATATCTCTATTTTGACTGCGTGAAACATGAACTTCACCAACTGATTGTAATAACAATATTTTTCATGCAAATATTGGATGACCTAGAGTGAACTTCAAAAATTCCAAACTTGATGATGGTGCCCATTCTGCAGTAGTTGAATACTTCTTGCCCCATATTAGTGTTTTCCCATCAATTTTTTTGATATGAAATTGATGTTGGAAGCTAATGTCATTAAGTTGTTGAATGCATTTCTCCTCACCATGAGATCCCAGAAGAAACCTTTGCATGTCAACAGTTTCTTTCAACACATCAAAAGTAGGCTTGGGCATATATGACTTCTTAATACATTCAATTAATGATGGCAAGCTCCCAACTTCCTTCCTCCTTAATGTGACTGAAAAACAATTGAACATCTGATCAATATTTTCATGAGTGTGCCCAATAAGAAGGAAACCAACCTTTACCTTCTAAAAAATTCTCAATTCACCAAGCATGTTTAGATATCCAAAAACAACCTAATTTTTGTTTTAACGGCAAATGTTTTCCAATTGTAGATACAAAACTTAAAGAAGATTACCAGACCAATGAGAAAGCACATCATGAATTATGGTTATTTTCAGATTTGCATCATTATGAATATTCGGAGCTGTGAAGTACACCCTTGGCAACATTTTCCCATTGAAGAGCATACAACTGACCAAGTGATACTGAATAAAATTTTCCTCCTATAAATTTTTGTGTGTGTGAACAAAATGTGGTAGAAGTGTTTTCTTCTGGTCCATACCATCAATTATCAAACCCAAATATTTATTCGGATTATCATAACACTTCTTTCGATTATTGTACAACTTTTTCCTTTCACTTGTTTGTTGTTCACGATGCTCCTGAAGTTCTTTGACAATTGAATCTACACAATATAAAGAAATCAATTAAGAATTATGTTTACATAGTTGATGACTATACAATTTTAAAAATTAAAGTTATGAATGCTTGCCTCTTTCTGACCCTTCACATTTGTCCCTTTTTTATTTAAGAGAAGCATATGTACTACAAATCCTCATCCTTGTCTTCTTAGGAATATGTACATTGTTGAATTCTTTCTTCCATACGTTCACAAAACATTGATATGTAATAAACCGACCGTGTCCCTCAACACCTTCTACATATTATTTGTATAAGTTGTAGATTTCTCGTCTTGAAAAATTATCTGGAATATGTATTTTCTCTCTATTTGGAATACACTCTCCATTCTTTGAAAAGAAATCTTTCATCCATGACATTGCAATATTTGATAATGGCCCAAAGTGTTGTTTATAACATACTTTTGAATAAAATGTGGGGTCCTTTTCCAAATTTTCTTGGATTCTTGAGAGACGAAAATTACCCATTGAATGAAACATTTTGAAAGCTTTTCTACAGATAAATAAAGACCTAATATGATAATCATAACCTGACAATGTAGATTGCATGCACCCAACTAAATATGAATTTTGCATGCTTATATTCATTGATAAATATCTCTTCCTTTTCTCTAATGCAAATTTGAAATCCATATGTTTCAAGAAATCTTTTTTACAACATTCACTTGAAATGAGAGTGCTGATAGAACTTCTTCTCATAAGATATTCTACTCTACCCCTTGTATAACTAGAACATCCTGCATTGATACGAAAAGGTTTGCTCCTACTCCTTGATACAATATTTCTTAGCAACATCTCCATCATTGGATCATCATTTGTATAAGCATTTTCATCATCATTCTAAGGAATGTTATCCACACTATGATCAATTATTCTTTTCAAATACTGACTTGGAGGATATTCTTCATCTTCCCCTTCTTCAGTGCTATTGTCATAGTCCTTAGAATTGGGACTAAATGGTAAATTTGACTCGATGTTTATTGGATATTCTTCCTCATTTGCATTGTGAGTTCTGCTTTCATAGTCCATAGAATTAGGACTACGTCGAAAATGTGACTGTTTACTTACTAAAAATGCTACATCCTATCCTTTGTCACTGCTACTCTCCTAGTCCTTAGGACTAGGACTAAGTGCTCCATCCTGTCCTTCATCACTATTGCTCTCATAGTCCATACGATTAGGACTAAGAGGACACTGTGACACTCCATTCTTTTGAAATTTTTCATCATGCTCTTCATCACTGCTACTCTCATAGTCCATAGGATTAGGACTAAGAGGACGCCATGACACTCCATTCTTTTGAAAATTTTCATCATGCTCTTCATCATTGCCACTCTCATAGTCGTTAGGATTAGGACCAAGTAGACACCATAACACTCCATTCTTTTGAAATTTGTCTTCATGCTCTTCATCATTTTTGCTCTCATAGTCCATAGGATTAGGACTAAGTGGACACTATGACACTCCATTCTTTTGAAATTCGTCATCATGCTCTTCATCACTGCTGCTGTCATATTCCATAGGATTAGGACTAAGTGGACATCGTGACACTCCATTCTTTTGAAATTCGTCATCATGATTTTCATCACTATTGTCTCTTAATCCTTAGGATTAGGAATAATTGGAAACTGTGACTCTTTATTTATTTGAAATTCTTCATCCCCTCTTTCATCAGTGCTGCTCTCATAGTCCCTAGGATTAGGACTAAGTGGAAGAATTGAATTTCTATTCATAGTGGAAGAATTTCCTTTATATTCATCAATATGAATAGAGTTGTTATGCGACAAAGATGTTGATGGTTCACAAAGCAAAACTTCACTATCAAAATAATCCATCCCTTTCAAATAGAAGAGGTTGAATGATACAAATGCAGACTCTCCTAATGATATTATATAACTTAAAGAATGAAATTCTCCCTCCAAAAATTTTGGCTAAAATTTTTCCCTGCAAAAAATTTGTTTCATGTGTTTCACTCCATTATTTTATTCTACAATTTATTGAAAATTTGTTATTTTTTTTTTTTTTTTTATGAAATAAATCTTTAAATTTAAAATTGTAAACTAAATCTTTTACCTAAATTAATTTAATAGATAAATTATATAATATTTACTAGACAATTGAATGTTTTTTTCTAATTTTTATAATACTTTTGAAAACAAATTAATCCCACATCCACGGTGTTGTAAAACACTTCTATAATATTTGCTTTATCATAGCTTCCTAGATCGCCATAACAAAATTAACATTTTAATTTTTTTTTATAAACAAATTATTCACACATTAACCATACGGTAAAACATTTCCGTAATTTCACCTATATAATAAATTTCATTATCACTATTACTCACATCACATCAAGGTTTTCCGAGGTTCGTTAAAAGACTTGGAGCGAATTTGTGGAGCAGCTACATAGCTATAAACAACATATTCAATAGATGATTCTCACATTTGAAAGGTTAGTTAATTTTTCTGCTTTGCAAATTTTAAAACTAAATAATCTTAATGAAGTTTAATTTTCTTTTTTTTTTTAAATTAAAAATTTTTGTGGGCCAAATTTACCCACTATGTCCACAGTGGGCATGGTGGGCCAGGTAATGATCATGGTGGCAAAATAGGCATGTAGGTTAGGGGCCATGGGGTTGGCTACCAGGCACCTCGCCCCACCTCGGTGACCCAACAGCCCACGGGGGTGGGGAGGCTATTCCCGGAATCGCCCGGCCACCCCCGTAGGCCATTGGGCCAGAGGGGCTGTGGACAACCTTAACCCCACCTCGGCGGCCCAACGACATGCGGCGGTGGTGGGGCGATTCCTGGAATCACCTTGTCATCCACGTAGGCCATTAGGTCGCCGGGGTGGGGCGGATGGCTGTCGAACAGCCACTACCCCAGCTTGATAGCCCAATGGCCCACGGGGGTGGTAGGGTGATTCCAGGAATTTTCCCACCACCCCTGCATGCCATTGGGTCACCGAGATGGGGAAAACGGCTCCGGACAGCCATCATCCCACCCCGGCGGCCCAATGGCCCATGGGGATCCATGGGCTGTTGGGTTGCCGGGGTGGGGTGGGGATTGTCCATAGTTGGCCGGCCCATCCGGGCAGCCCAACGGCCCGTGGGGGTGATGAGTTGATTCCTCGAATCACGCCGCTAGCCCCGTGGTCATTGGGCCACCAGGTTGGGGTGGGGCTAGGGTTCAACAGGGGGGCAATTTTTGGCCCGCTAAGGGGGCCAGACCCAATGGCCGACTTAGTTGGCTAGCCAATTTTCAGGTTTATAAAATTAATTATCATTTATTGTTTTCATTGTTAACTTAAGTTATTATTTTTTTGTGATTTACTGATTTATATGTCCTTTTTCATGAAAATGGTGTCAAAGAAGATTTTTGCAAATCTTTCTGGACCAAATACAAAGGTGGATCTTCAAAAAACATTGGTGAACAAACCCCACCTAAGCTTATGGCTGCAAATCTTTGAAGTGCCTCAAATGATAAGAAGATGATTTCATATTGGAAGAAATCAAAAGAAGTGAAACTTCCGTCAAATGTCTCGTATGTGAAAGAAAGAGAAAGCCAAAATGTACAGATATATCTATATGTTCATATACCTAATGATAATGGAATTTATGAGGTGATGGGAAAGGTCATAGGCATGTGTTCGGTACCGAAAAGTGAAGTTATTTACATACTTACAAAACCACCCAAGTCACATGAAAGGATTAAATTCTAGTTATCATATTCATTGTATGACACAAGAAAGGACCGTATCTACAAAGTTTTGTAAACAAATTGTAAATGAGATGACACAAAATATCGTAAGTATTGTTATTTATATTTGTGTTTTGCATTCTTGTAACTGTCTCACTATATTTTTATAACTTTGTTTTTATTGAAATATGGTATTTTGTTTGGCAGAATTTTGTTGAAAGTTGTTCAATTAGGTTGGGAGACATTCATTTCATAGCATGATATTATGGAAGTTATCAGCATTTTCTCCTCAGTGTCAGAAGATGATATGGAAAACAAGAAAAACGTAGTAATTCATGATACTACAAAACTACATCCAAGGAATAAAAAAAAGCCTCTAGTGGATAAATCTAGCGAAGGTAGACAAGTTACTTTTGAAGATGAGGAAGTTGAAACTGGAAGTGAAGAATATGTTTTCATTACTGAGGATGACATTGGAACTGAGAAGAGTCGTAAAAGACCAAAAGTATCAATGCCCAAGAATAAATCTGTTCCAGTTAAGGATGAGAATGTTAAGAGCAAGAAAAGTAAAGGTGAACATTTTGAAGTAGTCATTACCAACATTCAAAAGCCTAGTCAGACTTCAAAAGAAAGAAGATAAATCATTACACCAAGAACTGATTTAGAGGATGAAATTTTCAAACAAAATGCCATTCGGCAAAACTTGACAAAGAGAAACTTAATTAAGGGTGGTTGTACAGTTCAGCTTAATGTCAAACAAATCTATAAGGCAAGTGAAGGACAATGTAAATATCAAATCAGAAAACCACACCATTTGCATGTTCACAACTTGAAGACATTGATGAGGTACAATCCATATGCTCATGTGGTTAATTATGTGCTTCTTGTTGATCTAGTTCAAGTTCCCAACAAAGAAGCATTTGATAAGTCAAAATGTTTTGAATACAATTATTATGTGCTTGGGGGGAATCATTCTGTAGAAGCTCAAAGACAATTGATGAAAGAATATCCAAATAACCCACATTTTTAAATAATGAAATGTATCATTTATGCTATTTTATCAGATACATGAGCAAAATTAGTGGTATGGGATCATAATTTAGATAATGAATATAGGACGTCTATGACTTTCATCCAAAGGGTTATATTTATTCATAGTGAATTTAAAGAAAAATGTGGTGGCGATAGGATAAATGTTACTGTAGATTTTCAAAAGGAATTTTGTATGGAAATAGGCTATCAAATTGAAGAGAAAATCAATTCAAAAGGCAGAAAAGGCAGAAAATTTAGTGATTTATTTAAAGGTGGTGATAACATTTTCTAGTTGGAATTTATAACTGGAGAGATATGGGAGTTGATTAATGATATTTTTAGCATGTGGGAGAACATTGGCATTAAAAACCAGAAGGTCAAAAGGTCTAAACCATTGATATGTAGCAACAGTAAATCAGGTCCTGAAATGAAGCAGCTTCGAGAAGATATGACTATCACACATTGGAAAGAATTGCAAGGAGTGAAGGATGAAAACATGTCAAAATAATATTATCTCATGTGAGGTCAAGGGAATTATCATTAGAGGAAATTTCTGAGGAATTTCAGAAGTAAGTTTGTTGAATTATTTCTATTTATTTCTAGATTATAATTTTATTTTAAATATAACATACTTTTCTTGGTAGTATCTGTCATACATATCATTAAATTAACTTTTTTTACTTTATCTATGTAGTCACAAAGTTTACATGAAAATTCAAAAACAAATGGTTAAATTGTTGAATGAAGATATTTGGGATGATGTTGTACGCAACTATCCAGATTTAAGTTCTACATCAACATTAAATTTTTTTTATCTTGCATTTAAAAGGTATGTTGATTTATACATTCATTTTTATTCATCTCTATACTATTTTTAATTTTTAACTTACACATATATTTGTTTATTTTAGAAAATATGAAGAAGGATGCAAATAGAGCACCATATAGTTTCAGAACCTTTATTGAAAAAATTAAGATCGAAATACTGAAGAAGAAACATCTTAAGAATGTTGAACTTGATCCAAATCTTACTCATTTCATTTGGAATGGGCTTGACACTATTCAATATCAAGTAATACAAGGTGACTGTGAATACATTGCTAAACTCATACCTAAAAGGGATTATGCCCTAGTTATTGCAGATATTCCCCATGGTTTCAATATTCCAAAGATTGACTATGATAGTGACCCTTATCAATCTCTTAATAAAGTGGTTGCGAGATTTATAGAAGTCACGTCATCACCATTATGGAGATTTGTGACATTTCATTCAGGCACACAATTGGCAATGTTATTGACAAGCTTCAAGGGGAAAGCAAATTCAAGGATGCAGCTTACATGGTAATACGTTTAAAATGTACATTTGATTAATGTTAAAAAAATCATTTATGTACAGGTTACTTGAACTTTTACTATTTCATGTTACAGGCAAAAGTCAAATCTTCTTAACTGTGAAGGTCAACTATTTATAAATGATTCTGAGTTCATCTATATTGATAGTTGGGCAAAAGATGATAGCTATATTTCTACGATTTTTAATCAGGTAGATGGAAAGAGTCATAGCCAAATACTGACTTATGATGCTGTTGTGAAAAACTAACATATGAAGAAAAAGAAGAAAAAGGAGAGATAGTTAACATTTATCAAAAACCATAGTTATTGATTAACTATTTGATAAACATATGTTCAAATGAAAGAGATTGGGTTCTCGATTTATTTTCTGGCTCAGGTAAGTTTTATTATATGGATTGAATTTCAATATGTTATTTCTTAATTTATATGTCATTCTACTAATTTAGTTTATTATTTATTTTATTATTGATAATTAGGTACAACACCAGCATGTTGCCTTCAAAAAGGAAGAAATGGCATTTCCATTGAAAAAGATCCAATACAGCACAATTTTATTCAACAAAGAATTAATGCTCTTCAATTTCTTTTGGATGCAATGTAAGAAATTGGGTTGAAGAAAGGGGACTTTAGTGAATCATGTGTGGCAAAGAAGGCAAAGGAACCCCAACCACCATTACACAGAATGATTGGAAAGGCATACGTTGGGAGATTCGCAGACATCAAAGATCCATTAGAAGAGGAAAATGAGCAAAATGAAGCAGAAAATATTGTGGAAGAAGACAATGATGAAACTCTAGAGGACGAAGAGTTTGGATTACGTGACATTGTTGATTAAATTTAAATTATGCTTGGAAATCAAGCTCATTTTTTATAACTATTAATTAGTTATACTTGTAATGTTTTGACTTTGACATTTTATGAGAAGAATAAGCACTCAATTAAGTTTGTTATGCATTCAATATTTGTATTATGTGATTTTCGCATTAATTTTTATGTTAATCATTATTTAAAAAAAACAGTGATCATTATTTTCTTTTTGACATGGAAGTCATAAAAAAACTATTATTTAACCATTTTTAGTTAAAATTTTCCTATAAAAATTGTGATTTTGACATGTTATTTCTAGCAAAAAATATACAAAAAATTATCAAAACGTATAGTTTTTTAGTTATATTTATGTTAAAAATGGTAATTTTTGTGTCAATTGTTAAAAATTATTGTTTTTTAGAGACACTTATTTCATGTGGATTGAAAAAATAATTAACGATGTATAAATATGTAGAATATCAAAAATTCAAATTATTGACCTTCTTCTTTAAAGTCGCAAAACAATAAAAACCTCACTACAAAAAAAAAAAAAAAAAAAATGAAGAATACCACCTCAAAAATTATTAAATTTAGAAAATAATTATTTACATTTCATACATTAGAAAATTTAAAGTCAAAAAATAAGTCTTTTAGAAAAAGGTCTTCATGCAGAATTACCACTTTTTTAAGTCAGAATGAAAAACACTAACATTGCAAAACACAATGTACATAAAAAAAATTGAAGTGCAAAAACTATGCTCTAAAAAAAACATTTGTGTTCTGCATCACCCCTTTACAAAATCGGGTCACTTTTTTGCTATCTCTACGAAACGGGTAACAATATCAGTTCTCGTTTCAAAGTTTATATTGTTGACTGAAACAATTATTTGAATGACCTATAGCATATTTTTGAAAGATGCAAGAAATATGACATTTCTTTAAATCCCAAAAAGTCATACTTTTCTTTATCAAAAGGCAAGCTTCTCGGATTCATAGTGTCCAAGAAAGGAATTTATATTGATCCTAATTGAATCCAAGAAATTGAGAAGATTTCTCTCCCACACAATAAAAGGACCATGAAATCATTCCTAGGCCAGATTAATTTTATAAAAATATTTGTTCCAAAATTTTCACAGATTGTTCTACCCCTTCAATCAACAATAAGAAAGAATGCAGTCTTCAAATGGGGTAGAGATGAAAGAGAGTCATTTGAGTTAATAAAAAAATCCATTATCAATGCTCCTCCTTTAACAACTCCAGACTTTATTAAACCTTTTGTATTGTCCACATTTTCATCTGATACATCATATGCAATAGTTTTAGCACAGTTGAATGATCAAAACATCGAGGAACTTATCTCTTTTTTTAGTTCCAATTTACAGGGTGCTGAGCTAAACTACTCAGCTGTTGAGAAGCAAGCTTTTCCTATTTTTAAAACCTTGAAACATTTGAGCTAACTAGGTCACTGCACTTCAAGAGTACGATGTATAAATTTGGCCAACTAAAATTGTTAGGGGCCAAGGTTTTTGTAGGATGCTAACTATAGCTTCCCACTTATCAACAGAAGAAAACCAAGGTAACGAAGTGCAAATATTAGTGGTAAGCCTCAATGATGCAGGCTCACAGTTACAAATATTTGCACTTCGTTAACAAATATTTGAGTGGTAAACATTACAAAACAAAGCGTGCTTTAAGGTTGATATCAAATCAGTATGAATTAATTGATGATGTATTGTTTAGAAAAAATATGATTCAGTATTATTAAGATGCCTAGAAAAGCTTGAAGCTAAAAAGGTTATGCAAGAGCTACATGATGGACTAGCTGGAGGTCAATTCAGAGGAAACGCCATAGCTCACAAAATCCTGCATGTACGTTATTATTGGCCAACACTATTTAAGGATGCACATGACTATGCAAGAAAATGAAAAACTTGTCAAACTGCAGCTGGAAGAGAAAAGAAACCTGCATTTCCTTTACATCCAGTGAATATCCAACAACCATTTGATAAATGAGGATTATATATAATTGGTGAGATTGTTCCTAACTCTTCTAAGCAACACAAGTACATCCTTATAGCTACTTATTATTTCACAAAATCAGTAGAAGCTATCCCACTAAAGGTAGCTAATACAAAAAGTATTACAGACTTTATTGATCAATACAGTCACTAGGTTTGGCCTACCCACAACTTTAATTCTTGATAAAACATCTTATTTTCTGGAAATAATATGGTATAATTTGCCTTAAAAATAGGTTTCAAATTGAAATATTTAGCCAACTATTATCCACAAGGTGACAGACTAGCCGAATCAAAAAACAAAATCCTTATCATAATCATCAAGTGGACTATAGACCAAAATCATAGGAATTGGCAGAAAGAATTTACATTTGCTCTTTGGGAAGATAGAATAACACAAAAGGCCTCAATCGATTCTTCTCCTTTTGATTTAGTTTATGGAAAAGAAGTAGTTCTCCCCACAAACATAGAAATCCAATCTCTTTCCCTAGTGCAATTTATTAATGAAAATCCTTCCTCTTCTCTTCAGGCAAGACATTTTCATATCCTTAAGCTTGAAGAAGAAAGAGAAAAAGCTAAAGCTACCCATTCCCATCATCAAAAATTAGTCAAATATTATTTTGATACAACCTCTGCTAGTCATAAAACCTTTGAAGTAGTTGATCTTATTTTGAAATGGGGCAAATCACATAAGGAAAAGGGAAAACACACCAAATTCCAAAGATTGTGGCTTGGAATGTTCCAAATCATTGAGAAAATTGGTCCATCAACATTTGTTTTACAAGATCTGTTAGGTAGAATTGATTCCTTGCTCGTTAATGGGAAAATTTTGAAAAAATACTTTTCCTAGAAAATAGTCTCTTCTAATTTTGTATCCTATTGTCTTTAGCATTCTTAAGAAAATAAAAGTTAAGTAGTATTTACTTTTGGCTTCTCAAAATAAAGTCTCTGATAATATTTTTAATTTTTGCTTCTATAAGTAGGAAAAGTTAAAGAAATAATTAGAGCATTTGAGTGTCAAAGTGAACCTTATTTCTTTGGAAAAACTTGACCTTGTTAAAAACACTTATTCTATGAACAAGCTCTTATATTTATAAGGTATGGATGTTATCAGTCAAGAAAGGAATCTTTAACTTAGTAAGGAATTTCTATAGATGAGTATCTCAAAACTCTATTATTATCATCCAAAACTCTTAAAAAGGGCTAATGATTCACCCCATCTAATAAAATTATCTTTTTTTAGAGTGTAATTCTAAAATATGAAAAACTTAAAAGATAATAAGTCTCATTACGAGCTTGTTTACCATTATCATAAGGAAATAATTAAATTGATATTACCAAAAATGCATATTAAAATAGGGAAATACCCAATGATCTAATCAATCAAAGGACAAGGGGTCTCATCAAGAGCCATCTTGCTCAGTTTAGTTACAACTAGTGAATGACATTTTCATTATTGGGTTACCAAGCCTAGACAATGTATTTTAAGAAACTTGTAAAGAAAAATTACATGAAAGGAAAAAAAAAGGTCTAAATGAAAGAGAAAGCAAATGAATATCATTTTGAATTCTAAAAATTTCTTCAGATGGGACAATGAATCATTCTTGGTTGAAATATAACCTAGCTGAGGCTACGAATGCCTGGTGCCAACAGAGGCTCTATCTGTGAAAAATGAGTAAACTATAAAAAACTAATATGTAGAAGACACCTGTTATATCTCTTTAAAGATTACTATTGACTGATGCAAACATTTGTATTTTTATCACTACAAGAGTAAAGTAGTTGAGTAAATATATTGAGTAAGTGATTATGATTTCAGAGAAATGTCATTTAGTTTATAAGTCATGTAATTATTATTCCTATAACTCTTCTAATTTTGAAAGTTTTAGAAATTTCAAAAACCCAATCAGAGATAGTTGGTTCTCCCAATTGAATCACTAATTGTTGTACTATGTAACAACCCCCCATTTATATGGAATAATAGTTAATATTTTACATATAAATGGGGACCCTTTTTAAATTTTTAGGCTTTGAAAATAAATCCTAACTCTACAAATTTCCTTCAAACCTTAGAATACAACCCATACTTAGAAATTTTATCGTCAATCACATTTCGCAGTTTTCCATGTGACAATTATAAACATCTTCAAGAAAACCCTGAAATGCAAAATGTGATAAAGCCCTTACTGTGATTTTCTAATCACAACACTTTAATAACGCACGATCACACTTTGCAAGTCACAAATTAATACAACATGCCATTGTGTCACTACTTAAAAATTTGTGAAATGCAATATTGGGATTTTTGCAATCGCATTTCACATTATCTTTGAGAAACGTTATATGGCAACATTCGAAAAATGCGATGCGAAAAATAAGGCATGAAGCATGGGAGGTTATTGAGTTTTAATGAAATTTTAAGTGGTTTGACAGAGTAGTTAATGTTTAGCAGCTCGAGGAGAGAAATTGATGTTTTCAAGTTATGGCTAGTTAAAATAGAAATCCCATTCAAAATCTTCCCATGATTCAAAGTAATTTCAAAGCTCTCTAATCCTTAATTGCCCTCTATTGTGTGTGTTGATATATCTCTTTCATTTTAGGCAAGCTTCAAAAGAGATGTCATTGTGGAAGGTAATGTAAAAGCAGAAGCAACCGAGCATTTCATAGGTTGAGGTTTCAGAAATGTCACCCGTATTTGCTGATACATTTTGTAGTGTCGATGGAGGAGAAACGACATGGGAAGTCATCTACAATAGGCTTGAAGATGAGTGGCCTAAAATTACTATCACTAAGGTGAAAACCTACTCAATAAAACCCTCCAGAGTTCAATTCAAAGATGTTGTCTTCTTCTTTCTTCACAGAATAGAAGCAAGAGCTAAAATACTCCCATACACTAATATGATTAGATGGGTGATGGAAAATCTCAATATAGAAGACAAAAACATTAGGAACTCAAAGAGGGAGCTAATGGGACCATTCAAATCTTAACATTTGAAAAAAATGTATCATCTTTCTGACCCTCAGGATATATATGACAAATAGTTTTTGGCCAACTTCACAAAGCAGAATGAAGAACCCTTCAAAACGATTCAAGGCTAGAGAGTCCTAGAAAACAAGTTCAAATATGATAAGATGGGTATGTTCCCCATTTCTTCTTTAGAAAATCCCTATAGCTATGCATCTTCTATGTTATGCAGATTATATGGAATGCCTAATAATACCATATTATCTATAGAATGGGTCCCTTTAATTGATGCTTGTGCTAATTCCCATATAATGAATTGGGCCACTATCCTATCTGATAACCTAGCTACTGCTATTTCCAAATATCGCCAAAAGAGATCACCCTCCAATGAGAACCTCCATCCATTTTATTTCAGTGCCTATATCATGTGTGCCATTTGTGTTTGTACTAAGTTTCCAATCATGGGTTGGAAATGGACTCTGCAAGAACCCTACCCCATTTATCTTAGTCAAAAAGAGATGTGGGAATCCCATTTTATTCCCCATTTTTACAAAATATGCCATAGTGTTATTTTAGAGTTACACCAATTAAATTGTCATAAGAAAGAAGCTAGATTTTCTAAATAATCCACTACAAACCTTCTCATAGTAGGCACATAATTTTTTGAAAAATGGTTTACGTATATCAAAGTTTATGGATGTACAATAGACCCATATGTCCTCCCTTTGTATGTCTCTGACAAGCTGTTCGCCAGAGAAATAGCTCACCAAACTATTGGGAAGGGCTTGACGAAGACCTTGAAAGATAAAAAAAAATCATTATGTCCATCCTTTCCCATATGGTGTGGTTCTTTTTCTTTGGAAAACTTCAACCATGCAAACAAAAAATTACTAAGCTTATAGAGCCTCAAGCTCCATACTCTACCAAAGAGGCAATTTGACCCAGAAAAGTAGCACAAAATGTTACTACAACACTAAAGAGCAAACCTTGTGTGCATGAAGCTAAGGAATTCAAAGATATTTTGCAATCAACTGAATCATTCGAGCAAGCCTTTGGTTGGGTGAAGGAAAATTTGAATCCTGATGATTTTGAAAAGTTTCATGAATTTAGAAATCAAAGGCTCGAAACAATCCCATTGCATTTATTAAGAGCTAGAGACAAGCCTATGCCCAGTGTAACTATCAACATCGAAGGGCCAAATTATCATATCGAATCACATGTGAACACATCCTAGGATACAGGGAAGGCACCAGAGAGAGAGACTACAGCAGAATCCAGCAGATAGTCAACCAAAAAACAGGTCATAAGTGACCTAACTAAAGATACTAGTCCCGAAGGCAAAAGAAGCAATTTGGAGCATGAATGGGACTAATTTAATAAAAATCTCCAAGATAGTCCCAAGAGAGCAAATGTCTCAGAAACTAAAGAATGTCATACTCCACATCAAACTCAGAGAATTTTAGAGTCGGAGCCAATGGATGAGCAAGGGACAAGTTTGCAGAATATTGAAATCATCCCTACATTGCTGAGATCTGAAATTATTCTAAAGGTTACAGATATACCTACTTTAGATGTGTTCTACAACCCACTGCATAAGGCTATATTAAGAAGATAGAGGAAAAGAAGGAGAGTAGAAGCACCCGAAATGCCACCTAGGAATTAATTGATGGACATAGTCTGGAGGGATATTCCTTCAAACCCTGCGGAAAATTTAACTAGACTGTCGCAATTTATTGGGGCGTATGCTACTTCCACCATGGATAAAGACACAAGGGTATCTATTTCGTTAACGGAAAGGGAAGAGAGGATATTTCAGCTCAAGGGGTAGTTGGAGATAGAAAAATGAAATGTGAACAAGTAAGCCACTAAGCAACTAGTCCATTTGTAGCAGAGTATGGGAGTCCTGAAGATAAGCCACGAAGCAAACATCTCTACAAAGAATGTGCAAATCCAAGAGTTACAAGAGGCCATAGAAATGTATAAAGATGTCCCTACTATTGATGAATTCATCAAAGAAGCATTGGAGCTAAAATCCATTTTGTCAAGAAAGCAAAATCTATTATGCCAGAGAATGTCCCATATCACCCCTTATGTGATTACTAGTGACCAATTAACAGATAAGGCAATTGATCAGAGAATAAAATTTAATGATTTAAATACTAATATCTTTGACTACATTGAATGGCAAGAATCTGAAGAAGGAAGAAGCGCTAATATTCCAGAAATAGAAGAAACACATAAAGATATATTGTTCACAAATTGGGATGTGTGAATCAAGCATGTATAATTGGCAGTAGTGAGAGTAGCAGGAGTGGCTAAAAATATAATAAAAGCAATCAACCACACTTTTCACACCACCAACTTGATAAAATAAGATAACCCAAGTCACTGCTAGATTTGAATGACTTGGATAAAAGCTGGAAGGCAAAGGTGAAAAACCAAAGGGAGGCGATCACGAAATTATTAAATACTTTTTTTTTGGTCAAGTAAGAAGGAATCTTTATATTAACCACAGTAATAATATTACATATTTTACAACGTAAACCTTGTGTTTACCCAAAAACGTCCTCATGTCCTAACTAAAGTGGAAATGGCTTAAACCTTTTACAAAAAATGTAACCAACCCCTTAAACAGGTGAAACGTATAACACTCAAAATAATTACATTTTCTATAATGAGAAAAGGCGGGTCTGCAATCCAATGCATCACCCTCCCACCATGCTTTCAGAACCTTCACCCAAAAAAATCAGTGACTACCATTTATTGTTGAGATGAAAAATATCCTTATTTGATCATTCTGTTGCCATTGATCCATACAACGATCAATGAACAGACGAAGTTACATCGCTTCCAGAATTGTTCCTCACACCACTGTATCCATGGTCTTCCTCCTCTGCTCTCCACATTTCCCATTGCTCCATATCTTTGGTAGCTTGACCAAGACAGTCCTCTAACAATTTGCCTGGGGCTCTCAGCTCCCAGACGTACCAGGTGTCCCTTTCCTTTTTAATCACATGTTCATTTTCCAAACGATCTACTACCATGTTAGCTTTTCTCTTCACATGGGCAAAGCTTATAGTTTTTAGGATTTGCAGGTGGGAGTAGATACGATGAATTATTTGTGAGAGCCTCCAGTGTTTCGACAATTTATCTGGCGATGTACCATTACAAATTTTCTTGGCCACTTTGTTAATAAGTTCTAAATTTGCTTCAATGATGACATTATGAGAATCTGAATCCACCACTATTTCTAAGCATTTCTCTAGGGCCATGAGTTTCGCCATATTATTAGTTTCATTTCCTAAGTGGCCATGAAAGATTTCCTTAATTTGACCCTATTCATCTCTTATTACACCCCAAAACCAACTAAACCTGGGTTGCCCTTAGATGCTCCATCTATATTGACCTTTAAGAAACCATATGGAGGAGGCTTCCAAATGTTTATATCTGAATTTATTTGACTCACTCCCTTGATAATGCCCTGTGGGATTATGGATTGAAGACCCAAATGTAGGAGAATACTCACATCTTGGGGTAGAGGAGGGTCCTTAGGAAGTGTCCTCAACATGCTGCTAACTATGTTTTTGAGCTGCCTTAAAATTTGGTCAATTATGTGTTGTGGCTTACTTACTTTGTTCTTGAAGATTCGACTATTGCACTCTTTATAGACATTCTAGATGACAAAGCCTGGAACCAAGGTCCAAGCTCTATTAATAATTTCATTCACTGAGAATTTTTTCCTCCAATTCTTCAAAGTATTGGAGATGATGAGTCTGTCCCTATCAGTTTGCTTAAAGATTGAGGCCAGCCATTCCCACACGATGGAGGTGAATGGGCAGAGGTTAAGAAAATGATCCATGATCTCGTCTTGTGAGTCACAAAGGTAGCATTTGGAAGGTCCAATGAATCCTTTTTTCAGGAGATTCTCCCAAGTTAAGATTTCCTATGATGAACTAGCCAAATAAATAGTTTTATTTTCATCCAGTGGGGGCTCTGCCACAGATTCTTCCAAACTTGATCAAGATTAGGATGGTTAAATCCTGTTACTACCTTTTTAGCTTCTGTGAGATTAAAGTTTCCTTCATTGTTCTTTCCCCATCTTAGCTGGTCAGGCAAGGAGGATACCAGAATTCTCCTATGCTCTAGATCTTGGGTAAGCGAGTTTGCTTGGGCCCTCAAAGGACTCTCTTCATTGTGGCCTAGATCCTTCCAAGCTCTCCATTTTCCAGCGTTCCTTACCTTGTCCTAGAAGTCTTTTACCATAAGTAGACCTTTATTATCTGTGTCATTTTTGAGAGCTGCTAATTCATCCTTGTACAAGTTGGGTTCCTGTTTCCAGTTATCCTCCAAAAATTGTGCTAGGTTCCTAGCTCGAATTTCCTAGAAACTATGCTGCTGCACAATACTTTTATTATCCTATGAAAGGTTCCAAATGTGGGATCCCTTTATGTGTCGATACATTCTGATGTGATCTTTCTCCTGCCAATTCTTTGCATATTTTTCCTTCGATTGCTTAATCCAGGGAGTAGTCAACTCCTTGATCCATCTCCACCAAAGTTTGGCTTTTGAGACCTTGTTGATGGTTTCTAGATCGTGAAGCCCCAAGCCACCATGGCTCTTGGGTTTACAGATCTTGTCCCATGCTACTAAAGCCCATTTCTTTTTTACCTCTCCTTTGCCCCATAAAAAGTCCCTTTGTATGCTATTGATCTATTTCTTGACTCATTTAGGAGCGGGAAGAGTTGAGAACATAAATATGGGAATGGCATGTAGTATAGCTTGTGTGAGCACAAGGCGCCCTGCCAAATTTAAAGACTTGCATGTCCATTTTCGGATCTTGTCCTAAAATTTATTTACAATTGGCTCCCACACTTTCTTGCTAAGAGGTTTATCTGTAAGAGTTATGCCTAGATACTTCGAAAGTAGCTGGTCCCTTTGAAACCCAAGAATTCTGGTGATATTACTTTGAATAGAAATGTCAGTGTCAAAGAAAAAAAAATTGATTTGTTGAGGCTTACATCTGTGCCAGCAGCCATAGAAAAATCGTTCAAAATTTTTTTGATCGTTCTAGCTTCCCTGACAGTGGGTAAGCCCTGTAGCATTGTGTCATCCATAAATTGTTTATGTGTATTTGCCGCTCCATCCAAGCTGAGTTTGATGTCCTAGATTCTTCCTTTAGCATTAGCTGTTTTCAATGCTCTACCAAGCCCTTCCATCATGAGAACAAAGAGGAAGGGTGAGAGCGGATACACTTGCTTGATACCTCTAGAGGGTGTGAAGACTCTTGAAGGAGTGCCATTAAGTTTTATCGAGAAACTAGTTATGGTGACTAGTGCCATAACCCATCTTATCCAGTTGTGGTCAAAGCCATAGGCTTTTAGAACCGCCCTTATAGAAGACCATCTTAGCTTGCCAAAATCTTTTGCTAGATCTAATTGAATGATCATACCAGCTTATTTGCTGTTTTTGAGGGAGTGTACCACCTCATGAGCTTATATAATATTATTGAGAATTTGTCTTCCTTCCACTTAACCTGTTTGCTCCTCTGAGATGAGAGCTAGTAAAAGTGGCTTGAATCTATTGGCTATCACCTTGGAAATAATTTTATACACTACATAACATAAGGCTATTGGTCTAAATCCATCTGGAGTCATGGCATTTTCCTTTTTGGGGATCAAAGCTATGAAGGAAGCATTAAACGCCCTCAGTACCTTCTTAGATCTTCTTGAGTCTTCCACCACCTCAAGGATATTCTGTTTAACTATTTTCCAACATGCTTTGAAGAATTCTACATTAAACCCATCCGGTCCTCGATCTTTTTCTTTTTTCATTTCATTGATCACCTCATTGACATCCTCTTCGGACATTGGCCTGTTAAGATTGTGGTTATCTTCTCTGGTGACTAGTTGGGGGATGTATTGTGTGAAATGGTTGACGAACCTAGATTTATCCCCCTTGGGCTCCTCTATAATATTGAGGAAGTGTTGTACAAGGAGAGATTCCATGTCTTTGTGAGAGAAAATTTCTCTCCCTTGAGAGTCTTTGAGCTTAGTAATTTTGTTATGTGCCCTGTGATCCATGGTGGATTTGTGGAAGGAATTTGTGTTTCTTTCTCCCTCTTTTAACCATTGTATCCTTGACTTCTGCCTCCAAAAAATCTCCTCTTGTAAGCATCGATCTTCCCATTCTTCTTGCAAAGTTTCAACTAGATTTTTCCACTCTCCTGTAAATCCCTCTACGATGTTGATCCTATTGATTTCCTGAAGTTTCTGCTCAACTTCTCTTTTGGCTTTGAAGATATTTCCAAATTCCTTTTTGTTCTAGCTTTTAGGCTTGGCTTTGATATGCTTAATTTTCTGTTGGAGCATGAAAATTTTGGTGCCTTGAATGTTTAGATCCTCCATTTTTCGATCTTACTACTGAATTTTTTATGAGAGAGGTAGGAATTCTCAAACTTGAAGGGTTTGTTTTTTGGTATGCCCATAAAAGTGGCTTCTAGCTGAACAGGCCAATGATCCGAACCTCGAAAGGGAATAATAGAAGTTGTCATGGTCGGGCCTGAGAGAAAGAGTTCCTCTGAGATAATAAATCTGTCTAATTTAGAGGCGATTTGTGAAGCCCCTCCCCTCTTGTTGTTCTAGGTGAAGGTCCCATTTATTATTTCCATGTCCGCTAACCACATATTCATTATGAAATTCTAGCTATCTATTGCCCCCTTTTTCTCTGTAAGGGATTTTCTCATATTGAAGTCTCTTGCAACAATCCAGGGCATATTAGGGTATCTTTCTCTCAGTTCCTTAAGGGAGGTAAGAAGCTTGAATTTATCTTCTTCCTTTTGAGGGACATATACATTAGTGATCATGTATATTTCCTTATCCCCTAAAGGTTGACAAACCAAAGGGAGATAGTTCCTAGATGCCTCAGCATCTAGTATTCCAAATTTTTATGGATCCCACAACATGAGAATCCCCCTCGCTGATTTTTTTGCTTTAACCTCTAGATATTCATACTTGACTAGCCATTTATTATGTATTTCTCTAATCTTATCCATCGAGCATTTTGCCTCCCAAATAAACACCATATCTGGTTTTATTTCTTTTATTCTATTACTGAGATTTCTTTGTTTCCTTCTACTTCCTAAGCCTCTAATATTCCAGGTTGTGAGCTTCATTGAGAAAGATTAGTAAAGGATTAGCTGGTAAGCTCTTTCATCTTACCTTAGTTAATCAATAGTTTTCCACATTCGTTCAACAACTCATTCTGTCTTTTTCTTCCCCTTTTCCTGCCTGGGTTCTTCAGAGATAGTTCCCGTATCTTCTCCATCATTTTTACCCCTTTGTATTCTTGGCTTTCATGATTTCTTTTGATTCCATTTCCTTTCGATTGTGATCTCCATAGGAATAGGTGTTGAACCATATCATATTCCTCTTTTGGCAGGGAGTCCACTCCTTTGGTCATTCCTTGTTCCATAAATTTTTCCAGATCTATATTTTCCCTCTCTAGAATCTCCTGCAGTTCATGGTCCTCTGTTCCCACTTCACTTGGAGTCATCTCATGGTCCTTATTTATCTCCATCATGGTTTCTATCATTTCTTCCATGCTTGCTTCTCTTTCCTTCTCAGTGATAGTGTTTTCCATTTCCTGATTTGTTTCTTTGTTTTTCTCTTCTTCTTCTAGGATCTTAAATCTATTGTGGCTCAATTGTTTTTCCTCATTGATCTTCTTTTGCAGTCTCTTTCTCCCTTTCCCTTTGCCCCCAACCTTGGTGAAATCCTCAGGATTTTTTTCCACAGTGGTTTTCACATTTCTCTCGATGTTGTTTGTTGGGCAATCTCTATATAGGTGACTATTCTTATGGAATTTGCAGCAGCTAAATGGGATGTGATCATAGTCCACTACCTACTCCCATTTTTCATCATATACTTCTAAAATTATTGCATCCGGTAGTGCTCCAGATAAGTCCATTTCCACACAGATTCAGGCGAAGGAGGTATATTTTCCTTTCAGAGTTGCATCTAAAATCTTTAGAAAATGCTCCAATTTGTTGCCTATTGTTTTCAATGATTATGGTAACTAATAATCCAGAGGAAGGGAATATACTCTGATCCATACCGAAACCGATGAAAATGTCTCACATTCCAGAACAAAGTTCGTTATCCAAGGCCGCATGTAGAGATCTACAACAGTGTAGAAATATGGCCCTCCTTCAAATACTCTATCTTTATCCTCTAGGATTCTGAATACTACTGTGAAAAAGCACTTGGATCCCAGATGAAGGGTAATTTCCCCCTTTGGCTTCCAATGGCTCCTTATCCAGACATGCAGTGCCCTCTCCGTCGGCTAAATTCCCATGAATTTGCAGATAATTGGATGTTCTGTCATATGATCCCTATGCACTTGTAGCACGGGGTCGCTCAAAATGACCCGAGGGATGATGTCCAACTTAGGTTTGTAGACCCCAGATGTTCTTACAGAAGTATGTTTTTGACTATTGTCCCCATTCTCATTTTCCTTCCTAGCTTCCTACTGCTCCTCTTCCTATTCATGAGGTCTGTTTCCTCCCAACGTGTCTGTATTACTTGCTCCTATTGCCTTCTCTAGAGGCTTCTTGAAACACTGCTTTCCCATGTCCTTGCCTCAATCCGTGACTACTTGACTATAGGAGGGAGTAACACTCCCCAATGTGCATCCCGCCATGGTGCCCAACGTCAAAACCCTAACCCTAGTTCAAGATGTGGAGCATGTTAAGTTATAGAGCATTGTGTAAAAAATTTCTCGATAATATGAATCAAAATTATTAAATACTGACTAGGAGGCATATTGGCAAGTCCTTCTCAAACCTCATAGCCAAATTATGACAATGAATTGTTCACTCAATTCAACATGAAGGATGTTCCACCTCTCACAGATGTCATTTTCGCAGGACAGGTTAGGAAGAAATTCGAGGCACCTACTCAAGTGAAACCAATGGCTGATATATTCGACCTAAAGGAAAAGCTAGCAGACAGCAAGACATCTTTATAACTTATGGTCATCAAACCACTTTTATTTTTAGAATTAGTTTCTAGTTAAGGGGAAGGTCGTTTCAAACCTCGTCAAGATATTTTGTATAATCTATTTTTGAACTTTAGTTAGCTATTATTTATACTCTTCTCATGCATTTAGAGAACGGTCCATAATTTTATCAAAAGCATTTTCAAAGAATGCACTTCTGTAAGTTTGTGAATGCCTTGATTAAATTATGGAACATGGTCATTACTTTTGATTATCAGCCTACTTTCCTTTGTTGATGCACTACTATATGCTTGGAGAATAATTTGATATGAAGAAAGGAGCTAATCTATGTCAGTTATCAAATGAGAAGAGGGTCACACATATGGTAATTTCATCATGTATGATTAGTCATGTTTTGTTTAATTAGTGATAACATTTCGTTTTCATGAATTATATATGGAGTATTCTCTTTCTGTTATGTGTTAATTGCAGTATGATGCCTAGCTGAAAGTATTTATTTTCATATGTGATCATTAATATATGTGATATATTTATACATTTCTTTGACTAACTATTTAGTCAAAGAAATTATCTTTACATGTTATCATCTCTATTTATTATGTGAATGATCTTTATTATCACATGTCAAACAAATATCTTTTTAGATCGCATATCGCACAGAATACACTAGGTTTATATTAGATTAAGTTAACTAGAGATTTGCATGTTAGATTAGATCATTTATTTATCATTATTCTTATTGCAATCACATGAAAACCACCCATTCTCATTTTTAAACCCACTCTGGGAAACGGGTCCCGTCATCCCAAGTGGAAGCCACCACATCAAATGGAAAAGGAGTTATCTTTAAGGTCCAGACCGGGTGGTTATCACCCATGTTGAAGAAGCAGAATTTTGAGGCTTCAACAATACTTTAAATTTATTTTCTAACCTTTATTTGTCCTTTGATGTCATTTGGAGGTACTTTTCACTTGAAAGGAGTCAATCATTTCTTCAATTTTAGCCACCAAATGTCCCTGTTAGATTGGCTGTAGAAACTTTATCAGAGCTGAAGAAACTTGCCACAACTACAAAGAGTCACTAATTTTGTAGCTAAAATTTTGTTCAAGAAAGGGATGTTTAGAAAAAGGTATTTTTATAAAAATTACTAAGAGAAAATTTAAGGTGCCAACAAGAGATTGTTTTCACTTTAAATTTTCTATATAAGCATGCCAACAACTTGTTGGTTTTCATTGTATCTATCTATCTATATATATATATATATATATATATATATATATATATATATATATATATATATATATATATATATATATATATATATATATATGAAATAGAGAAAAATAAAATTTCTAAGGTGGAAAAGAAGAAAAATTCCTCTCAACCATCTTCAATTCTAAGTTATCTTGGAAAATTTTGATGAATTCCCCTTTTATGAATGGCTTCTGATAAAGTCTAAGTTGATGTCCATTCACTAAAAAAGGAATTGTCTCTTCATAAATAGTCCTAATTCTGACTACACCATTGTCAAATACATTTTCAACTTCATAAGGTCCAAACCAGTGAGTTTGGAATTTTCCTTGGAAGTTCTTGAAATTTGAATAAAAAAGTAATGCCCAATCTCGTGGATGAAATTTTCTTTCTTTGATGTATTTTTCATGCCATCTAGATCTCTATTGTTGAACTAGGCTGGTCTTCTAGAAGGAATCTTGTCTTATTTAATCAAGATCATTGAATTGTCTCATCTTTTGTTTTTGTGCTTCTGATAATTCAAGATATAATTGGAATGTTATTTTATAGGTCTAGATCTTGGACTCTATTGGAAGTAAGACTTGCTTCCCATAAACAATTTCATAGGGAGTATGTCTTGTAGTGCTTCTCCATGTAGTTCTATAAGCCCAAAAATCTCCTGGAAGATTTTTTGCACAATCCTTCCTATGTAAGTGTATAGTCTTGGTGAGAATTGCTTCAATCACCTTGTTTGTGGACTCAACTTATCAATTTGATTGCAGATGGTATGGAGTAGATTTATGATGCTTGATTTTGTACTCTTCCATGAGCTTTTGTATTAATCTGGATGTAAACTGTGTTCCTTGATCTGTTACAATTTCTCTTGGAACACCAAAACGAGTGAAAATATCCTCAAAAATAAATTTAACTACATCATTTTCAGTAGCAAAAGAAAGTGATTTAGCTTCTACCCATTTAGTGACATAATCAATAAATACCAGAATATACCTTTTTTGTTTTGAAGGTGGATTGATTGGACCAACAAAATCTAGCACCCATTTCTCAAAAGGTTCAATGAGTACTGGAGGTTGTAATGACATTTCATTTCAAAGAGTAGGTTTCCCAATCATTTGACAACTATCACATCTCTTAACATATTCTTTGGTATCTTTGAAAATGGAAGGCCAATAATATCCTAAGAGAAGGATCTTATAAGTAGTTCTTCTGTTAGAGAAATGTACACCACATGGTTCATCATGGCATGCTTTAAGTATTTTTGGTATCTTGTCTTCTCGAACACATCTTATGATGATGAGATTTGGTCTTGTTTTGTACAATTCTTCATTTATCCCTGAGTAAGATGTGATGTTTTGAATTATCCTCCACTTTTCTCTAGGAGACAAATGAAATGGTAATTTCCCTGTAGCTAAATAATTACCAATATCTACATACTAAGGTGATTTAGTAGATACTGAAAAAAGATATTCATCAGGAAATTTATCCTCCACAGGTTTATCATTTTTATCATTCTGAGTTCTAGATAAAAGGTCAGCAATTGTATTTTGTTTTCTGGGTCGATCTAGAGTGGTGATGTTGAACTCTTGCAATAGTAAGAGCCATTTGGTTATTCTACCATTAATGATTGGTTTATTAATTAGATATCTAATGGAAGAATGGCTTGTGTGAATGAAAGTTTCATATCTAGTTATATAATGTTTGAATCTATTAATGATATGAACTACAATTAAAAACTCCTTCTCAATTATAGTATAACTTAGCTCTGTTGGAGTTAAATTTTTATCGGTATAACAAATTGCATAAGGAGTGAGGTATTATTTTCCTAAAATAGATCCTAAGGCTGTTTCTGAAGCATTGGTTGATATATGGAAAGGAAATTTCCAGTTAGCTCCTTTTAAAATAGGTGCTTCAGAGATTTTCTTTTTCAAAGTTTCAAAGGCATTTTGACAATCAGAATCCCAAATGAATTCACAGTATTTGGTAAGTAGTTTGAAGAGTGGAGATGCAATTTTTGTGAAGCTTTCTATGAATATTCTATAGTATCAGTAAAATGAAGAAAACTCCTAACATCTCGTTGACAATTTGGCACTGATAATTTAGAAATGATCTCTACTTTGGATGAGTCTACCTTAATTCCATCTCCTAAAATATGGTGACCTAAAAGAATTCCTTCATTAAACATCATAAAATATTTCTCATGAATTAATGAAAGATTTGCTTCTTTACATATTATTTGAACTTTTTCTAAATTTTCAATTGCTTCTTCAAAATAATCTCTGTAAACTGTGAAATCATCCATATATACTTCCACACAATCATGAATAAGATCAGAGAAAATTCTGAGGACTGCTATTCAGAATGTTGCTAGAGCATTGCATAATCCAGAAGGAAGTGCTCGGTAAGAAAAATTTCGCCATGGATAGGTAAATGTGGTATTATCGTTATCGTCAAGTGGTACCTAAATCTGTTTGTATCCACCAAAACCGTCTAGAAATGAAAAATACTTTTTCCCTGCTAATGTGTCTAAAACTTGATCTAGGAAAGGAAGTGAAAAGTGGTCTTTTAATGTGGCTTTATTGAATTCCATGTAATCGATACAAACTCTCCATTTCCCATTTTTCTTAGGAACAATTACTAGGGGTGAAACCCACTAAATGTCTGATATTGGATAGATGAATTTTACATTTAGTAGTTTGTGTAATTCCTCCTTAACAATTTTTTTTATATTTGGATTCATTCTTCTTTGTGGTTGTCTAACTTGTCTCGCACTCTTTTGAATGTAGATATGATGCATGCAAGTTTTGGGATTAATTTCTCTCATATCAGTGTATTCCCATGCATAAGAAGAATAGTGTTTTTGTAAAATTTCTACCAGTTGGATTTTCTGTAATTCTTCCAAGTTTTCATTAATGTTCAAATTTTTGTGTGGAAAAATTTCTATTGGAGAATTTCCAAAATTTTCCATAGAGTGTAAAGATATTTTTCTATATGATAGATATTCGATTCTACTACAGTCATAATGTAAGGAGGGTTCATTATTTTCCATTATATTTAAAATTTGATCCCCCTCACTTACTTTTTTAGTAGTGAAAACTGGTTGTATATCATCATCATCACATATCCATTACTCACTCTTTATTTCTATTGTTATTTTTTTAGGTGCATACAATGTAAATTTCTTTATAGAACTTCCATCTGAGATAAATATGTCACCTTATCTACAACCAGTGAAAGCATTAGCCATATCTAACCAAGGTCTTCCTAGGATTAATGGATGTCCTCGTAAATTATTCTTGGGTGTTAAAACCATGAAGTCGACAGGATATTCCAAAGAATCTATGGATATGCAAACATCTTCTAACACACCATCAAGTTTAATTACAGACCTATCTTCTAATTGTAACAATGTTGGTGTGTATTGAATATTAGGAAGCCTTAGTGAATCCATGATTTGTTTACTCATTACATTTATGCTTTCTCCTAGATCAATCAGTGTGTTTGGTATTTCAATTCCAATGATTTGAATTTTCACAATGGGGCTCCCTCAATATATATATTTTTGTATTGTTGTTTTCCCCATCATGATGTCTACACTCTTCCCAACTAATTGAATTATTTATATGTCTTTTCATTTTCCTCATGATCTTTGAGTACCCAATTCCGTGATTGTTTTTGCAAAAAATGGTATTTTTTTATAGATTGCAATAAAGGAATTTTTATACAAACATTTCTTAATTCATCCAACATATTATAATCTGGAAATGTGATTTGTTTTTCTACTCCTTCATCAATTTTTAACCTTTCAAGGAAAGGTGGTTTAATGGGTACTGAGGGTTTTCAATAATAGGAGTATCATCATAATTTATAAGAACATTTTATGTTTGTTTATTTTCTTTCTAAGAAAGAGAGATTTCTCCTTCTTTAGATTGATTTTATCTTTTTGAAGATTCTTCCTTGCTTCTTGAATGACAATCTGGGTTTTTCTTTGTAATAATCTACCATATCTTAATTGAACATTATTTAGATCTAGTGGAGTTATTACATAGGTTTGAGGATTTTTCCCTTCCATATTGTAAACAAGTTGTGACATTTTAGTATTTGGATTTGAAAATGGTTGAGCAGGTAATTGATTTGGTTTTTCTACAAATGGTAGAGAGAGCTGTGGATTTTGATTTTGGATTTGAACTTGAGGTAATTTATTAGCTTGAGGAATCTTATTAGATTGAGGAATTTGATTAGATTGAGGTAGGAATTGTGGTGGGAAATTAGGATAGGATGGTGAATATTGTTGATATTGAGCATAAGCCCCATAAGGATTTTGCCATCCCTAATTCCTTGATTGTGATTGTGGCTGAGCCCAAGGCTGCCAAGATGGATTCCAATTATTTTGTGAAGACTGAGAAAATTGTTGTGATTTAAAGCCTTGTGGTTGATTTGCTTGAGAGTTCTGCCATGGTCTTTTGGCAATAAAATAAAGAGGGTTTACTTGTGATGGTATTCCTTCATCATTAAATATAGCCTTAAGAGATGGTAGAGAAGGACATTCTTTAGTATCATGGTTATCTTCACATATGCCACAAGTTTATATGGTTTTGATGTCTAAAGGACATTCTATTAGAGCATGCTTCTTTCTACACCTAGGACAAAAGTTGGATAATGCAGCATGTTTGACCTTTTGCTTGTTTTGTGTTTTAAGGATGTAAATTTGTTCATTAAGACTCCCTAAAATATTTTTCGTAAAAGTATCAGGCAAGATTCCTAATTCTTCCCTAGTGACTGTCCCAGCTACAGATTTATTTATTCTAGATAAGAGAGGATCCCTAAGAATTTTTCCAACTCGTGCTTTACCCCTTGAGATATGTACACATAGATCACAAATATATACAAATGGTAATTAAGAAATATCTCATTTTCCTGATAGGTTAAGGAGGTCAATCCACTCATCTATGATAGATTTGAGTAGGAGGGCTTTCAAAGTTTCCTCATCGAAACTGTCCAGTTTTTCCCTTTTAAGATTATAAACAAATATCTCAACTAAGTCTTCAAGATTCTCATCTTCTTTCTGTGTCATTTTGAAGACTTTGTCCCTAATTTTGTGAGACATATAGTTGTCCCTATATTTTTATAATAATGCTTCTTTCATTTGTGCTCATGTCCTTATAGTATTCGTTCCTAGACTCATGAACGATTTCAATGGTGAATCGTTTAAGGTAGCAGGGAACAATTCTAATTTTTGAGCATCATGTAGATAATCATATGATCTACATAATACTTAAAATTCAAAGAGAAATGTATCTAGGTCTTCACTTCTTTTTCCATGGAAATTAGGAAGAATAGAAGGTGAACTATTCTTCATTGTGAAGGTTGTATCCTTTTCAAAGATAGGAAATCCAAAAGGGTTTTGATCTCCTACCTTTAACTCCTCCTCTGCCTCTATCTCCACCTCCTCCTCTACCTCTACCTCCTCCTCCAGTCCTAGGTTGTTCACCATTGACATTGTATACTTCTCCATATCCTTCTTCAACCATGATGGATTCTTAAGTATCTGGTTCTTTTATGAATGGATAATCAAGATGAGTTTCTTGTTCCTCTTCTTGACTAGGAATTTCTAATTCTTCTCCTAGAATTTGTTCACCAATGGAAGATAAAAAAGCTACTCTTGTAGTTAGGGATGTACGATCTTCTTCGATTATAGCCTCAATAGATGAAGTAGGTGAAGTTCTCGATTTTGATTTCAAATCTTAAGACTTCAGGAAGTCTTTGTTGGCCTATGGACGGAATTCGAGTTTGAGTGGGTGGTGTGGAACTTTGAAGCCATGGTGGAGTGAGCAGATTTGTGGAAATTAAGATTCTTCCTCAACCCACAAATTTACCTCTAGAGTTTCTTTCCCTATGAGTATCATGTTCTTATTTTATTTTTTTAACTTCTATTTTCACTTCCCCGACAACGACACCAAAAAGTTTATCATTTTAACGTTCTTAAATTGTAAGCATAAATTATCGAACTAGGCAGGTAAACTGATGAAGTGCAAGTGCAATGCATGTGCTAGAAGTCTTTTATGTCGATAATTTGATTATGTTATCATTATCTAAGCTAATGTCAAACTCTATAATTATTGTTGAGATGATGTTATTATCTATACTAAGATGTTATTCCTAAGATTTTATTGTTAATTGATTGTCCTAAATGTTATCTCTAGAATTATTCTGATTGAATTGATTTTTTAGAATGATTGGATAAATATTTTAAGTTTTTTTAATGAATATGTTATGTTAATATTCTTTTCAACTTATCAGTTTTTTTTGGATTTTTATGCTGCATCTAAACAAAGCCAACTATGAAAGCTTGAAATGACATAAAGAGAATACTAATTTATCAACTTGGAAATGAAATGTGCTTGAATTTAGAAGTTGAGAAAGACTGTCACTCTTATCCACTGCAACTTTATTTCAATGCAAGAAGCAAAACAGAAACGAGATTACTGAGATATGAAATAACTAAGCTATGGTAGGCAAGTGAATGAAACGAAATAACTGAGTTTATGCTAGGTATTGAGCAAATGAAATTACTCAGTTTATGCTAGGTATTAAGAAAACAAAATGAACAATACAAAAATTAGTCAAGTGAACCTAGTCGTGAACTTCATTGAACTGCATCTTAAAAACATGAAAACAGGGCATCCATGAATTAAATCTATGAAATAACAATTGAAAAGGAAAGTCTAATTACTGTGAATCAAAGACTTGATCTTCGCACAGGTGCCTTCCACGAGGTAGTCAGTCACCTTAGATCAATAAAACATAAAATATATGAAACAAGAACTTTTCATTAAGAGAAAAAGAGTTCTGCAGGATGCTCAAATTACATACGGTGGCGCACAAATTACAAAGAGCTTCCAGTGTTTTTATAAAGTTCTTATTAACAATATGAGAAAGCCTATGAGACTTCACTATAATCTTTATAAAAACCAAATCATATCGCGTATTTGTCAATTTGCTACTGAAAAAGAAAATCGATGAAATCTCTTAAAATCCAGACTTTGTTCTAGCGTGCTGTCCTGCTGTTCACCGCTATGGTTAACCATGTTATAGTGCAGATCTCCTGGTGAATTAGCTCGAGTAAATAGGAATAAATCCATGAGAGGATCATTTTCTATCAACTCATATACCCTTTTGGTGAGCTTCCTCACTTGAACCCTGTCAACAATGGAAGTAGTTGTAGATCTGTGGATTAGCTACATAATCAGATCAATTCTATAGCCACATGTAAAATTTAATAGAAAAATAAGTCATATTGAAAAAATATGAAACATAGGACATGAATGTTTACCTTATCAAAACCTTATGTTTACTTCATTTATTTGCGTGATAGTGATAGGAAGAAGGAGGTAAATATGGAGAAAAAGGATGTCAAGATAAAGTAATTCTAAGACTCTACAATGTCCCTATCCTCTATCTGATGCATTGAAATTCTTATATGGAACTACATTCTCTTTATTATTTTTACTCTGAGGTCTTTCTCGCTTTCTATCCCATTTTCCTTTCTTCTTTGCATTACCTTTCCAGTTTGGCTTAGTCTCATATTTGCGCTTTGATTGCTCATAACAATTCCTTAGCTTTTGAATGGTGTCATCCAATGATTTAGGAACATCAAACTCAATCTTGTCTTTGAATGAAATTGGTAATCCACTAATGAACCTCTGAATGTTGGCCTTCTCCTCCATGAGGTAAGACAGATACGTCATTAACTCCAAGAACATGCTTGTGTATTCCTGATCTGTAATGCATCCCATCTTTAACTTGTAGAATTCTTTTTCCCTGTCATCAAAGTATCTCTTTGACAAATACTCCTTCTCTAATAGCTTCTCAAACTCTCTCCATGTCAAGTCTTCCTCATGAATACATATGAAATTATTCACATCTTCCCACCAAATCTTTGCTTTACCTTTAAGACTGAATGTAGTTACTTTGGCTTTCATGTTTCCTAAATAGTCTGCAACCTGAAAAAATTCCTCATGCCAAGAAACCATGCCTCTCAATCCTGACATTTCTTCAAATCTCCATAAAAAGTAGGTGACTTTTCTTTCTTAAACTCATCTGGAAAGTATTCTCTATCTATCACTTCTGCTGTAAGGATGATAATGATGAAGATCATAATGACCATCCAAATTAGAACTAGAATAGTATGTGTCTATCCCCTATCCTATCCAGAGTGTCCAATAATATTCCATCTCTAACAATGTCATATTTATCTCACCTGTGACCACCATGAAATCTACTACCATATGCCCCATTAGTTTGGTCTTGTTGCTCGTAGTTGATTTGACGTGGTCCATCTCATATAAATCTAAAAACTCTGAAGTATCACTGAATTTACATCTTCTTGTTTCACCTATGCCTACATGGTTTTGTCATTATCAACCTTACAACTCCTTATATCTTCCTTTAATATTCTAAATGTAAATGCCAAATTAAAAGAGTTCCCAACACCATATTACTCATTTCATTCATAGGGAGAGTCTTTGTAGTGTACCTTCATTCTAGCCATTTGATATTTCTTCTTGCAAGGTATATCATGTCAGCTAAACCAAATCACAATAAACCAATGTACCTTAGTATAGATTAGGGAGGATACCTTGTCTTCAAGATCAAAAAATCAACATGAGACATGTATAACATAATGATGACAGCATATAGAGTCATAACACATAAGAATATAACCATGAAACCATAATTCTAGGTAGAGTTCAGACATTAATACATGACCTTATCAATAACTCATACCATGACCTCATGCATGAAAACAACAACTACATCACTATACACTTTAACACATGAAAACATTAACATCCATAATAAATGCGTAACCAACCATACACACACATAAGGACATGTAATCAAAGCATAAATGAACATTCCTTGTAACCGAACCTACAAGAATGATACATATAACGAAGCATACACCAATGTAATAAAAGAGACGAGAATGTAACCAAGCATGCAAAATGATACATGTAAGCGACATATAACAACATGTAACCAACCATACACTCATGATGATGCACTCCAAAATGACATCATCAAATTCCACGTGACGACATCACTACAATGATGATTAACATCATGAAAATACAATAGCACATGGAATGCAAGTGTAAGAGACACACATGCAACTAACAAGCATGCATGAGCAACACAAAACCCATCTAATCTGAGGGGTGAACCATGCTCTGATACCACTTTGTAACACCCTCCTCCCACATAAACCCAAGCAACCTGGCAACAGGGGTAAACATGCGTTGCGAGATGACTATTATATGATTCAACCGCCTAAGTCATGTTAAGGAAGTGGAACCGATGGAAACACACCATACAAACATTCAACATCAGCATTAGGACCCTTGTGAACCAATCCAACCTTTCTACCAACTAGGCCCTAGGTCATATTGAATTTTTGGACCACTTGACCTCTGGCCCCTCTCATGCTATGGGCATGATAGCATCTAGGGACCTTTGGATGTTCTTACAAGTCTGCAAGACAACATCCAGGGACTTTTTTACGTAGTGTTGTGCCAGCAACCCCAGGATTTGAGCCACTTTTCAGGACCAGAGACCAAGCCACTACCTAGAATAGAATGACATCTTCAGAATAGTAAGGTAATAGGGAAATGATAATGAAAAATAAATTACTTGAATAAGAAATAGGCATTTCGTCAAACATATCATGAATATGTAATCTATAGGTATGAATAAAATATCTGAGAATAAGGGTCTCGTACTTAGTTCATAATTGCTAAGAAGCATTGATGCCTCAACACATCAACTTCCATTTCATCCATTAGGTCATAGATAAATTGTTCAATCATTTACAAGTAAAAACATGATGAGATCCATACATAGCTTCTATCATAAAACACACACACACACACACACACACACACACACACACACACATATATATATATATATATATATATAGATATATCTATCTATCTATCTATATATATATATATATATATATATATATATATATATATATATATATATATATATATATATATATATATATATAGATATATATAGCCATCATAATAGCAATAGAAATATGAATGAAATCATATCCATATGATCAACATATAAACCAATATAATACTCATAGAAATACAAGGATAAATAACCTCATATTGATGATGCAAAATCAAAACCTGGGATGGGACTTCCACATTCCACCTAACCATAGAATGGTTGAGCCAAATCTCCCTTTAGCCATTCACCCCCGTGCCATATTCTAAGAATGAATGTGGGATCTCATAGAACACATCAATCCAAAACCGTCCAGGGCTTCCATAGGCTATCCACCTCACCCATCAATAATGGTTCCACCTCACGGTCGGAGATCACAAAAACGTCATTAGAATGGTCTCTATCCAAGCCTTTTAGGGCTTTAAGAGCATTTGTTCCAACAAAGGCTTCCAGGACTAGTAACTCAACCAAAAGCTGTTGCTGAGCATCTAGAGCCTTTTTCCAACCAAGCCTTCTAAGACTAGTAACTCAACCCACCAAGGGCTTCTAGAGCGTTTGTCCAACCAAGGCTTCTAGGAAATAATAACTCAACCCAAGCTAAGGAAACATGAGAACCATCCAAAACAAACAAGCAAAATATACCCACAATATCCATGGCTATCTAGGAAATGGAAACGCTAGGAAATCCACTGTCAATCGAGGAAATCCTCCATTCTAGTGACGGATCATGACCAAAAATCCACATGCATATGCCATGCATCCAAAAACAAGCGAGGAAAACATACATGCAATTCAATACTTTCAAGAAAATCCCACTGCATATATTGATCCTGATGCCCTCTTGCACTTTCCTACTCTTCCTTTGCTTTCTTGCTCTAAAAAGCCAAGTATGCCACACCCTCCAAGAGTGCTCCATGAAAAATCTTAAGTATCCAAGAGTATGAGAGAGAGAGAATAATGAAGGAGCTCCAAAACTCAACTCACAAAAGGTTACCAACTAATCCTCATAAGCCTTTTTGTTAGGATATTCTGACACTTAGGAAATAGTTAAGTATAAATTGTTCTAGTGTAGAGTTAGGTAAAGTGTGTTCCTTTACTCTGTACATTTGTAAATTATAATTCGATGGTCATGATATGTTCTAGACAAGAAGTGATATGATGGTTCATTCTCTCCTGAGTATGACCGACACTGGATCTATGGCTTAACACCCGATTGGTCCATGATATCTATTTAAAGAGCACGGAGGGTCATTTGCAGGGTAACCATTCATGAGAGAAGTTTATGTAAATTTTCATTCTTTTATTAATAAATTGCTTGAAGTGGTCGTGTTGGCTCAGGTCGTGGACTATTTCCTTTATTGAAGGTTTTAACAACATCAAGAATACTGATGTATTGATCTGTGATCTATTTGTGAGTGGTGTCCTTTGGTGATATATCTGAGGAACTTACCCTATAAATTCCTACATGGTATCAAAACTATTTGAGGGTTGCGTCCATTGGCGATCAAAATCGAAAGCCGGTACAAGTCCATTCGACTGTCGTTTCCTAGATCTATTATTTCTGACTACTTTCAGGCTGAGAGGACTACTCTGTTGTGTTAGGAGCATCTATTATTGTGAGGAACCCCTTTCATTTGATGTGAAAAGGTTTCTGCTAGCCCTAGCTACATCATTTTTAAGATCTAGAGGTATACAATCTTTATTTACAGTTTTAGTTATTCATCTCTTTATTTATTTCAGTTTTATTTAGCTCTCTATTTTTTTATTACCAGATCTATACCTTTCATTTTTTTGTATGCTATTTTCCCTGCCACTCTGTGCGATTTGGGCAAATTAGAAACAGAAAGGAAGGATTTTTCTCATGCGTATGCTCTTTTCTGCTGCGCCTTAGTGTGATCTCAGAAAATTAGAAACACTGAGGAAAATATTTAGTTTCTAGTGAAATCTAACTTCAAGCCATAAGGTTTGGTTTTTTTGTAGGCAAAAAGAGATTTCTCAAGTAAGCACGCACCCCAAAGCTTCAGTGACTTAAAAAAAAAGAAGAGAAAAAAACCCCTTTCATCTTTTCCAAAAATTACTAACCTTTTAAACTAGCTCACTTGGTCCAAAGTTACTTTATGAGAATAGAGGTCTTGAGTTCAAGTGTTTCTTTTTGTTGAGTTACTTTTTCAAAAAACACATGTAACTTATGTTTTAAAGTTACTTTACGTAAAAGTGTTCTCACCCATTCTAGAAAGTGAGTCACTTATAATTCTAAAGTTTCTTTATCTTTTATTTAGGTTACAATTTAGTGAGTATCTCATAAAGCACCATTGTAAAAGTGACTTTCAGTTATTTATAAAAGTGGGTCACATAATTTTTTTTTTTAAGTGAGATAATTATATTAAGTTTGGAAGGGGGAGGGCGTGATTTTTTTTTTTAAATAAAGAATTATCATTCACTTCCACACATTCACATACTTCTTCGGCATCTTCAACAACTTTTCTTCAAAAAGCCATGACCTCTTCATCTGGAAGCCATTTTTTTTAATCAGCCTAGTTTTTCAAGATATTTCCATTGGAACACTTAGTTTCAAAATCTACAGCTTTAGGTTTTGTTAAAATGGAAAGTCCATGCCAAGTTATTCATGACAACACCAACTACTTCCAATAGTGGTCCTACGTTGTGGACTTGCGTAGAAGTAAAGGTCTTTACAGTATAGCCTCAAGCCAAGAAACTAAACCTAAAGATGAAGATAAGGCAGCCAAATGGGAAAATAGGCAAGATCAAGAACGTGGGTTGGTAGGGATGTCTATTTCTCTAGACCTTAGATTCCATATCACAGAACCTGATACCCAAAATGAAGCAATGAAACAACTCACTAAAGCTTTTGGAATTAAAAAGGAAGATAGAGCTCATCAACTTGAAAATGAGTTGCTTACGTTGCACCCAAATAATTTTTCTTCCATAGAAGATTTTTTGTCCATGTTCATGACCCTTAGACTTCTCTTGTAAGATGTAAAGGTTAAGAAAGAAGATGGTAGCCTTATATATTCCGTTCTTACTAAGTTGGGACCAGCCTACTCTGTGTTTGTTTCCACTTTCCGTTATATTATAGAAGGCTTCATTTCTCAAGGGCAAGACTACAAGTCCCCCTCCTTTTATGCCTTTCGTGATTCTTTAATAAGAGAACAAGAAATGCTCTTATATATTGGTCTTATAAATCTTGGAGAATCTTCTAAGGAAGGCTTACCCACTCAGCAACAACCAAATTTAAAGAATCCTAAGAAGCAGTATCCTAGAAAGAATGGTCCTAAGTGAAACAAGGGTCCTAAGAAATTTCAGTCTCAAAATGAAAAATCATTTCAACAAAATGATAAGGCAAATAAAAAAAAGGGGAAGAAGACTGATAGACATTTCCAGTTTTGTAATCGAGATGGCCACTTAGAATCCAAATGCTTTAAGAAGATGGAAGCCTTAGAAGCAGCAATGAAGAAGCATAACATCCATTTGGAGCACTCTTCAACTCCAACTTCATCTTGAGGAATAACACTTCCTGCATGTGGTTGTCAAGCATCTCAGTTTGGTTATGCACTAGATGTATCTTCTTCTTCTCATTCTCATGAGTGGCTCATTGATCTGGAGCTTCTTATCACATGGTCACAGAGCCATGTTTTCTTCTTTAAATGATTATAACACCAAAAATATATATGTTGGTGATGATAGATCTCTTAGTGTTGTAGGGACTGGAACTATTCATCTAGACAATGGTCAATTTAATTATGTATTATGTGCTCCAATCTTATCCTGAAACCTTCTATCTTTATATCAGATAACTCATTTAGGTGAAGGTAAAATCATTGAATTTTCACCTCACGATGTTGTAATTAAGGACCTAAGAGATCCTAGACAGATTTTATCTATTTACATTGCTGATGATTCTACAAGGTTGTATACATTTAACAACTTTGGGTCATCAAATCTTCCCTCAGTGTTTGTTGCTCATAATGATGAAGTGAGAAAACTTTGGCATGAGCGATTTGGTCACTTAAACTATTGCTCCTTTCAGAATCTATGTAAAGAACATATAGTGACAGGTCTTCCTATGGTATCTTGCATATATGGTATTTGTTCTGGATGTGTACTCAAAAAAAATCATTGGGATAGTTTTGAAAAACATGCCTCTTGGCACGCCTCAACCCCTTTACGGCTTGTGCATAGTGATTTATGTGGTCTACTTCCAGTTGTTTCATTCTCTTGCTACAAGTATTTCTTAACATTCAGTGATGATTTCTCCAGACGCACTTGGGTATACTTCTTAAAACTCAAGAGTGAAGTATTTAACATGTTCTTGGCCTTTAAGACCTTTGTTGAGAAACAATCTGGACATCAAATTCTTAAGTTAAGATTTGATAATGACGACAAATATGTTAACAACAAGTTCATCAACTTTTGCACTGAGTATGGAATTCAAATACAACATATTGTTCCATATACTCCTCAACAAAAAGGTGTAGCTGAAAGGAAGAATCACACCTTAAAGGAAATGGATAATTGTATGCTTCAATCTAAAGGACATAGTCTTAATTTTTGGGTAGAAGCAATTAACTATGAAAATTACATATGAAATCACACTCCTACTAAGGTTTTAAATAATATCACTCCAGAAGAAGCATGGAGCTCAGTTAAACCAGATGTAAGTCACTTTTGTGTTTTTGGAAGTAAATCATGGGCCCATATTCTAGATGAGAAACATAAAGCTTTAGAACCAAAGGGTGAAAAATGTATTTTTGTTGGATATTCTGAAGATGTCAAAGGATATAGACTTATTCCACTCAAGAAAAAAATGTTATCATGAGAAGATATGTAAATTTTGCTGAAAATATATCGACCTACAATCCTAGTTCGGTGGATGTGCCACTTCTCTCTGTCCCTTCTACTTCTGAAAATATTTCTTCTTCAGATGATGGCAGTGAAGATGACAATGCCCCCCCACCTCCTCAGGATCCTCCTTCAGTTCCTCAGCTTCCAAAATGGGTCCATGCTACTCGAGATACAACGGGTGCTCTTGTAGGTGATCCTACAAATCAGTGAAGTACACGTTCTCATTTTGATTGAGCCTCTTCTTTACTGGCTCAAGCTTCAGTGAATTATGATCCTAACACCTTTGTAGAAGCATTAGGCCATCTAGATTGGGACGCAACTATGAATGAAGAATATCGTTCATTATTGGCAAATGATACATAGGATCTTGTTCCTCTTCTAAAGGGATGAAAACTTGTTAGATGCAAATGGGTTTAGAGAACCAATTATGGACCAGATGGAAAAGTTGATAAACATAAAGCTCGTCTTGTTGCTAAGGGTTTTTCACAAGTTGAAGGCATTGACTATACTAAAGCCTTCTCCCCTATTTCCAAAATGAAATCTATCCACCTTGTTCTTTCCCTTTTTGCCTCTTTCAAATGGGAAGTCCATCAGATGGATGTTAAATCTACCTTCTTGCATTGGGTTTTACATGAGGAAATATTTATGGAACAACCTACTAGATTTATACAAATAGACTCCAACCTTTTATGTTGGCTTAAGAAATCCCTTTATGGTCTCAAGCAAGCCCCTTGGGTTTGGTATGCCAAAATGGATAGCTTTCTTTTAGATACTGGCTTTTCTAGGTGTCATTCTGACAATACTCTCTACACCAAGAAAGTGGGTAAGTCTCTTATCATTCTTGTTCTTTATGTTGATAATTTTATCCTTACTGGTAGTGCTTCCAACCTTATAAACCATGTGAAGTACAACCTTAAAAAGAAGTTTGAAAGGACAAACTTAGGACACTTGCATTATTTTCTTAGTCTTCAAGTCTTGCAATCTAAGGAAGGTGTTTCCCTTTCCCAGTCCAAGTATGCTTGTGATCTTATATGCCACTTTCACATGGAAGATTGTAAGCCAGCCCCTATCCCTTTCAGTTTGGATCCAAACTTTCAGTCACTTGTATTCCCTTGAAGCTGATGCTACCTTATACCATCAGCTTGTAGGAAAACTTTTGTATTTGACCCATACCTGTCCTAACCTTTCCTTTGTTGTTAGCCTTATTGCTCGGTTTATGTAAAACACACATGAAAGTCATTGGAAAGCAGCTAAAGGAATACTTCATGATGTTCAAGGTACAGTTCAGTTTGGGATTCATTATATTGCAAAAGCATCTCCTCTATTGGTTGGTTTCATTGATTTCGATTGGGCTAGTGACCGTGATGATCGTAAGTCTACTGCAAGTTATGTATTCACTCTTGGTTCTAGACCTATTACATGGGCTTGCAAGAAACAAAGTTCCATTTATCTTTCTTCAGTAGAAGTGGAGTATCGTGGTGCCGTAGAAGCTAGTAAGGAAGCCTTGTGGCTTTGTTAGATCCTGTCAGAGTTTGGCTTTCAGCAGCAGCATTCGACTACACTTTGGTGTGATAATAAAAGTGCCATTCAACTATTCAAAGATCTAGTCGAACATCAGTGCAACAAACACATTAAACTACACATGCACTTCATCATATAGCTCATTCATGACCATGTTCTTGAAGTGCAATATTGTTCAACCGATGGTCAAGTTGCAGACATCTTTACAAAGGTTCTCACAAAGGCAAAGTTTACAAAGCTTCGATTTATGGTTGGAGTTTAGGAAGTTGTCCCTAAGGGGGGATAGGCTCTAATGCCTCCTTCCTTCTTCTATTGTGTCATATTTGTACATCCTTCAATCCTATCCCAAGATGTTCTTAATGGGGGATGTTAGGATATTCCGATACATAGGAAATAGTTAAGTATAACTTGGTTTAGTGTAGAGTTAGGTAAAGTGTGTTTCTTTACTATGTACATTTGTAACTTACAATCCAACGGTCATGATATGTTCTAGACATGAAGTGATCCGACGGTTCATTCTCTCCTCGGTATTATTGACAGTTGATCTGTGGCTTAACACCTAATTGGTCCATGATCTCTATTTAAAGAGAACGGAGGGTCATTTGTAGTGTAACCATTCATGAGAGAAGATTATGTAAAATTTCATTCTTTTATTAATAAATTTCATGAAGTGGCCCCATTGGCTCAAGCATGGATTGTTTCCCTCTTTAAAGGGTTTAACCACATCAATAATATTGGTGTAGTGATCTGTGATCTGTTTGTGAGCTGTGTCCTTTAGTGTTCTATCTAAGGAACTTACCCTATAAATTCCTACACTTTTTATGAATGAGGCCTCCATTTTCTTCATTTTACTCCTTATATGCAACATGTGACCTTTAACCTCCCTTTTCTCCTAATTTACATTATTTTCATAAATAAATGTGCCAAAATTCCATTTTTCCTTTCGAAAGCCTTAGCCATTTCCTTTGCCAATTTCCTTAGCCATTAATTATTCACAAATGATTCCCATTAGTAGGATTTTTCCCAACATTCAGCTTGGAATAAGTGGCCCATCAACCGTGGTTATTACTTTTTCCTTTATTAACTTGTATTACATGGAATTTTCACTAGGGTTGTTACAGGAAAAGAGTTATTATTAACATATGCAATTCCATCTAAGCTAGGGACTTCCACGTACCACCTAACCATAGATTGGGCTGAACCAAATCCCCCTTTCAACCAATCACCCTCGTGCCATATTCAAAGCATGAATGTGGGATAAACCAACGAGAACCAAAACAAGGCTTCTAGAGCCCAAACCACCTCAACCCTCAACTAGTAATTCCACCTCATAGTTGGATATCACTAACCATTGCCAGATTGATCTCTACCCAAGTTGTCTGGTGCTCCAAAGAATTTTTTCCAACCCAGATCCACGACTAGTAACTCAAGCCATAGTTGTCATAGGGCTCCAGAGAATTTGTCCAACCAAGGGTCCAGGACTAGTAACTTAACCCACCAAGGGCTCTAGAGCACTTTTCCAACCAAGGATTCCAAGACTAGTAACTCATTCAGGTTGTTCCAGTTCTTACAGAGTGTTTGTCGAACCAAGGCTCCAAGAACTAATAACTCAACCCACAACCATATGGAATATGAGCACCAATCAGAAAGAAAAAGGGAAAACCAACAACACCATGGCTATCCAGGAAATGGAAAGGATAGGAAGAACCACTCCCAATCTAGGATATCCTCCATGTCAATGGAACATCATAATCAAATAACCACATGTCTATACCATGCATGCCAAAACTAGTAAGGAAATCATACATGCAACTCATTACCTGCAAAGAAAACTCATTTTAGTTGCTAATCTAGTTGTCGCCTTGTACTTTCCTTCTTTTCTTTTGGCTTCTTGCCTCAAATAAAAAGTTTGCCCAAAATCCTCTAAGAGTGCTCCAAGATGACTCTAAATGTTCAAGAGTATGAGAGAGAGAGAATAGAGAGAGAGATCCAAAACACTAACAAAAGGTTTCACACACTGAAAGAAAAACTATGAACTAATCCTCATGAGCCTTTTTATCATTAACTCCTCTATTTTATTCAATTTTCTCTATTTTTCCCTCAATTTCCTCCTCACATGCAACCTGTGACCTTCTGCCTTCCTTTTATCCTAATTTCGATTATTTTCATAAATAAAATGGCAATTCATGCCACTTTGCCTGTTCCATTAATTTTTCCAATTTCGATAGCCATTAATTAATCACGAGTGATTCACTATCACTATTTTTTTCCCAAAATTCAGCTTGGAAAATGTGTCCCATGATCTTCGTCTTATTTTTCCTTATTAGCTTTATTAAATGGATTTTTAACCAGGGTTGTTATAGAACCCACCCCCCCCTTTGGGAACACTATCCTCAATGTTCAATAACACTTATAAACCAAGAAAACACACACTTCCCATGGAGCTTTATAGCATAAGTCCATACAAAATTTACATTGTATCCATCTGCTAAAACATAACCAACGTATCATGAACACCATACTGCTTATTGGAGCTTTATAACAAAACCTGATGCAGTATTTACATACATATGCATATATCTACATAACTAAAACGCAACATTACAACATATACCAAAGGAAATCCTCTCAACCAGCATATAGAGAAGGATACATAACCCACATCTAATCAGCCATATCCCATGTAGCTTCATCAGGTTCAAAGTGCTTCCATTTCATTTTAACTTGCTCGATTGCTCGATTTTGGAGCATGAACATCATTCGTTGGAAAATGTACTGAGGTTCCAACTGGAATTCTCGTTTGGGTTTCCACCTACAATACAAACCAGTCAATCACATGATCAACATATTTCACATGCTTCTTAAGCAATGAAACATGGAAAACATCATGGACTTTCACTATCTGAGACAGTGCAAGTTAGTAGGATATTGGTCAAATTCTCTGAAGAATTTTAAAAGGTCCACAATACCGAGGTGCAAACTTGGCACATTATCTAATCCTCAAGGATATCTTCTTGGCTGTGACATGCAAGTACACCTGTTCCCCTACACAAAACTTCTTAAACGTCTTGTGTTGATCTATAAATCTCTTCTGTATATCCTTTCTTGCCTCTAGATACTTATTGATTACCGACATTTCCTGTTCCATCTCTGTAAAAATGTCCAGTCTAATCAATACCATGTCTAGTGGATCAATCGAACTGATATGAGTATTATAACTCTACCTGTAAGTGCCTCAAAGGGACTAGTGGAATACACTCTTCCCACTTTCAATGTTGGTTCATAACATACGTTCTTAACATCACCTCTAAAAATCCCGTTAACAATCTTTATTTCTCCATCTATCTGCAGATGATAATTTGTACTTAAGGATAACTTTGGACTCAAACCCACAAATAACGCCTTCCAAAACCTAGATATGAACTTCACATCTTTGCTTGACACAATCTTCTTTGGAACACCATGCAACTTCATTATCTCCCTGAATAAGACCTATGTAGCCTCACTAGCTTAATTCGTAGACTTCACTGGAATGAAGTGAGATACCTTAGTCAACTTGTCAACTACAACCATAATAGAATCATGTTATCTAGAGCTTCTTGAAAAACTTATTATAAAATCCATGGAAATGACCTCCCATTTCACTTGTAGAATCATAATCGGTTGTATTATACTACCTGCATGCTTACACTATTATTTTACCTACTGACAATCCAAACATCTTGCAACAAACTATGCCACCTCTTTCTTTAAACTCAGTCAATGATATAATTTCTTCATGACTTTCAATGTCTTCTGATATCCCAGGTGACCTAATATAGCTTAGCATGAAATTACTACAATATAACCTTCATGAGCTCACTATTGTGTGGCACATATATCTTATCCCTAAATATGACCAAACCATGTGTCGTGAGATGATAATCAACATCATGTTCATTACTCTACTATAACCTTACCTAAGCTCCCTATACCTGTCATCCTGGTGTCGTACCTATAAGATTCGATCTTGCAACTATGTCCCATATGTGCTCATATCTTCTACATTATTTATTCATACTCTTCTACTAAGAGTATTTGCAACCCTATTCTCTTTCCATTTGATTTACCTAATCTCGAAGTCAAACTCACTAATCATGGCCAACCATCTAGCTTTCTTTGCATTCATATTCAGTTAGTTAAATAGGTACCTCAACCCACTGTGATCACTCATTAATACAAACCTCCTACCAAGAAGATAGTGTCTCCACATCTTCAATGCATGGAAGATCGCTACCAAATCAAGATCATGTGTCACATAATTATGCTTGTTCTCATTCAATTTCCTTGATTCATAGCACACTACCTATTGTTCCTGGATTAGAACTCCACTAAGTCCTTCCTTGAAAGCATCTATATGCACCATAAACTCTTTGTCTAGATCTGTGATCTTTAGAACTAGAGAATTTGTAAGCAATTATTTCAACTGCTCAAAACTAACTGCACACTATCCATTCAAATTTCTTACCTTTTCGCTGCAAGGATGTAATAGAATAGGTAACATATGAGAAGTTCATGACGAACCTCCCATAATAGCCTGCTAATCCCATGAATAATCTGACCTCATCCAAATTTTTAGTAGTTTCCCATTCCATGATTCCTCTTATCTTATCTAGATCTACTACTATGTCTTCCTTGGAGACAACATGTGCCAAGTAATGTACCTTTGTCTGAAAGAAATTGAATTTACTAAGCTTGGCATACAACTGATACTCTCTTACTAATCTCAATAGTATTACTAAGTGTTTGACATGTTCTTCCTCATTCTTATAATATTTCAGTATATCATTAATGAATACAATAAAAAACTTGTCTAGATAAGGACACAATACATTATTCATCAAGCACATAAAAGTAGCTAGAGCATTAGTAAAATTGAAAGGAACTATAGAAAAATAATAATGCCCATACCTAGTCTTGAAAGGATTATTGTATATGTCCTCTTATTTAATGTGTACCTGATGGTATCTTGATCTCAAGGCAGTATTTGAGAACTTTGCTACTCCCTTCAACTAGTAAAATGAATCATCAACCCTTGGCAACATATACCTATTCTTAATATTCAACTTGTTTAGCTACCTATAATCAATCCTCAATCTAAGAGTATCATCCTTCTTCACAAATAATACCATTTCACCCCGTGATGATACGCTTGACCTAACGTATCCCTTGTCAATCATTTCCTTCAATTTCACCCCTAGTTCCACTAACTTTGGTGTGATAATCTTGTATGGTGCCTTTGATACCGGTTCTGCCCCTGGTACCAATTAAATAGAAAATTCCACTTCCTTTTGAGGCTACAACTCTAACATATCTACTAGCAATACATCTTGAAACCACTGAAAAACTAGATACCTCTCCAAGACATTTACATCCTCCACTTACTTACCTTTTTCATTGGAAATATGAACTGCAAACAATATATACCCTTTTATTTGACTATGCTTGGCCTCCATAGCTATAACGATCCTCACTCGTGTCTCTTTCCTCTTGCCCTGCAAGATTCTTTGTTCTCCATTGTCATCCAAGCACTCAATTTCATTTTCATAACAATCCACCTTAGTCTTGTGAAGATACAACCAATCCATACCCACCAACCTACTATATGATCCTAATGGAAGCACATTCATATGTGTTTATGTAGGCATACCATTCAACTCAAATACATAAGGAATATACCAATGACGAGCTCTCTTCTTAGTACTTGTAGCCAAATGAATTAACCAAGACTCTTTATGCACTTCTTTATTCAAACGACACTTATCCACTATGTGAGGGTTCAGATAATTATAATTAGATTAAGGGTCAATAAAAAGATAAACAACTTGATAACAAAGCTTACCATCCATCTCGATAATAGATGCCTAGTGATTCACCTGCATATTATCCAACACTACATAAATCCAAGGAATACTATGTCCAACAACCCCCACTATGCGTGTCTTCTTAGCACTATAAATATGTGGTCTACCACCTTGATGCTATGGACAGTCTCTCCTGTGATGCTCTCCACCACAATTCCAACACTGTAATGGTTTTCTACTCTCACCCTTGTTGTTCTCCTAAGATCAATATTCCTATCCTCTATCAAATCCGTTGAAATTCTTAGGCGATGCTCCATTCTCTTAGTTACATGTATCCTGAGGTCTTGTTCACTTCTTATCCCATTTTGCTTTATTCTTCTCATTACCTTTCCAATCTTTCTTAGTCTCAAACCGGTGCCTCGATTGGCCATAAAAATTCTTTAGCTTTTTGATGCCTTCCTCCAACGATCTAAGCTCATAAAACTCAATTTCTATCTGAAGGCTTCTGATAACCCACTCATGAATCTCTGAATCTTCACTTTCTACTCCTTAAGGTAATGCACATACATCAACAACTCCAAGAACCTACTAGTATACTGCTTATTGGTAATAGATCTCATCTTCAACTCATAGATCTCCTTTTCCCTATCATCATAGTATCTCTGAGATAGATACTTATTTCTAAAAATAATCTTCAACTTATTCCAAGTCAATTCTTCTTCTTGAATGCTTCTAACTTTATTTAAATCTTCCTACCAGATGTTTGCTTTACCTTTAAGTCTAAACATAGATATTCCACCTGTCATTTTCTCTGATTAATCCTACAACTGGAAGAACTTATTCATCCCAAGAAATCATGCTTCACCATCCTGTGACTTCTTCATTTATCCATCAAATGTAGGTGGCTTGGATTTCTTGAACTCAACTGGAAAATATCACCTATCACTCCTCCTATAAGGATGATAGCATTGATGACCAAGTTACCTATCAGAACCATAACTATATTAAGTTCCATGTTCACTACCTCGTCTATCAAGTGTATCCAAGAACCTTCCATCTATAATGGTATCCTCTCTTGACCTACTACCATATGCTACGTTAGTCCTATCCTCTTTTCCATGACTGATCTTAAGCGGTCTCTATCTCTAAAAATATGATAGACTCTGAAGAATCACTACATTGACCTATGCTTGTTTCTCTGATGCCCTAGTATGTTTCTTTTGAGACTGAATTATTATGTCATTATCTTATTTGTGACTTCTTATCTCTTCCTTCAAACTTCTCAAAGTGTCTGCTATGTGAGGGGAGTACTCACCTCCATGCTATTCATATGATCTATAGGGAGAATAACGTGAACTGTAGTCCACCATTTTTCTTGTCATCTTTGATATTCGTCCTGCAAACATACCATGTTAGATAACCAAACATAAACATAATCAAATATACCTCAGTGAATTTTAGGGAAGGCTATGTCATCTGCAAGATAAATCTAAATTAATATATATATATATATATATATATATATATATATATATATATATATAGATATATATATATATATACACACATATATACAATGAAATCATTATATTCCTCATCTCACCATCAACCTATGCATGATGAAACAACTGCAACAATGGCCATCACCATGCATACGTGACACAAACATACACCATAAGAATAATGAACACATATGAAACTCACATGCATTCATGAAAAACACATCATAACAATAACGTCATCAACTTCTTCATGACAACAAAACTACAAAAATGACCACCGCCATGCATACACATCAAGCACATATAAAATATTCATGTATACATGGAAAACACATTCTTCCCATCTAGTCTAAGTGTTGAAACTGATAATTTTGATACCACTCTCTAACACCCTCCTCTGACACTTACCCAAGCTTACCAGTCCACTAGGGTAAATATGTGATGAAGATTTACTATGATATGACTCAACCTCCTCGATATAGTTAAGGAAGTGGAATTGATTGTAGGAATTTACAGGGTAAGTTCCTTAGATAGAACAACAAAGGACACCACTCACAAATAGATCACAGATTAGTACACCAGTATTCTTGGCATGATTAAAATTCTTGATGAGGGAAACAGTCCATGACTTGAGCCAATGCGGCCACTTCAAGGAATTTTTTAATTTAAAATAAAGAAAATTTACATAAGCTTCTCTCATGAATGGTCACCTAAAAAATGACCCTCCATGCTCTTTAAATATAGATCATATACCAATCAGGTGTTAAGGCACTTAAGTGTTGGTAATACTGAGGAGAGAATGAACCGTTGGATCAATTCATCTCTAGAACATATCGTGAACGTCATATTGTAATTTACAAAAAGTACATTGTAAAGAAACACACTTTACCTAACTATACACTAGACCAAGTTATACTTAATTATTTCCTATGTGTGAGAATATCCTAACATCTCCCCTTAAGAACAACTTGGGATAGGATTGAAGGATGTACAAAGATAACACAATAGGAGAAGGAAGGAGGCATTAGAACCTGTCCCCCGTTAGTGAAAACTTTCTGAACTCCAACCATAATCGAAGTTTAGTAAACTTCTTCTCTGTGAGAGGCTTTGTAAATATGTCTACAACTTGATCATCAGTTTAATAGTAGTGCACTTCAAGAACATGGTCATGAAGGAGCTTTCTATTGAAGTGCATGTTTAGCTCAATGTGTTTGATGCACTGATGTTGGACTAGATCTTTCCATAGTTTAATGACACTTTGATTATCATACCAAAGTGTAGTTGGATGCTGCTGCTGAAAACCAAACTCTAACAATATCTGATGAAGCCACGGGGCTTCCTTACTAGCTTGAATGATGTCACGATACTCTTCTTCTGTTGAATAAAGAGAAATGCCACATTTTTTCTTGCAAGACCATGTAATAGGTCTGTAACCAAGAGTGCAGACATAACCTGTAGTAGACTTCCGATCATCAGGGTCACCACTAAGATTTGGGTGATGTGACAATACATAGTAAGACTCGATTGAAACAAGGTAAAAAGGTAAAAGAAAGGAATTGGGAAATAATTCCTTTCGCTATGTTTGGAAACCCTAATTCCAAATGAATGAGTACTTTGCATACATGAAGCCTTCTTAACCTTGATTTTGTCTAACATCATGGGGATATGTGGTATAGTCATGAACATGTATTTGACAGGTATATTAGCTAGTTTCTTGTTATAGATGGATGGATTCATCAACGGATTTGGAGTCCCTTCAGAGATGGCATGGATGTGTTCAATTAAAAGGTAATGTGCTTGGCACAACAAGGTAAGATAACTAGTATGTTGTTATGTTTATTTATACACTGAAGATTATGTGTTTATGGTAGTGTCATGCAGGGAGTTGCATGAAAAAGAGACTACGATGAAATTTTGAAGAAGGCTCGGGTGGAGCTTTTCCCAGGAACCATGGTGATTGTGTCATGGTGTATGTTGTCAGTGTTTTGCTTTTGGTATTTTGATGATTTGTTGTGCTTGATTGCGGTTTTGTTTGCATGGCCATTCCACTTTGTTTGTGGTGTCTTATTATTGTTGATTTTCCATGGTTTTCTTCTTATTTTCTTCTCTGTCTTGCCTTTATTTTATTGTGAGTCTTGGGATTTGGTTGGGGAATGACGAAGTGAATGGAGCTCCAGGAGAGTTGTGTCATACCCGACAGGTAAGGTAAGAACTGAATGAAGCTTGGTGCATGTATAAGGGTACTTGAAGGTAAGAGTATGATAGCCAGTTGAACTGGTTGTGTCCACTAGTGTAAATGGATGGTGGCAGGACAATCATGAGAAAGCTAACCTGAAAGGTAAGGTAAATAGATTTGAGGTGTCAGATGCCTTGGCTATGCTGGGAATATTTGTTCTTAATGTTGTACATGAATAAAGGAAGTTCTCTTAACCTTTACCTTGAGATATACTAATTATGTCATGACCATGATTATGTTGATGTCTATATGTGTATACATATATGTATATATGTTTGTCATTGTCTAACTAGATCATTATTGTTTTATGTTGATGCTTATATGTATATATGTGTATGTATGCATATCGTTGTCTGATAGGATCATGATTGTTAGGCTAATGTTTATATATATGTATGTATCTATGTTATTGTCCGAAAGGGTCATCGTGTATCATTACTATTAATTCTAATGTTGATATGTACATATGTATGTATGTATGTCATTGTCTGAATAGATAATTATTGTTTTATGTTGATGTTTATATGTATATATGTGTATGTATGCATATCATTTTCTGACAGGATCATGATTGTTTATGCTAATGTTTATATATATGTATCTATGTATGTATGTATGTCACTTTCTGATAGTGTCATCAAGGATCATTCTTGTGGAATAATGATTGCTTATGTAGGTGAATGACATGGAGAGATTCTTGGTTTACGAGGAATCAAGTGGAAGAGTAGCCCTGAAAAATATAAGAGGTTAGTATCATGTGGACATGAACTGATATTATGTTATTATAATATGTTTATGTTATGTATAGGCTATACATAGGGAGACATAAAAAAAACGAAAGCTATGTGGTCTATGTAATGCTAGGACAAGCATGGATAAGACACTGAAAGCAGGGTTGCTTGATAGGGACAATCATTACAACAAAACCAACGATTTGCACCAGATTTAGCGCCAGATTTTAGTGCATTTTTTTTGTAATTGTGATGAGCAACCTGGCGCTAAATCTAGCTATATTGTACAATTTTTAAAGCGTCCTTTTTTGCACCTGATTTTGCATCCTTTTTCACGCTAGATTTTGCATCATTTTTTACACCAAACTATGCATCATTTTTTGCGTCAAATTTTGAACCAAGATTTGCATCTTATTTTATGACAGGTTTTGCTTCTAGTTTTGTGTCATTTTTTGCATCTATTTTTCATTCTCTTTTGCTTCCTATTTTGTGTCATTCTTTGCTTCCATTTTTGCACCATCATTTGCATCAAGTTTACACTGTATTTTGAATCCAATTTAATGTCTTTTTATGCATCCATTTTGTGTCAGTTTTTGCATCTAGTCTTACGCCAGGTTTTGTATCTAGTCTTACGCTAGTTTTTTCTTCTATTTTTGCACCAGCTTTGGTGCCTATCTTTGCACCATGTGTTGAATTTGATTTAGCACCAAATTTTGCATCCATTTTTGTGCCCATTTTTGCATCTTTTTTTGGACCATTTTTTACATCCACATTTATGTTTGATTTGTCTCCATTTTTCCCATCTAATTTTGCACCATATTTTGCGTCATTTGTTTCATCCAATTTTGCATCATTTTTAACACCATCTCTTGCATCTAATGTTACATCATTTTGAGCATCCAAATTTGCATTTATATTTGCATCTTATGTTGAGTCATGTGTTGTGTCCACCTTTGCATCTTATTTTGTGTCTAATGGTACATTCAATTTAGAGCCATTTTTTACGTCTACTTTTGTATTTGTTTTTGCACCAAGTTTTTCATCCAATTTTAAGCTATTTTATGCCCCTTTTTGCACCATTTTTTTGTGTCTACTTGTGTCCAATGTTGCACCATTATTTACACCGACTTTTTCATCCAATTTTGCATTTTTTTGGTGTCTAGTTTTACATCGTTTTCACCATCCAAATTTGCATCTTTTTTTGCCTCATTTTGTGTCCACATTTGCATATAATTTTGTGTCTGAGTTCGAGCCTAAATTTGCATGTGATTAGGAATCATTTTTTACATCCAATATGGCATCCTTGGTTTCACCTTTTTTCAGCCCCATTTTGCATCTTGTTTTATGTCTTTTCTTACATCTTTTTTTTTTCCTTTTTTGCACCCAAGTTTGCATCCCAAATTTACACCATTATTTGCATCATCATTTGGCATATTAATTTGTAACGTTTTTTGCTTCTTTTTAACGCTCAACTTTGCATCTTATTTTACATGTAGTTGTTGTCTTTTTTTGCATCTAATTTGGTGCCCATTTATGTGTCCTTGTTTTTGCCCAATTTGATATCCTTTTGTATGCCATGTTTTGTTCCCTTCTTTGTGTCAACTATTGCACAATTTTTCACTTCTAATTTAAAACACTTTGTATGTCAATTGTCTGCATTTTGTATTAATTCCTAGTTTAACATCCAATTTTACTTTCAATTTTGCATCCATGGTTACATCCGCATTTGACTTCTTATATAGAGTATATTTTTCTTTACATATATGACCCCCTTTATAGATTCATAGTGAAATATATGATAGTTTCTAAATATCATTAAAGCAGATATCACAATTCAAAATCATTTGTAAAGAAATTTAAGAGAAATTGACAACATCCATCCAAAAAAATAACAATGTGTCATTAACAACTTTCAAAAAATGTATAAAATAGCAACATAATACTAATAAAATCAGTATTATTTTTAATCAAAACAAGTAAAATTCAAATATGATTAACAAATCAAAATATTTCATGAATATCGTTATTCTACGATAAATTAACAACATACATAAATCAAGCTCATCGTATGATTACAAAATCAAAATGTCTCATTGATATAGGGTAAATTCACAACACCCATCTAAACATAACAATGTCATTCTACACAATAATTTCTTCATAAAAAACAATGCATGTGCATGCCTAGCTACCACCACCAAGATCATCCTCATGATCATCTTGACCATCCTCATTACTCTGATCCGCATCATCACCAACACCGCAACTATCATCATCATCTCCTCCTTCACCGCCATCATCCTCATCCTCATCCTCATCATCTCCTGATATATGTTGAACATAATTTGGATCATCGTCTTGGCAATCATTACCTATAGCATTCTGACAAAAAAAATCAATATTACATGTTAGTATTAATTACATAACACAACGCATGTTTTTGTTATACAATGTTAACCATAAAAATAAGTAAGATATAATATCTAATAGTACTAAAAAATAAAATGAAAATATGGTTTAAAAGTATATTGGAAATCCAACTAAGATTACATACCATGGAGTCCATCCAAACAACAAATTCAACCCATCTCTTTTCCTGCAGCACCTCCTTTTCCAAATGATTTGGAGGTCTTCCATATTTTAGTTCCTATCAATCAGTAAATAGGGAGAAATTAGATAACAATGACTTTCTTCTAGTACAAAATTTATTAAAAAAATATCACATGTTTAATACACTTACAAAGGTTGTTATCAGTGCTTTTAAACCTTTCTGGCCACTACGATGAGTGACTTTTGTCTTGGTTAACCTCGCCTTGGATGCCTTGTCCTTAAACATAAACCAATTCAATTTATTTTCACACAAATACATGTTTAAGATACTTATAAGTATTAATACATTCTAAATAATGTTTAATGAAAAATTCAATACCTGAATGCTCTCATTGCCGACTTTTCTTTGTGTCTTCTAGAAGAGATTCATTCATACTTAAACAAGGGGATATATTGTAACTTTTTCTAAGTTCTGAATTTTTGGATCGAATACTAGAGTCCAGGCCAAATAAGGTGCTTAAACAGGTTGATATATTATATCCCGGCGTAACCTCATGGATCCTCAACGGAGTATCCAGTTGGGAAGGTTCCTACTTGCTCACCACAATCTGTATATTTTCTCCAACTTTGAAATTTTGGTTCTCTCCAGCTTCCTGGCCATTGTTTCCCTCAATTTTGGAAGGGTCAATGAATCCCTCATGTTTTCTGTTGTTGTCCATATCAAACAATTTTTCTCTAATTGGACCTGCAGCAGTTATGCCATCAACAATAAAAATGCTTTCCTGGCATGCTCCCTTCATGGATTTGACTAAAGATCAGTAGCAGGAGTTACAGGTGGTCCAGGTTCAGGAGTAGATGGGTGGGGTTCAAGAAAGCAGTAAAAGGAGCTAAAGAGGGATCTCCTAGTGTCCAAACAGGACTAACTGCTTAAAGACTGGGATCTGCTAATGACAGATTGCTCACTCGGGGTCTCAGGATCAGCATGAAAATATTGAAACCATATTCCACAGAAGTGAGATCTTGAAACCATCCAGCATTCTCTCCCAAGTTCCCAGCATCTGGGAGATGAAGGTTGGTATTTCAAGTCCTTCACTTTCATACCTCCGATGAGTGGATTATCCAGAACGAGGTTTCGAGAAAGACAGGCAAAAAAGAAAATCAGAGTGTTTTTTGTATTCGGTAGCATCTGAAGTTCTGGTCTCCAACAAGCTAATCACTCCCACTAGAAAGCCATAATGAAATTTCCATATGTGAAATTTCTATAAAGATTCTGAGCCTTTTGTTTTGAAATCCTGTAATATGTATACCGACTGAATGTAAATGTTTGTTCACTAATAGGAAAACAAGGTTACTATCTATTAACATATTTCTTAATAGTGAAGAATTGCATTGAACTTCTTTGTGCTATACATATGAATTCTCAGATACTATAAAATATCCGCTGAAAACTAGAACACCTCTAGTTATACTTCAGTTTATAGATCAACTACAGCACAGGCAAACAACCTTATGTCAGACAACAACATCAAATAATTCTGTAGCCATTGACTACAAGATTTGACCACTTTTGACTACAAAACTAACCAGGGCCATCTAGGTGACAACAGATAAAAGAAAGCAGAGAAAATTTGTGTTATGTATATGTTATCTCTTATGCATACAATATTATTATGCGCCTATGGAAAGATGGAACCTCTGCATTTCTTTGGATTTAGGCTATATCATTTTCCTTGAATTAACTAGGTGATTTTTTTTTTTTTTTTCTCATGTAGTAGGTGCTCCAAGGACATAAGGACTCAGTGTATTCTCTTGCATCTTATTGTCTCAATAGGATTCTGAGCTTGGCCACACTTGTGTATTTTTATTTTCAATAAATTGAAATTGGGATTCTCACTCTGAAAAGATATGAGGGAAAAATATAAACAATACTTGCAAATTGATAGATAAGATCGTTGTTTATCATATGGTAGTATTTAATGATAAAAGTCGGTGCTACAAAAAAACACTGCTTTGCATGAACGAAAACAATGGCTACATAAGATTTTCCTAGATGATATCCTTTATCCCATTTGCACAGTCAGGTTTCTGTCAAGGTCTGCACCTGACACTTTCTCTCAGAGCTTAGCAGCACCAATGAGGATACTCTTCATACAGTTAATTAAAGTTTGCATTTGTTTTCTGGAATGCAAAGATGCGGGATATACACATGCACAATTCAAAGCTCCATTTCTGACTGTATCAAAAACTGCAAGAGAAGGTCCTACTCCATGAACAGAAGAGCATCCCATATAATCCTCTAAACCTATTGCCCTTTTCAATTCATCCATTTCGTCCACCATGGGACCTTCAAATACAACAATAAGTGAAGTGCGAAGTGAAGATGATGGAGTTAAATAAGGATGTTGAATTGCTTGGCACATAAGGAAGTTGACATCACTCATGTCTGTGAAATGTTTTCGATTCCTCATAGATGTATCAAGTGCATTTGAGCATTGTCTGACCAGCTCCCAAAAGTCCCCTGTTTCATTGATATGATGGGTATTCATAATAGCAGAATGGTAGAAACCTTCGTGCCCACAAGAAACCAAAATAAGGGTCAAGGGAAGCAATACAAATATTCACACAACTGATCAGAAGAAAATTAATAAAAAAATAAATGGTATACAAATTGAGATATACTAATACTGTTTGTAGCTGATAGAACCACACACAATTGCTTTCTTACTGAATACAAGTGTATCTGTACAACATATATACCATGAACAACATGACTGCTCACACTAAAAAAACCCAGTTCATAGAGTGCAAGAAATCATGCCATAAATAAATTAAACCTACAGAAACCGATAACTGTAAATAAATACAAAAACATACTGTGAAAACTAGACAAAACTTTGAAGCAGCAGTGGTAATTCAAAATAAAATAAAGCAATGTGCAAATATGGAATTGGCAAAACCTTACCAACACTATGATCAGATAGGCTGCTGCCAACGAGGCTTTTACAGTCAACCAGAGTTATGACAGAGTAATGCTCCTAGCGATTGCCAAGCTCCTTGAGAACAGAAGTGGCTTTAAGCCCAACTGCTGTTAAAGCTCCACACATTGTTGTTCTTTCTGTCTTGCAAACCTGTGATGGCAATCCATCAACATCAAAATTGATATTCATGAAATCATAGAACTTATAGTTCATTAATTTATAATGATATAACGTAGAGAACAAAACCTAGTGTGCATTTACTGGCATTAACAATGCACAAATGTAAGACCTCATGGACTATAAACTCTTTGTGGACAATAAACTCTATTAACATGGAAGATAATAGACTTTATGGCCTAGCTATCACTAGGCTATAGACCTTATGGACTTCCTATCCACAGTTACAGAACAATTCCTATCCTCTTCATTGACCTAGATACTAGGAAATAAACCTTATGGACTTCATATCCGCATAACATAATTCCTATCCTCCCCATATGACTTCTCTGACACTACTAAATCAAACAGTACACAGTATTGGATATTGACTTGCAGCAATGCTACAAAACTATCTATAAATCTATCAGTACAGATTATCAACTTACATTCTCAAGCTGAGCTGTCCTCTCTGAGCATAAGCACAGACGAACGATTTGCGAATGGCGAGGAGAATTAGGATCTTCAAATGGCAAATTGGCATGCCTCCTGGACCCCAAAGAATATCCCAATAAGTCAACCCCATGAGCCCAGAAGGGCTTGTTGGCCTGGCCTCTGGGAATTGCATCCTCTATAGCCATAAAATTTAGGTTTTCTTCATGATATCCATTCTTCTCTGTCTGAGAATTGGTTTCATATAAAGATCTATAAAGATCTTAGAAATTTCTATAAAGATCTTAGAGGCTAGATCAGTGGGAAAGAGGGAGAGAGCCAACAAGTACCATGGATAGTGAGTAGGTTTCATATCTATAGTCTCTTTATTACAGGATGGTATAACATTACTAATCAGTGAGGCACATAGACCAGTGTACATGTTTCCACCAAGAAAGCTCATAACACAAAGACTAATCACCCAGTTGGATTCTTCCTTACACCTGCTTTGGCTGGATCGAATCCCTATATCGGGAGTAGTGCCAGCGGGGAGGTGGGCCGACATCTAGCTAGTCCAAATCATCCATCCAGGCACATCAATCTCAATTTTATGTTTGAAGTGACAGGCAGGCCCCTGACTTATAAAGGGTTCATTCATGCGCCCGTTCTCGCTTATTGATCGGATTACCTTATGGATGCTCGACACCTTGATGAGGTCTGGCCTAGATCGGATGCCCAGCTATATCGGATGGGCGGCGAGATGAGGGATGTTTCTGCTCAAGCATTGATTGACTAAGCCAGTTTTTTCCTACAGGATTCCAATCGGGGCCAACAGGATAGATAGATTGGGCTGATTCCATCCATAGGTTCAGATTAGTGCGTCGCCCTACTTACTATTATTAGGCGACCCCTATTCTTATTTGAGCTCTTCCAACCTTTTCACAATGGCAAGCAATTACCGAATCCACAATGGCTGGCAAGAGCGCCCCCAGCTTATTCCTATAGCTATGGCCAGATCTTCCAATCACCTGGGAAAGCCAAACAAAAGAAAGTGAGGGGCCCTACCGCTCCAGGAGCAATCAGCCAGCACACCGGTGCTCCACCTACTGGCCAAATTAGATATAAAAGGAGGACGTTAATACCAGTTCCCCATTCATCCCGGAATTCAGATCTTTTGACCGGGAATAAGAATCTCGCTTGACCAATCTTGCACATAAAGACTCGTTACGTAACGTATCCTCTCTCTTGCGACCGAAAGGAGCTAAGGAACCAGTCACTAAGATGGGTGGGGTTCACGAAAGCAATAAAAGGAGCTAAAGAGCGATCTCCTAGTGTCCAAACAGGACTAACTGCTTAAAGACTGGGATCTGCTAATGACAGATTGCTCACCCGGGGTCTCAGGATCAGCATGAAAATATTGAAACCATATTCCACAGAAGTGAGATCTTGAAACCATCCAGCATTCTCTCCCAAGTTCCCAGCATCTGGGAGATGAAGGTTGGTATTTCAAGTCCTTCACTTTCATACCTCCGATGAGTGGATTATCCAGAACGAGGTTTCGAGAAAGGCAGGCAAAAAATCAAATCAGAGTGTTTTCTGTATTCGGTAGCATCTGAAGTTCTGGTCTCCAGCAAGCTAATCACTCCCACTAGAAAGACACAATGAAATTTCCATACGTGATCTGTATGTTTCGACACTCAACATCTGCATTGCACTCCTTATAAACCATCTCCTTAAACCAATGTATCAATGCATACTAAGCTCACCAGAAATCTTTCTAATAATGACCATAGCTCCTGTAGGGATGGTATCGCCATAATGCATGCCACAGCAGTAACACACTAAAGCCTACTAAAAGAGAAAGCTTGGATTGTGGTGTGACTCCCTAGCATATGTGTTATACAATAATCCACATCTAGCCCTCTAAGTAGCTCTATAATGTATCTCTCCTCGCATCAGTGCCAAAATATGTCGCAGAGAAGCAATGTAGGTTGATGCCATTCATTCAAACCGACTTTGTTGTAGAGGAACGTGTCAGTCAACCTGTGTGTTAATGTTATACATATTGCAGAGGAACAAAGTCTTATACATCGTGAGCCATATGAACTGTGTAGAGCCAAGAGCCATCGGTAATAGAATTGGCAGTAACAACATACCAAGCAGCTCTGCTACTGCTGTTCAATGAAGCTACGAAGATGAGCTGTGTAGAAATTAAATTAAATCTCTGAGATATTTTCTGGAAGAGAATCATCAATACCTGAACAAAATAATGCATCATTACTCTCCATAAGATTTGGCTTATCTAATGGATCACTAAAGTCCAGTACCAAACAAAGAATTCAAGCAAGAAGACATATCAAGGCCTTCTGTAAGCATAGGCATCTTCAATGGAGCACCCATGTTAGAAGGTTCCTGGTTGCTAGCCACTGTGTCTACTTTCACAAGTTGTATATTTTCTCCAACTTTGAATTCTTGTGTCTCTTCAGCTCCATTCTACACAGATTGTTCTTCCTGGTCATCCTTACTACCATACTTGAAACAAGTCATTCATACTACTGAAATGGAGCAACCCCGCTGCTAGATAAAGCTCAAACTTGATGAAGATCTTCTTACTGTTATTCAAAACTTTTTGCAGGGTTATGATTTGAAACCCTGCTTCGACTGAAACCCCAAGTGTAGAAGATAGTTTTGATTTTGAAATGCTAATAGTACAGACAGTGGATGTCAACAATATCACTGACTGCCAGAACAATCTGCCCATGCATACACGCTTCCTTGATTATGATATTGAAGATAGGCAAAGGAGGTAATACCAATGAGATAGATCAATGCTTCAGAGAATGAAGATCGGTGGATACTCCTGGACTTGTTATGGAGATTGAAGACACAGTAAAAGTCTGACATTCCTTAGAAGTGAAGTCAGATGATCTTTGGTATCATCGATATTTGTTCCTTTCACTTCTTCATAGGCACCTTACTAGCTAGTGCCAGTGAGAAGTATCAGCGAGTTATGAGGGAGCAACATATATTTTCTTACTATTCCAACTATATGCCCTAGACTTGAATCTAAATAGAGAATTGTCAACAATGGTGTCTTGTCACTTAAAAAAAAAACTCAACAGTGCCTTGTGTATCTTAAATTCAACAAGTTTATTTATGCTGATCTCTGTAAGATTACAGTCTTCATTAGGAGTTCTTTCCATGGTCATATAAGATGATGCCATTTGATGCTATTGGTTAGATTACATATAAACATCGAATTCTCAACAATGGTGTCTTATCACTTAAAAAATACTCAACGGTGCCTTATGGATCTTAAACTCAACATGTTTATTTATGCTGGTCTCTGTAAGATTACAGTGTTCATTAGGAGTTATTTCCATGGTCATATAGGATGACGCCATTTGATGCTATTGGTTAGATTACATATATATGGAGTATCGATTCCATATTAACTATGCATCAGTGCCAAAATATGTCGCAGAGAAGCAATGTAGATTGATGCCATTCATTTAAACTGACTTTGTTGTATAAGATTGTGCCAGTCGACCTATGTGTTAATGTTATACATAATGCAGAGGAACAAAGTCTTATACATCGTGAGCCATATGAACTGTGTAGAGCCAAGAGCCATCGGTAATAGAATTGGCAGTAACAACATACCAAGCAGCTCTGCTACTATTGTTCAATGAAGCTACGAAGATGAGCTTTGTAGAAATTAAATCTCAACTAAATTTGGAAGATGAAGATCTTATTCAACTTCTGTATTTAGTTTCATGTGGCAAGATCGAGATTCTTCTAAAGGAACCTAGCACTGCAACAATATCTACAAGTGATAATTTTGAATTCAATCCTCCCTTTTCACACAAGTTGAAAAATATTAAGATTCCACTTACAGATATGAATGCAAATGAGAGGAATAGAGTGATTGAAAATGTAAAAGAAGACAGACATTTCTGAATAGATTCAACAATAGTTCTCATTATGAAGGCTAGAAAAATCTTACCTCAGCAACAACTATTGAGTGAGTGTGTTGAACAGTTCCAAAGCACATTCAAGCCCGAACTTAAAGCAATAAAATCCAGAATTCAGGACTTGATCTCAAAGGATACCCGGAACGTGACAATGAAAACAGTAATTTATTGAGATATATAGCCTAATATCGCTGATTGAGATGCAAGTCGAAAACAAATCTGTAATGCAACATATGGTTAATTTTGTTTTATTTTAGAGAAATAAAACATATCACAGATTGGATTTTCCATGTGAGTTCGACTGACTAACATAGAAATACTCTGTTTTGCAATAGAGGATGAAGAAGTTTTCCAGGTCAGCTAATCAGTCACCCAGTTCTACCTTAAAGAGGAGGGACTTAGATAATGCACGGTTTTTGTGCCACAACTCATCAGAGGAGAGAGCACTGCTCGACTCATGCTACTGTTCCTTAAATTTTGTTTTATGTTTCAGACAGGGAGTTCCATCCCTTCGTCTACAAGGAAATAACATAAAGTGGCGATGGATCGATATAGAAGTTAAAATTATTTGGATCTAAAGGAGTGGTGGTTTTATCCACTACTCCAGCTAGTGCCTAAAAAGTATAAAATTTGGGTTTGGTGGTTGTGAATTCCATTGTCACTGAAGGTAGGTATAGCCTAATTTTGGTGTCCACTAGAAACCTATCAATTACTTTGGCTATACCCTCTTTACCCTTCCTTTCATTACACCAATCTTACAAATAGCATGCACTTTCAGAACCTAGTCAAAGAGCCCCCAACTCCAATGGTTTTTCAGACAGGTTATGATTTGAAACCCTGCTTCGTCTGAAACTCCAAGTGTAGAAGATAGTTTTGATTTTGAAATGATAATAGTATTGACAGTGGATGTCAACAATATCACTGACTGCCAGAACAATCTGCCCATGCATATGCTCTTCCTTGATTATGATATTGAAGATAGGCAAAGGAAATTATACCAATGAGATAGATCAATGCTTCAGAGAATGAAGATCGGTGGATACTCCTGGACTTATTATGGAGATTGAAGACACAACAAAAGTCTGACATTCCTTAGAAGTGAAGTCAGATGATCTTTGGTATCATAGAGATTTGTTCCTTTCACTTCTTGATAGTCACCTTACTAGCTAGTGCGAGTGAGAAGTATCAGTGAGTTCTGAGGGAGCAACATATCTTTTCTTACTATGCCAACTATATGCCCTAGACTTGAATCTAAGCAGCGAATTGTCAACAATGGTGTCTTGTAACTTAAAAAAAAACTCAACAGTGCCTTGTGGATCTTAAATTCAACAAGTTTATTTATGCTGGTCTCTGTAAGATTACAGTCTTCATTAGGGGTTCTTTCCATGGTCATATAAGATGATGCCATTTGATGCTATTGGTTAGATTACATATAAACATCGAATTCTCAACAATGGTGTCTTGTCACTTAAAAAATACTCAACGGTGCCTTATGTATCTTAAACTCAACATGTTTATTTATGCTGGTATCTGTAAGATTACAGTCTTCATTAGGAGTTATTTCCATGGTCATATAAGGTGATGCCATTTTGACGCTATTGGTTAGATTACATATATATGGAGTATCGATTCCATATTAACTATGCATCAATGCCAAAATATGTCGCAGAGAAGCAATGCAGATTGATGCCATTCAGTCAAACTGACTTTGTTGTAGAGGAATGTGTCAGTCGACCTGTGTGTTAATGTTATACATAATGCAGAGGAACAAAGTCTTATACATCATGAGCCATATGAACTGTGTAGAGCCAAGAGCCATCGGTAATAGATTTGGCAGTAACAACATACCAAGCAGCTCTGCTATTGTTGTTCAATGAAGCTACGAAGCTGAGATGTGTAGAAATTTAATCTCAACTAAATTTGGAAGATGAAGATCTTATTATGAGGCCGAATTGACTGGGTTTGGCTGAGCTCATTTGGAGGAGATTTTTGTTGGTTTGACTAGCATTAACTTTCTGGTTACAACATCTTGTTAACTTTTGTTTGGCTGGACTGTTTTGACAGTGATTGGGCAAGTAATTTTGTATGATGTACTCTCTCTCTCTCTCTCTCTCTCTCTCTCTCTCTCTCTCTGTGCTGAACTTTTGAAGAATAATAAGAAGATTTGATCAAAGGGTTTTCCCCACATTGGGGTTTTTCTCTAGCATCCGCCAAATATTTTGCCCTCTTATCTTGACTTGTCTTATTCTTATTGTTTATGTTCTATCTGCAAATACTCTCAATATTTATGTGATTTCTAATCTGGAAATTTATATTGGGCTAATAAGGAAAATTGACGTAAATTGCTCTAAAGCATAAGAACATACCATTGTTATCTAAAATTAACAATCATTCTATAATTAGCATGATTAAAATGTAGAAAAATGTTATGGAGTGTCCAAGTAGTGTAGAACAGAGAAGCAAGAAAAAATACCACAAGACAACCATAGGGTTGATAGAACCATGTTTAGGCACATTAGATATTGCTTGGTGACAGAGTCTTACACCTTTAGAAGGAATATTTGTTTCCCTACATTTCTATTGAACAAATACAAACCTGAATATGTTCTAAGGACTATCATGGAGGGAGTCGAGATGACCCACAGGACCCATAGCTGAATACACAAGGGGATTTCAATGCTGAAAATCTAGTTTATAGCATAGTAGCAAGATTTGGTCATATTGATCCTTATTATATGGAAATTCGGCAACAGTACAAAATTCAGTATGTTTTCACTGCAATGCAGATACAGAACAGTTCACTTACCTTATAATGTCTTTGATACCCATCAACATATAAGCCCCAAAAAAAACAGAGCAAAAACCTCAAAAAAATAAAAATAACAGTAAGAAAACACTTAAAAATAAACTACATTGCAAAATTTTCAAAGAATAAATTGCTTTTTCTAGTTTTAGTGTGTTCTGAGGATGAAATTCTTCTAAAATATGGAACAAAACGCTTATTTTCATACTGAGAAATATAGATTTCCATATTGGAACCATGCTGCATTTCTTTATTAGGTATTTTCCATACTGAGTTGTATTTGAATACATATTCGGATTCAAATTTTGCTACTATGGTTTATAGCCATTCCTAGTTACACGTATGCTGAAATCAGGGAGGTCAAGGTAATCAGATAAATTGTCACAACAATTATGAACAAGAGGCAACCTTCCTTGAAATTCTTGAACCTCCAGTAATCAGAAAAATTGTCACAACAATTATAAACAAGAGGCAACCTTCCTTAAAATTCTTGAACCCCCTACCCTTGCCTGGATTTGCTCACGGCGCTAATCAGTCCTCATGTACATGTACATCAAAATATTTATTATATAATTAACTATAAATTTGTTCACATTAAAAGGACAAATAGATCCTCTGTTCATGTAGTGATGCTCACTGACGACCATGTTGACAATGGCGATGAGAGGGAGAAACTGCCGTGATATCCAATCTTCAATATGCATATTTTAGATAATAAAGACTGACCTACTAAGTTAACCAAGTAGCCGTTATACAAAGTACACATAAATGAAGCTCAAAGCTACGAGATTTTTTTTCTCACTTTCTTTGCTTCCCACACAAACTATTACTCGATTTCATTTTTTCTTATTAGATTCCAAAATTTAATGAAATTATCTGGCTGGGAGCACTGTTGCAGTGCATGGCTTTTATCCACTATCTCCACTACAAATTTTGAAATGACAACAAAAAATCCATTAAGACCAGAATCTCCCCACAACAGTGAAAGCAGAGTTCATTATTCAAGAACAAAGTAAAGCGAACCAAATACTCTAAGAGAAGGACATGCATGAGTCCTCCAGACCCAGATCCACTAGATTGATTGCATCATTTTTTCAGCTGGATGAAGCATCGATGACCCGGTAGATGCACTAGTCATGAGCAAAAATAACAGACGATCAGTGATTCAGAAGCACCCTTACCAAGCACAGTTGAGATCATCCAGATAATCCACAAGGCCATCTAGGTATGCTATCTTACAAAAGCTATAATTCTCAGCTTATATCTTGTAGACACTAGACAGACACCCATCACCAGGGTTCTCCCTTCCACACGTAACCCGTCAAACTTTTCAGTCCGATGAGCTTCAATAAAGTTTGCCCGGATAGAATCCAGCCTGGTTTATGGCCCTGCATACCTCTCCTTTGACACTTAGATAAATTAGGACTTATTTATTTTCTAGGCTTCTGCTATTAGTCTCGTCTTCATTGTATCAGGTTTATCTATTATTATAACCGTTGAAAATCTGATAAGGAAATCCAAGAGATGCTTCTCCATATTTGGGAATGGCATTCTTCGTAAAACTATTGACATAGACTAGTGCACCTAAATCTGGGGGATTTAAACTGGTTACCTACTAACACGTAACCAGAACCAGCCAGATGCTCGTCTTCATTGTATCAAGCTTATTTGTTATTATAACCCTTGAAAATCTGATAAGGAAATCCAAGAGATGCTTCTCCATATTTGTGAATGGCATTCTTCGTAAAACTGTTGACATAGACTAGTGCACCTAAATCTGGGGGATTTAAACTGGTTACCTACTAACACGTAACCAGAACCAGCCAGATGCTCAACAACATTGGCTACAAACAATTGAGATAATCACCCCTTTGTTATTTTATCATTCGTCATTCTGTTAAATCTGAAATCTTATTTGTAGTCTCTCCTTTTTAGTGAATACCTTTAAGCACTCCAGCATCAATATATAGTTTTAGTCCCATTAACCTAATGTCCTTTCATCATTTGTGGACATTTATATAATTTATTTCTTTATTCCGAAATTCTTCTTAAAATTATTATTTCCATTTCTTTATGAACCTTCTGCTGTCGAGCAATTGGTGTTATTTTGAGCAAAATAATTTGTAAATGAAGTTTCTTGGTTAGTGAAAAGCCCGCCAAAAGTACCTCTACGCCAAGTAGATCCCTGGAAAGTGTCTATTTCTCAACGTTAGTGACATCTCAATGCATTCACCCATTCGGGAGCTTTCGTAGGCAGTCAGCGTCATATGTAGAGCATCTAGCTTGGCGGGCCTCACAGTTTGTGAGGAAGAGTAAGCAGATCGCAGAGTATTTGCTTATTTCACTCCTTTCGGAAAACCTATAAATTTTTTAAAGTAACTGCTACTTACGAATCATAAGTTTTTTAAAATAAATTCTACTTATTTTCAGATTTTTAGATTTTTAAGGGGTTTTACCGACCCAGAAATAGAGATTCAATAAATGGAAGAGAAGCTTACTGATGGTGACATCGCCGTCGGGGCTCTGGAGCATCTTGTCCATTCCCTTGGGGCCAAGTGAGGTGCGGAGGATTCTCGCAACGGACCTGGCGGCCGCAATGTTGGCCTTCTGAGCATCTAAGCCTCTGATTCGGGTCTTCTGCTCCTGCTCCTTTATTATGATAAATGGCCTCCCGTACTCATCAAATGCCAGCGCCATCCCTGCAAACAGTAACAGATTGCAGCACAGAGATTAAAACCTAAACATACAAGAGTGGCTGCTAAAAACACACTGGATTTTGAACCAGAAACCTGAAATGCGTGTACTCCTCTCTGTGTGGAAGACTGAATGTGCGGGTGGAAATCCATTGAAGTTAAAAATGGAACATACCTTGGCACCGTCAATGGACTGAAGAACCGATCGTGGGGTTCGAGTGTCTGCTTCTGGTGAACCCTAATTCGCAAATCTCTGCAATCTCGTTTTCGCTCCCGCCTTGCGAAAAGCAAACAGATCCTCCTTCTTGTTCTAGAACGTAAACGAAGTTTGGGTTGGGAGGGGTTTTGTAAAGAAAAGTAAAGCTTTACCTTTTTCAAAAATGCTAATTTCATAGTGAAAAACAGTAAATACATTTTTTTATTTTCACATCACTAGTTAAGTAGCTATATAATGTTTTTGGTTCTTGGTTAGGTTGGAAAATATTTATAATAATATAATTTTATGGTTCTTGTTTAAGTTTATTAGGTGTTATTAAAACAATAAATACATTTTGTTTATTTTCACATCACTAAAGAAGTAACTATATAATGTTTTTGGTTATTAGTTAGGTTATAAAATATTTATAATAATAATAATATAATTTTATGGTTGTTGTTTAAGTTTATTAGGTGTAATTTTTTTTAATTTCAATTTAATAATTTTTAAATGGAAAAATATGATTTTAATTTGGTTGTATTGAAAATATTTATATGTTTTTACATATAAGGTGGGTGCAAACAAAGGAGAATATATAGTAAGTCTATTTAATAGTTAATAACAAGTGTTAATTTCTTAAAATTATATGATAAATTTGAAAGGACTAGGGTATGTATCTTTTTTCGGGTGAAATATATTAAAATTATTGTGTGAATGGGGTTGTAAGACCCTATATTTTCATCCTGGGAAAATATAGTCCTCTCTTAGCCACTTGCATAGTTTAGGTTGTCATAAGCAAAGTAGGTACATTGTCTTAAGATGTAAACATTTCATTTTAAGCAGTGTCATAATGTGGTTTCAGCGAAGCATTAAAAGATGGAATGAGCATGCTCATTTGGGATGCTAGTGTTATATTCAGCGTGAGGCATGATTGCACGTCTAAGAAGACTCTAACAAGGGTTGCAGAGGAGAGGTTGGGGGATTGTAGTCTCACTTAGAAGTGTATACAAGCAAGTTAAGCCCTATGAGAAGTTGTGAAACAAAATTAAGGGATTTGACAAGTTGCACGAAGGCAACTTAGTAGTGGTACTAAGTGAGCAATCCTTGATTCAACTTGATACTCTCTCCTTGGCACTACCACTTTGTGAGATGGAGAAGAAATGTGAAATAGATGTGAGACCCACTAAAGAAGTTGAAGGTTGTTGTAATGTATATCGGTGGTTATGTCATGTTGTGAAAGGAAGTGTTGGAACTTGGAAGGTGACCATTAGAGTAGATTTACCATGGAGTGCAAGGAGGTGCAAGGATCTGATAAGGAGGGAACTACACAAATCTAACAAGTAGGCCATATTGGGTTAGGATATTACTATTTTGGGACATCCAAAGTTGAAGGTGCATTTTATGGAGGTGCAGTCGAAGTGCTTGGGTGTGTGCCACAGCGTAAGGGTATCTAGGACTTTTAGTGTGTGTTAGTGGTGTTAGTGCATTGTGTTTGATCAACACTAGCTAGAATGTGTTCCATGAAGGAAAAAATCCCACAAATTTGGGATGACTTAACCATTTGGCATTTAAGGTGTGTTATGTCCTAGTTTTGAGGAGACAATTAGAACCATCTTAGAGTGTGATGGGTTGTGCCATGGACTTAGGTCCACTTATATGGGTGGAGGTGTAAAGGTACCGTGTGAGTTGAGGAAAATGATTACAATGCTTACCTATATAAAGTGTTTGTGATATAAGATTAATAAGTTTTTGTTGGAGAATGGAAGAGGAGGATAAGAAAAGAGAGGCATTAAGGTTTGTTGTAAATCAATCAAAAGGAACGAACTTGTTAATCTTATTAGCAAGATTGTTCAAGTTGTCTCTTCAGTAGGAGTGAATTTTGGCTAGGACTAGGGAGTTAAGCATTGATTGGGTACTCTGGAAATCCAAGACCTAACATATCCAAGCTAGTCCATTAAATAGATTCATCTTGGGCAAGGGTTTTTAAGGCTAAGGTGCAAATATCCCCTCTGCTCAAACTATTTAACATGCAAAGTTGGATCTGATTCTTCAACTTGTCCTGACGATGAACCACACTGGTTGGTTCGAAACGCCTAAACAAATGATATATCTTGTGATTTACGCTGGAAAAATTTCTCGTAAACTACACATTAAGAAAGTTTGTGCACTCCTATATGGATAAACATGCTTATTATCTTTCATGAGTTTCATCAAATATTTAACATATTATTCATCAACTTTATTTAGATATTCATCATCTCCAATTAACAAATATACATTAAGCAAGTTCATGCACTCTTATATCGATAACATGCTTATTATTTTTCATGAGTTTCATTAAAGATTTAACATATTATTCATCAACTTTGGATTTGGCGAGGATGAATTCTAGTATATTACCAAGTGTGTTTTTTTCAATTGTAGTTCTTACTTTCATGATTAATTTGGTTGTAATTTTTACTTCCACGATTAATTTAGTCTAAGTTCTCTAGGTAGTCATTAATGATCTATTCAGTGCTATGTGGGGGTTTTACTTTTCAACAAATATGAAGTATCTATGTTACATTGGGACCTAGTGACCTTGTTGAAAAACCCTAGCAAACATCTTTGAAGCCATTTACTAGCACTAGTTGAACTTGAGATATCTCAAAAACTAAAAGGAACAAATAAGGGTTGCTTTGCCAATCCACTCATAACCTAATCCACTTTGGTGTACTTATATTCTCAAAGTGAATCAAATACCAAGAATGATCTATGTCTGCTAAAACCTATAATCACATTGTTTCCCTAATAGCAACTAAAAACTTCTATACCCAGTTGTTGAACTTTTGCAACCAATTATAAACCTTCAACAAGAAGTAGTTTTCTAACGAGAATTATTGCCATATCTTCCTTGGTTTTACGAGGAAAAAGAAATAAAATTTCATTTGTTATCAAAGGTAAACCAAATTCATTATTTGCATACTTCCAAACCTAGGGTTTCGTATCCAAAGTAGATCCTAACCACATCAATGAAACAAACTTTGTTTTTATGTATCATCCAAACATTATGTACAATTACAGACTCACCTCTAATCCATTGTTTATAAAAATGTTGAATATTTTCATACATGATATACTGAACAGTTGGACAATGAAAATAGTTGTCATCGCTATTCTTCCATTTATATGCTTTTTGCAACTTATTTGAAAGAGCAATTTTGTCCCAACAATTAGACTTGTAGCATAAAGAACATGGTTAATACATATGATTAGACCAAAAACTAGTTACTACCAAAATTCAACCAAAAAAAATATTACTGCATAAATATAGAATTAAAAACAAAAAATATAAAAACAAAAATTTCCCAAATTAAAACTAAATAAATGATAAACTTTTTTTTACCAAAATTTAGTGATTTTTTTGGTGCTAATACTAACATCACCATTACAACAAGATATTTTTCTAGTGCTAATACTGCCATTACAACAAGATATAAGAGGGATATAATGCAAAAAGTTTAATAATAATATCTATGTAGAAGATGGTCTTCATACTGGTGAATTCATGATAATCAATGGGACTACAGTCAAAATAATTGGATGTTATTTACTTTTTTACATAGATTGTCAAAATAATTGCATAAATCGGTTTTTTTTAACCAAAATTTAACAAAAACTTTGCTAGTGCTAACATTAGAACCACCATTACAACACGATATCTTTCTAGTGTTGAAAACACCATTATAGTAAGATACCTCAATAGAGATAGAAAATCTAAAAAGTATGATAGTAATACGTATCCAGAAGATGGTATTGAAACTAGTAATTGTTCACGAATCCATAAGATTGTAAGGTCATTCTCATTATCATAATCATTGTCATCATCATCACATCCTTGTCATTGTTATTGCCATCATTACATTATCATCATAATCACCATTCATGCCATCATCATCATCATTATGGACATTGTTTGCAATTGTTCATAATTGTAGATGTTGTAAGAAATATCATCAACCCAAAAAATGTGATCAGTGCTAGAAAAGGGTTGTTTAGGACACATTGATATACGTAAGAGAAATAACAACTCTATTTTTGAGAGATCATCGATGATGATCATCATCACCACCATTATCATCGTCATTGTCATTTTTATCATCCCCATCATCATCATTAATGTAATTTCTATCGACATTGTTGTAATCATCATCATCATTCATGCCATTATAGTTTTTGATGATGACCTAGATGAAAATGATGATGATGACACCAAAGATCATGCTTATGATTATGACAATGACAACATCTAAAATTGGGAAGATTCGCCAACGTCATTAGCATCGTCATCATCATAATCATTGCCATCATCATCATTGTCATTGTAACCACTATCGTCTTTATCATCATAATCACAATTCATGTCATCGCCATCATCTTCATTTTCATCATTGTCAATATTATTGACATTGTCATCAATTGTTCATAATTGTTAATGCCATAAGGAATATCATCAATGCAGAAAATATGATGAGTGTTGGAAAAGGGATGCAAAAGCGAACATAGAAATGGGGGCAACAATAGAAGTAAAATTGGATGAAAAGTGGATACAACATAAGTAGATGCACAACAACATGAAAAACCTGACACAAAAGTGGATGCAAAAGTAGATGCAGTTGTCAATGCAAACTTGGATGCAAACATGAAGGAAAAAGTGGAAGCAAACATGGGTCCAATTGTAGGTGTAAAACTTGGCACAAATTGTGGTGAAACAAATGTGGATGCAACAACGGACACAAAAGCAGATGCAAAAATGGATGAAACAAAAGTGGATTCAATAGGGGATGCAAACGTGGAAGCAAATGTGGTTGCAATGGTAGGTGCAAGATATGGTGCAACAAAAGTGGATGTAACAATAGACAAAAAATATGCAAAATAAGATGCAAAAATGGATGTAAAAGTGGAAGCAAACATTGATGCAACAGGCAAAACAAAATTGGATGCAAAAAATGGATACAATGTAAGTAGATGCAAAAGTAGATACAAAACGAGATGCAAAACCCAATGCATAAACCTGACACAAAAGTGGATGCAAAAATAGATGCAATATTTGATGCAAAAGAGGATGTGAACATGGATGCAAAATTGGAAGCAAACGTGGATACAACAGTGAGTGCAAAACATGGTGCAAATTGTGGCATAACAAAAGTGGATGTAATGATAGATGCAAAAAAAGAATCAAAGTATGATGCAAATGAAGATGTAAAAAGGGATGCAAAAAGTGAAATTTAAAATGGGTGCAACAGTGGATGCAAAATTGTGTGCAAAAGTGGATGCAATAGAAGTCGATGCAAAAGTAGATGCAAAACGAGACACAAAACCCGATGCAAATCCTGGTCCAAAATTGGATACAAAAAGGGATGCAAAAATAGATGTAGTAGTTGATGAAAACCTAGATGCAAATGAGGATGCAAACATGGATGCAAAATTATAATCAAAAGTGGGTGCAAAAGGAGGTGCCAAACTAGGCGCTAATTGTGGCACAAAAATATTAGATGCAATAGTGGGTACAATAATAGATGCAAAAGAGGATGTAAATATGGATGCCAAATAAGATGGAAAAGTGGATGCAACAAAAGTAGATGCAAAATTATATGCAAAACTAGACACAAAACTCGATGTAAAACTTGGCGCAAAAGGGATGCACAAATGGATGAAAAAATGGATGCAAAAAATGATTTTAAAAAAGGATGCAAAAGTCGATGCAAAAGTTGATGCAAGTGTAGGTGCAAAAAGTGGATGCAAATGAGGATGCAAAAGTATGTCAAACAAAATTAGGTGCCAAACTTGATGCAAAACCTAGAACAAAACCTGGTGTAAAGGATGACACAAAACTTGGCATAAAATTTGGTGCAAAACGTGGTGCAAAGCCTATTGCAATACCTGGTGCTAAACTTGGTGTAAGATTTGGTGCAAAACTTGATGCAAATTTTGTGTCAAGTTTTGCACCATATTTGATAAATGGATGCAAATAGCACCAAAAATGGGCTCTAGATGCAAAAAAAGAAGTAAAAAGGGACGCTAATCGCTGGTTTTGTTGTAGTGAATGTGGTTTTGGATATGTGGTACTACTATTTTGCATATGTTGTATATGTTGTACATGTTGCATCTTTGATGTTGTGCACATGCAGTGTGGTGTATATATAGTGTGTGTACATGTTTTTTACGAAATGTTATGTAAAACATGGTATCTATACAGTTTGGTACAGATAGTGTTATGACAATTTTCATATGCAGTACCGGGTATAGATGGTGGTATGTAAATATTGGATATGCAGTGTTGTGTACATATTGTATAGTGTGCTTCATGGATGTGCAATTTTGTGTGCATATGGTGTTGTGCACATGTTGGATAGGTAGTGATGTGTACATATGATGCTACGTACATGTTGGGTATGAAATTCTATGTACATATGATGTTTTTTTTATGTTGTACATGTGGTGCTATGCACACATGGTGTTGTGTGCATGATTATACAAGTGGTGTTGTGAGCATGTGGTGTTGTGTACATGTTTTACATGTGGTGCTATGTACATATGGTGTTGTGCACATGTATTGCATGTGATGTTGTGTACATGTGGTGTCATGTACATGTCGTGCATCTGGTACTATGTACATGTACTACTGTGTACACGTTGTACAGGTGGTGCAGTGTGCATGTGGCAATGATACTCACTGTGAAGGTGGTTTCATGTACATGTGATTTCATGCATATGTTGTGTAGGTGGTGCTTTGTACAAGTGGTACTATGTACATGTTGTACATATGGTACCGATGCACATGTGGTAGTGTGTGCATGTTGTACATGTTCTGTTATGGGCATGTGATACTATGTATTTGCATTGTGTAGTGATGGTATCATGTCATGTGTATTCATTATGTTGTACTTTGTATACGTATATGTGTTGTGTCATACATCGGGTGTAGGTGTATATTGTGTGGCTAGTGTAGACCGAATGTAGGCATATGTATTGTGTTGTCTTTTAAATTGGGTGTAGGTGTATGTGTTGTATATCACGTGTAGGTGCCTGTATTACATGGTGTTGTATGTCATGTGTGCCTAGATGTATGTGATGTACACTAGGTGTATGTGAACATGGTCGAGGAGAACGCACTGAGTGTTTGTTGGGAGAGGAAATAGATCTGGTATGCATATAGAATAAGAACAAAGGAAGAAGTAAGGATCGATGAAGGATAAGTATCAGTATTATATTTTAGTTTTATTATGCATGTGATTTATGATTATGTTTTATGATGGTTACATGTGATTTATGATTTTGAGCTATGATGGTTATGTTTTGAGCTAACCTTATGTGATATGTTTATACATGATGATTTGATCAAACAATTAGTTTGACTTGTTGTGATAGGAAGTAAATAGGATTGAAATTGTACCTCATTGATGAGCTATCGATGAGATATGATTTGAAGTTATTTCAATTTATTTTAAATCTAATGGAAGTTACATTCTTGGTAGAAGAAACATGGAAATCGTTAGCTGGGTGGTTGAAATCGACTACAAGAATTAGCAGTGATAGTGAAAGGAATTGGAACATGCAACAATATGTTTGTAAAGCACTTTAGGAGAAGGGCCATTATGGGACACTGGTACCCAATAGTGTCCATTGATTGCCATTAGCATGCTATGATTGGTATGATGGTTTTGAGGAAGGTATATTCCTTGCGTTTGACCTTCCGATGTGAGGAAGCCTTGCCAAGGGATGGATTGCTTAGGATAGGTGATCCAGTAGAACTTGGAAGATGAGTGACTCCATGGAAGGAGGTGACCAGATTGGTCGAGGGACTGTGTAGAAGAGAAGGGAAGGCTGGGGATGGATTTTCTTTGGTCATTAGCATTGCCAGATGGAATCAAATGCACATTTTGAGTGTGCCCTAGAACAATGAGTAATTAAGTGATCACTAAGAGGACAAGTGGCACAGGATTGTAGCAGTGGAATTTCGATGCAACTTTGACTTTGGCAGTGGATTTTGGACATCCTAGGAAGAAGGTTGAATCATAGTACTACTTTTGAGGGTGGAGTTGTGAGCCTATTGATTCCCTTGTTGATTGATATAGGCATCATATCTTTTTATTTATTGGTTGAGAAAATGTGCATATGTATATGTGTGTAATATTGTAAATATTGTATCGAGCTAGATTTATAAAGCTCCATAGATAGTATGATTATTTTTTGGGTGAAGAAAATATGTATGTGTGTATATGTGGTTATTATTGTAAATACATAAATGAGTTGTTTAATAAGATTGAGTAAACCGTATGTTTGTCATGTTTTAGCGGATGGTCATTGCAAATACTGCAACAAGCTGTGTTATAAACCTCCCTCGGTGGTATGTTTTCTTTTCAGTAGTGTTGTTTGTTATAGGTGTCATTGAACACTGAGGATGGTGTTCCCCCAAGGGAGAGGGTTCTGCAACAAACCTGGTTAAAAACTTGTAAAAATATATAAGACCACAGTTGATGGAACATGTATTCCAAGTTGAATGGTGGGCAAGACATCCTAGTGGGTGTTCATTTTGGTTATTATGGCTAAGGGAAATTGGAAAAGGCAATGGAAAAGGATTTATAAAGGAAAAATGACATTTTTGGCACAATTATTTATGAAAATAATGGAAATTAGTAGAAAAGGAAGGTGAAAGGTAATAGGTTGCATGTGAGGAGGAAATTGAACGAAAATAATGGAAATTGGCTAAAATGAACACCTCATTGATAAAAAGGCCTCTAAGGATCAGTTGGAAAGATTTTTCTCAGGTTTTTCTTTGGAGCAAGAAAGTCAAGAAGGAAAGGAGAAGGAAGGAGAAAGTAAGGAAGAGACAGATCAAGAAACTAAAACATGATTCTTTGCAGGTATCTATTTGCATGTGTGATTTCCTTGCTAGATTTAGCATGCATAGTATTGGATGTGGTTCTCCTCGGTCATTGCATGAGTTTTTCTAAGTGTGATAGTGTTTTCAGCATAGCAGTGCCATTTTCGGATAGCCTTGATGAGATGGGTTCTCATACATTGGTTGAGCTAGATAGTTAGACGGATTTCAAGCTAAGTGAGGTGGATCTCTGAAATGACAAATGCATGACCTAGTGGTCCCTGAACCAGATTATGGATCACGGTAAAGCCACTGAGCAAGTAACCCCTAAGACAAACTCTGGGTTGCGGTAAATCCAAGATTATGTTCCTCGGTGGGCCTCGGAATCCTTTCGAGTGAATGGCATTATATACGGTAAAGCCAAGAGGTGGATTGCCCTTCATTGGGCCTAGTAGTGTCAGGATGGGATGTATAGTAAAGCCTGGAGAGTGGGTCTTTGTGTAGGGCCTAGTGATCCATAGATCAGACTGTGGATTATGATAAAGCCTAAGAGACTAGGAGGCACTAAAACTCCTCATGGTGTAGGCGGAGAACTCGGGTAGCATCGATGCTTGTTTGGTTCTTTCCAGTTCGTTACGAGTGCCACATTCATGCTTGGAATATGTCACGGGGGTGATTGGTTAAAGAGATATTTGGCTTATCCAATCTATGGTTAGGTGGAATGTGGTAGTCCCATCCCCGGTTGGTTTTTAAATTCATTACTGAGAAATTCATTCCATTGGTTTTTCATGTGTAAATGTACTGGTTTATATGTAGATTTTATGGCTGATTTATTCATGGTATTTATGTTATTATGTTGCTGGTTATGAGCATGTATTATGACAATGATGATATATAGCTCTCCTCATGTTTCTATTTGTAAACGATAAAGAATGTATTTATGACCTAATAGGTGATAATTCAACAAATGATATACGGGAAGAATGCTTGTTAGTGATTCCGAGATAAGTATGAGGCCCCTATGTTCAGATTTGTTTAAATCATAGATTCCATTCATTCCAAGTGTTTGAAAAAATGTCAGTCCTAGTTGGGGATGGTCAGGCCTAGTCCTCAAGTTATTTTTTCATTTGTTAGTCTTGGCATCAAGTGTTTAATAGATTCCAGAAATTATAGCAAGTTTTGGCCAGTGGCCAGAATTCTTGGCTTGAAAGGTTCGTTAAAATCCTCGGACTGTGGCACACGTCTGCTGGAAATAGTCCCTAGACGAAGGCATGTATGCTTGTGGGGGCATCTAGACCTCTCTGGATGCTATCATTCTCATAGCATGGGAGCTTCTAAAGGTCAAGAGGTCTAAAAACTCAGTAAGAATTAGGGGGCTGGTTAGTAGAAAGGTTGGGATGGTTCTTAGGAGTCTTATTGCTGATGCTAAAGGTCTATATGGTGTGTTTCTATTGGTTTGACTTCCTTAACATGGCTTAGGAGTTCTAATCATATCATAGTATTTTCTCATCACATGTTTACCCCGGTTGGTTGGTTACTTGGATAGATGTGGGAGGAGGCTATTACAATTGGGTAGTAAATTTATCTTTGTTTATCTATAAACATAATCTTATTTTTAAGGAATAATTATGAAAAGATGATTTCATCATGCCCACTTTCAATTTTCTTAAGTTATCATGTCTGCGATCTTGTAAAGTTTATGATAATCACCACAAAATTGTACTTAACTAGTATAATCACTATGTAATGAATTATTCTTCAACCCCAAGAAAGATTAACCAAGTTGAAAATAGTTACTACAAAAAATTTTACGCCATTCATAGCTCTTAAGGAGATGACTTGCCACCCAGTCTATTCTGTAATATTTTGTTGATTAACAATAAGAATAGTTGAGTTTTAAACACATATAGTCAAATAGAGGATAGGATGTCTCATCACAAGCCTACCTACCATGATCACAGGTCCTAATAAAGTTACATTACCACTACTGGTCACTGAGCTAGGGTAATGGCCTTTGGTTGTAGAATTGAAGGACAAGAGGTCTCATCATGAGTCAAATTATTCACTTTTGTTAGCTCCCCTAAATGGCATTGTTATTCATTGGTTACCAAGATAGAACACTGATCTTTAGTAGACATCTAAGTAAATTCAAATTCTCTTGTAACTATGTGTTTATTTCTATTGGATGGGACACTGACATCTCAATTGGTTGGAAAGGGATCCCTGTCAAGTATATGTATGCTTGTTGGAAGTGGTGGCCATGCCTATGGTATAGAAGTTAATTCAATACTATGATCTACTTGGCTACCTTGTTTTTTCAAAACTGATTGCCAATAAAGGCTATTATTGAATCTATGGTTTTCTAGAACTCATGGTTCATGGGGTAATATTTAATCAATTCTTAGATGATGATGGTTATGGTTTATATCTATGAATGAGGTCTAAATATTCACTTTACCTGTCAGGGGCGAAACTTTTAGGATATTTGCGATTTGGCATTTTGTATCATCTAATCTATCATTCCTTTGGTTTACAAAGTTTCATATCTTTAACCAAAGATAGTTTTGTTTCCTAATTAGTCGCCATTTATTTGTAGCTTAAAAATAATACTGTTATTTTCGAGTGGAATAAAGAGGCCTAATTTTGACTGTGAATGCAACGTAATTTGTTGGGTCCCTATAATACTAGTGGTTACCCCATTACTATGTAGTTGTATCCCTTATTAATATTGTTGTGCCCCTATTGTCCCCATATTGTTATTACTGTGCCCCATAGAATCCCTCTATTGTTATTTTTGTGGCTTTATATTATTATTGTTAGGTTGGCTGGGTTATATTGTGATTCCATAGACTCCTATATATAGAAAGGAGGGTTTTTCATTTGAATCATCCAAGAATTGCTCATTTATGTAATGTAAATGAGGTTCCCCCCTTGAAGAGGCTAAATTCTAAGGCGTGGATCTCTTTTTTCTATCCTTTTGTGAGCTGGTTTCATAACATTTGGTATTAGAGCTTTGGATTCTAGGGTTTCGCTGCTCCAAACAGGTCATCATGGCATTTTCGCTATAAATTTTTTCTGCGACATTTCAGAAGCTAAAAAAAGTACCATTTGAGAAGAAATCACGCTAAATCTTGGGTCCAAATTTCAGAGCTTTTCATGCTATATTTTCGGAGATATGATCTGAGGAAGTTGGTCTTTTTGTAGACTCCTGAATTACATTCCAAACAGGTGACCTGGGGAAAATCGTCATAACTTTCTCTCTAAGCATCGGATTGAAATTTCGTTAGAAGGTACAGAAAGAGGATGGACTTTAGTTTCTTTTATTTCTTTTTCAGTTCCAAAGGACGAAAGAGTGGCTCAGGGCACGTCGTACAAGTTAGGTGTACTAAACTAGTCTATAATCAGGTCATCTTGGGAGATTGTGCATAACTCTTCCTTGGAGAATCCAACTTGGATCAGACTAGTGCCATTGGAAAGAAGACACCGAGTGCTACTACAGGCTGCAATTTCAGAACTCGATGATCTAAAATTGCAGAGATACATCAGATTCAATATCAAGCTTCTACAAAGTGAAAAAAGGTGTGTAGTTTTTTAAAAAAATTTGCATAAGCTTGGTTTGAAAAATTAGTTTGAATCGGTAATTGATGCCTCGAGGAGAGAAAATACAAACACATAGTAAGAAACCTAAAAGCTCTAGCATGACTTATGAAGAAGAAGAAGAAATGCAACATGATATATCAAAATTACGAGATCAAGTGAAACAAGTTTCATTTGCACAAAAAGTAACAGAATCTAAGATGGATGGTTTAAGGAAAGATGTAGAAGCTAAGATGGCTGGTTTAAAGAAAGGTGTAGAAGCTAAGATGGATTGTTTAAGGAAAGGTGTAGAAGCTAATATGGATGTCATGGAAGCTAAGATGAATGGCATGGACGCTAAAATTGATGGCACGGATGATAAGATGGAAGTATTGAAGATAAATATGAATAAGTTGCTACAAGAAATGGTCACTAATGGTGAAAGGGTAGTAAAGGAAACTCATGATGAGAAAAAAAGAAATTTTAATCATGATTCCATAGACTCTAATGTTGGATCGAAGTACCACCATATTCCAAAAATCGGTATGAGGAAGTTTGATGGCAAGGATCCCGTAACATGGATATTACAGATGGAGCAATTTTTCATTCTCAATAATCTGCAAAACACACAAAAGGTACGTATTGCAACTTTATATTTGGAACCAAATTAGTTTGTATGGTATCAATGGTTTTGTTCTCATAAACAAATTATCACTTGGGCAATTTTTACGAAAGAATTGACAACACATTATGAGGATACAAAAAGAAACACTTTTTTTAGCCAATTGATAAGTCTGAAACAAAAGGGTTCAATAATGGATCACATTGAGGAGTTCCAAAAATTGAACATAAGGGTAAAAAATATTCCAGAGGAGCATAGGATTGATGTGTTCATAGGGAATTTAAAGGATAATATCCAACATGATGTTCGCCTTTGGGAACCTAATTCATTAGAGAAGGCATTCAGGTTAGCAAGAAAAATGGAAAGCAAAATTATGGCAACCAGGAAGCATACCACTCACAACTATAAAGATTGAAGTCTTGTTGCCCCTAGTCTTCCACAACCTATAAGGTTGACACCACAACAATTGGAAGAAAAAAGAGAAAAAGGGCTTTGTTACAGTTGTGATAGCAAATATACTAAAGGTCATAAGTGTGCTGAGAAGAAATTATTCTACATAGATTGTGAAGAGGAAGAAGAAAAGGAGCAAGAAAGGTCAAAAGAAGAGGATATACTCTAGGAACAAAGCCTACATAAAGAAGAAATTAATTCAGCTCTAATGGTACAACAAAGCTTCTAAAAAAGGAACAAAGAGGTGTAATTTCACAATTATGTTCACTAGATGTTTCCACATTGGAATCGTCTACTTCTCCAGATCTCCAAAAAGTCTTGGAAAATCATTCCAAGGTATTCGAGACTCCCAAAGGTCTCCCACCTATTTGTGATCATGATCATGCTATTCATCTGATTCCAGGAAGTGTTCCTCCAAACATCAGGCCGTACAGATATCCCTATGCCCAAAAGAGTGAAATTGAACGTATGGTTGCAAAAATGCTAGAGGCTGGTTTAACTCAACTGAGTCAAAGTTCTTTCTCTACTCTAGTAGTATTGGTGCACAAGAAGGATGGATCATGGCGCATGTGTTCGGATTATAGGGAGCTCAACAAGCTCACTATTAAAGATAAGTTTCCCATTCCTGTCATTGATGAATTACTGGATGAATTGCATGGATCAATTTACTTCACCAAGTTGGATCTTCGTCCAGGATATCATCAAATCAGAATGAAGACTGAAGACATTCCGAAAAAAGCATTTAGAACTCATGAGGGTCATTATGAATTTTTGGTCATGCCTTTTGGCCTTACCAATGCACCTTCAACATTTCAAGGTTTCTTGAATTCCATTTTCAAACCATTCCTTAGAAAATTTGTGTTAGTATTTTTTGATGATATACTAATCTACAACAAGTCTTGGAAGGATCATGTTGAACATGTTGACAGGGTGCTACAGTTGTTGGAGGAGAAACAATTATATGCAAAAAGATCCAAATGTTTCTTTGGAGTACAAGAGGTGGAATATCTGGGTCATATTGTATCTCATGAAGGAGTTAAGGTAGACCCTAGCAAAATTAAATCCATTAAGGAATGGAAAATCCCCACATCCATAAAGCATCTGCGAGGATTTCTCGAGTTGATAGGGTATTATCGCAAGTTTGTTAAGAATTATGGGAGAATAGCAGCACCTCTAACAACATTGTTGAAGAAAGATGCATTTTCATGGACTCCAGAAGCAACAAAGGCCTTCGAGCATCTTAAAGTGGCAATGTGCCAAGCACCGGTCTTAGCTACATCAGACTTCACAAAAACCTTTATTGTGGAATGTGATGCTTCAGGAAATCGAATTGATGCTTATTTAATGCAAGATGAAAGACCCATTGCTTCCGAAAGTCATCCAATCAAAGGAAAGTTTTTACACAAAACTATTTATGAGAAGGAAATGTTGGCAATACTCCATGCACTTAAGAAATGGTGACCCTAGGTAATGGGAAGACACTTCAAGGTAAAAACGGATCATGATAGCCTTAAATACTTTTTAGAACAAACATTATCCTCTGAAGAGCAAAAAAAGTGGGTCACAAAGATGTTGGGTTATCACTTTGAAATCATCTACAAAAAAGGGAAGCAAATTGTGGTGGCAGATGCACTCTCAAGAAAGGATGAGGATGTGGAAGCATTGTTGTGTGCCATTTCTATTATCCAACCAGATTGCATAAACAAAGCAAGGGAGGAATGGAAGAATGACGAAGAAGTGTGGGCACTTATTCGAAAGTTACAACAAGACTCCAGTATGTCTGATACATTTAGATGGCAAAATGATTCGTTATGGTACAAAGATTTCTTATACCTCTGTAAGAATTCCTAGCTAAAACAAAATATTCTTATCGAATTGCACACTTCTCCCTTAGGAGGGCACTCAGGATTTTTAAAAACTTACCACAGTGTTAAGAAGGAATTTTTTGGGAGGGCCTTAAATCAGATATTCAAAAGTTTGTGGCGGAATGTTTGGTTTGCCAACAAAATAAAGTTGAAACAATTAAGAAACCGGGTCTATTACAACCCTTATCCGTTCCAAGCCAACCTTGGGAGGAGGTTTCAATGGATTTTATCACAGGTTTACCTAGGGAAAAGTGTCATCATGGTGGTAGTTGACAGACTTACCAAGTATGCACACTTTTGTGCATTATCACATCCATTTAAAGCCAGTACAGTTTCTACTGCATTTATGGAAACAATTCAAAAGCTACATGGAAACCCAAAGATTATTGTAAGTGACAAAGATCCCATTTTCACTGGAATTTTTTGGACATAATTATTTTCTTGTCTTGCTACTCAGTTAGCTCATAGCTCATCTTATCATCCTCAATCTGATGGGCAAACTGAGATAGTAAACAAATGTTTGGAAGGATATCTTCGTTGCTTTGTATCTGATAAACAAACACAATGGGTCAAATGGTTGCCTCTGGCTGAATGGTGGTATAACACTTCCTTCCATACAGCAACAAAAATGACCCCATTTATGGCACTTTATGGATATCAGCCACCATCCATCACATCATATTTAAGAGAAAATTCTAAGGTTCAAGTAGTGGGACATCACATCAAACATCAACAACATGTCCTCCAACTCTTAAAGGATAACCTCGTGTTGGCACAGAATGGAATGAAACAACAGGTAGATCAACATCGCAGTGAAAGAAGTTTTGATGTAGGTGATTGGGTATTCCTATGGCTACAACCATATAAGCAAATGTCCCTCAAGCAAGCTAAGAAGGATAATAAATTATCACCAAAGTATTATGGTATGTACAAGGTGTTGCAAAAGATTGGTACTATGGCATACAAATTGGAGCTTCCTGCAGCTTCTCGATTGCACCTCGTTTTTCATGTTTCATGTTTAAAGAAGGTTATACGCGACAAGCTCCCAGTTTAAACAATATTGCCAGAACTTGACGAGGAAGGAAAAATTATAATGGAACCAGAAGTAGTCACAGAAACAAGAACTCGATAGTTACAAAATTGATCAATTTCGGAGTATCTTATCAAGTGGAAGAACTTATCTGCTAAAGATTCCACATGGGAGGATGAGAATTTTATATAGAATCATCTAGAACTACTGAAGTGTTGAGGGGGTAAAAGCATGTTAATATGTCTCATTATATGGCAAAAGAAAAAAAGTACTCAAATGAAAAAAATAAAAAAATAAAAATAATATAAAAATATCAATTAAATGAGTTGAGTTTCATACTTGTTAATTATAAAAAATAAATGCTAAATTTGTAATAAAGCTAACTCACAATAAATTTTGGTAAAAGCTGTAGTGAACCTATTTAATGGGTTTAGAAAATATAAATAATGTTATAAAAAGTAAATACTAAATTTGCAAATAAGTCAACTAATAGTAAATATTGGTGAAAACTATGGTTAATCACTCACAAAATATAAATAGCTTTATGTAAGTTAAATGAAATGCTAAAACTCTTTAAAAATATATATAAAAATAGAAGTAGAATTTCTAAACAAATACTTTTATATATTATATTTTGAATAATATAAAATATGTTATTATAATCATAATTAAAAAATTTATTATAAACAATTTTAAAATATATTTTAAAAATAATTTTAACATTTTGTTATATGTTATTTTCAAATTTCTATTAAAAAAAATTATTCTATAAACTTGAAAGGGTAGTTTCTTGGGTGGCAGTTTTATATATATAAAAAGATGATCATTTTTACTAGTATTTTAATAATAATTAAAAAATATGCTTAATTTTTATTTTTAAATTTGTTTAGCAATCTTTAGAATGTTTACAACACATCTCTTAAAGAAATTGGAATAAAAAGATGATCATTTTTACTAGTATTTTAATAATAATTAAAAAATATGCTTAATTTTTATTTTCAAATTTGTTTAGCAATCTTTAGAATGTTTACAACACATCTCTTAAAGAAATTGGAATTAAAAAACATAAATCAATATAGAAATGGAGGGTCGCGGTTTTGTCACTACTTAAAAATTTATCTAAAATATTAATGATATCTTTTAAAGAAAATGAATAAATTAGATAAAAATTATATATTAAATTTTAGAAAAAATATAACATGAAATTGAATTTAAATTGACATGTTTTGTCTTCTTTTACCACCACCTAATTTTTGATGATTTTGTAAATTTAAGAGTAAACATTCCAACTCCATTTATTTTTGTAAAACTTCTTTGCCACAAAAAGGGAAAAAGTGATACACATTAACATGCTTTTACCCGAGGACAACACTTTTTTGAAGGAGAGGGGCATGTTGGGTCCCTATAGTACTAGTGATTACCCCATTACTATTGCAGTTGTATCCCTTATTAATATTGTTGTTCCCCTATTGTCCCCATATTGTTATTACTGTGCCGCATAGAATCCCTCTATAGTTATTTTTGTGGCTTTATATTATTATTGTTAGGTTGGCTGGGTTATATTATGACTCCTTAGACTCCTATTTATAGAAAGGGGGTTTTTTCATTTGAATAATCCAAGAATTGCTCATTTATGTAATGTAAAGGAGGTTTCCCCCTCGAAGAGGCTAAATTCTAAGGCGTGGATCTCTCTTTTCTATCTTTCTGTGAGCTAGTTTCATAACATAATTGGTCAGATACTGAGAAGCAAAGGATGGTATAACTGATTCATCCCATTTATCACCATTTTGTGCCCATAACAACCTAAGTTAATGGATATGGGGAATGCATCGTTTCTTCATCATTTCTACATTATTTTATATTCACTTTTTATCCATTATTATCCCATGGCATTCATAAGATGATTATGTCAGTTTTATATATAATGAGGCAATTGAGGTGATGAATTATTGATTGAAGCTACTCATAAGATGTGTTATATAAATATTGACGACAGAGCACCTAATCAGTTTCAGGGAAGGAGACAATGCTACAATTTATGATTACCTTCTTTCAGCTTGCATCACTTCCACCTTCCGCATCACTTTCAGTAACAACTCAACCTACATTAGCTTCAAAAAATATCAATCCATCCATGCCATTCCAAATTTTTATGGAGGTAAAACTTTAGGTAAAATAACAAAAGTTTTTTACTGATTAAAAGTTTAGGATAATGTGATGAAAAAACACCAAGAATTATTTACTCATATGTTCAAATCATTAGTTCCACTTCTTCACCACTTCGCATTTTATTAAAGACACATGTTTTCAATTTGGGGAGTGTACCTTTCATTAATTTTTTTTATCATGACCATGATATTAATACTATCTATTATGCATCAATATTCTTATTAAGTCTCAAAACCTGCCTTATTCCATGTTGTTTTACACCAAGTAGAGATTTAAACAACGATTGTAGTGACAACCTCAATTTGTTTTCTTGTGTAGCATGAGGGCATGCTAGTTTTCTAGTTTGGGGGAGGGGTTTCTATGCATGATGGATGTTTTATCCTTTCTTCCTCATTTAAGGCATACAATTTCATTTTTATACAATATAGAAATTGGTTCACATATATATTTAAAACTATGAACTAGATTCTTGTAATTTTTGCACAACAAAGAGGTATAATTAAAATACACAAACCCAAAAAATATCAAGATAAACTAGTTTGTAAGACTCCAAAAATCATTCATTGTCACCTACGACCATTTTTCTTATATCTCGTGATCTATGGATTAGGTAGATATGATTTTTGGAGAGGAGAAGCATTAATATAGTAGGAATTCTTCCTAGAAAATTTCAACAAATTTGGATTTCTAGTTTTCGATAAAATGGTTAATGAAGTTTGTTGTTAGTTGTATCATATTTTACTACAATTTCATCTACATATGGTTGAAAGTAAATGTAAAAATTGTTACAACTTCACCAACATTTCTATAATTGAATAACTATTGTTTTAAAGAATCGTTTGGGGAATAAGCCTTTTGTACCATCAATATCCTGAGTTGGGATAAGTGTCTTTGTTATTGAATCACAACTTGGTTAAATAGAGGCATTAGGTTGCGTGACGATATGTAACAGGTTCAGTTTGGGAGAGATGTTGGGCCATTAAATTATCATGATTATTATCAATTCTTGACATCAATTTAATATATTTCCACCATTCTTTTATCACGTTATTTATCATAATTTATCTTATAATTCCATTTCATAATTATTTATGCTTTCATGGATAAGTAATGCTTGTTCTCCTTTATTTTTAATAAATTGATGATTATTATGGATGATTTTTCCAATTATGGTTCATTAATGAATTTTTTATAAAATCATTCATGATTTTAGCATCCAATATATCTTCCAGATTGCAAATTTGATCTTTAGCTCATATTCAGATATTCCAATTTAGAAATTTCCTAGGATAAAAAGTGACTGTTTTGCATTGGATATTTTGGGAAAATGAGGACGAATCTCAAAAATAACACACATGGGTTTTGTGAAAAATAGACCAAATTATTTTTTTGTATGTAGTTTTATAAAATATGGTCTAGATTGAGAGAAATACAAGGTTCTCTAAAGGATCTTTTCCTATATTTGTTGTTGTGGTCGTTTTCCAATTTTCCTTAATTGCAAAACTAGACTCGACTTTCTCCAGATGATTGATGATGGTGATATCTTCTAGATTTGATCTTATTGATTAAATAATTGCAATTAATCAAAAAATTTAATGGAAAATCATTTTGTTCAGTTTAATTGTAATTATCCCTTCGCTCTTTGTATATTTAATTGAAGACAAAAACAAGAGACGGGGATGGACAATTACTGAATTAGAGGCATAACGAAGAGATGTATTGTATCTATTTCTAATTTTTAATGAAAGGATCTATCAATGGAATTTCATGCTTATCTACTTGTAATGGTATCTGAATTATTTTTCAAGGAAGAACTCACTCTTGGGTAGTTGAGCCCACTACTTTGGATGAGATGATTCCTTGAACATCTAAATCAGTGTTGCGAAGATCTTGATAACATCCTGATTTTATCTTGAAATCATGATTTTTTGGCCTAGCTGATGTTTTCCGATTTTTAAAGATATTTTTATGGTATCTTAATTTTTCCGATGTTTGTCGATTTTTATCGATATTTCCATGATTTTTACGATTTTTTGGTTATTTGCACCCTTGCCGATTTTCCGGATCCTAACGTTCGTAACATTGATCTAAAGTAGTTTAGTTGTGTGCTTGTTTCTTTGAATTTAAATTGATGTTATTTAAATAATTTTTTATTTTTTTCAAGTAATTTGTTGGTCGTTGCATTTTCGTGATTTGTTGTTTCGTGCAATATCTAAATTTCTATTAATTTACTACTCTCTATCAAAATTTGATTTTTCTTCGGTGCAATAGGTTAAATTTCCAATTCAAAAAGGTATGGTTTACTTTAGTATTAATTCAATTAATGTGATTAACATAATTCTTTTTCATGTCATTTACTTTTTGCTTTTTAAGTTTAGCATTGTTATTCAAGTCTTATATTTTATTTCTTGTTGAATGTGGTTGATTGCGTAGAACACAATCATGTAGAACCAGTGTTAGATGTTGGTAGTTTCTTGTATATAATTTTTTGACTTCCTTGAAACAAAAATACATTCCTCAGGTTGATAATTAATGCCGACGTGATTAGTTATTTTTTTATTAAGCAATCAATTTCTCCAACATTTTGGCATCGTTTCCGAGGAGATAGCAAAATAGCACTAAGACACTAATATATGGTTGTAAATGTGTTCCTCACTTCGATAATGTTGGATATTAAAGATAGAAGGTAAGAACATATGCATGTACCCTAGCGAATCGGTGGTGAGCTATGCCCTCTGTATGTAGTTTTAGGACATATAGCATGAATAGATAAAAGCAGGAATTTTAGACGTAGAAATTCAAAAAAAAAAACTTATCATTTCACTTAAGTGGTGTTGTAAGCACCACCCACTCCACTAACAATTTGCAGGTACATTTGAACATGGAATTTTCAAGGCCGATAAGAGTTATAAGGAAATTGCCTCTCGATTTCTAAAACTTGCTGCAAGAACAAGATTTATAGGAGATAAAATTCTTAATTTTGCAAAATTGATATTATTAGCTCTATAAACTAATAACTGAGAGTTTTTTAGGATAAAGAAAATTAGGAAGAATTTGAAGTGTTTTTCCATCTGTACCAAAAGAAGCATTTTGCAAGAGGATGAAAGCATCATATTGAAGAGTTTGAGAAATTGTTACAAGCTCACAACAATGGCAACCATGGTCGACATGTATGGTTCAAAAATATCTTTTCATTTTCTTACTTGCATGGATATTTCTTTCAACTTTTAGTACGGATTAATTATTTTTCTTACCTATCAAGGTCAACCCTACAACTCAATCAACTGCATCATCAAAATCCCCCATGGCCTATAGAATTTCCTCCTCAATCCATCCCACACCTCCATAATAATAAATTAGCACAACATGCTTACAATGATCGATTGCCACCCTTCCCACCTACTCTATTTTAATTACATCAATGCTAGAAACTTACATTAGGTTTAGGATGGTTTTAAATCCTAAAAGTGCAGAAGTCATGGAAGACAATGGGGTTTCTTCTAGTCGATATCAACAAGAAGATTAGATCAATAAGACATTAGAATAATTTTATGATATGAAAATTATGGCGAACCAAGAAGAAGAACTTGGTTTCAATCTATCATTTGTTTGCAACATCAATCCATACTTCGGTAATTTTCAAGCATCATCTTTTCAAGGGAACTTGGTCCCTCCTAAACTAGTATTTATAAATGTGTATTTTTCTAATTTTGGTATGTACATACTTAAGGCGTTATTTTAAAAATGGCTCAATTGGGATACTCTTATATGTAGAGATATTTCATCTTTTTCAAATAGAATATGTTAGTATAGAAAATGAAATAAATACATTTCTTTATACGTAAAAAGAGTTGTTTTTACTACAATATGGTGTGTAAATCAATATCAGTGATAAATATTTGAATTTATTTGTGTATGTAGACATATTATATTGAAAATCATATTTCTAAAAACACTCATCACCATTTTGGGAACAAAAATCTTGTTTACAAGATTTTATGGCATATGGGCTTGATACAATTACTAAAGACACAGTCATGTCAACCATATTTTGAGGGATCAAATGGGCATATTTTCAAAACCTGTTTCTACCCTACGTAGCCCTTGATTTCTAATTTCCAATCCAATTTGAATCAGCAATTTTGATTTGAAAGGAAAACATTACGACCAAAACATTGATAGGGTGTGTAGTAGGAAGCTCAACAACAAAGTTGGGACAATCAAATTTCGAAGGCATAAATGAATAGATTTTGAAACCCTGTTTCTATGGTATATATTACCTTATGAATTAATATTACAACTAAATTTGAATCACTCGATTTGGATATCATATGAAAAATTTATGACCAAAATACTAACTCCCTATCGTAAATAGGCATTCTTAAAACTCTCTTTTTTCCAGGTGTTCACTAACATATTTGACCCCTTAATTCTTCTTGACATTAAACCATGTTTTTATTAGTGATATCCATTTTAATTAGCTTTAATTTTTCTTTTGAATTAGTTAAATTATATGAAAAATAAATGAGTTATTATTAAAAAATCGTTGGTTAGCATGGTTGACCACTACTCTACCGTAGGTAACAAATCAATTTTTCTTTGTTTATATTTCTAAGGATTTATTTTATAGAGTAATTATTTGTTTTTTTTGGGTATTTTTTTATTAAGGGATCCCATGCAGCTTTCTTATTCCATGATTTGATGTTTTATTACAGGTAGATGCTTGTTTTTTGTTGGTCTTGGGAGAATAGAGGAGGTCCATTTATTAAAAAGTGATTCTTGAAGATAATGTTAATGAAATAAGATAATATCATCCAAGAATCTATTAAGAAATTTAATATCATATGATTTTGATTTTTTTTAGGTGTCCTGATCTAAAATGTCTTATAAGAGCTTTCTATAAATTCCCCACTAATACCTATCAACAAGAAAAGAAACAACATGAAGACTTTTTCATTACTAGATAACTTCATAACAAGAGAAATGAAGAATTGATTTCCATTCGATGCACCAAGTAATTGCTAGCAAATAATTTTTCCAAAAGATATTTTGTTTCCATTCATTTACCATTGACAAATTGTTGTTCCTGGAAACATATTGTTGTTTCCTTAGGAAACATATTATTGTTTCCTTAGGAAACAACATCATTGCACTTCAAATCACAACTGTTGTAACTTAAGTTATTTATTTATTTATTGTTTTTCAAAAAAGTGTTGTTTCTTATCTGATTTCTCTTACATTTTTATGTTTCAGGGTGTTTTTTACTTCAAAGTCGTAACTTTTTTTCCTTCATAAAAATGAAAGAAGAAAGTTCTCAAGTTTCATGTTGTTGCTCCACATCTATTAATTGATTCCTCAGACTTATCAAGTATATGCTTTCCTCATGAATGATTTACTATTAATTCCTCACTATTTTGTAAAGTGACTATGACAGTTGGATAAGAAACCCTTTTCCATGTCACCTTTATAAGATTTCCGATTGATTCCGTTTTTGGGAGGGATTTCCATAATTATGCTTGATACCTCATGTCCACAAGCTTAAAATGCTATGGGAATTTTTGAGGTCGTAACATGCAACAATGGTACTATTAGATAAGTAATTCAAGAATCATAATCATTGCTACCTTAGATATAGTTTATGTTTCCTAAGTCACAATTGTTGTTCCCTTAGCTAAAATTGTTGTTTCCATACTCACAGTTGTTGTTCCCTCAGTCACAACTATTGTTTCCTAACTCATAGTTGTTGTTCCCTCGATCAAAGCTTTTGTTTCCTAACTCACAGTTGTTGTTCCCTAAGTCACAACTATTACTTTATTGACTCATATATGTTGTTCCCTGAGTCATAACTATTCTTTCCTAATTCACAATTGTTTTTCCCTCAGTTGCAACTGTTGTTTCCTAGGTCATAGTTGTTGTTCCCACAATTACAGTTGTTGTTACCTAAGTCATGGTTGTTGTTATCTAATTCATAGTTTTGGTTACCTCACTCACAACTATTGTTATTAGCCTATTTTCATTCTTTTGTTCATTTTCTTTATTCAACACTTCTAGGTCTTTCTGTTTCTTTCTCTATCATGAATGGGAAATACCTTTAATGTTCTAGGTCCTGTTCGACATGATGATTCAACAGTCAATTTATCTTTGTTTATATATAAAAATAATCTTATTTTTAAGGAGTAATTAGAAAATATGATTTCATCATGCAACCTTTCAACTTCATTAATCTGTCAAGTCACTAATATTGTAAAATTTATGATGATTACCACAAAATGGTATTTAAATATTTTTGTCACTATCTAATGAATTGTTTCTCAACCCCAATATTAGCAAAGAAAAATATGTTTGTCAACAATCATTTCAAGGTTATTATTTTTTGAGAAGCAAGATTAACCAGGTTGAAAATATTTACTACAAAACATTTAACGCCATCCCTAGCTCTTAAGGAGTTGACCTGCCACCCCATCTATTAAGTAATATTTTGTTGATTAATAGTAAGCATAGTTGAATTTTAAATATAAATAGTCAACTGGAGGATAGGAGGTCTCATCACAAGCCTACCTACCATGATCACAGTTCCTAATAAAGTGACATTACCACTACTCATCATGGAGCCAATGTAATGGCCTTTAGTTGTAAAACTGAAGGACAAGTGGTCTCATCATGATCTGGCTTATTCACTTTTGTTAGCTCCTGTGAATGGAATTATTATTAACTGGTTACCAATCCAAAATAGTGATCTTCATTAAAAATCTAAGTAAATTGAAATTCTCATGTAACTATCTATTTATTTCTAATATATGGCATATTCGCATGTCAATGGGTTAGAGAGGAATCCCTTTAGAGGTGATGGACTCATGCTCATAGAGTGGCCATGCCTATGGTATAGAAGTTCATTCAATACTATGACTTACTTGGCTACCTTGTTTTATCAAAAATAATTGTCGGTAAATCCTACTCTTGCATATAAGTTTTGCTAGAATTCATGGTTCATGGGATAATATTAATTTCTTCTTAGATGATGATAGTTATGGTTTATATCTATTAATGAGTTATAAATATTCACTTTACCTTCCATGGGTGAAACTTTTAGGATATTTTATATTTGGAATTTTGTATCATCTAATATATCATTCCTTTATTCTACAAAGCTTCATATCTTTACCGAAAGATAGTTGCTTTTCCCAATGAATCAACATTTATTCATAGGTTAACAACACTACTATTATTTTGCAGTAGATTAAAGAGGCCTAATTTTGATTGTGAATGCCAAGTAATTGGTCATATCTTGAGAAGAAAAAATTGAGATAACTAATTCATCTCGTGTATCACCATTTTTTTTCCAATAACAACCAAAGCTAATGGGTCTATAGAATGCATATTTTTTTCATCATTTTTACCCTATTTTATATTCCCTTTTCATCCATTACTATCCCATGACTTTCATAACATGATTATGTCACTTTTATATATAATGAGATAATTTAGGTGATGAATTATTGATTGAAGCTACTCATGACATTTTTTATAGAAACCTTGATGACAAAGCAACTAATTAGTTTGGGGGAAGGAAACCCTACTACACTTTAGGATTACTTTCTTTCAGCTTGCATGGCTTCAACGTTTGACATCACTTTCAACATCTGCTCAACCTACATGAACTTCAACAAATATCAGTCCATCCATTTCTTTCCACATTTTTACAAAGGTAAAAATTGAGGTAAAATAACATAAGTTTTTTATTTATTAAAATTTTAGGAGAATGTCATGAAAACCATCGATCATTATTTACTCATATTTTCACATCATTAGTCCAACTTCTTCACCACTTGCCTTTTTTTAAGGACACATGTTTTTAGTTTGGTGGAGCGTACTTGTCATTGAGGTATTTATCATATAAATGTCAATAGTACTACTTATCATCCATCGATATCCTTATTCATTCTAAAAACATCCCTTATTCCAAATTGTTTTACACCAAGCAAAGATTTCAACAATGATTGTAGCAACAACCTGAAATTGTTTTCTAGTGGACCATGAGGGAATGTTAATTTTCCAGTTTGGGTGATGAGTTTCTATGCATGATGGATGTTTTCTCCTTTATTCCTCATTTAAGTCATACAAATTCATTTTTTATACGATGGAGAAATTGATTCGCGTATACCTTTCAGGCTGTGAATTAAATTCTTGTGATTTTTGAACAACAAATATGCATCTTTAAAACACACAATCCCATAATATTTCAAGATAAACCAATTTGTAAGACTCCATAAATCATGCATTGTAACCTACAACTATTTTTCTTATATCTTGGGATCTATGGATCTGATAGCTCTAATTTTTGTAGTGGAGAAGAATTAATATACTAGAAGTCTTCCTACAAAATTTGAACAAATTTTTCTTTGTAGTTTTTGAGAAAATGGTTAATAAAGTTTGTTGTTACTTTTATGATATTTTGCTGCAATTTCATATACGTATGGTTCAAAGTCATTGTGCAAATTGTTACATCTTTACCAACATTGCTAGATTTTGAATAACTATTGTTTTAAAGAAACCTCTAGGGAAGAAGCTTTTTGTTCCATCAATATACTGAGTTGAGGTGAGTGTCTTGGTTATTGACTCACAACTTGGTTAAGATAGAGGCATTGGGTCGGATGAGCACATGCAATGCGTTTAGTTTGGGTGAGATGTTGGGCCACTAAATTATCATTATTATTACCTTTTCTTGACATCTATTTCATCCATTCTTTTATCATGTGATTTATCATAATTTATGATATAATTCCATTTCATAAATATTTATGCTCTTCTGAATAAGTAATTTTATTTCTCCTTTATTTTTAATAAATTGATTATTACTATGCATGTTTTTTCCAATGATGGTTTATTAATGAATTTGTTTTAACATCACTCATGCTCTTAGGCTCAAAGGTCTCTTCCAGATTGAAAATTTGATCTTCAACTCATACTCAAATAGTCCAATTCAGAAATTCGCTAGATAAAAAGTAACAATTTTGCATTGGATATTTTAGGAAAATGAAGATGAATCTTGAAAATATGATACATGGGTTTTGTGTAGAGAAAACCAAATTATTTTTCAGATACAATTTTTTCTGAATTTTAGTTTGTCTTGAGAGGAATGAAAGGTTCTCTGAAAGAGATTTTTCTAGATTTGTTGATGTGGTCATTTTCCAAGATTCCCTAATTATAAAATCAGATTTGACTTGCTCCAGTTGATTGACGATGGAGTGATCTTCTAGATTTCGTCTTACTGATAAAATCATTGCAATCAAAACAAAATAGTAATGCGAAATCACAATGTTTAGTTTAGATGTAATTATCCATTTTCTTTCTATATATTCGATGTTTTAAAAAATCAGAGAGGGGTTTGGACAATTATTGAATTAGAGGCAACACTTAGGGTTATGTTGTATCTATTTCTAATTTCTAATGAAAGGAGCTATGCATTGAATTTCATAATTTTCTACTTGTAATCTGATCTAATTTATTTTTCAAGGAAGAACTAACTCTTGGGCAGTTGGGTCAACTACCTTGCACAAGGTGTTTTCTTGAACATCAAAATTAGTTTAGTTGTGTGTTTTTTTATTTGAATTTAAATTGTTGTTCCTTAAAGTAATTTTTTTTTGAGTAATTTATTGGTTGTTTAATTTTCCTGATTTGTTATTTCCTACAATTTCTATATTTCTATTAATGTATTGTTGTAGATTAGCATTTGAATTATGTTGCGTGCAATAGGTTAAATTTCCAGTTCAACAAGGTGTGGTTTAATTTAGTATTGATTCAATTCATGTGATTAGCATAATTCGTTTTTCTGTCATTTTCATTCTTCTTTTAAAATTTAGCATTGTTATTCAAGTGTTACGTTTTTTTTCTTATTGAATGGGCTTCATAGTGTAGAACAAACTCATGTGGAACCAGTGTTGGTGGTTGGTAGTTTCTTGCATATATTTTTTAGATTTTGTTGAAACAAAAAGATGTTCCTTGGGTTGATAATTAATGTCGAGCTAATTAGTTGTTTTTTTATTAAATAATTAATTTCCTCAACACTTTTTAATAGAACACATATTGTTTTTCCCACATCACCTTTTGTTTGTTTCTAGTCATTGTATTAGACCTCCTTGATCCTCTTGTTAGTATTTTATTGAATTATAGTATGGTTTTATCCTTTGGTTTGTCTTTGTGTTGTAGGTTATAAAATTAATTGATTGCAGTGGAGAAAGAATCAAAAAGGGAAGTGATCCAAGTGGAGATCTACTTCATAAACAAGCATGTCTCTTTCAAGTGTTTCTAGAGAGGAATTGTATTTATCGTCTGGTTTCTTCTAGATTTGAATTGTGAATCTATGGAGATGTGCCTTTTTTGCAGGATGATATTTTTATGATAACAAATTTAGCGAATACACTGGGGCATTTTTAGTTCTTCTGTGGATTTCTTTGCCTATTGTTGCCTTCCAATAACTCTAGGGACATTGTTCTAATTATTAAAATCTAATTTTTTTGAGATTTTTTTAGTATTTTTGGTTTTTTCTTTGCGTATAAATGTGTTGCACTTTTTTTTAGCAACACAGTGACACTGTTGCATATTTTCTTTATATAGACTATGACACCACACTGGTTTGAAATGTCTACGTCCGAGAACCTTCGAAAATTCAAATAATTAGGATTTTATCCTCTGGGTCTTAAAGTTTTTTCTTGTTGTGTATTTTTGTGTCTATGAGTATTAGAGAAATTTCAGCTTCGATTTAAATTTTTGAGTTTAATTGTATTTTTTAGAAAAGTTCTTATCTTTGCATATTAGGTTTTTTGTGTCTGATTGGTTTTTATTAATCTGTAAAAAAAGGGTTCTTTTCTTCTGAAATTGGTTTCTATAGTCTCTTTTATTTTAGTGGAACTTATCAAATAATGATTGATATTTGTTGTAAAGAATTGTTTCATCAATTGAAAATCTAGTGTTTCTCATTGAAAGACAGGTTTGATTTGAATTTTCTTGTTTTTTATTAGATTGCAATAAGTAGTGATTATTATTTCTATACGTAAAATCAAAAGAATCTTACTTGGATTGATTGGCATTAATATTTCGATTATGAAAATTAGCGCATTAAAGAATTTGATATGTTTTTTGTTGTTAAGTAATTTTTGCATTATAGTGGGTTTGTTGTTTATTTTAAAAGAGTGATTTTGGAATCATTTTGATTTGAATAAAAAGAGAATTGTAGAAGATAGAATTTTTTCGTTGTTTAAAATTGAACGAAGCCTTCCATTTTTCACAAATAGGATTCATTGAATCGAAAACGTTATAATTTTATGTTAGATGCATTAGCTAGAATTGAGTTATTATACCAGTTGGTTATCATACACATTTTTACCTTTAATGAAAAATGATACATTAAAATCAATCAAAACGTTTAAAGGAAATAATTAATCAACAATAATCATATTTAGTGTGGGTCTAGGTTATCAGACATGTTTCAACACCTATAAACATAGGATTTATCATTTCTTGTCAGTGCTACATTCTGCAGGTGTTCGGTATTCCACGTACATTAGAGTATATAGGACCATTAGTCCAATAGGAAGGCAATATATGTATGATAAGTATATACAAATGTTTCCCATCGCAATGTTATGCAATAAAAAACAATAACATAGGTTGTACTTCCACATACCCTTGAGTATATAGGAAGGGCACTTCCAAGTTGTAAATTATCCATAAGTAACTAATTTGGTTGCCTTGTTTTATGTGATAGACTGAACAAAACATTTGGGGAGATTGAATGGACGTACCTAATGGTATATAGAAGTTCTCATAAGCTTGGTAAACCTTTGATACCTAATAACCCATTTATTTTTTATTGTTATTTTTTATCTTGATTGGTAAAATTGTAAAATTGATCATCATACACCAGTGGCATTTCTTCACTAAAATTCACTATGACAGTTCTGTTAGTGTCAGTCTTTCCAGCCTTCCTCCAGTGATCAAATATGCTCTTACAAAGTGGTCTCAGAGTGTCCAGGTCAAATTTTGTCATTTCAAAGAGTTTTCAAGCAAAATTTGGTCACTAGACATTAGGTCTAGGGTTTGCTTTCACTCCTTCTAAAGTTGTCCAAATGTCGGTCCATGTCATCATTCTAATGAGTCTATCATCATTCATAGGGTTTTCATCATCATGTCAAGTTCCATTGGGTCATTTTACACCTTGTTCATGCTTCAGTTGCGCCTAGGCAAGGTTCATTTGCCTCTCCTAGGGTTTTGAAGGCAATTTCTCTTGGATGGTCAAATCATTAGCAAAAATTGTATCCAGATGTTCATACACCTTCCCATATCATTAAAGTACCTTATCAAACACTTCCCATCACTGAGATCCCCCAAATTCCTCATTTTCGCACAAACCCTAGTTTCTTGCTACAACCTGGCAATTTTCTAGGTTTGGCCTGTGTTTTTCCATTTTGGACCCCTTCCCCTCACTCGATCTCCGTGATTCCACTTTCCCCTACTTCCTAAAATCCCTCCCTACTTCCAAAAATTTCCCCAAGAATTTAGAAGCCTCTTATCCCCTTAATTTCGCTTCATTTCCACGAAATTCCTTGTTTCACACATCGAGATAAGTTTCACCCAAAAGATGTTTCAGAGCAATAAAAGATTATTTTTGGAAAAATGAGAAAGGTTTTTGTCCAAAACATGCCAAATAAGAAACAACTCCTTCACTTTTTACACAGGTGTCATGTTTTTAGAGAAATGTCAAAAATATCGTTGCCTCAGGAGAATCGAATGCACCTCTGAAGTGAACTTGGGAAAACCAAGTATTCTCCTAGCTTGGTTGGCCAAATGATTTTCTTGATGAGTCAAATGTTAACTAGATACAAATAGCTTCCCAATGAGCTATCATGAGCTCCATTTTGAGTTGAAGAAGGCATTCAAAAGTTGACTGCAACAGCACTCTGCCTTGAGGCAGCCTCATTTGGCACATTTTGACTAGTCTTGGGCGATTTGATTTTTGACAAGGAAAATGAACTCCAAATTGAAAAATTCTAGTTGTGTTAGAAAGTAGACTCAAAGGCCTTTCCAACGAGCTATCCTGTTTCCAATTTTGACACCGGGAAGGCCTCCAAAAAGCATCTCAAAGGCGCACTATGTGTAGGGCTCAAGCGCGCTACGCGTCAGGGTTTTGGCTCAACGCGTAGCGCACCGCGCGCTACCCTTAAGTTGGGGAGGTCCATTTCAAAAGAACTCAGCATTTTTGGATTTTTCATGACAAATTACACTTGCTAAGCCACTGCCAAGAAATTTCATGAAGATTTGAGCCCCCAAAAGGTCAAAAAACAAGCAAAACATGACCTTCTGCCACTTTTTGGACACACAGGAAGCAGTCTTGAGAGATTGCAATTTTGGAGGGGCAAATGGGCACCAAATTGCAAAATTCCACTTGGGCTGAAGAGTAGACATCTAGAACTTTCCAACAAGCCCACTTTTGCCTCATTTGGATTCCGTGAAGTGCCCCAAAAGTGGGCTGAAAGGCGCGCTACGCGTTGAGAAATGGCACGCTACGCGTTGGGAAAATTTGCGAGTTTTGCACCTTCAGCTCAGGAAAACGCAACATTGACTAGTTTTGACTTTTTGGTGGGATTTTTCATCCTCCTTGATGTAATTGATGTAATTTCATGTTGACATGACGCTTATTTACCTATTCTAGAAGATTCATTCATAAAATGGCAAAAAATTAAAGAATGAATTGGTTTCCTAGCTTTTAGAGGCAAGTTGTTTTGATTGCCTAGATTATAGTGCTCAGTTTAGAATTGGTTGAAACAACTCCTAGGATGATGAGCTCGACCCCTAGAGGAAAGGAAATGTGTTATCTTGCCTATATTATTTATTTTCTAAATCATTTTCATGGTTGGAGAGGTTGGACTCTTGAGGGATAAGCTTAGACTTTTTATATTTTGTATCTTTGCAATTTTGGCAAAGGAAAGACCAGGGTTTTGCAGCACTATTTGGGATTCCTGTGGTTATTTGTGTTGATGGTGTGTTTCTCTCATGTACTTGTAAGTTTTTTATGTGTATCATTTTCCTACTCTTCTCTTCTGCAAATTAAGTAAATGAAGTGTTAAGGTAGAATTCATAATTTATATGCTCTGCCTTTAAGTTTGCTTAATATCTATGTTTTCATCTGTCTACGGAGAACTCTCGAAGGTTTCTTGCTCTCTTTAGCTCCTCACCGGTCATTCCTATCCATTCACTTATTTCAAAGGCATCATGACAATCTCCTACCTTGCCCCGAAAAGACCTCTGCAAAAACTGTGTCTCATCCCCGCACCCAAAATTGTTGTGCTCAGTTTTCCAACAAAACTCTAAAAATTTAAAATCAAACTTTCCCTATCAGTTTACTAGCCTAAAATCAGTGTTCTTTATTGGTCATCTCCGCCCTTTGAAGACCTTTTGCCGAGATAGACCCGGAGAGAGCCCTCTCCTATCCCCGTAGGGCTAGCTACGAGGCTAAGTGGTTTGATGTTGCCTTGGATTTTGTCTTTTTCAGCCTGAGGCCAAATTCAAGCGCTAACAAATTCCACCTCAATTCTCTCATAGGATGCATGTTTACCCCCCTGAGATTACGCCTGAATCATCCAGTATTAGAGACCTATAATTATAGAACCTGACATAATGGAATCTGTGACAATTCAAACTGAAATGGTAGAAACATAAGTAATTCAAGGTGAGCCTAATGTAGCTTAAACTCTACAAAGAAAAGTATTTCAATGTAGAATTTAACTACCTGAAACTTTAGAACAAGAAAAAATAGATTGAAACTCAAGCAACCGAGTTTGAAATTTTGAAACCTGGTATACCTTAAGAGTGGTTCACTGGACCATTAACTTTGGAAAAAATGTCTCATGTTCACCTAATATAGTTTCTACTCCTCTACTGATTACATATGAAGAATTTGAAACTTTAGTTGTTGAAATAGACAATTTACCACCTATTATTTTAAGTATTAAGAAATTATTCAAGCACTTGGTATAGTTAATCCTACTCTTCTTTCAGAAGACCTTGTGGCAGTTCAAATCCCATATCATTTCTGACCTAAATCTTGGTATACAACTCATTTATCTTATTTACCTATGGGAACACCAAGTTTACACATTTTTTTACCTTTGCTACCAAGGCGGACCATGACATATCCTCAATTGTAAGTCAACCTTCATCCACTCGTGAAAGTGTAACTAGTCAAGTAAATATGACTTCAATGTTTAGAGGACATGCATAATTCTTTATATATGGTGAACCCTTTATACCCATTGGTTATCATTCACTGAGACGAACCTTTCCAGGAGTTGCGCCTGATCATTCCCCTTCTCAAATTTCTAATTTTTTTTCCATAATCCCATCTAGTTTATTATTGATTAAGTAGAATCTACTACCCAAACCATGGAGTTTCCACAAGGTCCCATGCTTGAAGTGCCATCAACATTTTACCATCAAGTAAATTTGTTATTTTGTGGTGGAGGTATCCCTCAAAAAACCCTAGTTGGATCTTACTTTCTAGTTGGGGGCAATCATCCTATCTACTATATTTTTCTCCAAGAGGGAAACTTCTTGGAGGACCTTATCCTTCATATATAGGACCATATATTGGTGGAATTTATCCATACCTAGTCAAATGCCTTAGTTAGGCCTAAGTCAACTTTTTGTAAAATAACCGTTGATTGGTGCTTTGTTCCTAGGAATGGGAGGTACTATTTGGAACCCTTCTGTTGGTGGTATAACCAAGCTACCTTCTAGCAAAAATTGTTTAGGTTACTCATCAAGTCTCTATTTATTATCATGTCCAAATCACTATCCAGAATATACCTCATACCCCTATTCAACACCTATTCCAAGTACACCTCAAACAACTATTCAACATCTTATTCCAACTGTGCCTCAAAAGCCTTTTCAAATTGCACAACAAACAATTGTCCAAACTCAGATACCAGTTCAAAAACCATTGTAGACCATACCTCAAGCAACTATTTCTCAACCTGGTCAAACTATACCTCAGATCCTTATAGGTTTAACCGTCCAGGCTACTCTTCATATTCCTTTTGTTTGACCTACCCTAGATGTACCTTGAATGCCATATCAAGCTCAACCTGATATGTGTCAACCTTTTACAAGCCCAACCTTATCTGGGTCAACTTGCCTAAGGGAAATATTTCCAAGGTGAACCTTATCTTTGTCAACAAGTTTATGGACAACCATTTCAAGGATTTCCATTTATAGCTCGACCTCGTATGGGTTACCTTAGTTGTTCTGGTATAATGCAAGTGCCAACATATTAGCTTATTCTAGGATATCCTGAATATCCTCCTCCAGAATTTAGATTGTATCCTCAAGCTTACCAATAATCTCAATAGAATGTTAACTGAAAGTTACCCTTCAATGCCACTTTAGGTTTACCATATTTATCTCCGCTAACTAATGAACCAATTTATCAGTATCCTTTGTGGTTGGCCATTCCTACTAAGTTACTAGGTGACATACCCAAATTCGATGTCGAACCTAGAGAAGGTCAATAAAACCACATGATGGCTTATCATTTGTGGTGTTCTTCCAACTCCTTGAATGGTGATTCCATTTGATTACATATTTTCTAGAGAACTTTAATTGGTCGTATGGCTAAATCATCCATTGAGTTATCACATGCATCTTTCCATAACTTCAACTCCTTGATAACAAGCTTTTTGACACACTTTCAGTTACTTATATGATATGAAGATGGTACCAATCTTTTAACTTTTTTAAAGCAGTTAGACTCTACTCACATCTATGATGTTACACATGAGTGGAGATGTCGTCATCATTTAGTGAAAGTTGATATTCCAGATCAATTGTTAGCCTAATGGTTTGTCAATTCATTACTTTGTACTATAACAAAAGATGTTTCCAAAGGATGTGTAGTTACAAAAGAGTAAGTTATTTCAATCATCAACTAGTAAAGAACCTCAGCAACATGGATGTAAGAAGAAGGGAAAATGTAAAACAAAACAACAAAATTTCTCCCAACTAAAAAAAACAATTAAAACCCAAATTTTTTGAGGAGAAAACAAAACTTCATTATCCTTGTCTTAGCTGAAATGAATATCATTACACTAAGGAGTGTCCACATCATGTAGAACTTAATTAAATTATTACAGGTTCCTCTGCACCTGTTATCTCAATGGATCCTTTTCTCTCTTAGGAAACTAAAATGGGTACACAAAATCCATATTATTCTTCCCAAATATTTGTTGATATCATGATGATGCCTACTCAGTCTACTCAAGCTATGTTACCAATGAGGTCCAAAGATTATGGTTCTCAAAATCCTTCAAATGGAAGAGCTAAAAATAAATGTTCCACATTAATCCTGCTTCCCACTGATCAGCTACAAAATGACTGGTCATCTCCTTAAACAATAATTCACGCTCCTCCTATAGGTACTATTCAAAGTTGTCTTTTAATCCACATGCTAGAGTGGCTCAAAATTATAATATTGTTGAAGAATTGGCTCAATATCTTTTCGAAATGTCAACTCTCGAAGTGCTTCAAACTTTCCTAACACAACAAAAATTATTGTTATCAGCCATTGGTGGAATTGATCCAAAAGATTCTAACCTTATAGTCTTTGACCTTGAAAGTCACGTAGCTAGACTCCTGCATCAACTTGCATTCTATATTACCATTTTTGTCAAAACCAAATAAGTTTTTTTTGTTAGAGTATAGACATCAGGTAGCTAAATAAATAAATCACACACAGTAGAAAAATAGAGACAATGATTTAACGTGGTTCACCCACCCAATGTGGGCTACATCCACCAAACAGAGGTATCAGCTTATCAATTATTCAACAAGAGATTACAACAGTAGATTTCCTCTTCCTCACACCTCACATTTTTATTTGCCTGTACAGGCTTACAATTTTATCAATGTAGAGAAGATACTGAATAATAAATTGTATCACAACAAAAGAGGATAGAATATCTTCTCATCAAGATTTGATGCAATCAGTTTAGGAACAAATCCTATTGTTGGCATTATCCATGAGATTTTAGCCAAATTAATATATACAAAATCTCAAAAATATCCACCTTGAAAACAATTAGCCTAATACCTCGTTCCTGTTTATTCGTTTCATTTTCTTTGCAAGCCAAGAGAAGCCAGACACCATTGTAGCTTCTCTAATAAAACTAGTTTCATGAACATGTCTCCACAGTTTTCCTATGTATGCATTTTTTGAATAGAGACTCCCCATTCAGTGATAACCTGTCCTACAAAATGGTATTTTATAGGTATATGCTTTGATTTACTTTGATAGGTTGGATTTTTAGCCAAGTGAGTTGCACTTTCACTATCACAAAATAACTTAATTTTGTCTTGTAACCTACCAAACTCACCAAACAAACCTTTCAACCAAACCACTTCTTTGGAAGCATGTGAAGCAGCTACGTATTCTGCTTCTGTAGTGGATAAAGCAACAATGTTTTGTAGCTTTGACATCCAGCTAATAGCTCCACCTACAAGAGTAAAGACATATCCTGACGTTGACCTTCTCTTATCCAAATCACCTACAAAATCATAATCAACATATCCGCAAACAAATTCACTACTTCCGTTATAAGTGATATAATAATCACTTGTACCTCTTAGATACCAAAGCACCCATTTCACTGCTGACCAATGTTCTTTCCTTGGATTTTCCATATACCTACTAACAACCCCAACTGCATGTGAAATATCTGGTCGTGTACTAACCATTGCATACATAAAACAACCTACTACATTGACATATGGAATTCGAGACATACATTCCGTTTCTTCATTTGTGTTAGGACATAAACTTGAAGAAAGCTTAAATAAGAAGCTAAAGGGACTGAAACTGGCTTCACATTGTTCATACCAAACCTTAAGAGTATTTTCTTAGTATACTTCTTTTGTGCTAACCACAGCTTACCGTTGCTCCTGTCTCTAAAAATCTCCATGCCCAAAATATGTGTTGCTGCTCCTAGATCTTTCATATCAAATGTCCTAGCCATCTAAGCCTTTAACCTATTCATCTCACTTATGCTTTTGCTTGCTAAAAGCATATCATCAACATATAATACTAAGATAATGAACATGTCATTACTTAATTTCTTAAAGTAAACACAATGATCATATTCACTTCTTATATAATTTTGGCTCATCATGAAAGAATCAAATTTCTTGTACCATTGTCTTGACGACTGCTTCAGACCATACAATGATTTCTTGAGCCTGCAGACAAATTTCTTGTTGTGATTTTGAACAAACCCTTCAGGTTGTTCCATATAAATATCTTCATCTAAATCTCTGTGTAAGAATGCAGTCTTAACATCTAGTTGTTGTAATTCTAAATCAAGTAAAGAAACTAATGCTAAGACAATCCGAATTGAAACAATTTTAACAACTGGTGAAAATATCTCATGAAAGTCACTCCATACTTTGTGAGAAAAACATTTCACAACCATCCTCAATTTGTACCTTTCTTCTTTATCATCAACACCCCTTTTCAATTTGTAAACCCATTTACATCCTATAGTTCTTTTGTCATTGGGAAGTTCTATGACGTCCCATGTGGCATTCTTGTCTAATGCCTTCATTTCTTCCTTCATAGCTTCTTTCCACTTATCACTGTTAGAACCTTCTATAGCTTCCTGATAGCATAAAGGTTCATCATCATTAGCAGTTAAAGCAAGTGAAGTAACATAATCATCATACCTTTTAGGATGATATATGATTCTCGTGGACCTTCTTAAAGATGTTTCTGGTTCTTCTACAATTTGTTGATAATTATCTATAGGAACTTCTTCATGATCTTCATCTAAAACTCGTTCTTCTTTAGTATCATCAGTGTTTGAACTAGTTTCAAACTGAATATGTTGAAACTTAGGTACATTTTCTTGTTTCAATTTAATATCTACATCTAGATTATCGAGTGAAGATTCATTGAATTTAACATCTCTGTTAATGATGATCTTTTGAGTAGTAGGATCCCACAACTTGTATCCCTTAATCCCAACACCATATCCAACAAAGATATATCTTTTTGATTTAGGATGTAATTTAGAATGTTGATGTTTCGAAATTAAAGCATATGCATCACAACCAAAAACTTTTAGTTTAGAATAATCACAAGGATGACCTTTCCATACCTCTTGAGGAATTTTGCATCCTATTGTAGTTAATGGTGATTGATTTATCAAATAACAAGCTGTAGATATTTCTTCTATCCATAATTTCTTCTACAAATTGGCATTACTTAGCACACTTCTTGCGTTCAACAACTCCGTATTGCTGAGGAGTAGAAGTAGTAGTTCTGTGTCTTTCGATCCCAACTTCCTTGCAATAATTATCAAATTCCTTTGAAGTAAACTCATCACCATTGTCAGTTATTAAACATTTAATGGTTCTTACAGTGATATTTTCTACTACTTCTCTAAACTTCTTGAAAACTGTGAATACATCAAACTTTCTTTTCAACTTGTAGACCCATGCTTTCCTAGAGACGTAATGTACAAAAGATACAAAATATAATGATCCTCCATATGAGGTTGTAGGAGATGGAACCCAAACATCAGAATGGATATAATCAAGGATTCCTTACTAGTATGTTTTCCAGTTTTAAATTTCTGCTTACTTTGTTTCCCATATATACAATGTTTGTAGAAATCTAACTTAAAATACTTTAAACTAGGAAGTAACTTACGATCAGATAAAATTTTTAATCCTCTTTTGCTCATATGACCCAACTGTTGATGTCATAGTCCAATAGAATCACTGTCATTTTCATATACAATTGAAGCATGATCTGAATCTATTCTTCCTTCTAACTGAAAAAGATTCCCAACCTTCTTTGCTTTCATTACTAGTAGTATTCCTTTATAAATTTTTATTACTCCATCTTGAATAAAAGTTTTATATCCATTTGTGTCTAGCACTCCTAGAGAAATAAGACTCTTTCTGAGTTAAGGCACATTTCTTACATCAGTTAAGATTTAATTGTCCCATCAAACATTTTAAGCTGGATGCTTCCAATTCCCACAACATTACATGAGACATCATTTCCCATGTAAACTACTCCAACATTGATTTATTTATAAGTTTTAAACCACTCTTTATGAATGCACATGTGATTGGATGCACCAGAATCTAACAACCAATGTTGATCATGATTTAACAAATTAACTGATAAAACCTCATCACTTATACCTGAACCAGATGCCGAACCTGTATCTATCATGTTTGGCTCTTTATTTTCCGTTGAAGAGTCATCTTTGGATGTTTTTTGTCTCTTCCAACAGTCCTTCTTCAAATGTCCCAATTTGTCGCAAAACCAGCATTTTAGCTTACTCTTCTTCCCTTTCGATTTTGATGGAAAGTTGTTCTTCTTACTAACCGTCTTTCTTTAGATCGACCTCTAACCATCATTGCTTCTGATGTAGAGGTTCCTTGATTTGAACTTTTTCTAGTTTCTTCAGATAGCATAGCTCCAAAAACATCATCAAATTCAAGGGTTTCTGATGAGCTAAGACTTATAAAAGTAACAAAATGATCCTGTGACTCAAGTAGAGAACATAATAAAGTTATAGCTTTATCTTCTGAATCAATTTTACTTCTATGCTATCTAACTACACCAAGAGAGTATTAAAGATATTCAAATGACCAGTTATTTTCGTACCTTCCTTCATGCGCAGGATGTACAGTTGTCTCCTCAGAATAATTCTATTTGTTAGGGATTTAGTCATGTACAACTTTTCTAGCTTTGTCCATATACCAGCAACAATTTTCTTTGACACGATGTTAAATAAAACATCACCAGCCAAACATAATCTAATGTCGCTTAGTGCTCTGTCATTGATGTCACTCCATTTGCCATCTGTCATGGTGATAGGTTGTTTGGATTTTCCCAAAAGTGCCTTCGCCACACCTTGTTGAACGAGTAAATCGTGCATCTTAACTTTCCATGTTTTGAAGTTATTTCTCCCATTAAACTTCTTGATCTCAAACTGAGTACTTTGAGTTTTTGACATTTTAATTTGCCTTTTTCTCTGTGGATGCTTAATTGCCTTTTTAATAAAATTAACAATTTGATAAAATTCCACAAATCATAAATTGAAAATACCAGTAACTAGCAGCGAATGGAGTACCATTTCAATGCAGCTAGCAACTATCAGGACACAACTCACCTTATAAGCAACAATAAATCACCTCATTCTTAAATTAATAGCGCAGACTTCCTTTGTGTTACAGCCTAATTTGCAACGTTTTTCTTTTGAACTTGGATTTATCTTTGACATGGTCCACAAGACTTATAGCCGGAGAAAGATCGATGCATTATTAGAGCCGCAGATTGGTCTCTGCTTACACACAGGCTCCATTAATCAACAATGAAAGCACTAGCTCATGGCGCTCTTCCCACTTGGAATCGTAGAACTAGAAGCCACCGCAGAAAGGAACCTTTGCTTGCCCAGACGATTTGATCTGCTATAGAAAATACCAGCCTAAGTCTCCCATGCATATGCAGATTATGCACAAGCCGCACAACACTCCTCGCCAAACAGATTTGCACCAGCCTTATAGTGCTCTAATACTAATTGTTAGAGTATACACAACATATAGCTAAATAAATAAATCACACATAATAGAAAAATAGAGACAACGATTTAACGTGGTTCACCCAACCAATTTGGGCTACATCCACTAAACAGAGGTATCGGCTTATCAATTATTCAACAAAAGATTACAACAACAAATTTCCTCTTGCTCACACCTCATATTTTTATTTGCCTCTAGAGACTTACAATTTTATAGATGTAGAGGAGAAACTGAATAATAAATTCTATCACAACAAATTAGGATAGAATATCTCCTCATTGGGATTTGATGAAATTAGCTTAGGAACAAATCCTATTGTTGCCATTATCCATGAGATTTTAGCCAAATTAATATATACAAAATCTCAACATTTTGTACCATAATTGATGAGGAAACTTCTACATGTATCATATCTATTTCTTGTTGGAAATAGTTGGGCTCTCCAACGATCAGTCAATTGCCTACCACTCTGAAATAATTTGATGGAATAGGATTGACACCCTATAACATTTTAAATGACTTACCCATGGAATTAGAAGATAAAATGTTTGTCGTAGAGGTAGAAGTAGTTGATTCTTAGCTTGACTAAATTTTTTTACTACATTGGAACTAGACTTACACCAAGTCCACAATGGTCTCTTCACTCTTTCGAATGACACAATTTCTTCATCAAGGGAGAATAGTTAAAGTAGACCAGTTATATTTTTACACTTCTGATCCAAATTTCACTTGTGATGTACCCTTTCTAGGGAAAATGCCTAGTTCTTATAAAAGTGCTGGTGTGGGTCTACTTAAAGATTCATCATTGATGGGAACCTTTTTGCTCCCTCTACCTAATGCTAATCTTAAAATTTCTCAAGTAATTATTATTTCATCAAACACTTTAGAATCTCATAATCCCTGGATGGTGCCTACTCAATCGGAATTGACCAACTATGGTAACCAAATGCCTCTGAGCCTGATGGAATTAGCTTATAAAGTTGTTTAATTGGAATCTAACACCACTTCTAAGCTAGATGATTGTGTGAATGTGGTCATTGATGAGTATTCTCAGGTATCCTAGTCAGTATTTATTTCATCCCATTATCCTTTCGACAATGTGTTTCCTACAGATGAAAGCATTATGGATATTATGACATCCGAAGAAATGCCTTGGTATGATTATCATCATCATTCTTCCTTTATTCCTAACCTAAGGACTATTGAGAATAACTTTTCTACTCTGTTTTCACCTAAGATTGTGGATAACCCCAAATTCCTTATATTAATTTAGGAATCTACATCTTGAAGAAATTTAGTGAACATATCTACTACTATTGCAATTTGTATTTCAATGAAACATGTAATTATGGAAAAATTTCATATAAGTGCCTCATTTTCTCTTTTAAACTTTTAAGGCCCTCTTCCTAGAATTCTGAGAAATATTTACTTGGTTATATGACAAAATGCCCAAAATTTATTTTAGTATTGTTATTCAAAAAATAAAGACTTACCCTGATTCTAATCCCATTAGGTAGAGACTACATCCTGTGCATCCTAGGAAAGTTTTTTCCATCAAAGTTGAAGTTTAAAAAATTGTGAAGGTCATTTTTATCTACCTTATACCTTTGATTAATTGGGTTTCTAACATCATTCTAGTTACTAAGAAGCAATGGACTTTATAAGTATGTGTTGAATATAGGGATCTTAATAGGGTTTTCCTGAAATATAACCATCCTACCCCTTATATCGAATAAATAGTTGATGATTGTGCCAAGAATGAAATATTTTCATTCATGGATGAATTCTCCAATTACAAACAAATTAAAATACTCCCTTTAGTTCAACATAAAACCACTTTCATTTTTCCATGAGGAACTTTCACCTATCAAAAGCTTCCATTTGGACTTAAGAATGTTGGCACCACCTTTTAGAGAGCTATGTCTTACGATTTTCATGATATTAAACATATTGTACATTCATACCTTGAATACCTACCAATACATTCAATGAAACATCAAGATCATCTAATACATCTATGGAGAGTCTTTCTCCAATGTAGGCACTACAATATTCACTTAAACCCACATAAATGTGTCTTCTGTGTGGAATCTGGTCACTTACTAGAATTTTTCATCTCCAAAGAAGGAATGCATGTTGATCCACTTAAGGTAGAGTCTATAATGAGCTTGCCTCCTCCTTCCAACTTACACCAAATCTAGAGTTTGCAAGGGAAAGAAAACTTTTTACATCGATTCATTCTGAATTATGCCAAACTTACTATGGTTTTTACTCGACTCTTAGAAAAGGTATCCATTTCATCTAGGGTGATACTTCTCAGAAATATTTCGATGCATTAAAACACATGTTTACTCATACACCCTTAGTGCATCCCCCAGATTATCATCAATATTACTACTTGTATTTAGCTATGTCAGACGATATTGTTGGTATGTTACTGGTCCAAGAGGATGATTTAGACAATGAACATTTCATTTATTATTTGAGTATGAACCTTACCACTTCCAAAAGTAATTGCTCGCATGTGGAAAATTTGGCCTCGGAAGTTGTTCAAGTTGTCCAAATATTTCATCACTATATTCTGTTAAGCAAAAGTACAATGTTTTCTGATGATAACCCTATGATTTATATTTTTTCACTATTTTTTAGTGGATATGATTATTTTGGATCTAATTTTTTAGGTTACAGGTAGATTTGGTGAAAGAAATCGTTTTGGCAATGAGTGGACTTTTATCAATTTTTCGAGCTCGTAAATCTAAACAAAAAAGGAACCCCCTGGATTTACCTTTAAGCCGTTTTTTGAATCGTGAAATATGAAAATATTGTTGAGTATACTTGTTTCATTTGTGCTTGTAAAACTACATGAAGAAACATCTATCTAGTATAATTTTACCCCTTTTTATGGAATGCATAAACTATTTACGAAAAGTGTATACTTTGAACAAACATGGTCGAAAGAGTCCTCCCTTGTATTATTTTACACCTTTTTTGGATTCGGTGACTAAATTTACGAAAAGGAACCTTATGGAGTTTCATTTTCATTTCTTTTTTAAACTCTATAAATGTGAAACAAAATTCAAGTTACCCCTTCAATGGACTTGTAAAATGTAATCAGCGTAGCACTCATCAATCATGATGAGACCAAAACACTCCTTCCCATGGTTCATTAAAAATACTCCAAATGACTTATGCAAATGATGAGCTTATACTATAAGAATATGTTATCCTTGTGAAGCTTGCATAAAAATAAAGAGGTTCTTATGAGGAATGCTGGGGGGGAATTGGGAAAGTAGTTTATAAAGTTAGTATTTGGTAGTAATTCACTCTTGAACATCAAACTTTTACACTTCTGTGTCTAATTGGGTTTGGAAATCCACTTACCTATATTTTTATCACACCTCCTTGAAAGTATTCATACTAGTCTTTTATCCCATATTGAGACAATGTTTCCAACACCATATACTGTCTCCAATACGTTAAAGATAAGTTCAACCTCAATTGAAATTTTATGCAGTACTTATATCCTTATCTCACATTGGCTATCACTGAGTCAGTCCTCGACTATTTTTTTTCTCCTACTCAAAATCTTGATACTGGTTTTGTCATAGGCTCTCCTATGCTGGGTCACTTCTTCTCCACTTAAACACATTATCTAGGAAGGTTAATTAGAAACTCTCTTTATTGCCTCAGAACTTGCATGCCTCAATGAAAGGTCTTGTCACTTTTGCTGAATGGTTAACATAATTAGACTTCGATCAGAATATTCTAAGACTATTTGACTGCAGATCATTCATTCACACTTCATAGATTTTAGTAGTGTACATTGAGAGCCATTGGAATTACTAGTTGTTTTTCTCGCATCTGTTAATGTTTCTAATCATTGACTAGTAATTGGATGGTGTCTACCATGTTTGACTTTGACATGTCCATTCACATGGTTAGGCTCATACTATTGAGTAGTAGTGAAAAGGAACCTGGATCTAATTTCATCCATTCAAAATACATCGACATTTCATGACTTATGCAAATATTAACACTGTACAATCATGGCTATGTTCATATCGAGTCTATTCGACCATGGATCCACAATGTAGTTTTGGTTTCCATGACTTTGAATTGGTCAAATGGATTTTTGCACATTTCCATACTTAGGTCTATTATTGTTGATATATTATACTCAGCATCGATTGCCTAACTCATAGATGATTTCATCATTATATTGTACTATATCCCTTGATTTTTTACTTCCAGGTATCCAACCCATTGATCTTTGATCCAAACCTTCACATGATAAAGCACTCCAGTCCTCATACATAGCTTTTGACTTTGTAATTTAGGGGGAAATTTGTTACATGCCATTTTTTCACCATTAGGCAAATGACTACTAAACCAAATCTCTCTCTATCCTATAAATCATTCTCTGTAATCCCCTGCAAATCTAGAGGAAAAACCATTATGATAAGTACAACAATATTGGGTTACATGGCCTAGAAACCCTAGTTTCAAGTAGTGTTGTATTTTCCCTATGAGTAAACTACGAGATCATGGTTTCAATTATTGTCACCTACAATGTGTGTCATGTTGTCTCCACTAAAAAGTGTGACAACCTCCCTAACTAGGTACAAATAAAGAATAAAGTTTATAACTCTTGTTGAGGAATCTTGTCTCAACCACCTATGCTCAAGATCCTACCTATTTGGGCCTAATCCAATTGATGGATCTAATCCCATTCATTATGGAACATATACCCCATTTTCTAGGATCTCATCGTATGGAAAATAGATCTCCAACCTCGACCTCTCTCCTATAAATATAGTGCTAGTCAATAGAGAATGGGTTGAATTTTGAGTGCATAACTTATGCCCTTATGTTTCCCAATGGAGATTGAAGGCTTGTTGCGTAGAGGAGGATTGGAGATATTTGGAGTGGCGGCTTATGAAATCAATTCATGATCTATATTCTCCCTCTCTTACTCTTTAATACAATACATATTATTTTTCTCACATGACTTTCTCTTTCTTGGAATTCATTGTATTATAGCTCCTTGATCTTCCAATTAGTATTTTGTTGCATTCTAGTATGATTTGATCCCTTGGTTCGTATTTGTGTTACAGGTTCTAGTCTTTAGAGATTGAAGTGGAGCAAGAATCAAGCAGGGAAAGGATCCAAGTCGAGATATACTTCGTAAAATAGGTATGTCTCTTTCAATATTTGTGGGAGAGGAATTCTATTTATTGTTTATCTTGTTATAGATTTGAATTGTAAATCTAGGAAGATGTATCTTGTTGTTATAGCTCCAAATCTCACTCTTATGGTTTGTGATGCTGCACACATTGCTCTGAGGGCAGACCTAGAGACCGCACCCTGGCCCTATTTTCATTATTGATAGGTCACCTTGTGCTCAGCATCGATCAGTATCATGGGTCTTTGACTGAGTGGTTTCCCTTGTGTTCGACATCAGCATACATTATCACACATTGGGATTCGTGCAGTACCTTGGTTTCCATTTGACCCTATTGGTGGATACCTCGCCTCTGTGTCAGCTTTCATTATTGGTTGGTTCAGAGGGTTTCTGCCGTGCGCTAGCCACATCTTGTGTACGCCGGAAACGTACTTCGGTTGGGAACATGACTTTCTCTTTCTTGGAATTCATTGTATTATAGCTCCTTGATCTTCCAATTAGTATTTTGTTGCATTCTAGTATGATTTGATCCCTTGGTTCGTATTTGTGTTACAGGTTCTAGTCTTTAGAGATTGAAGTGGAGCAAGAATCAAGCAGGGAAAGGATCCAAGTCGAGATATACTTCGTAAAATAGGTATGTCTCTTTCAATATTTGTGGGAGAGGAATTCTATTTATTGTTTATCTTGTTATAGATTTGAATTGTAAATCTAGGAAGATGTATCTTGTCTGCATCATGAGACTATCAGATAACACCTCCAAACTTTCATTTTCCCCTTACTTCATTTTGAAAATACATTCACTAGCCCTGTAGTACTCTTGGTATTTCTTCAAGAGTACATTCTTCATGTCTTTTGACATTTGAATGCAGTTCCCAAAAAAGATCATGAACCATCTGAGAGATGCTCCTTTTACATTAAGGGGAAACATTTTCAACTTTTGAGCATTAGTAAAATAATAATATCCTCTACAAAGTACTTCAAAATTGAATAAGGATGTATCTGGGTTTTCCTTTCCCAAACCATGAAAATTTTGTAGAGTAGATGGGGGATGATGTGCATTTGTGCCACTCCTTCTGGATCTCTGATAAGGAATTCAAAGGTAACGATGTGTGCCATTTATTCTCAAAATAACACATGTTATTTGTGTGCTACTTTGATACTCTTCCATTGAATGTTTCAACTAGCTGGTTAGTGAAATCGGTGGTGCTTACACCATGACTTAAGTGAAGCCTTCATGAGTTTGTCATTGGATGATTTTAGCCTCGAACTACTTATTGAAAGATACCTCGAAATACCATTTTATTTTATTCTCAACAAGCTAGCTAGTATCTTTTGTCACCATATGGTTTAGTATATATGGGGGGGGGGGGGGGGGGGGAGGGAGGGGAGGGTTGGGTTCTTACAACACCCTAAAAATGAAAAAAAATGTGTAGGGAAGAAACAAAAACTTGTACGAAAAACTAGGTAAATAAGGAAACCAAATTGCAACAAGTTACCAAGGTCAATCCCCTAAGCATGTCCCCGTAGCAGTGCCAAAATATTTTGTGTAGTATATGGTGGATTAATGGATGAACATTTAATTATAGATTTATGGTTTGTGGACTTCGAGGCTCACCACTAGGAATGCCAGAGAAAGACTTCAGGGACGTTCAAAATGAAACCCTAGTATGTCCTACTGACTCGTGCCTTTGAATTCCTGCAAACACTAGCCAATCCTACAATCATATGCATTCATTAAAAGTGAAACCCTGACTACTGTAAAAACTAATATTGCAGTTCTCTCAACAATTGTAAGAAAACCCTAGCTACTATAAATTGGAAAGAAAACCATACCTATTGGAAATTGAAAAGTAAATCCAAACTAGTGACAATCAAAGAGAAAATCCTAACTATTGAAGTCCAAACCTTAGCTACTAATTATCTGAAGACATGAGCATCAACTTTCAACTAGTCCAAGAAAATTCAAGGTAAACACTGCCTTAATACGCTAATGAAAATAAAATAAAATTTAAAGTCTATGCAATCAACAAACTGTTAAGGAAAATATAAAATTTCTTCCCACAGGATGCAAAATACCAAACAATGGAATACATTTATGAATGTGCACTTCGTCCTATAATAAACCATCTCTATGTAGAGTCCATGAGAATACGAAAATATTACAAATATGCTTAGAATACGAGTATGCTATCTCTATAACTAAACCCTATCCTCCCTCAAACCTGTACTCAATTATCCTTTGCATGAGCTTCACACCTTAATAAAAATATACTTACAATATCAATCGAATATAGGCTTTGGAGATAATGTGGTGACACTTTTTATAAAAGAATACAATATTAAAGAGATCCTCTACTATTATCGAAAGAGTGAGCAATCACTTTATTGAAAATGTTACATGATTATAAATAATTAATTGAACTCTTATTATAAACAATCCCTTTGAATTAATATTAACACATGACAATGCATCAGATTTATTTACACACCACATTTGTGATGTCTTGAAATAATACATATATGTCTTGTTTCAATGCACAAATGGTCAAAGTCTAAAATTTGCAGCTTATGCTCCAATGTATCACCATTGTCTAAAGTCTCATAAACCAAGTGGTGATATGTACAAGATCTATTTTCGGTGTGTAAACAAATGAAGGAGTTGCACTAAAAAAATATTCCTTTATAAACATTGCAAACAAATCTAATTAGGCTTCACACCTTTATAAGTGTTACAACCTTAATGAGTTCTGGAAACAATTTTCTCTTTCGAAAGAAATTCTAGATCTGACTTAACCAACACTTCAACCTTAATTCAAATGTGTACAATGTGTAAATACAAACTCAACACTCAAGATGTAACTGATTGATCCATAATTCAAGAAGAGAGCCTTTCTGTGTGTTCAAAAACAAAACCATTTGTTTTCCAAAGGAGATATAACTGTAGGAAACTTTAATTAATAACAAAATTTATCTCAAGAAGAAATATGATCATCAAACATCCACCATGTTTATGAAATCACATTTTTCCTCAAAAGGGCGTTATATGAGAGATTCCTTAAACTTGGTTCTTATGTAGAAGAATGTAAATAAAGAGAGTTCATTGATCATGATTTCTAACAAGAGACCAATTAGATATTTTGTTTTAAGAAAAAAAATGAGAATGAATCACTATAGCGTATGCAACTTATGTTTTGCATTGAACATTTCCTCTAAAAAACTATTAACTTGTTGTAAATTGTTCGAACACAAATAAATATGGTACAACTTTGCATTGTACCTTGAACAAAAGGCTCTGAATGTTGAAATCTTATATTATGTATTTTGAAATAGAGAATTGTGTGATTTGATTACTAGAATGCACTCATACAAACTTTGTTATAACTCATGAATAGAATCTATGTTGTATTCAACCATATCAGTTATATCTACTTGTAATCATGTTGACTATAAGTCTATAAATGCAAGGCCGATATAAAATGAAATAAGTGTGACCTAGGTGTGTTATGACTCACATGGGTCCATGAAAAAATTACTGTGGAGAAAAACCATGTCGTCATTTTCTCCCAAAAGTGCACTAATATGTCCAACTATAAATAGGTGCAGAAACTCTACTTCTAGTTTAGGATCATGACTAGTTATTGGTAAAATTAGTAATCAATTTTTAATTTACATATATAGAGGTTGTTTTATCAAAGTCTTTGCCCAAAGTTTCATGCTCCTTCCTCAAATCCTGGGAAAAATTAAAATAATAGAAGAACCAGCATTAATAATAATTTTGGTGTAAATATGACTGAAACAAATGGAAAATGTTAAATAATAAATAACTATCTGATCATGCTCCACATTTAAAATAATAGCTCAACAATTATGCCAAATGATAGTAATAATGATAGGAATTAGAAAAAATCATGAATAATCATAGTGAAAAAAGATGGACTAGATACGACAATTCTAGGGCATGACAACATGTATCATACAACTTAGGAAAATGTGAACAAATTAAATAAGGATGTACACTAATTGAGGTGTGTACAATAAACAAGTTTTCAAAATATGTTGTCATGCTAGGTACTTGTGTACAAGAATACTATGGAAAATGAATAAAAAATGGCATGAAGAGAAAATCCCTCATCCTCCTTCCTCGAAATATAGTGCTACATTTTTCAACTAATATACAGTTGTGTGCTTCACCCCCGATATTTCTCACAAAGGTAAAAAATTCTATTTGGTGGAGTTATTTATCAACATTTCCACAACTCATCCTAAAGAAGGACAATATTCTAAAATTGGTGAACCCATTATGGATTTTTCATTGAATGAAATTCAATTGTACTCATATATGTCCAATTATTTTGTTATACTAGAAATTTGAAGAGTTTAAACATACTCCCATTATCACAGTAGATGCACACACAATTCTATGCTAAAGTTTTGTAACCAAGTGGTATAATTTGTAGAACTGACGATGCCTCAATATTTGGCCTCCACTGATGGAAAAGAAATGGAATATTTGTTTTTTCTAAACCAACATATAGGGCTAAATCCTAGGTTAAAAAGATTGATGACATTCTAGAAACATAAAAGGAGAGGAAGGAGAACATGAAAGACATCTTGGAAACATCCATTATTTGGATCCACTATGCCTTGTCCACATACTTTCATAAGAGTTTCATCTATCATTAAAATGTGAGGACTAATACAATCTTCCAAAGAGCAGAAAATATCTTCCAAACCATCCATATTAAGGCTTATCTCCCACAATCTAAAATTCATGTATTAGGTGAGGAAGAAATAGTGACCAAAACATAGTAATTAGCTCAATGTATTGATGGATTATCTCCACACCTTCTATATACATTATTTGATATGTAATATTCAATATTATTTTCATGAAGAGCTTGTGCCATTAAATCAATAATACTCTTAATGCATTGGATTGTTGGATAATGTAGTTGTATTTAGATTTCTCCTTCTTTGATTCTCCTTATATTGTGTTACAGGAATATTTAGCGTATTTGACATTTTTATTTTCTTTTTTTTAATTATTATTCTTGTTTCCTTCATGTATTTGAATCACATGAGATTCGGAATTGTTGAATGCACCAATTTTTATCAGCTTGTCTTTCTCCTTTAAGATATATTCAATGAATGCATCCATCAAATAACATTTTGAAGATTTGAAGCATGAAACAAAGAACTAAAGACTAAGTAATTATTACCCAAGTTTAGGAGAAGAGAGAGGATTAACTACTCATCTTGTTTGTATATTCCACATTCCTTGATATGTGGTGGAAAATATTTGGTCTGTATGAATAAGTATTACAGGGTATCAAAACGACTTAGAATCAATTAGACGACCTCATTTCCTATCTGGTGTCCTTTTAGTTCAACCTATTTCTGAAAATATATGCTTGAATGTGGTCCAAACATTATGTTGTGTGGATGTAGATTTTATATGGAAGAATATATATAGATATATTGAAGAGGATAACAAATTGAATTGTTCATGCATCCTATTAAAATACTTTTCTTTCTTAAGTATAGAAATATTCCATTGCTTAGCTCCCATTCTAATCTTGTAAAGCCATTTTCTTTTAGGCATAAGGTGATGTTTCAGGTTCCATTCAAAATAATTCAATGTAAGATCACTAATGGGGATTGATCCATTCTCTATGTGTTCTCTGATATTTTTTCACCTATAAAGAAAATATGTGCTTCTCCTTACAAGCTTCTACTATTCTCTAGTGTCATCTAAAACTACTGGATAAGTTCCATACTAGAATCTAATTGCAAAGAGGAAATAAAAATTTGCAAGCTTCAGACCAAAATAATGAATAAATAATGAATGGATTCTAATTTCTTAAATAAGGGAATGAGTTGCATACAAATAATACTCTCCATGATAGAACTAATGTGTCGTATGTTAGGATTCTAGTACATGCACATATGTAATCACTGGTAGAAAACACTTTAGCCTTATTTATTTATCCATGCAATTGAGTTAGTCCACATTTGATTACCTGTGAACACATAAATAAATTATGTATGCTCATGCATGCATAACATGTTGGAAATAATACTGGGGGGGGGGGGGGTGGCCCGAACCAGTATTATCAAATTCTTTTCAATATATCTTCGAGATTTATAATTTAATTTATTCTTCAGATATTGATCATTAGTTTGTATGTCAGTACCATAATGAGAAAGAACATGAAAAACATATAATCACACCAAGAACACCAGATATAAGGTGGAAACCCAATTGTTGGCATGATGATGCACGTGTTGTACTTGATGGCAACCCACTCATAGAAGAACATCTCACTTATATATAATCAAGTGAATCCACAGAAGATATATCAGATGTCACATAATACATGGGATGCAGGATAGCTCAAAGAATCAAATGACAAGTCCTTAGTATGACAAATAAGATTTGCCATCAAGTCCAAATGGGTAGATTGTTGGCATTATGGCTAAAGTGTTGTCCTTGATGGCAACTCATACAGGTGATAGATCACAGTACAACAGGTTAGTAGCAGAGATTGATGATCATCCCACAAAGAATGAAGAAAATAAGAAGTTCGCAAGTGTGCCGTGCAATAGGTGCGGTCATAGGTTGGGTTTGCAGGTACTCTGTTCAGAAGGTGTGGACATATTCGTAGGTTAATAGAACAAAAGGTGCGGTCCTCAAAGTTCACACACTTTCATGCAGAGAAAAGTGCACGTGTGGGAATCTTATGGTTGTCGTGTCCGTGGTATTGTGTTATTATGGTTTTGGACCGTGGTATTGTGAAAGGCCTAAGGCTATAAAAGAGGAAGGAGATCATTTGGCTAGAGTATGCTTATGGGTTGAATATCTTAAGGAGAGCAAGATCTGAAATTCTGGTTGGTGAGTGATATCTAGATCTACATCAAGGAGAAACCTGAGCTTTATAGGGCAAATCTACTGATGGGTCGAGATCTCCTTTGCGCATGATCAGATCTGTAGATCTGATAGTTTGTGGCATATTTGAAGATTGGACCACAGGTGTGACATGTTTCAGGCACGGAGATCCGTATGCCTCTAAAGGAGGAAGCGTGGAGATCCGCAGGTAGATCGAGGAAAAGGTGCGGAGGTTCGCAGGCCAGAGATCGGTGTAGTTGCGGAGGATTGCAGGAGGATCGCAGGCCAGAGATGGGTATAGTGCAGAGGTGTGTAGGCAACCCGCAACCATAGGTGCGGATGCCCGCAAAGAAGAAGACTGTAAGCTGCGATAGTCGCAGGTCAGAAGCCTATTCAGGTGCGGATACTCGCGGATCAATAGATGGTGCAGGAGCGGATACCCGCAGGTTTTCATTGGAAAAGCTGCACACTTTTCTTAAAATATTGTTTAGCTGCTTCTGTTGTTTACTGAAGTGTTCTGGGTTTTGAACTGATGTCTGGTTACTGGTATTATGTTCTAATAACAGTATTCTAACAAGTGATTGATTGAATGATTATGATTAGCTTGAGTATTGATGGATGAATGGATCAGGTTCATAATGACTTATCCTTATATGATCTGATGGACTAGATCTAATTGCTTACACGCATACTATCCTTGTATATGTATTGATCTGGTGATTGGGTGGTTCAGAAGATTGATTGATTATGTGCTTCAATGATATTTATGGTTCCAGTATGAAAATTGGATGAAACGTGGCCTTTCAGATTATGTGTTGTGCTTCAGGAGTATCCAGTATGAAAATGTATCAAACGTGGTACCCAGAGGACAGAAGATTGTAGGCCGGAGCCTACGTACTCGTATCTTAGCTAGTACAAGAGCTAAGGGGGTGGTAGCTCCCTTCCAGTAGCAGTTGAAAACTTTGGAGCATTGTAGCAGGTAGAAGCCTGCGCACTAGTAAATGGATTGGCTAGTACAAGATCTATGGAAGTTGTAGCTCTCTGCAGGTAGAAGCCTGCATACTGGTATAAGACTGCACCAGTACAGAAATATTGTAAAAGGATTTTCTTATTAAGAAGAAGATTTAGATGACTTGCAGCAAGTGGTTTTCTCCCACATTGGGTTTCCACCTTATATCATGGTGTTCATGTGTGTGGCTTATGTGTGATGATCTATTCTATTTTACTGCACCTATTTACTGTTAATATGATTGATAATGTTGTAATGCACTCATTAAGGATCAACTAACTAAATCATAAGAAGTTGTGGAAGTAGCATATATGAATCTGAATATGAAAATGAAAAAGTATTATTGATGTGATAATACTGATTCACCCCCACCTCTTAGTATTATTTCCAACAATTGTTATCAGAGCGGGTCCTTTGGTAGAAGCTTGATCGCCTGAAGGAGATCTATGGAACAATGGGAAAGAAGCTTAAGAAGAAAGCACCTAAGAAGAAGAAGACATCTCAGAAGAACTATGATAGTGGGAGAATCGATTGGGGATTAGGTGTAAGAAGCTTTTCAGATTCAGAATCATTTCAGAATGAAGATGAACTATTAGGTATGAATTTTCTATCCTCTGATGTTCCAGCTATCTATCTATTTGGAAAAGGTGAAAGTGATAGCGAAACAACTGAATTTGCTCTTATGGGTGAACAAGAAAGATATCAAATAGAGGCAGAATTTAAAAGGCTTTCAGATAAAATCAGGGATCAACAAGATCTATTGAACAAAAGCGAATGTGACTTCAAAGAAGAAGCTACCAAACTAAAGGCCCAACTAGAAGAAGGAAACAAGGTAAGGAAGTTATTCAAGGACAAATATCAAAAGTTGCAGGATGAAGTAACATCACTAAGAGATGAAGTCAATGAAAGAAGCATAACCATCAAGAAACTCAGAGATAGATCCAGTTACTATGAATTTCTTGAAGCCACGATCCGCTCACTAAAGGAAGATCTTGAAGAATCAAAGAAGCAGAATAAAGATCTAGTCCAAGCTATTGAAAAACAGGTAAATGAAGTTATCAACTTAAAGTCTCAGCTAGAATGTGTCTTCAAAATTCGTCAAATGCAGCAGGATCTAAATGAAGAACAAGAAAAGGAGATTCTCAAACTAAGGCATCAGTTGGAAGAAGGAAGGAAAGCTGAAGAAGACATGAAGAAGTAATGTCTAGAAAAGGAAGAACAACTTCAAGTTGAGGTAAATATCTTGAAAGGTAAATTAGAAGAAAAGGATAAACTGTTACGATTTCATGATAGTACTAAAGCCTTGGATGATATTCTTAGTAATCAAATGTCTCCTGCTATTAAGATTGGTCTTGGTTTTCATGAATCTGTTGAAGGTGAATCTAGTTCACAAGGTGAGGCAAGGAACTCTAAAGAGAAATCTAAAATGATCAACAAGGAGATATGAGAGATGAGAGGTCAACCCGATCAACAATCAAGGAAAGAGATTCTTCAAAGAAAATCTTTTACTCCTATCTATGGAAGTAATAGTTGGCCATTTACTCAGATGAATAATATTAAATGTTATGAATGTCATAATCTTGGACATGTTTCAGCTAGATGTATAAGATAATGGTTCAATATCATCACACAGAAAGATCATCACATTCTAGGTACTTTAATGGATATTGTTTTTCCTGCAATATGTTTGGTCACAAAGCTGCTGATTGCTACAGGAGGAATATGAAACATGTAAAATGTTATGTATGTAACAAGCTTGGACATATAGCAAAGGAATGGAGGAACAAAGGACATACATCACACCGAAAGGAGAAAACATCATCACACTTGAAGATATGGAAGAAGAAGGAAGTACAGTCAGAAAGATGTGGCACAACACAATGTACTCAGACACAGCACATCACAGACATAACAGACTCAGGGGGAGATGAAAGTGTAAAGCTTCAGTGTCCTAAATCTCATACACAAGTTTCTTAAAGGGAAGTCGCGTATATATGCGAGTTAGACACTGCAAAGTCGCGTATATCTCAGTCTGAGGAAAAGCAGTGGGGACAGGCTCAGAAAAAGGATCTGATTGGTTAATAGTTACAGTCTCCTGAGGACATGTGGAAATGTTTTAATACTTGTAAGATGCTTAGAAGTGTTTTGATCCTAACTTGATGATGATGATGTCTTGATGCTTATTGCTGATATATGCATGATCAGTTCTAACAGATGGCACAGGTTTAGGGGGAGCATATGCTTTTAATGCATTGTTGGCATTATGGTTAATAGTCCTTGGTGATGATGCCTATATGGATAAATGATTCATCCTGCTAGGATATGGTTATGAGTTGTTCAGATGATTCTTGGGGTTACATAGTGCATATTTACATCAGATTTGTGGATGATTCCCTAATGGTGCTTACATGGTGATCTTCATAAGGATAAGGAGAAGTACATAGCTTGAATTCACATCTTCTTTACTTGATGATGAGTCACTCATATGTTGTTGTCCTCATATGCATAAAGATCATATATTACAGTTATGGTGTAGGATTCCTATTGTTCTTGGCACATATATGGATGAGGATTGTTGGCTGGATACATGGATGATTATTCAAAGTTGCATTGTTGGAGACATGATGATGATGAGTTCTAACCTATATGATGATAGGTTGTTTCGTACATTTGTTGATTGATGCAGATATTCCTAATTGATGATACTTGGTCCATGCAGATCTGGATGGCTATGGTGTTTCTCACATATGATAGAATGTGAATGATTCGATGCTATCATACAGTGTCATTGCTGATCATACAATGTCGTTGCTGATGTTTATCATGATCTTATTTAGGTGATTGGTCTCTGTAAAGGTCATCTCAAGACTCATGATGTAATAGTGTGTCTCTATCTATTGTAGTCATTTGATGAGATCTCTTCAGGTCATGTAACGACCTATGTTGGTTTCCCCACTATGCCTGGGATGAATGATGTTATTCTCTTATGTTATCATATGTAAACTCTTGGTATATCACCATTGTGATGGGAGATAGATGTATGTATGAATCTTTGGTGATAGGAAGGTCATTTATGATGTATAGAGTCATGTTCTCCTTGTAGAACATCTTTTTGCAGACCTTGCTTACAGTCAGGGGGAGCATGAACAAGACATGTCAGCAGAGTAGAGATTTCAGCATGTAGCATCGACAGATTGGTACACCTTGGCATAGACAAAGGGGGAGCTCATTCAAAGATTTCAGCAGGTACTCAAAGGAAGCATGGACAGAGTGGTACTTCCTGGCATATACCAAGGGGAAGCTCATTCAGAGATTTCAGTAGGTACTCAGGGGGAGTATGGACAGCAAAGGAAGAGAATATCTTGGTTCGCCTTTTTCCCTTGATGTCAAAGGGGGAGAGTGATTTGGTGTTGTTTCCATCAAGTCAAAAGGGGGAGATTGTTGGCATTATGATGCATGTGTTGTACTTGATGGAAACCCACTCATAGAAGAACATCTCACTTATATACAATCAAGTGAATCCACAGAAGAGATATCAGATGTGACATAATACATGGGATGTAGGATAGCTCAAAAGAATCAAATGACAAGTCCTTAGTATGACAAATAAGCTTTGCCATCAAGTCCAAACGAGGAGATTGTTGGCATTATGGCTAAAGTGTTGTCCTTGATGGCAACTCATATAGGTGATAGATCACAATACAACAGGTCAGTAGCAGAGATTGATGATCATCCCACAAAGAATGAAGAAAATAAGAAGTTCATAGGTGCGCCATGCAATAGGTGCGGTCATAGGCTGGGCCCGCAGGTACTCCATTCAGAAGGTGCGGACATATTCGTAGGTTAACAGAACAAAAGGTGCGGTCCTAAAAGTTCACACACTTTCATGCAGAGAAAAGCGCACGTGTGGGAATCTTATGGTTGTCGGGTCCGTGGTATTGTGTTATTATGGTTTTGGACCGTGGTATTGTGAAAGGCCTAAGGCTATAAAAGAGGAAGGAGATCATTTGGCTAGAGTATGCTTATGGGTTGAATATCTTAAGGAGAGCAAGATCTGAAATTCTGGTTGGTGAGTGATATCTAGATCTACATCAAGGAGAAACCTGAGCTTTATAGGGCAAATCTACTGATGGGTCGAGATCTCCTTTGCGCATGATCAGATCTGTAGATCTGATAGTCTGTGGCATATTTGAAGACTGGACCGCAGGTGCGACACGTTTCAGGCGCGGAGATCCGCAGGCCTCTGAAGGAGAAAGCGCGGAGATCCGTAGGTAGATCGAGGAAAAGGTTGGAGGTTCGCAGGCCAGAGATCGGTGTAGGTGCAGAGGATTGCAGGAGGATCGCAGGCCAGAGACGGGTATAATATGGAGGTGTGCAGGCAACCCGTAGTCGTAGGTGCGGATGCCCGCAAAGAAGAAGACTGTAAGTTGTGATAGTCGTAGGTCAGAAGCCTATTCAGGTGCGGATACTCGCGGATCAATAGATGGTGCAGGAGCGGATACCCACAGGTTTCCATTGAAGAAGCTGCGCACTTTTATTAAAATATATGTTTTAGCTGCTTCTGTTGTTTACTGAAGTGTTCTGGGTTTTGAAGTGATGTCTGGTTACTGGTATTATGTTCTGATAACAACATTCTGAGAAGTGATTGATTGAATGATTATGATTAGCTTCAGTATTGATGGATGAATGGATCGGGTTCATAATGACTTGTCCTTATATGATTTGATGGACTAGATCTGATTGCTGACACGCATACTATCCTTGTATATGTATTGATCTGGTGATTGGGTGATTCAGAAGATTGATTGATTATGTGCTTCAATGATATTTATGGGTCCAGTATGAAAATTGGATGAAACACGGCCTTTCAGATTATGTGTTGTGCTTCAGGAGTATCCAGTATGAAAATGTATGAAACGTGGTACCCGGAGGAGAGAAGATTGTAGGCCGACGCCTACGTACTAGTATCTTATCTAGTACAAGAGCTAAGGGGATGGTAGCTCCCTTCTAGTAGCAGTTGAAAACTTTGGAGCATTGTAGTAGGTAGAAGCCTGCATTCTAGTAAATGGATCGGCTAATACAAGATCTATTGGAGTTGTAGCTCTCTGCAGGTAGAAGCTTGCGTACTGGTATAAGACTGCACCAGTACAAAAATATTGTAAAAGGATTTTCTTATTAAGAAGAAGATTGAGATGACTTACAGTAGGTGGTTTTCTCCCACATTGGTTTTCCACCTTATATCATGGTGTTCATGTGTGTGACTTATGTGTGATGATCTGTTCTATTTTACTGCACCTGTTTACTGTTAATATGATTGATAATGTTGTAATGCACTTGTTAAGGATCAACTAACTAAATCATAAGAAGTTGTGGAAGTAGCATATATGAATCTAAATATGGAAATGAAAAAGTATTATTGATGTGATAATAGTCATTCACCCCCCCCCTCTCAGTATTATTTCCAACACCAATGTGGGTGAAAACCACCTGCTGCAATATGTCTCTATCTTCTTTCAATTAGAAACTTCTTTTACAATGATTTTGTACTGGTGCAGTCATTTACCAGTACGCATGTTGCAACCTGCAGAGAGCTACAACCCTCTCTCGTTTTCCAGTCTCTCCTGGAAGGGAGCTACAACCCCCTTAGCTCTTCTACTTCTTTAAGGACCACGTTTCATTAATTTTTAGACTGGATCCAAGAACATCAAATAATCATCAAGTACATGTGAATCAACCAATCTCCTTATACAATCAACCAATCACCCAACTTCTCAGAATGCTCTAAACAGAAAAGCAATACCAGTAATATAAACCCAAAACTCTGCAGCAATAGATAAAAGGTAGCCAATAATTATTTCAAAAATGGGTCCGCAACTTCACCAATAGAAGCCTGCGAATATCCACAGTTCCTCTGTGTCTAGAGTATGCAGATCCGCACCTGATCCTTCTTCTACTCTGCGTACCTCCGCACCTAGCCCTTCTGTTGAGCTGCGTACCTCTGCCTAGATCCGCACCTGCACTGTCTGCCCGACAGCGCACCTCCGCACCTGATCCTTCTATTTCTCTGCGTACCCCCACACTGTCCCTTCTGCTGCACTGCGTACCTCCAGACCTACGCCTTCTGCAGCACTACGTACCTTTGCACCTGCACCTTTGCTGCACTGCGTACCTCCTTACCTGAGCTGTGGATCGCCTGTGGACCTCCAAATAGAGCCAAAATAACAGTCCTCAAATGTGCCACAGATTGTCAGATCCATAGATCTGATCACATGACCTATCACCAGATCCACCATACACTTTACATATTTCACCTTGATTTAGATCTAGATTTTTAAACCAATTACCCAAAATTTCAGATCTTAAGATATTCAAATTTCACAAGTGACTAGCCAAGTGATCTCCTTTCCTTTTTATAAGCAAGCCCTTATTCACACCATGGGACAAAACCATCGAAAACCAATACAAGGGATCCAAACTGGGGTTCAATAATTTAGATCTTATACCACGGGCCAAAACCATAGGATCATGAACGATGGGCTAAATACCAAGGGCCATACATAAGAATTCGCACATGTGCGCGCTTTTTCTGCATTGGAGTGAGTGGACTGGGGTCCGCACCTCTTGTTCAGATAACCTGCGGACATGAACGCACTTGATGAATGGCGTGCCTATGGGTCCGCACCTTTTAAACGGTGTACCGGTGAGCCCCTTATTTTTCATCATTTTGAGAGCCAGAATAGGGTTTTGCCATTTGAGTGAGTTACCATCAAGCACAACACCTGTGCGATAGCGCCAAACCTGAATCATAATGCCAAAAATGTCCCCCTTTGGACTTGATGGCAACCCCAAGATCCTCAAAGTCATTCTCCCCCTTTGACATCAAGGGCAAAGGGCAGACCAAGATATTCTCTTCCTTTCATGTCCATACTCCCCCTGAGTGAAATTTCTAAATGAGCTCTCCCTGACTATAGACCAGATATGCAAAAGAAAAATTCTTCAGGAAGAACCATAATCTACTATACACCCTACATGACCTTGACAAGAGAGATAGAGACATATTGGCAGCAACATCCATGTTCTCCTTCTGTACTTTCTCCTCCAAGATCTTCTACCATAATGCCAACAATGCATTATATATGCTCCCCCTGAACTTGTGCCATTCGATCTTCGACCAATCCATAACCCAGCAAATGTACGCGTATACCCCATATGAAACTCGCGTACAACCAACAATATCTGGAACAGATGAGATTCAACAACAAGATGATGCATCAATTACCCCCAGCTTTTGCCTGAGGTATTCAAAGGTTTCCCTGGGCAATGGTTTAGTGAGTATATCAGCAACTTGTTCCTTAGAAGGAACATACTCCAACTTGAGCTTTCATTCAAACACTTGTTCTTGAAGAAAATGATATTTGATAGTTATATGCTTGGTCATTGAATGCATGATTGGGTTCTTTGAAATGCTGATAGCACTTGTATTATCACATATGATGGAGATAGGTGGTGTACAAGTGATCTGAAAATCCTGCAAGGTTTGCATCATCCAAAGGAGTTGAGTGCAACAAGATGCGGTAGCCACATATTCCGCTTCAGCGGTAGATAAATCAATCGAACTCTATTTCTTTCTGAACCAGGATACTAATCTGGAACCCATAAAGAATGCACCACCACTTGTGCTATTTCTGTCATCCACGCTTCTAGCCCAATCTGCATCTGTATAAGCATGAAGGGTGAGATCTGTATTTCTAGGATACCATAAGCCATAGTTTTGAGTTCCTTGAAGATACTTGAAAATTCTCTTCACTGCCTAAAGATGAGTTTCCTTTGGATTTGCCTGAAATCTTCCAACTATTCCCACTACATGAATGATGTCTGGTCGGGTACTTGTCAAATAAAGTAGACTTCCAATCATAGATCCATAGGTTGGCTGATGCACTACTGCTGATTCATCATTTGCACTGAGGCTGCATCCTATAACCATGGGGGTACATAGTAGTTTTGAATCTTCCATGCAATATTTTTTCAAGATCTTCTTGAGATACTTGGTTTGAGACAAAAAGATACCATATTCATTTTGTTGGATTTGCAATACAAGAAAATATGTCAGTTCTCCAAGCAAAGACATTTCGAATTCTTTCTGCATCACCAAGGCAAAGCTTTGACTCATAGCTTCTTCATTGCTGCCAAAGATAATATCATCTACATACACAACAAGTATTAGCAATTTGTCGTTTTCAATTTTTATGTAAAGATTTCTATCTGCTGATCCTTTTATAAAACCTTGTTGATGAAGATATTTGTCCAAATGGTAGTACCAAACCCTTAGAGCCTGTTTAAGACCATAGAGAGCCTTTTTCAGTCTGCATACAAGATTTGGATCATTCCCAAGAATGAAACCATCTGGCTGCTCAATGTATACTTCTTCTAAGTCTCCATTCAGAAAGGCTGATTTCACGTCCATTTGAAATACTTTGAACTTATGAAAGCTTAAGAGAGTAAGGAACATATGGATGGCCTCAAGTCTTGCAATAGGAGCAAAAGTTTCTTCAAAGTCTATTCCTCCTTGTTGAGCATACACATTACAAACAAGTTTGGCCTTGTTTCTAATTACTTCCCCATTTTCATTCAACTTATTTTTGAAGACCCATTTTGTCCCTATGACATTCTTATCTTTTGGTCTAGGAACCAACTCCCAAGTGTTGTTCCTTTCGATCTGCTCAAGTTCTTCATCCATTGCCTTGACCCAGCATTCATCTTTGCATGCCTCTCTTACATTTTGTGGTTCAGTGGAAGAGAGTAATGCCAAATAGCTTGAAGCTTTTGCAATTGTTCTTCTTGTTTGTACGCCTGCCTCCTTTTGCCCCAAGATTCGAGATTCACGATGATTCTTTTGAACATACCTGGATGGAGTCTTCTCTTCTATCCTTGTCTGTTCCTATGGTGCCTCTTGAGGTTCTTCTTCATCTTCAGTCTGATTTGGAGGGTAGTCTTCATCCTCTTCGATATTTTCATAATTTACATGTCTAGGAACGTTTCCTTTTTCATCAACCACCACATCAATGCTGTCAACAATTCTTCCAAGTCTTTTATTGTAACACTTATATGCTTTGCTGTGGGGAGAATAACCAAGGAGAATGCCTTCATCTCCTCTAGGTTCAAGTTTGCCAAGTTGTTCATCATTATTCTTAATATAGCATTTGCTTCCAAAAATTTTGAAGTGCTTTACCGAAGGAGTCTCACCATACCAGAGCTCATGAGGAGTTTGAGTGTTGTTCACTTGGACATTTGTTTTGTTGAGAATAACAATTGTAGCAAATGCAGCTTCACCCCAGAAGGTTGCGGGAGTTCCAGACTCATCAAGCATAGCACTAGCCATTTTTTGAACCGTTATGTTCATCCTTTCCACCACTCCATTTTGTTAAGGAGTCCTAGCTATAGAGAATTCCCTTATTATTCCATGTTCTTCACAGAAATCGAAAAATTCATATGAGGTAAACTCCCCACCTTTGTCAGACCTGAGGCACTTAATTTTGTGATCTGATTCGTTTTCAGCCAAGGCTTTGAAAGATTTTAATTTTTTGAATGCTTCATCTTTGTGTTTCATAAGTCCTAACCAAACCATCCTGGAGAAATCATCAATGAATAATATAAAGTATTCTTCTCCTCAAGGTGACCTTGTACTAAATGGACCACATACATCTGTATGGACTAGTACAAGAGGCCTGCTGGCTGATCCTTCCTTCTCAGGGAAGTTAGTTCTGGTTTACTTACCAAACTGACATGATTTGCATATGGTGTTGTCTGGAATTTTGATATCTGGAGGACCACGAACTGCCTGGTATTTGCATGCTTTCCTTATTTGTGAAAAGCTTAGATGCCCCAACCTTCAGTGCCATAACCAATGTTCATCATCCTTGCTCAGATAGCATTGTTGTTGTCCTTCTTCAAATATGTATAAATTATTTGGAGTTCTTCTGCCTTTGATCACTGTTTTTCATGTATCAAGATCACGAACACTACATCCATTTGACCGAAATATTACCTTGGTTCCTTGATTGCACATCTGACTAACACTTAGTAGATTATGCTTCAAGCCATCAATATACAAAACATTTCCAGCTTTGACCTTTTCTTTCAACTAAGCAATGCCTCTTCCTTTTATGACTGCAGGGGTATCATTTCCAAAAGAAACTTTCTTTCCCTTTTCTAAAGCACTATATAATTCAAGTTTTTATTTATCACTTGTCATGTGTTTCGAACATCCGCTATCGATGTACCATTGATTTTCCTGTCCTTCTGCATAAAAAGCTATCCCACATCTTTTTGGTTGTGGTTCCTTTATTTTCCATGTTCTGGTACTTGAGGCTTGTTCCTTTGTCTGCCAAAACCTACTCCTGCATTCAGAATCTTCATGACCAAAGTTATTACAAATAGAACATTCAATTTCATTTTCAAGGGCCGAGAAGTTGTTATAGGTCCTTTTCGTGATCCCAGTCATACTTCTTTCTTCTTGAGATTCTCTAGTCATGATTATTTTATAAGCAACACATTGAGCTGCTTTGTGGCCAAAGTTATGGCAAGAGAATCATTGGCCATTGAAGAAACTTCTGTGATTATCAAATCTACCTGCCAAATGATTGTAGTTTCTATTGTCATCCATTCTTGAGGCAAATTGAGAAGATTTTACCTATGGCTGGTTGTAGCTTTTATTCATCCTTAAGGTGGATTGCCCCTGATTTACCTGGTACTCTTTGTTTATTCTTGATGTAATTCGTCCCTATTTTACCTGGTGATCTCCATTGGGCTTTTGCTCATTCCTCCTTGCTGCATTGAGATAACTCTTTGAGGTGGATGCTTGAGATGCTTCTCCATTATACCCCAGACCTGTCTTGATTAGTGGAGAACACTGTGCATTGATAATCTCATCCAGAGTTTCAGATCCTTTAACAAATTTAATATTAAGAGCCTTTGTTTTCTCAATTTCACATTCTAACTTCTCAAGAAGTTTTTCTTTTTCATCAAGTTGGAATTGCAAAGTATCAATGATCACATTCTTTTCTTCTAAACATGTTTGGAGTCTAGAAATTTCTTCATAAGAGCCATCCACATCTATAGCATCCATGTAATCATCATCTTCAAAATCCATTAAAATTTTATAGTTATTACCTCGTTCATTTTCATCACTATTTGAAAGACCATCACTATCTTCATGAGTGTAGTAACTTTTCTTAGTTACATTCTATTTCTTGTTCCATCTAACAGGTTCCTTCCCTTTGTCAGTTTTATCCTTATGAGGACATTTGGCAGCATAGTGACCGACTCTTCCACAAGCAAAACATTTGAAAGGTAACCTACCTCTGAATCTTCCAATACCCCGTTGAAGGTTTTTGACAAAATTTGATTCTTCTTCCTCTTCTGGTGCATGTCCTAACTCATAGTAGTTTCCTTTGCCTAAATCCTTGAAAGTTGCTTCTCTCCTGTCTGATGGTCCTCCTTTCCTCATTTCATAAGCAGTTAGAATCCCATGTAGCTGTGACATGGTAAGGTTTCGAAGAATCTCTTTTTCTTCTATTGTAGAAACTTTATATTCAAACCTAGGGGACAAAGATCTTATAACTTTTTCAACCACAACAACCTCTTTTATTTCTTCACCCAAATTTTTCATACAATTAACAATCTCATCTACATGAAGGAAATAGTTAGCCACACTTTCATCATTGTGCATTCTAAGATTTTCATACTGAATCCTGAGGGTTTGAAGTTTTGCTCGTTTTGTTCATCTCCTTCATAGCTCAGAACAATCTTGTCCCATATTTCTTTTGTGGATTTATACTGCATTACCTTGACAAATTCTGATTGAGATAGGCATCCTAATGGGGTATTGACTACTTTTGCATTTGTTTCATATTTCTTCTTCTCAGCCAGACCTGTGGGAGTTGCTGAAGGAAAAGTGTACCCTGTATCTATGATATCCCAAACTTCTGTACCAAGTGATCGAAGATAGGAAGTAACTCTTACCTTCCAATATATGAAGTTTGTCCCATCAAAAATTGGTGGCCTGATAGATGCTTCTCTCTCGTAGTTGCTCATGATGATGGATCTTCCTCCAAGCGATCAAGCTTCTTCAGAAGGACCTGCTCTGATACCAATTGTTGGAAATAATACTGAGAGGGGGGGTGAATCAGTATTATCAAATTCTTTTCAATATATCTTCCAGATTTATACTTTAATTTATTCTTCAGATATTGATCATTAGTTTGTATGTCAGTACCATAATGAGCAAGAACATGAAAAACAGATAATCACACCAAGAACACTAGATATAAGGTGGAAACCCAATGTGGGTGAAAACCACCTGGTGCAATATGTCTCTATCTTCTTTCAATTAGAAACTTCATTTACAATGATTTTGTACTGGTGTAGTCCTTTACCAATACGTACGCTACAACCTGTAGAGAGCTACAACCCTCTCTTGTTTTGCAGTCTCTCTTGGAAGGGAGCTACAACCCCCTTAGCTCTTCTACTTCTTTAAGGACCATGTTTCATTAATTTTTATACTGGATCCAAGAACATCAAATAATCAACAAGTACATGTGAATCAACCGATCTCCTTATACAATCAACCAATCACCCAACTTCTCAGAATGTTGTAAATAGAAAAGCAATACCAGTAATCTAAACCCAGAACTCTGCAGCAATAGATAAAAGGCAGCCAATAATTATTTCAAAAAGGGGTCCACAACTTCTCCAATAGAAGCCCGCGAATATCCGCAGTTCCTATGTGTCTAGACTGCGCAGATCCGCACCTTATTCTTCTTCTGCTCTGCGTACCTCCGCACCTAGCCCTTCTGCTGAGATGCATACCTATGCCCAGATCTGCACCTGCACTGTCTGCTCGACAATGCACCTCCACACCTGATCCTTCTATTTCTATGCATACCCCCGCATTGTGCCTTCTGCTACACTGCGTACCTCCGCACCTGCGCCTTCTGCTGCGCTGCGTACCTCCGCACCTGAGTTGTGGATCGCCTATGGACCTCCAAATAGAGCCAAAATAATAGTCCTCCAATGTGCCATAGATTGTCAGATCCACAGATCTGATCACACGACCTATCACCAGATCCACCTTACACTTTACAGATTTCACCTTGATTTAGAACTATCTTTTTAAACCGATTACCCAAAATTTCAGATCTTAAGATATTCAAATTTCACAAGTGACTAACCAAGTGATCTCCTTTCCTTTTTATAGGCAAGCCCTTATTCACACCATGGGACAAAACCATCGAAAACCAATACAAGGGATCCAAACTGGGGTTCAATAATTTAGATCTTATACCACGGGCCAAAACCATAGGATCATGAATGACGGGCTAAATACCAAGGGCCAGACATAATAATTCCCACGTGTGCGCACTTTCTCTGCATTGGAGTGAGTGGACTGGGGTCCGCACCTCTTGTTCAGATAACCTGCAGACATGACCGCACTTGGTGAACGACGTGCCTGCGGGTCCGCACCTTTTGAATGGTGTATCGGCGAACCCCTTATTTTCATCATTTTGAGAGACAGAACAGGGTTTTTCCATTTGAGTAAGTTGCCATCAAGTACAACACCTGTGCCATAGCACCAAACCTGAATCATAATGCCAACATAACAAGCCTTATTTAACTACCAATGCACAAGAAAAGAACTCATGCATGAATGTCAACTACACATGTATGCATATCCATGCACATGCATGCATTCATAGACATGCATGAGTTGAGTAATGAGCTAGTGTTACATGTAGAAATATACTCCACTTTAGTAGCTAAAGTGAATTTGATGCATAAACCAGGGATAAATATGCGCATATCCAAGAGGAGAATATTCTCTTCAAAGGAGGAATATCTAATACCAAGTGCACTCTCTAACCATGAACTATATAACTTAGTAACTTGTGAACTATGTAGTTATTCAAAGAAAATAATTTTTCATTCATTTATAAAGTTTACAAAGCATTGTTCTGGAAGTAACCTATCATGTCATCAATACACTTATACATCTTCTTTCTTCCGAGAAATAATCATGTTTTCCCTTTTTTGGAGCATCTACATTAAGTCATTTATGCTTGGTTGGTTCCCACTACCTTCTACATTTTACATATTCCAACATCCTTTATTGTGATCCAAATTTTCATTCTCCTTGTATCCACAACAACCTTAATATTTCAATTATCAAGTGAGTTATGAAATTTTGTTTTTCTCCTAACACTAGACTACTATTTCTCCAATTGCTTATTAACTGTTTCCACTTATCAACCATTAATTATGCTCCACCAAATGGAAGTATTAACTTTCCTCATGTTTCTTTTGACCTCATCGTTCACAACTGAACTCTTTAGTTCTTTATAATTAGGAATTTGACTCCTCTTCGTTTTATTTCCAATAGGAACTCTCCCCTTGGTATTTATGGTTTCATTCCTCTCGATGTCACCTCATTGATTCTACGAATGTAGTGTTATTTTTCCTCCAATTAGCCACTCAAATAATGAAGCTTTGGTAGACCAATTAGAGTCATCATTTCAACCTTTTTTTTTTGTCCCTCTTAATGTTTGAAATTAACAAATTATCACATTAAAGTGGGTATTTATTAATGACACTTGCAGTTTCTAATTTTAACAGTATACCTCAGAGCTTGGCTTCCCTTCCATGGAAATTAAGAATGACCACCCTTGGTCATGTTAGGGACTAAGGGAATTTTCTCGTTAAGAAAATATTTTCCTATCATCGAGAACCCTGAGCGAGATGTATATTTCTCCTCCTAAGTGAACCAACTATAATTAATTTAGGAATATTTTAGAAGGTCATCCAACATCTTGTCACTAATTTTAATCATATTTTTTTATCATGATCTTGAGAATGGGCATGCCTCCCATGTTTCTATATTTTAAATAACTCTTCTATCGATGCATGTTCTATAGATGGTCCCTTATTTATCCCCTACATGACATCATTCTCTCCTCAGTCTCTCTCTATAAAAATAAATAAGTTTTCAATATGAAAAATATGATGTAGTTCAATTATACATTTTCTATTAATGTCATGCATTACGAGTGAATGTTCATCACCTAAGAATCACTCATAAAATGAGAAAATTGATTGTTTGGAATTACAATAGCATAAATAGACAAAGTATACCCATGGAAAATAAATCAAGAAACTAAAATTAAAGAATTTAGGCTTCTGCGATCCATATTAATTTTGAGAAGAATCTTCGGCGAAAATCACACAGAGATATTTTTTTGACGTGTTTCAAACCAACCAGTGTGGTTCATCTTTCAATAATGCTAAGCTAACCTTCAGGAAGACATGATGGTTCTGAGGAGTGTGGAGATGATGGTTAATCGGAGCAAAAACTAGAATACTAATGGAATCTCTGCACCTTTTAAGAAATGTCAGATCTACCTTCAACTTCGAAACCTGCAAGCATGCCTGTTCAGAAAGATGAACCCTAGTTGCAATAGCTCCTCTATGCATGGATTCAATTAAAGAATTTAGGCTTCTGTGATCCATATCAATTTTGAGAAAAATCTTCAGCGAAAATCACATAGAGATATTTTCGTCGACGCATTTTGAACCGACCACTGTGGTTCATCATTCAATAATGCTAACCTAGCCTTCACCATTCTTCCTAAAGGCCGGCTTGGCATTATTGAACGACGAACCACACTGGTTGGTTCGAAACGCATCGAAAAAATATCTCTATGTGATTTTTGTCGAAGATTCTTCTCAAAATTGATATGGACTATAGAAGCCTAAATTCTTTAATTGAATCCCTGCACGGAGGAGCTACTGCAACTAAGGTTTATCATTTTGAAAGGGCATGCTTGTAGGTTTTGAAGTTGAAGGTAGATCTGGCATTTCTTAAAAGGTGTAGAGATTCCACTACTATTCCATTTTTTGCTCGGATTAACCATTGTCCCCACACTCCTCAGAACCATCATGTCTTCTTGAAGGCAAGCTTAACATTATTGAACGATAAACCATACTGGTTGGTTCGAAATGCGTTGACAAAAATATCTCTATGTGATTTTTGTCGAAGATTCTTCTCAAAATTGATATGCATTATAGAAGCCTAAATTATTTAATTGAATCCCTGCACGAAAGAGCTCCTGCAACTAAATTTCATCCTTTTGAACAAGCACGCTTGTAGGTTTTGAAGTTGAAGACAGATCTGACATTTCTTAAAAGTTGCAGAGATTCCACTATTATTCTAGTTTTTGCTCGGATTCATCATCATCTCCACACTCCTCAAAACCATCATGTCTTCCTGAAGGTCAGCTTAGCATTATTGAACAATGAACCACACTGGTTGGTTCGAAACGCGTCGACAAAAATATCTCTATGTGATTTTTGCATAAGATTCTTCTCAAAACTAAAATTAGTTAAAGAAATTCACAAAAGTTGGTTTTGGTCCATCTGCACAATCTAAGAGTGACAATTTTTCACCATCCATTAAACTATTCCTTTGATAGATACACATATATAAGACAAAAAATATCACAAAATTTTGGTGTAATATATGTTGATATCACATCAAAATTCAAGGTAAAACTTGAACTACGATAGCTTAGAGCCTAATATCATTAATAGATTTTTCTTTGGTATCTAAAATGTCTCTTAATGCATGGGAGTTTTGGCTCCATTCACATTTGGAGCTAGTTCTAATGAAGCTACAAAGAATCTATAAATACTAGGACATGGGTAATAACTTGGGGAGAGAAGTAATTGTAGTGCTATGCTAAACATTTTCTCCTAAAATCTCCCATAAGTCTCAAACATTTACATTTGATGACATTACCGTTTGACAAGATTTCACTAGTGAAGAAGCTTGTGAAATTTTTTACATGGAGAGAGAATAAACTAAGGAAAACATGAAGAACCTCCTCAAGGGGATTATAGTAAGCTCACCTTGTTTATTGCAATTGTCTTTTGTGTCTGCTTTTAATATCTCGAAGACTTTGCTCCATTAGTCACCAAATACAGAGTTTGCTTCCCATTATTTTTTTCTTATGGTTTTTTGTTTACCAATTGTATCTTTCTCAATCACTTAAAAAATACAACCAAACAAGAAAACTTCATTTCTTCAATCTTAAACTTGGGAGGATCTCACATGATTGTGTCTATATATATATATATATATATATATATATATATATATATATATATATATATATATATATAGATATGTCTGTGTGTGTTGTTTTTGTGTGTGTGTGCATGTGTGTTTTCTTCCCTCAATTATTATTCCCTAGAGTTGATTGGCTTAGTTTCGCCATTTTAAGAGCCTATTGTTTGAGCTTCCCTCTTTCTAGTACATTTCATATATTTTAATCCCCTTTTCTATTTATAATTTATTATTAGTTTATATCCTCCTCACCCCACATAAATATCTAGCAGGGTTTACCAATTCCAATGTGTCTTTACCATTTGCACTTGTTATGCATCTATGCATGAAATGGCCCATTTTCTGTTGGAATATGTGTGTATAATTATCATTAAAGAAATATTGACATCTAAAATGGGCCTGAAAACAAAAATCTACAACCAAATTCAACTTTATGAAAACCAATAAGATTCAATATGACGATGTCAACCATGGGGGATGATTCACCATTTTTGGAGTAGAAAAGTAAAAAGATTAAAAGAAAGGAAAAATAAAACTACATTTTCAACTCGTATTTTCAACTTATCTACCTATGGTTTTACTCAAATTTTTATCCAGAGTACCCATTGGATGTGAAATTTAATTCTTCATCCAAGGAGGACCCATGTTACACCATGCTACACAAAAAAATAGAAATACATGAAAAATGTTATTGCAATCACATTTTTTCATGTGTTTTTCATTTTTCATGTAGTAGGGTCCATCGAAAGTATGCAACATGTTAACTCATGGATGAGGACTTAAATTCTACATCCAATGAGTGCTCCTACTCAAAATTTGAGTAAACTTATGGGGAGATAAGTTGAAAATACAAGTTGGAATAGTGGTTTTTCCTTTTTTCCCTCTAAAATTTGATGATGTAATCTAATCTTATTTTATTATTTCCACTATTATTTTATAATATTCCTTAGGAGGACCATTTTAGACCTCGGAAATTCTTTAATGTCACCTCATTTTATTTTCATCCAAATCCTCCTCACTACAGTCATATTTTATTTTGTTAAGACCCGGATTTCTCTCATTCATATATCCATTTAATTCGTGGCACACCATTGTATTATTTCCATGATATATGTTGATGAGTATGGGTATATTTATCATTCCATATTCATATCTTTACATATACCACCTTTTGATTTTTTTTTTTATAAGTGGAACTTTAATGCCATTCTATAATAGGTCGTCCTTCCTTGGAAACTCTTGGTTATCCCTGTATGATTTCATTTTTACTAGAGGAATTGGAAAATGTGCCTATCTCATCCTTGTGTGACATGAGTTTAAATCCATATACTACTAGCATAACTCCTAGCTGATTCATGCTAGCCTCCACCATTTAACGATATGTAAGCATATAAGTGTTCTGAACATGGGACCTTGTACTCACATTTACTTTACATTTTCATGGGATTGGTAAGTGAGATCCCTTAGGGGCGAATTTTTCTCCATATGGTTGGAAAAATAAGTTGTGCTCTATTTGAATCATACAATTTGATCCTAATGGTTACAGCTAAACATTCTTAGAAGTTATGTATTTCTCTGTGTATCTTGTTGTTATATCCATCAGACGATGTGTGATGGAACTCAAGTGAAACTATCTAGATCTAGTACGTCAAAAATTATTCATTCCACATAGAGTGTCATAAAATATCATACCTATAAATTTCCTCAGGATAATGTACAGTGCATATTGTATATATCTCTAAGAGTGTGTGCTTTAACTTGAAGATCCCACTCCAAGATCCCTAATCCAATCTCCAACACACATATACCACCAAACACGATCATTTTTTCCTTTGTAGGAACTAAGTTAGCATGCACTAGAAACCATAAAAACATTCAAATCAGCTTCATGCGTAAGAGAACATAAAATATGAAGAGAAATACTCCTTTTCTATTCATAGGATTAGAAGTATAATATATGTCATAACTTCTAGTAGTGAGACCTCATTTTCGATCTCTACTCACTTACTCTCCTCAACTTATCAATCAATTGGGAAGATCTCATTTGCAATGAAAGGTTTTGGTATAAATGTACTAACATAATTGAGCTACAATTTTTCTATCAGTCCCCCTCTCCCCTTAGGAGGGTCTCATTATATAGGATTTCTACAGGCTTAGGAGGATGCATCTATACAGCTAGGGCTAGAAGAATTTGGGCCTGATGGCATGTGAATTGGGTGGATACAATTTATGGATATGATTGATGGAATATAAACTAAAAAATTACACGTCATGCATGAGTTTCATGCTCAAATAAGATCTTTTCCAAACTCACTAAAAAGCTTCTTCTCAATTATGATTTTTTTCTCAATTACGAAATAATTATTATTTCATACTTATGAAATTATGACAAAATGATTATGCATAATTACTCATTTATGCAATTTTATCCCTATACTATATAATAACATCCTTGTAAGATCTATATAAGTAAAAAACGGGTGAAAATTGATGAAGTCTAGCCAACAATTGGGGTAAGTAGAACTAGGGTCTCTCTAACTATAGTGGAGTGGGATATAGGGTTATAAAATATATTTCCCATTAATGCATGATGTTAGAATATAAATAGAGGGATTAAATTCATTACAAGAACATGTATCAAAATGTGAGGAAGGAGGTGATACGAAGGAAAAAAATTAGAGGCACACTGATAGGTAAGGTTGAATCATAAGATGACCATTCCAAAATCAGCCTTACCCATTCTTAACATAAAGAAAGAGTGAACATGGTTTCCAAATTTACATTGTGAATCCATGCAATGAAATGCTAGTACATGGCCATGAGAAATACACGATGGACCCATGCAAAAAAAAAAAAATAACATAGCTAATAGAAAATACAATGTGGATCTATGTGACAGTATACATCAATAGGGCTATTCCCTAGAGTAGCTATGAAAGTACATAAGATGGTACATAAATCCAAGACATCTAAGTAAGGGTGACATATACGAGTGAGATGTCCCTATGTCAATGTCTTCTACTCAACCCTGATGGTACAAATATACAACATGTGGATGAATGAGCTAATGTCTAACATGGTAAAAACTGTCAGATTAGTAGTCAGAGATGTATATCATTAACAAACATGAGGGGACCGACCAATAATGAAACTTGACACAAAGGTACCTATCACAACCCATAGAATGTGCATAAATTTGTTCATGTTGAACTCTCATGGATCTATTTGATCAGGAGCCAATAAGTTAAACTCACTATTAATTGTGAGCATTTCTATCACTAAGGTTTCCAATATCTAAGGTATTAATGGTTCCTACACCAAACTTTTAGATAATGAGTTTAATTATAGAAGATACTATTCATTGAAGAAGGGTCTTAAGGTATCCCCCATCAATTGACATGGAATAGACTTCTAGATAATTTGAATGGATGAGGTAATGAGGTATAAACAACATAGTGATGATTGACACAAAATGTAACAAAGACTGTAGATGGTAGACTAAGCTTTAGAATTCCCATGTACATGTAACAACACAACACAACAATTCCTTGGAAACATTTCCTAATGAGGTCCATGTGATATCATACATAAACATAGGAGGAATTGAGGCATGCTCCACAATAATTGGAAGAGTAAGCAACAAGAGGAACTTAGGCTGACTTATATGTATTGTACATCTCCTAGGGAAGATAAAATATAACGATAAGGTGATGACACAAATAGGTACCATAATCAAGGGAGACATGATTGAAATGGACACTTTGACTAATATAATAAACAAATTGATTCCTACGCCCACCCTACAATTTCTCTTTTTATTGATTGGTATCTACTTCATAGTCTAGCAAGCATAAAACAAAAGAGAAGTAAGCTTGATAGTGTGTTGCTCATAAAATTTTAATGAACCTGAAAAGGAGAAAAAGTTATAATTGATAAGGTGTTTCTTTATGGTTTAATGATATCAAATAAGAGGTAACAGTGTGCTCGATATAAAGTGTCTTTTTCATGAGGTTTTAACAAGCGAAAAAAATAGATAAAATGATTCTTAATACCCTTCAATGTTTAATAAGAATAAAAAGGACATAATGGAAGCTCATCTAGGAGGAACAAGTGGTACAAAGAGAAGAAACTTGTTTCGAGTTGATGAAACTACCCTAAGGAAAGTGAAGAAAATAGCTTGGTAGGGTATGCCATTCATCAAACATGTCCCTCTAGGAAAGGTAAACACACTAAGTGAAGGCTAACAAGAATGCTAAGGGCTATGTGATTGCAATGATGAAATTGATACCTAAGAAAATAAACTGACATAAGAGTCATCACAAGGAAATAAGTAGTGATGGAATCCTCCCTAGGTATAACCATAAAATGAAAAAGAAGAGGAAATGAGGCTAAAATTAAAATGCATTGAGGGCAAAAAGAAGGGACTCCAAAGTGATTAAATATGTATCATGGACACCATTATGCCAAAGGGGCATTGAACTAGTGTATCCATGTGAAGGAATGATCTACCTCACAAGTGACAATGTGCAAATATAGTGTGGTTACTGTTAAAACCTAATGGGATCACACCTTATGTGTAATGAATATGGAAATGATTGTCAATGTTACAATAGGAATGGTAGGAAAATACCTAGCCATACACACCATGTTCAATAAAAATGCACCTAAGGCCCAATAGATATCACAATAAAAATGTCACCCTAGCACATAAAATCCATCCAAAAATATTAGTCCCATGGTGAAGTCACATAATGAAATAAATAAGACATGGATCGGGTGAAAACATGACCATATATATATATATATATATATATATTATTTTGATAATTATTTCTGGAAATTTTTCATATTTGATGTGCCATCGAGGTCTAGTTTAGCTCTTACTTATGAATTCAAATGATGTGATTGAAAATCCATGTTGTGTAGAAATTCTACTTGTATAAATGCTAAAGTAATATAGAAAATGTCAACATTTGTAGAGGACTAACATATGTAACCTCTTGGTCTCACCATGGAATACTTATGATGAGCCAAGAGAATCTGACCCACAAATGTAAATCAGGCACTAAGCATGATAAGAATCGAAAAAAATACACACTAAAAAGTAAAATTTCTCCCATCACATCTCAAACCAAAACCAAATACATATGTGCAAGGAACAATGTCATTTAATAAGTTAATTTATGTATTACCCGTTGTCAAGCACATGGTAACGATTTCTATGAATGTGTAGGAACTCATGGGTTATTGACAGCATCATATGGTGTACCATGCTACGACCATGCCACATAGATTTGAATTTCCATGTTCCTAAAGGTTGATCATACCAGGGAATGCCTAGAACCATATGCTTCTCATGAATGACACAATGACATAAAAGGTGACTAGTTTCATGAACTAATGAAGCTCCATGACAATGACTGCCAAGACATTGACAAGGTAAAAGGAACTCATCAGCGAGAAGGTTTTTATTGGACAATCAATCGAAAATTTTAATATAAATAACTGAAGACTTGACTCAGTTCAAGGGTGGGACTTCCATGGATGGCCTAGAAAGTGCCCCCCTGACCTAATTCAAGATTTATTTTTTGAATATCTACCATTTCCAAGCAGGGGGAATAGAGGCATAAAGAAGCATGATATCCGTTAGATTACCAATTGAACCCATGACCTCCAATATGACATGTTGTGAAGCGAATGTATGATTGAGTGAGTCATGTGGAACAAGAAAAGGAACAACCTATTTGGGTGAATAATCTTCATCATATTCCATATGAGGATGGATTTTATGACCAACATTACGAGGTGATAACAATTCCTTAGAGAAGGAAATATCTTCTTTTGAATGTGGTATATTCTCACTATAAAATTCTACATTCGAAGGATATGACACCTCACAGGTATTAGGAAATTGATGGGATCCACTGGTGATGGAAGAGATCATGTACATGGGAGCCACAAAATTAGAAGGAACATTAGGTGAGTGTATAGGAAAGACACCAATATGTGACAAGATTTTAAATAGGTCCACACTAATTCTGTTATAAGCAAGAAGGTTGCTTATAGTATATCGGGGAATGTATATAATTCTTAAGATAGATGACATGAAATCATTCATAGCATAAAATGAACTAAAACTAAGTAGTAGGTTATAACCCAATGGTGAGTAAAGAGGATCTACATTGATGGTAATGGTTTTTCCATTAGCTCAATGAAAAATGATAGAAATAATCCTTGAGGCACAATGGTATGTCCATAAAAGGCTTCAAGTGTGGTACTTGACTTAACGAGTATTGGAGAACCAAAGGAGTTCTAGCAAGTTCGGGCCATAATTCAAGTGCAAGATCCTTTCCTCACAAGATTGTGGTGTACATCTCAATTAAGGACACACACTGATATTTCAAAAGTGACATGGTGTGATAATATAAAGTAAATGGAATCACCGTAAAATGTAATCAAAATTGAACTTGAGGGGTCAAGTCCTTCGATAGTAGTCAATAACAATCTCCATTGTGTTAGACAACTATTTAGAACCTCCAAATTAGATATCACATAGGGAGCTTGGTCCAGATATTTAAAAATATTATATTGTTGAACAACCCTAACATTAGGATTCTGTGGGCTTATAGAGAGTTCTTGTTAGGCCCCTATACTACTACTGTAACCCCTTATTGTTATTAGGACAACGCACTTATTATATTGATGTACCCATGTAGTGCCCATATTGTTACTATTGTGCCCCATAGAAGCCCACTATTGTTATTATTGTGCCCTTACATTATTATTGTTATGTCGGCTTTGATTATGTTATGACCCCTTAGAATCCTATATATAAAAAGGAGGTATTGTCTTTTGTATCATCCAAGAATTGTTCATTTATGTAATGTAAAGGAGGTTTCCCACTCGAAGAGGCTGAATTCTAAGGTGTGATCTATCTTTTCTATCTTTTCTTGAGCTGGTTTCATAACATTTGGTATCAGAGCTTTTGATTCTAGGGTTTTGCTGCTCCAAATAGGTCATCGTGGCATTTTCGCTGTAACTATTTCTCTGCGATGTTTCAGAAGCTAAAAAAACCCATTTTAGAAGACATCGTGCTAAACCTTGGGTCCAAATTTCAAAGCTTTACACAAAATATTTGCAAAGATATGATCTAAGGAAGTTGGTATTTTTGCAGACTCCTTAATTATATTCCAAACAGGTGACGTGGGGAAAATCATCATAACTTTCTCTCTGAGCATTGGACTAAAATTTTGTAAGAAGTTACAGAAAGAGGATGGACTGTAGTTTCTTGTAGATATTTTTTAGAGCCAAAGGTTGAAACAGTGACTCGTGGCATGGCGTACAAGTTTGCTCTACTGAACTAGTCTATCATCTAGTCACTGTGGGAGATTTCACATAACTCTTCCTTGGAGAATCCAATTTGGGTTAGACTGGTGGCATTGGAAAGAGGACACAAAGGGATACTATAGATCACAATTTTAGAACTGGATGATCACAAAGTAACGAGATACATCAGAGGCAATATCGAGCTCCTACAAAGTGAAAAAAGGTGTGTAGATTTTTTTAAATTTCTGCTTAAGCTTGGTTTGAAAATTTATTTTGAAGGAATTCAAAGCGCATAGTAGAGAATTCTTATCGGTAAATGATGCCCCGAGGAAAGAAAATGCAAACACCTAGTAAGCAACCTGAAAGCTCTAGCATGACTCATGAGGAAGAGGAAGAAATGCTACATGATATATCAAAATTACAATAACAAGTGCAACAAATGTCACTCTCACAAAAGGTAACAGAAGCTAAGATAAATGACATGGAATCTAAGATAAAGGGCGTGGAGGATAATATGGATGATTTGAAGATAGATTTGAAGACAGATTTGAAGAGAGACATGGCATATTTGAAGACAGATTTGAAGACAGACATGGCAGATTTGAAGACAAATTTGACAAATTTTCTACAAGAAATACTTACTAATGGTGAAAGGGTAGTAAAGGAAACTCATGATCTGAACAAAATAAATGTTAATAATGATTTCTTAGACTCTAATGTGGGATCAAAGACCCACCATATTCCAAAAATGGATATGAGGAAGTTTGATGGCAAGGATCCCGCAACATGGATATTACAGATGGAGCAATTTTTCAATCTCAATAATGTGAAAAACACACAAAAGGTATGTATTGCAACTTTATATTTGGAACCAAATCAGTTTGTATGGTATCAATGGATTTTCTCTCATAAAAAAGTTATCACTTGGGCAATTTTTACAGAAGAATTGACAACACATTATGAGGATACAAAAAGCAACACATTTTTTAGCCAATTGATAAGTCTCAAACAAAAGGGTTCAATAATGGAGCACATTGAGGAGTTCCAAAAATTGAACATAAGGGTAAAAAATATTCCAAAGGAGCATAGGATTGATGTGTTCATAGGGTCTTTAAAGGATAATATCCAACATGATTTCTGCCTTTGGGAACCTGCTTCATTAGAGAAGGCATTCAGGTTAGCAAGAAAAATGGAAAGCAAAATTATGGAAACTAGGAAGCATACCACCCACAACTATAAAGATGGAAGTGTTGTTGCCCCTAGTCTTCCACAACCTATAAGGTTGACATCACAACAATTGGAAGAAAAAAGAGTAAAAGGGCTTTGTTACAATTATGATAACAAATACACTAAAGGTCATAAGTGTGCTGAGAAGAAATTATTCTACATAGATTGCGAAGAGGAAGAAGAAAAGGAGCAAGAAAGGTCAAAAGAAGAGGATATACTCCAGGAACAAAGCCTAGATAAAGAAGAAATGAATCTGACCATATCTTGTAATGCATTGGCGAGAATTACCACTCCTCAAACCATCAAGATAGAGGGACAAATCAAGAAGAAAAAGGTAATAGTGTTGATTGATTCAGAAAGTACCCACAATTTTATTCATTGTAAGGTAGCAAAAGAATGGAATTGCTTCTTATATCCAGCACTAGAGTGTCAAGTGATGGTTGCAAATGGAGGAAAAATAAATTGTTCTGGAAAATCCCATAATATCAAGCTATCAATGGGAGAATATGTATTGACTAGCCCAATACTTTCCATTCCAATGGGAGGTGCTGATGTTGTACTAGGAGTCCAATGGCTACAATACTTGGGTACAATAGCTTTTAATTTTCAAGAACTTTTCATGAAATTTTCTATGGAAGGAAAGGGAGTTGAATTAAGGGGTATTGCAAGGAAACCAGGAAAGGTAATCAACTCTAAGGGTATGACAAAGCTTCTAAAAAAGGAAGAAAGGGGTGTACTTGCACAATTATGTTCGCTAGATCTTTCCACATTGCAATCATCTATTTCTCCAGATCTCCAAAAAGTCTTGGACAATCATTCCAAGGTATTTGAGACTCCCAAGGTTTCCCACCTATTCGTGATCATGATCATGATATTCATATGATTCCAAGAAGTGTTCCTCCAAACATCAAGCCGTACAGATATCCCTATGCCCAAAAGAGTGAAATTGAACGTATGGTTGCAGAAATGCTAGAGGCTGGTATAATTCAACCAAGTAAAATTTCTTTCTCTGCTCCAGTAGTATTAGTGCACAAGAAGGATGGATCATGGCGCATGTGTCTGGATTATAGGGAGCTCAACAAGCTCACTATTAAAGATAATTTTCTCATTCCCATCATTGATGAATTACTGGATGAATTGCATGGATCAATTTACTTCACCAAGTTTGATCTTCGTTCAGGATATCATCAAATCAAATTGAAGACTGAAGACATTCCGAAAACAACATTTAGAACTCATGAGGGTCATTATGAATTTTTTGTCATGCGTGTTGGCCTTACCAATGCACCTTCAACATTTGAAGGTTTGATGAATTCCATTTTCAAACCATTCCTTAGAAAATTTGTGTTAGTATTTTTTGATGATATACTAATCTACAACAAGTCTTGGAAGGATCATGTTGAACATGTTGACAGGGTGCTACAACTATTGGAGGAAAAACAATTATATGCAAAAAGATCCAAATGTTTCTTTGGAGTACAGGAGGTGGAATATCTGGGTCATATTGTATCTCATGAAGGAGTTAAGGGAGACCCTCACAAAATTAAAGCCATTAAGGAATGGAAAATCTCCACATCCATAAAGCATCTACGAGGATTTCTCGGGTTGACAGGGTATTATCGCAAGTTTGTTAAGAATTACGGGAGAATAGCAGCACCTCTAACAACATTATTGAAGAAAGATGCATTTTCATGGACTACAAAAGCAACAAATGCCTTCGAACATCTTAAAGATGCAATGTGCCAAGCACCGGTCTTAGCTACACCGGACTTCACAAAAACCTTTATTGTGGAATGTGATGCTTTAGGAAATGGAATTGGTGTTGTTTTAATGCAAGATGAAATACCCATTGCTTTTGAAAGTCGTCCAATCAAGGGAAAGTTTTTACACAAAGCTATTTATGAGAAGGAAATGTTGGCAATACTCCATGCACTTAAGAAATGGCAACCCTACCTAATAGGAAGACACTTCAAGGTAAAAACGGATCATGATAGCCTTAAATACCTTTTAGAACAAAGATTATCCTCTGAAGAGCAACAAAAGTGGGTCATAAAGATGTTGGGTTATAACTTTGAAATCATCTACAACAAAGGGAAGGAAAATGTTGTGGCAGATGCACTCTCAAGAAAGGATGAGGATGTCGAAGCATTGTTTTTTACTATTTCTATTATCCAACCAGATTGGATAAACAAAGTAGGGGATGATTGGAAGAAGGATGAAGAAGTATGGCCACTTATTCAAAAGTTGCAAAAGATCCCAATTCAAACAATATTGCCAGAAATTGAAGAGGAAGGAAAAATCATATTGGAACTGGAGCAGTCACAGGAACAAGAACCTGACAGCTATGAAATCGATCAATTTCAGAGTATCTCATCAAGTGGAAGAACTTACCCGCTGAAGATTCCACATGGGAGGACAAGATTTTTATACAGAAGCATCAAGAACTACTAAAGCGTTGAGGACAACGCTTTTTGAAGGAGAGGGCATGTTAGGCCCCTATACTACTACTCTAACCCCTTATTGTTATTAGTACAACCCACTTATTATATTGATGTACCCATGTAGTGCCCATATTGTTACTATTGTGCCCCATAGAATCCCACTATTATTATTATTGTGCCCTTACATTATTATTGTTATGTCAACTCTGATTATGTTATGACCCCTTAGACTCCTATATATAGAAAGGAGGTCTTTTCATTTGTATCATCCAAGAATTGTTCATTTATGTAATGTAAAGGAGGTTTCCCCCTCGAAGAGGCTGAAGTCTAAGGCGTGATCTATCTTTTTCATCTTTTCTTTAGCTGGTTTCATAACGGTTCCATTGGGCAAAATGAGGATGATTTGATCCTTAGCAACTATACTTGAAACATTTTTTTCTTAATATTTAGCTTTTGTAGATATGTTAACTTGCTTGTTTCACATAATAATAGGTGCATTACCTCTAGGAAAGTGTTTTCCACCCATGTCCCCATATAGAGCTAAACAAGGTTGTGGTACCATTTTTTGAGGTTGGGTGGGGAACACATATGTGAAAATAGGCAGTTATTGAGTAGAATTTTATTTCATAATAAGGCAATTAATATCATCCATACATACGAAATCATGAGTCAAATGATCCCCTAACAAATATTGCAGTATAATTTTACCTTTCAACATACCTCAAATGTGCCTCCACTGTAATTGGGTTTGGGTTTTTTAGTCTCCTAAACAAGTTGAGAAGTGTTTTTTTATTTTTTTCCTCCTTTTACTGATAGGTTCCTAATAATTTTTAGGTTTTTTTGATTGTGCCAAGTGAATATGGATGATTTTCTTAAAATTTGAGGCTTATTGAGAAATGGGCACAATTGTTGTGGATTGTGAAGTAACGATTGATTTCCCCAATTAAGAAACTAATTTTCTGACAACATCGAAAGAGATGGAACCAATTACACCATCAAAATGTCGTCTTCATTTAGGTCTTTGTAGGTTTATTAAACAATGAGGATAATTAGGGATGACATCATGTAAAGTTCCTGACCAATAATAAATCAAGTCAAGATGTTGGGCATGTAAAATAGCTTTCTCCTTAACACCCCCCTTGGCCATATTGACATCCTTGAAATGAGATAGTAGCAAGGATTAGGTAAACTAGTCTTTGACAAATTGGTCTAGAATCTTGGTCCTAATCAATCACTTTCTATGCCTCCACTCATGAATGTGACCAGAGATATGTGTAGATATGTCATGCTTAAAGGTAGACAGGAGATCAATTCCAACATCTTTCATTCAAGGTAACTAAAACTGATTCAATAAAATTTATGCCAACGAATCATAGTCACTATAGGATGCCTTATCTAGCTCAATATATGTTATGCAACCATATCACAAAATAGAAGAATAGATAGATAAACAACTTGAATATTAACCTCTTCAAGGGGGGAGCTTCCTTTACATCACATAAATAAACAATTATTTTATGATTCAAATGCCAAGACCTCCTTGGTAACTATAGGAGTCTAAAGGGTCACAATATAATCAAAGCCTACATAACAATAATAATGTAAGGGCATAATAATAACAATAGTTGGATTTTATGGGGCACAACAATAACAATATGGGGGATAAATGGGCACAACAACAACAATACGGGGGGTACACTAACAATAACAATAAAGGGGTTATAATAGTATTATAGGGACCTAACATGACCCTCTCCTTTAAAAGAAGTGTTTTTCTCAATGCTTGACTAGTTTTGGATTCTTCTATATAAAATTCTCATCCTTCCATTTGGAATATTTAGTGAGTCATTTATTCCACTTAATGAGACACTCCCAAATTGATCTATTTCATAGCTATTAGGTTCTTGTTTCCATGATTTCTTCAAGATCCAATATTATTTTTACTTCCTCATCAAGTTCTAGTAATATTTTTTGAATTGGGAGCTTCTCACCAATAAGCTTATCTAAGCAGGAAAGATGGAAAACTAGGTGTACTACAGAAGATTCATATAATACCAATTTGTATGCCATAGTTCCAATATTTTGCAACACCTTGTAAGGACCATAGTACTTGGGTGATAATTTATTATCCTTCTTAGCTTACTTGAGGGACATTTCCTTGTATGGTTCTAGTCATAAAAGTACCCAATCACCTATGTCAAAACTCCTTTCATTGCGATGTTGATCTCCCTAATGCTTCATTCATTTTTTGATTAGAGTGTCGATATCATTTAAGAGTTCGAGAACTTGTTGTTGATGCTCGATGTGATCGTCCACTGCTTTAACCTTCTAAGTTTCTCTTAAAGATAATGTGATCGATGGTGGATGATATCCATAAAGTGCCATAAATGGGGTAAATTTCATTGTAGTATGCAAGGTACTATTATACCACCATTCACCTAGAGGTAACAACTGGAACCATTATGTTTATTTATAATATAAAAAGGGAAAATATCCTCCAAAACATTTTTTTCACTAGATTAGTTTTCTCGTTAGGTTGAAGATGATAAGATGAGTTATGAGCTAATTGAGTACGAAGACAAGAAAATATTTTTTTTCAAAAATTTCTAGCGAAAATGGGATCTCAATCACTTACAATAATCTATGGGTTTCCATGTAGCTTTTGAATTGTTTCCATAAAAGAAATAGAAATCGTATTGGATTTAAAAGAATTAGATAATGCACAAAAGTGTGCATACTTAGTAAGACTATCAACTACCAACATGATGCCACTATTTCCTTCAGACTTGGGTAATCCTATGATAAAATCCATCGATACCTCATCCCGACATTGACTTGAAATGGCTAAAGCTTGTAGCAGAGCTTGGGTCTTAATTGTCTCAACTTTATTTTGTTGGAAAACCAAACATTCTGCCACAAAATTTTGAATATAGGACTTAATGCCATCGTAAAAAAAATCTTTCTTAACCCTATGGTAAGATTTTAAAACTCCTCAGTGCCCTCCTAAAGGAGAGGTGTACAATTATGAAAGAATCTTTTGTTTGAGTTGGGAATTCTTACATAGATATAAGCGATCTTTGTACTATAGTGAGTCATTTTTCCAAATAAATATATCAAGTGTATTAGGATATTGCTACAACTTTTGAATGAGTTTCCACACCTTTTCATCATTCTTCCATTCCTCCCTTTCTTTAATTATCCAGTCAAGTTGGATAATAGAAATGGAAAAAAACAATGCTTCCACATTCTCATCCCTTCTTGAGAGTGCATCTCCAACAACATTTTTCCTTCCTTTACTTTAGATTATTTCAATGTAATAACACAACATCTTAGTGACCCATTCTTATTTCTCTTCTAAAGATAATATTTGTTCAAAAAATTTAGGACTAGCATAATCAATTTTTACCTTGAAGTTTCTCCCCATTAGGTAAGGGCACCATTTCTTCAGGGTATGTAGTATTGCCAACATTTCCTTCCCATAAATGGTTTATGTAAATACTTTTCCTTGATTGGATGACTTTAAAAAACTATGGGCCTTCCTTCTTGCATTAAAAACACTAATTCCATTTCCTTGGGTATTAGATTCCACGATAAAGGTTTTTGTGAAGTGTGGTGTAGATAAAACAAGAGTTTGGAACAATGCTGCTTGAAGATGTTCAAAAGAATTAGTTACTTATAGAGTCCAAATAAATGCATCTTTCTTCAGTAATGTTGTTAGAGGTGCTATTATTTTCCCATAATTCTTAACAAACTTCTGATAGTACATTGTAAACCTAAGAAATCCTCAAATATGCTTTAAGGTTGTGGGGATTTTTTATTCCTTGATGGATTAAATTTTGTTAGGATATTATACCTTAAAACCCTCATGAGATACAATATGACCTAGATATTCCACCTCTTGTGCCTCAAATAAACATTTAGAGGTTTTTGCATACAATTGTTTCTCGTCCAATAGTTTGAGCACCTTGTCAAAATATTGAACATGACCCTTGAAAGAGCTTTTGTAGATTAATATATCATAAAAAAAATACTAAATTTTTCTTTCTAAGGAAGGGTTTGAAAATGGAATTCATCAAACCTTGAAATGTGGAAGGTGCATTATTAAGGCGAAAAGTCATGACCAAAAATTTAGAATGACTTTCATGAGTTCCGAATACTATTTTCTGAATGTCTTCAATCTTCATTCTAATTTGATGATATGCTGAACGAATATCCAGCTTGGTGAAGTAAATTACTCCATGTAATTCATCGAAAAATTCATTAATGAAAAGAGAGGGAAATTTATCTTTAATAGTGAGTTTTTTGAGCTCCTTATAATCCGAACACATATGCAATGATCCATCCTTCTTGTGTTCCAATACTACTAGACTAGAGAAAGAACTTTGGCTAGGTTGAATTATACCTGCCTCTAGCATCTCTGTGACCATATGTTCAATTTCACCTTTTTGGACATAGGGATATCTTTAAGGTCTAATATTTAGAGGAACGCTTCTTGGAATCAAGTGAATAACATGATCATTATAATTAATTGGTGGTATTCCTTTGGGAGTCTCAAATAGCTTGGAATTATTTTTCAAGATTCTTTATAGATCTAGAGAAATAGATGATTTCAATGTCTCAACATCTTGTGAGCATAATTGTGAAATTATGCCTCGTTGTTCTTTCTTTAGAGCTTTTTCATGCCATTAGAGATAATTATCTTCCCCAGTTTCCCTCCAATGACTCTTAATTTAGTTTCCTTTCCTTCCTAGGAAAATTTCTTGAAAATTTCTTGAAAATTAAAAGCTATCATCCGCAAAGATTGAAACCATTAGACTCCTAATACAACATCAACACCACCCATTGGAATGGAAAGTATTGGACTATTCAATGCATTTTATTCCCCCATGGTTAGATTGATATTATGACACTACCCTAGGAAATTTATAGTTCCTAAATTTTCAACCATGAATTGACACTCTGGTGTTGAATATAAGAAGAAATTCAATTCCTCTGGTGTCTTACAATGAATAATTTATGGGTATTATCATAATCAATCAACACTATTTTATATATATATATATATATATATATATATATATATATATATATATATATATATATATATATATATATATATATATATATATATATATATATATATATATATGTATGTATATCCCTCTATATTGAGAGTTTGAGGAGTGCTAATTCATGCTAATTCATTACAAGATATGGTTCGATTCATTTCTTCTTTACCTGGGGTTGGTTCTTAGTGCATACCCTCTTCTTTTGATGCTTATAGTTATTTTTCTCTTCATATTCACAATCTATGTAAAATAATTTCTTCTCATCACACTTATGACCCTTAGTGTATTTGTTATCACAACTGTAATAAATCTCTTTTGCTCATTCTTCCTCCAGTTGTTTTGGTGTCATCCTAGTCGGTTGTGGGAGGATAAGAGCAGGAACACTTCCATCTTTATAGTTGCGAGTTGTAGATTTCCTTGTTGCATAATTTTTCTTTCAACCATGAATGCATTATCTAATGAATTAGGTTCCCAAAGGTGAACCTCATGTTCGATGTTATCGTTTAACATCCCAATGAGTAATTCAATCCTATTCTCCTCTCGAATATTATTTACCATGATATTCAAACTTTGGAAGTCCTCGATGTGCTCTACCATTTAACACTTTGATTTGAGATTTATCAATTGGATAAAAAAGTTATTGTTGTTTGTATCCTCGTAATGTGCTACCAATTGTTCCATAAACATTGTCCAAGTGACAATTTATTTATAAGAAAAAATTCATTCATACCACACAAATTGATTTTGTTCTAAATATAAATATGTAATGCATAGATTTTGTGTGTGTGACACATCATGTAGATCAAAGAATTGCTCCATCTGCAGTATCCATGTTACTAAATCCTTGCCATCAAACTTCTACATATTGATATTTGGAATATGGTTCATCTTCAACCCAAATTTGGAGTCTCTAAAATCATGATTCACAATATATTTGTTCTATTAATGAGTTCCATGAAACACCTTATCACAACTAGGAAGCCTTTTTTGTATAAACTTTGCTAAACCTTCCTTCAAACGTTCCATGTCCATTGTTAAACCATTCATGTCACTCTCTATACCATCAATACAATTTTTTCTTTATGTTTTTAAACCATCTATGTCCCCTTTCAGTTCATCTTTGGTTTCTCATTTTGAGAGTGAAATTTGTAATTCTTCCTCTTCGTGCGTGACAGTAGAGATTTGTAAGGGCTTAATGGGTGTATATTATTTTTTTTGGGAGGAATTTTGAAACCAAATACTTATATCCATGCTTCAATATGCCCTTTAAATAAATTCAAACTAATTTCTCAAACAAAAGTTAGGAATTTAAAGAAAAAATACACACTTTTTTCTTGCTTTTAGGATTTCAATATTGAAATTGTTGTATCTCTGTAATTTAATCTCTCCAAGGTTCAAAATTTCATCCCATGGTAACCCTCTAAGTATTATTTCTAATTCCATATGTCAGGCTGAGATTGGATTGTTCAAGGTAAAGTTATTCGCAATCTCCCACAATTACCTGATTATGGACAAGTTCAGTAGATTGAACTTGTACGAAATGCCACGTGTCTCTGTTTCAACCTTCAACCTTGAAAATTATAAACAGAAAACAACTATCTATACACTTCAATCACTTTTTACGAAATTAAAATATGATTGTCATAGAGAAATGTATGTCGATTTTTCCTAGCTCACATATTTGAGACTGAATTATGTATTATGCAAAAACCATAATTTCATTCGACCTTATCTCAAACAATCTAGAGAACCAAGATCTAAAATATTTACACAAATTTCACCAAGATTTGAGCTCCACATCGTTGAAACTTCAAATTTTAAAGCCTCATAGAAAAACGTTATAGAGAAAATTGCAAGATGACCTATTTGAAGAAGTGAAACCCTAGAATCCAAAGATTTAAGATCAAATGTTATGCAAGTAGAGAACATAGCAGGAGAAAATATAGATCAATGACTTGAAGATTAGCCTCTTCGAGAGGGAAAACTGCTTTACATCACATAAATAAAAAAATCTTAGATGATCATAATGACAAGACCCCCTTGGTATATATATGAGTCTAAAGGGTCACAATAGAATCAGAGCCTATATAAAAATAGTTATGTAAGGGCACAACAATAACAATAGTGGAATTCTATGGGATAGGCCAATAAAAATAATGGATCTTTTTAAATTGCATACTAGTACTTTCTTACCCTTTGCCAGAAATCCTTTAGGTTTCTTCATGTAGGTTTCTTTTTCTAGATCCCCATGAAGAAATGTTGTCTTCAAATCCATCTTTTGTACCTCCAAATCAAAAGTAACAACAATAGATAAAAGTAATCGAACAGAATCTAACTTGGCAAAAAGAGAAAATATATCACCAAAATCAATTCGAGGCACCTAGGAATAACCTTTTGCTACCAATCGAGCTTTGTACTACTCCACCTTGTCTTCTGCATTCATCTTCTTCTTAAACATTTGTTTTCTTCGAATCAGTTTCCTTCTAGTTGACAACTCCACTAGAATGGGCTGCACTAGTATGATAGTGACCTAAAAATATACCATTGTGTGGCATCCTTTGATGCAGGAGCATTTAGCCCAACAATACCATTGTATTTTAGTAGACATAGGGAGTCTTGTGTTTTAAGGAAGTTGGCTTCCTAAGTATTGAATTAATGTAAATATTTAGGCCTTTGAGTGATTTTAATGAGAATAGGAATTAATTAGATATTGTGAGACATATTTGTAAATGTTCTCGATTGTAGGAGAACATGAGATGATTAGGATTAGTTAGGAATTAGTTTGAGGAAACTGTTGAACAACTGAAAAGTAACTCAGGGACAGTTCCTCAACTATAAAGAAACTGCTAATGATGTATTGAAAAGAAAAAAGAGAAGAGGTTAGAGAGGGGGAGACAGGTGTGTCTGTAAGCCTATGGGCAAGAGAGGAAGAGGGGCCACTAATTAGAAGATCAGGCCAAAGAGAGTAAGAGAATATTGAGAGTCTTGTTATGTGATTATTTGTTGTAAATACATAACCAGAGATTTAATTCCAAAAACTGTGTGAATGTACATTTTGAGCATCGAATGATGAGTTATGTGTGTGTCGGATATTCTGTATGACAAATATGTATGCAGGTAGAGTTCGGCAGAATACACAGTGGAGAAGCATGTGACAGTGGATCGAAAAGGATATTTGAATCCATTTGAAGGATTCAAGCAAATCTTGGAATGATAATGATTTGAGGAACCCACAGAGTAAATATTAGGAGGGATTCGTGCAGTGGAATAGTAAAGACCCAGAACATTTTGAAGAAACCTAAACCATAGAGAAAAATTGAAGAAACAGTGTAAAAAGCAAGTGAAGCAGAGGAGAAGAGAAGTGAAGAATCAGCACAGAGTAGCCGTTGGATCTCTATGAACAACGACCAAGATTAAATCACATCGGTGGGATCCTTATGGAGATATTAGAATCCGGCCTTAGATAAGTGCGATGAGAGATCGCCAATTGATAGAGAACCGTTGGATCGAAACTAGATCAACGGTCGCGATCCAATCGCAAATCGGAAATCGGTAAAGCCAAGTGGCAGGGACAATAGGAATGCAATAGTGCAATGGCTGATATGCTGATAGCGACAACTGTTGATCACCAATGAAGCACTGATTGAGATCGGGGAGTGAAATGCGACAAAAATTAAGAGAGGACCCGATAATGTAATTAAGTGCAGTTAATTATGATTTAAGCTCTAGTGTTATTGCATATTGGAAGTATAAGGGTTCATGTGTAGTGAGACCACAGAGAAGTGATATTTTGATTGTGATGAAGGGATATCTCGGAAACTGTGCAACAACCGTATTAAACTGGAAAAAGTTATGAATCACATGATTTTTTGTGTATTTCTGTTATAAAGGTTTATAATAGATTAAAGAGTTGACATGAAGGGTTTATGGGATAATTATTTGAATGACCAAGACTAATGAGGTTTACAGGACTTGGATATATATATGTGGCATTAAGAATTAACCAAAGGTTAATGAAGGGTTATGTGGAGTTATAGAGTCCCGATAGAAAGGAGGATTAATTAAGGGAAAGATTGGGCTATTGTAATGAATTTTTCCACATGAGATTTACTAAAGGGCCTTAACCATATAAGTAATGAGGATTTAACTCGGCAGAGAGTTAACAATTCATGGGAAAAATGTGATTATGCATTGTACATGCATACTATGGATATACGTGGGGTAGCCCCTGTGTCAATTGGTATCAAAGTAGTTAAAGTTCTTTAAAGAAACTTAGAACAAAGTTATGTGTTAAGACATTTGTTTAGGAAAGAGGAGGTCAGATTTTAATTTGATGAATAGCGAGCACACAGAGGTGAAGTGCAACAGAAATTGCAAATTCAAGGAGGTAGAGAACAATCTATTCAAAGTGCAGGAGAATAGTGGAACACGATCACACAGAGATATTGAAAGGTGAGATGATATGTTTTGTTTTGATTTGATTTGAAGATTGGAGAATGTGCGGTTTTTATATGGACACACAGGTGACAACATAAGAAGATGAGAAGGTTGCAACAATCTAGAGCAAGGAGTACCCAATTGGTTGAAGATGAAAGAACCAGAGAAATGCTAACAGAATGAGCTCAGAGGAGAGACACTTAGTGAGGCATATGTAGTAAGAAGGAGACTTTTTATCATAGAGGTAGTGTTGCAACTCACAAAGGACGTGGGTAGAATTGCTAAAGGATGAAGAATGTTGGTAAGAGTTTCTGAGTGAAAAAAAGAGGTGGTTAGAACCTAGTATTTCAATTCTGATTGAAGTACAAGAGGACAGTTATGTTCATAGAAGAGGAAGATGAGTTAAAGCCTAGAAGTAGCAAAGAAAAGTGCTCAAATAGGTTCCAGAGATAGATAACCAGTGCTTGCCAAAAGGCCAAGTTCAAAGGAAAGCTTGGTGAGGTAAGTTACAACAAGGAGGACTTGTTGTTGTAGAGGCTTTAGTGCAGCTCATAGTGAATGAATGATAAACTCATGAAGATGGAGAAGAAGATGGCTACTGATAGTCATAACAGAGGTAATAGAGGTTATGAGAAATACCACAACAGAAGAAAAGTGAAGAAAGGAGATGCCAAGAAAATGGCATATCGAAGCAGTGGACTGATGAAGAATATGAGAGGGAGATGGTTGAGATAGCAGTTCAACTTGAAGTATTAAAGGAAATGTTGTAGAGAAATTAAATGGACCATAAATATGGTTATGTCATGAAAAAGGCAGTGAAGTGGTCTAAGCTACATAGAAGAATACGACAGAGGCATGTGAAGGACCTAGTGGAAGAACTCAGAGAGGCCAAGTTGGAAATGGAAGAATCCATTTGTAAACTAGAACATGGTGAAATTCTGGGTGAAGTTGAAGACTGGAGATCCGTAGAAGATCTTATGAATCACATAAACAATTCAGAATAACAAGGAGTCATGACGATTGAAGCATCAAGTGAGACCACAAGGTCTTATGTTGTTAAAACTGATAGTTTGTGTATGATGGCAAGTATTGCAGGAGAAAAGAAACCCTTTGAAGATATCTTCAGAATAGATGAAGGTCTAGAAGTAAAAGGTGACAAAGAAAACTTCTCAGAAGACAAAGAATTTGACTGGATACAGAAGAAAGAGTCTATGGATGAGTCTATGGAAGTTGTCATAGAGATGGGGGATCAAGATATTATTTTGGTGAAGAATGAAGGAATATTTTCTCAGAAAGGTAATGAAATGAATTTGATTAATGCTATTGATGAAGAACAAATGCAGGAGAATATTATTCCAGATGATAAGACAAGGATAACTCTAGAAGAAGAGTTACAAAGGAGGAAAGGGCAAATGATGAATGCTCAACTGAAGGAAGAATTACTTAGAATAAGTGAGTATCAGGAGGAAGACTTGAAGACTGAAACTTCAAGTGAGGCCAAGAGGTATTATGGTGTTAAATTTGATAACTTGCATATGTTTTTAGGTGGAACATGTAAGGAAGGACAATTCGCTGACATTGTCGTTAAGGAGGAAGAAGACATGTAGAATCTAAACTATGATCCAAAAGAATTTGGGATAGCTAGGTCTCATATAAATGTCCATAGGTAGTTGGAGAGAAGTGTTTCTTTCAACATACTGTAAGGGGAAAGAGTAAGGAAATTTTGGCTTATGATGATGGCCAAAAGAAAGAAGAATTGGAGAAGGATATGAAGCAACAAGTGGAAGTTGCAAAAGAAGGAGTTCACTACAGTGAACAAATACAGGAAGACATCATTGCAGTAGATGACATCGAGGAGAGACTAGCTGACAGTCTCGTGAATTCTTTTGAGAATTCGAATCAACAAACTGATATGCTGATAGAGGAGGGGAAAGCATAGGAGCATATTGATGTGTTTCCAAAGGAAGAAGAGGCACTAAGGCCTCATGATTATTATTTTAACAAGTGTTTTATGAGTGCAGGTTTAGTTACAGATGCTGCAGAAAATTTGGCACAGATGAGAAGCCAAACAAAAGTGGAAGAAGAGGATTCTGTGGAAGAATTCAATCCATGGAACAGAGATGTTCAATTGTGGGAGAGAATGCTGGAAAGTTAGGGTTCAATGCAGACAGAGATAATCTTGACAGAGGGTAAGGATGTAAGGACAACAGTAAGGATCCATCAACTACACAACGGAAGTAACCAACATCAATTTGAAGAGTTGGTGGACAGTGGCAACAACCTGAAACAAAGAGAAAGAAGAAAAAGTAAGTGGCAGAGTATGGACCAACCCAAAGATGTGCTGGAAAAAGAAATTGAAGAATTTTGGTAGCTGATGATGAAACAGGCCATAGGGAGAAAGTTGATGATCGCAGGAAGGATGATCAATCAATGTATGAACCTGATTGACAAGGAGAGAAAGATAAAGTAGAAGACAAAAGACATATAGCAACAACAAAGGAGCAAAGCATTTGGGTGGTTGAAAACTAAAGTTTGGAACCCTGGAGGTTTTTTCTAACAACATATGAAGACACATGATCAGGAGATCATGAATATTTTCTACCTTGGGAGTCTGATGTAGGAGCATTCAGCCCAACAATATCATTGTATTTTAGTAGACATAGGGGGTCTTGTGTTTTAAGGAAGTTGGTTTCCTAAGTATTGAATTAATGTAAATATTTAGGCCTTTGAGTGATTTTAATGAGAATAGGAATTAATTAGATATTGTGAGACATATTTGTAAATGTTCTTGAATGTAGGAGAACATGAGAGGATTAGGATTAGTTAGGAATTAGTTTGAAGAAACTATTGAACAACTGAAAAGTAGCTTAGGAATAGTTCCTCAACTGTAAAGAAACTGCTAATGATGTATTGAAAAGAAAAAAAGAGAAGAGGTTAGATAGGGGGAGACAGGTGTGTTTATAAGCCTATTCGCAAGAGAGGAAGAGGGGCCACTAATGAGAAGATCAGGCTAGAGAGAATAAGAGAATCTTGAGAGTCTTGTTATGTGATTATTTGCTGTAAATACATAACCGGAGATTTAATTCCAAAAACTATGTGAATGTGCATTTTGAGCGTCGAATGATGCTTTATATGTGTGTTAGATATTCTGTATGACAAATATGTATGCAGGCAGAGTTAGGCAGAACACGCAGTGGAGAAGCACGTGACAGTGGATCGAAAAGGATCTTTGAATCCATTCAAAGGATTCAAGCAAAGCCTGGAATGATAATGATTTGAGGAACCCACAGATGAAAGCTCTGGAGGGAGTTGTGCAACAGAATAGAAAAGACCCAGAACCTTTTGAAGAAACCTGAACCATAGGGAAAAATTGAAGAAAGAACATAAAACCCAAGTGAAGTGGAAGAACGGAGAAGTGAAGAATTGGCGCATGGTAGCCGTTGGATCTTTATGAACAACGGCCAGGATTAAATCGCATCGGTGGGATCTTTATGGAGATATCAGAATCAGGCCTTGGAAAAGTGTGATGAGTGATCGGCGATTGATCGAGAACTGTTGGATCGGAACCAGATCAATGGTCGCAATTCAATCACAAATTAGAAGTCGACAAAGTCAAGTGACGGGGAAAATAGGAATGCGATAGTGCGATGGCCGATATGCCGATAGCGACAAGCACCGATCGCTGATGAAGCGTTGATCAGGATCGGGGAGTGAAATGTGACAAACAATAAGAGTGGGCCCGATAATGTAATTAAGTCCAGTTAATTATGATTTAAGTTCTGGCATTATCGCATATCGAAAGTGGAAGGGTTCATGTGTAATGAGACCGCGGAGAAGCGATACTGCAATTACGATAAATGGATATCTTAGAAACTGTACAACAACCATATTGAAGTGGAAAAAGGTATGAATCACATGATTTTGCGTGTATTTTTGTTATAAATGTCTATAATAGATTAAAGGGCTGACATGAAGGGTTTATGGGTTAAGTCTTTGAATGACCCAAAGTAATGAGGTTTATGGGACTTGGATGTATATATGCGGCATTAATAATTAACAAAATTTTAATGAAGGGTTATGTGGAGTTATATAGTCCCAATAGAAAGGAGGATTAATTAAGGGAAATACTGGGCTATTGTAATGAATTTTTTCGCATGAGATTTGTTAAAGGGCCTTAACCATATAAGTAATGAGGATTTAACTCGACAGAGAGTTAACAATTCCTGGGACAAATGTGATTATACATTGTACATGCATACTGTGGGTATACACGAGGTAACCCCTGTGTCATCCTTGGTCATCAGTGTTAACAACTTAATGAGAAAGCTAGCCCACAAAACCCCTTTTTTGTGCAAAAAATATGAATAATCATATCGAAATAAAAAAAAGTCATAATGTTGCATCACTCCCTCTTTTTAGTATTAAAATTTCAGCATTTTTAAGCAATGACATCAAAACCGAAAATCATGATTGGGGAAAACCTTAAAATTCCAACAATTTTCAAGCATGGTATTAAAGATCAAATATTATGATTCTGAAAGACATTAAACTTCTAACATTTTTTAATGATGGAATTAAAACGAAATATCATGACAAAAGAAAATTAAAGATGAAGACCTAATTGAATGAGTAATTCTACCAAGAGAATTTTTTTTTGTAAAGGCTCAAATTATAGCTCTTTTGAGATATCAACTTAAGCCACATTGATCCATTTCAAAGGAGCAGTAAAATTGCAAAAAAATTAACTATGGCATATAAAATCATCATTAGTGTACACAAAAACATGAAAAAAAAACCTTTAAAAAATTGATGTGACACAACATTTTTTTATTTTTTTAACTAAATGTAAGAAAAATATACCTAAGAAAAATCAATTTAAATAATTTTAAATTATATATATTTATTTTCCAAAGAAACAAAGTAAAAATATCAATATAATTATTTAAAACAAAATATGGAACATAATTTAAAAAAAAAACAAAAAAAATAAATTATCTATATATATATATATTAATGGAAAAAATTAGAAATATATATATATATATATAATAAATAAATAGATAAATAGATAAGATATATGAAATAAATGTAGAATCTATTAAAATAAAAACATATTTTAAAAGTTATTAAAAAGATAAAAATTGTATAAAAAAATGATATTTAATTATGAATGATAGAAAAATTATTGTGGGAGAACGAGTGATGTTGGGCATCACCCCTCTACCTCTTTATTTATTATTTTTTTAACTTTAGTTTTTTTAATTAAAATGTATTTTGATTTATTTATCTATTTATAAAACTGAAAATATATATAGCCTTAAGGGTTATCTCAATTGTTTGAGTCATCTCCATTAAATTATGTTTGCTATTAATAGGTCATGGGTTCAATTGTCTCGAGACTTTTGGGATCAGGCTCTATGGATGTAAAGAACCAGATATGCAGCAAAGATGTGCCAAGATATATTTGCTTTTCAGATAATTACAGAATCCAGATATGAGACTAGTGCTCCGTGATGCAAGCAGATCGAGAAAACTTCTCGCAGATGCAGAGCAGGGAGATCTCGTCTCGTCTAAACTCAAAGAACTCAAACTTCACAATACAGACTATAGAGTTAAACACCGTGATGCAAGCAGATCGAGAAAACTTCTCGCAGATGCAGAGCAGGGAGACTTCACTCAGACTACAACACTATTCAGACTCTCTCAAAACTCTCAAGACTCCAATGCCCCTAATGAGCTTACAATGCTAGTATTTATAATATCCTAGCAGGTCATCTGGTGAAAGGTTTTACCGGGAACTTGAAACTTTAAAAGATTCGTTAGATCATCATGCAAGATGTCTATCACGAGTCACTAAAGAACTTTGTACAAAAATAATGAATAGTCCTAAAGATTCAGGCAAGTGGGGACAACCACTTGTTATCTCATCCCTTGGAGGCTAAGCCATATGGGGACCGAATCATGACATCTCTGAAGTGAAAAGATGGCCGGAATCTAGGACGTCGGCTCTTATACAAAAGTAATTACACAGTGGAGATTTTATTCGGAGTAAATCCCACACAAACCAAAGAACAACAAGATAAAGTAGTTACACAGTGGAGATTTTATTCGGACTAAATCCCACGGAAACCGAAGAGCAGTATATGTACAAATAAAGCAGGATATGAAAGGATTTCATTTGATTGATCCCTTCAATCAGTCACTGTTAGCCCTGTCGTCATAATCATGTGCATGAGTATCTGGAACAGCTGGATTATTATGGCCAAGCCTGATTTGGTCTTGTTCTATTAATTCCTGAATTAGCTCTTCATTGTTTGGAGCCAGCACTTCGTATGGGACAGATTCATCTAGCCAATATGGTGCTACATCTCTGGTACAACAAAAGAATGGAAATGTGAACATGAATGTTGGCCTGTCATGTGGGTCTACTGATATCAATCCTCTGAATCTGACCGAAAGCTTAAAGGATTCATCTTCTTCATTAGGAATGACAATTGTGTGTTTGTGGATGAATTCAAACTCTAAGACGAAATCATTTTGGACAGCTACATGCATTTCCCAATGAAAGATTCTGACAAACTCAGCAAAAGTCCTATCGAAAATGCTTTTAGCTCTAGGCAAATATCTAAACACGAATAGCTTAAACCATGGACTCCACCAATTGTTTGAGGGATCTATAGCGTTAGCATAAAATATGACCTTAACCGAACCATGTATCCTAGCTCTTTGGTGAATGGAAAAGTAGTCTGCCCATGTCCAGTCAGTATTTTGAATACACCCAAAATAAACAGGATCTGGTTCCCTAGACAATGCATAATAAACACGCCATGGCCTAATCCTATATGGTAACTCTTTTGTATATGACCATCTAGACTCCTCGGAATCAAACCATTTTTGCAGAATGATTTGTCTTAAGCATAATGGCAAGACTCGGACCTGTTTTGATAGACATTCTAGACAAAACTCATAATGACAGTTACTACAGACTGTAACATACTTAACTCTTTTAGACTTGACATGACTGGACTGACTTGTGGAAGCTTCGTGCTGGTTAAGTGGTCTGAACATCTTGATCTCCTTGGTTTCTTGAGCACCTTCTCTGGTAAGCATGTCAACAAGATAATTTTCTGCACCAGATTTGTAAACAATATCAAAATCAAAACCTTCTAGCCATAGTGCCCATCTTAGTACTCTGGTACTGCCTTCTTCTAACAATCTTTTGTTTGCCAACATCTGTTTCATATGCTTTAGATCTGTTCTGACAATAAATTTAACACTTTTCAAGAACAAACGAAATCTTTTTATTCCTCTATTTACTGCAAGTATTTCTTTATGAGAAGAAGGATACTTTTTCTCTGTGTCATTAAAAGATCCTGAGGAATAGGCACAAACCAATTCTTTTCTTCCATGCTTTTGTAGCAAAACTGCAGCCCAAGTGTGATAAGAAGCATCTGTTTCAAGTATAAAAGGAAGATTAGTATCAGGAAGCTTGAGTTTTGGCAAATCATTAAGCTTACTCTTAATACTAATTACTGCTGCTGTCATTTCATCTGTCCATCTGACACCTTTCTTCTTTAGTCTGTCCTGCAGTATATTTGTATCCTCTGATTGGTTAGCATAAAATTTTCTTATATAATTCAGGCATCCAAGAAATCTCTGCAGGGTCTTTACATTGGCAATTATATCAGGAAACTTTAATAGATGGATTAGCACATGTGGCTGAAGTTCTACATGTCCTTTTTCTATGTGTAAACCCAAGTAATCAATCTTGACTTTTCCAATCTGAAACTTCTCTTCTGAATCTGAAAGTACTAATCCATGCTTATATACAAGTTGGTAGAATTGTTCTAAATGGGTCTTGTGCATATTTACATCTCTGCTAAATACAAGCAAATCATCAATATATACAATAATGTACTCTACCCCACCAAAAATGTCTTCCATCCTTTTTTGGAATTCAGATGGAGCATTTTTCAAACCAAAGGGCATCACAGTCCATTGATATTGGCCATGAGGAACAGTAAAGGCTGTTTTATACCTGTCATCAGGAATAATACCAATCTGCCAAAATCCACTTTTAAGATCAAACTTGCTGAACACATTAGCATTAGCAATTTTGGCAAGTAATAATTCTTTGTTAGGCAGAGGATATCGAATAGGAAGAAGAGCATCATTCAAAGCCTTATAATTAATCACAAGCCTTTTCTTGCCTCTTTTCTGCTCACTATGCTTATTGACATAAAAAGTCGGGCAGGCCCAAGGACTCTTGCAGGATTCAATAAGCTTTTGTTCTAACAATTGTTCAATTTCTGCTTTGCATAATTCTTGCTCTTTTGGACTCATATGATTTGCACTGGCTTTTTGTGGCTTAGGAATATATCCTTCTCGGTAAGGTAGTGCAACAAAATACTTTTCTCTTGCCCAAAAAGCATCTGGCCTACTTGAAGTACAATCTGCACGAAGTTTATTAGAAATTTGTTGCAAAGTTTTGGGACCATGTAACTCTGCATTTTTTACGATCTTATTAATCTTGGTCAGATCTTGCAGACTATACTGGAGAGGATCCTGTTCTTCAGGTTGCACATTAATTTTATAGTCACTAGAAGCAGGGACTGTGATAGGACCAGCAGTGGTGGAGAATGTAACATAATCTTGTCCGAAAGTGACTGGCAAATATTTCTTCAGAAAATCTTGTCCTAACAGAACATCAGCACCAGTATCAAAACTATACAAAGTGACAAAAACCTGGACATCGTTCAAGAAAATAGGAAATTCAGGAGCTATGTGACTTATTTCCATTAAATCTCCAGTGATAGCCCTGAATTGGAGTTTAGTAGGCTGGCAATAATAATGAGGAATAGCTTTATATTTGCAGCAACTACTCATAGCACCAGAATCTATTTGAGCATCCAAGGTATACTGTTTAATGCTAGGGACTTTAATTCTTATTGGAATAACTACTCTATCTCCGATGCCCATAACATTAAAAAGCTCAACATTTTTCTTTGGGGATATTTCTTCCATGACTGGCACATTTTTCATCAGTAGGCTGGTTAATTTGGAATTAAAATCATCATAATCAGAAATAAGCATTTGAAGTTTGGAAGACAACTGTAACATTTCTGACCTTGTATGGTGAATTGAAGATTCCAAATCTGTGATCTTCTTTTTAAGAGCATCAATTTGATTCATACCTGGAGATACTGAAATCTGCAAAGGTCTGAACATTGAATCGAACTCTTTTTCGATGAAGTCATCATCATCTATTTCTTCCTCTGAAAATTTTTCTTTCCTTTTGGATGGCAGTTGTTTCTCAAGATTTTCAAGTTTTTCAGTCAATCTTCTTCTTGCCGTAAACTGAATTGGATCTAACTGTGCTAGATCAGCTTTGACTGCTGCAATCTTTGCTTGTATCTCTCCTGAGGAATTCAAACTAAACATTTTAATATCAGGAATGAAGGTTTCATCAGAATCAGATGATTCTGAATCAATTGTTAATTTCCTGATTTCAGGAATTTCACTATCCGAAGATTCTGAAGAAGAACTTGAAACTTCAAAATATTCTCCATCAGAGTGGGATATGAGATCCCAATCTTGTGGATCATGTATTGTAGAAAAGATATTCATTATCTTCATCTGCTTTTTATCCTTTCTTTCTCTGCAAGTGTTAGCATAATGACCTTCTTTACCACAAATAAAACACACACCTTTTTTAGAAGGTTTTGATCTTTTCCTAAATACTACCCTTCGTCCTTTAAATGATCTTTTGGAAGGAAAGTATTTTTTCTTTTTAGGAAAGTATTTATCAGCCTTGCAGGAGCAAGAGTTATCAAACTTTGTCTTTTTAGAAACCTTTCTTTCACTTTTCTTGTGACAACCAAAATTATAGGTTTCTTTGAAATTATTGCAAAGCTTTGTGCTAAAGTGCATCTGTTTTGAAAAATTCTTCTTGGCTTTGCTCTCTGCACATTCTTTCTGCAATATTGTGACAATCAATTGGTGAATAGCTGCAAATGATTGTCCTTCCAAATTTACTTTATGATCTGCTATGTACTGGTTAATTAGATCAGGAATTTTTCCAGGCATAGACTGGATGTAATATCTCAGATAGGCAACATTATGTGGATCACTAGCCTGATACAGAAGTTTTTGCATAACACAAAAATACTCTTGCAAGTAATCAATGTCGCATAACTTCTGGGAGAGAAATAACTGTGAATGATGGGCTGAATCTTTAGGGACTAATCCAACAAATTCATGTTTTAAAGCTTCAAACAGTGCTCTTAATGGATCAGTACTATGTTCAACTATTTGATCTTTCTCTTCCTCTGCAAGCCTTTCCCACCATTGCTTTAGTATGCCAGTAAAAGACCATACAATCTGAGTAACTACATCAGACCATGACACTTTGGCTTCGGCTTTCCTCTGTAATGCCCAAGCATGGACATTATGCAAAACAGCAATTACTTCATTATAATCAAGGCAATCAATATTTACTAACAATGAATTTCCATATCCTCTGGAAGCAGGATTGTCTAGCCTTATAGGTACAGATTGCAGATTTTCAGTATATCTGCTGAACGGGCTGGATGCTGATGCTTCATGTGCATTGGTATCACCGGCACATCTTTTCCCTTTGTTGCAGTGGAAAAATGAATCACTTCTGTCTCTTTTAGAATTTGATTCACCATGTGTTTGCTCACCAGTTACTCCTGACATGGCCATTATTGAAGGAGCAGATGGTTGGCCATTTTGTTTCGTCAAAGAACTAAGGCTAACATAGTTCTTTGGTAGTCTTAGACTTTCAACAGAAGGAATATCAGCTAGTCTATTCTTCATCAACTCTGTCTTTTCTCTAGCTAGATTGATTCCTTTCTTGATCTTCTCAAGTCTGGCTTTATCTATATTCTCTATCCCTTTAGAAAGAATTTGCTTTGATTCATCAGATTTGGAGGAGAATTTTAGCTTTGAACTTAAGACATCTACTTCTCTATAATGAGGTGGAGAAGCAGGAGTGGGGAGTGCATTTGTAAGATGTTCTAAAGACTTGGAGATAATACCCATGTTTGACTGAATATTATTCAACTTTTGTGTGTTTTCATCTTGGATTCCCAATGTCTCAACATAACCAGTATGCATCTTTTTGATGTGCTCTTTGATTTCTAAAACATCTCGGGCTATATCATCAATATTCTGAAGCATAAAAACTATTTGGTAGTTTGTATAATTATGCAGCTTTTCATTTTCATTATGATCTGGATCAGAAGTTGCTTTCATGGATAACCATTGGAAATCTGCTTTCTTCGTTCCATTGCTAAATGTCCTTCTAGAATTTCCAGATTCTAAATATCTTTCTGGTATTTTTGCAGTAACTTCTGACTGAGCTCTGGGAAGTGAGAAACTTTTGATATCAGGTATAAAGACTTCAGAGCTAGGAGATTCATCAGTCTGGAATGTAGAAGATGAAGATGGAACACAGAACTGATAATCATCAGGTAGCTGAGAGGTGGATTTTCTATGATCCTCTCTTGGAGCAGAATGTCTTGATGATAAATTTCTAGGAACAGGGGGTATCTGTGGATTCCTACCACTCAAGATTGTAGATCTAGGGAAGGATGACATAGATCTAGTAAGTGAAGGAGTGGTAAATTTAAGACCAGTGGATCCGTCAGGATGATGGATGAGAGACAATTTCGGAGGAACTTTAGAGGTTTGCAGTTGAGGATATTTCTGTGAAAGTGGAATATAAGTACTATTCCATTCCTCTGGAAGAGTACATTTTGCAAAACCAATCTGTAGGGGAGCAGTGTTACCAGGGCCAACAATAACACCTTCTTTTAAAGCTCTACCAGTTAATTTTGGATTCAGAGGAGGCATGGAAGTGGAGACAAATCTCAGGCATGTAGAAGCATGGAGCTGAGCGATCTGTGACTGTGGGGCAAAATTAAAACCATAAAACTGAATATAAGCATTCAAGAATTCATTGATATAAGGGTCTGTCAATGAAACTTGATACCTAGGGATAACTGATGACCAAACAGGGCCATTATTGAGGGGACTTTGGAATCCTCCCAATAAAGCGTCATCGAAGTTATTCATTCTTGTATCAAGGACACATGTCAAGCATGAAGTATTTAGACCAGGACGGACTAGAGGATTAATTCCAAATTGTACTATACCGATATGGATATATCTATAAACATTTTCTAAACCCCATTTGATATCTTCTGGCTGTATTAGTGGGATTTGATATACAGACTGTCCAGTGGAAATAGGAATATTCACAGATGTAAATCTAAATAACTGAGCAGCTCGAAACTGGAAAACAGGCATTTTATAGAGCTTATCAATATCAATCTCTGGCAATGTCCAGTTAGGCTATGGTTCAAATTCTTGTACTAATACTTTTTCATCATAGAGAACATCTTCATTTCTGGTTTTATTTAAAAACTTATTCATAAAAGACCATCGATTCTTATGAGCTATCTTTCTGTCTTCGGGCTTCTGAAGAGAAAACTCATTCATATAACCAGCCATTGAAAGAAAGTATAAGTAAGCACCTGAACAGAGGAGAATCAAAGCTTTTGTGCACCAGGAAAGCAAACACGGTAGTCCTTCACCTTCACAGCTCCATAAATGTAAAGAACCAGATATGCAGCAAAGATGTGCCAAGATATATTTGCTTTTCAGATAATTACAGAATCCAGATATGAGACTAGTGCTCCGTGATGCAAGCAGATCGAGAAAACTTCTCGCAAATGCAGAGCAGGGAGATCTCGTCTCGTCTAAACTCAAAGAACTCAAACTTCACAATACAGACTATAGAGTTAAACTCCATGATGCAAGCAGATCGAGAAAACTTCTCGCAGATGCAGAGCAGGGAGACTTCACTCAGACTACAACACTATTCAGACTCTCTCAAAACTCTCAAGACTCCAATGCCCCTAATGAGCTTACAATGCTAGTATTTATAATATCCTAGCAGGTCATCCGGTGAAAGGTTTTACTGGGAACTTGAAACTTTAAAAGATTCATTAGATCATCATGCAAGATGTCTATCACGAGTCACTAAAGAACTTTGTACAAAAATAATGAATAGTCCTAAAGATTCGGGCAAGTGGGGACAACCACTTGTTATCTCATCCCTTGGAGGCTAAGCCATATGGGGACCGAATCATGACATCTCTGAAGTGAAAAGATGGCCGGAATCTAGGACGTCGGCTCTTATACAAAAGTAATTACACAGTGGAGATTTTATTCGGAGTAAATCCCACGCAAACCAAAGAACAACAAGATAAAGTAGTTACACAGTGGAGATTTTATTCGGACTAAATCCCACGGAAACCGAAGAGCAGTATATGTACAAATAAAGCAGGATATGAAAGGATTTCATTTGATTGATCCCTTCAATCAGTCACTGTTAGCCCTGTCGTCATAATCATGTGCATGAGTATCTGGAACAGCTGGATTATTATGGCCAAGCCTGATTTGGTCTTGTTCTATTAATTCCTAAATTAGCTCTTCATTGTTTGGAGCCAGCACTTCGTATGGGACAGATTCATCTGGCCAATATGGTGCTACATCTCTGGTACAACAAAAGAATGGAAATGTGAACATGAATGTTGGCCTGTCATGTGGGTCTACTGATATCAATCCTCTGAATCTGACCGAAAGCTTAAAGGATTCATCTTCTTCATTAGGAATGACAATTGTGTGTTTGTGGATGAATTCAAACTCTAAGACGAAATCATTTTGGACAGCTACATGCATTTCCCAATGAAAGATTCTGACAAACTCAGCAAAAGTCCTATCGAAAATGCTTTTAGCTCTAGGCAAATATCTAAACATGAATAGCTTAAACCATGGACTCCACCAATTGTTTGAGGGATCTATAGCGTTAGCATAAAATATGACCTTAACCGAACCATGTATCCTAGCTCTTTGGTGAATGGAAAAGTAGTCTGCCCATGTCCAGTCAATATTTTGAATACACCCAAAATAAACAGGATCTGGTTCCCTAGACAATGCATAATAAACACGCCATGGCCTAATCCTATATGGTAACTCTTTTGTATATGACCATCTAGACTCCTCGGAATCAAACCATTTTTGCAGAATGATTTGTCTTAAGAATAATGGCAAGACTCGGACCTGTTTTGATAGACATTCTAGACAAAACTCATAATGACAGTTACTACAGACTGTAACATAATTAACTCTTTTAGACTCGACATGACTGGACTGACTTGTGGAAGCTTCGTGCTGGTTAATTGGTCTGAACATCTTGATCTCCTTGGTTTCTTGAGCACCTTCTCTGGTAAGCATGTCAGCAAGATAATTTTCTGCACCAGATTTGTAAACAATATCAAAATCAAAACCTTCTAGCCATAGTGCCCATCTTAGTACTCTGGTACTGCCTTCTTCTAACAATCTTTTGTTTGCCAACATCTGTTTCATATGCTTTAGATCTGTTCTGACAATAAATTTAACACTTTTCAAGAACAAACGAAATCTTTTTATTCCTCTCTTTACTGCAAGTATTTCTTTATGAGAAGAAGGATACTTTTTCTCTGTGTCATTAAAAGATCCTGAGGAATAGGCACAAACCAATTCTTTTCTTCCATGCTTTTGTAGCAAAACTGCAGCCCAAGTGTGATAAGAAGCATCTGTTTCAAGTATAAAAGGAAGATTAGTATCAGGAAGCTTGAGTTTTGGCAAATCATTAAGCTTACTCTTAATACTAATTACTGCTGCTGTCATTTCATCTGTCCATCTGACACCTTTCTTCTTTAGTCTGTCCTGCAGTATATTTGTATCCTCTGATTGGTTAGCATAAAATTTTCTTATATAATTCAGGCATCCAAGAAATCTCTGCAGGGTCTTTACATTGGAAATTATATCAGGAAACTTTAATAGATGGATTAGCACATGTGGCTGAAGTTCTACATGTCCTTTTTCTATGTGTAAACCCAAGTAATCAATCTTGACTTTTCCAATCTGAAACTTCTCTTCTGAATCTGAAAGTACTAATCCATGCTTATATACAAGTTGGTAGAATTGTTCTAAATGGGTCTTGTGCATATTTACATCTCTGCTAAATACAAGCAAATCATCAATATATACAATAATGTACTCTACCCCACCAAAAATGTCTTCCATCCTTTTTTGGAATTCAGATGGAGCATTTTTCAAACCAAAGGGCATCACAGTCCATTGATATTGGCCATGAGGAACAGTGAAGGCTGTTTTATACCTGTCATCAGGAATAATACCAATCTGCCAAAATCCACTTTTAAGATCAAACTTGCTGAACACATTAGCATTAGCAATTTTGGCAAGTAATAATTCTTTGTTAGGCAGAGGATATCGAATAGGAAGAAGAGCATCATTCAAAGCCTTATAATTAATCACAAGCCTTTTCTTGCCTCTTTTCTGCTCACTATGCTTATTGACATAAAAAGCCGTGCAGGCCCAAGGACTCTTGCAGGATTCAATAAGCTTTTGTTCTAACAATTGTTCAATTTCTGCTTTGCATAATTCTTGCTCTTTTGGACTCATATGATTTGCACTGGCTTTTTGTGGCTTAGGAATATATCCTTCTCGGTAAGGTAGTGCAACAAAATACTTTTCTCTTGCCCAAAAAGCATCTGGCCTACTTGAAGTACAATCTGCACGAAGTTTATTAGAAATTTGTTGCAAAGTTTTGGGACCATGTAACTCTGCATTTTTTACGATCTTATTAATCTTGGTCAGATCTTGCAGACTATACTGGAGAGGATCCTGTTCTTCAGGTTGCACATTAATTTTATAGTCACTAGAAGCAGGGACTGTGATAGGACCAGCAGTGGTGGAGAATGTAACATAATCTTGTCCGAAAGTGACTGGCAAATATTTCTTCAGAAAATCTTGTCCTAACAGAACATCAGCACCAGTATCAAAACTATACAAAGTGACAAAAACCTAGACATCGTTCAAGAAAATAGGAAATTCAGGAGCTATGTGACTTATTTCCATTAAATTTCCAGTGATAGCCCTGAATTGGAGTTTAGTAGGCTGCCAATAATAATGAGGAATAGCTTTATATTTGCAGCAACTACTCATAGCACTAGAATCTATTTGAGCATCCAAGGTATACTGTTTAATGCTAGGGACTTTAATTCTTATTGGAATAACTACTCTATCTCCGATGCCCATAACATTAAAAAGCTCAACATTTTTCTTTGGGGATATTTCTTCCATGACTGGCACATTTTTCATCAGTAGGCTGGTTAATTTGGAATTACAATCATCATAATAAGAAATAAGCATTTGAAGTTTGGAAGAAAACTGTAACATTTCTGACCTTGTATGGTGAATTGAAGATTCCAAATCTGTGATCTTCTTTTTAAGAGCATCAATTTGATTCATACCTGGAGATACTGAAATCTGCAAAGGTCTGAACATTGAATCGAACTCTTTTTCGATGAAGTCATCATCATCTATTTCTTCCTCTGAAAATTTTTCTTTCCTTTTGGATGGCAGTTGTTTCTCAAGATTTTCAAGTTTTTCAGTCAATCTTCTTCTTGCCGTAAACTGAACTGGATCTAACTGTACTAGATCAGCTTTGACTGCTGCAATCTTTGCTTGTATCTCTCCTGAGGAATTCAAACTAAACATTTTAATATCAGGAATGAAGGTTTCATCAGAATCAGATGATTCTGAATCAATTGTTAATTTCCTGATTTCAGGAATTTCACTATCCGAAGATTCTGAAGAAGAACTTGAAACTTCAAAATATTCTCCATCAGAGTGGGATATGAGATCCCAATCTTGTGGATCATGTATTGTAGAAAAGATATTCATTATCTTCATCTGCTTTTTATCCTTTCTTTCTCTGCAAGTGTTAGCATAATGACCTTCTTTACCACAAATAAAACACACACCTTTTTTAGAAGGTTTTGATCTTTTCCTAAATACTACCCTTCGTCCTTTAAATGATCATTTGGAAGGAAAGTATTTTTTCTTTTTAGGAAAGTATTTATCAGCCTTGCAGGAGCAAGAGTTATCAAACTTTGTCTTTTTAGAAACCTTTCTTTCACTTTTCTTGTGACAACCAAAATTATAGGTTTCTTTGAAATTATTGCAAAGCTTTGTGCTAAAGTGCATCTGTTTTGAAAAATTCTTCTTGGCTTTGCTCTCTGCACATTCTTTCTGTAATATTGTGACAATCAATTGGTGAATAGCTGCAAATGATTGTCCTTCCAAATTTACTTTATGATCTGCTATGTACTGGTTAATTAGATCAGGAATTTTTCCAGGCATAGACTGGATGTAATATCTCAGATAGGCAACATTATGTGGATCACTAGCCTGATACAGAAGTTTTTGCATAACACAAAAATACTCTTGCAAGTAATCAATGTCGCATAACTTCTGGGAGAGAAATAACTGTGAATGATGGGCTGAATCTTCAGGGACTAATCCAACAAATTCATGTTTTAAAGCTTCAAACAGTGTTCTTAATGGATCAGTACTATGTTCAACTATTTGATCTTTCTCTTCCTCTGCAAGCCTTTCGCACCATTGCTTTAGTATGCCAGTAAAAGACCATACAATCTGAGTAACTACATCAGACCATGACACTTTGGCTTCGGCTTTCCTTTGTAATGCCCAAGCATGGACATTATGCAAAACAGCAATTACTTCATTATAATCAAGGCAATCAATATTTACTAACAATGAATTTCCATATCCTCTGGAAGCAGGATTGTCTAGCCTTATAGGTACAGATTGCAGATTTTCAGTATATCTGCTGAACGGGCTGGATGCTGATGCTTCATGTGCATTGGTATCACCGGCACTTCTTTTCCCTTTGTTGGAGTGGAAAAATGAATCACTTCTGTCTCTTTTAGAATTTGATTCACCATGTGTTTGCTCACCAGTTACTCCTGACATGGCCATTATTGAAGGAGCAGATGGTTGGCCATTTTGTTTCATCAAAGAACTAAGGCTAACATAGTTCTTTGGTAGTCTTAGACTTTCAACAGAAGGAATATCAGCTAGTCTATTCTTCATCAACTCTGTCTTTTCTCTAGCTAGATTGATTCCTTTCTTGATCTTCTCAAGTCTGGCTTTATCTATATTCTCTATCCCTTTAAAAAGAATTTGCTTTGATTCATCAGATTTGGAGGAGAATTTCAGCTTTGAACTTAAGACATCTACTTCTCTATAATGAGGTGGAGAAGCAGGAGTGGGGAGTGCATTTGTAAGATGTTCTAAAGACTTGGAGATAATACCCATGTTTGACTGAATATTATTCAACTTTTGTGTGTTTTCATCTTGGATTCCCAATGTCTCAACATAACCAGTATGCATCTTTTTGATGTGCTCTTTGATTTCTAAAACATCTCGGGCTATATCATCAATATTCTGAAGCATACAAGCTATTTGGTAGTTTGTATAATTATGCAGCTTTTCATTTTCATTCTGATCTGGATCAGAAGTTGCTTTCATGGATAACCATTGGAAATCTGCTTTCTTCGTTCCATTGCTAAATGTCCTTCTAGAATTTCCAGATTCTAAATATCTTTCTGGTATTTTTGCAGTAACTTCTGACTGAGCTCTAGGAAGTGAGAAACTTTTGATATCAGGTATAAAGACTTCAGAGCTAGGAGATTCATCAGTCTGGAATGTAGAACATGAAGATGGAACACAGAACTGACAATCATCAGGTAGCTGAGAGGTGGATTTTCTATGATCCTCTCTTGGAGCAGAATGTCTTGATGATAAATTTCTAGGAACAGGGGGTATCTGTGGATTCCTACAACTCAAGATTGTAGATCTAGGGAAGGATGACATAGATCTAGTAAGTGAAGGAGTGGTAAATTTAAGCCCGAAGACAGAAAGATAGCTCATAAGAATCGATGGTCTTTTATGAATATGTTTTTAAATAAAACCAGAAATGAAGATGTTCTCTATGATGAAAAAGTATTAGTACAAGAATTTGAACCACAACCTAACTGGACATTGCCAGAGATTGATATTGATAAGCTCTATAAAATGCCTGTTTTCCAGTTTCGAGCTGCTCAGTTATTTAGATTTACATCTGGGAATATTCCTATTTCCACTGGCCAGTCTGTATATCAAATCCCACTAATACAGCCAGAAGATATCAAATGGGGTTTAGAAAATGGTTATAGATATATCCATATTGGTATAGTACAATTTGGAATTAATCCTCTAGTCCGTCCTGGTCTAAATACTTCATGCTTGACATGTGTCCTTGATACAAGAATGAATAACTTCGATGACGCTTTATTGGGAGGATTCCAAAGTCCCCTCAATAATGGCCCTGTTTGGTCATCAGTTATCCCTAGGTATCAAGTTTCATTGACAGACCCTTATATCAATGAATTCTTGAATGCTTATATTCAGTTTTATGGTTTTAATGTTGCCCCACAGTCACAGATCGCTCAGCTCCATGCTTCTACATGCCTGAGATTTGTCTCCACTTCCATGCCTCCTCTGAATCCAAAATTAACTGGTAGAGCTTTAAAAGAAGGTGTTATTGTTGGCCCTGGTAACACTGCTCCCCTACAGATTGGTTTTGCAAAATGTACTCTTCCAGAGGAATGGAATAGTACTTATATTCCACTTTCACAGAAATATCCTCAACTGCAAACCTCTAAATTTCCTCCGAAATTGTCTCTCATCCATCATCCTGACGGATCCACTGGTCTTAAATTTACCACTCCTTCACTTACTAGATCTATGTCATCCTTCCCTAGATCTACAATCTTGAGTGGTAGGAATCCACAGATACCCCCTGTTCCTAGAAATTTATCATCAAGACATTCTGCTCCAAGAGAGGATCATAGAAAATCCACCTCTCAGCTACCTGATGATTGTCAGTTCTGTGTTCCATCTTCATCTTCTACATTCCAGACTGATGAATCTCCTAGCTCTGAAGTCTTTATACCTGATATCAAAATTTTCTCACTTCCTAGAGCTCAGTCAGAAGTTACTGCAAAAATACCAGAAAGATATTTAGAATCTGGAAATTCTAGAAGGACATTTAGCAATGGAACGAAGAAAGCAGATTTCCAATGGTTATCCATGAAAGCAACTTCTGATCCAGATCAGAATGAAAATGAAAAGCTTCATAATTATACAAACTACCAAATAGTTTGTATGCTTCAGAATATTGATGATATAGCCCGAGATGTTTTAGAAATCAAAGAGCACATCAAAAAGATGCATACTGGTTATGTTGAGACATTGGGAATCCAAGATGAAAACACACAAAAGTTGAATAATATTCAGTCAAACATGGGTATTATCTCCAAGTCTTTAGAACATCTTACAAATGCACTCCCCACTCCTGCTTCTCCACCTCATTATAGAGAAGTAGATGTCTTAAGTTCAAAGCTGAAATTCTCCTCCAAATCTGATGAATCAAAGCAAATTCTTTTTAAAGGGATAGAGAATATAGATAAAGCCAGACTTGAGAAGATCAAGAAAGGAATCAATCTAGCTAGAGAAAAGACAGAGTTGATGAAGAATAGACTAGCTGATATTCCTTCTGTTGAAAGTCTAAGACTACCAAAGAACTATGTTAGCCTTAGTTCTTTGATGAAACAAAATGGCCAACCATCTGCTCCTTCAATAATGGCCATGTCAGGAGTAACTGGTGAGCAAACACATGGTGAATCAAATTCTAAAAGAGACAGAAGTGATTCATTTTTCCACTCCAACAAAGGGAAAAGAGGTGCCGGTGATACCAATGCACATGAAGCATCAGCATCCAGCCCGTTCAGCAGATATACTGAAAATCTGCAATCTGTACCTATAAGGCTAGACAATCCTGCTTCCAGAGGATATGGAAATTCATTGTTAGTAAATATTGATTGCCTTGATTATAATGAAGTAATTGCTGTTTTGCATAATGTCCATGCTTGGGCATTACAGAGGAAAGCCGAAGCCAAAGTGTCATGGTCTGATGTAGTTACTCAGATTGTATGGTCTTTTACTGGCATACTAAAGCAATGGTGGGAAAGGCTTGCAGAGGAAGAGAAAGATCAAATAGTTGAACATAGTACTGATCCATTAAGAGCACTGTTTGAAGCTTTAAAACATGAATTTGTTGGATTAGTCCCTGAAGATTCAGCCCATCATTCACAGTTATTTCTCTCCCAGAAGTTATGCGACATTGATTACTTGCAAGAGTATTTTTGTGTTATGCAAAAACTTCTGTATCAGGCTAGTGATCCACATAATGTTGCCTATCTGAGATATTACATCCAGTCTATGCCTGGAAAAATTCCTGATCTAATTAACCAGTACATAGCAGATCATAAAGTAAATTTGGAAGGACAATCATTTGCAGCTATTCACCAATTGATTGTCACAATATTGCAGAAAGAATGTGCAGAGAGCAAAGCCAAGAAGAATTTTTCAAAACAGATGCACTTTAGCACAAAGCTTTGCAATAATTTCAAAGAAACCTATAATTTTGGTTGTCACAAGAAAAGTGAAAGAAAGGTTTCTAAAAAGACAAAGTTTGATAACTCTTGCTCCTGCAAGGCTGATAAATACTTTCCTAAAAAGAAAAAATACTTTCCTTCCAAAAGATCATTTAAAGGACGAAGGGTAGTATTTAGGAAAAGATCAAAACCTTCTAAAAAAGGTGTGTGTTTTATTTGTGGTAAAGAAGGTCATTATGCTAACACTTGCAGAGAAAGAAAGGATAAAAAGCAGATGAAGATAATGAATATCTTTTCTACAATACATGATCCACAAGATTGGGATCTCATATCCCACTCTGATGGAGAATATTTTGAAGTTTCAAGTTCTTCTTCAGAATCTTCAGATAGTGAAATTCCTGAAATCAGGAAATTAACAATTGATTCAGAATCATCTGATTCTGATGAAACCTTCATTCCTGATATTAAAATGTTTAGTTTGAATTCCTCAGGAGAGATACAAGCAAAGATTGCAGCAGTCAAAGCTGATCTAGCACAGTTAGATCCAGTTCAGTTTACGGCAAGAAGAAGATTGACTGAAAAACTTGAAAATCTTGAGAAACAACTGCCATCCAAAAGGAAAGAAAAAATTTCAGAGGAAGAAATAGATGATGATGACTTCATCGAAAAAGAGTTCGATTCAATGTTCAGAGCTTTGCAGATTTCAGTATCTCCAGGTATGAATCAAATTGATGCTCTTAAAAAGAAGATCACAGATTTGGAATCTTCAATTCACCATACAAGGTCAGAAATGTTACAGTTGTCTTCCAAACTTCAAATGCTTATTTCTGATTATGATGATTGTAATTCCAAATTAACCAGCCTACTGATGAAAAATGTGCCAGTCATGGAAGAAATATCCCCAAAGAAAAATGTTGAGCTTTTTAATGTTATGGGCATCAGAGATAGAGTAGTTATTCCAATAAGAATTAAAGTCCCTAGCATTACACAGTATACCTTGGATGCTCAAATAGATTCTGGTGCTATGAGTAGTTGCTGCAAATATAAAGTTATTCCTCATTATTATTGGCAGCCTACTAAACTCCAATTCAGGGCTATCACTGGAGATTTAATGGAAATAAGTCACATAGCTCCTGAATTTCCTATTTTCTTGAACGATGTCCAGGTTTTTGTCACTTTGTATAGTTTTGATACTGGTGCTGATGTTCTGTTAGGACAAGATTTTCTGAAGAAATATTTGCCAGTCACTTTCGGACAAGATTATGTTACATTCTCCACCACTGCTGGTCCTATCACAGTCCCTGCTTCTACTGACTATAAAATTAATGTGCAACCTGAAGAACAGGATCCTCTCCAGTATAGTCTGCAAGATCTGACCAAGATTAATAAGATCGTAAAAAATACAGAGTTACATGGTCCCAAAACTTTGCAACAAATTTCTAATAAACTTCGTGCAGATTGTACTTCAAGTAGGCCAGATGCTTTTTGGGCAAGAGAAAAGTATTTTGTTGCACTACCTTACCGAGAAGGATATATTCCTAAGCCACAAAAAGCCAGTGCAAATCATATGAGTCCAAAAGAGCAAGAATTATGCAAAGCAGAAATTGAACAATTGTTAGAACAAAAGCTTATTGAATCCTGCAAGAGTCCTTGGGCCTGCCCGGCTTTTTATGTCAATAAGCATAGTGAGCAGAAAAGAGGCAAGAAAAGGCTTGTGATTAATTATAAGGCTTTGAATGATGCTCTTCTTCCTATTCGATATCCTCTGCCTAGCAAAGAATTATTACTTGCCAAAATTGCTAATGCTAATGTGTTCAGCAAGTTTGATCTTAAAAGTGGATTTTGGCAGATTGGTATTATTCCTGATGACAGGTATAAAACAGCCTTCACTGTTCCTCATGGCCAATATCAATGGACTGTGATGCCCTTTGGTTTGAAAAATGCTCCATCTGAATTCCAAAAAAGGATGGAAGACATTTTTGGTGGGGTAGAGTACATTATTGTATATATTGATGATTTGCTTGTATTTAGCAGAGATGTAAATATGCACAAGACCCATTTAGAACAATTCTACCAACTTGTATATAAGCATGGATTAGTACTTTCAGATTCAGAAGAGAAGTTTCAGATTGGAAAAGTCAAGATTGATTACTTGGGTTTACACATAGAAAAAGGACATGTAGAACTTCAGCCACATGTGCTAATCCATCTATTAAAGTTTCCTGATATAATTGCCAATGTAAAGACCCTGCAGAGATTTCTTGGATGCCTGAATTATATAAGAAAATTTTATGCTAACCAATCAGAGGATACAAATATACTGCAGGACAGACTAAAGAAGAAAGGTGTCAGATGGGCAGATGAAATGACAGCAGCAGTAATTAGTATTAAGAGTAAGCTTAATGATTTGCCAAAACTCAAGCTTCCTGATACTAATCTTCCTTTTATACTTGAAACAGATGCTTCTTATCACACTTGGGCTGCAGTTTTGCTACAAAAGCATGGAAGAAAAGAATTGGTTTGTGCCTATTCCTCAGGATCTTTTAATGACACAGAGAAAAAGTATCCTTCTTCTCATAAAGAAATACTTGCAGTAAAGAGAGGAATAAAAAGATTTCGTTTGTTCTTGAAAAGTGTTAAATTTATTGTCAGAACAGATCTAAAGCATATGAAACAGATGTTGGCAAACAAAACATTGTTAGAAGAAGGCAGTACCAGAGTACTAAGATGGGCACTATGGCTAGAAGGTTTTGATTTTGATATTGTTTACAAATCTGGTGCAGAAAATTATCTTGCTGACATGCTTACCAGAGAAGGTGCTCAAGAAACCAAGGAGATCAAGATGTTCAGACCACTTAACCAGCACGAAGCTTCCACAAGTCAGTCCAGTCATGTCGAGTCTAAAAGAGTTAAGTATGTTACAGTCTGTAGTAACTGTCCTTATGAGTTTTGTCTAGAATGTCTATCAAAACAGGTCCGAGTCTTGCCATTATGCTTAAGACAAATCATTCTGCAAAAATGGTTTGATTCCGAGGAGTCTAGATGGTCATATACAAAAGAGTTACCATATAGGATTAGGCCATGGCGTGTTTATTATGCATTGTCTAGGGAACCAGATCCTGTTTATTTTGGGTGTATTCAAAATACTGACTGGACATGGGAAGACTACTTTTCCATTCACCAAAGAGCTAGGATACATGGTTTGGTTAAGGTCATATTTTATGCTAACGCTATAGATCCCTCAAACAATTGGTGGAGTCCATGGTTTAAGCTATTCATGTTTAGATATTTGCCTAGAGCTAAAAGCATTTTCGATAGGACTTTTGCTGAGTTTGTCAGAATCTTTCATTGGGAAATGCATGTAGCTGTCCAAAATGATTTCGTCTTAGAGTTTGAATTCATCCACAAACACACAATTGTCATTCCTAATGAAGAAGATGAATCCTTTAAGCTTTCGGTCAGATTCAGAGGATTGATATCAGTAGACCCACATGACAGGCCAACATTCATGTTCACATTTCCATTCTTTTGTTGTACCAGAGATGTAGCACCATATTGGCTAGATGAATCTGTCCCATACGAAGTGCTGGCTCCAAACAATGAAGAGCTAATTGAGGAATTAATAGAACAAGACCAAATCAGGCTTGGCCATAATAATCCAGCTGTTCCAGATACTCATGCACATGATTATGACGACAGGGCTAACAGTGACTGATTGAAGGGATCAATCAAATGAAATCCTTTCATATCCTGCTTTATTTGTACATATACTGCTCTTCGGTTTCCGTGGGATTTAGTCCGAATAAAATCTCCACTGTGTAACTACTTTATCTTGTTGTTCTTTGGTTTGCGTGGGATTTACTCCGAATAAAATCTCCATTGTGTAATTACTTTTGTATAAGAGCTGACGTCCTAGATTCCGGCCATCTTTTCACTTCAGAGATGTCATGATTCGGTCCCCATATGGCTTAGCCTCCAAGGGATGAGATAACAAGTGGTTGTCCCCACTTGCCCGAATCTTTAGGACTATTCATTATTTTTGTACAAAGTTCTTTAGTGACTCGTGATAGACATCTTGCATGATGATCTAACGAATCTTTTAAAGTTTCAAGTTCCCGGTAAAACCTTTCACCGGATGACCTGCTAGGATATTATAAATACTAGCATTGTAAGCTCATTAGGGGCATTGGAGTCTTGAGAGTTTTGAGAGAGTCTGAATAGTGTTGTAGTCTGAGTGAAGTCTCCCTGCTCTGCATCTGCGAGAAGTTTTCTCGATCTGCTTGCATCACGGAGTTTAACTCTATAGTCTGTATTGTGAAGTTTGAGTTCTTTGAGTTTAGACGAGACGAGATCTCCCTGCTCTGCATCTGCGAGAAGTTTTCTCGATCTGCTTGCATCACGGAGCACTAGTCTCATATCTGGATTCTGTAATTATCAGAAAAGCAAATATATCTTGGCACATCTTTGCTGCATATCTGGTTCTTTACATGCCTGAGATTTGTCTCCACTTCCATGCCTCCTCTGAATCCAAAATTAACTGGTAGAGCTTTAAAAGAAGGTGTTATTGTTGGCCCTGGTAACACTGCTCCCCTACAGATTGGTTTTGCAAAATGTACTCTTCCAGAGGAATGGAATAGTACTTATATTCCACTTTCACAGAAATATCCTCAACTGCAAACCTCTAAAGTTCCTCCGAAATTGTCTCTCATCCATCATCCTGACGGATCCACTGGTCTTAAATTTACCACTCCTTCACTTACTAGATCTATGTCATCCTTCCCTAGATCTACAATCTTGAGTGGTAGGAATCCACAGATACCCCCTGTTCCTAGAAATTTATCATCAAGACATTCTGCTCCAAGAGAGGATCATAGAAAATCCACCTCTCAGCTACCTGATGATTGTCAGTTCTGTGTTCCATCTTCATCTTCTACATTCCAGACTGATGAATCTCCTAGCTCTGAAGTCTTTATACCTGATGTCAAAAGTTTCTCACTTCCTAGAGCTCAGTCAGAAGTTACTGCAAAAATACCAGAAAGATATTTAGAATCTGGAAATTCTAGAAGGACATTTAGCAATGGAACGAAGAAAGCAGATTTCCAATGGTTATCCATGAAAGCAACTTCTGATCCAGATCAGAATGAAAATGAAAAGCTGCATAATTATACAAACTACCAAATAGTTTGTATGCTTCAGAATATTGATGATATAGCCCGAGATGTTTTAGAAATCAAAGAGCACATCAAAAAGATGCATACTGGTTATGTTGAGACATTGGGAATCCAAGATGAAAACACACAAAAGTTGAATAATATTCAGTCAAACATGGGTATTATCTCCAAGTCTTTAGAACATCTTACAAATGCACTCCCCACTCCTGCTTCTCCACCTCATTATAGAGAAGTAGATGTCTTAAGTTCAAAGCTGAAATTCTCCTCCAAATCTGATGAATCAAAGCAAATTCTTTTTAAAGGGATAGAGAATATAGATAAAGCCAGACTTGAGAAGATCAAGAAAGGAATCAATCTAGCTAGAGAAAAGACAGAGTTGATGAAGAATAGACTAGCTGATATTCCTTCTGTTGAAAGTCTAAGACTACCAAAGAACTATGTTAGCCTTAGTTCTTTGATGAAACAAAATGGCCAACCATCTGCTCCTTCAATAATGGCCATGTCAGGAGTAACTGGTGAGCAAACACATGGTGAATCAAATTCTAAAAGAGACAGAAGTGATTCATTTTTCCACTCCAACAAAGGGAAAAGAAGTGCCGGTGATACCAATGCACATGAAGCATCAGCATCCAGCCCGTTCAGCAGATATACTGAAAATCTGCAATCTGTACCTATAAGGCTAGACAATCCTGCTTCCAGAGGATATGGAAATTCATTGTTAGTAAATATTGATTTCCTTGATTATAATGAAGTAATTGCTGTTTTGCATAATGTCCATGCTTGGGCATTACAGAGGAAAGCCGAAGCCAAAGTGTCATGGTCTGATGTAGTTACTCAGATTGTATGGTCTTTTACTGGCATACTAAAGCAATGGTGGGAAAGGCTTGCAGAGGAAGAGAAAGATCAAATAGTTGAACATAGTACTGATCCATTAAGAGCACTGTTTGAAGCTTTAAAACATGAATTTGTTGGATTAGTCCCTGAAGATTCAGCCCATCATTCACAGTTATTTCTCTCCCAGAAGTTATGCGACATTGATTACTTGCAAGAGTATTTTTGTGTTATGCAAAAACTTCTGTATCAGGCTAGTGATCCACATAATGTTGCCTATCTGAGATATTACATCCAGTCTATGCCTGGAAAAATTCCTGATCTAATTAACCAGTACATAGCAGATCATAAAGTAAATTTGGAAGGACAATCATTTGCAGCTATTCACCAATTGATTGTCACAATATTGCAGAAAGAATGTGCAGAGAGCAAAGCCAAGAAGAATTTTTCAAAACAGATGCACTTTAGCACAAAGCTTTGCAATAATTTCAAAGAAACCTATAATTTTGGTTGTCACAAGAAAAGTGAAAGAAAGGTTTCTAAAAAGACAAAGTTTGATAACTCTTGCTCCTGCAAGGCTGATAAATACTTTCCTAAAAAGAAAAAATACTTTCCTTCCAAAAGATCATTTAAAGGACGAAGGGTAGTATTTAGGAAAAGATCAAAACCTTCTAAAAAAGGTGTGTGTTTTATTTGTGGTAAAGAAGGTCATTATGCTAACACTTGCAGAGAAAGAAAGGATAAAAAGCAGATGAAGATAATGAATATCTTTTCTACAATACATGATCCACAAGATTGGGATCTCATATCCCACTCTGATGGAGAATATTTTGAAGTTTCAAGTTCTTCTTCAGAATCTTCGGATAGTGAAATTCCTGAAATCAGGAAATTAACAATTGATTCAGAATCATCTGATTCTGATGAAACCTTCATTCCTGATATTAAAATGTTTAGTTTGAATTCCTCAGGAGAGATACAAGCAAAGATTGCAGCAGTCAAAGCTGATCTAGCACAGTTAGATCCAGTTCAGTTTACGGCAAGAAGAAGATTGACTGAAAAACTTGAAAATCTTGAGAAACAACTGCCATCCAAAAGGAAAGAAAAATTTTCAGAGGAAGAAATAGATGATGATGACTTCATCGAAAAAGAGTTCGATTCAATGTTCAGACCTTTGCAGATTTTAGTATCTCCAGGTATGAATCAAATTGATGCTCTTAAAAAGAAGATCACAGATTTGGAATCTTCAATTCACCATACAAGGTCAGAAATGTTACAGTTGTCTTCCAAACTTCAAATGCTTATTTCTGATTATGATGATTGTAATTCCAAATTAACCAGCCTACTGATGAAAAATGTGCCAGTCATGGAAGAAATATCCCCAAAGAAAAATGTTGAGCTTTTTAATGTTATGGGCATCGGAGATAGAGTAGTTATTCCAATAAGAATTAAAGTCCCTAGCATTAAACAGTATACCTTGGATGCTCAAATAGATTCTGGTGCTATGAGTAGTTGCTGCAAATATAAAGCTATTCCTCATTATTATTGGCAGCCTACTAAACTCCAATTCAGGGCTATCACTGGAGATTTAATGGAAATAAGTCACATAGCTCCTGAATTTCCTATTTTCTTGAACGATGTCCAGGTTTTTGTCACTTTGTATAGTTTTGATACTGGTGCTGATGTTCTGTTAGGACAAGATTTTCTGAAGAAATATTTGCCAGTCACTTTCAGACAAGATTATGTTACATTCTCCACCACTGTTGGTCCTATCACAGTCCCTGCTTCTAGTGACTATAAAATTAATGTGCAACCTGAAGAACAGGATCCTCTCCAGTATAGTCTGCAAGATCTGACCAAGATTAATAAGATCGTAAAAAATGCAGAGTTACATGGTCCCAAAACTTTGCAACAAATTTCTAATAAACTTCGTGCAGATTGTACTTCAAGTAGGCCAGATGCTTTTTGGGCAAGAGAAAAGTATTTTGTTGCACTACCTTACCGAGAAGGATATATTCCTAAGCCACAAAAAGCCAGTGCAAATCATATGAGTCCAAAAGAGCAAGAATTATGCAAAGCAGAAATTGAACAATTGTTAGAACAAAAGCTTATTGAATCCTGCAAGAGTCCTTGGGCCTGCCCGGCTTTTTATGTCAATAAGCATAGTGAGCAGAAAAGAGGCAAGAAAAGGCTTGTGATTAATTATAAGGCTTTGAATGATGCTCTTCTTCCTATTCGATATCCTCTGCCTAACAAAGAATTATTACTTGCCAAAATTGCTAATGCTAATGTGTTCAGCAAGTTTGATCTTAAAAGTGGATTTTGGCAGATTGGTATTATTCCTGATGACAGGTATAAAACAGCCTTCACTGTTCCTCATGGCCAATATCAATGGACTGTGATGCCCTTTGGTTTGAAAAATGCTCCATCTGAATTCCAAAAAAGGATGGAAGACATTTTTGGTGGGGTAGAGTACATTATTGTATATATTGATGATTTGCTTGTATTTAGCAGAGATGTAAATATGCACAAGACCCATTTAGAACAATTCTACCAACTTGTATATAAGCATGGATTAGTACTTTCAGATTCAGAAGAGATGTTTCAGATTGGAAAAGTCAAGATTGAATACTTGGGTTTACACATAGAAAAAGGACATGTAGAACTTCAGCCACATGTGCTAATCCATCTATTAAAGTTTCCTGATATAATTGCCAATGTAAAGACCCTGCAGAGATTTCTTGGATGCCTGAATTATATAAGAAAATTTTATGCTAACCAATCAGAGGATACAAATATACTGCAGGACAGACTAAAGAAGAAAGGTGTCAGATGGACAGATGAAATGACAGCAGCAGTAATTAGTATTAAGAGTAAGCTTAATGATTTTCCAAAACTCAAGCTTCCTGATACTAATCTTCCTTTTATACTTGAAACAGATGCTTCTTATCACACTTGGGCTGCAGTTTTGCTACAAAAGCATGGAAGAAAAGAATTGGTTTGTGCCTATTCCTCAGGATCTTTTAATGACACAGAGAAAAAGTATCCTTCTTCTCATAAAGAAATACTTGCAGTAAAGAGAGGAATAAAAAGATTTCGTTTGTTCTTGAAAAGTGTTAAATTTATTGTCAGAACAGATATAAAGCATATGAAACAGATGTTGGCAAACAAAAGATTGTTAGAAGAAGGCAGTACCAGAGTACTAAGATGGGCACTATGGCTAGAAGGTTTTGATTTTGATATTGTTTACAAATCTGGTGCAGAAAATTATCTTGCTGACATGCTTACCAGAGAAGGTGCTCAAGAAACCAAGGAGATCAAGATGTTCAGACCACTTAACCAGCACGAAGCTTCCACAAGTCAGTCCAGTCATGTCGAGTCTAAAAGAGTTAAGTATGTTACAGTCTGTAGTAACTGTCATTATGAGTTTTGTCTAGAATTTCTATGAGAACAGGTCCGAGTCTTGCCATTATGCTTAAGACAAATCATTCTGCAAAAATGGTTTGATTCCGAGGAGTCTAGATGGTCATATACAAAAGAGTTACCATATAGGATTAGGCCATGGCGTGTTTATTATGCATTGTCTAGGGAACCAGATCCTGTTTATTTTGGGTGTATTTAAAATACTGACTGGACATGGGCAGACTGCTTTTCCATTCACCAAAGAGCTAGGATACATGGTTCGGTTAAGGTCATATTTTATGCTAACGCTATAGATCCCTCAAACAATTGGTGGAGTCCATGGTTTAAGCTATTCATGTTTAGATATTTGCCTAGAGCTAAAAGCATTTTCGATAGGACTTTTGCTGAGTTTGTCAGAATCTTTCATTGGGAAATGCATGTAGCTGTCCAAAATGATTTCGTCTTAGAGTTTGAATTCATCCACAAACACACAATTGTCATTCCTAATGAAGAAGATGAATCCTTTAAGCTTTCGGTCAGATTCAGAGGATTGATATCAGTAGACCCACATGACAGGCCAACATTCATGTTCACATTTCCATTCTTTTGTTGTACCAGAGATGTAGCACCATATTGGCTAGATGAATCTGTCCCATACGAAGTGCTGGCTCCAAACAATGAAGAGCTAATTGAGGAATTAATAGAACAAGACCAAATCAGGCTTGGCCATAATAATCCAGCTGTTCCAGATACTCATGCACATGATTATGACGATAGGGCTAACAGTGACTGATTGAAGGGATCAATCAAATGAAATCCTTTCATATCCTGCTTTATTTGTACATATACTGCTCTTCGGTTTCCGTGGGATTTAGTCCGAATAAAATCTCCACTGTGTAACTACTTTATCTTGTTGTTCTTTGGTTTGCGTGGGATTTACTCCGAATAAAATCTCCACTGTGTAATTACTTTTGTATAAGAGCCGACGTCCTAGATTCCGGCCATCTTTTCACTTCAGAGATGTCATGATTCGGTCCCCATATGGCTTAGCCTCCAAGGGATGAGATAACAAGTGGTTGTCCCCACTTGCCCGAATCTTTAGGACTATTCATTATTTTTGTACAAATTTCTTTAGTGACTCGTGATAGACATCTTGCATGATGATCTAACGAATCTTTTAAAGTTTCAAGTTCCCGGTAAAACCTTTCACCGGATGACCTGCTAGGATATTATAAATACTAGCATTGTAAGCTCATTAGGGGCATTGGAGTCTTGAGAGTTTTGAGAGAGTCTGAATAGTGTTGTAGTCTGAGTGAAGTCTCCCTGCTCTGCATCTGCGAGAAGTTTTCTCGATCTGCTTGCATCACAGAGTTTAACTCTATAGTCTGTATTGTGAAGTTTGAGTTCTTTGAGTTTAGACGAGACGAGATCTCCCTGCTCTGCATCTGCGAGAAGTTTTCTCGATCTGCTTGCATCACGGAGCGCTAGTCTCATATCTGGATTCTGTAATTATCTGAAAAGCAAATATATCTTGGCACATCTTTGCTGCATATCTGGTTCTTTGCATTTATGGTATCAGAGCCATCTGGTTCTTTGTCCAAGAGCTGTTTTAAATTGTCTGGTTCTTCCATTGAGTAGTATTTGTCCAAGCTATTGTCCACGAGTCTAAGTTTGCGATAAGGCGCTGGTAGAGAGCCGTGAAGGTGAAGGACTACCGTGTTTGCTTTCCTGGTGCACAAAAGCTTTGATTCTCCTCTGTTCAGGTGCTTACTCATACTTTCTTTCAATGGCTGGTTATATGAATGATTTTTCTCTTCAGAAGCCCGAAGACAGAAAGATAGCTCATAAGAATCGATGGTCTTTTATGAATAAGTTTTTAAATAAAACCAGAAATGAAGATGTTCTCTATGATGAAAAAGTATTAGTACAAGAATTTGAACCACAGCCTAACTGGACATTGCCAGAGATTGATATTGATAAGCTCTATAAAATGCCTGTTTTCTAGTTTCGAGCTGCTCAGTTATTTAGATTTACATCTGTGAATATTCCTATTTCCACTGGCCAGTCTGTATATCAAATCCCACTAATACAGCCAGAAGATATCAAATGGGGTTTAAAAAATGGTTATAGATATATCCATATCGGTATAGTACAATTTGGAATTAATCCTCTAGTCCGTCCTGGTCTAAATACTTCATGCTTGACATGTGTCCTTGATACAAGAATGAATAACTTCGATGACGCTTTATTGGGAGGATTCCAAAGTCCCCTCAATAATGGCCCTGTTTGGTCATCAGTTATCCCTAGGTATCAAGTTTCATTGACAGACCCTTATATCAATGAATTCTTGAATGCTTATATTCAGTTTTATGGTTTTAGTGTTGCCCCACAGTCACAGATCGCTCAGCTCCATGCTTCTACATGCCTGAGATTTGTCTCCACTTCCATGCCTCCTCTGAATCCAAAATTAACTGGTAGAGCTTTAAAAGAAGGTGTTATTGTTGGCCCTGGTAACACTGCTCCCCTACAGATTGGTTTTGCAAAATGTACTCTTCCAGAGGAATGGAATAGTACTTATATTCCACTTTCACAGAAATATCCTCAACTGCAAACCTCTAAAGTTCCTCCGAAATTGTCTCTCATCCATCATCCTGACGGATCCACTGGTCTTAAATTTACCACTCCTTCACTTACTAGATCTATGTCATCCTTCCCTAGATCTACAATCTTGAGTGGTAGGAATCCACAGATACCCCCTGTTCCTAGAAATTTATCATTAAGACATTCTGCTCCAAGAGAGGATCATAGAAAATCCACCTCTCAGCTACCTGATGATTGTCAGTTCTGTGTTCCATCTTCATCTTCTACATTCCAGACTGATGAATCTCCTAGCTCTGAAGTCTTTATACCTGATATCAAAAGTTTCTCACTTCCTAGAGCTCAGTCAGAAGTTACTGCAAAAATACCAGAAAGATATTTAGAATCTGGAAATTCTAGAAGGACATTTAGCAATGGAACGAAGAAAGCAGATTTCCAATGGTTATCCATGAAAGCAACTTCTGATCCAGATCAGAATGAAAATGAAAAGCTGCATAATTATACAAACTACCAAATAGTTTGTATGCTTCAGAATATTGATGATATAGCCCGAGATGTTTTAGAAATCAAAGAGCACATCAAAAAGATGCATACTGGTTATGTTGAGACATTGGGAATCCAAGATGAAAACACACAAAAGTTGAATAATATTCAGTCAAACATGGGTATTATCTCCAAGTCTTTAGAACATCTTACAAATGCACTCCCCACTCCTGCTTCTCCACCTCATTATAGAGAAGTAGATGTCTTAAGTTCAAAGCTGAAATTCTCCTCCAAATCTGATGAATCAAAGCAAATTCTTTTTAAAGGGATAGAGAATATAGATAAAGCCAGACTTGAGAAGATCAAGAAAGGAATCAATCTAGCTAGAGAAAAGACAGAGTTGATGAAGAATAGACTAGCTGATATTCCTTCTGTTGAAAGTCTAAGACTACCAAAGAACTATGTTAGCCTTAGTTCTTTGATGAAACAAAATGGCCAACCATCTGCTCCTTCAATAATGGCCATGTCAGGAGTAACTGGTGAGCAAACACATGGTGAATCAAATTCTAAAAGAGACAGAAGTGATTCATTTTTCCACTCCAACAAAGGGAAAAGAAGTGCCGGTGATACCAATGCACATGAAGCATCAGCATCCAGCCCGTTCAGCAGATATACTGAAAATCTGCAATCTGTACCTATAAGGCTAGACAATCCTGCTTCCAGAGGATATGGAAATTCATTGTTAGTAAATATTGATTGCCTTGATTATAATGAAGTAATTGCTGTTTTGCATAATGTCCATGCTTGGGCATTACAGAGGAAAGCCGAAGCCAAAGTGTCATGGTCTGATGTAGTTACTCAGATTGTATGGTCTTTTACTGGCATACTAAAGCAATGGTGGGAAAGGCTTGCAGAGGAAGAGAAAGATCAAATAGTTGAACATAGTACTGATCCATTAAGAACACTGTTTGAAGCTTTAAAACATGAATTTGTTGGATTAGTCCCTGAAGATTCAGCCCATCATTCACAGTTATTTCTCTCCCAGAAGTTATGCGACATTGATTACTTGCAAGAGTATTTTTGTATTATGCAAAAACTTCTGTATCAGGCTAGTGATCCACATAATGTTGCCTATCTGAGATATTACATCCAGTCTATGCCTGGAAAAATTCCTGATCTAATTAACCAGTACATAGTAGATCATAAAGTAAATTTGGAAGGACAATCATTTGCAGCTATTCACCAATTGATTATCACAATATTGCAGAAAGAATGTGCAGAGAGCAAAGCCAAGAAGAATTTTTCAAAACAGATGCACTTTAGCACAAAGCTTTGCAATAATTTCAAAGAAACCTATAATTTTGGTTGTCACAAGAAAAGTGAAAGAAAGGTTTCTAAAAAGACAAAGTTTGATAACTCTTGCTCCTACAAGGCTGATAAATACTTTCCTAAAAAGAAAAAATACTTTCCTTCCAAAAGATCATTTAAAGGACGAAGGGTAGTATTTAGGAAAAGATCAAGACCTTCTAAAAAAGGTGTGTGTTTTATTTGTGGTAAAGAAGGTCATTATGCTAACACTTGCAGAGAAAGAAAGGATAAAAAGCAGATGAAGATAATGAATATCTTTTCTACAATACATGATCCACAAGATTGGGATCTCATATCCCACTATGATGGAGAATATTTTGAAGTTTCAAGTTCTTCTTCAGAATCTTCGGATAGTGAAATTCCTGAAATCAGGAAATTAACAATTGATTCAGAATCATCTGATTCTGATGAAACCTTCATTCCTGATATTAAAATGTTTAGTTTGAATTCCTCAGGAGAGATACAAGCAAAGATTGCAGCAGTCAAAGCTGATCTAGCACAGTTAGATCCAGTTCAGTTTACGGCAAGAAGAAGATTGACTGAAAAACTTGAAAATCTTGAGAAACAACTGCCATCCAAAAGGAAAGAAAAATTTTCAGAGGAAGAAATAGATGATGATGACTTCATCGAAAAAGAGTTCGATTCAATGTTCAGACCTTTGCAGATTTCAGTATCTCCAGGTATGAATCAAATTGATGCTCTTAAAAAGAAGATCACAGATTTGGAATCTTCAATTCACCATACAAGGTCAGAAATGTTACAGTTGTCTTCCAAACTTCAAATGCTTATTTCTGATTATGATGATTGTAATTCCAAATTAACCAGCCTACTGATGAAAAATGTGCTAGTCATGGAAGAAATATCCCCAAAGAAAAATGTTGAGCTTTTTAATGTAATGGGCATCGGAGATAGAGTAGTTATTCCAATAAGAATTAAAGTCCCTAGCATTAAACAGTATACCTTGGATGCTCAAATAGATTCTGGTGCTATGAGTAGTTGCTGCAAATATAAAGCTATTCCTCATTATTATTGGCAGCCTACTAAACTCCAATTCAGGGCTATCACTGGAGATTTAATGGAAATAAGTCACATAGCTCCTGAATTTCCTATTTTCTTGAACGATGTCCAGGTTTTTGTCACTTTGTATAGTTTTGATACTGGTGCTGATGTTCTGTTAGGACAAGATTTTCTGAAGAAATATTTGCCAGTCACTTTCGGACAAGATTATGTTACATTCTCCACCACTGCTGGTCCTATCACAGTCCCTGCTTCTAGTGACTATAAAATTAATGTGCAACCTGAAGAACAGGATCCTCTCCAGTATAGTCTGCAAGATCTGACCAAGATTAATAAGATCGTAAAAAATGCAGAGTTACATGGTCCCAAAACTTTGCAACAAATTTCTAATAAACTTCGTGCAGATTGTACTTCAAGTAGGCCAGATGCTTTTTGGGCAAGAGAAAAGTATTTTGTTGCACTACCTTACCGAGAAGGATATATTCCTAAGCCACAAAAAGCCAGTGCAAATCATATGAGTCCAAAAGAGCAAGAATTATGCAAAGCAGAAATTGAACAATTGTTAGAACAAAAGCTTATTGAATCCTGCAAGAGTCCTTGGGCCTGCCCGGCTTTTTATGTCAATAAGCATAGTGAGCAGAAAAGAGGCAAGAAAAGGCTTGTGATTAATTATAAGGCTTTGAATGATGCTCTTCTTCCTATTCGATATCCTTTGCCTAACAAAGAATTATTACTTGCCAAAATTGCTAATGCTAATGTGTTCAGCAAGTTTGATCTTAAAAGTGGATTTTGGCAGATTGGTATTATTCCTGATGACAGGTATAAAACAGCCTTCGCTCTTCCTCATGGCCAATATCAATGGACTGTGATGCCCTTTGGTTTGAAAAATGCTCCATCTGAATTCCAAAAAAGGATGGAAGACATTTTTGGTGGGGTAGAGTACATTATTGTATATATTGATGATTTGCTTGTATTTAGCAGAGATGTAAATATGCACAAGACCCATTTAGAACAATTCTACCAACTTGTATATAAGCATGGATTAGTACTTTCAGATTCAGAAGAGAAGTTTCAGATTGGAAAAGTCAAGATTGATTACTTGGGTTTACACATAGAAAAAGGACATGTAGAACTTCAGCCACATGTGCTAATCCATCTATTAAAGTTTCCTGATATAATTGCCAATGTAAAGACCCTGCAGAGATTTTTTGGATGCCTGAATTATATAAGAAAATTTTATGCTAACCAATCAGAGGATACAAATATACTTTAGGACAGACTAAAGAAGAAAGGTGTCAGATGGACAGATGAAATGACAGCAGCAGTAATTAGTATTAAGAGTAAGCTTAATGGTTTGCCAAAACTCAAGCTTCCTGATACTAATCTTCCTTTTATACTTGAAACAGATGCTTCTTATCACACTTGGGCTGCAGTTTTGCTACAAAAGCATGGAAGAAAAGAATTGGTTTGTGCCTATTCCTCAGGATCTTTTAATGACACAGAGAAAAAGTATCCTTCTTCTCATAAAGAAATACTTGCAGTAAAGAGAGGAATAAAAAGATTTCGCTTGTTCTTGAAAAGTGTTAAATTTATTGTCAGAACAGATCTAAAGCATATGAAACAGATGTTGGCAAACAAAAGATTGTTAGAAGAAGGCAGTACCAGAGTACTAAGATGGGCACTATGGCTAGAAGGTTTTGATTTTGATATTGTTTACAAATCTGGTGCAGAAAATTATCTTGCTGACATGCTTACCAGAGAAGGTGCTCAAGAAACCAAGGAGATCAAGATGTTCAGACCACTTAACCAGCACGAAGCTTCCACAAGTCAGTCCAGTCATGTCGAGTCTAAAAGAGTTAAGTATGTTACAGTCTGTAGTAACTGTCATTATGAGTTTTGTCTAGAATGTCTATCAAAACAGGTCCGAGTCTTGCCATTATGCTTAAGACAAATCATTCTGCAAAAATGGTTTGATTCCGAGGAGTCTAGATGGTCATATACAAAAGAGTTACCATATAGGATTAGGCCATGGCGTGTTTATTATGCATTGTCTAGGGAACCAGATCCTGTTTATTTTGGGTGTATTCAAAATACTGACTGGACATGGGCAGACTACTTTTCCATTCACCAAAGAGCTAGGATACATGGTTCGGTTAAGGTCATATTTTATGCTAACGCTATAGATCCCTCAAACAATTGGTGGAGTCCATGGTTTAAGCTATTCATGTTTAGATATTTGCCTAGAGCTAAAAGCATTTTCGATAGGACTTTTGCTGAGTTTGTCAGAATCTTTCATTGGGAAATGCATGTAGCTGTCCAAAATGATTTCGTCTTAGAGTTTGAATTCATCCACAAACACACAATTGTCATTCCTAATGAAGAAGATGAATCCTTTAAGCTTTCGGTCAGATTCAGAGGATTGATATCAATAGACCCACATGACAGGCCAACATTCATGTTCACATTTCCATTCTTTTGTTGTACCAGAGATGTAGCACCATATTGGCTAGATGAATCTGTCCCATACGAAGTGCTGGCTCCAAACAATGAAGAGCTAATTGAGGAATTAATAGAACAAGACCAAATCAGGCTTGGCCATAATAATCCAGCTGTTCCAGATACTTATGCTCATGATTATGACGACAGGGCTAACAGTGACTGATTGAAGGGATCAATCAAATGAAATCCTTTCATATCCTGCTTTATTTGTACATATACTGCTCTTCGGTTTCCGTGGGATTTAGTCCGAATAAAATCTCCACTGTGTAACTACTTTATCTTGTTGTTCTTTGGTTTGCGTGGGATTTACTCCGAATAAAATCTCCACTGTGTAATTACTTTTGTATAAGAGCCAACGTCCTAGATTCCGGCCATCTTTTCACTTCAGAGATGTCATGATTCGGTCCCCATATGGCTTAGCCTCCAAGGGATGAGATAACAAGTGGTTGTCCCCACTTGCCCGAATCTTTAGGACTATTCATTATTTTTGTACAAAGTTCTTTAGTGACTCGTGATAGACATCTTGCATGATGATCTAACGAATCTTTTAAAGTTTCAAGTTCCCGGTAAAACCTTTCACCGAATGACCTGCTAGGATATTATAAATACTAGCATTGTAAGCTCATTAGGGGCATTGGAGTCTTGAGAGTTTTGAGAGAGTCTGAATAGTGTTGTAGTCTGAGTGAAGTCTCCCTGCTCTGCATCTGCGAGAAGTTTTCTCGATCTGCTTGCATCACGGAGTTTAACTCTATAGTCTGTATTGTGAAGTTTGAGTTCTTTGAGTTTAGACGAGACGAGATCTCCCTGCTCTGCATCTGCGAGAAGTTTTCTCGATCTGCTTGCATCACGGAGCGCTAGTCTCATATCTGGATTCTGTAATTATCTGAAAAGCAAATATATCTTGGCACATCTTTGCTGCATATCTGGTTCTTTACATTTATGGAGCTGTGAAGGTGAAGGACTACCGTGTTTGCTTTCCTGGTGCACAAAAGCTTTGATTCTCCTCTGTTCAGGTGCTTACTTATACTTTCTTTCAATGGCTGGTTATATGAATGAGTTTTCTCTTCAGAAGCCCGAAGACAGAAAGATAGCTCATAAGAATCGATGGTCTTTTATGAATAAGTTTTTAAATAAAACCAGAAATGAAGATGTTCTCTATGATGAAAAAGTATTAGTACAAGAATTTGAACCATAGCCTAACTGGACATTGCCAGAGATTGATATTGATAAGCTCTATAAAATGCCTGTTTTCCAGTTTCAAGCTGCTCAGTTATTTAGATTTACATCTGTGAATATTCCTATTTCCACTTGACAGTCTGTATATCAAATCCCACTAATACAGCCAGAAGATATTAAATGGGGTTTAGAAAATGTTTATAGATATATCCATATCGGTATAGTACAATTTGGAATTAATCCTCTAGTCCGTCCTGGTCTAAATACTTCATGCTTGACATGTGTCCTTGATACAAGAATGAATAACTTCGATGACGCTTTATTGGGAGGATTCCAAAGTCCCCTCAATAATGGCCCTGTTTGGTCATCAGTTATCCCTAGGTATCAAGTTTCATTGACAGACCCTTATATCAATGAATTCTTGAATGCTTATATTCAGTTTTATGGTTTTAATTTTGCCCCACAGTCACAGATCGCTCAGCTCCATGCTTCTACATGCCTGAGATTTGTCTCCACTTCCATGCCTCCTCTGAATCCAAAATTAACTGGTAGAGCTTTAAAAGAAGGTGTTATTGTTGGCCCTGGTAACACTGCTCCCCTACAGATTGGTTTTCCAAAATGTACTCTTCCATAGGAATGGAATAGTACTTATATTCCACTTTCACAGAAATATCCTCAACTGCAAACCTCTAAAGTTCCTCCGAAATTGTCTCTCATCCATCATCCTGACGGATCCACTGGTCTTAAATTTAACACTCCTTCACTTACTAGATCTATGTCATCCTTCCCTAGATCTACAATCTTGAGTGGTAGGAATCCACAGATACCCCCTGTTCCTAGAAATTTATCATCAAGACATTCTGCTCCAAGAGCGGATCATAGAAAATCCACCTCTCAGCTACCTGATGATTGTCAGCTCTGTGTTCCATCTTCATCTTCTACATTCCAGACTGATGAATCTCCTAGCTCTGATGTCTTTATACCTGATATCAAAAGTTTCTCACTTCCCAGAGCTCAGTCAGAAGTTACTGCAAAAATACCAGAAAGATATTTAGAATCTGGAAATTCTAGAAGGACATTTAGCAATGGAACGAAGAAAGCAGATTTCCAATGGTTATCCATGAAAGCAACTTCTGATCCAGATCATAATGAAAATGAAAAGCTGTATAATTATACAAACTACCAAATAGTTTGTATGCTTCAGAATATTGATGATATAGCCCGAGATGTTTTAGAAATCAAAGAGCACATCAAAAAGATGCATACTGGTTATGTTGAGACATTGGGAATCCAAGATGAAAACACACAAAAGTTGAATAATATTCAGTCAAACATGGGTATTATCTCCAAGTCTTTAGAACATCTTACAAATGCACTCCCCACTCCTGCTTCTCCACCTCATTATAGAGAAGTAGATGTCTTAAGTTCAAAGCTGAAATTCTCCTCCAAATCTGATGAATCAAAGCAAATTCTTTTTAAAGGGATAGAGAATATAGATAAAGCCAGACTTGAGAAGATCAAGAAAGGAATCAATCTAGCTAGAGAAAAGACAGAGTTGATGAAGAATAGACTAGCTGATATTCCTTCTGTTGAAAGTCTAAGACTACCAAAGAACTATGTTAGCCTTAGTTCTTTGATGAAACAAAATGGCCAACCATCTGCTCCTTCAATAATGGCCATGTCAGGAGTAACTGGTGAGCAAACACATGGTGAATCAAATTCTAAAAGAGACAGAAGTGATTCATTTTTCCACTCCAACAAAGGGAAAAGAAGTGCCGGTGATACCAATGCACATGAAGCATCAACATCCAGCCCGTTCAGCAGATATACTGAAAATCTGCAATCTGTACCTATAAGGCTAGACAATCCTGCTTCCAGAGGATATGGAAATTCATTGTTAGTAAATATTGATTGCCTTGATTATAATGAAGTAATTGCTGTTTTGCATAATGTCCATGCTTGGGCATTACAGAGGAAACCCGAAGCCAAAGTGTCATGGTCTGATGTAGTTACTCAGATTGTATGGTCTTTTACTGGCATACTAAAGCAATGGTGGGAAAGGCTTGCAGAGGAAGAGAAATATCAAATAGTTGAACATAGTACTGATCCATTAAGAGCACTGTTTGAAGCTTTAAAACATGAATTTGTTGGATTAGTCCCTGAAGATTCAGCCCATCATTCACAGTTATTTCTCTCCCAGAAGTTATGCGACATTGATTACTTGCAAGAGTATTTTTGTGTTATGCAAAAACTTCTGTATCAGGCTAGTGATCCACATAATGTTGCCTATCTGAGATATTACATCCAGTCTATGCCTGGAAAAATTCCTGATCTAATTAACCAGTACATAGCAGATCATAAAGTAAATTTGGAAGGACAATCATTTGCAGCTATTCACCAATTGATTGTCACAATATTGCAGAAAGAATGTGCAGAGAGCAAAGCCAAGAAGAATTTTTCAAAACAGATGCACTTTAGCACAAAGCTTTGCAATAATTTCAAAGAAACCTATAATTTTGGTTGTCACAAGAAAAGTGAAAGAAAGGTTTCTAAAAAGACAAAGTTTGATAACTCTTGCTCCTGCAAGGCTGATAAATACTTTCCTAAAAAGAAAAAATACTTTCCTTCCAAAAGATCATTTAAAGGACGAAGGGTAGTATTTAGGAAAAGATCAAAACCTTCTAAAAAAGGTGTGTGTTTTATTTGTGGTAAAGAAGGTCATTATGCTAACACTTGCAGAGAAAGAAAGGATAAAAAGCAGATGAAGATAATGAATATCTTTTCTACAATACATGATCCACAAGATTGGGATCTCATATCCCACTCTGATGGAGAATATTTTGAAGTTTCAAGTTCTTCTTCAGAAGCTTCGGATAGTGAAATTCCTGAAATCAGGAAATTAACAATTGATTCAGAATCATCTGATTCTGATGAAACCTTCATTCCTGATATTAAAATGTTTAGTTTGAATTCCTCAGGAGAGATACAAGCAAAGATTGCAGCAGTCAAAGCTGATCTAGCACAGTTAGATCCAGTTCAATTTACGGCAAGAAGAAGATTGACTGAAAAACTTGAAAATCTTGAGAAACAACTGCCATCCAAAAGGAAAGAAAAATTTTCAGAGGAAGAAATAGATGATGATGACTTCATCGAAAAAGAGTTTGATTCAATGTTCAGACCTTTGCAGATTTCAGTATCTCCAGGTATGAATCAAATTGATGCTCTTAAAAAGAAGATCACAGATTTGGAATCTTCAATTCACCATACAAGGTCAGAAATGTTACAGTTGTCTTCCAAACTTCAAATGCTTATTTCTGATTATGATGATTGTAATTCCAAATTAACCAGCCTACTGATGAAAAATGTGCCAGTCATGGAAGAAATATCCTGTTTAGTCAATTTAGTGTTATCTAAATTGCTAGTATTTATTGTCAACCCGGGGCTCGTAAGCTGATGAAGTGAGGGTGTACTATATGTACTTAAGTAACCTCTTAGAGTTTTTCTTATCGTTGGGGGTGTTGTTGTGGTTAATTATGTTCCTAAGATGGAGTGAGAATTTATAAACAAGTGAGTGATGGTGTGTGTGTAGAGTGAATCCTAAATGAGTGAAAGTGTGTGTTGAGTGATCTCTAACTACTTGCTTGAAAGGAAATGCTTGAAAAGAATAAGTGAACTGAAATGACTTGAAATAAACTTGAAAGCAAATGACCACTACCAATGGCACTAGACACCGTTCAAGTTGCTGCTAATAAAAGAAAAGAGAGTCACTTTTAAAACCCAAGAATAAAGATTATCTCTCTCTAACTCGATGCTTCAAAGCACATGTACTGTGTAAAGCACGGATAGGAAGTAGCTTATGTGGAATTAGAAAAGTGAGAAAAATATGCTTGAAAGACTAATGATAATGATTTGCTATTTCTAATTCTCTACTTCAGCCATATGTACTATGCAAAGTATGATTAGAAAGTAGTGAGAAAATAGTCTAATAAGCACTTAAAATCAAAACTTCTACTTTAAAGACTAGTGGTGATGATTTGCTCTTTCTAACTCGATGCTTCAAAGCACATGTACTGTGTAAAGCACGGATAGAAAGTAGTGAAAGAACAGTCCAAAAAGCACTCAAACTAGCTGCAAATTAGTGATATTCTGATCTTAAAAGATAATAGTTTATGATGAAGATCATTCATGTATGTTAACAGCTCGTTGAGAAATAAGATTAAAAATCAACTATAAAGATAAAGGCAGCACTTGAATTGTCAACTTCAAATACCATTAGCTGTAAAGCAAACACACACATATAAAAAATAAATCCCGGGCTAAAAGAAACCTGCAAAGAAATAACACTGATCAGCTTGAAAGAAAGGAAAACAAGTAAATGAAACTATACATGCTTAAGGAAATAAACAAGAAAATAACGAAATACTGCACATAAAATACTTTACAAAGGCTGAGATGAGCAGGGGCCCTCTGTTCATTCAGCCACAAGAAAACTCAGAGATCTGGAAACTTCAAAATGGTGCTATGTCTATTCCTCCATTTGCAAAAAGTATACAAAACAGAGTGCTGGAATAGCACTAGAAAACAGAGTTCACAAAGCTCTTAAATTCCACACAAGTTCAGAAAATTACAACTAATCAAAAGTTCCTTGAGCGTACGCAGACGCAGCAATTTATAGGAGTTTCTAAGATAGCCTACTCATACAGCTAATTAACAGAAAAACAATAAACAGTCATGCGTATTTATGGTCCCTTGACACATCACGGCTGCGTGGACGAGTTTAGTGGTTCTGTCGTCATGGATAATAAATCCCATGTTGGATTGCGTCCCCTGCCACCTGTAGAACATGGACAAATCACCATTTAAGATGACGTGACCAAGCAGCTCTCAATCACCATTTAAACAGCCTTGAGTTGACCGTAACTTAACCAGCTTTGACCATGGGTGGAGATGACGTGGATGGCTGGAACAATGGGACAGGAACCTCGAGCACGTTGATACCTGAGTGCCCATGTGGCTCATCTAGCAAACCGACACGTGGATCATTGTGTTTAACAAAAAGGCTGCAGGATCTTCAGATAGCTGCGGGATCATCAGATAGCTGCGGGATTCCTGCAAGTAAGTCAAAATCTAAACAAATAGTCATCCATTAGCAAAACTTGCTTGATCATGCTTATTGACACCTAATGTAATGATCTGAGAGGTTTTATGGTGAAAATGAGGCAAAAGTGAAGGAAAGATAAGGAAGAACTGAGGAAAATGGTAGACAAGTAGGTGTAGAATAGAGGCTCTACATACCCCCACTCCGAGGGTATTGCATGTCCTCATGCAATGAAAACACAATTCAGTCCATCTGCTGGGATGCCTCAGCTAGGACATCCAATCTCCTTCTCTTCCTTTGTGTAGAAACATTAACCTTTGGCCTCTTGAACATGCATCTGAATTTCAAATTGATTAAGGCTCTGTTCAGCCTTCTACATCTCTTCTTGAGTCTGCTGTGTTTCTTCTGCCACATGCTCATGTGAAGAAAGGTGTTATCTTGGATTGCTTTGGCAATTTCAGCTTGCTGCTTCATTTCTTCATTTCTCTGTTTAATGTGACGGTTTAGCACTTCAAGTTCATAGATTTCTTGTTTAAGTAAATCTATTTGCTGCTCATGAGGTATGACATTACTTGGGCCAGCAGTGTTTTGCTCCAATGTTTCAAAATAGTTGTACACCTCTTGTTGAATTGGGTCAACAATTGGTGACTTCCTTGGACTATATTCATGCTCAATTTCAGTTTCAAACTCCGGCTGAAATGGACTGTCTTCTCTTGGAGGAGTAGCTGCCTCATGTGATGGACTATCCTCAAGGTCTGCTTTTGTAGCACCCTTCTCAGGTGTGCTAAGATCAACGAAGAGTGTCCTTGTGGCTTTCCTTTTATTCTGCAATCTACTACTCCTTCTTACCGTGGCAGCACTCTGTGTTTCTTTTTGTGCCTTTTCCCTTGGTTTTTGAACTTTTACTTTCTCAGAGAGGGCAGTTTTCTCATGGAGTTTAGCTACCCTTTGTGCTAAGGGCTGGTTATCCCTTTCTTCATCACTAGAATGCTCTGGGGTCTGATCAGTTTCTTGGATTATAGATTTTCCCTTGTCTTGTTTTTGTTTCTTTTTGTCTTCTCTTCTCTTCTTGGTAGCTTCCTTGGCAAGTTCAGCGAGGGTTTCTGAGATGACCTCTTGAGCACTGTCTTCAGTGGGTTCAATCTCAGGTTCAAGATGATGGACTTCTATTTCCTCTACAGTTTGTCTTTGAACAGTTTCCTCTAAGATGTCAGTCTCAGAGATACTTTCTTTTCTCTTCCTTCTGCTTTTTCTAAGTATAGAAGATTCTCCAGGTTCTGCAAAATGATTCCTTACAAGGAATTTCTCCCATGTGTCTTGTTTTTCTTTTAACTGTTCTTCTATCAATAACTTTACAAGACCATGGTGACAGAGGTAAGCTTCTACGTTTCGTGGATTTCGTTGAGCCATGGAACACATTTTCCTAAGGCTTTGGAATAGAAAGTAAGGAAGATTTATATCATGTTCTCCTTGAAATTGCAGCATAATTTTACCATGATAAACGTACAACACTCCAAATCTCCCTTCACACGTGAAAAATTTTTGCACTAACAACAATAGAATTTTCCATTCTTCTTTAACATGGGAGATTGGAATTCCTTTGGTGAAAACACTTGTGTCCATACCTGGGTTTTTAAAAATCCGCTTCCATTGTTGATCCTGGACTGCCCGGTTTTTGAACCAACGTTCACCGGTTTGTGGAAGAGAGGTAGCCCTTGCTATGCTTCCTTCGCTGACTATAAATGTTAAATCACCCACTTCTGCTTGACTGTCTTTGTCCTTAAATGATCTTGCAAAGGCTTTTGTTACTTCTTTGTGGTAGCCCTTAAACTTCCTGATGCACTGTAGCCAATTAGCTTTTTCTAATGCTTCCTCAACCTGAGGGTATGCCTCCAAGAATTTCGAACCTTCTGGTTCAGCCCTTAAAAGCTTTCCCATCGACTCCTCAGCTCTGTTTAAAACACGAATTTGATGGTGACCTTACACAGTAACCCCGTCACTTTACACAGTAACTCCTCGGTTCCTGTTCAGACTTTGTGGAACAGAGGGTATACGGTGCATCAACAGCCTCAGACACCGAGAATTCACGGCTTGAATTAGAGTTAAGCGGAGGATAACAGCGTGGACACAGTGAAAACGGTGACTAACAGTCGTAATACGACTGTATCACAGGTTTACTGGCTATACGGCAGAGGGAAAACAGAGGATGGTTTATGGAGGTAATCGTAGTGAGTGAAACGGAATAAGGGAGATGATAGCGAGGAATGGAGTATTATGAGCACAGAGGGTTTCGAAATGATGAATGGAACGGCTATATTCTCCGATTTCGGCTGTGAATTGACACATGGCTGCGGGACGAGAACTGAGAGACGTAATATGGTAGGTTACGTCATTAGGGTACGAGACCTTAATGACAGAAACAGCCATATGTGATTTCAAAAATCGTGGTTATTATGAGCTGGTAGACGTGGAGGATTCGTAGATTTGTGGTCGCATGGGAAAAGAAGATGGGTAATCATTACGATTAGTGGTCAACAAAACATAACCCAGAAAATTCCGCATAATGAAATAACCATAGGTTTAGAGTTTTAAACATACCTCGGATCCGCATTTGATTTGGCTTCTGATGATTTGCTATTAACCTTTTGTTAACTTTATTGCTAGCACATGATCTTTCCTCCTTGTCTTTGATGATTTTGAACTGTAAATATTTTCTTCAGACAAACTATGTTTCTTGTGCAGGTGCAGAAGGCTGCAGGAAGGCTAAACAGCTGCAGAATTGTTAAATAGCTGCAGGAACTGTAATGAAGTCTTCCAGCTGCATAAAATACTTTAGTTGCCTAAAAAAAACTTTATTAATGAAGTGAAATGGAATGAAGGAATGAATGAATGAGTGAGTGGAAAGCAGTGAGGTGAAGTGAGGATGGTAAGATGGAAGGAAATGGTGAGATGAAATGAAAATGAAAGAGAGAGATTTTTTTTTTTTTTTTTTCATTTTTTTTTTGGAAAACATGAGGTGTCAGGTGACCCTGATTTTCACCTCATGTTTTTTGCATGAGACTGCCAATCAGAGATTGGTTTTCAGGCTCATACATTTATTCATTTCTTTTTTTTTTTTTTTTTTTTTTTTTATTGAAATTGAAAGAAACAGAGATTAGGCTGATGGAGGAGAACAATTCTTCTCCACCAGCCTCATTTCAGAATCGCCTTGGAATAACTTAACAAACTCCTCTTTTGAGAGTGGCTTGTGGTAGACTTTTAACCGGTGGCCATTCACAATAAAGGGAGTTCGAAGTTCATCAATAGTCTTCACTCTAACTGCTCCATTATTAAAGACTTCATCAATCTCATATGGCCCAAGCCAATGAGTTTGAAATTTTCCTTTGAAGTCCTTAAATTTTGAATCAAACAAGAGTGTCCAATCACCCTTTTGAAACTTCTTTTCTTTGATATGTCGATCATGCCATTTGCTTCTTTGGTGTTGAACTAGATCGGTTCTTAGAATTGCATCCTGTCTCATTTCATCTAGTTCATTTAACTGGTCCATTCTGTGCTTCTGAGCTTCTGATAAGCTCATCCCCAATTGAACTGCTGTCTTGAAGGTCTTGATTTGGAACTCAATGGGGAACAGGACTTCCTTCCCATAAACAAGTTCATAGGGAGAATGTCCTGTGGTGTTCCTCCATGTAGTTCTATAGGCCCATAAGGCTTCAGGAAGCCTTTCTGCCCAATCTCTTCTATGAAGATGAACAGTCTTTGTGATGATGCTTTCAAGAACTTTATTTGTAGATTCTACTTGACCATTCTCTTGCGGATGGTATGGAGTAGATGTTCTATGCTTAATCTTATATTCCTCCATCAGCTTTTCCACCATCCTTGATGTAAATTGGCTTCCCTGATCTGTTACAATTTCTCTTGGGACACCAAAACGAGTGAAAATATCCTTGAAAAGAAATTGAACAACTGAATTTTCAGTAGCAGAAGTTAATGCTATAGCTTCTACCCACTTGGTAACATAATCAGTACAAACCAGTATATATCTATTTTGCTTGGATGGCGGATTAATTGGTCCAACAAAATCTAGAGCCCATTTCTCGAAAGGTTCGATGCATACCTGTGGCTGTAGTGGCATTTCATTCGAAAGAGTTGGTCTCCCAGTTCTTTGACAACTGTCACACCTTTTAACATATTGCTTTGCATCCTTAAAGAGAGAAGGCCAATAATATCCTGATGAAAGGATTTTATAGGCAGTCCTCTTATCCGAAAAATGTCCGCCACAAGGTTCGTCATGACATGCCTTAAGGATGTCAGGCATCTCATCCTCCCGTACACATCTTCTGATCATCAAATCTGGCCCTGTTCTGAACAATTCATTAGAAATCCAAGAATAAAGTGAACTATCCTGAATGATTTTCCTTTTCTCATTAGGAAATAAATGTAAAGGTAATTTTCCAGTAACTAAATAATTAGCAATATCAGCATACCAAGGAGTTTTGGTAGTTACTGCAAACAAATACTCATCTGGAAATTTATCCTCTACAGGAGAGTCCTCATTAGTGTTTTGGATTCTAGACAAGAAGTCAGCTACTGTGTTCTGTTTACCTGGTCGATCTAACACAGTTATGTTGAATTCTTGTAAAAGCAAAAGCCATCTTGTAACTCTACCATTAGTGACTGGTTTGTTCATGAGGTATCTAATGGCAGAGTGATCAGTGTGGACAAAGGTTTCATAGCCGGTTATATAGTGTCTAAACTTGTTTATAGCATGAACAACGGCTAGAAACTCCTTTTCAGTAACAGTATAATTTAACTCAGTAGGAGTCAAATTCTTACTCGTGTAATAAATGGCATAAGGGATCAAATCCTTTTGTCCCAAAACAGCTCCTAAAGCTGTATCTGAAGCATCAGTAGAAATGTGGAAAGGGAGTTTCCAATTTGGACCCCTTAAAATGGGTGCTTCAGATATTCTAGTCTTTAAAGCTTCAAAGGCAGATTGACATTCAGGATCCCACTTAAATTCACAATCTTTAGTAAGTAGTTTGAAAAGAGGGGATGCTATCTTAGTGAAGTTTTCAATAAATCTTCTGTAATAACCAGTAAACCCAAGAAAACTTCTAACATCTCTTTGGCAATTTGGAACAGGTAACTTAGAGATGACTTCTACTTTAGATCTATCAACTTTGATTCCATCTCCTGAAATATGATGTCCTAAAACAATCCCTTCAGTAAACATCATAAAACACTTTTCATGACTTAAAGAAAGATTTGTTTCCTTACATCTTACCAGTACTTTTTCCAAATTTGCCAAAGCTTCTTCAAATGTATTACCATAGACTGTAAAATCGTCCATGTATACCTCTACACAATCATGAATCAGATCTGAGAAGATTCCTAGTACAGCCCTTTGAAATGTAGCAGGTGCATTGCACAAACCAAAAGGGAGTACTCGATAGGCAAAAGTTCCCCAAGGACAAGTAAAGGTGGTTTTGTCTTGATCTTCAGGTGCTACCTGAATCTGATTGTAACCACTAAAACCATCCAAGAATGAGAAATACTTTTTACCTGCTAAAGTGTCTAATACCTGATCAATAAAAGGTAGAGGAAAATGATCCTTTAAGGTTGCCTTGTTCAATTCTCGATAATCAATGCAAACTCTCCATTTACCATTCTTTTTGGGCACTATAACCAAGGGAGAAACCCATTGGCTATCTAAAATGGGGTAAATGAAGTTTACCTTGAGCAATTTCTGAAGTTCTTCTTTCACAATTTCCCTAAGATTTGGATTCATCCGTCTTTGTGGCTGCCTAATAGGTCTGCTGTTTTCTTCAATATAAATATGATGAATACAAGTCTTAGGGTCGATTCCTTTCATGTCAGTATATTCCCATGCAAAGGCAGTGGAATGTTTTTGCAACAGTTTAGTTAATTCTTCTTGTTGTAGTCTTTCCAAGTTCTTGTTAATGTTTAATGTTTTTCCTGGAAAGATTTCAACTGTAGAACTACCAAACTCTTCCATTGAGAAGAGAGACATCTGTCTAGAGGAGAGATATTCAATATCTGCATCTAACTGGAACTGTGAAGAGTCATATTCTAAGGGTACCTCAAAATTTTCTAATGTATTTAGAATTTGACTATCCTCACTGATTTCAGAGATGGTTAGAATAGGTTGAAGAGTATCCTCATCATCAATCCACTCATCTTCTCCTATTTCTGTTATTGCCTTTGCGGGAGGATACAAGTTGAATTTCTTGGTAGAATTACCATCTGATATATACATGTCCCCCGACCTACAACTTATGAAAGCATCAGTTGTGGCCAGCCAAGGTCTTCCTAGAATAAGAGGATGTCCTCCTAGATTGTTCTTGGGAGTTAAAATCATAAAATCAACTGGATATTCCCAAGAGTCTAGTGAGACTGGAATGTCCTCCAATACACCATCAGGTTTAATGATTGATCTATCTGCAAGTTGCAACAAAGTAGGTGTAAAGAGAAGGTTAGGAAGTTTTAACTGATCCATGGTCTGTCTACTCATAATGTTGATAGCGGCTCCTAAGTCAATCAAGGTATTTGGGATTTCAACCCCATTAATATGAGTTTTAACAATAGGGCTACCGGGATCTACATATTTTTGCATGGTAATTTTACCCATCATAATGTCTGCAATTTTTCCAACTAGATGTATCCTTTTGGTGTCTCTGGTTCTTTTTATTGTTTTTTTCAAACTCATCTCCTTTATTGTCTTTGCTAGAATGGGAATCTCCTTAATGGCTGTTAACAAGGGAATCTTGATACAGACATTTTTCAATTCATCTAGAAAGCTATAGTCAGGCAACCAAATCTGCTTCTCCACTCCTTTATCAATTTGTAATCTTTCAGGAAAAGGAGGAATAGCTGAAGATGTGGGTTGCTCTACTAAGGGAGTTGATTATTTTTCTTTTTCTTTAATGCTTGGGTTTTGAAGGGATACTTCAGAACCCTTATTGGCTTTGAGAGATTCTTCCTCAGAAATGCTTGGTTGTTGAGCACTTGTAGAAGGTTGGTCTAAGATTCTACCTAATCTGAGTTGGACCTCATTGAGAGGGACAACCATATAGGTAGGGAATGGTTGACCTTCCATAAGTGGTTGACCTTCCATCACATAAGCACTTTGAGGGTTCCTATTATTGGGGTTTGGTTGAGGTTGAGAGGGAAGTTGATTTGGCCTCTGCTGAGATTATAACAAGAGTTGAGAATTTTGATTTTGTGGAAGAGGTTGTTGTTGTTGAGGGAATGGTAATGACAATTGTTGACCTTGATTTGGAAGTTGGGGAGCTTGCTGATTCTGAAAGGATTGAGGATATTGATAGAATTGGGCAAATCTCCCATAAGGATTTTGCATTTGCATGCTTTGCAACCATGCTTGGAAAGGATTTTGTGGTTGTGACCAAGGTTGTTGCCAAGGATTCCAATTTGGTGGGGGCTGAAAATTCATAGAGTTATTAAACCCTTGATTTTGCTGCCCCTGCCAAGGTCTTCTTGCAACAAAACAAAGGGATTCAAGCGTACCTGGATCTTCTTGAAAGACTGCTTTGAGGCCAGGGATTGAAGGACATTCCTTGGTCTCATGGGTTTCTGAGCAAATTACACAGGTTTCCACAACTTGTGCTTCCAAGGGACATTCCCTTAAAGCATGCTTCTTTCTACACTTTGGGCAAAAGATGGTCATAGCCTCGGCTTCTGCTTTTTGTTTATTCTGAATCTTAAGGGTATCAATTTGTTCACTAAGACTCCCTAAGATGTCAGTTTTAAATTCATCTAGCATATTACCGATTTCAGCCCTACTCACTGATCCTGTTGCAGATTTATTTGCCCTAAGGAGAGAAGGATCTCTAGGCCCTTTTTGAGTTTTTGATTTGCCCCTTGAGAGATGGATACAAAGTTCAGCTATATCATTGAGAGAAAGTTGAGAAATATCCCCTTTCCCCATCATGTTTAAGATATCTATCCATTCATCCTTAATGGCTTTTAATAAGAGGGCTTTTAAGGTCTCTTCATCCAAGGTACTCATTTTTGCTCTTTTTAAATTATATTGAAATCTCTCAAGTAAATCTTCTAGGCTCTCATCTTCTTTTTGCATCATTTTAAAAACCTCATCCTTATGATTAGTAGGCATACAATAGTCCAAATACCTATCCAAAAAGGTCTGTTTCATTTCATCCCAGGTCCTAATGGACTGAGTAACTAATCCCATGAACCATTTCAAAGCTTGATCTTTTAATGTTGATGGGAACAGTTTGAGTTTCTGAGTATCATCCAGATAGTCATAAGTTCGACACACAACTTCAAATTCAAACAAGAATGTTTCAGGGTCCTCAGTTCTTAATCCATGAAAATTTGGGAGGACGGATGGTGATATGTTTTTCATGGTGGCTCGGGAGTCCTCATCAACAATGGGAAACCCAAATGTGTTATCCCCATCTCTATTTCCTCCAATGGGACCTCTACCTCCTCCATTGTTATTGTTATTTCCTCCTCCTCCTCTACCTCTACCTCTACCGCCTCCTTCTTCCTCTGCCATGATGATTCTCCTAGGGATTTCAAAATCTTCTGGTTCTTCTACAAAGGGTGAATGAGAAGAGATTTCTCCTTCCTCTTCAGGTGAGTCTATTTCCTCAATTACAATTGGTTTTCTGGTAGGAGAAAGAGAAGAGTCTCTTCCTAGTTCAAACTCAATAGAAGGTATAGGAGAGTCAACTCTTGGCTCTTGAATTTCAGGACTAGGAGTTTCTGTTGGAGATAAGGGAGGTGTCTCTTGTCTATCTCTTGAAGCAGATGGACTTGTAAAGATTGAACTTCGAGCTCTAGCTAAAAACCTTCCCCTAGAATCTCTAGCTCTATGCATGTCATTTTTATTTTATCTTCAAGTTAAGTTAAATAGTTCTTTTTCTGATCTTCCAGTTCACTCTAGGTGCAAGAAGAGAGAATACTCAAGAAACTATTAAATCAATAACTTTCTCCTTTCTGATCCTCCAGATCACTTCAAAGTGCAAGAGGAGAGCATACTTAGATAGGTTATTAACTTCTTTTCTTGAAGTTTTTATTTTTATTTTTTTTCTTCTAAGAATATGGCTACTTAATTTCACTTCCCCGGCAACGACGCCAAAATGTTTAGTCAATTTAGTGTTATCTAAATTGCTAGTATTTATTGTCAACCCGGGGCTCGTAAGCTGATGAAGTGAGGGTGTACTATATGTACTTAAGTAACCTCTTAGAGTTTTTCTTATCGTTGGGGGTGTTGTTGTGGTTAATTATGTTCCTAAGATGGAGTGAGAATTTATAAACAAGTGAGTGATGGTGTGTGTGTAGAGTGAATCCTAAATGAGTGAAAGTGTGTGTTGAGTGATCTCTAACTACTTGCTTGAAAGGAAATGCTTGAAAAGAATAAGTGAACTGAAATGACTTGAAATAAACTTGAAAGCAAATGACCACTACCAATGGCACTAGACACCGTTCAAGTTGCTGCTAATAAAAGAAAAGAGAGTCACTTTTAAAACCCAAGAATAAAGATTATCTCTCTCTAACTCGATGCTTCAAAGCACATGTACTGTGTAAAGCACGGATAGGAAGTAGCTTATGTGGAATTAGAAAAGTGAGAAAAATATGCTTGAAAGACTAATGATAATGATTTGCTATTTCTAATTCTCTACTTCAGCCATATGTACTATGCAAAGTATGATTAGAAAGTAGTGAGAAAATAGTCTAATAAGCACTTAAAATCAAAACTTCTACTTTAAAGACTAGTGGTGATGATTTGCTCTTTCTAACTCGATGCTTCAAAGCACATGTACTGTGTAAAGCACGGATAGAAAGTAGTGAAAGAACAGTCCAAAAAGCACTCAAACTAGCTGCAAATTAGTGATATTCTGATCTTAAAAGATAATAGTTTATGATGAAGATCATTCATGTATGTTAACAGCTCTTTGAGAAATAAGATTAAAAATCAACTATAAAGATAAAGGCAGCACTTGAATTGTCAACTTCAAATACCATTAACTGTAAAGCAAACACACACATATAAAAAATAAATCCCGGGCTAAAAGAAACCTGCAAAGAAATAACACTGATCAGCTTGAAAGAAAGGAAAACAAGTAAATGAAACTATACATGCTTAAGGAAATAAATAAGAAAATAACGAAATACTGCACATAAAATACTTTACAAAGGCTGAGATGAGCAGGGGCCCTCTGTTCATTCAGCCACAAGAAAACTCAGAGATCTAGAAACTTCAAAACGGTGCTATGTCTATTCCTCCATTTGCAAAAAGTATACAAAACAGAGTGCTGGAATAGCACTAGAAAACAGAGTTCACAAAGCTCTTAAATTCCACACAAGTTCAGAAAATTACAACTAATCAAAAGTTCCTTGAGCGTACGCAGACGCAGCAATTTATAGGAGTTTCTAAGATAGCCTACTCGTACAGCTAATTAACAGAAAAACAATAAACAGTCATGCGTATTTATGGTCCCTTGACACATCACGGCTGCGTGGACGAGTTTAGTGGTTCTGTCGTCATGGATAATAAATCCCATGTTGGATTGCGTCCCCTGCCACCTGTAGAACATGGACAAATCACCATTTAAGATGACGTGACCAAGCAGCTCTCAATCACCGTTTAAACAGCCTTGAGTTGACCGTAACTTAACCAGCTTTGACCATGGGTGGAGATGACGTGGATGGCTGGAACAATGGGACATGAACCTCGAGCACGTTGATACCTGAGTGCCCATGTGGCTCATCTAGCAAACCGACACGTGGATCATTGTGTTTAACAAAAAGGCTGCAGGATCTTCAGATAGCTGCGGGATTCCTGCAAGCAAGTCAAAATCTAAACAAATAGTCATCCATTAGCAAAACTTGCTTGATCATGCTTATTGACACCTAATGTAATGATCTGAGAGGTTTTATGGTGAAAATGAGGCAAAAGTGAAGGAAAGATAAGGAAGAACTGAGGAAAATGGTAGACAAGTAGGTGTAGAATAGAGGCTCTACATATCCCCAAAGAAAAATGTTGAGCTTTTTAATGTTATGGGCATCGGAGATAGAGTAGTTATTCCAATAAGAATTAAAGTCCCTAGCATTAAACAGTATACCTTGGATGCTCAAATAGATTCTGGTGCTATGAGTAGTTGCTGCAAATATAAAGCTATTCCTCATTATTATTGGCAGCCTACTAAACTCCAATTCAGGGCTATCACTGGAGATTTAATGGAAATAAGTCACATAGCTCCTGAATTTCCTATTTTCTTGAACGATGTCCAGGTTTTTGTCACTTTGTATAGTTTTGATACTGGTGCTGATGTTCTGTTAGGACAAGATTTTCTGAAGAAATATTTGCCAGTCACTTTCGGACAAGATTATGTTAGATTCTCCACCACTGTTGGTCCTATCACAGTCCCTGCTTCTAGTGACTATAAAATTAATGTGCAACCTGAAGAACAGGATCCTCTCTAGTATAGTCTGCAAGATCTGACCAAGATTAATAAGATCGTAAAAAATGCAGAGTTACATGGTCCCAAAACTTTGCAACAAATTTCTAATAAACTTCGTGCAGATTGTACTTCAAGTAGGCCAGATGCTTTTTGGGCAAGAGAAAAGTATTTTGTTGCACTACCTTACCGAGAAGGATATATTCCTAAGCCACAAAAAGCCAGTGCAAATCATATGAGTCCAAAAGAGCAAGAATTATGCAAAGCAGAAATTGAACAATTGTTAGAACAAAAGCTTATTGAATCCTGCAAGAGTCCTTGGGCCTGCCCGGCTTTTTATGTCAATAAGCATAGTGAGCAGAAAAGAGGCAAGAAAAGGCTTGTGATTAATTATAAGGCTTTGAATGATGCTCTTCTTCCTATTCGATATCCTCTGCCTAACAAAGAATTATTACTTGTCAAAATTGCTAATGCTAATGTGTTCAGCAAGTTTGATCTTAAAAGTGGATTTTGGCAGATTGGTATTATTCCTGATGACAGGTATAAAACAGCCTTCACTGTTCCTCATGGCCAATATCAATGGACTGTGATGCCCTTTGGTTTGAAAAATGCTCCATCTGAATTCCAAAAAAGGATGGAAGACATTTTTGGTGGGGTAGAGTACATTATTGTATATATTGATGATTTGCTTGTATTTAGCAGAGATGTAAATATGCACAAGACCCATTTAGAACAATTCTACCAACTTGTATATAAGCATGGATTAGTACTTTCAGATTCAGAAGAGAAGTTTCAGATTGGAAAAGTCAAGATTGATTACTTGGGTTTACACATAGAAAAAGGACATGTAGAACTTCAGCCACATGTGCTAATCCATCTATTAAAGTTTCCTGATATAATTGCCAATGTAAAGACCCTGCAGAGATTTCTTGGATGCCTGAATTATATAAGAAAATTTTATGCTAACCAATCAGAGGATACAAATATACTGCAGGACAGACTAAAGAAGAAAGGTGTCAGATGGACAGATGAAATGACAGCAGCAGTAATTAGTATTAAGAGTAAGCTTAATGATTTGCCAATACTCAAGCTTCCTGATACTAATCTTCCTTTTATACTTGAAACAAATGCTTCTTATCACACTTGGGCTGTAGTTTTGCTACAAAAGCATGGAAGAAAAGAATTGGTTTGTGCCTATTCCTCAGGATCTTTTAATGACACAGAGAAAAAGTATCCTTCTTCTCATAAAGAAATACTTGCAGTAAAGAGAGGAATAAAAAGATTTCGTTTGTTCTTGAAAAGTGTTAAATTTATTGTCAGAACAGATCTAAATCATATGAAACAGATGTTGGCAAACAAAAGATTGTTAGAAGAAGGCAGTACCAGAGTACTAAGATGGGCACTATGGCTAGAAGGTTTTGATTTTGATATTGTTTACAAATCTAGTGCAGAAAATTATCTTGCTGACATGCTTACCAGAGAAGGTGCTCAAGAAACCAAGGAGATCAAGATGTTCAGACCACTTAACCAGCACGAAGCTTCCACAAGTCAGTCCAGTCATGTCGAGTCTAAAAGAGTTAAGTATGTTACAGTCTGTAGTAACTGTCATTATGAGTTTTGTCTAGAATGTCTATCAAAACAGGTCCGAGTCTTGCCATTATGCTTAAGACAAATCATTCTGCAAAAATGGTTTGATTCCGAGGAGTCTAGATGGTCATATACAAAAGAGTTACCATATAGGATTAGGCCATGGCGTGTTTATTATGCATTGTCTAGGGAACCAGATCCTGTTTATTTTGGGTGTATTCAAAATACTGACTGGACATGGGCAGACTACTTTTCCATTCACCAAAGAGCTAGGATACATGGTTCGGTTAAGGTCATATTTTATGCTAACGCTATAGATCCCTCAAACAATTGGTGGAGTCCATGGTTTAAGCTATTCATGTTTAGATATTTGCCTAGAGCTAAAAGCATTTTCGATAGGACTTTTGCTGAGTTTGTCAGAATCTTTCATTGGGAAATGCATGTAGCTGTCCAAAATGATTTCGTCTTAGAGTTTGAATTCATCCACAAACACACAATTGTCATTCCTAATGAAGAAGATGAATCCTTTAAGCTTTCGGTCAGATTCAGAGGATTGATATCAATAGACCCACATGACAGGCCAACATTCATGTTCACATTTCCATTCTTTTGTTGTACCAGAGATATAGCACCATATTGGCTAGATGAATCTGTCCCATACGAAGTGCTGGCTCCAAAAAATGAAGAGCTAATTGAGGAATTAATAGAACAAGACCAAATCAGGCTTGGCCATAATCATCCAGCTGTTCCAGATACTCATGCACATGATTATGACGACAGGGCTAACAGTGACTGATTGAAGGGATCAATCAAATGAAATCCTTTCATATCCTGCTTTATTTGTACATATACTGCTCTTCGGTTTCCGTGGGATTTAGTCCGAATAAAATCTCCACTGTGTAACTACTTTATCTTGTTGTTCTTTGGTTTGCGTGGGATTTACTCCGAATAAAATCTCCACTGTGTAATTACTTTTGTATAAGAGCCGACGTCCTAGATTCCGGCCATCTTTTCACTTCAGAGATGTCATGATTCGGTCCCCATATGGCTTAGCCTCCAAGGGATGAGATAACAAGTGGTTGTCCCCACTTGCCCGAATCTTTAGGACTATTCATTATTTTTGTACAAAGTTCTTTAGTGACTCGTGATAGACATCTTGCATGATGATCTAACGAATCTTTTAAAGTTTCAAGTTCCCGGTAAAACCTTTCACCGGATGACCTGCTAGGATATTATAAATACTAGCATTGTAAGCTCATTAGGGGCATTGGAGTCTTGAGAGTTTTGAGAGAGTCTGAATAGTGTTGTAGTCTGAGTGAAGTCTCCCTGCTCTGCATCTGCGAGAAGTTTTCTCGATCTGCTTGCATCACGGAGTTTAACTCTATAGTCTGTATTGTGAAGTTTGAGCTATGTGACTTATTTCCATTAAATCTCCAGTGATAGCCCTGAATTGGAGTTTAGTAGGCTGCCAATAATAATGAGGAATAGCTTTATATTTGCAGAAACTACTCATAGCACCAGAATCTATTTGAGCATCCAAGGTATATTGTTTAATGCTAGGGACTTTAATTCTTATTGGAATAACTACTCTATCTCCGATGCCCATAACATTAAAAAGCTCAACATTTTTCTTTGGGGATATTTCTTCCATGACTGGCACATTTTTCATCAGTAGGCTGGTTAATTTGGAATTACAATCATCATAATCAGAAATAAGCATTTGAAGTTTGGAAGACAACTGTAACATTTCTGACCTTGTATGGTGAATTGAAGATTCCAAATCTGTGATCTTCTTTTTAAGAGCATCAATTTGATTCATACCTGGAGATACTGAAATCTGCAAAGGTCTGAACATTGAATCGAACTCTTTTTCGATGAAGTCATCATCATCTATTTCTTCCTCTGGAAGCAGGATTGTCTAGCCTTATAGGTACAGATTGCAGATTTTCAGTATATCTGCTGAACGGGCTGGATGCTGATGCTTCATGTGCATTGGTATCACCGACACTTCTTTTCCCTTTGTTGGAGTGGAAAAATGAATCACTTCTGTCTCTTTTAGAATTTGATTCACCATGTGTTTGCTCACCAGTTACTCCTGACATGGCCATTATTGAAGGAGCAGATGGTTGGCCATTTTGTTTCATCAAAGAACTAAGGCTAACATAGTTCTTTGGTAGTCTTAGACTTTCAACAGAAGGAATATCAGCTAGTCTATTCTTCATCAACTCTGTCTTTTCTCTAGCTAGATTGATTCCTTTCTTGATCTTCTCAAGTCTGGCTTTATCTATATTCTCTATCCCTTTAAAAAGAATTTGCTTTGATTCATCAGATTTGGAGGAGAATTTCAGCTTTGAACATAAGACATCTACTTCTCTATAATGAGGTGGAGAAGCAGGAGTGGGGAGTGCATTTGTAAGATGTTCTAAAGACTTGGAGATAATACCCATGTTTGACTGAATATTATTCAACTTTTGTGTGTTTTCATCTTGGATTCCCAATGTCTCAACATAACCAGTATGCATCTTTTTGATGTGCTCTTTGATTTCTAAAACATCTCGGGCTATATCATCAATATTCTGAAGCATACAAACTATTTGGTAGTTTGTATAATTATGCAGCTTTTCATTTTCATTCTGATCTGGATCAGAAGTTGCTTTCATGGATAACCATTGGAAATCTGCTTTCTTCGTTCCATTGCTAAATGTCCTTCTAGAATTTCCAGATTCTAAATATCTTTCTGGTATTTTTGCAGTAACTTCTGACTGAGCTCTAGGAAGTGAGAAACTTTTGATATCAGGTATAAAGACTTCAGAGCTAGGAGATTCATCAGTCTGGAATGTAGAAGATGAAGATGGAACACAGAACTGACAATCATCAGGTAGCTGAGAGGTGGATTTTCTATGATCCTCTCTTGGAGCAGAATGTCTTGATGATAAATTTCTAGGAACAGGGGGTATCTGTGGATTCCTACCACTCAAGATTGTAGATCTAGGGAAGGATGACATAGATCTAGTAAGTGAAGGAGTGGTAAATTTAAGACCAGTGGATCCGTCAGGATGATGGATGAGAGACAATTTCGGAGGAACTTTAGAGGTTTGCAGTTGAGGATATTTCTGTGAAAGTGGAATATAAGTACTATTCCATTCCTCTGGAAGAGTACATTCTGCAAAACCAATCTGTAGGGGAGCAGTGTTACCAGGGCCAACAATAACACCTTCTTTTAAAGCTCTACCAGTTAATTTTGGATTCAGAGGAGGCATGGAAGTGGAGACAAATCTCAGGCATGTAGAAGCATGGAGCTGAGCGATCTGTGACTGTGGGGCAACATTAAAACCATAAAACTGAATATAAGCATTCAAGAATTCATTGATATAAGGGTCTGTCAATGAAACTTGATACCTAGGGATAACTGATGACCAAACAGGGCCATTCTTGAGGGGACTTTGGAATCCTCCCAATAAAGCGTCATCGAAGTTATTCATTCTTGTATCAAGGACACATGTCAAGCATGAAGTATTTAGACTAGGACGGACTAGAGGATTAATTCCAAATTGTACTATACCGATATGGATATATCTATAACCATTTTCTAAACCCCATTTGATATCTTCTGGCTGTATTAGTGGGATTTGATATACAGACTGGCCAGTGGAAATAGGAATATTCACAGATGTAAATCTAAATAACTGAGCAGCTCGAAACTGGAAAACATGCATTTTATAGAGCTTATCAATATCAATCTCTGGCAATGTCCAGTTAGGCTGTGGTTCAAATTCTTGTACTAATACTTTTTCATCATAGAGAACATCTTCATTTCTGGTTTTATTTAAAAACTTATTCATAAAGGACATCGATTCTTATGAGCTATCTTTCTGTCTTTGGGCTTCTGAAGAGAAAACTCATTCATATAACCAGCCATTGAAAGAAAGTATGAGTAAGCACCTGAACAGAGGAGAATCAAAGCTTTTGTGCACCAGGAAAGCAAACACGGTAGTCCTTCACCTTCACAGCTCTCTACCAGCGCCTTATCGCAAACTTAGACTTGTGGACAATAGCTTGGACAAATACTACTCAATGGAAGAACCAGACAATTTAAAACAGCTCTTGGACAAAGAACCAGATGGCTCCGATACCATAAATGTAAAGAACCAGATATGCAGCAAAGATGTGCCAAGATATATTTGCTTTTCAGATAATTACAGAATCCAGATATGAGACTAGTGCTCCGTGATGCAAGCAGATCGAGAAAACCTCTCGCAGATGCAGAGCAGGGAGACTTCACTCAGACTACAACACTATTCAGACTCTATATATATATATATATATATATATATATATATAATTTTTTAAATATATATATTATATAATTTAAAAAAAATTATTTGTTTTATTTTTATTTTATATTTTATACTTTAAAATGCTTTATTGGACCTTTTTTTTCTTTAATTTTTTATCATTATTTTTATTTAAAATGTGTTTTTTTATAGCTTCTGAATTTTTAAAAAGGTTGCATTTTTTATTCGTTTTGGTCTCTTTTCTTTCTCTCTTTTTTTTTTTTTTTTAAATTTTCTTTCCTTATTTTAAGAAGAAAAAGGCCTTCTGAATTTTTTTTAGAATAAAAAAGGAAATTTTTTATTTTATTTTAATTGCTACCCCTTAAAAGTATATCAAATATTTGCAATTCTTTTCTCAAAATTTTAATGTAAATTATTAAAAAAAATAATAATTGGTAATTAAACAAAAATTATGTAATGTTACTTTCAATTTAGATTAGACATTATGTTTTTTAAACACTACCCATGGTCAACATGGGAATGTGAATTAATTGGTAATTTTAACCCAAGAAATAAAATGAAATAAAATAAAAGATATACAACATTAAAATATTTTAAAAACAAACATTAAAGAAAAATAGAAATGTAAACAAACTGAACTCTTGAGTTTTAGGAGTTTTTATAGTAATGGTATTTCACCTTTAATGTGACGGTTAAAACATGCTTGAATTTTAACCCTAAAATATTGCGGGGGTTAATTTTGCATCTCCACTTTTGTATTTCTATATCTTTTTCTTTTTTTTTTGTCTTTCGTAGCCATGATATTTGGTTTTTAATTGCATGATTGAAAATTGCTTGACTTTTAACCTTCGAAAAAAATAGGTGATGCCAAATCACCACTTTGGCATTTCAATGTGATTTTTCATGCCCTTTGTAGTCATAATACCTGGCCTTTAATTACATGATTCATTCTTTTTTAGAATTTTATCCCTAAGAAAAAGGTGACGATGCTTCATTTCTTTTATATTTCGGCATGAGTTTTTCATTTCTTGCATAATCATGATATTTGGTTTCTAATAGTATGGTTAAAAATATTTGAATTTTTATTGTTGAAAAGAAAAAATGGTGATTTTGCATCACCACTTTTCAAAATTAGCATGAAAAACATTATTTAATGAAAACTCCAAATAAGATATTCGATAATGTTCTCATCATGTCGGTAACATTCTTAGTTAAGGTTCTTTGGATGAGACATAATCTCACAGAATCAATAACCACAAAATTAGAAGAACGCCATATAAGATAGGTGGTGAGATGTATGGTCAAGTACTCTCCCAACATTCCTTCAAGCCTAGGAATATCATACAATAATTTGGTGGGAATTGGAGACCACATAGGATTGTGGCATGTGGGGTTGTTAATTAACCTTTATATATTAAGAAAATAAGGAGATGTTATAAATAGAAGTTTATTTTAATTAAATAGGATTGAAGGTAGATAAGAACCCCCAAAGAAACCTTATAATCCCCCCCATAGAAAAGATTCAAGAAGATGAGGGTTAACAAGAACTAAATTGAGGCCCTAGAATAACCATCATATTGAAAGGATTATTTCCCACAAGGGGATCACCTCAAGAGATAAAGTAAATTCCTAAATCATGTCCTCCAATTGGCTTATACCTAGCACTAGAAGGATGACCTCCTAGAGCCAAAATAACACCGTAAGTTGGAGAACTCATGGGGATAGTTGTGCTAGTAGGGATATTTCCCCTAGATAAATTATCTTCTCTGAAGGACTGAATACCTCCAAATAATTGAATTCCGCCAAACAAAGAAGTACCTTAAGGACTAAAGGTTCCCTCAAAATTAATATTTCCTCGTATAGACCAAGGACAAAAAAAGCTCCATCTTCAAGTGCATCGAAGATGACATAACCATACTAGAGATTATGACAATAGGAAAATATGATCCAGGTGGAAACCTACTAGCTCATATGGATTAGCTCATATTTCCCCCATCCAAATACAAATAAAACTGGAGGGAGGGACATAGAAAATATTGGCAAACTTGTTACACAAGGTGTACTTAAAATTGATGTAGTGGTCCCTATCATAATGATCGTTGGTAAAGAAGACATAATAGAAGAAACTACGTACATGGATGTAAATGAGAGAACCATTTCCCCCATGGTAGGATCACCATTCTCACAAAACATTATATGAGAGAACAAGGAAAATTATCTAAGAAATAAGAGCTCCAATGTATAAACACAGGGTCAAGAGGGGGTCCAAGAATGCAGTTAGGTTACACTTTTTGGTAAAAGGAAGGTGCGTTATGGTGAAAAAAATATGCTCCATCGAGCAATTTTAAGTGCACGATCAAGTAATTTCTAAGCGCCCAATCGAGATGTTGATGCACTTAAAAATAGATCGATCAAGAATTTAAACAAACCTTCAATCGAGCTCCTCTGTAACCTAGGATAGGAGCTCAATTGATCTTTAAGTCTTGATCAAGCCCTAAAGCTCGATCGAGCCTTAAAGTTGGAATTTTTAAAATTTATGTAAATATTAATAATGATATGCAAACTTTAAGATTTTAGGTATTTGATAGTTAGAAAAAAAAACCAAATCTAAATACTAATTACTTTTGTATAGGTAATTAACAATGGTGTGGAATAATTTCTCATTACATTTCTATCGTTTTGTTGTATAGATTTGAAAAATGATTCTATCCCACTTGCAATTGAAATTGTAATATTCTTATCTCTATAATTAGTAACTTTAGAATTAGCTTTTACTATGATTTAAATTTTCAATATTATAATTTAAATGATAAATTTATTATAAATATAATTTAAATAATAAATTGATTAAACATAAGAAAATTTATCAATTTGATTTTAATAAATATCATAATTTTTTATATTAATAAGTGTAACTCAAAAATGTGAATTTGATGCTGCTGAAAATGTATATTTTGCAAAATTCGTTGAAGATTTATTAAACATGATTCCCTTAGTCATAATCATATATATTAAAATCAAACTTATATCTATATATATATATATATATATATATATATATATATATATATATATATATATATATATATATATATATATATATATATATATATATATATATATACATACATATCCATATACATATACATATACACTTGTTCAAGAAAGAAAATGAGTGTACTAGTAGTTGTAATAGTTGTAAGTTATAATTAATATAGTTGTAATCGATGCAATGGTATCTAGGGTTATAAATCTATATCAACCTGTAAAATGTGATTGCGCTCAATTATGTCCTCAGCCCGCACAAGTGTGAAGTATATAAATATTTACTCCTCACGTAGGTTTGCAATATATGTTTTTAAAATAATAAAAACATATGAAATCATAAATTTCAAAACATTATTTGACAAATTTGAGTTTGAGTAATCTAGATTTAAATCTTCGTATGAAATTCTTTTTAAAATAATAAGATTATAAAATTTAGTTAATTTAGTTTGTTGTTTATTTATTTATTATAATTTTTTATTTATTGAAAATTTATACATAAAAAAATTATAAAATGATTAGGTATAGAAATATGTTATATTTAAAATCAAAACAATAAAAAAATTATCACTTCTAAGAATTTCAAAATTGAAAAACCAATGTTAAAATATTTTATAGAAATTTATCTATATATTATTATAATTATTTTCTTGCTAAAATGAAATACAATTTGGATTTATAATTAAGGAAAATTAGAGTTTGGAATATATATGAATATTTATGAAAATTATTTTTGTGAAATAAATAAATTTTATAATTCGCTTAAAGATAATTATGAGAGGATTCACTTTTTCTTTATCTTTTTTTTTTGATAATTATGATAGCTTGATCAAGCTATAGGTTCAATCGATCTTATAACTCGATCGAGCCTCTGTTTAAATGTGTTAAGGGCTCGATTGAGGGTTTCTTAAACCCTCGATCGAGCTATGTGAAATTACTCGATCAATCGTTTTAAACATTCGGTCGAGATGTTGTGGACCTAAAACATACAGTTTGAAGTCCTCTTCTGCATATTTCTCTACAAAACCAATTTTCACCCTAGCGGTCTCCAATAAAAATATGTAGCTTGTAGCTTGACAGAGCCTCTGTTTAACCGCACTAAGGGTTCAATGGAGGGTTTGTTAAACAATCAATCAAACTATTTGAAATTATTCAAACAATCATTTTAAGCATTCAATAGAGTTGTTGAGGGCCTAAAACATAGTTTTTAAACTCCTCTTCTGCATATTTCTCTGCAACACCATTTTCTACCCTAGCGAACTCCAAGAAAAATTTGGCCTTAAGTGGTTGAGTAGATCAAGTTGGATTCGGGAAGTAACCCTCTATCCAATGGCATATGAGTTTGAAAATTTTCAATTCATATGATATTTTTTATCTAACTTATTTTAAACACAGTGCTTGAAATGTTTTTGGATAGCTTCAAAGGGGCTAAATAAAAAATCAATAACATAAAATATACACAACGAAATTTAAAAAAAAAACACTATCTTTGTTTACAAGTCTTCTTCAAAAGAGTAGTTTTAGTTTTTTAATTTATTCAAGATACGAAAAGATTCTTACATGAACACATGTGTCTCCAAAATGCAACTGAAATATTACTTCGCCAATTTCGAAAAATAATAAAAAATATAATTTTACATAAAACAATAAATTCTTAGTATGAAAAACATAGTTCCCTCTATGTAGATGAGGTTTATATATATATATATATATATATATATATATATATATATATATATATATATATATATATATGTATGTATGTATGTATATATATTAAAATTACACATTTTCTACTAGGTTATGCTATGTGAATAGATGCATACCTCTAAATTTTTGCGAGAATTTGCAAGGACACATATTACATTTAATGGAAAATTGACAGACTATACAACACTAATTTTCTTTCCAAAAAGTATCATTTGGATAGAAACATAATTATTCACATGTTGTATTTTTATGTTGAATCAAAACTCATCATGCTTATATCAATTTGGAGGGTTTCAATTTGATAAAAGAGGAAACACTTGAAATTTCATCGCCACATTTGGCCCAAAAGTGTAACCCATCTTCATGCTTTCACCCAAGGCTAAATTAAACGTGGGTTGATGTGTAGTGGTAGATTTACATTTATTAGTTGAACAGTGACCAAGACTTCTTCCCGATAACTAAGGTGATCCCCCCCAACACAGTTTTGATCTAATTCCTTTGATACTAGAGCTATATTGCATATTTGAGGTGGTGGACCCTCCTCTTAACGAGAAAGTTTTATTAGTCTTTAAGAATCATGTAGAGTTTGGTCATCCAAGGTGAAGATATTCTTATTATTTAATCAATTAATTTTAAACAGTCCTATGGTCAACTAGACTTGGACCAAACAACATGCACTATAAAGTCCCTAAGAGACTCAATAGGAAAACAAACTAAAAGAGGTACCTCCTAAAATAAAATATGCTTGGGGTGTTGAAACCCCCAAGTACCTTGGAATAACAAAGGACTTGAGAGGCATTTACCCTAACCTCTCTATATCAACCTTAATCGGTGAAAGTGACCTTGATGTGGCTAAGTGTCACCCTCTAGGAGAAATCATATGGTGATTGAAGTCTGCTTGGTATCATGAGGACTCTGCACCACAATCACCTAGGTAAGAACCATAGATAATAAGCCACTAAGGTTACCCATTCACAATAAAATGTCAGTAGGACACATGTGATTAGAAAAGTACACATAGGAAGGCTAACTAAGCTTGAAACCTCCCAAGAGATTACTCAAGTTGATCCATATTTCTCTTAATGAGATCCCCTTATAACAACCACATTTCACAGACATCAATAGGTTTACAGTGGGGATGTCTTTCCATAGATTCTTGATGTAGTCGTGTGCTTAACTCCTATGTTAGAGGATCTTTATATAAATCATCTAACATGAAAATTGATTTACAAAAATCAAACGATCTAGTTTCAATTTTATAGATTTAAGGAATTTCCTCTAAAAATAATTGTTAGGCCAACAGGTAACTCCTCAAAATTAAATTGTATTATTCAATTAGGCTATTCATTATCATATACAAGAGAGAGTGATTGTTGAGTTTCATCTCTCGATGACTCTACATTTCCTCTATTATTTATTTTCACTAATTATAGTTGTTCACCCAATTCCTATGATTAGGTGTCAACATTCCCCCCCTTAATCTAAAGGGATGTTCGTGAGTACAAGAATGGTTTTGAATCTTTCAAGATTTTCTCTTCCAAGTGCTTTGGTGAAGATGTCTGTAATTTTCTCATTAGTGTAACAATGGTGAAGATGGATTGTTTTGGTATCAACATGATGTCGAATCAGATGATATTTTGTATTGATGTGCTTCGTTCGATCATGGAACTTTGGGTTCTTGGACAACTTTATTTCTGAGGTATTTTCAATCATGAGTGGAGTCAATTTTACTTGTTTTACCTGCAAATCTTCTAGAATTTTCCTGAGCCACACAATTTCTTTTGTTGCCTCAGTTGCTGCCACATATTCTGCCTATGTTGTGGAATCTGTTGGAACTGATTGTTTGCATGATCTCCAGGAGACATCTCCTGACCCAAGGCTCATAGGATAATCCAAATTAGATACCCTAGTTTCCTTGTCTCCATCAAAGTCTGAATCAGAGTATCCAATCAAGCTGAAGTCACCCACTTATGTATACTTGAGTTCAAAGTCTTGACTTCCCTTCAAGTACTTTAGAACTCTTTTTGCAGTAGACCAATGTCCCTCACAAGGCTTTTGCATAAACCTAGAGAGGATTCCACCAGCAAATGAAATGTCTGGTACGGTAGTAGTTAGGTAGTTGGGACTTCTTACAAGCTATTTATACTTTGTTGCATCCTCAAATTCTTTTCCTTCAATGGATGTGAGCTTTAAGTTTTGTTCCATTGGAGTAGTTACAGGATTGCATTCAGTCATGCCAAACTTGTTCAATAGTTCTCCAATCTACTTCTTTGAGAAGGGAATATTTACTTCCAATGTTGAGTTACTTCAATACCAAGATAGTAATGAACATAGCCCAAATCAGTCATTTCAAAACCTTTCCTCAATTCCTTCTTTATGGATGCAACGTAGATCTCGTTGTTCACTATAATCAAAAGATCATCTACATATACCACAAGATATACAACTATTTTTCCAACCTTCTTGATAAATAAAGTTACGTCATCAAAATCATAATGTTTGAAATTGAGTTTCAGAAGATGCTCAGTTAGTTTTTCATACCAGGCTCACAGTGCTTATTTGAGGCCAAACAAGGATTTCAAAAGTTTTGATACTTTATGTTCATGTCCTTTCATAGCAAATCCTTCAGGCTAGGACATAAAAACATTCCCTTTTAGATCTCCATTCAAGAAAGAAATTTTTACATCCATTTGATGGACTTTGCAACTGTTCTGAGATGCTAGGGCAAAGAGTGTCCGGATGGTAGCCAATTTTTCTATGGGGGAAAAAGTCCCCTCATAATTGACCCCTTCCTTCTGTGCAAAACCTTTTTCCACAAGCCTAGATTTGTGCTTGTCAAGTGAGCCATCCGCTTTATACTTGTCCTTGTAGACCCACTTGTAGACAATTAGTTTGGTTCCCAATGGAGGATCAACCAGCTTCCAAGTGCCATTATTTATCAAGGCATCATACTCCTTTTGCATTTCTTCTTTCCATTCATCATGAGAAGTAGCTTCTTTGAAGGAATTTGGTTCAAAATCTATAGACAAATTCAATTCACAATCATAGGAAACATCCATATCAACAAGTGAAATAGAGTCATCTACATCACCTCCATTTTATTGGGTTCTATTTCTAGTTCGTGTCTTTCCAACCTCATAAGGATGAACACTTTCAAGTGTCATTGTCAGCGACTTTGGGGGACCTTTCTGAGATGGTCCAGGCTGCTCCGTTGATTGAGTTGGGACTGATTGAGTCTCCCAATTCTTTCAATCACATCACTCAAAGTATCATCAATTATTGGAGGTTCATGTGGGGGAGAGAGTGATTGAGAAGAAGATTACATAGGTTGATCTAGTATAGGAATCCCCCCTTCAAGATGTGGGATTTGATTATCAAATTCTTGAAATGATTTCGCATTTGTGAATCTATCCAAGTGATCAAGTTGCTGCTCGACAACATTGTTCGTTTTGGATGACTAAAGAAAGATTACAACTCTAGATACAGAAAACTTTTATTGACTTCATCGTAGAGACGGTATGCTTTGGAGGTGTTTGAATACCCTAGGAAGATACACTTACAACTTCTTTCGCCAAGTTTTTCTCTATGTACCTTTGGTATCAAGGCATAAAATGTGGAACCAAAGATCCTAAGATGCTTTACCAAAGGAATGTGGCCATACCACATTTCATAAGGAGCCTTGTTTCTAATAGCATTAGATGGACATCTATTCTTTACATATACAACACATAGAACTGCATCAGCCCAAAACATCAATTTTACATTGTTAAAAAACGTCATGGAGGGCACCATATTTAAGATTGTCCTATTCATTCTTTCAGTGACTCCACTCTGTTGGGGATTATAAGGCAGAGTTGTTTGATGTTTGATGCCATTTTGGTCAAGATAGTTTTCAAATTCATTAGAAGTGTATTCTTTTCCATTATCAGTGTGAATAAAGCCAATATGAGATTGTGCATCATTTTCAATCCATGTATGAAAGTTCTTGAATGTTTGAAAAGCATAAGATTTGTTCTTCAGTAAATAAACCCAACACATTTTGTTGTAGTCATCAATAAATGTCATCACATATTTATTTCCATTTGTAGAAGGAACAGGCATTGGACCACATAAATATGAATGAATGAGTTCAATTTTTCTATGTGTTCTAGAATCTGAATCATGAAAAGACTGTTTGCTATGCTTTCCTAGAATGCAAGCATCACATTGCCTAAGTTTCCTAGGAATTGTAGGGAAACCAGTAACACCATTTTCTTCAACAAGCAGAGGTTGTCATAGTTTAAGTGTCCAAATCTATCATGCCATAATAAACTTGATGGAAATGTACCTTCTTCATAATGAGAATTGTATGAGAAATGTTGTGCATGAGCAAAGGTACCCTGCCGCTTGAGAAGCCTTTCTTCTTCTATCCCCATAATGACAAGTGAGTGGTCTTATGCTTTTCTCACCTCAAGCTTTCCACCAAACATATGAATGGAGTGTCCTTGCTGGCGAAGGTGGACCAAGGACATAAAATTTATCATCAGCTATGGGAGATATAAAACATGATGCAGAAGAAAGTCTGGAAGGCCGGGCAATTTAAACCTAATTGTGCCAAGCCGTGATGGATTGCGTTTTGATAAATATCTTCTAAAATTCATGTGCCAAGTTTCTCCTGAATCAAGGAACCAATAATTTTTCCAAGAAGCAAGTGAAGCATTAAATAAGTCTTCATTTACTCCAATATTACAATGTGCCACAACATAGTGAATGGATTCAAGTGCTTTACCTTTATCTTTGTCATTAGTTTTACCTTTGGGTTGGATTCTTTCCTTCTCAATTTTCTCCCATGGTAACTTGCATGTTGATGCATAATGTGATCCATCTCTTTTGTAGCGTGTGCAATGCAAATCTGACTTTTCTACTTGATAGTTTTTGCCCCCCTGGCTCTGAAATTTCTTCCTCTTCCTCTTCGACCACCTCTTCCTCTGGAAGAATATTGTGAAAGATTATTCTCTCTATGTGCAAGACACACAATCCTCTTTAGAAGACTGAGGAATTGTCTTCTTCCCAAAATCTTTCTCTCTTTCAGCAAATTTTGCCACAAGGGAGTCAAAGGTAATATCCTTGAGGTTTCCATTTGCTTGCAATGACTCAAGATAATTTGAGTAAGTGGGATAAAATGCCTTGAGAAAATCTATTAGAGGAATGTCCAGCTCAACATTAGTGACTTTGATATCATGCATAATAGATTTTACTTCTGATGCAAGAGCAAGAGGATCATCATTTTGTAACTCAAGGGCAAACAATTTAATCATGAGTTGAACAACTTCAAGTGCAGAGTGTAAATCATAGAGTTCCTTTAGTTTTTGTAAGTCTTCAGAATCATTTGAAAATGGAAAAATATGGCGACTCGCCTCTTCATTTACTGATGATACAATCAATGCGTAAGCCTTGCTCTTCTTATTTTCACAAATGGAAAATTTCTTGTCTGAGGTAGGTTGTTTTGGATCTTTGTCTCCATCTCCAACACACACTCCTTTCCACAGCTCACAAAAAATGAGAGTGTGTTTGATTTTCTGAGACCACTCAGGATAATTTTCCTTCCCATTGAGGAGCACTCCCACAATATATATTAATGAGTGCATTAAAAAAAAAGTGAACTGTAAAAAAAAATATACTTCTGCTGGAAATATATAAAATATTTTCACTTTTACACTGTAATAGAAATATTGTTAAGAAAAAAAAGTGCAATTTTGATCAAGAATGCGGTTCTGGTAAAAAATGCATTACTAATAAAAATGCAATTCCAGAAAAAAAATCATCTTCCAACATGGTTTTAAAGGACTCCATCTTCTATGGATTTAAAGGACTCCTGTAACTTAGAGGTTCTTTTCAAAACCCCATATAACCAAAATGGAGATGCCTGAGCGTGTTTTTCTCCTCGAACCTCTCACAGGACCAATATTGGGCATCCAACGAGAGCAGAATATTGGCAGCGCAGCATATTGGAGCTAGTTAGGGAGGGAGAGAGCATCATATCGAGGGAGGGGGTAGCGTATGGAGGGAGCAGCTGAAACAAGCTACGCAATGAGTGTTGTGTATGAGCAGTGATAAATGCAGTCAAGGGAGGCCGAGCACTGTGCGTAAATGAGTGTTATGTATGAGCAGTGATAAATGTAGTCAAGGGAGGGAAGGTTTACATTTGGGAGTATCGTATAGAGGAGCGAGAAGAACCTGGAGCATTTCAAGAACCAGAACTTCTCCAAGGTAACCAATATTGATGATCCTATTATCAGGAGTATTGGAAGTGAGGATAAGGCCACTGTATTTGCTACAAATGCAATCCTGGCTACATTGATGTGTGCTCCGTGGTCTATCTATTCATGGGACATTATAGTTTAGAAGGTCAGCAGCAAGTTGTTCTTTGATAAGAGTTATGGGTGTCAACTGGAGCATTTTATCAGTGAAAAATAAGAATGCGAGGGTGTGAACTGAGTTGTATGGATTGGGTGAACTAAACAACACAGTGATACCAATCATTTGCAGCTGCCAAAATACCTTTGAGTATCCTAGGTATGGAGGTATAGACCAACGATTGGGCCAGCGTTTAGTCAACGTTCACAAATAAAAAAATGTGTATGACAATGTATGGAAGTTGGGTTCAGGCCTAAGGAGCATGGCAGAGGTGTTCATTCTGCAAAATAGGTAGAGCATAAGGAGGAGGGAGTTACAAGAGAAAACTGGAATGCCAAAAATGGAGCTGGCTCTGATACCATGTCAGGTTAGGAGGTAACTACTCAAAATGAGATTTTATTATTCATTTAGGATGTTCATTATTATATACAAGAGGGAGTGACTTTTAAGTTTCATCTCTCGATGACTCTCCATTTCCTGTATTATTTATTTACACCATTTATAGTTGTTCACCCAATTCCTATGATTAGGTGTCAAAAATAATGTTAGTGTCAGTCAGTTCTTCCTATCACTAGTCATCGAATATGTTCTTACATGGTTTGTTAGTGGTCTCAAAGTCAAATTTTATCATTTCACTAGGTTTTCAAAATAAAATTTTATCACTGGCTAGTGTGTCTAGGTCTATTATTGCTGCAAGATTTTGATTTTTCAGTCACTGCCATCACTTAGTTGGATGTACCATCATTGAAAAGAATCATCATCCCCATCGCAGTCATGTCATCATGGCCTTCATTTAGCTCAGTGTGACCATTAGCTCATTAGGGTTAGAATCATCAAAAATTGTCATGCCATTCGTAGAACCAGGAAATGAAGGAGTAGTGATATGGTTTGATCAAATGGTTTTGTTTTAGAATCTAATTCATTTCAAAGTGATGTAATAAGTTATGTTCCAAAATTTCATGTAAAAGTTCCAAGTTGCATAGTTTTATCAAAAGAAAAATTAAAATTTATGGCGTGGCAACCTACCATTATAAATTTGAATTCTACAAGCTATAAATATTACTTCATTCCACCTCTCTCTATTATATTCATTGCCAAAGAAGCTCTCATCAACAAAAATACATTTCCTTAGCTTTTTTGGAGGAAAAAAAACTCCCAGGGGCCATCTTAAATGTTTTGTTGCAGTTTCTAACCAATTCACTGTGTTTTCCTCAGCATTCGTTGTGTTTAATCAGTTTCTTTTTGTTTTGTTAGACTTCATTGAGTTTTCTTTGTTCAATCCCTAACACCAATCCTAAAATATTTTCTTCAACCACTCAAGTGTTTATCAACCTCCTGCAAGTAAGTTGAGTTTTCCTTATCTCTCCATAAGCTTGTTTCCTTGGTTTTCAAGATGAAAACCTATTTTTCTCCTTTCATTACGTTTTCTCCCTTCACTAGTTTGATTGTGTTTTAATTCCCTAGACCGAACCCTTCACTTATTTTCCCTCACTCCACTTCCTAAAGATCCCTAACACCCCTCTCCACCTCCCTAAATTTTCGTACCCCTTTTTCCCCTTCCCTAAACCCTCGATACCATCACATCATTCAAATCCCTTGTTTCTCAAATTAGGGTTTCACTTGCTCATAGTCAAAATGGAGGAAGTGAAGAAAACATATAACGAAGGAGGAAAAATCCATATGTGTAAACCACTAAACACTGAGGAGATGATGTCTTCCCCATTGTCCAAGTAGTTCTTTCAAAATGCAGAGCTTTTAGGGTTTTGTGAATTGGTTCAAAGGGTGAGATACCATGACAAATTGACTAGCTTGTTTGGCACTCATTTGAGGAGAGATAATGTCATTATTGTAGGTGTTACTCTCACTATTTCAATTGAGATCATAGCTACAACCACAAGGATACCCAAAAATGGAGAAAAATGGTTTAAGAACCTAGATTTGACTCTGTAAAATTATCAATGCTTCATCAAAGGCCATTACAAACATACTATTAAGAAGGTTTTTCCTTTTCCATAAATCCTTGAAAAATTTTCTCTATTGATGATGGTTATAATGAAATTCTTTACATGTTAAGGTAGATTCTTAAGATTATATAAATACCATGTCAGATTATTCATGCATTTCACATGGATAAGGCCACTAAACCTAGCCTACGACCTCTATAAAAGCCTAGCTAAGATGGGAGAAAAGGTGCAGGATATGCAGAGTGACCATGAAAAGATTCTTTTCCACCATGCCATTGAATGAAACAACTACATATTTGAGTTCTTCAGAGAAATAGGAAATTCAGGAGCTATGTGACTTATTTCCATTAAATCTCCAGTGATAGCCCTGAATTGGAGTTTAGTAGGCTGCCAATAATAATGAGGAATAGCTTTATATTTGCAGCAACTACTCATAGCACCAGAATCTATTTGAGCATCCAAGGTATACTGTTTAATGCTAGGGACTTTAATTCTTATTGGAATAACTACTCTATCTCCGATGCCCATAACATTAAAAAGCTCAACATTTTTCTTTGGGGATATTTCTTCCATGACTGGCACATTTTTCATCAGTAGGCTGGTTAATTTGGAATTACAATCATCATAATCAGAAATAAGCATTTGAAGTTTGGAAGACAACTGTAACATTTCTGACCTTGTATGGTGAATTGAAGATTCCAAATATGTGATCTTCTTTTTAAGAGCATCAATTTGATTCATACCTGGAGATACTGAAATCTGCAAAGGTCTGAACATTGAATGGAACTCTTTTTCGATGAAGTCATCATCATCTATTTCTTCCTCTGGAAGCAGGATTGTCTAGCCTTATAGGTACAGATTGCAGATTTTCAGTATATCTGCTGAACGGGCTGGATGCTGATGCTTCATGTGCATTGGTATCACCGACACTTCTTTTCCCTTTGTTGGAGTGGAAAAATGAATCACTTCTGTCTCTTTTAGAATTTGATTCACCATGTGTTTGCTCACCAGTTACTCCTGACATGGCCATTATTGAAGGAGCAGATGGTTGGCCATTTTGTTTCATCAAAGAACTAAGGCTAACATAGTTCTTTGGTAGTCTTAGACTTTCAACAGAAGGAATATCAGCTAGTCTATTCTTCATCAACTCTGTCTTTTCTCTAGGAATAGACTAGAGACTAGAGAAAAGACAGAGAAAAGGAGCAGATGGTTTCACGGAATAGACTAGAGAAAAGACAGAGTTGATGAAGAATAGACTAGAGAAATAAGTCACATAGCTCCTGAATTTCCTATTTCTCTGAAGAACTCAAATATGTAGTTGTTTCATTCAAATTTTGTACATAAATTCATAGAATTTTGTCTAAATTTTGTGACATTTTTTTCTCTTTTTTTTTCCTAAATAACTTTTAAAATTGATTTAGATCTAAAAAATAGGGAGAATTCCTGAATTTCCTATTTCTCTAGGAATAGACTAGAGAAAAGACAGAGTTGATGAAGAATAGACTAGCTGATATTCCTTCTGTTGAAAGTCTAAGACTACCAAAGAACTATGTTAGCCTTAGTTCTTTGATGAAACAAAATGGCCAACCATCTGCTCCTTCAATAATGGCCATGTCAGGAGTAACTGGTGAGCAAACACATGGTGAATCAAATTCTAAAAGAGACAGAAGTGATTCATTTTTCCACTCCAACAAAGGGAAAAGAAGTGTCGGTGATACCAATGCACATGAAGCATCAGCATCCAGCCCGTTCAGCAGATATATTGAAAATCTGCAATCTGTACCTATAAGGCTAGACAATCCTGCTTCCAGAGGAAGAAATAGATGATGATGACTTCATCGAAAAAGAGTTCGATTCAATGTTCAGACCTTTGCAGATTTCAGTATCTCCAGGTATGAATCAAATTGATGCTCTTAAAAAGAAGATCACAGATTTGGAATCTTCAATTCACCATACAAGGTCAGAAATGTTACAGTTGTCTTCCAAACTTCAAATGCTTATTTCTGATTATGATGATTGTAATTCCAAATTAACCAGCCTACTGATGAAAAATGTGCCAGTCATGGAAGAAATATCCCCAAAGAAAAATGTTGAGCTTTTTAATGTTATGGGCATCGGAGATAGAGTAGTTATTCCAATAAGAATTAAAGTCCCTAGCATTAAACAGTATACCTTGGATGCTCAAATAGATTCTGGTGCTATGAGTAGTTGCTGCAAATATAAAGCTATTCCTCATTATTATTGGCAGCCTACTAAACTCCAATTCAGGGCTATCACTGGAGATTTAATGGAAATAAGTCACATAGCTCCTGAATTTCCTATTTCTCTGAAGAACTCAAATATGTAGTTGTTTCATTCAAATTTTGTACATAAATTCATAGAATTTTGTCTAAATTTTGTGACATTTTTTTCTCTTTTTTTTTCCTAAATAACTTTTAAAATTGATTTAGATCTAAAAAATAGGGAGAATTCAATCAATATATAGTCAATTAAAAAATAATTAAAAACAGGGAGAGAGAAAATATATAGAAATCAATATAGAATTATGTAGAAGTTAAGCAAGGAAAGGGATATAGAAAATAGAAGTAGAACAAACTCACTAGGGATTTATTCCTAGTGGAGTCACAAATTATGTTACCTCTAATATTCTCAGAAGATAAAGATCTATTACTCCATGGTTGTTGCCTTCATATCAATCATAAGATGTCTCATGGAACTCAAGTGAAACTATATAGATCTAGTACATCAAAAATTGTTCATTCCACATAGAGGTGAAATCTTTGATGTAGATCACATATCTTGTATATCTCTATGGGATGATGTTGATCATACATGTCGTTGAGATGTAAGAGAGTTGCTTTGAATAGAAGATCCCACTCGAAGATCCCTACTCCAATCCTTGACACACATACACCACCAAACACGACAATGTTTTCCTTTGTGGTATGCAAGTTAGTATGCACTAGAGACTAATATCATTCAAATCACTTTCATGCATAAGAGAAAATAAAATATGAAGAGAAATACACTTGTTTCCATTCATAAGATAAGACGTTCAATAAGGTTACATCTTTAAACACTGAGGCGTCCTTTCCAATCAATGGTAACTTCCTGTCGTCGACTTATCTATGGACTAGGCATATCCCATGTGCAAGGAAAGGTTATGGTAGAAATTTACTAGCATAAATAAGGTATATTCTCTCTATCACTCCTCATCTCACCTTGAGAGGGTCTAATTATATGCGCTTTTCCTAGGCTCATTAGAATGTATTGAGACACTTAGGCACAAAAGAACTTAGGCTTGATGGCATGTGAATTGGATGGATACAAATCATGGATAGACTTGATGGCATATGAACAGGGTAGTTATAAGTCATGAACAAGTTTCATGCTCTATTATGACCTTTTACCAACTCACTAAGAACTTTCTTCTCAATTACGAGATTTTTATCAATATATGCAATACCATGGTTCTTATTAATACCATATATCTAATACCATGGCCCATTTGCAACTAACTGTGGTCCCTTCTTTAAATGCAGGTCAACCAGTTACAATTATTAATATGGGCTTTATTGACTCTTTACTTAACTATAACTATGACTTGATCCTATTACATCAATAAGGGGTTTAGGGTTGGACCCTAACATAGCAACATTTATTATTTTCTTTACACCACTCAATACATAGAGATGCTTTTGACTTTTGCGATTTGGTTTATCACCTGCTTATAATATCTTATATTTACTTTCCCCTCTAACTCCTTATCACACCACAAATTCTCCTTCAACTTTAAGGTGACAATATTTTTAATACTGTATTTACTTTACAGAATGATCTCTTCCTTACCTTAATGGTGGGTGGAACCTCGAGGAGCATGGGAGGTGAGGGAATGGTTGACCACCCTAGAGACCACCATGACATTTAAAACATGTGCAGTGTGGCATAAATTCTGCATGCAAGTGTGTGTGGATATTTTAATTAGGTTTATGCATTCGATGAGCCATTCATTCCATAGTATGGGGATGTTGGTGGCCCTCTCTTATACTGGGTGTGGAGCTCTATGGTACTAGTGGGAGTCGCTTTTGATTTTTATGGGATGGGATAGAGTGAAATTTTGTTGTGTCTTGCTTAAGAGAAATTTGGCAAGCTATAACATTGTTCACGGGAATCCCCTCTCAGAGACAATCAAACACATAATGTGGGATGGTGGTATAATTATGTTTCTAAGCCTTGATTTCCTGACCTCAGACCCGGATATTTTTAGGGATAGTCATGGAAGGTCTGAAGAAATTGCTGGAATGTGTTTGATCATATTATAGACTAGTGAGGTTGAGGTTTATGTTCTTGTGTTTAAGACATCTCTGGTTTGTGTCAGGGTATTATGTCATGGCAAATGTTTTTTGTTCTTTCTTATTCTGTTTGTTTCTGAGGGGGAGGTTTTTCAGACTTGTAACTTTGGTGTAAGGTGGTGAGTCTAGTTAGTATTACTTGGGTGTTTTGGGTTCGTTTCTATGGTGAATATCTTTTGTATGGAAGTTTAGAGAGGTCCGAGAGGTGAACTTCCTCTTTACTTCACTCTCAGGATATGAGGTGCCATCTTATAGAGGTGAGTGTTGTGGGAAGTGTTTTGTAGAGGGGAGTTGGATTTTGGGGTAATCCTAGTTTAGCTTTACATGTGATGGGAATAGGGTGGTGTCTCTTCTCTCTTCCTCATTTTCACTCTACTTGGTTTCGCTCTCTGATTAGTGCAATAATTCTTCATCGATTTTATAAGGATTTTGAGTCGAAGGATTTGACACTAGGATTTTTTACCTAGGGAGTGGTGGATCCAATACTTTGTGGTGATCCTCCATGGGGTCCTCTTTGAGATAGGCTTTTTGTGGAGTTTCCTCCTCACTGAGATGAGTTTGACAGTCATCTTCAACATATTACCACTTGTGTGGAACAACTTAGCTTTGAAATACATGAATACAAGAATGTAGTGATTAATTTTATGAACACATTGCAAACTCATCAATGGATAATTATTGATTGTTTGGACACATTGATGCAAAGACAGAGAATAATGATAGACAAGTTATAAAGTATTTAAACCCATCATGCTCATATGGATTCACACTTCCATTTCCCCTTCAAGATGCCTTCTTCACCTAGCACTGGTTCTAAGAACCTAGTTCTAGTTCACTCCTGAGATCCTTTATGGAAATTGGAAGTTTCTTAGTCTTATGCATCTTCTATTCTTTTTGGCCAATTTGTTTTTGGATGCTTTTGTTCTACAGTTTATTTGTTTGATGTTTTGGTAAAAATCTCCTAATGAATAAATATGGTAGAAATGATGCAAGCATATTTTTACACAAATGCACTAAACGATGTAATATTCCTTTAAATTAATAGACACACCTAGATTCACAAAAAGAAAACAATGTTCTCTTTCTTTATCCACTAATTGTCTTGCTAAGAATGGGAATCCTTGTGCCGTACCCAATTGAGTTGGAGGTGATTTTGGCTAGTGTTTGAAGTATTTTTAGGAAGCATATTGTCTAGTTTTTAGCTTCCTCTTATACATTAGATATTGAGTCATAAACATGGACTCAACAAGGTAAATAATTTCTTCAATGAGGAGGGTAAGATAGCTTCTATTGCCTTTAATTTTAAGATTATATTTTATAAATTGATTTTGGATTTATTCTATCCTTCTCCATGCCTCTTTGGGAATATTTTATCACTAAAATTCACATCCGTATAAAATAATAGAAATAGAAAGATCTCAAATAGGATTTTCCTTTTATTCCATATATAATCTATTTTGATTTACGAATATTTTCATGTCGATAATATGTTTTATTCCCTTAATTTATCATTTTATTAATGTTCTAATTCTAGTTGATCCTATAGTGGATACCAATTCCAATATATTTATAGGAAGGAACTTACTCCAAGTTATTATTGTCATAAACCAAGTTATCAGATGTGATATTTCTAGATTCAGTTATCATGATATTCATTTCGTTAGTTTTAAAAGCCACAACAATACTGGGACATATATAATCAATAATTTTTAGTCATAAGGACTCCTTTCCAAAAGGAAAATATCATAAACATAAAGAAGAAGAGTGATGAATATAATTCTAAGAGATGGCCTAACATAACTTGTTTCCTCCAACATTATTCTAACTCATCAATGTCTATGCCAAAATGATTAGGCGATAACGAAGACCCTTGATTAACACCAATATTATAGTTTATTTCTTCCTAAAAAACCTTATAGGTCCTAAACTTGGTAATAAAATTATCATATTACCTTGTCATAGTAGCTCTCAAATCAAAAGGAACATTTATCTCTTCCAAACTCTTTCAAGGATTTCCCTTGGGAATGACATCAAAAGATTTTCTAAGGTAACTGAAACAACACATGGGAGAAATTTTATCATTATGGAACTCCTTTGTAATGACCCTAAGGGTAACAAATTAGTCCACATTTTATTGTTATCTCCTAAACCTAACTTATCCTTTAACTATTTTTTCATGTATTTCTGGCCATTAGGTAATATTCTTTTTATAAAAAATTCCATACAACTTGGACGGAATGGGGATAATCACGATGGTCTTATAATTATAGGGAATGATTGTATATCCACTTTTAAAATAGGTATAATCACGATTTACATCTAAGGTTATAGGTAGATAGTCCTCTTTTTTTCTAATTTCATCTTCATAACCATCAATATCCTTAGCTTTCCTAGTTTCATGATGCTTAATCCTAGGCTTTATGTCTTCTTGGAGAAAATATTTCACTCTTTATAGCAATATTTGAAATGGTGTCCATGTAATTAGGGGCTTCATAAAGGTTTTAAAGGTAGGAATTCTAGTCTTTCAAGGGAATAATATTATTTCCTTTAGTTTTATGAATTATAATTTTCCTTCAAAATTTTCTAGGATCCAATTTATAAAGGTGCAAGAACTCCTCTAGCTTTCTATATCTGTAATACCTTTTAAAACATTAATAAGAGATTTTCATGTATTTATTTATCAAGTTTTAAATATTCACTACAAGCATCCTCAATTGATTTTGTGGAAATTTTGCACTAATTACGATACCAAGGGTTGGTAGTTCTATTATTCTCTGTATAGTTTGACACCTTGACACAAAACTTGTAATTGGAAGTAGACAGGATTTTATTCAAATTATGATAGAGGTATTTGATGATGTATTTATAAGTTACAATGTTTAAATACATATTTAAATCCTTTATAAATAAATTAACTTTTCTTTTTCCAAAAAGTAGGTGACATTCATTATCAATTTGTTTTTTACAAATATTTTGTGCATTGAAAAATTTCGAGTTAGGGTCAAAGGTCTATGGTTTGAGTAAGGATCATGGTCATTTAATTTGTAAAAATTAATTATTTAGTTGAAAATAGAGATTTCGAAAGTGAAAAAATCCATGACAATACCATCAAACCTATGAACACAAGTCATTTGGTACAAGTTTTGCCATGTCACTACACTATTGCAAATAATTTTCTTGAGAACTACAAAACTTGACTAGCTTAGCACTATCAGTAGGAAAAAAAATTCCCTATACAATAGGGCATCATCACCTAATGAAGACCCCAACTAGGCCTATTCTTGCTCAGTGCGTTGATGTCCAGTAGTATCTGGGATCAACTTCCACCTAATAGCTTTGAAATCAAGTTAAATCTTGACACAATTTGGTTGAAATGATTTTAATTCAAAATAAGAATAAACTAAAATAATCGAAATAAAAACTTAACTATGATTTAAACAATTTCCCCTAATAGGAGCAAGAATGAATAACATCAAATATAAAACAAAATATCTATCATTACAAAAAAGAATAAAACTATTTACTTAGAAATATAATACTCATAAAACTAATATCACTACTTTTTTAAATAAATATTTATGTGAAAAGATAAGACTTCATTTTCTGATATTGGGTATTTACATTCATTAAAATATAAAAAAAAAAATCATTGTAAAGAATCACAAACAAATATATGATCAATTTTTTTTAATCATCTTTCATAAAAAAAAAAATGCATCCATCTTTTAAATACAATTAGTCTACTCAAAATAATGCAAATTGAAAACTCTTAAATTGAAACTAGAGTGGGAGTATATAAGTCAGCACAAAAATTTCTGAACTTTCATAGAAAATAAAATCTCTTGGTAAAAGCGAGAAAATGTGGCCATAACACAAGCCAATCTCTTGGCAAAAACTAGAAAAATGTGGCCATTACACAAGGAAATTGTTGTTCCAATTTAGGAAAGAATCCCAATCAATTCACATGAATAATAGGCCTATTATGGCATGAAATTCCTTTTATCCAACCCTAGAAAGTCCCAAGCTATAACATAAGAGAAGTCAAAGCTTATTCTTAAATCATTTTTCTTTCTTAATCCCTTATGAGTAGAAAGAGTATCATTTTATAATTGTTCTTATTTCACTTTAGTTGCAACTCCTTTTCTCCTTTTGTTGATTCTTTGATATTCTTTATTGAAAAAGGTTATCAATCTAAATATAATATATTCGTAAATCACTATGTGGTTACAAGTATATTCTTCTTCCACTTATCACCTACACAATGTAATTTAAACACATAATATATTCCTAAATCTTTATGTGGTTACAAGTATCTTCTTCTTCCACTTATCTCTTTTTTTTCTAAGTAAAACTATTCTATTAATATGAAACAAAATATGATTACATCAAGCCTCGGGCCTCAGCAGTGCTAAACATCATTATCAAAAAATAATTCGACTGCCCCATCGATGGGGAAACCAATCCGCGAAGGTAGAACAAACCCACACAGGGGTTATCAATTTTATCCAAAAAAATAGAAAACGTGTCAAAAATATCCAGTAAAGTTTTGACAGAACATAGCATAACATAAAATAACCAGTCAGCAAATGAAAACACCCAGCTGGCAGAAGGGCGACACATGGCTGCCAAGTGTCAAAACTAGAGGTTGTCAGTGGCAAGATCCTCCTCGATGAGACATGCATACTAATACCATTCCTCCTCCTCTGCTGATGTGCCTGTCTGAGGCCGACAAGCAGGTTGAATGCCAATGGAGCTTCCTACAGCTGTATGTGAGCTGGACGTGTCTCCCGCTCTACCTCCTGGTGTCTGTGTGTCTCCAACTCTACCTTTAGCAGCTTGCTGGCTGCCATCCAACTCCTTGCCATATGGGGTGGCAACATTCTCGTCCAGTGGCTACTTGGCTGATTCGTGGGTGCTCCTGCTCCTTTGAGAAGCCCTCTTCTACTCACCATTGTCGTCTAGCAAATCTTCCTATGGGTCGATGTCCTCAAAGCAAGTGATGGTGACTGTGGCTGTAATAACAAGCCTATTCAGGGTGTTGCGAAAGCGAAATTGTGTTGTGTGGGGAGTGAGGTGAGGGGGAAGGGGAAAATTGGCTGGATGGACAATGACATCCCTCTCGCTAGCATATTGAAGCAGATCTCATCCTCGACCACTACGGGTATCAAGATACTGACCAGAGAAGGAGCCATAAATATTAGGGATGTCAGAGGAAGGGGAAGGGAGGAAAATTCTGGATTGGGCATCGCAGGAGGATGGATTCCTCCACCATGACATCCCCCTCTCCTGCTATGCATTCTGTGGTGGAGGTGAGCCATGGCAGTATTCGTAGCAGAGCTATCAATGGAGTAATTGGCTAAAATGTTGAGTAGAGGATGAGTAAAGGAAGTCTGAGCCAGAGTGAGATTAGAGAGCCTAGTGTGGGAGGAATGAAACCCATTACCAAGGTCTACACAACTGAGCAACCAACAACGGCTTCCAGTGACAGTGCAAGAACAAGGCTCCACTGCTTGAGGTGGGCGAATGCTATGGAACAAGGGAGGAGGAGCAACATTATGGTCTTTGGAGGCCATAGCTCTGTGAATGATGGAGAAACCTCAACCAGAGTACCCATTTAGTGTCACCTGCAGGGTGCCATGAATTTCTTTCAGGCTAGCATGGGATGGAACATAGGCAGCCATGTGGCCAGTCCTCTCGCTGCCTGTCCATCTAATTGCCATTAATGGCATTGTTGTCACCTGCATCTGGGTTCTTCTTCTTTTTCCACTTATGAGCTACACAACAGAATTCAAATACAATTGTTGATATTTACATATTAAAAAGATATCCATTAATATTATTTAAAAAAAAAAAATCTCTGAAACCATAAAAATAAAAAAATGAGTTCATCACGGGAATATTAATTAAATTAATTTTCTAACTCTTTCATAGTTTTTGTTTTCAAAAACACATATATAAAAAACATAATAGGAACATAAATACCAATGAAATCACAACCATATGATCCACATATAAACCAATAGGATAATCATAGAGATAAAAGGATAAATAACCTCATATTATTGATGCAAAATCCAAACCCAGGATGGGACTTCCACATTCCACTCGACATATAATGGCTAAGCTAAATCTCTCTTCAACCATTCACCCCCATTCCATATTCGAAGCATGAATGCGGGATCTCATAGAACACAACAATCCAAAACCATCTAGGGCTTTGAGAGCTCATCCACCTAAACCAATCAAACAGTGATTACACCTCATGGTCAGACATCACAAATCGATCATCAGATTTGTCTCTATCGAAGCCTTCTAGGGCATCTAGAACATTTGTTCCAACCAAGGCTTCCAAGACTAGTAACTCAAGCCACAGTTGCTATCGAGATTTCAAAGAGTTTGTCCAACTATGGCTTCCAGGACTAGTAACTCAACCCACCAAGGGCTTCCAGAGTGTTTGTCCAACCAATGCTTCCAGGACCAGTAACTCAACCGACCAAAGACTTCAAGAGAATTTGGCAAACCAATTTTTTACAGGGCTTCCAGAGCATTTGTCCAATCAGGGCTTTCATGAACTAATAACTTAACCCAAGCTAAGGAAACATGAGAACCAACCAAAACAAAACAAGGGAATAAACCCACAATCCCCATGTCTATCTAGGAAATGGAAAGGTTATGCAATCCGCTGTCAATCTAGTGCTGGAAATAATAATGAGAGGGGGGGTGTGAATTAGTATTATCAAATCAATAAGTTTTTCTTTCCATACTCAAATTTATATAACCTACTTCAATGAAGGTAACTTATGTATACATGCAACTGTATTTAAGGAAACCAACATATATCGAGTGAACTTATGATTTAGTTAATTCATCATATGTTAATCTTTGATCAGTGCATTAATACTTCATTAACCATATAAGCAGTAACCATGTGGAGTACTAATAGAATAAACCATAACACATAAGTAGCAGAAAGGAAAACCAAGATTTAAGGTGGAAACCCAATGCGAGACAAAAACCACATGTTGTTGTCAACTTTGTCTTCTTTTGATATAAGAAAAACCTGTTTACATTCTTGTACTGGTCCAAACTCATACCAGTACGCAGATAGCCACCTGCAGAAGGCTACAAACTTCTCTTGTTCTCTAGCTTCTACTGGAAGGGAGATAAAACCACATAGCTATTGTACTAGCCTATCTGTTTACTAGTATGTAGGAACTTACCTACAGAAGGCTCCAACCTTTACTTGTTTTTGAGCTTCTACTAAAAGGGAGTTCCAATGCCCTGGCTCTTGTACTAGTCGATCCATTTACTAGTATGTAAGTGCCGACCTACAGAAGGCTTCAACCTTCACTCGTTTTCCAGCTACTACTAGAAGTGAGATCCAACCCCTTGGCTCTTGTACTCGCCAATATTTTTACTAGTACGTAGGCATCGACCTACAGAAGGATACAACCTTCTCTCTTCCTACAGGGACCACATTTCATAAATTTTTAGACTAGATATTCCTCGAACAAAACACCACAATCTGAAGGCCTCATTTCATCCAATTTTCATACTACACCCATTAGCAACATTGAAGCTCAAAATCAATCACCACTACAATACAACCAATTACTAAAAACCCATCATCAAATCACATTCGAGCAATCTGAAGATTCAGAACACTGTCACCAAGACACAATCGCCAGAAAACAAAGCAGAACTCATAACTGTTGGAAATAATACTGAGAAGGGGGGTGAATCAGTATTATCAAATCAATAAAAATTTTTCATTTCCATACTTAGATACATATACGCTAATTCAATTAAGGGAACCCGCGTGTATACACAATTGTGTCTAATTCAACTAGCGTATATCCAGAATTCTTATGATTCAGTTAATCCATTAAATGTTGATCTTTAGTTAGTGCATCAGAACTTCATTAACCATATGTACAGTAAGCATGTGTAGTAAAATAGAACAGATCATCACACACAAGAAGCACACATGAACACCATGATATAAGGTGGAAACCCAATGTGGGTGAAAACAACCTGCTGCAAGTCGTCTCTATCTTCTTTTAATAAGAAACTTCATTTTACAATAGTTCTGTACTAGTGCAGTCTTATACCAGTACGCAGCCTTCTACCTGCAGAGGGCTACAACCCTCTCTCGTTTTCCAGACTCTCCTGGATGGGAGCTACAACCCCCTTAGCTCTTGTACTAGCTGATCAATTTACTAGTACGTAGGTGCCTGCCTATTAAATGATCCAATCTTCACGTGTTCTCTAGCTGCTATTGGAAGGGAGCTACTACCCACTTTGCTCTTGTACTAGCTGATGTACTAGTACGTAGGTGTCGGCCTACAATCTCCTTTCATCCTCCAGGGACCACATTTTATACATTTTCAGACTAGATACTCTTGAAGCACAACACTATAATCTGAAGGCCACGTTTCATCAAATTTTCATACTGGACCCATCAATATCATTGAAGCACAAAACACTCAATACTAGTATCATCAATTTCTGAATCACTGAAGCACTAAAACCCTGTCAACAACATAGTCACTAGAACACAAAGCAGACAACAGAACTCTGTAATAACAATCAGACCCAACTGCAACTTCAAATATCATACTTTATAGCTATACGCTACTACGATGAACCAAACATGTGTACATATGCGCTTTCACCAAAGCCAACCCGCATACAGATCTATAAATATTCAATCATGACTTGTAGCTATTTCAAACTTAACTATACCCAGTTCAGAACATTACATGCATTAGTATGTAGATCTAGAATAAGCATAATCAACCATATAGAGATAGTTCATTTCAAACCATTTGATCCCGATCTATCCTTTGATCTTGTTCTCCATCAACCGGTGAGATTCCTCCTTAGCTCAGATCAACCAATGCATCATAAACCCATACCCTGCATACTGGATCTCATACTTCATCAGATATTCAAGACTTTCTCAATACATTTGCCTAATGATCCTCTTCTCCTTTTATAGTCTTAGGCTTTACTCAATACCATGGTCCAAAACCATTGAGAACCAATACTAGGAACCCAATACCTAGGTTCAACACTTTGGACACAACACCAAGGACCAAATCCATTGGTCTAAATACCACGGACCCAAAAATAAGCTTTCCCACATGTACGCGCTTTTCCGTGCATGAAAGTGCGTGCATACACATACGCGACTTTTGATCAGAAATCCCATGTGTATACGCTTATTTTTATATATGAACCTGTGTGTATAACCTGCGTGTATAACCTACTTGGTATATAGCAAACCTACGTATATATGCGATTTGGTACATAGTAAACCTGCATATAACGTGTGTGTATACCCTACTTGGTATATAGTGAACCTGCGTATATACTCTGAGCCTACATATATACTTTTCTTTCTTCATTCTTTGTAGTTTGATGATCAATTCCTTGCTACTGACCTGCTGCACTATGATCTGTCATCTGTGTGATTTGCCATGAAGGACAACACTTGTCTCATAATGCCAACAATCGCGCCCTTTGGACTTGATGGCAAAGCTAACTTGAGAATTGTCATCTGATTCCTTTGAGCTGTCCGGCATCCCATGCATTCAGTCACATCTGATATCTCTTCTGTAGATTCATCTAGTTATAAATAAGTGAGATGTTCTTCTACGAGTGGGTTGTCATAAAGTACAACACATGCATCATAATGCCAACAATATCCCCCTTTGGACTTGATGGCAACAACACCAAATCACTCTCCCCCTTTGACATCAAGGGAAAAGGGCGAACCAAGATACTCTCTTTCCTTGATAAACATTCCACTGTCCATACTCCCCCTGAATACTTGCTGAAATCTCTGAATGAGCTCCCCCTGACTGTAAGCAAGGTCTGCAACAAGATGTTCTATAAGAAGAACATGGCTCTACACATCATAAATGACCTTCCTATCACCAAAAGACTCTATACAAACATCCATCACCCAACCAAGTGGGGATCATCCACCCAAACAAGTGGGGATACATTAGAAGTTTACATATGACAACCAAGTACATTACATCATTCATCCCAGGCATAGTGGGGAAACCAGCATAGGCCATTACATGACCTTGATAAAAGAAATACATGACTGAAATATTTCATCATCCTTCTTATGCATAGAGGGGTTACAAATTACATCATGTGACCAGAAGAGATTTCATCAAATGACTACAATAGATAGAGACACACTATTACATTATGAGTCTTGATATGAGACCAAACATCTAAATCAGACCATGATAGTCATTAGCAACTATCATACACAATGTATGATCTGCTCCATAAGCATCTGTCAACAACATCTAGACCAGCAATCATGTTCTCCCTCTGTACCTGTTCCATCTGTGCCAGATGGTCTCTGTCAGGCCCATATCAGACTCTTCTCATCCTGAGTTTGGCCCACTGATTTCCTTCAAATTAACATATACACGACTGTATCCACAGAAACAGGCGTATATACGCGGATCCTCCTCATGAAACTTGCGTACAACAACTTCCAGATTAGCAACCTGTAAATGTCCTATAACAAGGTATGTCTGCATATAGATATCAACTCATCCTTTTGAACATCATCATAAAATCATTCACATTATATCATATCAGTAAAACACCATACCCATCTCATGAACAAGATAATCTTAAATATCATTCATGTATCATCACTTGGGAATATCTGCATCAATCAACATATGTAAGTATCAACCTATCATCATATAGGTAAGAACTCATCATCATCATGCCTCCAACAATGCAACTCCATGTATCCAGCATATAGCACTATGTATCTAGAGCTCAAGACAAGACTTCTTGATTTCATCAACAACAACAATCCTCATCCACATGAGCGCCAAGAATTATAGGAAACCTACATCATAACTATACTATATGATCTTTATGCATATGATGAGAGAAACATATGAGTAACTCATCATCAAGTAAAGAAGATGTTTATTCAAGGTTTGTACTTCTCCTTATCCTTATGAAGATCACCATGTAAACACCATATATGCATCATCAAAGAATTAACCACAAATCTGATCTGAACATCAACTATGTAACCCCAAGAATCATATGAGATTTTTCATGGATAACTCGTAACCATATCATAGCATGATATATCATTTAGCCATATAAGCATCATCACCAAGGACTACTAACCATAATGCCAACAATGCATTATTCAAAACATAAACTCCCCCTGAACCTGTGCCATCTGTTTACTGTCAGATCTGATCATGCATATATTAGCAAGAAGTATCATGACATCATGATCATCAAGTTAGGATCAAAAGCACTTCTATACATCTTATGAGTATGAAGACATTTCCACACATCATTAGCAGATTGTAACCATTATTAAACAGAGCAAATAATGGACTGAATCATATCAGACCTTTTTTCTGAGCCTGTCCCTTCTACTTTTCCTCAGACTGACATATACGCGACTGTTCAGTGTCTAACTCGCGTATATACGCGACTTCCCTTTATGCAACTTGCATATGAGATTTAGGACACTAAAGTTTTACACTTTCAGCTCCCCCTCAGTCTGTTATGTCTGTATATGGTGTTGTGCCACATCTTTCTAACTGTACTTCCTTCTTCTTCCATATCTTCAAATGTGATGATGTTTTCTCCTTTTGGTGTGGTGCCCGTACCTTTTTCCTGCATTCCTTTGCTATATGTCCAAACTTACTACATGCGTAACATCTCATATGTTTCATATTCCTCCTGTGGCAATCAGCAACTTTGTGACCAAACATATTGCAAGAAAAACAATATCCATTAAAGTACCTGGAATGTGAAGATCTTTCTGCATGACGGTATTGAACCATTCTTCTTCTACATCTAGCTGCAACATGTCCAAGATTATGACATATATAACATTCAACCTTATTCGTTGGTGGAGTAAAAGATTTTCTTTTAAGAATTTCTTTCCTTGGTTGTTGATTGGGTTGACCTCTCATCTCCTTGTTGAGCATTTCAGATTTATCATTAGATTCCCTTGTCTTACTTCGTGAACTAGATTTTTCTTCAACAAACTCATGAAAACCAAGACCAGATTTGATAGCCGGAGACCTTTGACTACTAAGAATATCATCCAAGATCTTAGTACTATCTTGAAATCGTAAGAGCTTATCTTTTTCTTCTAATTTATCTTTTAGAATATTTACCTCAACCTGAAGTTGCTCTTCCCTTTCACGATGTTGCTTCTTCATGTTTTCTTCAACTTTTCTTTCTTCTTCCAACTGATGTCTTAGTTCAAGAACTTCATTTTCTTGTTTTTCAAGAGCTTGGAGAGATTCTTTATTCTGCTTCGTTGATTCTTCAAGATCTTCCTTTAGCGAGAGGATCGTAGCTTCAAGTCGTTCATAGTAACTGGATCTATCTCTGAGTTTCTTGATTGTTGTTCTTCTTTCATTTACTTCATTTCTTAATGATGTCACTTCATCTTGCAACTTTTGATATTTTTCCTTGAATAGCTTCCTTACCTTGTTACCGTCCTCTAGTTAAGCTTTTAGCCTAGTAGCTACTTCTTTGAAGGCACATTCCCTTTTGTTTAATAGATCTTGTTGATCTTTAATTTTGTCTGTTAGCCTTTCAAATTCTGCCTCTATTTGATATCTTCCTTTCTCACCCATAAGAGCAACTTCAGTTATTTCACTATTGCTTTCATCGTCTTCAAATGGATAAATAGATGTATCACCAGAGGATAACAAATTCATACCTGATAGATCTTCATCTTGAAGTGATTCCGAATCTGAAGTGCTTCTTCCACATAATCCCCAATCGATGCTCCCACTCTCATAGTTCTTCTGAGATGTCTTCTTCTTCTTAGATGCTTTCTGCTTAATCTTCTTTCCCATTCATCTACGGATCTACTTCAAGCGATCAAGCTTCTACCAAAGGACCTGGATCTAAAACCAATTGTTGGAAATAATACTGAGAGGGGGGGTGAATCAGTATTATCAAATCAATAAAAAAATTTCATTTCCATACTTAGATACATATACACTACTTCAATTAAGGGAACCCACATGTATACCCAACTGTGTCTAATTCAACTAGCGTGTATCCAGAATTCTTATGATTTAGTTAATCCATTAAATTTTGATCTTTAGTTAGTGCATCAGAACTTCATTAACCATATGTACAGTAAGCAGGTGCAGTAAAATAGAACAGATCATCACACACAAGAAGCACACATGAACACCACAATATAACGTGGAAACCCAATGTGGGTGAAAACCACCTGCTGCAAGTCGTCTCTATGTTCTTTTAATAAGAAACTTCATTTTACAATAGTTCTATACTGGTGCAGTCCTATACCAGTACGCAGGCTTCTACCTGTAGAGGGCTACAACCCTCTCTCATTTTCCAGACTCTCCTGGATGGGAGCTACAACCCCCTTAGTTCTAGTACTAGCTGATCAATTTACTAGTACATCGGTGCCTGCCCATTGAATGCTCCAATCTTCACTCATTCTCTAGCTACTACTGGAAGGGAGCTACCACCCCATTTGCTATTGTATTAGCTGAGGTACTAGTACGTAGGCGACGGCCTACAATCTCCTTTCATCCTCCAGGGACCACATATTATACATTTTCATACTAGATACTCCTAAAGCACAACACTATAATCTAAAGAACATGTTTCATCCAATTTTCATACTGGACCCATCAATATTATTGAAGCACAAAACACTCAATACTAGCATCGTCAATTTCTGAATCACTGAAACACTGAAACCCTGTCAACAACACAGTCACTAGAACACAGAGCAGACAATAGAACTCTGCAATAACAATCAGACCCAACTGCAACTTCAAATATCATACTTTATACTGTATACGCTACTACGATGAACAAAACCCGCATACATATGTGCTTTCACCAAAGCCAACCCGCGTACAAATCTATAAATATTCAATCATGACTTGCAGCTATTTCAAACATAACTATACCCAGTTCAGAACATTACATGTGTCAGTATGCAGATCTAGAATAAGCATAATCAACCATATAGAGATAGTTCATTTCAAACCATTTGATCATGATCTATCCTTGGATCTTGTTCTCCATCAACCGATGAGATTCCTCCTTAGCTCAGATCAAGCAATGCATCATAAGTCCATACCTTGCATACTGGATCTCATACTTCATCAGATATTCAAGACTTTCTCAATACATTTGCCTAATGATCTTATTCTCCTTTTATAGTCTTAGGCTTTACTCAATACCATGGTCCAAAACCATTGAGAACCAATACTAGGGACCCAATACCTAGGTTCAACACTTCAGAAGCAATACCAAGGACCAAAACCATAGGTATAAATACCACAGACCCAAAAATAAGCTTTCCCACATGTACACGCTTTTCCGTGCATGAAAGTGCGTGCATACGCACACACGATTTTTGATCAGAAATCCCGCGTGTATATGCTTCTTTGTATATATGAACCTGCGTGTATAACATGCGTGTATACCCTACTTGGTATATAGCGAACCTGCATATATACACGACTTGGTACATAGTAAACCTACGTATAACATGCGTGTATATCCTACTTGGTATATAGTGAACCTACGTATATACTCTGAGCCTGCATATATACTCTTCTTTCTTCATTCTTTGTAGTCTGATCATCAATTCCTTGCTACTGACCTGCTGCACTATGATCTATCATCTGTGTGATTTGCCATCAAGGAAAACACTTGTCTCATAATGCCAACAATAACTCTACAACAACAACTAGAACTAACTACAACTTCAAATATCACATTTCATAATGTATAAGCTACTTCGATGTGTCAACACAATGCATATACGCGCTTTTACCAAAGTGAATCGACGTATCGATATGAAAAGGATAACTTAAAACTTCACAACTATTCCAGAGCTCAGTCATACCCAGATCATAACATTTACATAATAAAACATGCGTTAGAATTCAGATCTAGACTATTCATGATCAAACCATACAATAATAATTCATTTTAGGCCTTATGATCCCGATCCATCATCCATCATGAACCACATAGTAGCATCCTTAGTTCAGATCAAGAAAAGCATTAGAAACCCATAACCTGCATATTTGATCTAACTCTTCATAAGATATTCAATAATTGCACACACTATCCCTTTGATCATCTCCTCCTTATATACTTAGATTCTTTTTCAATACATTGGACCAAAAGCACTTAGTAACCATGGTATTCATGCGTGGGATCAAATATTCATTACTCCACTCAATATTATGGAATACTATCATGGTATTGACCCCTGGAATTCTTTTTTCTTGAATTTCCTTATTTTTCCAACTCGTATGCACTTTTACTCTTGTGAGAGTGCGTGTATATGTATACTCTCCTTTTCTTCAATGTACCCGCGTGTATACGTCACTTTGACAAAGTGAACTAGCATATACTTCTTAAACCTCTCTCTTTCTTCAATCTCTAGAGTTTGATCTATATTCCTTTGTCATTAACATTTTGCACTCTGAACTATCATCTATGTGAGTTGCCATCAAGGAAAACATATGTATCATAATGCCAACAATCTCCCCCTTTGGACTTGATGGCAACCACAACACCAAGATACTATCCCCCTTGGACATCAAGGGTAAAGGGCAGACCAAGATATTCCCCCCCTTATAGATGCACTATGATTTCCATGCTACCTTGAGCACATGAAGAGTCTACAAAGATATTTTCCAAAAGAATAACAAGAGTCTATAACTCAACTAAGTGAGTATGACTACCCTAAGACAAATGACACATGCATACATCAATCACCCAACCTAGTGGGGATACACCAAATTTGACACATCCACCCAACCAAGTGGGGATATACCAAATGTTTATACATGACTGAAATAGAAATTATTGCATCATCCTTCCGATGCATAGTGGGGTTACAAATTAGGTCTTTTCATGAACTTTACATCAAATGATATACATGAAATTTATAATAAGGACCATAAATCTAAACGAGACCACGATAGTGATTAGCAAATATCATACACCATATATGATCTGCACCCTCAATATATATCAGCAACATCAAGATCAACAGCCTGTATATGTCCATCATCAAAAGAGCCACCTGAATCAAGCAACTATGTGGATCAAGCAATATAAGTATCATCACCTACCATGATATTCTAACATAATGCCAATAATGCATTATTAGAAGCATATTCTCCCCCTGAACCTGTGCCAACTGTTCACTGTCAGATCTGATCATCGCAAATATCAGTAAGAATGATCAAGGCATCATCATCAATCAGATATACATAAAGTCATCAACAACTTATAAGGGCCAAGAGGACTTCTACATATTATCAACATGCTGCAATCATCATAGAACAGATATTTGATATTTGACTGAACCATATCAGACACCTTTTTCAGAGTCTGTCCCATTGCTTTTTCCTCAAACCAACATATATTCGACTGTGAAGCTTCGAAATCGCTTATATACATGACTTGTCTTCATGATAACTGCGTATGAGATTTAGAACACTGAAGTTTTACACTTTCAACTCCCCCTGAGTCTATTATGTCTATATACTATGCTATGCCACATCTTCTTGGTTGTACTTCCTTCTTCTTCCATACCTTGGAGTGTGATGATGTTTTCTCCTTTTGGTATGTTGGCCGAAATTTGCTCTTGTATTCTTTTGTTATGTTCCAAAACTTGTTACAAGCATAACATCTTGTATGTTTCATATACCCTCTATAGCAGTCAATGACTTTGTGACCAAACATATTGCAAGAGAAACAACATCCATTAAAGTACCTAGAAGCTGATGATATTTCTATATGATGGTTATTAGCTTGAACAATTATACTTTTGCATCTAGCTACAACATGTCCAAAGTTATGACATACAAAACATTCAACATTATTCATCAAAACAAATAATTGACTTTCACTTCCATCGTTAGGAGTAAATTATTTTCTTTGAAGACTTTCTTTCCTTGGTTGTTGATGGGGTTGACCTCTTATCTCCTTGTTGATCATTTCAAAATTTGCATTAGAGTTCCTTGCCTCATCTTGTGATCTAGATTCACCTTCAATAACTTCATGAACACCAAGACGAGTTTTAATGTTAGGTTACCTTTGACTACTAAGAATATTATCCAAAATCTTAGTATTATCCTGAAATCGTAACAGTTTATTCTTTTCTTCTAATTTAGATTTTAAGATATTTGCCTCAGCCTCATATTGCTCTTCCTTTTCCAGATATTGCTTCTTCTTGATTTCTTCAACCTTTCTTCGTTCTTCCACTTGTTGCCTTAATTTGAGAACCTCATTTCTTGTTCTTTGTCTCCTTGAGGTAGTTCTTCATTCTACTTATTTGAATTTTCAGGATCTTCTTTTAGAGAGAGGATCTTAGCTTCAAGACTTTCATAGTAACTGGATCTATTTTTAGGTCTCTTGATTATTGTACTCTTTTCATTCACTTCATTTCTGAATGATGTCACTTCATCCTGCAGTTTTTGACATTGATCTTCCTTTTCCTTGTATTGCTTCCTTACCTTGTTTCCTTCCACCAACTCAGCTTTTAATCTGTTAACTTCTTCTTTCATGGAACACTCTATTTTGTTAAATAGATCTTGTTGATATCTAATTTTATCTGTGAGTATTTTAACTTATTCCTCTATATTTCTTTCACTATTACTTTCAATATCTTCAACATTGCATGAACAGAGAAAGGTATCACCAGAGGACCAAACATTTGTACCTGGGACTTCTTTTGCTTGTTCATATTCAATATGAGGTTATTCTGAATTTGAATACTTGCTTCCACCTGATGGCCAATTGTCTTTCTTGTTGTCACTGTGCCTTTGAGATGTCTTCTTATTCTGAGGGCCTTTCCCCTTTAGCTTCTTTCCCATTGTTTATACGGATCTCCTTCAAGTGATCATTCTTTTGCCAAAGGACCTACTGTGATACCAATTGTTGGAAATAATACAGAAGGGGTGGTGAATCAGTATTATCAAATCAATACCTTTTTCTTTTTGTACTCAAATTTATATACGCTACTTCAATGAAGGTAACTTGAGTGTACACGTGCAGATACGGAGGAGAAAGGGGAGGACGACAGGGGCAGAGAGGGAGACCGGGTAAAAAGACAAGCCGATCGTTGGACAAGAAAATTCAACAAGAAGAAAAGGCGTATAATCAGAACATGAACTCAAGAATCAGGAGAATTATCCATAATATGGAGGAAGATGCGCTGCAATCTTAGTCTGACTCAGAGATGGAAGATTAGGAGTTTTTACTCCACGACCCTGGCAACACTAGGGGTAGAATGTCTCTATTTAAACAGTCCTTGCATATCTACTGGGTGATGAAGAGATTGCTGGCTAAAGCTTTGGAACAAGCTGCAACAGAGATGACAGAACTGGCGCAAGGGGTCCCCAACCTAAGGAGGGAGCTGAGGATCATTCAGATTACATTGGAGATGCAAGAAAAGAAGCTTGAGGAGATTCAGCAAATGATAAGGGAAGGACAACAGAAGGCAAACAAGGAGACTAAACAGCGACCAGAGGCAGAAGCTGATTAAATATAGATATGTAATAATTTTGATGAAGCTGCATAGTATAGATAATTTCAGTTTGTTTCAAGTATTAGAAGAGGAAAATCGATATATGCATGCAAGTAGAATTAGAAATCTGCAAGACTGTTTAGTGTATTTAGCTTGGATAATCAGACTATGGATCTTCTATTTTTGGTCGGCTATTAAAAACTTTAGGTGGCTGAAATACTCGGTTTCCCCAAGAGGGCGAGTTGAAGGCAACCTTACTCATACTGTGTATTTTTTATTTGAAGTAATAGAAAAAGTAGAGCAACACCGCAGCTTACAAAAAAAAACTTGAGTGTACACGCAACTGTATTTAAGACAACCAACGTATATCCAATGAACTTATGATTCAGTTAATTCATCATATGTTAATATTTCATTAATGCATCAGTACTTTATTAACCATATAAACAGTAACCATGTGCAGTAATAACAGAATAAACCATCATAGATAAGCAACACACATGAGCACCAAGATTTAAGGTGGAAACCTAATGGGGGACAAAAAACACCTATTGTTGTCATCTATGTCTTCTCTTAATATAAGAAAAAACTATTTCCAATCTCGTACTGGTGTAGACTCATACCAGTACGAAGGCACCCACCTATAGAAGGCTACAACCTTCTCTCATTCTCCAGCTTTTACTGGAAGGGAGCTACAACCCCTAGCTCTTGTACTAGTCAATTCATTTACTACTACATAGGCACTGAACTATAGAAGGCTCCAACCTTCGCTCAGTTTCCAGCTGCTACTGGAAGGGAGCAACAAGCCCTTGGCTCTTGTACTAGCCAATCCATTTACTAGTACATAGGCACCGTCCTACATAAGCCTTCAACCTTCTCTCCTTTCCCAGCTGCTACTGGACAGGAGATCCAATCCCCTAGCTCTTGTATTGGCTGATATTTTTACTAGTACGTAGGCGCCTACCTATAGAAGGCCATGACCTTCTCTCTTCCTCCAAGGACCATGTTTCATAAATTTTCAGACTGGATACTCCTGGAACATGACAGCATAATCTGAAGGCCTAATTTCATTCAATTTTCATACTGCACCCATCAGCAACATTGATGCTAAAAATCAATCACCACTGCAATACAGCCAATTAGTAAAAACCCGTCATGAAATCACATTTAATCAATATGAAGATTCAGAACACTGTCACCAAAACACAGTCACCAGAACAGATAGAAGAACTCAGAACTCTGCAACAACAACTAGAACCAAATGCAACTTCAAATATCATATTTCATAATGTATAGGCTACTTTGATGTGCCGAAACATCATGTATACGTGATTTTATCAAAGTGAACTAGCATATATATCTATAAATACTAACTTAAAACTTCATAACTATTCCAGACTTCAGTCATACCCAGATCATAACATTTACAGAATAAAACATGCATTAGTATTAATATCTATACTATCCATGATCAAACCACATAATGATAATTGATTTAGGGATTATGATCCCTATCCATCATCCCCATGAACTGCCTAGGTGCATCCTTAGTTCAGATCAAGAAAAGCATCAGAAACCCATAACCTGCATATTTGATCTAACTCTTCATAAGTTATTCAATGCTTGCACACACTAGCCCTTTGATCTTCTCATCCTTATATACTTAGATCCTTTGTCAATACCTCAGACCAAAACCACTTATTACCCATGGTATTCTTGGGTGGGATCAAATAGTTGTTACTCCACTCAATATTGTGGGATAATACCATGGTATTGAACCCTAGTATTCTTTGCTCTTGAATTTCCTTGTTTTTCCAACCTGTATGTGCTTTTCCTCTTGTGAGAGTGTGTGTATACATATATTATCTTTGTGTTATGTGGACCCACATGTATATTCCGCTTTGATAAAGTGAACCAACGTATACTTCTTAAAGCACTCTCTTTCTTCAACCTTTGGTGTCTGATCTGTAATCCTTTGTTGTTAACCTGTTGCTGTGTGAAATGTCATCTAGATGACTTTCCATCAAGGAAAACATATGTATCATAATGCCAACAATATCCCCCTTTGGACTTGATGACAACCACAACACTATGATACTCTCCTCCTTTAACACCAAGGGCAAAGGCAGACCAACACAATCTCCCCCTTAGAGATGCACTATGATGTCCATGCTCCCCCTGAGTACATGCAAACTCTATAGAGATATTTGTCAAAATAATAACATGACTCTATAACTCAACTAAGTGAGCATGACTTCCCTAAGACCAATGATTCATGCATACATCAATCACCCAACCAAGTTGGGTTACACCAAATTTGACTCATCCACCCAACCAAGTGGGGATATACCAAATGTTTATACATGATTGAAATTACAATTATTACATCATCCTTCTGATGGATAGTGGGGTTACAAATTAGGTTATTTCATGAACTTTACATCAGATCATATACATGACATTTATAACAAGGACAAACAATCTAAACAAGAACATGATACTCATCAGCAACTATCAGACAACATATATGATATACACCATCGGTATCTTTCAGCAACATCATGATCAATAACCTATATATATCCATCATCAAAAGAGCCACCTGAATCAAACAACTATGTGGATCAAGCAATATAAGTATCATCATGTACGAAGATCTTCTAACATACTGCCAACAAATTTATTATTGGAAGCATATGCTCCCCCTGAACCTGTTCCAGCCGTTCACTAACATATCTGATCATTACAAATATCAGTAAGAATCATCAAGGAATCAAAATCAATCATATAGACATCAAGTCATCAACAACTTACGATGGAAAAGCGCACTTCTACATATTATTCACATACTACAATCATCATAGATTAGATATTTGATAATTGACTAAACCATATCAGACCACTTTTTTTGAGGTTGTCCCACTACCTCTTTCTCAAACCAACATATATGTGATTGTGCAGCTTCGAACTCACATATATACGTGATTTGTCTTCGTGATAGCTACATATGAGATTTAGAACACTGAATTTTCACACTTTTAGCTCCCCCTGAGTCTATTATGCCTATATACTATGCTATGCCACATCTTTCTGGTTCTAGTTCATTCTTCTTCCATACCTTAGAGTGTGATGATGTTTTCTCCTTTTGGTATGTTGGCCGAAATTTTCTCCTGCATTCTTTTGCTATGTGCCCAAACTTTTTACAAGTATAACATATTATATGTTTCATATTCCCTATATAGTAGTCAATGGATTTGTGACCAAACATATTACAAGAAAAACAATATCTCTTAAAGTACATGGAAGTTGATGATCTTTCTGTATGACGGTTATTAGCTTGAACCATTCTACTTCTACATCTCACTGTAACATGTCCAAAATTATGACATAAAAAACATTCAACATTATTCATCAGAGGAAATAACTGACTATCACTTCCATAGTTAGGAGTAAATGATTTTCTTTGAAGACTTTCTTTCCTTGGTTATTGATGGGGTTGACCTCTTATCTCCTTGTTGATCATTTTAGAATTTGCATTAGAGTTCCTTGCCTCATCTTGTGAACTAGATTCACCTTCAATAGTTTCATGAACACCAAGACCAGTTTTGATGGTAGGAGACCTTTGACTACTAAGAATATTATACGAAATCTTATTACTGTCTTGAAATTGTAATAGTTTATCCTTTTCTTCTAATTTACCTTTTAAGATATTTACCTTAACCTGATATTGCTCTTCCTTTTCCAGATATTGCTTCTTCTTGATTTCTTCAGCCTTTCTTCCTTCTTCCACTTGTTTCCTTAATTTGAGAACCTCATTTTCTTGTTCTTCATCTACTTGATGTAGTTCTTCATTCTGGTTATTTGAATTTTCAAGATATTATTTTAGATAGAGGATCTTAGCTTCAAGACATTCATAGTAAGTAGATCTATCTTTAAGTCTCTTAATTATTATACTCTTTTCATTTACTTCATTTCTTAATGATGTCACTTCATCCTACAGCTTTTGACATTGATATTCCTTTTCCTTGTATTGCTTCCTTACCTTGTTTCCTTCCTCCAACTAAGCTTTTAATTTGATAACTTCTTATTTGAAGGAACACTCCCTTTTGTTCAATAGATCTTGTTGATCTCTAATTTTATCTGTGAATCTTTTAACTTCTGCCTCTATATTTCTTTTGCTATTACTTTCAATATCTTCAAAATTGCATGAATAGAGAAAAGTATCACCAGAGGACCAAAAATTTGTACCTGATACTTCTTTTGCTTATTCAACTTAAATCTGAGGTGATTCTGAATCTGAATACTTGCTTCCACCTAATGGCCAATTGTATCTCCTGTTGTCACTATTCCTTTGAGATGTCTTCTTCTATTGAATTGAGGCTTCTGTGATCCATATCAAGTTTTATGAGAAGATTTTTTAGCGTAAATCACATAATGATACATTTGTCGACACGTTTTGAACCAACGAGTGTGGTCCATTGTCAAGACAAGTCAAAGAATCAGATCCTAGTTGCATGTTAAATAGAGAGAGCAGATCTTCCAACGACTAGGTTTGACTAGGAAATGACTATATCGGACTGGATAACTAGATTGGACCAACGACTATATTTGACCATGAAACGACTAAATTTGACTAGCCAACTGGATTGGACCAAGGGATAGGGATGTGGACTAATATTATATTTGATAAACTTATTTAATTATAATAATATTATTCGATAATTAATTTTTCAATGTATTAATAGTGTTTAGTATCAATATTATTAATATAATATTTTTTAATGTTCTGAATGCCATTAATGTCTAAAATAATAATCTTATGAAATGCTATATATGAATATTTATTTTAATACTTTTATGTTAGTAATGTTTATTATTTAAGTAAAATGTTAACATATTTATGTTAATATGTTAATAGTAATTTATTAATAGATCTAGGGATTATTAATATTAATAATAGTATGGATTTATTATTACTCTTAATATTCCTAAATATATAACTATAATAATAATATTATAAAATTAATTATTATTTCATAAATTATATTATTATTATTATTATTATTACTAATACTATTATTATTATTAATGGTTTGGGTAACTTATTAATAGAATTTATTAATTAAATATAAACTTACAACATTAAGCTATCTAATGTAAACTTGAACTTTCTACTTAAATATAAATTTTAGATCAATAACCATCTATAATAGATAATTTTTTAACCCATTAAGTTAGTTATATAATGGACCATCTAATAAATTTAAGGAAAAGAATATGAGGGAAATTTCTAAAAGGACTAAAATCAAAGAGGAACTAAGGAGAAAGAAAACAGGTTAGTTAAAAAACTTTACTCATCAATAGTTAGGGATAGAGAAAGGATTTTTATTTCATGAATAGACAATTTGTTCAAATCATTAATTGAGAAGGGGTGAAAGAAACTAGGTGACCGTAATAATCAAAGAGATGATAAAAGGGAAACAACAAAAAACCAGAAGACATGAGGGAAGAAATGACTAGGAAGAGAGGGCAGGGATCCAGCAACTGCTGATTTTCCAACCATCATCTCTATTAAGATTGCTTAGAATTTTTCAATCTCAATGGCTTCCCTAAATTTCCGATGATGAAACTGCACAACCTTAGCAATAACATGGGCCTCGTCAATAGAAACGTGATGTTTAGGCTTCTCTCCATGCTCTGCTAGTGTGGACAAACGGGTCCTCCCATGTTTTAGGTTTGTTGAGTGCTCATTAATCCTCTGATTAATAGAGCGGCCTATCTCGCCAATGTAGGGGGTCCCATAGGAACATGGAATAATATAGACACCTTTCATGTCCTTATGGTTGAACAGATCCTTTACCGATCAGAGGGAATTACGAATGGTGTTATGGGGTCTAAAGGTCGAGGGAACATTATGCTTCCTATGAATCCTTGCAATCTTATCAGTGGTCCCTTGGATAATAGGTGGATGGACACCGGAGACTCGATCTGTAGGGTCTCTCTTAACCAACGAAAAGTGCCTACTATAACCATTATTAACAAAGACATTAAGGAAATGGGCTTTCTCTTTATCGAAACTCTTTTCATCAGAGATTCTTAGTGCACGAGTAGAAAGTGTGTTGAGAATGCCCAAATTTTGAGCAGGGAAATGACGGGAACTAGCATGAAGATACTGCTTAGTATGTGTTTTCTTCTAAAACACTTGGTGGGAGAACGAACCGTCATTATTCTTTGAAATAAGAATATCGAGGAAATGAAGGCATCCATCGACTTCTTGTTCTATAGTGAACTTAATGGTGGAGGATTGATTGTTGAGATGATTGAAGAAGAGATCCAACTCGTCTTGGCCATGAGACCAAATGACATTCATTTCATCTACAAATCTTTTCCAAATCTTTGGTGGGAGATGGGTTGTGGCCAAAGCTTTGGATTCAAAATCTTCCATAAAAATATTAGCAACAATGGCAGACAGGGGGGAGCCCATGGCAACAGCACAAGTCTGCTCAAAGAACTTGTGTTCGAAGCTGACAAAAGTGGAAGTGAGATAGATCTCATTTAACCAAGCAGTATTAGAGGTGCTTTCTTCTTCTGAGCCACTTTCTTGTTTAGCTTCTTTCCCATTTTTTCTATGGATATCCTTCAAGCAATCACGATTCTACGAAAGGACCTGCTTTGATACCAATTGTTTGAAATAATACTGAGAGGTGGGGGGGGGGGGTGAATCAGTATTATCAAGTCAATAACTTTTTCTTTTCATACTCAAATTTATATATGCTACATCAATGAAGGTAACTCATGTGTACACGCAACTGTATTTAAGGAAACTATCATATATCTAGTGGACTTATGATTCAGTTAATTCATTATATGTTAATCTTTCATCAGTGCATCAGTACTTTATTAACCATATGAACATTAACCATGTGTAGTAATAAGAGAATAAACCATAACATATAAGCAACACACATGAACACCAATATTTAAGGTGGAGACCCAATGCAGGACAAAAACAACCTATTATTGTTGTCTCTGTCTTCTTTTGATATAAGAAAAACTTGTTTACATTCTTGTACTGATGCAATCTCATACGAGTACACAGACAACCACATGCAGAAGGCTACAACCTTCTCTCATTCTCCAGCTTTTACTGGAAGGGAGATACAACCCCCTAGCTTTTGTACCAGCCGATCTATTTACTAGTATGTAGGCGCCGGCCTACAGAAGGCTCCAACCTTCAGTCATTTTCCAGCTACTACTGGAAGGGAGCTCCAACCCCCTGGCTCTTGTACTATCCAATCTGTTTACTAGTACTTAGGTGTTAGACTATAGAAGGCTTCAACCTTGACTCGTTTTCCAGCTTCTATTGGAAGGGAGCTCCAACCCCCTGGCTCTTTTACTAGATGATATGTTTACTAGTACGTAGGTGTTGACCTACAGAAGGCTATGACCTTCTCTCGTCCTCCACAGACCACATTTCATAGATTTTCAGACTGGATATTCCTGGAACACAACACCACAATATGAAGGCCTTATTTCATCCAATTTTCATACTAGACCCATCAACAACATTGAAGCTAAAGATCAATCACCACTGCAATACAACCAATTACCGAAATCCCATCATCAAATCAAATTCAATCAATTTGAAGATTCGGAACACTGTCACCAAAACACAATCACCAGAACACAAAGAAGAACTTAGAACTCGACATCAACAACCAGAACCAACTACGACTTCAAATATCATATTTCATAATGTATACACTACTTTGATGTCCCAAAACGACGTGTATATGTGCTTTTACCAAAGCGAACCAACATATATATCTACAAATACAAACTTAGATCTTCATAGATATTCCATACTTCAGGCATACCCAGAACATAACATTTACAGAATAAAACATGCATTAGTATTCAGATCTAGACTATCCATGATCAACCACATAATGATAATTCATTTCAAGCCCTATGATCCCGATCCATCATCCATCATGAACCTCTTAGGTGCACCCTTACTTCAGATCAAGAAAAGCATCAAAAAGACATAACCTCCATATTTGATCCAACTCCTCATAAGATATTCAATACTTGCACACACTAGCCCTTTGATCTTCTCCTCCTTATATACTTAGATCCTTTTTCAATACCTTGGACTGAAACCAATTAGTAACCATGGTATTCTTGGGCGGGATCAAATAGTCATTACATTGCTCAATATTGTGGGCTAATACCATGGTATTGATCCCTGGTATTCTTTTCTCTTGAATTTCCTTTTTTTCCAACATGTACATGCTTTTCCTCTTCTGAGAGTGCATGTATACGTATATGTTCTTTTTTTTCTATGGACCCGCGTGTATACATTGCTTTGACAAAGTGAACCAACGTATACTTCTTAAACCACTCTCTTTCTTAAATCTCTGGAGTTCGATCTGTAATCCTTTGTTGTTAACCTGTTGCACTGTGAACTACCGTCTATATGAGTTTCCAACAAGGACAACATCTGTATCATAATGCCAAAATCTAGGAAATCCTCCATGCCAATGACACATGATGACCAAAAATCCACAAGCATATGTCATGCATGCCAAAAATAGTGAGGAAAAAATACATGCAACCATGTACCTGCAAGAAAATCCCACTATAGCTGATAATCCCGATGTCCTCTTGCACTTTCCTGCTCTTCTTTTACCTTCTTGCTCCAAAAATCCAATTATTCCACACCCTCCAAGAGTTCTCCAAGGAAACTCTAAGTATCCATGAGTATGAGAGAGAGAGAATAATGAGATTGCTCCAAAACTAAACTAAAAGAATGTTACAAATCGATCCTTATGTTAGGGCCTAAATCTACCTCAGGCTGAGAAAGGCAGGTCTAGGTTAACATGAAGCCATGTTTAGCTTGGTAACTAGCCCTACCAGGTCGAGAGAGGGCTCTCTCCTTGTAAATCTTAGGAAAATATACCAAATGAGGCTTGAGATGACTGATATAAAGACTAATTTTAAGCTAGGTATATTCTCAGAGGATTTTGATTGAATTTTACGTTGGTTTGCTGGATCAAAAGTGAAAGGTAGTTTTGGGTCTTGGGAATGGACTCAGCCTTGCAAAGGTTTTTGTGGGGCGAGGAAGGAAAATGCTTTAGCACTTTCAAATAAGTGAAATAGAAATATTTAAGACTGGTGAGGAGTTGAAGAGGGCATGAGAGTATCAGGAATCCTCTTCAAACAGTAGAAAACATGAAAAAACAAATAAACCCTAAGGTAGAGCACTGCAACATCAATGAATTCCACATTTATACTTCATTCATTTAGTTAAGCTGAAAAGAGAGAGATAATGGCACACATAAACACATGATAACTTGAATCACAGAAGGAAAAACAATACTAAATCACCTTGCCACAAGAATCCCACAAAATGTTGCAAGCCCTGGTCTACTTCCTTGCCAAACTGCAGAGTTGAATGTACAATAATGCTCAAGGCATTCACCAGAGTCCGACCTTTACCAATGACTGAAAAAGTACTAGATATAGGCAACAAACAACCCATGCTAGCCTTTAGGGGTCGAATTCATGATTTTAGGAGATATTTCAACAAGATATAAACTAAGAACTGAAAAATAGGTAGTGGAACAGCTTGCCTCTAAAACCTAGGAAATTGATTCATTCAGTTTAAAACCACCTATACATGATGTATCTACCTGCACGAGTGAATTTTTTATCATTTTTACATCAAATTCCATCAAGTTACGTCAATTTACATCATGTGTTTGACCATGAGAGAGAAAAAAGTCAAACTGAGAAAAAGCTAGGTGAAAAACAGAGTTTTTTTGGCAAAAATGGCACTTTTCCATCCTGTGCGTAGCGCCACTTTTCTTGTGCATAGTGGCTTTTCCCAGCTGATTTTGGAATCCTTCCCGTGCACCAAATTTTCTCCAAGTGGGATTTTTGGAAAGGTATTTCTCTCTTCTTTCTAAAACAAGTGGAATTTAGGAGTTTGGTGTCCATTTACCCCTCCAAAAATCGGTTATCCCAATACTACTTCTTGTGTTGCCAAAAAGGGGTAGAGAGGTCATTTTTAAGGTGTCTTTGACCCTTTTGGAGGCCCAAAACTTGACAAAAATTTCTATTAATTTATAGGTATTCATAATTTTTCACACGGAATCCAAAAATGTAGAGTTTTCCTCTAGAGGAGGTCTCTAGAAAAAGCGAGCTCCGGGTGGTGCTACACACCAAGCAGAAAAACCTATTTTTTCCTTCAAAATCTCACAATTGTCAAAAAGTGTGCCAAATTTCTTGAAATTTGGAATGAGTGACCTGCATTAAGTACTATTCTGGGCCAAGGAAGCTTCAGCCATGGTCTTGAGTTTATATTGGTCTTTCTTGCTCCTCAAAGTCTTCTTCAACTTAGCTTTTAGGCATGTTATCCTAGCTTTGCAACTTTTGTTTCGTGCCAAATAATGATAAGCCATGTTCCACAACATCTTTTTCTCCTTGTTTTCCTTTCCAAGCAGCTTCTCCAAGTGCATATTTGCTACTGTTTGATGTTCAATGATGAGTATGAAGAGATTTTATATCAAGAATAGGTGTTTGCTGTTTGATGAATGGGATTGATGAGTGGGACTGATGAATCAGGAATTTGATGCTAGATGTAGGGTTTTAGGGAGTGATAGGGTTTGGGGATGCGAATTAAGGTTTGGGAATAGTGGGATAGGATGAGTGTGAATGAGAGAGGGAAGGGAAAATGAAATGAGGGAAATATAGTGAAGGGGAATGTGAAAATGATACAGGGGGTAAAACAACAATAATGACAAAATTGCAAACCCTAGACAGTTTTTGTAGTGCAACTATGCAGCAAAATAGGGTTTTCACCCATTAAAATACCATCAAATCTGATCAAATCTCTTGTAATGGCACAATGAGAGTTTTCACTTACTTGAGGAATGAAGCTTGCAAAGATTTGGAGCTTGGGAAGGTTGATTTTGGTGAAATTTAGGCTTGAAGGACCAGTGCGTCGTGCTAAGACACAGGTGCGCTGCGCCCAACAGGTGCACTATGCCCATTGATCTCTCTGTGTATTTCCTGCTCTTTGTGTGTTGCGCCAATCAGATGCGTTGCGCCACTACCCAGGTGTGTTGTGCCAGGAAGATTTGAAACTTTAGCTGCAGTTTTTCTCCCTTTGCCTCAAAAATGTTATTTGCTTTTGTCCACTCTCTCTTTAGGCACAAATGAAGTATTTAACATGAACAACACTTTATATACCATTTTGACTTTAATTTTTACCTTTAGAAAACCCACTTTCCAAAGTTTTCTTTTCACTTTGTTCTTTAAAAGTCTATTTTGTAGTTTGGCTCTCTTTTTTGACATTATTGGACTAATGCTTTGACTTGCTTGTCTCTTTTGTAGGAGCTGGAGTGCAGGAGTTTGGAAAGGTGACCCAAGGCTACATTTCTAAACTTATTACATATAGGAAAACTAAAATTACATACAATTACATAAAAACTTTGTTTTTCCTCAAAATAGGGTTTTGAGGAAAAATCAATTACCGAGAATATCATTATTGAAATTTTTGATGTTGAGACGTTATTAAACCTCCTCATGTGCCTGCTGACCATTATTGAGATTTTACAGGACTATGGTGACAAACCCTAAACCTAATGAAACTTGAAAACCCTAAAATGACTTCTGCAAATGAAATGAAGTAAAAATGACAACAGATGACTTGTACATGTGTAAATAGGCCAGCAGATGAAAAGAATGATGGAAATTGATAAATAACCACTACCATCAGATGATCCATGAACTAACGGAATGTAGTTGATCAGATGAGACACCTAAAATGCATGCAAAAAGAGAATTTTGATCACTAATGGAGGGATGAAGATATTGACACTAACACCTCAGAAGACTTTTTATGAATTAGGCCTCTATTTTCTTCATTTTTCATTATTTTCCTTCATTTTCCTCCTCATATGCAACATGTGACCTTTCACCTCCCTTTAATCCTAATTTCCATTATTTTAATAAATAAATGTGCAAAAATGCCATTTTGCCTTCCGAAAGCCTTAGCCATTTTCTTTGCCAATTTCCCTAGCCATTAAACAATCACAAGTGATCCTCATCACTAGGATTTTTCCCAAAATTCATCTTGGAAGAAGTGTCCCATCAACTGTCGTTATTATTTTTCTTTATTAACTTTTATTACATGGAATTTTCACCAGAGCTATTACAGAACCCTCCCCCTTGGGGGACCATCATCCTTGGTGTTCAACAACACTTATAACCACAAAACTATTGTAACCAAAATATACCACTTTATAACTTAGCTAGATGTAGTATTTACAATGATCAACCTACTAAGAAGCAAACCAACATGAAAACATAACATGATAATGACATGACACCCATACCACTTATTGGAGTTTTACAACATACCTCATGGTTGTATTTACATCCACATACTTATGTACATATACCAAAACATCATGCCTAAATTTCTTTTCCTCAAATGGAAAACAAGGAAGGATACATAGCCCACATTTGATCTGCCATATCCCATGTAGCTTCATCGGGCCCGAATTTCTTCCATTACACTTTAACCTGCTTGGTTGCTTGGTTCTAGAGCATCATCACCTTTTTCTACAATACACACTGAGGATTCTTTTGGAATTCTCCATGTGGTTCCACCTAGAATACATACCAATCAATGACATGATCAACATATCTAACATGCTTCTTAAGAAATGACACATGGAAAACATCATGGAATTTCACTATCGGAAGTAGTGCAAGTCGATAGGCTACTGGCCTAATCCTCTTAATAATGTTGAAGGGTCCACAAAACCATGGTGCCATCTTGGCACATGATTCAATCCACATGGATCTATTCTTTGGTTTGATGTGCAAGTACACCTATTCCCCAACCTGCAACTCCTTGAACAACCTATTTCGATTTTCATAGCTATGTTGCCTATTATGTCTTGCCTTTAGATTCTTCTTGATCACCTACATTTCTTGTTCCATGTATGTCAACATCTTTGGTCCAGTTAACACAACGTTAACTGGATTACTCCAACTGACAAGAGTATTGCAACTCTTCCCATACAATGCCTCAAACAGACTCATCTTCAATGATTCTTGATACCCCTTGTTGTAAGTGAATTGTACCAGTGGAAGATACTCTTCCCAATTTCTTTGTTGATGCACCACATACATCCTCGGCATGTCCTCCAATACCTTGTTGACCCTCTTTATCTGTCCATTTGTTTGCAAATGATAAGTTGTACTGAAGGTCAACTATGTGCCCAAACCTACAAATAACTCCTTCCAAAACTTGGAAGTGAACAACACATCCTTGTCTGACATTATCTTCTTCGGAACACCATGAAATATTACCACATCTCTAATGAATACATGTGCTGCATCGCTAGATGATAATGTAGACTTCACTAGAATGAAGTTATCAACCTCTGTCAACTTGTCCATAATAATCATGATGGAATCATGTTGTCTCAATGTCCTTGGCAAAGCTATGATGAAGTCCACCTAGATATTTACACTCTACCTTCACACATTAACACTCAAAACACCTAGCCACAAAATCTGCTACATCCCTCTTCAGGTTAGTCCAATAATAAAAGCTTTTCACTATTTTCAATGTCTTCTAATAACCTAGGTGACCCAAATATAGTTTCACATGAAACTATCCCAAAATCACCTTCTTGAGCTCACTACTATTTGACACATATTTCCCATCTCTAAATCTAACCAATCTGTCTGTTGTAAGGCAATAGTCAACATCTTATGGCCCTGCACCTATACCTGTACCTGTACCGTCACATGTACCTATACCTATACTACCACCTGTAACTGTACTTATACTCTTCTGCAACCTATGCATAATCTCCATATATCTGACATCTTGTTGACCTGCCTGCAAGATCCTATCTTGTAAGTCTGTCCCATAGGAGCTCATAGTTGCTAAGTGATTTACCTATATCTACCTACGAAGAGCATCTACCACTCCATTCTCTTTATCTTTGATATACTTGATCTCAAAATCGAACTCACTGATCATAGCCAACCACTAAGCCTACTTGCCATTCATATTTAGTTGGTCAAATATATACCGCAAACCACTGTGATCACTCATCAATATAAACCTCCTGCCCAGGAGATAGTGTCTCCACATCTTCAACACATGTATGATCGTTGTTAATTCAGTATAATGTGTGGGATAGTACTTCTCGTGCTCATTCATTTTTTGTGACTCATAGCATAACACTTATCCATTCTGCATAAGGAATCCACCAAGTCCTTTCTTTCAAGCATCTATACATACAACACACTCTTTGTCTGGATCTGCAATGTGTTATAGACATTTTTGGGCACTACAACCCCAAGCATGAAATGTCCATAAACTAAGGGCTCCTAAGTCCCTAAAAGTGTTGTTCTAACCCCTAAAGGAACAAGGTCAACATATTACAGCTTCTCCCAGAAGTTCTCCATGAAAAACTGCTCAGAATTGGTCAAAACAGGATCATTTCAGCTACTCCACTAGCTAAGTGTGTTGCATCTCACCTAAATACACTGTGAGGGTGCGTTGCATTTCAAAAAGCCCTTCTATGGGGTGCGATGGGCGAGAAATGACAAATGGCAGTGTCATTCCGCGAGGTGGAGAGGTAATGGAAGCTTCCAGAATCTTCTCCTGTGACACTTGCCTCTCTGAATTCGACCAAAGATGAGTAAGAGATCATCAATCTCCAAGTGGAAGCAAGAACTATCAGAGGGAAAACACTAATCAAATCATTAGCTGACTCATCTCCATTACAGATATCTATATATGGATCCCTCACCCTAGAGATCCAGAGGCTGGAATTTTGCATATTGTAAGGAATTGTTGTTGGTTTCTTGAGACAAACGTCAGATTGTTGGGTGATCTAAGCTTTGTTTGAGGTGAATAGGGGCTTTTTAGCTGGGAGGTTGATGCTGGGTCAAAACAACTGGTTGTAACTCCTCTTGGCTCTTTCTTGTTTATCAATAAAAGCTATTCAAGTTTTCTTATATGTTCTTGTGTCATTGATGCTTGCTACATTTGTATGGTAAATTTACATCTGATCCTAGATTGTTTATGATTATAGATCCATGTCTTTGTATAGTGCTATGCTACTGTGATCTTATAGGTACTTTGTCAAGCTGGGTGTGCAAGGGAGAAGGTAGCTAAAGACTATCAAAGAAGAGAGGAATCAAATCAGGAGATTAGCGCAAGACAGAGGTTGGTCTTTCTGTTCCTCTCTATCTATAATTCATAAAGGAAAAACGAAAGAAGCTTTTCTCTATTTGTTTCTAAGGCATCTATCACACCTTAGTGGGATAGAGCAGTTCTATATAGACATTTTTCCCTGTAACAAAATGGCGACTCCATTGGGGAAGTATTAGTTTGTTTGTTTATCATTCTTTGTTGTCTGTTTCATAAACTTACAAGTAGCATTCGAACTGCATTTGCCATAACAAATGAAAAGTAGATAGATGTTACCTCAATCCATCTACTGGATCTGTTTATGATTTAAACAACTAATTCACAAACTATCTGATTGCCCTTGTGATAGCTCTTAGATCCTCCTTAGATCTACCCCTGATTGTTGCATTACTGATTGCTTTTTTGCTTGGCCAAAACCTAAGAACCGAACTACAAACTGTGACTTGGAACCCAAACAGAGTCTCGTTTCTAGCCTAGTGCAGGTACTGTTCAGAGAATCTGAACTTCAGCGCACTTCCTGAGTGGACAAGGTGCGTTGCATTTCAAATTCTCTGTGTTACAGGTGCACTGATCAGACTAGGCTCTGTGCAGTTTTCGTTTCTGTGATTCATTCTTTCCAGTTATATTCCTGAATTTTGCTGCCTATGATCAGTATATGTCTGTTTGAAACCCCTTTTCCTTGTTGTTATTCCACCTCCTTTGTACAAAAGAACTGTAAATGTTTTTGTGTGTTTGTTGAGTCATTTTCTGTTCTCCTTTGCAAAAGTAGCATAATCGTACTATCGTCCTTTGATTTGAAACTGTCGCAAGTGTCAATTTCAATCGTAGGAAAGAGTTTGATTGCTGTTGATGGTCGATTATCCTGTTACTGTTGTTTTTGGTCTGAATTTGTAATCTTCTAAGTGTCAAGAACAAGTATGCATTTCAAAATCGTAAGGTGTTGTGATCGTCTCCATTTTTTATTTCGAAAAGAAACTTGTTGATATTTGTCGCCTGAAAAGAAATTCAGATTTGTGCATCAACTTTCTTTTTAGCATTCATATACTAAGAAACTCGAAAACAAATACATGCATGTGCATTTGCATATAGACAGTCTGATTGGATTGATTTAGGAAAGTGCATTTAGAATGTGCTCTTTGCTCTTTGTGAAAGGATTCTATCTTTCTTTTCCTTAGTAGCTAGGATTTTCATTGCACAAAGAAGATAAAATGGTTTGTTTATCATCTTAGATTGCATTTTAGGAATTACATCTACATCTCGCGATGAACCTGAAAGGAAAACTTCATAAACAAGATCAACTTAAAATAAATTCAATGAATCTAACAACACTTTGGAACTTAACGCGCAACATTTAAAAGTCTAGGCTAGAGACATATTCTGGCGTCGTAAAGCCTGGTAACTGTTGTTCTCACTGATGGTTGGGTGATTCCTCCACTTTGAGATGATAAGTGCCAGTACAGACTTGTGCTCCCACATACCGTCGAGTATATTTTGGGAGACCCC